>OZ005615.1:19230500-20631000 GCA_963930655.1 Myrica gale
AATTTCTCGGTCAAAAAAATCCATTGTTGGAACTGGGTCTGAACCCCAAGCAGCTCTAGATTTATGGGCTCTCGCTATAGCTGAACACGAGAGAAATATCAATTATAGCTGTTATGAGTGTGTGACAATCCTATGGATATTACAGAAATCGATTCTGTCATCTTGATAGACAGATGTTTTTACCTCGTCGAATATTCATTCTAGTATTCGGAATGTGCGGAATATAATATATAAAATATATTACAAACTATTATAACTATGATTCATCATATTTAATATTCAGACCTCCCGTGCCAGACTCCAAAAAAATAATTAACAAAAAAGAGTTAAAAAAAAGGGTTACAGGTTATAAATTGAGAGATTTTTATTGTTTTTCCTGTTTATGCTTTTTAAAATTAAATAACTAAAGGGTAGACCTTTCTTTGGATTGTTATTCATTATATCTATTGGTTGAGTAAGTGATGATCCACCGATTATTACTTGCATAATCTTTGGCCTTAGTTTAAAGGTTTTATTGAATCATCGAGGTTGTAATCTTGTCCAGGTCGGGTAAAATGTGCATTGGACTTGAAGAACAATTGTTAGCTACACTACAACAAATTTCATTTTTTGGCACGGATTTTAAAATTTTAAAATCTATTTAGAAAAATAGGGGAAGAGTGTTTTTCTGGACGGATTTTAAAATCGCCTTGAATTTTTTTTGTGACGATTTCTTTCTTCTTGGGATGGAAATTTCCGTCAAAAAAAAAGAGTTGATTATTTGAGATGGAATTTGTCTGTTCCTAAAATTCTGTGTTGAGTGAAGCGAACCAAAAAACTTTAAAGAAAACTTTTTATAATAAAAAACAAAACTTTTACATATAAGACAAAATAAGAAGTAACCACACAAAAATCCTCCTTTTCTAGAGAGAGACGGTCTTGCCTCTCTCTAGCTTTTTCTTCCCATTGCCCGTTCTTCTTCCCCATCGACCTGGCCGGCGGGAGGCTCTCTTCCTTCGCCTCCCGCCGTCCCCTTTCTCTCTTCGGTCGACTCTTTTCCGGCCGTTTTTGTTCGTTCTCTTGGCTACTCCCCGGTGGTGGGGGTTTTTTGCTCCGGAGAGACCCATTGGTGCCGCTGGCGTGATGTGATCTTCTTCTGGCTTTTGTTGGGAGTCCTTGTGTGCTCCTCTTCCTTCAGCTCTTGCAGATGTGATCTCTACGGGTGGGATTAAGGTGCCGTCGTCACCTTCTTCTTCGGCGGGCGTCGCCGCCTCTGGTGGCTTTGCTGGGTCTTTTCGGTTAGCTAGACTTTGTCCTCTTTCTTCTTATAGGCCTTGTGTCGTTTGCCCTCTTGTTAGCTCTTATAGATCTGTTTGTAAAGGGTCTGCTTTGTGTATTTCTTTATCTGTGAATATTATCTTCTTACTTGCTTAAAAAAAAAATAACCACACAAACTTCACAAAATCACATTACACTTTTCTCTAACCTCACGTCACTCACACTTACACCCTCTGCACTTCTTTCTTTTCACTCAAGGACACGGCTCACACTACCTTTTCTACTCACTTTTCTACACTTTACTCTACTACACAGCACACCACTTTTCCGACTTTTTTCGGCTTCCTCCTACAACTCTAGGACACACCACTTTTCAACTTCACCTCTGCACTTCACAACTCACACTTAAGCACCTGACACTCTATTTATAGGCAGATAGGTCGGTGGCAAAACTTGTCGGCATGTCCAGATTTTTCCATTCTTGCAAACCGCCCAACAATGATTTTTCTTTTCAGCATATTTCCAGCGCTAATCAGATTTTTCAAATCCTTTCTAGACACTTCCGGCATTTTCATTACTTTGTAAATCTCTTCTCATTTTCTAGAGAATTCTGGCTGTCATTCAACATTCTGTTCGAACACACACATAACCATTATAACAGTTGAGAATCTTTTGGGACGAAACCATAAGTTAACATCAACATACAGTGCCCGTCCGATGATTGACCATGCATGTTGATTCCAGCGATGATTAAACAGTGCAAACGGACAACGACTTGAATCACAGGTTAACTAATTTATTAAGGTTTAACGTCATATTATTGTACCTTTTGCTTCTCTTTGTTCCACTCCATTTGTCGGTCCAGATCTAGATCAAGTCATGATAGTCCCTTCTTGTTTGTTTTGCCCATGGAAAGTTCACACCAGAGGAAAAACATTAAAGAACAAAACGTAGAGGAGAAATGCTCTATATATTTTACGCCCTTCCTCTTTTCCAAGGGAAGACTCACGAGAGAAAACTTTCTTAAGAATGATTCTAAGAGAAAAAAAGAAAAAGAAAAGAAAATAACCAGCTTTGTGGACCAAAGACGTGAATGAATTAGTTTCAGGCACAAGAAAAGATGAAATCTATGAAATTTGACCCAGCAGTTCATGATTTCTTTACTCATTTTCTGGATTTGCTTAGAGATTAACGCTATTAGTTTAAGAATCTAATTTACTTTTACTAAAAGTTTCCCTGGGCCCTTTTGAGCAGCATCCAGTAGTAGGCCCACTCATCACGTATGACCCGAATTTTGGACTCGAGGGAATCAAAATCCCACAAGGGAGACAGACATATCCATACGGTCCATGGTAGGTCTGTACAAAGGCCGGTTTGGTCCGATCTGATTCTCTCTGGACAGATCATGATCGAATATGCTGAGAGACAATAAACTGAATCGGACCAGACCGGTCATGCTAATAAAATTGAACCAGCCAAGGACCGGTATGGTTTGTCCGGTTTGGACCGTATTTTAGGCTACCTTTTTTGTTCTTTTTTTGGACAAAGAAACATAAAGGAAATGCGGAAGCAGAGAAGAAAAGGAAAAGGAAGAACAACAGATATAAAATTAAAAATAAATTTGAGACCCCCTGATGAAAGGGACAAGCTTCGTTCTACCCGCAGATCGATAATGAAAGTCACTTAGCTGGTCTCCACTTGCTAATGGTCTTAAAAGAAAATTAACTTAGGAGAAAATAACTAAACCAGCCATGAAGGCGGCAATGCATGAGTGCAGAAACTTAGAACCGACCAATCTGGCGGTATGTATGAATGCATGAAACTGAAACTTAAAACCGTCCGATCTGGCGGTATGCATGTTTGCAGATATTAACAAAGAAAGAAGAACAACGATATACTTGGAAACTGATTTACTTGATAATCAAGGAAAGAAACAAGTTACTTGGTTACATGACTTACAAAGAACTATCAAGAAATAAGACATAGTTCTAACTCTGGATAGACTCGTAAGGGAGGCTAGAAAGACTTAAGAGAGAGAGAGAGCAGAATCGAAAACGAAGTTTGAGTTCTGGTTACAAATGAATTGAGCTGCGATATTTAAAGACAGATGAGAGCATTGTGTATTCACGCGGATCCTGTGTAGTCACGCGTGTTGTTACTGTGCATGAACAGTGACCTGTCGGCTGCTTTTTCAGTTGGTGAATAGTAAAAAAGTCAAATTTACTATTCATAGGTTGACTTTCGGTTGACTTGTTGACTTTCGGTTGACTTTGTCCTTACATGTCTTCAGATTTTACATGAGCTTCATATAAAGTCTGCAAGGTGGACTGAGTAAGGGTCTTGACTATCCTGGAACAGGGGATCCAAGTAATTGGGCTTGGATTGACTTGCAGTGGATGAGTGAGATGAGGCTGGAGAATGTCCATCTAAACCTAGTTCACTGATTTTGCTGACTTCGTGCTGGAACTGGAGGCATAGCTCTTGGAGTTCAGATTTACTTTGGGCCTGGGTCATGGCCGAGGCAAGAGCAGTCTGGTGACTGACCTTTTCGACTAGGAATTGAGAAACTTCCTGAGGAGCAGGAAATTCCTTGTTGACTTGATCCACAATGCGATGGATGTTGAACTTGTCCCACCATTTGACGTGGAAACGTCGAACAAGTATGTTGGAGTTGACTTGATAATCTCATTTCAGAATCCAAGAGACTTTGTATTTACTTACAAACCTGCAGAGGATAAGGAAATGGCTTTCCTGAGCAGTGCCTTGGCCATGATTATGAAATCTGGCAATGGCTTTTGAAAGATCGACGATAATGATATCTGTAACTGGTCCATACAGGTTCCACCATTGGAGAAACCAGATGGGGAGTTGACTTTTGAACTTGTTATCAAAGTTCAAGAACCAAGAATGAGAGAAGGTCTCATTTTGGTAGAGGATTACTTTTGACCATGCTTCAATATAATCGTAGTAATTGAAGCCAATGGGCTGACCTGGTAATTCTTTTAGAATGGAGGGATGCGAACCACATTCAGTACAAGAAATAAAATTGACTATGAATAACTTGTGGAATATAACCTTTGTCTGAGTAGGATCAAATCTATCAATAATAGGTTCAATCCGGACTGACCCAGCATGAAGGAGGATTACTTTGTAGAAACCGATTGACTTGTTGGGATGTTCCGAAACAAAATGCCACTTAGGAGGCAAATAGGCTCAGAGCAATTTACTATGTTGCGCATGAAGGAGAGCAACTTGATCCTTTTGACTTGGTGCAACCTGAGTACCGATCAGATAACGATGACCATACTCAATGTGGAATATATGTTGTATCACTTGTTTGACCATAAATTCCGATGTATTTTTCGGAATGTAAGGAGCTTTACCTTGAGGCTTACTTTGTAGTCGTTTGTCCGGTGACTGGGCCGGTTCTTGTAGTCTTAACGGAGATTGGGCCGGAGACATAGTCTCAATAATTTCATACGGGTCTAAAGGCGGACTTGCTGGCAAAGAGGCCAGGGCCGAGTAAGTGGGTTTACCATAGTGACTTGTGAGGGTGAGGGCCGATGAAGGTCGGATAGAAGGGGGCCGAACACTAGGACCTGGTTGACTTGGATTACCTAAAACTTGAAAACGATTACTTGAATTTTGACCTGTAGAACCAAATGGTACTAACAAATGGTCTGGGAGTAGTTTGGGGACATCTGACTTGGTTGACTTAGCAAGGTCTTTGCCTTGAGGTTTAGGAGTCATGGGATTTCTGCAAGAATTCACGGGTAAGGAAGTCAGTGATACTGTTTTGACTTCCTGGAATGTATGCAATGTCAAAATCAAAAATACTTAAAATTGCTTGCCAACGAGCAAAAATCTGTTTTGATGCAATATTTTGAACATTTTTTTCCAAAACAAATTTTGCACTTTTGCAATCAACACGAATTAAGAATTTCTGATTTAATAAATCGGATTGAAATTTACTTATACATAGTACTATAGACAAAATTTCTTTTTTTATAGTACTGTAATTTTGCTGAGCCGGATTCCAATTGCCGGAATAAAAACGAACAATTTGTTCAGAGGAATCTGGTGTGACTTTTTGCTTGAGAATACCACCGTAACCAAGCTCGGAGGCATCAGTCTCGACGATTTTGAAGGAATCCGGGGAAGGAATGCCAAGACATGGGAGTGTCTTAACATGTGACTTAATGAGCTGGACAATAGCTGTATGTGCTTTCGTCCAAGGTGGATGATTCTTTTGGAGACGATCAAAAAGGGGTTTGCATTGATGTCGGAGATTTTGATAAAATTCCGCAATATAATTTAAGGATCCTAAGAACCTCTGAAGCTGGGTTTTATCAAGGATGACATCGGGGAATTTATCAGCAAACTGGATAGCTCTATCAATTGGCTGTATTTGACCTTGGTAAATGTTAAAACCTAAAAATCTGACTTTGGTTTGAAATAACTTGATCTTAGGGGCAGAGACTACTAAGCCGTTTGACTTAACAATATGAAGAAATTTGTTGAGATGTTTCCAATGTTCTTCTATGGATCTAGAGAAGACAAGAACATCATCAATATAAACTATGGTGAAATGACTATAAGGATTGAAAATATCATTCATGATATTTTGGAATTCACTTGGGACATTCTTCAAACCAAAAGGCATTACATTCCATTCGTAATGTCCAAAAGGAGTGTTAAATGCGGTTTTGTACTTGTCAGACTCATGAACTTGGATTTGCCAAAATCCACTTTTCATGTCGAATTTACTAAAAATTGTGGCTCCTGAAAGGCGTCCTATGAGATCTTTCTTATCTGGGATAGGATACCTGATCCATTGGAGGACTTTGTTCAGGGGCTTGTAGTTGATGACTAACCGAGGAGTTCCTCTTTCTATTTCAGCATTTTTCTTGACATAGAAAGCAAAACAGGACCAAGGGGATTTACTATGACGTATAATGCTTTTACTTAAGAGATCTTGGATTTCTGTTTTGCAGAATTCCATTATCTCTTGATTCATTTGAATGGGTCGAGCTTTCATGGGAATATTTTTCTCATTAAACTCAGGAATGTAGGGGAGTTTAACTATGTGTTGCTTTCGATGCCAGAAAGCATTTGGAAGGTCAGAACAGACTTGTTGTTCTAATCTAGATTGAAAAGACTTAATCTGTTGCTGAATGTTTTGACTTGTGAGTTGTTCCTCAACTCGTTTGAACTTAATTTATTCTTTAAGAAAATTAAGATGTTGCGTCTTACTAACAATGAAATTGAGAGTTTTACTTATGGAGGCTTCATGTAACATGGTAAGTTCCCTAGGCCTGGGAGGACTAACGAACTCGAAGGTAACTTGTTGACCAGGAATGTTAGTGGTAAGACCTTCACTGCTGGTGGTAAAGGGATATAACAGGCAAATGAAGGGAGTACCTAAAATAACTTTCTGATCAGGCATGTTTTTTACTAAAACGAACGGAGACCTAAAGTAGACATTATCTTTGCAGATGTGTGCTTTGGATAACTTATAATTAATACCCATTTGACTACCATTGGCTGAGAGGAGTCGTTCCTTTGACTTTTCATAGTATTTGGTGGGGATTAATCCTTCCTGAATACAATTAAGATCAGCACCTGAATCTATAAGGGCAACAACCTCAAAAGAATATTCAGAGTTGACTATAATGGTTACTTTTGAATGTCATTTCTGAAAATGCATTCGGTTCACTATGCTAAGGAATTTGTTACTACACTCAGGCTCATCATGGAGGAGAGGAGGAGTAAGAGAGGGAACAGATTCTGGATTAGAATCTTCAGCTGACTCGGAGGAAGTGGCTTGACTTTGACTCTTAAGTTTGTGATTAATTTTAAGAAGAAGGACTTCCTGTTCGAGAGTCTTATTACTTGCTTTTAATTCTTTAATTTCTTTTTTAACATGTTGGAATTCAGTCTGTAAATCCTGGAGGGTTACAGGTTTCTGGGTTTTTTTAAACTTATCTAAAATTTTATTAAGGCTGACTTGGATTTCAGGAACCTTTAACTTGTTTTCATGTTTTCTTAAAGAATGTTTTAACTTGGTAAGATACTGAGCCTTGAGCTCTGGATCTTCAACTTGGTCGATCAAATTGATCAAAAGTTCTTCTTGTTGGCTTAAGACATTAAGAGTTTTACCTGGGTGACAACAACTATCTTGACATCCTAATTTCTGGTTAGGGTGTCAGATTCACTATCGGTACTAGGGTTGGAGACAGAACTAGAAGACGGGAAGTCGTTTATTTCTAAATCACTACCACTAGAATCTCTTAACTCTAAAATAGAAAATAATTTGACTCTTTCACTTTCGGGGATGTCTGAGGAATTAATGTTTTCCTTAACACGGCATTCTGAACTGTAATGACCTAATTTTTTGCATTTGTAACATCTAATGTTACTTTTATCTTTAGGAGTTTTAGGCTTGGACCTTTTCCTAAAAGATTTCTTGTAAAACTTGGGTTTACTATCCTCAAGAGGAGTAGACTTCCTAAAAGACTTCCTATGGTACTTGTTTGATTTTCTGAAGGAAGACTTTTCTTTGTGGTGTTTCCTTCGGGATGGTGCTATGGGAGGCAGACCATACTGTTCGCAGAAATTTCTCATTTCATACTTAGCTTTCTTTCTATCTTTGCTAAGTTGGTTACTAATCGTCATATCAATACACATTTTCATATCTTCTTTGTTTATGATACTAACAAGATCACCGTAGGTTAGGTTATCATATTCTATGATTCCTTAGGGTTGACTTAAGACTTCTCTAATCTTATGGGCAAAGAGGTTGGGTAATCCATTAATGAATTTTTCTTTCCAAAATGGATTTTTACAATCATCTCTAAGCATGACACGAGAAATAAAGACATCTTTGTACCACCTAAAATCACTTAAGGTCGGACACTTAAGGTTACTAAGCTGATCATGGATCCGAGCTGAATTGTTACCTGGAGTTCCAAGAAAGTGTTTAATAATGGTATAAATAAGAGTATTAATACCATCACTAACACCTTTACCTAAGGCTTCATCGAAGATTGGGAAACCTGCTTCATCATGCTGTACAACATAACGAATAAGATCACGATCTTCTTCGGTGAGATAGTTTTCCCACCATTGGCGTAAAGAGCCAGTGAAACCTGAAACAATCAACTCAAAAATATCGGAATGACTAAGGGATTGGTTTACTAAGTAGCTATTTGCTACCATAGTCATATGCTGGAGTTTATTAAGGATTTATTGTTCAGAGAAACCATCAATATTCCATTCATATAACTTGTCAGAGGAAACATAGAATTGACTTTGAAAATTCCTTTCTTCGAATTGAAGATCAGGAGGAGTGGGTTTACTATACCAATTCTTAGTCAAAGTCATTGGATTAGGACGATAATTCTTAATCCTATGAACATTTAACTGATTAAATTGTTCTTGAATTTCACTAATTTGGTGATCGGAATCTGAAGCTGATTCAGATTCAACCTGGTTGAGAGCACCTATCTGAAGAGAAGAAGAAGGCTTACTAGATAAAGTCTTTTCAGGTGTTTTAGACTCGGCTGTAGTTAAATCTTTTAACATTTGACTAACTTTACTAAGGGATGTGACTTCTAACTTCGAGGTTTTTAAACCTATTGGGGATATTCCAATCTTCACTCCAAGATTGGAATATCCCCAAGGTTCCCAGTAGTGAAATCTACTCTAAGTCAAGCTTCTCCCCTTTATCCTTCACAGGTAATTATCATGTCAAAACCGTAGAGCAGGTTTACGCTCTTAGTAAAACTCATGAAAAATGTCAACTTTTATCTCCCGATGTCCTTAGAAAGCATAAGGATAAAGGTTTCAAGTATATTCACATAGGTTTAGTTCAAGTTGCAGTAAAACTCTTAACCCGAAAAGGGATTGATGCGTCTGTTTTGTTGTGTCTTCGTGATGCTAGGTTCACAGATTACAACACAAGCATCTTAGGTATAATTGAATCCAGTCTCCACAATGGTCCAATCCATTTTGATTGTTTTCCTGATTTTACCTTAAGTTTAAGTGATAAACATCTTCTAAAAGCCTTAACCCTGAACATTAAAACTTCAGGTTACGAGATGTTAGAAGGAAGTCAGCATTTAGCCTTGATCTATAGAATTTATTATAAGTGCATCCGAACCAATTTGAATGTTCATGCCTTAGTAAAAAGTCCCAAAGATCAAACCCTCTTGATTCAGAGTGATACCAGTGACGCTAACATTAGGGTCCCAAAGTCAATTGTTTGGAAAAATGTCACCCTTCCGAATGAATGGATCTTGGAAAATGAGACTCCTACAGCCCCAGTTCACAGCGACATAACCAAGTTAGACATAATCCAACAGTATCTTGATGGAACTGTTAGAATTACTTTTGATGAACCACGAAGGTTCACACCCCTCAGGATTCAAGAACCAGGTAGCCAATCTGCTAGGAGATCAACTACCAGTATCAATGAATCTGTTAGAAGAGACATCAATCTGCAACTCAAAGGAGTTCAGATTAATTCTCAGGTTAGTACTCATTTGTATTCTGTTAGGTCACATTTACCAACCCAAGCCTCTACATCAGGACATGTAGTCGACGATGTAGAAGATGATGGTCAAGAGTCACCAACCCAAACAGATTTCGAATCTGTTAACCCACAGTTGATGACCATTAGTAAACCCTTCAGCCTAGACATGAAAACTCTAGAAGATGAGTTTATTTTCGACACCAATTTAGCCAAAAGAACTCAATATAGTAAAAGTCACACGAAAGCTGAAAAACAAGTCAATTATGATAATTGGCAGAAACTTATGATTCAATTAAGTACAAACATAAGTTTCTTTGAGTATTTGGAGAAATACAAGAACTTGAATTGTCAAGTTCTTACTAAAGTCAAATGGACCACCACGGATAAGAATAAGTGAATTAGTGCTAGTCATCCTCCTGCTGAGACTATCATAGTAGCCCACAAAGGATCTGAGATCATAGCCTCCCCTTTTAAGTAAGGAAGTCAGCCTTTAGCCTTGATCTATAGGATTTATTATAAGTGCATCCGAACCAATTTGAATTTTCATGCCTTAGTAAAAAGTCCCAAAGATCAAACCCTCTTGATTCAGAGTGATACCAATGACGCTAACATTAGGGTCCTAAAGTCAATTGTTTGGAAAAATGTCACCCTTCCGAATGAATGGGTCTTGGAAAATGAGACTCCTACAGCCCCAGTTCACAGTGACATAACCAAGTTAGACATGATCCAACAGTATCTTGATGGAACTGTTGGAATTAGTTTTGATATATATATATATATATAACTTATTAAACATCTGTTATAACTTATTATACTAACCGTTCGGTTAACTTAGCACTTGTACTAATCATTCATTTAATTGTACTAGTGGTTCATTTCAATTGTAATAAATTTAAACAGACAAAAAAACATAATTAATATCAATATCCCCCTAAACTTCAACTCGTGTCAACCCGCCTCTCAAACTTACGTAAACATCTTGGTTTTGGTTTTTACTCGAATTTAACAAAACCGTACAATGCATTCCGTCACACGTGAGTTCCTTTATATTTAAAATACAAAAATGACCTCACTTATGTGTTGAACTAACTCAGACAAAGCAAAGGACTTCTCATTGTTGTTAGAAGCAAAAACGTGTCAACCTCCATTGCGAAACTAGATTCTCCGTCGAGGCTGTCGAACTCCACGCAAGGTTTGGGTTAATCATTTTCCTTTGCATATTCGCAAGTTCTCTATCGTGTTTACTTATTCTTGTACTCTGTCTCTGTGGTTCACGGGGATCCTGTTGTTCCTGCACTCTGCATATTTGGGGACTCTGGTTGATGTGGGAAACAACAATCACCTTTACACAGTGGTCAAGGCAAATTTTCCTCCACTTCGCAGGCCACCTTTGAGTAGGACAAGTGCATCCGGGTCACTTACAAGGGCGGAAGTAGGGGGTGCGATGGGTATCGGCCGATACCCATCGTACCCCCCCCCCAAAAAAAGTTTACACTTTGGTTTTTTTGTTTTAAATTAGCTAGGTCTGATACCCATTAGTTCAGGTCTGATACCCATTAAGTCCAGGCCAAAGAGACTTAATGGGTATCGGATCTAAACATTTTTTTTCTATACATTGATTTTGCTCCTAGTGCTACATAATAATTGAGACAAATATACAATTATTATGATTTTTTGTTTTGCATCGATTACAAGTTTTTCAACCGAGGGGTAACTTCCTGTCATCTTGCTAAATTTATGTTAGTAAAAAATTATTTACTCTTTGCTCCTAATTTTTCACAATTAAGATCACTTCATTTTTTTCTCTCTTTGTTGATTTGTTTCTTCATTTTTATTAGAGACCTCGAAAAAATGTTGTGTTTGTTTAGGATTCTTGTATAGGCCAAATCAAAGTTCTTATCACTTTTGGGATATGTTTATCTAAGAAACTTTTTTACTAAATCTTGCTTATCCTGTAAATTTTATTTTTATTATTCAGAGCATGGTTTGCCATCAATTGTTGCTTTGTGTGTGTAAGTTGCTTTGAAGAATGTGAATATCTTTCAATTTCAAATCCATAGAACCTAGAGAAAGTAAATTACAAATTTATCACAAAGTAACCTTTTGTCAAAAGAAAAAAGAGGAAAAAAAAAGACAGATCTCAGTTGTTGTGGTAGTAACAAAAAAATGTAAGAAAGACAATCTCTAATGGCATAAGACCTCAACTATCAAAATCATCTGTAATTTGTTCTAAAGTTTTAGAATTAAGTAGAGAATTAACTTAAATTAGATCATCAAAAGTGATTTGCGTAATAGGATGAGAGATAACTGAATGAATGGTTGCATGTTAGTGTACATCGAGTAAGAAGTTTTTAAAACTATTAAGAACGAAGCCATTTTGCAACATTTTCAGAAGATGCAATCTCGTAGGATCCAATTGTCACCTCTCAGTCGCAGTATATATTACAGTACATGTATTCCAATATTTTTAATGTTTTTAGTCTTTAATTTTCGACATTATAACTCTAAGACAATGACGTAGAAAAAAAAACTTTAAGACAATGTTTTGTATTACAAAGGAAATTTTTTTTTATCATTTCGCCTTTAAAATTCGACACTCAAAAATTTTAATCCTGGTTACGCCGTGGTCACTTATGCGAGCGTTTTACATGAGTTATATACTTGATGCATCACGCATTTTCGCATTTTGAATTCTGTAGAAAGTACATAGAATTCCTTCCATGCGGGCCATCCACTGTCTGCCATTGTTTAGCAAAAACTTGTCAACTTGTCCCGATGTTGAGCGAAAAACAAAAATGCCGTCAGATTCTTAAGTGGTGGAGAAAAAGCATCTTCTTTCTGCTGATTGCAGGCTTTGCTATCTGATTGAGCTAGTTGTATCAAGCACTTCCCCGGACCAACAGTTGAGCCAATTTCGAGGGAGAGAAACCTACCGGGAGGTTTTGCAATGGAAAGCTAGCCACAGATTTCGCTGGTAACATTTCAGACGAACTTGCTTATTTCAATTGACATTTTGACAGCCGACATGGTGGCCAGCTCGAAGGTCCGGTGGTGCAAAATTTCTCTCTTATGTCTCACTTTGACCAAAGAGAACGATGCTGATATTACAGTGGGCAGGGCTAAGCATCATACTTCTCTTTTGCAGTGCTTCGGCCTGACCTTGTTCCTCTCTCATAGCCGGCCCATTTACTGTTGTTAAAACCAGGCTTAAGTCTGGGTCACTTGAAAGGCCCATTACTATTTTCCTCAACATACGAAATACAAAAGGCCCGACATCATAACAACACTCGATCGCCGTAAAGATCCAATGTAGAACCGTCAGAAACACAAAAGAAACAAAGTTCACTGGCCCAATCTGCTTTACGAACAATGACCCACCAAAAATGATTTACGCCAGCAGGCAAATTCAAGATTCGTTCATGGAGAAAACTATTATTCGAGTACCGTAACTGGTTAACGCAATTTTGGGACTCTGTGATGGTCACAGGTTCGATTATCTAGATTAATGCAGGTAACAGAGTTTTATTTTCGTCGGAGTCACGGGATGATGGGCCTACGCTAACTCTCTCGAGTTTGCACATGAAGTTAAGACCTCGCAGTTTGTTCATGTTAGACTAGGTTCATCTAAACCTAGTGCATAAGGAAGGCTCAAGAAATATAATAAAATTATTGTCCAATACTTGGGAGTTGCTGGCAAGCGTGTACGCTTCTCACATTATTGGTCAAGATTCAAATTGTCTCTCTAATAATTAACTTGATAAATCCTAATAGTGGCCTAATTACTGTTAATTCGGTACTACTACTATGACAGATTTTACGCACATAGTTTATTTGGTAGAAAAAGGAATTGTTGTCTTCATTATTTGCTAAAAGAATTCTTCTTTTCATCTATAGTGAAAATTATTGTGTTCAAGATTATTGACAGGCCTCATTTCTTTTTCGATGTGATTCTAAAGATTTTGACAAGCAACAGGTTTGGTTGGGTATAGTTTCTCAATTATATGAATCCAAATGATCAATGTGAATGTGAAAGATGGGGGGCCTGCCATAAAGGCGGCTTCATTTGGATGGGTATGCATACAAAACAATAGCATGATTTCACGACATATTTACAAAATAGGTTCATTGCATTCAGCAATTTTATGGCAAACTTGTTGAGACAGAAGAAATTGCTCCTAAGACACAACATCGTTGCTTTTCTCAAACGATATTGACCCCCATCAATTTGTGTCCACGGTTACTTCTTTTAGGATACAATAGAGCTTAGATTTTTTAATTTGCTTGTTCAACTGCGTTGCACAATTAAAAAAGATGAACTCCTAATTTCTTGATGCTTTTTAGAATATTAGATAAGAAAAATACATTTTCGTTCAAAATTTGAGAAATTCAAAATACAAATGATTAGGTCAAATCATCGTCCCGATTTAAACAATCAGTCAAACTAACCATTGGACCTTCACCTACAGCTGCTCAAATCCTAGTTCCGATGCTCCATATGCACCACTAGTGCTCACATTATGTGTGTGGCGCACCATAACCTCCACGCAATGTGTATCATAGCAAATGCTCGTGAAAGTTCTCTATTAATCAATGATTTCCTGCTTTGTGAGATTGATCATGTGAGGCTCTCTACGAAGAACTTCCCATAAAGTTCTTCTCATTTTCAAAATAATAGCTATTATGGATTATATCTTGAAAATTATTAACAAAAGTAGCAATTATTATTTAATCCGATGATTTTCCTCTCATGACATGGTTGATAG
The DNA here is from genome assembly GCA_963930655.1 of Myrica gale. Taxonomy (NCBI): domain Eukaryota; kingdom Viridiplantae; phylum Streptophyta; class Magnoliopsida; order Fagales; family Myricaceae; genus Myrica; species Myrica gale. The sequence continues at coordinate 19,245,054 of OZ005615.1, forward strand.
CAACAGTACCTAACAAATTGTACGTAGGGCATGTTTGAGTCTCAATTAATTGAGCTTAAAATTTTAGGTTTACTACTAAAAAATTCATCACATAATTTTTTATTATTATAATATTTATTAAATATCTTCTCTATCTTCACTTTTTCACCAACTCCCATAACATTTCTTTACTTTATAATATTTCTCAAACTCCAATACCTAAAATTTTCACCCTCAAACATACCCGTAGTAGTTCGGAGTACTACAATATTGTCGATCTGGCTTATTATATAGTGGGTGACGCATGCATTTGTTCCCCACGTCATTAAAGGACTTTGGAAAAAATTTATTTCTTTACTTTAATTGAAAAGAAACCTCCGCACACATTGTTGGAGACAGATCCGACGCGATCTTGACCTGGTGAAACATGCACCAAGTCAAGAAGAGTTTAACACTAATCTGAGAGTGAAGTAGGTAATGGGCTGCATGTTACGATACCCAAAGGGAAATCTCTTTCGACATAATTTCTTGCTTTCAGGAACTAATTCGTTAAACTCGTTTTACCGTCGCCAAATAAAAACATCCTTTGGTACTGATACAATTTTCTTCGAAAATGCTTAAATTAGGTGCTACACGAATGATTCTTTACTTGTACCTGGAAAAGATGTTCCATTTATGTACAAGTGGGACATCTTTTGTTATATTTCAGTACTCGTACTAGTACACGGTTGGAAAAAAAAGATCAAAAAAGGTGTACATCCTAATTGTCATTTACATACAAAGTAACTAGGATGAAAGATAGATCTCTCACACTTATGGAAACATTTAAAACGTTGTTATTCCACCGATTATCTACTTTATAACTTATGTATTAAACTCATCCTACCACCTTAGTCAATGGTCAGACTCTAAAATTGGTTACATTAAGTAGATACAAAAATATCGAATATCGATCTCCTAGACAGAGCATATATACCACGTACAGAGAACTGATTTTCTCAACCAAAACTTCACATTGTAGGTTGCTTCCTCTCCTCCTAATTATATCATGTAACAGGCTGAAGAGATACAAGGTGCAGACAGTGGATCCTACAAATTTGCATCTTCTGAAAATGTTACAAAATGACTTCGTTTTCAAGAGTTTTAAAAACTTCTTGCTCGATGTACACTAACATGCAATCATTCATCCAGTCATCTCTCATTCTATTAATCAAATCACTCTTGATGATCTAATTCAAGTTAATTCCCTAGTTAATTCTAAAATTTAGAACAAATTACAGATGATTCTGATGGTTGGGGGCTTGATGGCACTATGAGTTGTCTTTCTTACACTTTTTGGTTACTACCACAACTGGGGTTTGTCTTTTTTTTTCTCATTTTTTCTTTTGACAAAAGGTTACTAGGGATGCATTTGTAATTTACTTTCTTTAGGTTCTATGGATTTGGAATTGAAAAATATTCACATTCTTCAAAGCAACTTCCACACACAAAACAACAATTAATGACAAACCATGTTTTGAATAAAAAAAACAAAATTTCCAGGATAAGCAAGATTTAGTAAAAGAGTTCCTTAGCTATATATATCTCAAAAATGGTCAGAACTTTGGTTTGGCCTATACAAGGATCCTAAACAAACACATCATTTTTAAGAAACAAATCAATATAGGGAGAAACAAATGAAGTGATCTTGATTGTGAAAAATTATGAGCAAATAGTAAATAATTTTTTACTAACAAAAATTTAGCAGGATGGTAGGAAGTTACCCCTCAGTTAAAGAACTTGTAATCGATGCAAAACAAAAAATCATAATAACTATATATTTGTCTCGGCTATTACATAGCACTAGGAGCAAAATCAATGTATAGAAAAAAAAAATGGTTTAGGCCCTATACTCATTAAGTCTAGTTGGCCTGGACTTCATGGGTATCGGACCTGAACTTAATGGATATTGAACCTAGCCAACTTATGAAGAAAAAAAAAATGTAAAAAATTTTGTTGGGCAAGTCGTGGGCAGCGGACGCACGGCTTCGATACCCCTGCGTCCGCCACTGGGTGCAGAGTGCACATCCTGATTCAGCAATATTCGTCGGTAGCTTTTGCAACCTTAGCCTTTGCATGTTATGACATGGCCCTTTCCTCATTGTGTCGGTGGTGACCGTACGCAAAATATTTTCCTGCGTAAACGGCGTTACATGTGAATAAGCAGAAAGGTCCCCACGTCCTGAGTCGAGGATGCCCTTATTCTCTGAGTCTTTCCCACCACTACTTACATATATATATTTCCGTTCATTAATTCGCATGAGTCTCTTTACTTTCTCTTTTATTTTAAATGTTCGGTGCTTTTTTTTTTTTTTTTGCTTTAGCTTTGCTTTGCTTTATCTTCCTCCAGAATCCCAGATATCAGTGACCAGCTGCTTTATCTCTGCTCTGTCTTGGAAATAAACATTATATATATTCTCCATACGCAGCACGACTCCCCCAATTATTGGTACGAATGATAAAAGCAAAAGCTCTTGTTATCGCATCCCATATAAAGCGAGTGTTTCGGATTAGTCCTGTGTCTTCCTTTTTAGCTGGACACCTCTTTTTTATATTTCAGTACGTAAGAACTGCAAAAATCACGTGGGATGGTTTTTCCATGGTTGAAGAATATGAAATGGCTGATGACAGTTCTATTTTGCTCTTATGATTATGTATTAGCACTACGTGGACTTAAGTTGACCTAATGTATTTAGATAGACGTGTATATTAGATCCTCACACAGTATCTGTTATTGACGGTATCATATTAATAAATTCCAATTTGTCAATATATCAATGGTTCAATTATAAATAAAAGGAACAAAAAAAAAGAGAAACTAAATCATTAATATATTGATTTATTGGATCTGGGTCATTCATGTGTTGACAGCATTAAAAATTTTATTAGGACAAAAAATTTAGGACTACTAGAGAGAGATTAGAGAGTGTAATTGGTATTAAGGAGGGGATTATAAGAATATGTAATACGCATACATGAATAGTGAGTACGTCAAAAGCTGTCTAGCTTGGTGGCCCAAATAGAAAAAATTGTAGCACAAGCCTACAAAGATTTATCCTCGCGGCAGCTCGCCCACCAAGGCATCTGCACTATAAGTAGTGACCAACTTACTGCTGTTTTCACAAACCTTCCTCCCTTCTTTCTCTACTCCCACCATGATGATTCCTTCATTGCTTCTAGTCCTTTCTGTTGTTTCCTCCCTTTTCGCGAACGGACTTGGCCAACCTGGTGGATGTCCCCGGCCAGGAAGATGTCCGATCATATCAGCCCCACCAACGCCCACACCCTTCGCTCGACCTCCGCGACTTCCACTTTACCCACCCTCGCTTAGGCTTATGCCGCGTCGCCCACCAAACAATCCTGGACCCTTGGCCAACAGAGCCAGGATCCTCTTCATCACCCAGGAGCTCAAAAGAAACATCACCTACGACCCCCAAAACTATACTGGTACCTGGGTTGGCAACAACTACTGCCTCTTCAAGGGGTTCTACTGTGATACCGTGCCTGACTTGAACATCACCGGACTCGCTGGTATTGTTTTCAATGGCGCAAGATTTGGAGGTCCATTCTTGAATTTTTATCGCTTTATCCGGAACTTGCCGGACCTTGCTATCTTCCACGCAAACTCCAACAACTTTACAGGCGTAATAAATCGTAACCTTAACCAGTTGCGCTACTTGTACGAGCTCGACCTGAGTAACAACAAGTTCCCCGGAGGCTTCCCGGCGAGTGTTCTTGGCGCCACCAATCTGACTTTCATCGACATTAGGTTCAATAACTATGCTGGGACAGTCCCCCGTCAGGTGTTCAACCTCGACACTGATGTGTTGTTCATCAACAACAATGGGTTCAATCAGACAATTCCTACCACAATAGGAAACACACCGGCACTCTTCCTCACTCTTGCGAACAACAAGTTCACCGGTACCATCCCTTCCAGCATTGGCCGAGCTTGGAATACCCTATTGGAGGTGCTCTTCTTGAACAACAGGTTGACTGGTTGTCTCCCTTTTGAATTCGGGTACTTGACCAGGCTCACCTTACTCGACGTGGGAGGCAACATTTTGACAGGTCCGATACCAGAGTCATTCGGGTGCCTGGCAAAGTTGGAGTTACTAAACATGGCTCATAACGAGTTCTATGGGACGATTCCCGAGTCCCTGTGCAGGCTAAAGAACGTGTACAATTTGTCGCTGTCATACAATTACTTCACCCAAGTAGGACCAGCGTGCAGGAGGATGATTCGGGCAAGGAGACTTGACGTGAGGAGGAACTGCATTGTTGGGCTTCCGCAGCAGAAATCAGCTACTGAGTGCTCCCGTTTCTTCTCGAGGCCTAGAAGCTGTCCACGACCGAGTACTTTCAATATCATTACCTGCAATCTCCGTACTGGTGCTTCTACGCCTTCCTTGGAATACTACGAAGATGACGAAAGCGTGGTCATTCCTACAATCGATGAAATGACGCCCCCTTCTCCGAGATCCTACGCTGCGCTTGAGAGGCCTCGCCATTGATGATCGGATGGTATGTAGGCGAGCATGGTGAGTCAGTTCGTTATGTCTGTGGCAGAATAAAACTTTCGAGTTGATCAGGTGCTGTGATAGCTAGCTAGTTGTGCATCATTGCATGTTATCTTCGTCAAGAGCTCATCGTCTAAGTAATTATGTTTTTGTTTTTCTAAATGTTGCAGGCAGTTTAATGTTCTCTTCTCCTCCTCCTTTTTTGATTCGTTTTATTGTTGTTATATAATATTGTTATAGTTATGAAATTCTGGCCTGTTTTCATTCAGTTCAAGAATTTCGCGTTTCCTTGGTGTGTAAGTACTTTGTGTCTTTTGGGACAGTCAAATCTTTCATCTGAGAATAAAAAAAAATGATATTTGTCTTCTCTTCTGTCGCTTCCTTTTCTCTTCATCATGCTATCTTCTCCTACAAACCAGAAAACGAAAAAAACACAAAACGTTTAAGAAGTCGAAGAATCTTGTCCTTGCTTGGTGTGTAACGTCAATGCAAATTGCTATTGGGTGGAGAGTGAAGTTCCATCTGGCAAACCGGCGCGGTGGAATCAAGGGAAGACTAGGCCCGGACTATTACATATGGGTCCAAATTTAGGTTCAGAAAGCTTTTGCGGACCCAAAATTATTGCAAGCCCAACCTAGTGATATAGGTATCTATATTCATGAATGCTGTCTCACGTTTTGGCTGCAAAAGACTAACCAAACCAAATTAAATGGGCAAAAAAAGAAGAAGCCAGAAGCTTGAGTTGTGAAGGAGGAAGCTGTCATTGAAAAGCTGTTGTAAAGGCGACTTTGTAATTCATTATGGTTAAAATTGTGATTTCTGTATATATTCTTAGGTAACGCGCCTCTATTCAGTTGAGCATCTGGTTTTATAGGGAGATATAAGTCCAAAACAGGTATAGATTTTACATATATAGGTCAGACGTGTATCTTACGGTGTGTTCGTAAATTCTAAAAATCTCGAAAATTTAGATAATATTGTGAAAATTGAGTAAAATATAGTTTTATTGGATTTTGTAAGAAATTAGTTTAAAATATTGTGGTAGATAGTTGTAGACTAATATTGGAGTGTTAAATTATAGTTGAAATTGATAAAAAAAAATAAATAAAACAGTAGAAAGAGAAATTAATTGGTTTTCCTCAATTTTTTTCTTTAAAAAAAAAGTATGGCTAACCAAGCAAAAGAATAAAAGCTAAGAAGGTGTTTTTTAAATGATTGTTGCCCCCACCCGGGCGTCTTTTCTCCTCTCTTTTCTGGTAGGGCAGTCCCTGCCTGATTCTCAATTACTGAACTAGCCCGACCAAAAAGAAAATTACAGTGATTTGTTGACTTTGGAGGATTGGAGTCGGTGACTCGGTCCAGTGATGGATGAATGATTTTAATAAATTTTTTATATTTTATTATAATAAAAATAGATGATTAGATGAAAATATGATTATTTTATAATTATTTTATTAGAGTAAAATTTTGAGATGACTGGAGGTGTTTGTTTTTCCAAAATTTTGGAGTTCGAAATTTCCAACAAAACAAACACACTCCAAAATTTTTAACTTTTACACACATACACTCTACTTTTCACAAACCCCAATAAATCTCAATAAAGTAAAGATTCCTAAAACTTCGAGAATATTCCCCAAAATTTTTACAAACAAACGCGTCCTAAATATTTGGGACGCAAAAAACGATTTATGACAACCCTCCAAACAACTCCATAAAGTCATCAAGATATTGAACATTGTCGCCTACAAGTGCTCTTCTTGATTGTACTAGGTACGTAACATCAAAATAATTGAAGGGATAACAAATTGCAATTGTATAAACTAAACGCAATCTTTGTCCAATTGGCTTGGGCAATTGTATTGGATAGCTTAATAGAAAGGGTCCAGACAAGGAGACGTCCAGCTGGACCCAATTATGCAGCCATTAGGTCCCCGTTGAAATGGAAGTGGGAATCCACTTTGGGAAAAACAGCTATGATTCTATGAATATATGGAATTACGAAAGGATTGAAGCAGCCTACACCGCTCTTTTAATAGATAAGACAAGTAGCTGACTGCTGTTCTTTTCTGTGACCCAGAGGATTAGTGATATTAAAGATTAAGGATCTAACCCTTTCTTCTACTAATCAGAATCTGAAGTTTTTAAGGGTTTTTCTTTGGGTTGACATGAATCTATGCAGGTCGATAAAAATTGTCCCTTTTCATTTGCAAAATAACCATAGATGCAGAGTAAAAAAAGAAAAACCATAGATGCAGAGTAAAATGGAAGATGATTCTGTATGACCTTGTATAGCTTTCTTTTCTTATAACTAGTACTTCTCTCTGTCGAGTTTCTCTCAGTAGTTGTCCTTGTTTTCTTTCTTTAGGTCTGAGAACCTTCAAACAAAGGTCAAATAGGTCTACGGATGAAGATGATTGCCAGAAAATCCACCAAAGCTGCAGCGGTTATTGTCTTCAGCACTCTCCTCGCCTCTCTGGCTATCAACACTGTAGAAGCTGTTAGTATCGACAACAGAACTCTACAAATCTCTCTCGCTGGCAGAGGCAATAGAGGAGGTAGGGGCAAAAGCAAAGGAAAGGGCTGCAAAAATGGATTTCAGAGTACTGTACCAACGGTATCCCAATGCCCGAAACCATCAACCTCTCATACACCACCACCCTTACCTCCGAAGACAGAAACTTTGTTATTCACAGACCAACGGATTGCGGTCGTCTATCCTGTTATCCAAAAGTTCAAGTCCACCATCACCTCAGATCCTCTGGGCGTTACCAAAACCTGGGTAGGCTCTGATATATGCAGCTACAGAGGGTTCTATTGTGGCAATCCGCCAGACAACCTGACTGCAATAGCAGTCGCTTCCATTGACTTCAATGGTTTCCAACTTGGCTCCCCAACTCTTGACGGCTTTCTTGATCAGCTTCCCGACATCGCTCTCTTCCATGCGAATTCCAACAACTTTTCAGGCACAATATCGTCGAATATCTCTAAGCTTCCTTTTCTCTACGAGTTTGATATAAGCAACAACCAATTCTCTGGTCCATTTCCTATCGCTATTCTAGGCATGAACAGCCTAACATTCTTGGATATTCGATTCAATTTTTTTACTGGTTCAGTCCCACCTCAAATATTCACCCAGAACCTCGACGTCCTCTTCATCAACAACAACAACTTCATGCAGATGTTTCCTGATAATCTAGGCAGCTCTCATATTCTTTATCTTACACTAGCCAACAACAAATTCACAGGTCCAATCCCAGGAAGCATCGCCAAAGCTTTGTCCTCGCTGACTGAGGTCCTACTGTTAAACAACCAGTTAACGGGCTGCTTACCATATGAAATAGGGTATCTAAAGGAGGCCACAGTGTTTGATGCTAGCAAGAACCAGTTGACTGGTCCTTTACCATTCTCGTTGGGTTGCCTAGAGAAGGTAGAGCAGTTGAATTTTGCCGGTAACCTGTTGTACGGCATGGTGCCAGAGATGGTTTGCGTGCTAGACGATTTGGGGAATTTTTCATTGTCTGATAACTATTTTACGCATGTAGGGCCACTGTGTAGGATCTTGATCGAGCAAGGAGTGCTTGATGTTAGTAAAAACTGTATTCCTGATCTTCCGTTTCAAAGATCCGTTGCTGAATGCGCGGATTTCTTTGCATGCCCAAGGATCTGTCCCTACAGGTCGACTTATAGTTGCATGCCCTGTAAGTCTCCTCACTGTGGCCATCTTGTTCCTTCTCCCGAAATGGCTCCTGCACCATGACTCCTTTACCTTCTAACCTTGCTTATAGAAGGCATTGGTTTTCAATTTCACTTTTCATCTTGTAGTATCGAATTTTCACATATGTGAATGATAAATCATCATTCACTTCCTTCAATGTTTGTATATGTTCCTGAACATCAAATTATGTGTGCGAATTTTCACATTTGTGCGAATTTTCTCTGTTCTCTTATGTCATGAATTATATGTTCCTGAACATCAAATATGTATTTACATCATGAATACTTCCATTGTCCTTCCCAATTTACCAATACTTTGTTCAGTTCAGGTAGGGTTATAAGTAGGACCTTCTCGTCAATCGATCCCTTGCACCCCGGTATTTGTTAACCCAAAATCAGCTTTGTATCTGGGGAGAATCTGAGTTGCTTCCAAAAGATTAAGCTGCAAAAATAATGCTGTCTAGAAGGACATGTATATACAATAACGCGACTAATTCCCTGTTGATGAACAAGGGTATATTCTTCGGTACTAGCACCTCTCTGCTTCATGCGGCATTTTACTTGAGTGGTCTATTTCTTTTGCGCCTGTAAGACTCCACTATACATGTTTCCATGGTGTAGGGCTGCACAACCGGAATGCGGTCCGGTTTTTCGGACCGCATTCCGGTCCGGACCGCATTGCGGTCCTTAAATAATATAGGACCGGACCGGACCACTTATAAGTGGTCCGGTCCGGTCCGGTTTCACTAAATGCGGTCCGGTCCGGACCACTTAAGTGGTCCGGACCGGTTTTAATTTTTTTTAATTTTTTTTTAATTTTTTTTCAATTTTTTTAATTTTTTAAAATTTTTTCAAAATTCTTTTTAGGTTAATTTCAAATGGGAAGTGTATATAAAAATGTTAAGTTTTAGTTTAGATAAAAATTAAACGTTTTATGTTTATAATTTGTATTAAAAATATAAAAAATATATTTTTTTTTATTTTTTTAATAAATGCGGTCCGGTCCGGTCCGGACCGCATTTATTATTAAAGAGGACCGGACCGGACCGGATAACTGGATTTATCCGGTCCGGTCCGGACCGGACCGCATTTTAAGAAAAAAGACCGGACCGGACCGGAAATCCGGTCCGGTTTTCCGGTCCGGTCCGGTCTGCGGTCCGGTTCTGTTCACCCCTACCATGGTGTACTACGGTAGGATGCTGCACGCGCGATTGAACACCTGAGGTGACAGGAAAGGAGCGGTCGTAGTCCAGTTAATAACCAAGTAACCCTTTCTTGTCGTAATGAAATAGAAGTCGTTTGCATTCTATGACTGACCCTTCGGTGCTCAAGCACGAAAAAATAGCCAGAAAAACGTATTGAGAACGTACAATTTATTGGGGTGTATACCGTATGCATGCCAAGGGAGAAAAGGTTCTTTTACAAAGCATATGTTCCCAAAATTTGTGAACGCGGGGATTGGAATTCGGTGCCTGCTTTCTGCTGCTGTCTTAAAACCCCGTAGACAACGGCAATCACTTTGTTTTTGACGGAGCAAGAGATAATGGATCCTGTTAGAGGATCTTCTATTACAGACAGTCATGCGGTCCACCTCAAAAAGATCCTTATAAAAAATAAATCTGCAGACTTCTGTAACCCACAATGTAGCGATACTTATCAAACAGCCTTGTCACTGGTCACTAGTCGTCCTTTTATAACGTTTCAAATGTGAAGTACCGCTTGGCGTCTAGGTGTTTAGTGGAACGCTGGTGGCAAACCATTCCATTGCAGAGAGATGGGGTTAGCCAACCCTCCGTAATAATTACTTCTTTATAAATGAGAATTTTGAGTAAAATTTGGGGTACCGCTCCACGCTATTGGAAGCAGTCCCTATGGCTATATCTCCAAGCCTTTCCCTATCTCCAATCAGGTTATTGACTATATATACTGTCTGACTAGTGGTTCGGATGGATGGAGTGTACTAGTAGGAGTTTACCTACAACACTGCCGTGTTTGGCATTCAGGAAAAAATTCTTCCTCTGGTATTCAGCTTCCAGATTGGTGTAACGGTATTAATTTGAAAGCTGAACACACGGCAGAAAACTGAAAATTGCATTCAATCCATGAAAGAATGAATACTCGGCAGAAACATATTGTGTAATGTAATTTGCTGTGAAGATCAGGGAAGAATGAGGACTTCCTTGTTGGATGGTGCATTCTGTACAGTAGAACCTCTATTGGTGATCTAATGAAGGTTTAAGTTTAAACAAGGGAAAAATCAGTTCGGTCCTTTAGTTTTACACAGTTTTCATAATGGGTCATTGGATTTTAAAACTAAAATTTTTAGTCCTTCAATTTACATTGTTATTATAATAAGTTTTAAAACTAAAAAAATTTAATCCTTATATTCTGAGGACATAAAAAAAAAGAGTTTCATAATCAACTCTTTGTCCGGTCTACTAGTGGCAAAAGGTCTAATATTTTAATATAAGGAAAATTGACATTTTAGTCTTTAAGTTTTGGTCCCTTTTAATTTTAGTCCTTCACTTTCAATTTTCAAATTTTTAGTCCTTAAGTTTTCTTTTTTTGACGAAATAGTCATTCCGTCACTATGTCGTCCATATGCTTAACGGCACACGAAGCGGTCGACCATGTATATGTATTGAAAGTGAGCAGTCAACTGCTACATGAAACGGTCATGTAGCGGTCGACCGGTACAAATTTTCTGATGTGTCAGAGAGCTCCGTTAAGCATATGGACGGCAGACAGACGGAAGTACCGTTTCGTCAAACAAAGAAAACTCAAGGACTAAAAATTTAAAAGTTAAAAATGAAGAACTAAAATAAAAAAATATTCATAACCTAAGGACTAAAAAGTGAATTTACCTTAATATAAATTCAAGTCTTTTTTTTTCTCCGCATAAATTAAAGTCAATCATTGCTCAGGCAATTCTCCCACCCCGTCCAATAAGTAATGTGGGCCACATTTGATGTCACGTTACACATTTTCCACCCGTATCTCACAAAACATTGTCGTTCCAATTTGCTCAGCTGCAACCCATTTCCCCAACTCAATGCACAATTTCACTTTTATCACACAAGTGAGAGCGTCACATGTAGATATAAATTGGATTTTGGCTATCATAGACCTTCTGTCCTTAGTGGGGAGTATGAAGATCTGATAGTAGGTTTTGCTTTTTTTTTTTTAAATAATCCAGAATTCAAGGATTAAAATTTTTAGTTTTACAATTTAAGGACATATTATAAAAACACCTATTTTAACTATTTCAAAATTTTGATACTCAAAAAAGTTTTAATTTTAAAACTCGACAAGCTGTTATGAAAGATCTGTCATGGGGGTGTTTGTTTGCCCAATATTTCAGAGCATCAAAATTTTGACTAAATTAAATACATTACAAAATTTTTAACATTTATACACACATTTCAAAACTTTCACAAATTTCAATAAATTTCAATATTCACAAAAATTTAAAAAATACTTTTAAAAATTTCGGCAAACAAATGTCTCCCATAATATTATGATGACGTTTGTTAACTCAACAATTTGGGGGTCTCAACATGTTGGTCAGCTAAACACACTGATACCTCACAATTTTGGGTCGTACCAATTTTAGGACGCTTTTATGCCACTATAGCAATTCCCAACATTTTCATTTATACCCCTAAAAATACCTACATCGTAAATATACCCCAATGGGAGATGGAAACTAGAAAACACATGGCCCCTCCTCTGCTTTGACTAATTGACGCTCAAAGTTTGACATATTTGAGGGAATGAAAACAAAAAATAAAAATAAAAATGTTGCAGCTTGATCGGCGGTTTACTGTGATATCAGTAAAATAAAAAATAATTTTAATACTCTCTTATACGTAACACAATAATTTTCAATCATTATTATCTCAAAAAATTTCAATATCTATACAAATATATTTCAAAATTTTAACAACTTTTTACAAATAAACCTCAAAATTTCCAAAATTTTAGAAGTATTTTGACAAACCAACACCACAACCAACCTAATTAGTGTTATGTCGATTGTATACTACGTCTTAAACAATGTATGATAAGCAATGGACTAGTGGACTTTTTTTTTTTTGAAAAACAACCAATAGATTAAAAACGACTAAAAAACAAACACAAACACAACCACATGACAGACACAGACACAACCAGCAAGACCCTCCAATGGATCAGAGGAACCACTATGAACTCCATGCAGGGCAGAGGGAGTGATGGCCGGACATAATAGGCAAAGCTACTAAAAGCGTCACAAGGGACGCGTAGCGAGACCCAATAAAGGGTCGGAAAAGAGCCACAAGGACTCGAAACACAGGGGCCGACCCAAACGAGTTTATTACAAAACGGACAGAATCCGACGGCGGCGCGTGCGGCGGAGGTGGCGGCGCGTGGTGGACGGCAGGGCGGAACCTTTGTGGAAAACGGAGCGCAGGGGCCACACAATCCACTCCGGAGGAGAATGGCAGGGTTCGGGGGCGGAGAGGCATCCACGCGCGGCAAAGAGCCGCCGCGCGTCAGATCCACGCGTCGCGCGTGTGGCGCGTGGATCAAGAGCCGCCACCGCTTTGACGCCAGGGAAGATGGATCTGGTAGCTCTCGGCGGGAGGAGTCCAACCAGTCGGCGCGTGTGTGTCCAAAGGAGACGGAAAACGCTGAAAACCGAGTGGAAGCCACCTGCAAGAAAAAACCAAAAACCAACACAACAGAGCCACCACCGACCGGACCGGAGAGAAGGAAAGGGAAGAGGGAAGAGGGGGAGAAGAAAAAGAGAAGAAAAAAGGAGGAGGGGGTGAAGGAGCCGGAGCTCCCCCCTCCTCCGTAATGACACTGTGTAGAGGCGGCTACCAGAGTTGAGAGCGTTTAGGGAAAAAAAGAGAGACAGGGTCGATTACTAGTGGACTTAACTTCATGGAGAAAAGCTAGTTCTAGAAAACTGTGGCCCACATTGTCCCATGGTGTCTAGAAACAGACCTGGCAAGTATACGGCGCCGAGAGATGCTATTTTACTTTTCCTGATACATGGAAGGTCGGTCGTTTTATTTCTATTCCTGATAATAATGGCATGCCACAGCACATACAATATGCTTGAGCTCCTCTCTTCAGCTTGTATAGATCTATCAACGTCAGCTCAATTTTTGTATTTCCCTCGTTTTAGTGTTTTTTTTTTAAGTTTCCCTTGGCTAACAGAATATGGCATAATCATGGCCTCAATAGAATATAGTACGTTAATAGTCAGAACACTGCTACGATTGACCGATTGATATATTAGGTCTTAGATGCAAACTATTTCGGCGCATCGAATATTAAGTACTGTTTAGTCATAGGGCACCGTCCGTTCACGTAGAAGACCAACCAAACGCAAAGCGAAGAGGTGATGGTCTCGCTTCTTGTTTTTTCTAAGAGTGATCAGCTACTTTTCTTAAAAAAATTGTAAGATATTTAGAATTTTTAATATAATTATAAATATTAATGTAGATGAGAATTTTATAGATTTTTAGTTAATAAAAAGTTTTAAATATATTTAATTTTTATTAAAATTTATAAAAAAATGTAGAGGGAGATAATTTGATGTAATTGTATTAGAGTTAAATAAAAAAATATAGAGAAGATATGTTATAATTTTATCTAAAAAAATATTTGAATTTATGTAAAAAAAATTGTTAAAATTTATATAAAAAAAAGTGTTTATATAGAATATTTTGAAACGTTCCTCTTACTAAATACGTTTACAAACCCAACGTGTCTGTAGCCGCTGGAATATAGAAACGCACTAGAGTTCGTGGGACTCGTATGTTATAAGGGCAACGAGGGTCGGTGGCGCAGAGCCGGCTAAACCCAATGGGAGCCGTGAAGTTATTAGGTTTTTTTTATATAAATTTTAATATAAATTATTTTAAATTATTTGAAAATTATTAAATTAATATAAAATATTTAAAAGTTCTGTTAATTATTTTTTTATGAACCCTTTATATATAATATAGAGGATTTATAACTTGCACAGTGAAAAGAAATTTATTGGATATTTTTTCACTTTTAACAAGGTTTAGAATTATCTGAAAAAATTAAGAAACACGAGAGAAAAGTAAATCTATGGATAAAAAGACAGTACGCTCCTCACGGTAAAAATATGAAAAGATTACATCATGCTATTTTTTTTAGTTCAATTATCTTTTTTATTTTTTTTATCATCTACAACACTAAAAAAAGGAAAAATTACTGACCTTGCATCTGAGGCGTTAATGTAGCGGTTGATCTGTTCATGTCGACCTGTTAATATAGCTATCAACCGCTTCATGTAGCGGTCGATCAAATCTCATTTGCGGATCAGAAGAAAAACGGGTCAACCTGCAGGTCAACACTCATTAATTGACGTGGCAATACCAGCACCCTTGAATCTTTAAACTTTAATCTCAACCGTGCACCAGCACCGGCCAACACCATAACCGAACCCTTCTATTCTCCCATAATACGTCCTTGCATTTCTGCCAATGGCAAGGAATCGAATGAGTGCAGCAAAGAGTGGTGCGCCTCGTCCTCCAAGGTCTAGATCTACGTGGAGTTTTCTCTCCCGACACGTTGACCGGCCTTGACCAGTTCCGAGTCCTGAGTTGGCAGAAGAACGCGCTCACCGGACCTATTCCCAACCTCTCCGGACTTGTCAACCTGAAGACCCTCTTTCTCGACCATAACTCGTTCTCGGGTTCTTTTCCACCCTCGATCCTACCCCTCCGTAGGTTAAGAACAATAGATATCTCGTACAACAACCTAACCTGTCCTTTACCCGCCTAGTTGGCCACCATAGACCGGCTTTACTGCCTCCTTCTTGAGTGGAACCCTTTGAACGGAACGATTCCTCCGCTCAACCAGTCCTCCCTTCAAACCTTCAAAGTCTCAGGAAACAACGTAACCAGTCCCGTTCTAGTTACACCTACTCTGAAACGCTTCGGTCCATCCTCGTTCTCATGGAACCCAAATCTTTGCGGTGAGATCATACACAAAGAGTGCCTTTCTGGCCCACGCTCTTTCGCCCAGTCGTCGCCCTTGGAAGCGTCGCCGCCCAGTGTGGCGCTCGGTCAAAGCTCGCAAGTACATGGCGTGGAGTTGACTCATGAAGCATTTCAAAAGAAGCACAAGAGGACCGCCGTGATAATTGGGTTCTCGGCTGGTGTTTTTGTCCTCATTGGTTCACTTCTCCACTTCGCGATAACTGTGAAGAAACAGAGGAGCCAGAAAGAGTCAGGAACACCCGCAATGGCATCAGAGGACGCGACGGCTACAGCTCAAGCCGCGACGATGATGCAGATAGAGCAAGAGAAAGAGCTAGAGGAGAAGGTCAAGAGAGTTCGAGGAATACAGGTAGTAAAAAGCGGTAGCTTGGGGTTCTGCGCGGGTGAGGCGCAACTGTATACTCTGGATCAACTGATGACGGGTTTTGCTGAGGATTCTGGTTATTGTGTTAAGCATTATTGGGCTGAACATGCTAAGTAACGACTGAGATTAAAAATTTCAAAATTAAAAGGATCCAGATCGCGTCACATCAATTAAAATGTTTTGAATATTTTAAATGATGTGTTTAACTACAACCATCAGATCTCTAGTTTCTAATGTCAGTCGTCGCTCAACATGCTCAACACAATAGTGCTTAGCATAGTAGCTGAACTCTATACGGAGTTGCTAGGGAAAGGGACCATAGGGACCACGTACAAGGCCGTGCTTGATAACCGTCTGATTGTCAACGTGAAGAGGCTCGATGCAGGAAAACTAGGGACCACCAGCCAGGAAATGTTCGAGTGGCAGATGGAATCAGTGCACATGTGGACTCAGGTATCCTAATCTGGTACCGCTGCGGGCTTATTTCATGCAAAGGAAGAAAGGCTTCTAGTTTATGATTACCAGACCAATGTCAGTCTCTTATCTCTCATTCACGGTATGCTCCTATCTTCGACTTCTGTATTAGCAGAGATACACCCAACGACGTAGAAAAACATGAGAATCTTTTGAACTTCGAATCGTATTTTGTTTTTCTTCAAAGCTTTATCGGTAGGGGAACGGAAGTTTCACGCGTGATGCTAGTTGTAACTGATGCTACTGCTAGATTTTTTTTTTTAATCTACTGCTAGATTTTATTCAACTGACGCAGAGAATCTTGCTGCGATTGCGTCAGAACTTGATCTGGCGCTTAGATATTTGATTCGTAAAGTACCTTTCTTGGAGTTGACAATTGACATGTCAGCTTGCGAGCATACGAGATATTTTAGTGTGAAAATTTTGAGTATTGAAATTTGTGAAATATTATAAAATAAAAATATTTATAAAAATGAATGAAAAAGTGAAAAGAGAATTTTTTTTAATATATATTATAATAATAAAAAATTATGTGATGAATTTTTGAATATTAATCCTAAATAATTGGCTCTAAAGGCTCAAACATCCTAAAGCAGATTTAGCTGCTTAATTAAGCCCACAGGGCACAATCAGTGGGTCCTAGACTTCTATGTTTCTCGTCGCTTACTTTGATAATCACCGTCGATCATTGCTAGGAATATAATTCTGAAGTACCCTACCAACGGTCACAACTGTTTTTTCATTTTTACACGTCAACTCCAACATGCAGATATGCGCCCCTAGCCTGCCAGTCGTGTCAATTGTTGTCGGTGCAGGCAGAGGCAAAATTACGTTGGGACGATGGGACAACCGCTCCAGCGCTTGAAAAATTCTTCAAATTTTTTTTCTGTGTCAAGTCCAGCCCGACCCCAACAACTCTTTTTTCTGCGTTAATAGAAGTTCGGCAGTTGAATCAAACAAGTCTCTTTTGATTACAGAAAAAAAAGAAGACAAAAGAGTCTCTTTTTGTAATAGTGGATCAAACAAAACTACACCTGAGGAACTTAGGGGATGTTCGGTTAAGGTGTTTTGTGAGGATTTTTTGTGTTTTGAGAATTTTTATGTGATGTTAACTTTATTGGTATACTTGTTGTAGTTATATTTATGTGGTGTGAAAAATGATGTTTGGTTGTAGAATTGTGAGGATTCAAAAAATCTTGAGGACTTTTTATAAACGAACAGCCCCTTAGCGTAACTGGTGGGAGGAATTGCAGTGTAGCCTTTTCAGTCCTATGCTTCGCTTGGGGTATTACATTCCACAAAAATGTCCACCATCAACAACACAATTAGTTGATGTTTGACTTGTGATAAGTAAATTTTGATAAATAAAATAAATTTAAAATTAAATTTTTACAATCAAATAATTAATTTTCAATTTTTTCAACTAGTGTATCGGCTAAGGAGTTTATAAGAATTCCAAATTGTGAAACGACAAAAGAAGCTTGAGACATTCTTTGTTACAACCCACAAGGTTGTTAGATACTCAAAATTGTATATGATTGTCTCTAAGTTTAAAGAACTTAGAATGAAAGAGGATGAGTGCTTTAATGACTTTTATGGGAAACTCACCAACTTGGTAAATTTGAGTTTTAGTTTAGGCGACAAGATGTTTGTTCTTGCTTCCAACAACAAAGAAAGAAAAATCTATTGCATTGAATACATGTTTGATGAAGATGACATAACCTTGTTTGTTAAAAAATTTTGGGAAGTATTTAAGTTCAAGAAGGGCCAAAATTGGAAAAGCCAAAAATTGAACTCGAAAGATTCTAAGAAACCAAGCTGAAAGAGTGATGAGCAGAGGGATAAATCTGAAAATAAATAGTTAAAAAAGAAGCAAGAACAAGGGCTGCAATGTCACGAGTGCAAAGGATTTAGGCACTTTAAAGCTGAATTTCCTACTTACTTTAAATCGAAAGGGAAGAACACTATGAAGACAACATTTTCAGATTCTGACATAGAGTAAATTTCGAATAATGATAAGGTAAATTGATGAGTTTTATTGATTTTGATGCATAAATTTCAAATAATGATAAGATAAATTTTCTTGCATTTACATCTTCTACTAAAACTGATGTGTTTATTGATTTTGATGGTGCAGAAGAAATTATCACGGAAGATGTTGATGACCTTGAGGGCTTGAAAGAATCTTATCAAGAGTTATATGTGGAAAATGTTAAAATTAAGTAGGAAAATGTCTTAACTTCTAAGAAAATAGTTCTTGCTTAAAAAGAAATAGATGAATTAGTTGAAAATTAGTAGAGAAAAATGATATGATTCAAGATTTTCTGTCTATGAACACTCGGATGGAAATAAAAGAGGATTAGGTTTTGATCATACTACAGCAGCACCTACATCTACAAACAAGGTAGTTTTTGTGTCATCTACTCAGAAAATTCAGAGTACAGTCGCATCTCAAGAGAAGGTAAACAAGACAGTCACTTCAAAAGCTCTTGTTTTGTTTAAATCTAAATTTTTCGGATTTATTCCTAAGTGTTTTCATTGTGGTAAAGTTGGTCATACTAAGCCTAAATATTTTGATCTCTTGAGAAATGGAAAAAGACTTATTTCTTCATTTTCAAATAATGTATCTAAGTCTGAATTTGATAAGTTGATAGTTCAAGTAAGTATGTTATCTTAACAAATTCAGCTTATAAATCAAAAATTAAGTTTTCATATTAAGCAAAAGTTGATTTGGAGAAAGAAAGATATTAACATTTGTTTTGATGCAAATGTTCGCTGATTAAGATATTTGTTAAAATTCCCTACTTTTGTATTGTGATAATATGAGACCAATAATTTGTTTTAATTGATAGATTGGCTATTTAATTTTTTTTAAGTCATTCATGAATTATTTCATTATCCAGTTTGTTATAAAATGTTCTATAGTTCATTTTGATATGTGTTTCAATATTTGATATATGTTTAATAGTCTTTGACAATTTATTTTAATTTTTTAATTCTCTGCAAATATTCTGAAGTTAGAAGTTTATGGAAAGTTTATCTTACGTTTGTGTTATAATGTATTATGCTGAAAGAGAACGATCAGCTCAGCAAAAATTGAGGAAAGAGACGAAAATTATCCAAGTGTTGAATTAATGAATAGTGTCGTGTATACAATAAAAAGCTCAAACAAGAATAAAGCTTATGGCTTTTAAAGAAACGTTTTGGCATTTAGACTTCACATTGAAAGGTCCTTGTTTTAAAAATTATTATTTGTTGTCTTTTTGTCCTTTCTACCTCACTTTCCCATTATGCCCTTAATGAACCCACTAACCCTATTTTGGCCGGAGATCGGATATGGTGTTAAGCAGGAGGGTGTGAAGCAATGTGAAGCAATGGTCACGATCGCACAAAAACCCATCCGATGGTCCACAATCAGCCAACACATTAATGAGGCCAAACTCGGTTCATTTTGAGCAAACCGGTTGCATTAGTTAGACCGGGCCAATTTTAGTGTAAAGGTTAGGGATTTCATTTTGAATCCCCATTTCGCACCCTGACCATTCCAGTGAAGACCCATTTCACACCCACCCCTCCCTCAGTCGATTCCCCATTTTCGCACCCACCCCTCCCTCAGTCGATTCCCCATTTCGCACCCACCCCTCTTGCAGTGAATCTCCATTTCGCACCCACCCCTCTGCCGTCGATTCCCCATTTTCGCAGCATACACAGCATACACATTTTCGCAGCATACACAACATACCCATTTTCGCAGCATACACAGCTTAGCGAGGTAATGAAAACTTTCTATTAATGAATCCGTGTGAATTTCAGTCGATTCCCCTTTGTTTAACATGCTGCCTTTATCGAGCTATGGCATTTCTTCAGAAGGGCTATTTTTTGGGGGGCTATTTTGCTTGTGCTTGGTTTCACGTGATGCAAGATTGTAGTGGCAGAATATGGTTCTGACATTGTGTGGTCTTCCATATGTTAGTCTAAGATAGTTTCTTCAACATTCTGTGTTCTCCTCGTTAGTGTATGTTACATATTGTGTTCAACATGTATACTATACCCATCCTCATATTCTTCATATAGTCAAAGTGAGTGAGAAAATACTCATATTCTGCCAAAAAGCCATGTGATGTATCAGATTCCTAGACGTGTCTTGACTTCGATAATGGTAAGGGGAATATAAAAGAATGTTTTAGGCTTGTACAGTTTTCACCTGAAGCTCAAGATTTAGTTACCATGTAGATGTTCTGGAGTAGTGTAGTACATAGTAATGCGAGTGTTTGTACATGTAGTCCAGAAAACAGGGAAATCATTTTTTAACATGTCGGCAGTTGACATGGTACTAGCATGTTGTCTGACAAAGACCTGAAAATTTCTATTTGTGGTTGTCGTATCATTTCTTTTGTGGTAGAATCTAAGCGAGCCCGCTTTATTTCACAGTATTCTTCAGGTTCAGACTAATTTGGGTAAGATACGGAAATTATATTGCTGGTCTATAATCAGTCCTTTTTCTTCTGTAGGACCTCTCAATATGGCCCAAATGGAAGGCATGAATCCCAATATCGTGTGCCGAAGCTCTAGTAGTACTGTTAACCCCGAAGGTGACATGGTTTGGGCAGACAACGGGGAAAAAGTTGATGTTTGGACCCTAGAGTGGGCGGACGTTGACCATGTCTACGAATGGTACAATCGATATGCAACCATGAAAGGATTTAGCATTCGTAGACATACCGGGTTCAAGCATAGGCAATACGGGTATTGGACATCAAAAGCTTTTGCTTGTAGTAGAGAAGGGAAGAAAAAAGAGAGGGAGTCACTTGTGCCGGTGAAGCGAGAACGACCGGAAACGAGATGTGGGTGTCTTGCAAGTATTACTGTTCAGCGGCAGCGTAATGGGAAGTATTGGACCTCCGAATGGCATCCGAAACATAATCATGACCTGGCGACTCCTTCGAAAGTTCACATGCTCCGTTCTCAAAGACAAATGAGTGAGTTGCAGCGGGTGGAAGCTATACATTCAGATAGAGCGGGTATTCGCCCTAAACTTGCCTTGGATTTCATGGCGGCGCAAGCTGGGGGTAGACAAAATTTGGGATTCACTCATCAGGACTTGAAAAATTATTTAAGTGGTATAAGATCAAAGCAGATGGAAATTGGTGTAGCTGGTGTTCTTCTTAACTGGTTCGGCGATCAGCTAGAAAAAGATTCTGAGTTTTACTTCCGGGTCATGATGGATGGGAATGAGCACATTACTAATGTCTTCTGGTCAGATCACGTCATGCGAAATAACTATGCGATATTCGGGGACTTTGTATCATTTGACACCACTTACAGGACGAACAATGAGCACAGGCCTTTAGGAGCATTTGTTGGGGTTAATCATCATAGATTGTCGGTTGTTTTCGGGGCATGTTTGTTGTATGATGAGACGGCGCAGACATTCGATTGGCTATTTGAAACATTTGTTGAGTGTATGAATGGGAAGGCTCCGAAATCTCTATTCACAGATCAGGATGCAGCGATGCTAGTTGCAATTCCACGTTCCCTACCAGACACACATCATTTTTTATGTGTTTGGCACATATCCCAAAATGCGTTAAAGAATTTAGGGTCATTGATGGGGAACAAGGGCTTCAAAAGTAACTTGATGAAGCTTCTGTTTGATCACGAGGTGGATGATTTTGAACAGTGCTGGAGTAAAATGATTGAAGAGTATGAAATCCAAGAAAATGGATAGTTGCAGAAGATATATGAGAAGCGGGAGCAATGGGCACCAAAGTATGTACAAAATGTTTTTTGTGCCGGGAAAAAGACAACCCAATTAAGTGAATCGTTCAATGCAGTATTGCGTAGGTATTTGAGCACAGTGATGAATATGGATCGATTCCTACAGAATTTCCAAAGAGCAGTAGATGATTTGCGCTACAATGAGTCAAGAGCAGAATTTCAGATGCTTAACACAGTGCAAGTCAGCGAACGGCTGGAACCGCTCTGTCATCATGCGGCAGAGGTCTATACGCCCACAATGTTGCGTGCTTTTATGGAGCAGTATATGAAAGCTGGATGGCTTAAGTTTGACTGTCTTAGGGAAACTACTGGGTCCGAAGAGGTTGAGGTACATGAATGCAGTCGGGACCCATCACATAACTGTTTAACGGCACGACACCATATCATCAGAACGGAAAATGGGGTTCACCATTGCAGTTGCAAAGGATTTGACTTTGTAGGTGTCCTGTGCAGTCACATTATATGGGTGCTGAAACAGAAGAGACTATTCGCTATTCCTGAAGTGTATATAATGCCGAGGTGGAGAAAAGATGCTAGGCGATCAGTTGCGTCGATTAGCAGGTCAAACACTACAGTTGATCTGGCCATCCTGAACGTGGTCAACAGCAGGAAATGTGTAAACATGATTGCTTCAATGTGTCAGCGTTACGGGGGTAAAATTGAATCTTGGCCAAAAATTGACCTTAAACTTGACGAACTGGAAAAAGAACTTGAGACATTGTCACTATGCGACGATCCTTCTGGCATGGGAAGCGCTTCTGCCCCCGTCAGCGTTGGTTCTGGCCCCATCAGCGTAGGTTCTGGAGTGGGGGTAGAAACGGGGATTGTTGCAAAAGGTTTCAAAATGCATGAACCGAAGCATAAAGGGAAGAAGCGATTGAAGAGCGGACTTGAGCTACGGAGTTCACGGGGTCGTGGGCGTGGTCGTGGCCGTGGCATTGCCCGTTTGTCGTCCTAGCCAATCGCTTGTCGTTTGCAATTAAACGATGAGTTGGACGTATTGCCCTCAATTTGATGCACTTACAATTTCATTTTAACATTGTTATTACCTTTACATGATTCAAAGCAATTATCCTAACATATATATTTGGCTATTTATTTACACGTAGGTATCTAACGAGGCCGATGCTCAGGAAGAGGAGGACGACTGCGAGGACGAATCGATAAATGGGCAATTTAAGAGCCTTGACGACTTGTAGAGGTATATTGTAAGCACCCATTGTTGTAGAACATTTTTTCGATCAGGTCATACAAAATTCGATGTTGGATATTTAGGATAATTGTTAGTTTGTTGTTTTTGTGCAGATGGTTTATACGTATGGGGCCTGCTTGTAATTTGGTAGTTCTCAGAGTTTTCTTGTTAGGACAAGTAGACAAGCTGCCTTGGTAGGTTAATTCGAACCAAAGCGTTGAGGTCAATAAGGTTGAAATTTTACAGTTCAGCAAATATTTAATTTGTGTTACTTTGTTGTTTTTGTGCAGATGGTTTGTGAGATTTAAAGGATCAGTTCCTCTGTAAAGAAGTTACAAATACTGTGAAGGTGTAATAGCTATTCGAAAGATGTGTTGGTCGAAAAAGCCCCATCAGTTTTTGTAATGACTGTACTTTCAAACTTTTTGCAGTGCATATAATGCAAGAAGCCTGGACGACCACATTACTGTCCATCAGTTTTTGTAATGACTCTATTGATTCTGCAACTCTCTCTAAAGCCAAGCACGAAATTGATTCTGCAATTCTCTGTGTGCAGATGTTTTCCTTCAATTTCGTAAAACCATGTTTAGGAATTAAATAGCTTAATATTATCATGACAAAGATAATTCAATAATGCAGATGACACTTTAGGCAGATATAAGATTACTATATCCTTCACAATTTTAAAGAATAATGAGTGCAAAATGAAGGCCTAGACCTAAGGTGAGAGTAAAAATGACAAAGTGTGAACAGTGTCAACAACTCTGCTGAGACTTCCTGAATGACCGTACAGAGGAATAATACCATACTCATGTATTCTCAAGTTTTGGTACATCAGTAAGTACGTAAACAAAAAGGTTAAGAATTACCAGCAGTCACAAAGTGATTACACTAGCCATGTTTTTTGTGTTTACAATCCAGGACAATAACAAATTGACAAACCATTTACGGTAGCATTAATGATCCACTTGGCTTTGGAATAGATAAAGCATAATAGGCTGCAAGAAAACCAACAACAAACAAGAGCCACATCCACATCACTGCCCGTCGGTTGGAATTACGGAGTTGGATGTACTGTCGCTGCAATTGTACGTACTCAGCCCTCTGACCATCAATATCCACCTGGGCTTTCTTGAAGAGGTTCTCATATTTCTCCTGCTGAGCAATCATCTCCAGACGATGCCGTGTTGCTTCGTGCTCCATTGCAGCAACGTGGTCCAAAATGAGCTCCTCGACCACTCGGCTACAACACATCTCCAGCTCAGCCTTCGTGCTTCCCAATGTACCCTTCGCATACTCATACTGTGCCACCTCTCCCCCCTGCGCCCTATCTTGCCTAACCCATCGTTCGCACCAGGCAAAGTAGCGGCAATGATGATTTTCACCATACTGCACCAAACACATTCGTCATTATGGGAAACTAAGTACATAAATAGATGGAGGACCAAATAAAATTGTTTCTTGTATGCAGAATGTCAAAAGCTTACCTTGTATTTTTTACATCCATAAAACTGTTTTCCGTAATTGTCTGGTGTATATGCAGTTTTCTTCACAACTTCAATTCCACAGAAGCACACAGGTTTCCTCACATAAGTTTGAGGGCGTCTGCCTGAGCTTTCACTATTGG
Organism: Myrica gale; assembly: GCA_963930655.1. Classification (NCBI taxonomy): domain Eukaryota; kingdom Viridiplantae; phylum Streptophyta; class Magnoliopsida; order Fagales; family Myricaceae; genus Myrica; species Myrica gale. The sequence continues at coordinate 19,269,766 of OZ005615.1, forward strand.
GATAAGTTATTACCAACTGTAGGTATACACTAAAACTTTAGGAATCAAAATGGTAATATAAACTCACGTGTCAGCTGTTGCGAAACCCATTGTGACAGATGATCTAGTTGCAGAACTAGAAGATGGGGTTCCCCTATGTTGACTAGAGGTACTCCTCGACGGGGTCATTTTTCTGCAGATAACATTAATAAGGACCTTAGGAATAAAAAAATGGGATAACATTGTTCTGGAGATAACATTAAAATTAAACTAAAGGTTGCCCCTCACTAGAAGGTGTTTTCTGCAGATTCTTCGTTTATTTAATAATGCCGCCACACACACACCTATTGTAAGACTAAAGGTTGCCCCTCACTAGAAGGTGTTTTGTTAAACATCAAAGCTCCAATCCATTTAGAAAGAACGAAGATATGCTTCTGCATTTCCATAAATTATCACATGGAACGACCTTAAACTGTACAGCCTTCAATAAACATGCCCAACCACATACATTAGGAAGAGAAAGCAAGAAGGCAGTATATGATAAACTGTACAGCCTTCAATAATTGTTTATCAACTCCTCAAGCCACCAAATCCCAATAAATACTAAAATGTAACCACAGAACTTGAAGGGCTTATCATATTTGCATGGTTTGTAAGATGTAAGAGAACTATCTAGTTCAAATGAAGTACATAAAAAGAGAACCCATTTTCTGAAAAAAGACGAATAGTTCAACAATGTAAAGCTCCATTTCCAGAGTTACTAAACTTTATCCCCCTTCAGTTTGCAAAACACATCAGTTCAGATAGGTGCATAGATTTCGAAGTCCCCCTTCAATTCCAGAGTTACTAAACTTTATCCCCCAGACCATTACACAACAACAGGGTCTTCAAAGTCCCATATTCTACAAGGGACATAACTCAAACAATATGATAAACTTTCTGGAAATGTGGTCCGCCTTTCACCAGTCCTACTCCTTTACATTTTGAGCATGCTATCATCTTCAGATTACCACATTTCTTGCACAATCCCAACGAGCTGAATGTTCAAGGTTGAGCATACAACATAGACATGTCAGAATTTTGCTTTTTTCTTACTCAAATCATACATTAAACCCTCTACGTTGAAAATGCTTTTACAAGGATATCATTGTCATTATGTTATCAGTGTCTTGATAGTTTTTTCTTTTGAGGAAACCTGCAATTAAGAGATGTCACCTGCTTCTAAAGTCAAATGAATAAGATACTCTGGGTTAAGATAGAATCAGTCACCAATAGTAACTACCTCACATACAATGGACAAATAGACAGAGACAGAGATCCATAACAAAAATGGAATCACCTTGAAAAGTGACAAATACAGTGAACTAGTTCAATAGACATGGATTATTCATCATTTGGATTAGTCAATACAGGCTATGGTCAAGAAGATGATAGCCTAACTTTCTGGAAATGCTTTAGAAAACAAAACCTAGTATCACATAACCATCGGGAAAAAAAACCCCAGAAATGAAAATGTGCGGATTCAAAGATAAATGTTTTCTTTAATAAGAAGAAAACATACCCTTTTTCTTGTAAGACTAGCATACACCAGCCAGCAAAACAAATCCTCAGTTAATACATCCTCTCAACCATCTTTATCGCATCTGCATAAATAACTAAACTTCTCAATGTCGTCATCCTTAAACAGATTCCTTTCTTATTAATAAGTTAAAACAAAACCCCAATGTATGTTGTCTCCGAAGAGTATTGTGTAACCTTCTTCAACACATGTGCAACCAATAAAAAGAATTGTAGAAACTACTTACAAACTAGAAGAAGCACAATAAGTTTCTTTTTTAAAAAACTCCCTAGTTCAGAAACCAAATATTTGAGGGTCGTGTAATAACAACAAAATTTATCCAATAGAAGTATTTTAGGCAGGTATTTCGACAAGCAGTTTATTGTGAGCTCAGATACTCGTGGATGTTAAACTGCCACACAATCAGTTTAACCCCCGAGGGGCATAAACCACCAATGAAACAAAAATAACACCAACAAATCTAATTACATTTGATTGCAAACATGTATAGGAACAAGAATAACTAAAGAAAATATATATCCACTTCTGAGGCTACCAAAAGTACCATGGCAATGGAAGTTTCAGTGATTTCCTCAACTGAAATGACAAGTCGGAAGAGGGGGGCAGCGACTGAGGGAGGGTCAGTTGGCGTCCTGAAGTTGACCGGTGGTAGTGGGTTCCTGAGATCGACGGCAGCGACTGAAGTTGACCGGTGGTAGTGGGTTCCTCAGGCAACGGAGATCGACGGCAGAGGGGTGGGTGCGAAATGGAGATTCACTGCAAGAGGGGTGGGTGCGAAATGGGGAATCGACTGAGGGAGGGGTGAGTGCGAAAATGGGGAATCGACTAAGGGAGGGGTGGGTGCGAGAATGGGGAATCGACTGGAAAGGGGTGGGTGCGAAATGGGTCTTCACTGGAAAGGGGTGGGGTGCGAAATGGGGATTCAAAATGAAATCCCTAACCTTTACTCAAAATGCAACCGGTTTGCTCAAAATGAACCGGGTTTGGCCTCATTAATGTGTTGGCTGATTGTGGACCGTCGAATGGGTTTTTGTGCGATCGTGACCATTGCTTCACATTGCTTCACACCCTCCTGCTTAACACCATATCCGATCTCTTTTGGCCGACACTTTCTTTGGCTCCCCACTTCTTTGCGCCGTTCGTTCTTCTTTCTAGTGCAGTGAGTGTTTTGTATTGCATTTTCGTTCCTCACTTGCGTTTGTTGAATCTTTTCCCCACTACTTTGTTTAAGCATCTCTTAAATCCACACATGGTATAAATCTCTCTCTCTCTCTCTTTATTTTATATTGTTTAAATGCAAGATTTATGATTACTTTTAGTCTTGTGGTCCCGAAATTAGTTCGGGTTGTCTCCCAGTCACTGGGGTGTGCAATTCTTTATCATTTTCCATGTGTTTCTCATGCTATTAACTTCATTTATTAATATAGATTCATTTTATATGCTGATTATTAGAAGCATTTGAAAATTAGGGTTTCAAAATTTCCCCATACGCCGTGTCACTCATTTGTTTTGAATTCACTGTTCAATCTCACTAATAATGATGTTTATATAGTGCAAATGGGTTAGTATCTTCAATTACGTGGTTAATATGATTGGAAGATATAATGTTAAAAGCATGTGTGTAAGTTTAGGTTCGGGCAATCTAGTTAAAATTTTATCGTCATTCATATATTTTTTTCACACCTTGTGCGTATATCAGAATTTTTTTATTCAAAAATATTTCTTAAGTAAAAACGTCGGTTCAGTCAGAGTAGTTCATGGAAATTTCAGTTATCCATTCTCAATTCAACCTTTATACACATACATGTGTCCTGAAAAAGCTGTATTACTAAAATAAATTTATACATGTAAAAGTTTTTACTATTGAGCTCACTATAAAGGTTTTCTTCAGATGGCTCGAGTCAAACATGCAACAGTGAAACATGATTTAAAATGACTACCTTCTCCTGCCAAGACATCTCATAACCAACCTGGCTCTCCTGTGTTTGAACCAGTATCTAAACGCACAAAGAGCCAAGTTGATCAAAGCTCATCTCATGTGTTTAAAAGCAAGGAAAAATAGCATGAGGCATCACCTGATAAAGAACCTGCTTCAAAGTTCCTTAATGTTGATGCTGAGTCACATTACACAAATAAATTCAGCTCAAATGGTGTTATAATGGAGCGAGAAGTACTTCTGGATGAACTGACGCATTTGAAGTTTTCAGATAAAATTGTGTCCAGAGGATGAGAAGGCCTCCTCACCAAATTGATTCCTCCCTCTGAGGAGGGAAAGAGAATTTTATTTCAACATTCATGTAATTTCTGATACAAATTACTTTGCCATTTACTTTCGTGGAACCTTTCTAGATGTTCATCCATCCTTCCTTGGACAATGCCTAGGTACCTAGGGTGAATTGTCATGTATTCCCTTATAATGCATCTGCCCGACCTTCATCTAGTATCATGACCACATTATTTGATGATAAGGACATGTGCTGTACAATTCTACTAATATATTTCCTACCAAATCCCGATCACAATTATCATATTAACGCATATGTTTTATATACGCGTTTTTAGTTGATGACAACATTGATTTTCCATCACACATATTTGCTCATATGATAAAGGTATTTCAGTCTAACTCCACCACAAGTTTACTATCATACCCCTGCCTTATCATGAATTTTCTGAGTGCAAGTTGTATTATCATCCCTCGCCATGAACCCCGCTTGAAACTTGCTCAACCTCTTGGGCCTACTACCTTGAACCAGAGCACATCTCATCGAGGACCTAAAAAATCCTTTCCCTCCACCAGTCTAGGCCCCCTGCAATCTGATATGAGGTATATTGTTGATGCTTTGCGCTTGCTTACTGAGAGGTCCAATACTTCGTCCTCTGTTCAATCCTTCTTACTTGCCACCCAACAGAACATGCAACTTACCTTGACGGTTTGGTGACATAATATCATATTCAAAATTTACCCTACAGACCATGCAACTTACCTTAAAGTTGTCCAAAAGTATAACATAATATCATATTCAAACATAAAGACTAAAGTCTAATAAAAGTGTCCAACAATATGACATAAACCAACTAACATATTCCAACAAAGCCCAACAAAAGTATGTCACATAATCAATAATCATCTCAAGTCTCAACTAGGGGTGGTTAACGGTAGTGTAGGTGACGGTTTGGAGAAAATTGTAACCGTCACCGCAATTGACGGAATCACATATTTGACACCGTCACTGCACCGCTAATGCACAATAACCGCCTTTACCGGTAACGGTAGCGGTTTTAGCGGTTAAAACGGTAACCGCCGGTGTAAATGAACACCTCTACATTTATAGACTTCATTAGGGTGAGCCTACGTTTAGCAACTTATGTAACATTCAGGTTTCGTTAACTCCATTATCACAGGGGTATTTGGGGTTGGAAATTTCCAACCCTCAACATTTCTACACAATTATAAAATAATCTCTCTCATCATCAAACTATAAAATAATATTATAATATTCAATTAAATCTTCTCTCTCTTCACTTTTTCATCAAATTCTATAAAATATCTTTATATTTTCATAAATCCCAATAACCCAAAATTTCCAACCCCAAAATTTTTACTTTCAAACACCACCAAGATGTTGTAGCTAGTCTATTCCTTCACGTTGGGGTGGCCTGAGATTCAGCTCGCACAAGGGTAGCCCTGGAATTACTTAACATTTGAACTTTTTGGGTCAAACCCAACACTAGCCCAAATTTAAACCACGAAAGCGTACCCAAGCCCAAGAGAAATCCATACCCGTCCCCGAGAAATAGCCAGAGAGAAAAGAAGACGGGAGGGGAAGATGGCGATGCAGAAGTTGCTAGAATCATCTAGTGGAGTATTAAGCTAAATTACGCAACCTCCACAAAGAAACCCCAAATCTCTCTCGGACTCTATGCTGTAATATCCTTTTCAAGAAAATAGTTGGAAAATGCCGAACGCCATTGACCGTGCCGACACGGAGATGACGGAGACCGAGACCAGCGCCACGCAGCAGGACCTGCCCTCGAACACTGGCCAAAACAACTCCGTTAGGGACCTGCTCACATTGGCTCGCCAGCTCATCGATCAAGGACAACCTTCCCAGGCCCTTCAAGCGGTAACCTTTTCGCCTTCTCTTTCTCCTATGTCCTGTGATTATACTTTTATGATCCTCTCCTTTTTAATCTGCGTTATATTCTGAAAAGCTTTCTGCTATTCTCAGATTTAGAGAGCAAACTTTGCTATTTATTATGCTTCTCTGGTTAGTTTTTTGGTGTCTCATTTGGTATTCTGTAGAGAAATTTGCTTGACATGAATGGTTTCGATTTTATTTTTGGCCGACCTACTTGTTGAACTGGTATTTTCCCTTAATGATCGTACAATTGGTTCAAAAGTTATTTCTGAATATGTATGTTTCAGTTCACTGCAAACAGTCCCTTTACATGTCGAACTGAAGTTTTCACTCAGGGCGATTGTTTTTGTGTGCATGAACATAGCAATTGGAAAAATGCCAATTTGGATAATCGTACGACTGCCCTGCATTAGCAGAAGTTGCTTCTGTAGGTGGCTGGAGGTAGTATCATCCAAAAACAAATTACTTGCAAGGTTGTGATAACTTCATTTTCGTATGTGCTATAAATATCACGATCAATGGTCAATCACTCATTGGTAGCGTCCAGCCTCAATGGTTAGGTGGATGCAAATTCAGTCTGGCTATCCTCTTATCCAGCCTTGTTGTATCACAGTTGGAGAGTCAATCAAAAGAGAAAACATACATTTTGTTGGATAATCAGGCTTGAACTTATGAGGATGGATCAGTAGTTCCCTCTGTGGGATTAAAAGAACATGTGATGGGTACTTGTTGGTTAGAACCCAGAAAATGACAAAAATACTGCTTTTTGCTCTTGAAATCTCTGGGAAACTAGGAATGATGCTTTATAGAATTGTGCGAGGTAGAGGAATCATTCCCTTTGTTTGGTGGCCGCCCCAGTTTCCAGGTTGAAACACTCTCTTTCCATCGTGGGTATATGATAAACCTAGAAGATCCTTGATTGTCGCACTCTGCAAGACCATCAAGATATGTTTGTCTATCTCACTTTATCTGTTTGAAAATTCAAGGAAAATCACGGATTACGGAAAGCAGTAAAGAATTGACTGGAACAATGGGTTTTGATAGCAAAAAAGTAATAAGATTGACCCTTGAAACTCTGTTGCGTGCCATTTAAAGACCAAGGCACTGGGACCTGAGGACTTGGTGCTGTTGCTGGAGCGTTCTTGCATTAGATCTACGAGAAAGTGTTTTGGGCCTATTCTTTCCATGAATTTAGGCCTAATCTTCTATCTTGCCAAATCATTTCTATGTAGTTATGGTGAACTTGTACTTATTAATGGATTCTGACCGGTTCGTAAGGACTCAGTGATGGTTAATGGCTGTTAATGTGGTGCATTTATGCATCTTGGGGGGGGGGGGTTATGAGTGGACGGTGTTGGTATTTTTTGCCCTTTTCTCAGTAAGTTCCTGCAACTTACATATTGATTTTTACGTGCAAAAATGATCCAAGTGATAAGTGGTTGGAGGAGAATGGTAGGGGGTAAATTTGGTTTTTTTTTTTTCATGCAGAATGAAACTTGAGTTCTGTTTTTGATTAGATATCTTTCTTCTTTTGCTGTCATCTGTTCTCTTGTGTTTCTTTGCTTTCCCTTTGCTCTTATTATTAATGTTTTCTTAAAGTCAGGCTATATCTGTATTTGAAACTCTATTTTTCTAATGGTGTCAGCTATTTTCTTCCTCTTTTTTATTTTTTTATCATAAGGCGAGTAAGCTGTCCCAAAATGAACCACAGGGGAGCTGTGTATTAGTGCCAGACCACATAACGTTGAAATGTATTTTTCTTTCTTCTGGATATCCATGTACGGTTCTAAGCTTGTATATGTTGTACACTTGTGGTTATTTGTTCATTTGTTTTTTTTTTGTCACCTACACTTTATGGAGGGAGACAACCATGATAGTGGTAACATCAAGCAGTAATAATATAAATAATATTAAATGGCCTCAGAGAATTTTCAGAACTACTGATCCGAGCTTGAAACAGGTTGTAATGGCAATGAGAGCAGACGGTGGGGACGAAGCTGTATTTAGGTCCCTGAATCGAGCTAGTGAGCTTTACAGAAGCAGGCTGCAGGAAAATGCTGCTGTCGATCAGCTGGCTTCTTTGTTTGCCGAGTGTGCAATTGCTGAGGCCCAGCCTTTAAAGACTGAACCATTAGTTAATAATGTCGGCATCCCATCGATTTCGCCGGATGCTCATGGGACTTCTATACTAGCAGAAACTGGTAGGATGCAAGTAGTGCTGGATGCATTCTCAGATGGAAGCAGCTTCATTTGCTTGCAGTGTGGGGGTCTTGTTAGTAACCATCGGAAAGAGGAACACTATGCCTACTGGTGTTGCCAAATCTGAAGCCAGTACATGGAACGGGTAACTCTCTCTCACTCGATTTGATGCTCCTCTAAATGAGTGGATTCCAGCAGGATTAGATAGCAATGTTCCTCTTGTACTTTAGCCTTTTGCTCTTGATTAATGATTTTCCAATGGTCGCATGTGCTACCTGTGGTCATTTACATGTAACACATAATTGGGTTTAGAGGTCATATATCACTGGAAGAAGAGTGAATGCTAATAAGTTCTTGCCTTGTAACACTAGTGTAAAATCATGTAATTTATAGTCACTGAATTGCAAAGATGGATCAGGATCCTTTGTAATTTTCTGTTTGAATTGTATGATGTAATTTGAAATGAGATAAATATAATAGGTGGACTTTACACTATTTAATAATGTCCATGTAAAGTTTCGGGCAGCATGAACACTATAATAGGGTCGATCTGTTGTGTCGATCTCTCTTCAAATTGCACTATGTAATTCAGACAGAAAATTGCAAAGAATCTCCATCTTGCAAAGGTTATGCTTCGGTTAGTCTTTATATGTATTTTAACACTCAAGTTTTGGGTAATATAACATTAAAGTGCTGCCAGCTTTCTACTTTCCCCTGGTTTTCTCCCGGTGGAGTTACGATCACGTACACACGATAGTCATTTTGAACTAGTTACTGCAAAATTAACCACTTTCTCCCTTTTCCCATGCGCATCTGGATGTAACAGTTTACTTTATTGATGAATAAACTATTACAATGTATTGATGAACTACTAGAATTGAAAAACAATGCCCATTAGAGATGGCAAGTCTCCTGCCAAACAGCTAGCTTAAATGATCTTCGATTCCCTTTCAGGAATGAATCTGCCAATATAACTGCCTTCCCTTATAATGGGCTTGGGCTAGACAAGGACTGATAACTAAGGCCTAAAGCCCAACTGAAATAACTGCAGAAAGCCATAACATACTAACAAACTAATAGCCCAACGCAAGCCTAAAGCCCACCCAAGTGAACTTAACGTAAGTGACTTCCAACCAAAGACAAGACAAAAGAACACTCCAGAAGCCAGACGCCTTCTTCGCGTATCTCTCTTCTTCCCCCAAAGACTCCACCTTTAGGCCATCCACCTCCCACTGTAACACTGGCAAAAGAGATTATTTTATACAGCAAAGTATTTTTTATGTATGCCAAGATTTCTATGTGCAGTCACGACGCAGTTTACCGCAACACTTCAGAGACTTGACCAAGTGATTAAGTGTTTTCACCTAATTTGCCCCAGGGAATGCTTCTCAACCCCGCATCCCTCTCTCTCTCTAATTGCAGAACCATGCCCCCCTGAATATCCAACATAGTCAGACGAAAATCACATATTTCATCCAAATGCGCAGCGGACGAAACTCTCATATTTCTTCTGTCGGGGAGTTAAAGATTTCTTTGTTAAACGGAAAAGAAAACATGTATGCAGAACGGACCATGTTGAGTCGCTGGCCTTGAACCATAGTCGCCAACAGCAGACACCAATTAACAGAAAACGGCTTTGATAAATTCAGATAAAATTGAATTGATACGAGGAAGGAAATTAAGTGCCCATGATTTGGCTAAAACATAACTACAACTCTACAAGGACAAGAATCAAACAATTTTATCCATGATTTTCCTTTTGGTTCAATACAGAATTGCATATAATCAGTAAATTGATTGTAGCATTTACACAGCACAAAACTGGGAAAACAGAAACTCTAGTTGCATATACTCACTAAATTGACTATAGCCTCTACAAAGATTTTCCTTTGTTGTGATACAGCAAAAACTCTACGGACTCAATTCTTTCCACATATCTTGCATACACACACAATTCACAGTTAAAAGCACTAAAACAAATTAGTCAGTCAAATTACAAGGAAAGAAGCAAAAAAGACAAAAGACAAAACCCCTATATACACATTTATATGACTTGAAAAAGAATTTATTTCCCCTAAGTATGATAGGGAACAGAAAATATACAGAAACATTGGCCACACCTCGAGCGAGGTACCCTTGCAATGCATCCCCCATCTGCACCATCTCAGCTTCAGTGTATTCTCACTATCTTGGTATATTAGGCAGCATCAACACAGCTTTACAAGATGCTCCAAATGCAGCAATCACCGCAAAAGAATTAAAAGATAAAAAGCTAACTTCTCAGAATCAACTCATCCAGGACTGCTTACCAGCAGATATCCTCAACAATCACTTACAGCACACTGCATAGATAAACGTGGCAAGGTAAGCTTGATTGAAGCGTGCTTGGTTCTTTCAATTGTTTGACCAAGAAAAAAAAACATATGTGATTACCAGTTTTTTTTTTCTCTTTTTTTAGGCTGGTGACTACCAGTTAGTTTGAAGGCCCACTAATTCCCCAGAGGGATATTAGAGTTGCAGCTGGCTACTTGAGCAAGCTGGTCTCAAGTACTACATCTTGAGAGCAAAGACTACTTTTTTATTGGCCATTTCATTAGGGTGTTTTAAACCCATATACGTCGGTGCTGTCCAAAACTTCATTTTTTGTTCTCTTCTCTAGAAGAAGAGGAAACGTGTATATTCATAGAAAGCAACCCCCCCTCCCACCCAAAACCCCAACCCTAATCCAAGGAAGAAAAGAAAAGTGAGATACTTTAGAGACGAATGTTTCTCAAACACTAGCCCTACTTATGAAAGATTACCTGCACTTATTTTTATTCTCTCCAATTGGTAGGTGTTGGGTCATAGCTGTAGGTGAAAGATGTATATGGGCAAGCAAATGCTGGTGACCTTAGAGGACTAGGTCATATCTGGCAAACTTGCGGACGAGGCCTTGCCCTCATGATTGTTTCATCGCTGTGCCTAATCCATTCTGAAAGTCTCCATGGCTTCTGCCACTTCCATTTAAATTGAACCAGCCACTGGTGGTGACTTCTTTTCCACCTCCAGAGCTTCCCAGCCTGTCCCACAACTGCCAATTTCTTCATTGACAACTGCCCAATTGGCACCATCTACACCAACAGCAAATCCAATTTTCTAAGCCAAAAAGGAAAGCAGATAGCAATCCTACAATTAAAGGATCAGGCCATTAACCTTTCTTGTCTGATCTATAAAAGCTGCTGATTCTCTGACTGAGCCATTAGCAATGCCTGGTGTATATTTGAGCTGTTTTTGTGCTGGCACAGACATCGGAGACAAGGGGCCATCCGTGTCATCAGTAAAGTGTTTCAATGAATTCTGTGGGTTCCCCTGTTCAAGGCCAGCCTGAAAAGTTATCATAAGCAGTACAAAATAATAATAAAAAAAAATTACTTCATACTCTTGAGTCATAAGTTAAGGAAAGCATGGATACACCACCTTCATAAACAATAGAAAGAACTCCAACACCCTACATATACTTATGAGAACTTAATAATAAGATACTGTACTGAAAGTATATTTGCAACTCCAACGATTGCAAAGTAACTTGTCCAACCTCCTCCAAGATTACTTCACCAATCTATGATCTCATGTAAAGGGATCACCATTCAAACTCACCTTTATTTTTAGTTTTCATAATGAATATAAATATAGAAAACTCGACTACATAGTTTTAAGTAGGGATGTTCAGTTTGGGGCCAGTACCGACTGGCCCGACAAAACTGACCAAGGCTGACCAACCTCAGACAGTTTCTAGTTGCGCTGGTTCGGTGCTCAGAATAAAACTCCTAGAAACTGAATGGGTCGTTTCGGCCTGAAGAAACCGACCCGACTCGACCCATTTGTATACTAAAAAAATTAACCCCCCCTCCCCCAATTTGATTTCAAGCCCCAAAGTCCCCTCTCCTCTCACCCTTTGTGATTAGGATTTTTTTCTCCCTCTCCCCTCTCGGTCGTCGCTTCTCTCATTTCTCTTGGCCAACTGCTGCAGCCCTCCCTAGCCGACGCCGTCATCACCTTATAGCTCTCTCTCTCTATACATATATCTGTTAGTTGCTGCGATTATTAGGTTTTCCATGTTGTTGGTTGTTGAGATGTAGGTGTTTGTCGGTGGTTGAGATTTGATTTTTCTTCTTGCTCTACGTTTTTTTTTTCCTTTTTATGTTCTTCTTGTTCATAGTTACTGAACACCAACTGAAAGGAAATCAGATCAGTCCGGCAGATCTTGAGAGCCTTGGGTTCGGTGGACGGCCCTCATTTTTCAGAAACCGACCACCTCGGTCTGGTGGTCGGTGAGGGGTCCAAACCGAACTGAGGGGGTCGGTTTACACCCCTAGTTTTAAGCTATAATTATGTTGTAAAGTTGCAACACTAAATTCATGAAGAGTATTCATATACGATGACAAATATTCTCACCGAAGCCGATGTAGCCAATGCAATTGCAACAGCTTGCTCTCTCAATTTGAGTTCCTTCTCAACTTCCTTTCTTCGTGTCTCACTCTGCCGCAATAGCCCTACTAGCTCTTTAAGTTGCTCTTTCATTTCTTTGGTTTCCATATCATTCTCCCATAGTTGGCACCTGTAGAAAATATGTGAACCAATACTTAAAATTTCTAGAAAGAAAGCGAAACATTCCTAACCACAATTATTCACGAGGAATTACCGGTATGTGTTATGTTTCATGGTGAACTTAAAATGAATAACAGTCATAAGTTGATAGCATCAAATTATCAATCAAGTTGGCCAACTTTACATTCTGTCAAAAGTGAATTATAGAAAGTTGCTAGGTCAAAGCAAGCACCTGGCATCTGCAAGAGAATGGAACATATATTGAAGCAAATTCTTTGCATCTCCCATGGAGCGCAACTGGTTCCAGCGTCCACGGTTAATGAAGGCACGCTCCCGCTCTTCTGCTTCCGAAAGTTGAGAGGCCATAGCTACAAGTGAATTGGAGGCTATACTCAGCATGTTCTCAAGGGATGATATTCTGGCCATTCTTGCATTTGGTGACATGGAGGAAGCTCTGAACAAGAAAGGAAAGGCAAAAAAAAACCAGAGAGAGTTGAAGCATTTTCCTTTCCACTGCTGCTATCTTGTTTCTTAGATCCTAGACTACAGAAAACAAAAGGCAGGATCACTGCTCTACCTGTTTTATGCTAGCTTTCCTGCTAAATCCTTGACTATCGAAAACAGAAGGCAGCAGTTTTAAACTATTTATTGCTAAAATATTTACCTAGCAAATCCATTCTTTCCTTTTGGAGGACTAAGGCCTTTTGATGCAAAATCATCCACTTGTTTCAGCATGGCTAACTCTTCTGCCAGTGCAGCTCGCCTGATTGCCGAACAATCAATAAATTAGTTGTCTCTACACATCATTGATACTATTAAATGAAAACATGCATTATACATACACTTGACTTTGCTTTTCATATTCATTACGAACTTCCTGCACATTCACCATGACTTCAAGCTCATGATCAAGCCAACGTTGCAAGGCTTTCTCATTTCCCTAAAGATGCAGCTTATGTTAGGATGCATTTCAAACAATACAAATAGCATCAAATACACATATCAAGAACATGAACCAACATCATTACCTGTCCAATTGTCCCATTTCCATTGGTAATAACTGGAACATGAAAAACAATCAGAAAGTTTTAGCAAAAAGGCTACGTAAACCTCCTCTTCAAAGCATTACTCTAACTACTGAATGCACATGCTCTGATAAAGGGTAAAGCTGACATTTCAATGTTTCATAGATGATGTTAACGTAGCAATGATGAATGGAGGAGTCACACATCAGTAGAAAGAAGGGGCTTACAGGTAAGGAAATAGTTTCTCATCAACTAACACTAGACATACCTGAGCTGTCACGGGCAGAAGATTTTCGAGCTTCTAGTAACTCTTTTAGCCTCTTGGTGGCCACCGCAGCCTCTTCTGTCTTTCTTTGAAGAACCTATATATAAAAAGTTCAACACACAAAAAAAAAAGGCTTCAAAAAGATAAAAAGTTCAACTAACTATAAGCAATTGACTTTTTCACAGGTGCTTTTGAACTGCTACGAATGCAATGGGAGTGTCAGAGGCCATTATTAAATGAATAAATCACCCAGAAACAGAGAGAGACTCACCATTTTCTGGCGCTGGTTTAAAGCTTGAAGCTTATGCCTTTCATACTCATTTCTTCTTCCCTCCTTCCGTAACTGATTTCGTAAAACATATGTAAGGGAAATAAATATGATGAAAATAATGTAGTCAATCAAATTAAGACTTATACACCCTCAAAATCTGAAACGTGTGTGCAATGGAAGCCGGTAACTTTATAGGGGACAACAATGTCATAGAGAAGTTATCATAACAGCAAAATGCGCATAAGCAGCTATTCTACCATAAGGATCCTTGTTTTGGTAAACAATTTACACTCCGTGAGATATGGATCCATGATTTTACCCGCGGATCAAGATTTTCTATAATTCTTTGTCCAAATTGCATGGAACGGAGAAAGATAGACACGGTAAGTATTAAATGTATAATAAATATTGTAAGGCCTTCACTGCCCGAAGCTTCACACAGGCAACATTAAATACTATAGGTTTCACATGTTGTGTCTATATAAAAAAAATTGCTCCATGCAATTTGGGTCAGGAATTGTAGAGGAATTATATTTAGTTTGTCTCTTAGTCTCTTTGCTAACATAAGAAACTAAAAAAGAAAACGATGTAGGGGGGTTGTCAAGTACCTGCAGCAGTTCCTTCTCTCGAGAGGCCTTCCACTGCCGAAATTGTTCTGCCTCTTGCTTTATCCTATGTTGCAACTGAACCTAGAAGTCAAAAAAGTAGCATGTACGCAATAAGAAAAACAGGATAAAGAATGTAAAGAGATAGATGGGGTGAAGACCAAAATGAGATTCAACCTTTTGTGCTTTTATAGATTGAATTTCATCTTGCAATCGCTTTGCTGCTTCATCACTTTTTTGCTTTTGCTTTAAAAGCTGAACCTGGCTTTCCTGTTTCTTCTTAAGATCTGAAATCTGGTGTTTACCATTATAAAACATGTTAAAAATTTTAGTTATGAGTACCTTCTCAAAGAAATTTGATCTGAGAAAATTATAGAGAGAGAGAGAGAGGGAGGGAGAATGAGAGAGCAAGAGGGAAAATCTTCACCTGAGCCTCAAGCGCTTTCAATTTCTGGGCATGGATATCTTGCAACTTCTGTGTCTGTCCATCTGATCCAGCAGCAAGATTTTCAACTTCAGTCAACAAACGATCCCTCTCTTGCTGCAATAACAAAAAACAAGTGAAAATTAACTCTTTGTTTCCTCATAAACTGTGCAAATTTCAAAAAGTTCTACTGAACTTGCACTGTTTTTTTCTCGTCCTCAAGTTCCATGATTTTCTTTCCAAAGTGCTGTTTGAGTGCC
This sequence comes from Myrica gale, assembly GCA_963930655.1. Classification (NCBI taxonomy): domain Eukaryota; kingdom Viridiplantae; phylum Streptophyta; class Magnoliopsida; order Fagales; family Myricaceae; genus Myrica; species Myrica gale. The sequence goes on from OZ005615.1 coordinate 19,285,102, forward strand.
GCTTTGTCGGACTCTCCAAAGAGTTTCATCTCAGACTGCACCAACATTCACCACAAATCCGGATAAGGTATGAAACCATATCATGTGAATTCTGGTCCACTCGCATATTTAAATTAAGCAACATGGATACAGATTATACACGAGTGCACGAGCACACACTTTATCTGCTCTAGTGAGTACAAATAGACATACACAGCAATCCATTTAATAAATGCTCAACTAAACCAATAAAAGATTTAAAGATTCAGACTTATTCTACTTATACTCCATTACCAGAGAATGCTATTTTTCTTACTATACTCTGTTTTACAAAACTATTCCAGTAACAATTAGTAATATATGCTCCAATCATTTCTTTTTATTCCTGGTCCACACTTCTCCAACAGAGATGAATACCAATTGAATCAAATAGCAGTATGCTCCCATCCACATAACAATAACAACAAAATGGATTCCTAAGATAAACATGCATACCTCTTTCTGCTCTAACCGTTTATTCAATTCATTTAACTCTTTGTCCATAGTATTTTGCAGAAGTGTGTGCTCCCACTCCTTTGCTACTTCATCATCAATTTCCCTTGAATCACCTGCTAAAATTCGGGAAGTTTAGCCTAGAAAAAATGGCCCCAACCAAACTTAAATTGCTGTGAACAAGAAAAACAGAGATAAAACAATAGAGGAAGAGGGGATGACAAATAGGTAGTGGACTAAATAAAAGAAACGGCAAATGAAGCTTTTAACTTAATTTGAGAGGTTATCACTTATGGATACAGGTGTGTGTATAAAGAATTATATATTGAGCAAGCCCCAGAGTAGGGAAGATTCATACCTGTTATTGTTTCACCCATTTGATAATCAGATGACTCCATGCTGTGCAAGCCCCTTTTAAGCCCATCACTTTTAACAGGGCAGGTATTACCATCCTGGATGACAGTTTTAGGTTCACATATGTATCCAGCTGATATATTCTGCTCAGTCTGGTGGTAACAATTATTTATCACCAAAGGAGTAAGGAGACATTATGATACTAGATGATTAAAAGTCACAAAGAAAGTCAACAGGAGATATTACACATACTTGACGATCTGTTTCATATTGTTCTGCCACAGGGCATCTGCTGCGGTATTCATGAAGCTCCCGACAAAGATCCTCATTAGCAGCTTCAAGCCAAGCAATCCTTTCCTTGAGAACCTGCACAATTAGTCTAATTAAGTAACTTATCTAAGAAACAACACATACATAATCTCCAACAAAACAATGAAGAAAGAATAGCTAGGCACACTCTAATGCAATAAACAAGTGATCAGAGGTATGAGCTGAAATAAGGCTAGTGAGTTTTTTGCCTAACAACCTGCATTAAGTTTCATGAAAAACTAAAGTATCACCAACAAGATATTTGAGAAACATGATGAATTCAAAGTAGTAATGAACGAAACAGATATTTAAGTTGCTAAATACCTGTACTTCATCAGAAGATCCTCCAGTACGAGCGCAAAGCTCAGCTTGCAGATACTCTAGTTGTTGACGCATTTTTAGCATCTCACTGGACATAGGATCTCTATTGACCTGTTTAATAAAAAAAAAACAAAGACGTAACATAAATGGCAGTTTTCCGATGGCAGTCTTTATCAACATTTCCCAAAAGAGGAAATGGAAGAAAGAAAAAACAACAAAGACGAAAGAAAAGAACAAGTCAGTCCGAAAAACTTACAACGGGTTTATTTTGGATGTTGCGAGCACGATTTGCATACTTTAAGGTGTTAAGGGTTTCTTCCGCATTGATATCAGCAGGACTGATGCAGGCTGGAAAAGGACAAGATATGAGGAAAGTATGTTCAAGTTTCAACCATGGTCATATTAAGCAATCCACAGAAAATGTTAGGAAAGAAAAAGAAGGGAAAAATAGGAGATATAAGAAAACCATAAAACAACAAGGTGGAACCTACAGAAACTAGATATTATTGTGGCATCTTATTCCAGTTGCAGACAACCCCACAATCACTCAAGATATGTTGAAAAGAATTTTCTGGTCCCAGAAACAAAAAATTAGAATACATAAATTATTCAGTTCAAGTGTTATTGCCTGTATGGTATGAGGAATCCCAGAACATTTTTTTTTGATAAGTAAGCCAGTTTTATTAAAAACAATTAAAAACAAGGAGCAACGGAATCACCAGTACAAGAGAATGTACCGGTGATCCCACCCAAACACAAACAAACAGGAAAAAAGAAAAACAAGCCCAACAAGATCCCGCCCAACAAGAAACTCCCAGAAACAAAAGCACCCCCAACAAGAACCCACCCAAACGAACCCCCTATCAGACCAACCCAAGGCTCTAAGTCTTCCGAACTATCGAGGAAGACCCATCATAGTTAACTGAGGACTTCAATCCCTGCAACTCTCTGACCATCTTCCCCTTTGATTTTCGAGACTGTTTCGAACAAGGCTGCACCCGATCCCGTTCCAACGCTGCAAAAAGATCTCTCAGTTTGTCCTCCTGACCACCACACGACAGCCCAACCATATTACCCACAGAGGAAACCATATCCAAAACCCACGCCGGAGATACACTCTCGAAAACTTTACTAGGGACAGAACACTCCCCCTCCTCCTGCCCACCTAAAAGGGACCCAGAAGAAGGAGCCACTATGCTTGGTTTCAGCCCACCCGAGATAAGCCCACCACACCCAGCATGCCCAGCCTCTCTGTTGTTCACACACTCCCCCTCTATGCTAGTATTCAGCCCACCCGAGATAGGCCCAGCCAACCCCACTGTGCTAGTTTCCAGCCCACCCGAGATAGGCCCACCACACCCATCATGCCCAGCTCCTCCTGCATTCACCACAAGCCCCGTGAGCCCTGCCCCTCCCGAACCGCAACCCACAAGATGATTTACGAATACCCAAGGCAGAGTCCAACTTACCCTGACTCCGGGCCCCCAATTCATGGTCCAACAGCGAAATACCCGACCCAGTCTCATTACCCATCAACTCAAGCAGCTTGTCCACTTCTTTACGAATATCCAACAACTTTTTCCTCCACTTAGACACGTAAAGTGTGAAACTGCCAGCCGCCTCTGCAGAGAAAAGCTGGCCCTTGGAAAACGACATGTCAGTGTGCAAATTTGAAACTGAATCATGCGTCTCCTTCCTCGTCCCCACTGCATCCCTACTAACTTCCAGCCCCTCCACCACCGGAAACTGGCCCCCTAAACTTTCCCCCAGCTGTCCCTGCTTGAGAACTTCAGCAAAGGAGAGCTCTTTACGCACTCCAGCCTCAAAAGAGTCCTCTTGCCGACGAATAAGCTGGCTGAGGTGAGACACAACCTCTTGAAACACATCGGCAAGCTTCTTCCAACCAACTCCCTCCTTTCCTTCCGGGATCATAACCACTCCCTGCCTGCGTCCCCCTCCAAACTCGGCGATAGCAACAAATCTCCCAGCTTTGTTACTGCACCTTTGCACCAAGAAACCCCGAGAAGCTTCATTGCGTTTAACAACAAACTCCTCCGAATTTGCAGCCAACTGCACCCTACGAACCACTTGCACAATCCAATCAGCTCCATACCTCCCAAGACAAATCGAGCTCATAACTTTCCGACTCCACTCCGACATATGGACGACTCCATTGACTAAAACAGAGACCTGGAACTCCTTAGCTTCAACACTGAAGCGACGGGAGAAGGACATCTGAACTATCTAACTAAGCTGATAGAGCGCCCTTCCGCTCTTCTTCCTCTTCACATTCTTTGATCACTCCAAAAAGCTAAGAACTTGACAAGAAAACCTGACAATTAGGTCCCTAAATGGACAAGGAGAGGCTTGTGGTGGCGTGCCCCGAGAACGAGGGCGTCGCGGCGTACATGTGTGGCAAGAGGCAGGAACTGGCGGAGAAGCCTTTCGAATCCCAGAACATGCGAAGCATATATCTTCTTTCTACCTTCTTAGCAATCTGATGCGTCTGTTAGACTTTTGGGGTCACACCTTTTGGGAAAAAGATGACAGCAGTTGAAATTATGTGCTTATATGGCTTCTAGACCAATTATTGCACCAATATACAAATTTTATTGAGGGGCAATGTTTATAAGAAACATAAAGAAAAAGATCGAAGGACATCCTATACATATAAATGTATGATGTGATTTAGATTGCATAAATAGAACAAAATCACATTCACATGGCTTCTATGATAGAAGATGAAACTTCAAACATCCCCATCACAAAAAGCAACATAGTGTGCTGCGCGTGAGCAAATCAAATTCATGACAAAGAAGTAACTTACCTATCATAACAGTTCTGCTGTTACCTCCAAGTGAATCCTGCAAAATGCATCACTCGAGTATAAACAATAATACAAAGAAATAAAAAAGGATATATACATACACATGTATACAGATATCTGTATGTGTATAATATATATGTATAATAAAACCAGAAAAAGGAAAGCCTCCTGCCATATATACACTTCTAACGGATCCCCTCATGCTACATGTCAGTACGGAGCATGGATTATTGCAGTAAAACTGTCTAATACTGCCAAGTTTGTTCCAAAAGACTAGATACTACCTAACAATAACCCAATAATTGCTCAATAGTAAGATTTAATTTAGGTTGGAGATAAACTAGACCTTAAAAAGGATTCAATATGGTACATACTCAGGTACATCCTTCACATATATTTTCCACGAGCATAAGAAAAGCAACAACTGAATGGGACCAAAAAGATGCTAAACGGATCTCATTTCTGCTACTATCATAAAATCACTAACCAGTAAGGAGACTAAGGTTGTGTTTGAGAAGTAAAATTTTAGGATTGTTAAAATTTTAGGTATTGGGGTTGATGAAAAAGTGAGGAGAGAGAATGAAAAAGTTGGTAAAAAAGTGAAAAAGTGTATAGAAATTGATGAAAAAGTGAGGAGAGAGAGTGTTTTGTAATGATGATAAAATTTTAGGTGGTTAAAATTTTGTTATGCAAACAGAGCAAGCCAATGATATGAAGATCTGGTACTGATTGGAAATTTTATCAGATCTTCATATCATTAGCCTCCATTTTAAATAAAGGACAATTTAGCCTTTACATTATTTCAAATATATCAAACCTGCAAGAGGCGAGTAAGTTTACTGTCCCTGTAAGGAACATGAACACCTTCTTTGCGCTTTTTCTCATCACCAAGTGCACTGATAACATTACCAAGTGCAAGAAGGCCCTTGTTAATGTGAACACCTGATTGAATAGAAGAAAGTGTCTATGTGATTATGACTAGAAAGCACATCTAAATGCAACATGTCATTTGCGTTGCAACTTTACCTTCCTTAAAACGAAGTCCATCAGATCCGGTTCTTTTAGCTCGCTCTGATCCAGCAAGATCAACTAAATGCAACTTGGCACATAGATATTCCTCATTCATAGTCTCATTAAGACTGCTCTCACTTGAGATGGCTGGATTGAGCTTGTGCATTTGCTCTAGTGTGATGGTGAAGATGGCATGAGAACGACTATAAAGACAAGTAGAAGATGAAAATGTCAGCAAAGCCAATTGTAGACTGCAGACAGTACAATAATAACTCATGAAATGCAAGAACTAAGCATTTTGTATCTTAAACTATACTTTGCCAGGTGATTGACTCTTACCATATTAGCATGTCCCAAAAGAAAAATTGTCACATAACAGGTTTTCTGGGTAACCATGAAAGATCATCCTGTTTCATTTCCTTTATTTCATATTTGATACTCTTAAAAGCCAATAAATGAGCCTCTACAAACAGTTACTCTTTCCATGGAAATCTATCCTAACTCTTTTACACCTCTGACACCCATCATAAGACCACGATATGCGGAACAAATCTCATAGGTTTGGTCAGTAAAATCTAAAAAGAGAGTTCATTCTCTATATGCCCGGAGTATATCCTCAGATAGCACATATTCTTCATCTAATAAAGATCAAAGGACATAAATATTCATATACATTTTAATTTGGAAACAAAATGGAAATTCATACGTTACCTTGACTGGTTGTTCATATTTGTACTCCCAGTTGCCCTGCTCAGTGATCCTTGCTCCAGGCAAGCGGCCATTTCCTTTAGTGAATTTACACTGACTTCTGTAGAACCTGCCAGTGTAATCACACCATTTGATGTTTCACGGATTTGTATAGGCGGTTTTCCAGGAACATGAACTTTCCCTGCATGCCCATTTATGGCTTCTGGTTTGCTCAGAGATGTGGGATCCAGTAAGTCCCACACTTCTTCTTTTAGGATCTTTTTACATTGAAATATCCAGTCAGATTCAGATACTTGCATTAGGAAGGCAAATGACCATAAAAAGTACGAATTAGGAAGGCAAAAAACTTCAGATGCATAGCATAACAAATAGCAAGTATGAAGGATCTTCACAAATCAGGACTTTAGTCAAACTAATGGTAATTTTACAACATGTATGGGTATGTTTACAGGGTGCTTCACATAATATAAGCGTAATAATGTGCACATAGTCTCATACTAGATAAATTAAGAGTAGATACTCACATAGTAAAGATTCATACGCAGCCAATTTAAAAACTTATAAGGAAATCTACAATTTATCATCTTAAACTACCACCTCATTTGCAATTTGCCCCCCAAACTACCATTTTTGGCAATTGACCCCCTCAAACTATCATTGTCTGCAATTTACCCACCAATTGAATATTTAACTGTTAAAAACTATGTCATGTGACAATTGATCCCCTCAAACTATCACTGCTTTGTAATTTACCCTCCAATTGAATATCTACTCGTTAAAAACTATGGGGGTGTGTTTGATTGCCGAAATTTTGGCACTCCAAAATTTCGGGTCTGATTAAAAAAACTACAAAATATTCTCTCCCCATCAAATAATTTTTTTCATTATAATATTCATTCAAATATTCTCTCTCTTCACTTTTTCACCAACTTCCATAAACTATCTTCACTTTTGCACCAACCCCCATACCCGAAAATTTCCACAATCATACACCACCTTGTCATGCGGCAATTGACCCCCTTAAACTATCACTGCTTTCTAATTTACCCTCCAATTGAATATCTAACCGTTAAAAACTATGCTATGTGGCACATTTGGTTAGATCTTTAATTTGAGTGGTAGTTTGGGGGCCCAATTGCAAATGAGGTGGTAGTTTAAGGTGATAAAGTGTAATTTTCTCACAATTATATGATTAGCTGCAATATGTGATGTAATTGACACAACCATTAAAACAAATTAATTGTTTCTATTAAGCCAAAAATATGCAGCATGAACATTTACATGGGACATGATCTTCCAAAACATATATCCATTAATTTAAAGAATGTCGGACATACCCCATATACATTAGAACATACAAGGAAACAACTACTCAACAGACCTCGATAAAGGAAACATGCAATTGGAATTCTGTTTGATGCTTTAAAGTTTCAATCTTGCTGAACAGATCATTCATAACTTGAGGGATGATTCCTGTCTGGCAACCATCTTTCAAGCCAGTGCCCATAGTATATGTTTTACCAGAACCCGTCTGCAACAGAATGAATAATGTCAATAGCAGGAAAAAGGAAATGGAAAAGCATGTATCCAGTGCTTTAGCAATAAAATTTACCTGACCATAAGCAAGAACTGTAGCATTGTATCCTTGGAACAAACCATCGACAAGTGGAGAAACACATTCTTCAAACATGTTAGATGAGGGAGAACCCGTGCTCCCGTAGACATGATCAAAGGTAAAGGAATGTGTACCAATCTGTACCTGCACCACAGTCACAAACAGTATGTAACCCACCAAAATACATATTTTTTTATAGAAACTTAAAATGTAATGTAACTTCTACATGTGTGCCGATGCATGCTCAAGAAGCAGAAGTGTTGAGGGAGGAAAAAGAAATCCTAAATTAGTTGTGTGCTTCTGAGGTAGATAGGCAATGCACAGAACAAAATTATAAGTATACAGTATCTAGTTTTTCCTTCTACAATCACTGCATAATTATCTAGAACAATACAAGACTTCAATAAAATTTCCATTTAACAACCCATAATTCGGGTCAAGCAAGGCACAGAACAAAAATGCATGTCGACTTGCACTAGCAAATAACGAGTGCAACAAGGAACCTGACCCGACAAAGTAGGCTTTGGCTGATAAAATTGAAATTAAGGTAAGAAATGTAGGTAGTCACTATATATAGGTTGCCAATGTAGCAGAAGCATCGGCCTGGTTTTGCACTGGGAGTTAGCAGAAGAATGGCACATTGCAAATTTGAATCCAAATTAGGAATCTATTAATAGCATAACATAAAGACAAAACCGACATATCAAGTCGGGAACAAACTATGAAGATCAAAGAATTGAATTCCCTTAGTTGGGACTGCTTTTTATTTATTGCAAAAAAGAAAAAGAAAAAAAGGGAACAGAAAAACTTCGCTGGCACTGTTTCGAACAGCAATCGATTGCCCGTTAAAACGACAGTAACAGCTAAACTCTAAGACACCCTAGGCAAAATCCAAACGCAAAAGGGTGCGCATGGGAGTGTCTGGACCCAAGTTGGCACTAGAACATGACATATTGTCAAAGCGTTCAGGTAATTTAACTGAATTGCAATGAATTCTTTGTGACTGCCCCGCTTATAATTCAGGCAAATTGGATAACTCCAGACCCTATTGTGACTATATCAGGCGATGACTTAACTCCGATCCAAAATCAGAGAATAAAGCACAACGAGTCAAACTTTCCCTTAAAGGAAGATAACAGGTAAGCCCCCAACGACCGGTAACCAACCATATACGGATCCAGATCTCCGAAGATATACTAGTCCAGAATTCTCTGCTAAAAAAAAAGGAAGACTCAAAACATTAACGTTGTTTAACGACTAAATTCATAGACAAGCACCAGAGAGAGAATTGGTCGAGCTTTTCCGGGAGCACACTGACTTATCGCATTGGCTTCTTGAGTGAGAGAGAGTGTGCGTGCGTGCGTATATACCTGAGGCTTCCCGGGGACGACAGTGACGCAGTCTTTACACCCTTGGAGCCGCTCATCGCCGATGAGCGGCCGGATGTGGACCGCAACTTTCACACAACAATCTTCCCCAGCTTCCATGGGAAGCAGCAAGCTAGAGGAGGATAGAGGCAACAAACCGAGAGAAAATTTTCAGAGAGAGAGACGGAGATAGGAAGGAACAGAGTGATAAGAGTCCAGGAAAGATCAATTCAGAGTGAAACCGTTCCCATTGTCTGACAATTCTCCTATGACCAGAAAGCGATGCAGTAACTAGAGGAACAAACGAAGACAGAGAAAGAGAAGTGAGTTTCAGACAACGTTAGAGAGAGAAAGTAAAAATAGTTAAGAGTGAGAGAGTGTGTGTAAGAGAGAGAGAGACAGAAAGGTGGGGGTAGTTGAGGGAATTAGCGGCCAGGGTGGGTATAGAAGTAGCAGGTAACTGCAAGGACAACAACCACTATCATTTTGCCTTGAGCTTCACTACACTACACTACACCACCAGCCCGGACGGTTGCGTTTCCTAAACTTTTATGGCACTCTTTCCCATACTGCCCCCCACCTCCCGTCCTAGCTAGTTTTCCTCCTCAATTCACAACGGCCCTCACCTTCACCGCATCGAAGGAACTAGAAGGGACCTGTCCTACCATGTTTACCATCTTACCCCTCGTCCACTGTTCTCCATTTTCCTTGCCAGTCTCCTCTTCTTTTTAAGTCCATAGTTGTAAATACACGTATTTATCTATCTTGGTGCGTATGATTAATAACAATTTTGTCCAGAATATTGTGGAAAATGGCCATAACACAGCACATAGCCCAGGTGACGCGGGAATAATCAAATATACCAGTCCACCAAGTAGAAAAATTCTGTGTCATGTGCTCAGATTTTGTGCTTGTTCCCGAGCGCTTCACTTTGAATTTTTTCCTAGCATTATCAAATTTGTGTGCATGCACTTTTTTAATTGACAAAGGGAGTATTTTGTCTAAATTATGTAGCCCAGTCTCGATTGATAGGTAAGTTATTTATCTAAATTATCAAGCTGTGATGGGTCTGAATGGAGGGGGAGGAAAAAGAGAAAGAAAGGAGATAGGGAAAGAGAAATAAAGCGAAGGGACGGAAATTAAAGACAAGACCCACACAGTGGACATAGCCAGCTGGAGGTCTCCTCTAATCACATGGGCTTCTAGTCTTTACAACCCCACGCTCCACTTGTTGGTCAGAAACCCGGCTGGCCCACGTTTAGTCCGTACGTACGTACTTAGGTTGTGTTTGTGTTGTAAAATTTTAGTTTTGTTAAAATTTTAGGTATTGGGTTTAGTGAAAAAGTGAAGAGAGAGGTAATTTTTTATATTTTTTTGTAGTAAATAGTAATGATTTGATGGGGAGAGAGAGATTATATTGTAATATTTAATTGTGTTAAAATTTTAGAGGGGGTAAAATTTTGGTGAACAAACGCACCCTTAATGTTATGTGCGCAAGCAAGCCGCAGCTGGTTGAGGAGTTGTTGAATCATATTTAAGAGGATTGAAGCAAAATTGATCCGAGTAGATGAACCAGGACTGTCAATCGCTTTGCTTACTTTGGCAAGAAAGAACTATAAATGACACTTTTTTATGAAAGTGTCAAGTGTCTGAATCTGTGCATTTTCTCCCATCGGGTCATCAGTTTGTGTCATTGAAGGCTTGCAGTTCAAGCCTGTTAGGACCACAAGTTTTACTCGTGTTGATCCCTCATGGGATTGGGATCCACATGTGTTTACAAAAGCCAAGGTGCAATGTCCTTGTTTTCCCTTCGTTTTCAAAAGAATATCAAATCACAAGACCACGGTTTGCTATCTAGCGAAAGAGTATCAGTCGCAGAATTAGAGGAAAATAAACTTCAAATTATATATACCCCAACGGATGCCAGTACAAGCAAATTGACTAATTCACACGTACTAGCGTATCGGCTGTGTTTGCAAAACTCAACATTTCCAACATTTTATCTCTCTCCTAATAAAATACTCCAATATAATCTCTCTCTCTCCCATAAAAAAATATAAAAAATTACAAAAACTATAAAAAATTACCTCTCTCTTCACCTTTTCACTAAACCCAATATCAACACATATTCCCATACCCAACATTTTACAACACAAACACAACCCTAGAAGCCCACAACCCCCAAGATTTAGGGCAGGTTCGGTTACCATTTTTTTGATTTAGGGCATATTCAAATATAACACTTTATTACTTTTTTTACAAACATCAATCATTTTTAACAACTTCTACACGCATACCAATAAAACTTTAACATTATATAAATATTCATAATTTTATCAGAATCCTACAAATTTCTTCCAAACGAACATCCCCTTAGTACTCGGTAATTTTTTTTTATAACGTAAGAAATCTGGATATTCATTTACTTGCACCGAGCTCGAACGGATTTGACCAAGTATCTACATAAGTTAGATTCAATGCTACAAAAAACTCAAAAAAGACTGATTGACCTACTGATTAGTCCTCTATTTAAGTCGCGAGTTTTTTTACGCAAGTGGAGGTTTAAACCACTGAATATGAGCTTAACCCACATTGTTAGAGTTTCTATTGTCACTTGAGCTACAAGAGTGGGTTGTACTTAATAGTTTCCTCTTAACCAGTGAGATACCTTAAATTGTTTCCATCTTTTGAAACTTTTCATGGATTTGTAGAACCTTTAAATTGTATCTTACATCAATAATGTGTTCTGTCCATTTAAACATTTGACTAATCTGTGTCCATATATATTATGCCAAATGGCATCAGCAATGATAATATCCTGAAGTATGGGCACAGCAACACAGAAACAACCAACGTGTCCCCAAATTGGCAAATTATAGGAAACTCTTGGGACTCAATATCTCAGCTTGTGGTTTCTGTTAGACGAGTGGTTAGGGATTTTTTTTTCTTTAGTTTCCGTGAAAACAAAACATTCTTCTGTTCAGGGACATTCTTTTTCTTCCTGTGGTAGACTGCAAGTTAAGCAAACTGCTACAGTGCTACATACCAATCCTTTCTACAGTGCTCCCGCCTGCCGACTCCTTTATTCGGAAGGAAAAACTGGGAGATAGAGAGAGAGAACTGATCACAAAGGTACCAACCTCGTGTTCCCTTTCACAACCTAACTCCCCCCTTCATTGGATTTTCATGTTCCGACCGTTACCTTGGATGCAGACTACGCAACTTATATAGACCCCACCGAAAGATGTTTCATACAAGTTTCTTGCGGCTACGTAGTTTTGACAAAGCAGCTAATTTGAAATTTCTTAAATTGAACTACTATTTCACCAACCTTAAAGGAAGGGTCTAGAACAACAAATGCAGAGACAGCTCTTTGAGATCCTGCATGGATACATATGTTGTCGTTTGAGATAAAAAAAAAAAAAACTGCCAAGATGATGTCAATGGTCCTATATTCGATGAATTATGTTAGCCAATGAACCCCAAATGCTCCCTAACTCTAAGCCTTGATAGTCCTCCTCCGTACGTGGAAAGGAACTTGAACAAGTTTCTTAGGAACCCTGATTGTTACAGAATGTATGAAGAGGTAAAAATGGCAGCTTAAATGACTTTTGACTCTTGCTCGGTTTTCAAGTCAATCGGAGAATGTTCACCAAGAATGGAAGTTTCCCTTTCTTCCCCACACATTTAGGGTGATGCTGTTATATATTTATGCAATGTGGTCAGCTTTCGGCCATCCAAATACTCACTGTAATCCAACAGAAGAATCTCATTCGATCATGAGCAAGAGGACAGCCACAGGATCCGGAAAAATTCGTGTTTAAATTAGCACCGCAGAAGTCCTTTTTCATAGAGGGCTGTTACCACTGCTCTAGTGATTTCTTTATAGTTTATTCTTCAGCACCCTCTTCACTCAACCTTTTTCCTTGCTCTAGCTTTTCACCCATGTGGAGCTCTGTATCACATGCTCCCACCTCCTCCACATCATAACATTATTTTCAGCCCTCCTTTTTATCAGAGCTCCCCCATCTTTCTGTCCCCTTTCATTCTATCACTCTCATGAGCAAATCTTTCTTTATTTATCATAACTATTAGCACTATAATCATAACTAACTTGGACTCTATTTATGGTCCAAGTAGGCAGTTTCATAGTCAGTGCACTCATTCTAAGAACACATTAAACATGAAATTATGGTTTTCATACAAGTGAGATATTCATTCTTATGGCATAATCATGATCAATTCGGTGATCGTCTGGTCCACTGAAAAGCCAATAGGCGATTGATTGGGCTTCTTTTTAGTTTTGTCTTCCACCATATCCTGTCTTGGAAAACGATTGCAACACCCTCTAAAGCTCTACTGGTACTGGTAGTACTGCTACCCTTCCTTATTCTTAGCTCTAAGCTTAAAAGCTTAGGAGAGAGCAGACACAACATGTGCTGCATCGATCACTGCAGAATGCATCAAATGTGGTCCAGAACTAAAGGTAATTTCCCTATTTGCGAGCTTTACTCTTTAGGATACTTCCATTACCATATGGGGTCGGTTTCTCTAACGCTAGCTAGAGCTCTTTCCAGTTATGGATTGGGACTTGGGAGGCTCTTCCGCGCGGGATTCGACCCAGCATCCAAAAGGATGGAACAAGCCCACAAAAATTCACACTGGACAGGGGCAGTAGGAGGATCGGGCCAAAAGACCAAAACCATTTGACAATCAGGGCCTAGAGTTGAAAGAATTTCTGGGAAGCAAAGGGGTAGACACTAGTACTTTTTTTTCTAAGCGGGGTAGACAACAGTAGTACTTTTTTTTCCTAAGCAAATGTGGATTTCATTATACAGGGATGGAGAATACAAGCACCAAATCTAGAACCATCCAAGACCGGAGACGATCACAGGGGGCACAAATGACCATTACATCAATTTCAAATGCCCGAAGGGCTACAAACTGTTGAAATATTTGAATTATAGTCAACTATTCTTGTAATTATCTTTGTGATTCTTTCCTATTTTAGAGACAACGCAGCTGTACGTTAGGTGTAAATAATTTTAGGAGTATAACTTGATTGCAGGAATAATTGATAGCTTGATTGTAGGATCTATCACTATATAGGTCTATACAGATTTATTGAAAGTATGAATACAAAATATTCCGCTTGAACTCTGTTTCTGAAGTTGGTATCAAAGCCAGGTTCCGCCTGTCCTTTTCTGATCGTATTTCCATTGACACCACACCAGAAAAAGGCCTCACTATGTCACCATGAGCAAGTCGGATTCTTAAGTCTCTGGGCCCAAAGCTGCTCCTATTATTATTCACTTCGAAGGTTCATCTTTCCATGCAGGGATTGTACTCAATGAGACAAACTATGATATGTGGTCTCAGATCATAGAGATGCATATTTCTAAGAAGGAGAAACTCTCGTTTATTCGTGGGAATTCATTGCTACCTACGGAGAAAGATTATGGTTATGAGAAGAGGTATGCATATAATCAAAAGGTCAAGCGATGGCTGCTGATGTCTATGTCTCCAGCAATTATGAAGCAATATCTTCGTTTACCCACTGCTCATGACATTTGGAACGCTCTTTCTGAAGCCTTTTATGATGGAACAGATGAGTTACAAATTTTTGCCTTGAATCATAAGGCTTTCTCTGCCAAACAGAAAGGGAGAGCACTTTATGTATATTATGGAGAATTAACTGAAATTTTTAGTGAGTTGAATCATCGTGATAAGGTGATCATGGAGAATGAAAAAGATGTTGAATCTTATCGAAAATTAGTTCAGAAACAAAGGGTGCATATTTTTCTTGCTGGATTCGATGGTGACTTTGAACAAGTCCGTGGTGAAATTCTGAGAAAGGACCTTATTCTTGAATTAAAAGAATGTTACGCACTGGTCCGTCGTCAATCTATTCGACATACAATGATGAATGGAGAACCTGACAACTTTGAAGCTTCAGCCATGGTGGTCAAAAATCGGTCTTCTCAAAATCAGCAAGATCGACCAAGGTCCAGCCATCATAAGAATGGTGTTGACAAATCCACCTACAAATGCACTCATTGCGATCAAACTGGTCATATATACCAAAAGTTGATGCTTTGAACTTGTGGGGTATCCCGATGGTACGATAACAATCGTGATCCACGAAATAAGAATGCCAAGAAGACCTCATCTGCTGCAATTGTTGAAACAAAGACAGAGGAAGACATTGCTAGCAAGGCCTCGGTATTGGCAGCAGCTGTAGATAATGGTGGTAAGGTCTTAAATATTTCTGCACCTGTTTCTAATAGTGCATGGATAATTGATTATGGTACTACCGATCATGAGACATTTGATTCTAGTCAGGTCTCTCTCATTAAACCATCCTCACAGACGTCAGTTTCCACTGCCAATTCAAACCCGATTATTGAGGAAGGATCTGTGCCCCTCAATAATACTTTGAATTTAGATTCTGTTTTAGTTGTTCCATCTTTGAATTATAACCTTTTGTCAGTTTCACAAATAACCACTGTCTTATCTTGTGTTGTCATTTTTTGGCCTGACTTTTGTGTGTTTAAGGACATCCGAATAAGGCAAACGATTGGTTATGGTATTAGGCGAGGGAAGCTGTATTATTTTGACTCGGTGTCCAGTAGTTCGAACAAGTTGCATCAAAGTTTAGCTGTGGATGGTTCCCAAGGGGAGAAAAAATCTGAAATTTTGTATTATCTTTTGGTTACGTGCAGAAATTATTTCCTAGTTTATCTACGTGATTTAATGTTTCAAGTTTTCAGTGTGATATTTGTGAACTTGCAAAGAGCCATCGTGCTTCATTTCCATTAACTTTAAATAGAAGTTCAACTCCATTTATAGTCATACATTCTAATGTTTGGGGTCCCTCCCACGTCCCTACCTTGAGTGGATCACGTTGGTTTGTTACTTTTATTGACGACTGTATTAGGATGACTTGGGTGTGTCTAATAACGTCCAAAGGTGAAGTGACCTTGATCTTTAAAAGACTTCATAAAATGATTTCTACTCAGTACAATGCACAGATGCAGGTTCTCTGCAGTGACAATGGTGGAGAATATATGAGTTCTGAATTACAGAAATTTTTGGAAGCCCATGACATTATTCACCAAACTACTTGTCCCAATACACCGCAGCAAAATGGGGCCGCTGAGCGAAAAAATCATCACTTGTTGGAAGTTTTCCGTGCGTCTTTGATCGAAGCTCATATGTCGTTATCCTCTTGGGGAAAAGCACTTAGCTCCGCAACATATTTAATTAACCGCGTACCCTCCATCACTAATGGTTTCCAAATACCATCTCATGCTCTTGTTGAAGCTCTTGTTGCCCCAACTATCCCCAACTTACCTCCTCATGTCTTTGGATGTGTAGCTTTTGTACACCTTCATAAGCATCAACACAACAAGTTGCAACCTCGAGCTTTGAAATGTGTCTTTCTTGGGTACGCTACTCATCAAAAAGGGTACCGATGTTTTCATCCTCAAACTCAACGAATGTTTATTACATTGGATGTAGTTTTTCATGAAAACTCCATGTATTTTTCCTCTAAGCCTTAACTTCAGGAGGAGTACCACCAAGAGGAAGTTCAGACTCTATATTATGATGTTCACATTTCCACAGAAGTTCCACCTAGTAACCAGGATGTACGTGATTTGGATATAAGTGGTATTGATTTGGATGCTAGTGGTGTTGACTTACAAACTGGGCTAGTCAATCAAGACGTGAGTGAATTGGATATGAGTGGTATAACTTTGGGCCAAATTGGTGATGCACACTCAGAAACTGAAACTATGGCTTCGCCTTCGTCCACTGATATACCAAACTAATTGCTTCCCGAGGATGTTTCTTACTTTGTGCCTGAACCTATTAGAAAACAACTACCACAACACCACACCAGAGGTATCCCTAAACCCATATATGAACCTGAACTGTCTAGTAAAGTTAAATATCTCATGAGGCATTATGTGTCTGACCATCCATTGTATGAATCAAATCACTCATTTGTAAATCAATTTTCTATTGTATCTATTCCTAAGAATGTGCAGGAAGCCTTAACCGACCCAAGGTGGAAAGATGAAATGAACGAAGAGGTAGAATCCTTGCTAAAAAATAAAACTTGGGAACTTGTTGATTGTCCACCTAAAAAGAAATCAGTTGGAAGTTGATGGGTATTTACTGTGAAGTACAAAGTAGATGGTGAAATTGAATGCTTTAAAGAGAGATTGGTGGCAAAAGGATACACTCTAACCTACGGGATTGATTATACAGAGACATTTACACTTATAGCTAAAATAAACACAGTTCGAGTCTTATTGTCTCTAGCTGTGAACTTGGATTGGCCATTACAACAATTTGATGTGAAGAACGTCTTTTTGCATGGTGAGTTGACTGAAGAAGTCTACATGGATCTTCCACGAGGATGCATGATACCCAAATAGATAGTCAGAAGGTGTGCAGATTAAAGAAATCTTTGTATGGGTTGAAACAATCTCCAAGAGTGGTTCGGAAGGTTCACAAAGTCTATGAGAGCCTTCGGTTACCATCAGAGAAATTCAGATCACACTTTATTTATGAAGAAACGACAAGATAAGATCACTGCACTTATTGTATATATAGATGATATGGTGGTCACAGGAAATGATCCTGAAGAAAGGAAGAATCTGCAGAGTTATTTGTCCAAGGAATTTGAAATGAAAGACCTTGGTCTCTTGAAATTTTTCCTTGGAATCGAAGTGTCTCGATCTGATAAAGGGATCTTCCTTTCTCAAAGGAAATATACCTTAGATTTGTTGCAAGAAACTGGTATGTCAGAATGTCAACCAGCTAATACACCATTGGAAGAAGGTTTGAAGTTATGTGTTGAATCTAATCAAGTATCAGTTGATAAAGGAAGATACCAGAGACTTGTAGGAAGATTGATGTACTCAGCACACACTACGTCAGACCTTGCCTATGCATTAAGCATTGTTAGCCAGTTTATGCATAATCGTGGAGAGCAACATATGAATGTCATTATGCGTATTTTAAGATATCTGAAGTCTGCTCCTGGTAAGGGAATTTTATTTACTAAGAATGTTGATTATCAAAATGTAGATGTTTATACTGATGTTGATTGGGCTGGAGCAATAGATGACAGACGTTCTACTTCATGATATTTCACCTTTGTAGGTGGTAATCTTGTTACATGGAGAAGCAAAAAAAAAATGTTGTTGCACATTCAAGTGCAGAAGTTGAATTTAGAGGTATCGCACTTGGAATTTGTGAAGCATTATGGTTAAGATTTCTCTTAAGGGATTTGGGCTATCCACCTAGGCAACCAATTCGGCTATAGTGTAACAGTAAAGCAGCATGTGATATTGCCCATAATCAGGTTCAACATGATCGTACTAAGCATGTAGAGGTAGACAGATTCTTCATTAAGGAGAAGTTGGATGAGAAAAGTGTGGAGTTGCCTGAGATTAGATTAGAGGATCAATTGGCTGATATTCTCACTAAAACAGTTTTGTGAGTCTAAATAACAACCCAAGAGGGGGGTGAATTGGGTTGTACAAAAACTTACCCATTTTTCGATTAAAACACAGATATGGAAAATGCTATTTCTCTAAGGATAAAAATGCAAATTTGAATATACTAAATGATAAGCTAAATATAAGCAACGAATCATGAATCATAAAACATCACAAATATGGATATGAAACGAATAACAAGCGAAATAGAGTTAGAGAGATATATAACACCGTATTTTTAAGTGGTTCGGCCAAACACATGCATATGTCCACCCCCAAGGCTATTGACTTCCTTGGGCTTCCTCCACTATTCTTCAAATAGCGAATACACCTTAACTTCCCGGGTGCTGAGGAACCTTTACAAAGCATTTTGCGAGCTCACGCTTCAACTCTCTCACAAACCCCAAAACCTAAGGAGTTCTTCTACTCTCACAAGTAGGACAAGTGTTCACCCAACACTCAAGTGTTTTCCAAAAGATGGAATTACAATGAATGACTCTCTAAGTCGAATATGCAATTGTAAATCTCACAACATGTGAAATGACTCTCTAAACCAAATTAGCAAATGGAAAGCTTAATAGAGTGTAAGACGACAATATTCTAAAAGGAAATCTAGAGTTTGGAAGATGTGAGCACAAGCCTTTTTGGTAGATACGGTTTTCCCTATTCTTCAAAACACTTTCTCTCTCTAGAAGCTAGGGCAAGGAGTGATTGCAAGTGTGTTGTCCCTTCTTCAAGAAATATTTCTCTCTTTGGAGACTAGGTCGTCAATGATGAACAATAGAGGAAGATTGAACAATGAGAGCTTTGATCTTGGAAGAATCAACAAGTAATTTCTTTAGATCTAGCTTTCTCACCCTTTGGAAGGATAGATGTTGAATGATGATTCAACTCTCTCTTCTTCAAGAAATTTCTCTTCCTTTGAAGGCTGGGTTGTCAATGACAAGCAAGAGGAGAAGATTTGACAATGAGAGCTCCGGACTTGAAGAAATCAGCAAATGTATTTTCTTTGGCTCTTAGCTTTTCTCTCTCTAGATGTTGCGATGATGGTCGAGCTTTCTCTTTCTCTCTCCATCTTGTTCTTCTTATAGCCTTTAGGTATTCAACGGTCATAAATGGTCTTCTTGTAAAGTTTGAGTGCCGTTGGAGGTCATTTGAGACAATTTTGAATCACTTTAACGATCTGGCATCATTCCAGAATTTCTGTAAATTGGCACTATATGTATACACATAGGGTATGTGCTGACATATTAAAACTTGTTCTGAAATTTTGCTCTTTGGAGACAGTGCAATGTGTCGACACATTGGTGGTATGTGCTGACACATTAAAATGGTCTGGAAATCTTGTCTCGGGTGTTAGTGCAATGTGTCGACACTATGGTCCAATGTGTCGACACCATGAATTTAGCATTCTGGAGTAAGTGCAATGTGTCGACACATATATTCAATGTGTCGACACTTATAAGTGCTGGAGAGAAAAACAGCAGCTTTAAAGTGTCTAATCCATTCCAAACTTATTTAAACACCTACAATATGAAAAACTAATCTTATCAGCTTTTGTAATGGTGTTCAAATGCACTTAGAAATATTTTAGTGAATGAAACCTCAATCGTTTGGAAATACAAATTGGAAATTGTGGATTGACAATGTAAAATCTAAAAGTCTTCAAAACTTAAAAACTTTGTTATCATCAAAATCAGTTATGGATTGTTTACAAAACAACCTTGGGCTAACAAGTTTCAAATAGAGTGTTCTCAAAGTTTTTGGATAAGTTGGGCATGTGTGACATCTACGCACCTACTTGAGGGGGAGTGTTGAAATATTATAGTCAACGATTCTTGTAATTATCTTTGTGATTCTTTCCTATTCTAGTTGTGAGTCTTAATGACAACCCAAGAGGGGGGGTGAATTGAGTTTTTCAAAAACTTTTAAGCTCTTTTGCAAACAAACCCAAAACGTTCTGATCAATATCTAGGAAAACTATGGACTAGATATATGCAAACAAAGATAACAACTATTGAAGATAAACAAGTTCAATCAGGAAATACCAGCAGAAATAAAAGAGAAGGGTTAGAGAGATGACACCAGTATTTTTAGGTGGTTCAGCCAATCTCTTGCCTACGTCCACCCCCAAGGCTATTGACTTCCTTGGGCTTCCTTCACTATTCTTCAAGTGAATACACACCTTAGGTTCCGGGGTGCTAAGGAACCGTTACAAAACGTTTTCCGAGCTCACGCTTCAACTCGTTTCCCAAACCCCAAACCCTAGGGCTTTCTTCTACTTCTCACAAGTAGAATACAATGTTCACACAACACTTGGAGGGTTTACAAAGATTGGGTACAATGAGTGAAGGCTCTTTAAGCCAGATTTGCAAATGGGTAGCTCAAGAAACTAAAGGGCTCTCTAAGCCAAATCTACAAGTATAAGAACCTGAGGTGTGTCAAGAGAATGAGATCTTCAAGGAAGGCTTCAGGATTTACAAGATGGATCACGAGATTTCAAGGTCGTAAGAACTTCTCTTCTTCTTCTTTGAGCTTTCTCTCTCAAGAAATTAGGGCAAGGATATTTTCGTGTGAAGCTCTACCTTTTCTCTTTCAAACTTCTTCTATTTATAGTCTCTAGGGCATCAGGGGTCTTCTGGTAAAGATTTGGAGCCGTTGGAGGTCATTTGGGTCCTTTGGAAACATTTTTAAGTGAGTGACGTCGCTCCAGGATCTGAGAAATCGAAGCATGTGTCGACACCATCCATGTATGTGTCGACACCTAGGTGTTTTGCCTGGAAAGTCACTTTCGGGTGTATGACCCATGTGTCGACACTTATGTCCAATGTGTCGACACTTCTCTTCAAAGTGTTGACCCTTCAAAATGCCTTGGAAACATGCCTTCGGGTGCATGTGCAAGGTGTCGACACTAATTGCATATGTGTCGACACCATCAGCTTTGGCCTGAAATCCTGCCTTCTGTTGATAGTGCAATGTGTCGACACGTTTGGTATATGTGTCGACACCTTCAAGTTGGCTTGGATGCTTGCTTTCTGTTGTATGACCAATGTGTCGACACCTTTGTTCTATGTGTCGACTCTTCTATTTAATGTGTCGACACCATTAACTTGGCCTGGGACACGCCTTCTGGTGTATGACCAATGTATCGACACCATGGTAGCATGTGTCGACACCCTCAACACTTAGGCTGAAAAGTGGCTTCCCTTGCACCAACAAACATTCTTAAAACACCTACAAAGTAAAGATTGTCCAATAAGCTTGTGTAGTGGTGTTCAATTATATCTATGGCCAGTTTAAGCTTAGAGAACTCTTGATATCATTTTCTTAAAAAGATTTGCAAATGTAGAATCTAAAGGTCTCAAACTAGTTGGAAAAGTTTGTTATCATCAAAATCAAAAATAGATTGTTTATAAAACAACCTTGGGCTAACAATATCCCCTTTTTTGATGATGACAAACCTAACTAATAATAAACCGTTGATACCAAAATGAAAAGCTCCCCCTGAGTTTAGGCTGGAGTTTTTCAAAAGTTTTTAGCAAAAAGAACTTTAAGATTCTACAAAATTTTTTCAAGAGTTTCCTTTGTAAATAAAGGTTTTCCAAATTTTCAAAACCTGTAAAAACACTTCTATAACATCCTCCAAACTTCCCCAAACTTCATCATTCAATATCAGATCACAAGACTTCATATAGAGGAGAGTTTCAAGAAAATTACCTGAAGTACGATTCAGATATCCACAACGTTTCAAATCCTTATAACCAACATCAATGATATACCAATAAATGCTCATAAGAAACAATGCTCATAATACCACGAATAAACCATACATTCATCCAACAATTGTCCAAAATATAAATGCATCCAAATGTTCAAAAGATAAGATAAGTACAGAGGAATGTCCTATCAGAAATTACATCAAAACGAAACTATCAAAACGAAACTATCTATTTCTCCCCCTTTGGCATCATCAAAATCAGACCAAGGGAGAGGCAAGGATAGAGGAATGGAAGACAAGGCGGGGACTATTGGCCAAGTGGAGGAGGATCGTAGGCGACATCTCATTTCTTCAGCCAGTTAGTCCAGGTGGTGGAGAACCAGTACGTCCAGCGGATCACACGGGGATGAAGATTACGATCAGCATCCAAATGACGCTCAGTAGCCGAGATCACTTCTCGAGAAGTGTTGGCCATGGATTCCTTGAGGTGCACAGATGCCGAGGTGAACTCATCCACGGTCTTCTGAATTACATCACTAGCCAGTTTGATGCTTTTGTTGACTTGTTGCTGAACACCTTGTACATCCTCGGAGACAGTGTCAATGCGATGTTGATACTCCCCGAGCAACTTCTTGATATCCTCAAGACCCGTCTTTACGTCAGAGGAGAGACCGTCCATTTTCATGCTCAGTTGGTGCTGGGCCTCTTTAATTTCCTCAACAGAGGCTGCCAAGGAGTGAAGACGTGAATCCCGAGACCCACCAACCTCTCTTCGGGAAGAATACACAGCAGGTGAAGTACTGGCACGCACCGGAGTCCGTTCTCTCGGAGGAGTTCCAGCGGTCATGGGTACCCTATCAGTGGCCTCAACCTCTGCCTCATCAGCAGGTTCGTCCTCAGACTCCGAACCCCTTTCTTCTACCATTTGAGGTGCCCCTGCACCTTTCTTAATCCACACACCTTCATCATTCTTCATATACCCCATTAACTTCAGGGTTTTCTCATTGTACTCTCGGAAGATTTTGGGTTTCTCCTTAACCTCCCCAACTATGCTAACCTCGAAAGCATGAAACACATGGGTGAAATACATCCCATATGGCAGCCCTTGTTTCTTTTTCTCCATGGCCGCTTTCATGTGGTTTAGCATCAAATGGCCCAAGTTCATTCGAGTACGAGTTATTAAACAATACATGATAAATAACTCTAAGTATGTCACGTACTCGAATTTGCCCGTTCTAGGTAAAATGATATTGCATACCATGTGATGCAATATCCGTCTATGAACACTAAGGGCATTGGCCATGGGTTTAACTGTCCGCTCTAGGGTTGGATCCTCCAACACAACCCTAAGTATCTCAATGGGTCCTACTTCAGACATCCCCACCCAACTATAAGCATCATAGAATCATTTTCCTTCATTGGGGGCCGATATCACAGAATTCAACGATGTGACAGATAAATCTAGGTGCTGAGCATTTACATAACTTGTCACATTCTCAGCGGATGTAATATTGAGATTCGAATAAACCAACTTCACAAGGTATAGAAAACAATCTAATTTCACAGTAACAAACTTATCCCATCCTTGGTACTCAAAAATCTCTTGAAAATCAAACCCATTTTGATTAAACCAATTGAAATCCATCCACCTACCACCAAGAACTTTCCTCCCTCTAAAATCTTGAACAAATTTATTCTTACAGAGGCCTGACCTGTATACATAGGCTTCTGTCATTGACAGTGGTTCTTCCACCTCCTTCCCCTTCTTCTTTGCCCTTGGATTTGCAGGCGAAGTCGCCTTGGAGGTTCTCTTTGGTCGACGTGAAGACATTTGGGCCGAATGGAGGAGAAATGGGGTGTTGGCGCGGGGGTGTTGAGAGAGAGAGAGTGATTGGGTGAGTGAGAGGAAAGATTGAGAGAAGGAATCGCGTGGGTTTGGGGAGAGAAAGAGTTCTGAAGAGGAGAGAGAGAGATTTCGAGCCCTAAAGTTTTGAAAATGAATTTTGCAACGCATGAATCCCTATTTTAAAAACGGGAGTCCCGATATATGTGTCGACACTTAGTCCGTATGTGTCGACACATTGGTCTTGCACGAAAGATGTGTCGACACTTAGTCATTATGTGTCGACACATTGGTCATGCTCCCGAATGTGTTGAAAAATACTCTCTCGGGTACAAGGCTTATGTGTCGACACTATGCATATATGTGTCGACACAAGCTTCTCTAGTGAAGAAAGAGGCCATTAAAACCAGATGTGTGACACTTGGTTCTTGAAGTGTCGACACATAGCATGAAAACATGATTTTTCACGAAGATTCACAAGAGAAAACATGCGATATGATACAAAAATCATTGAACAAAACTTCAACCAACATTCAAAGTATGATCAATGCAATCAACCAATATTAATTAAGAGATGAAACACAATAATATTCAAAAGTTCATTCCAATGGAAAACTCATTCCTATCTCTTGGCGAATAAAACAGAATCTATCCTCATTAAGGGGTTTTGTGAAAATGTCCGCCAATTTTAGGTCGGTATTTACGAATTCAAGAACGATATCCCCTTTTTGAGCATGATCTCTAATAAAATGATGTTTTATCTCAATGTGTTTAGTCCTAGAGTGTTGAATAGGATTTTTAGTGAGATTTATAGCACTGGTGTTGTCACATTTTATTGGGATGAGAGAATAATGAAGATTAAAATCTTCCAATTGTTGTTTCATCCACAATACTTGTGCACAACAATTGCCTATAGCAATATACTCGGCTTCCGTGGTTGATAGAGCCACGAAATTTTGTTTCTTACAACACCAAAAGACTAGTGAGGGTCCAAGAAATTGGCATGCACCACTAGTACTCTTTCTATCAATTTTGCATCCAGCATAATCCGCATCCGAGTATCCTTGTAAATTAAATTCAACACTCTTAGGATAAAACAGACCTAGATTTTGAGTGCCAACAAGATATCTAAAAATTCTTTTAACTGCAAGGAGATGAGATTCTTTTGGACATGATTGATATCTAGCACACATGCAAACACTGAACATTATATCGGGTCTACTAGCAGTAAGATAGAGTAAAGAGCCAATCATACCTTGATATTTTATTTGGTTCACATCCTTACCTTTCTCATCTTTTTCCAATTTTGTGGATGGACTCATTGGTGTACTCATTGGTTTTGAATTGTCCATGTTGAATCGTTTGAGGAGATCCCTTGTATATTTAGCTTGATTAATGAAGATCCCTTCATTGTTTTGCTTGATTTGAAGTCCGAGAAAATAGTTCAGTTCTCCCATGAGGCTCATCTCGAACTCACCTTGCATTACTTGAGCAAATTCTTGACACAAGGATTCGTTAGTAGATCCAAAAATAATATCATCAACATAAATTTGGACTATCAACAATTCATTCTTTTTTTCTTTTGTGAAGAGAGTTGTATCAATTTTTCCTCGTACAAAGTCATTTTCAATTAGAAAGGAACTAAGACGTTCATACCATGCTCGAGGTGCTTGTTTTAATACATAAAGTGTTTTTGTGAGCTTGTACACATGATTTGAGAGATTTTCATCCTCAAATCCTGGTGGTTGCTCAACATAAACTTCCTCAGTGAGAAATCCATTTAAAAATGCACTTTTCACATCCATTTGAAATAATTTGAAATCTTTATAGCAAGCGAAAGCGAGTAACATGCGAATGGATTCTAAACGAGCAACAGGAGCAAAGGTTTCATCAAAATCAATTCATTCTTCTTGATTGTAACCTTGGGCTACTAATCTTGCTTTGTTCCTTACTACTACTCCGGATTCATCCATTTTGTTTCTAAAAACCCATTTTGTACCAATAACTGGATAATCCTTGGGTCTAGGAACTAGATGCCATACTTGGTTTTTATCAAATTGTTTTAGTTCATCTTCCATAGCATGGATCCAACTTTCATCATCTTTAGCCTCAGAAAAATTCTTAGGCTCAAGTTGAGAAAGTAAAGCAAGATTATTGGCTTGAAGAAATGAAGATCTAGTTCTTACCTCTTTTTCAACATTACCAATGATTTGTTGCCGAGGATGATTCTTGATGTATTTCCACAACTTTGGCAAGTCATTGTCATCGTGATGAGATTCCTCTTGAATCTTTTGGGGTTCTTCCTCTTTTACCATTGATTCTTCTTTGTCCATGTTGATAGTGAGTTGATCGACTTCTTTGGTGAGGTATATAACATCCTCGTCATTATTCCTCACAAGATTGTTAGATTCATCAAAAACAACATGAACAGATTCTTCTACAACTAGAGTACGTTTATTGAATATACGATAAGCTTTACTAGAAGTTGAGTAGCCAAGAAATATACCTTCGTCGGCTTTCGCATCAAACTTACCCAAATTGTCATTGTTGTTGTTTAGGACAAAACATTTACATCCGAATACATGAAAGTAACCAATGTTGGGTTTTCTATCATTTCATAGCTCATAAGGTGTTTTCTTGAGGATTGGTCTAATCATGCATCGGTTCATAACATAGCAACTTGTGTTAACTGCTTCAGCCCAGAAGTAGTCAGGCAAGTTGTTTTCACAAAGCATGGTTCTAGCCATCTCTTCAAGGGTCCTATTCTTCCTCTCTACAACACCATTTTGTTGAGGAGTTCTAGGAGCCGAGAAGTTATGGTTAATACCATTTTCATCACAGAATTTTTCAAAGGAGGAATTTTCAAATTCTCTTCCATGATCACTCCTTATGCTAGAAATAGCAAAACCTTTTTCATTTTGGATTTTCTTGCTAAGTTTTTCAAATGCATGAAATGCCTCATCCTTATGAGCCAAGAATATAACCCATGTAAATCTACTAAAGTCATCAACAACAACAAAGCCAAAACGTTTGCCACCCAAACTCAAGGTTCGGGTTGGACCAAATAAGTTCATGTGTAGAAGTTGAAGTGGTCTAGTAGTGGACACAATGTTTTTGGATTTAAAGGAGGTTTTGGTTTGTTTGCCCTTTTGACATGCTGCACAAATCTTATCTTTTTCAAAAGAAAGGTTAGGCAAACCCGAAACAAGATCCTTTTTGGCAAGTTTTGAAATCAAGACCATGCTTGCATGAGCAAGCCTTCTATGCCACAACCAACTATCTTTGTCATTTAGAGCTGAAAGACATTTTATGTTTTCTGAAGAGATGCTCTCTAAATGAACAATATACACATTTTCAAATCTGTGTCCGACAAACAAAACTTTCTTGTTTTCAATGTTTTCAACAAGACACATAGATGATTCAAAAATGACTCGGTTTCCCTTGTCACACAATTGACTAATACTAAGAAGGTTATGCTTTAAACCTTCGACAAGAAGAACATTATCAATTGAGGAATTGAGATACTTACCAATGCTTCCAACTCCGAGTATTTTACCTTTTCCATTGTCACCAAAAGTAACTGATCCTTTGTTTTTAGGATGAAATGAGTTGAACCATCTTTTCTCTCCGGTCATGTGCTTGGAGCATCCACTATCAAGAATCCAATGGTCCTTGACATCTTCTGACTTCAAGCACACCTGCATAAAGAATCAATTCTTGATCTTTGGTACCCAAATCTTTTTGGGTCCACTAGTATTAGAACTGATTTCTTTCATCTTGTCCTTACGGACCCACATAAATTTGATCCCACAAGAGGATTTCTTTCTAGTTTGGCAGACATGTGATATGTGACCAGATTTACCACAAAAGTTGCATAACATAAATGATGGAGATGATTTTGTGATCATGTAAGAGTAAGATTTTTGATCTTTAAAAGAATCATACCCAATACCACTTTTATTGAAGCAACACCTTTGAGATCCAAGAAGAATGTCAAGGTTTTTCTTTCCTTGAGTGAACCTTGCAAGATCTTTTGTGAGAGAGTCAACCTTCATTTTCAACAATCAAGGTATTTGACTCTCTTTGTAAAGATTTTTCATTTTCTTGAGTAGTTCTTGCAAGATCATCTCTAAAAGATATAACTTGACTTTTCAAAATATCGTTCTCTTTAGCAATACTTTCAAAATTTTTTTTAAGAGAACTATATTTTGAAACCATTCTTTTAAATTCAACATATTGCTCATCAAAGGCATCTTGCAGTTCATCAAGTGTAAAGGAAGAAAGTAAATCTTGTACCTCATCTTCATCTCCCTTTGCCATGAGGCACAAGTTTGCAGCTTCTTCATCACTTTCGCTGCTGCTTTCATCTGATTCTCCCCATGCAGCCAAGAATGCTTTCTTCTTGCTTTTAAAGTCTCTTGACTTCTTGTGTGTCTCGAGATTGGGGCAATCCGACTTTATATGCCCGGGCTTCTTGCATCCAAAGCATATGATCTCATTCTTCTTGCTGCTATCACCCTTGAAGTGAGTTTTCCTTGACAATCTTTTATCTCCTTGTTTCTTCCGGAAGAACTTCTTGAACTTCTTGGTGAATAGGGCGAATTCTTCATCCTCATCCTCAGAAGATTCATCTTCACTGGAGCATGTTGCTTTTAATGCTATGCCCCTTTTCTTCTACCTTCGTCCTCATCCTCCTTTACTTGGTTCATCTCATGTGTCATGAGAGATCCCATGAGTTCGTCAAGTGAGAGCTTTGTCAAATCCTTAGCTTCTTGAATTGCTGTCACTTTAGGCTCCCAAGACTTAGGAAGACACCTGAGGATCTTTCTTACCATTTCAACATTAGTATACTCTTTACCAAGAGATTTTAATCCATTAATAATATCAGTAAAATGAGTAAACATAGAAGAAATGGTTTCATCAGATTTCATCTTGAACAACTCATAATTGTGTACAAGTATACTAATTTTGTTTTCTTTCACTTGATTAGTACCTTCATGGGACACTTCTAGTTTATCCCAAATTTCTTTCGCGGTATCGCAACCGGAAATACGATTGAACTCGTTTGCATCGAGTGCACAGTGTAACACATTCATGGCTTTAGAGTTCAAGGACATTAGTTTGAGATCAGCATCATCCCAATCTTTTTCATCCTTTAGCCTACCTTCCTTGTCTCTAGGAAATCTAGGACCCCTGGAGATAACTCTCCATAGTTCATAGTCTACGACTTGGATGTAAATTCTCATCCTTGCCTTCCAATAGTTATAGGCATTTCCATTAAACAAAGGAGGTCGATTCGTCGACTGTCCTTCAGCCAAAGTGGTGCCAACTGGGGTTGTCATGATAATGAGCTAGTAACCTCAGCTCTGATACCAATTGTGAGTCTTAATGACAACCCAAGAGGGGGGGTGAATTGGGTTTTTCAAAAACTTTTAAGCTCTTTTGCAAACAAACCCAAAACGTTCTGATCAATATCTAGGAAAACTATGGACTAGATATATGCAAACAAAGATAACAACTATTGAAGATAAACAAGTTCAATCAGGAAATACCAGCAGAAATAAAAGAGAAGGGTTAGAGAGATGACACCAGTATTTTTAGGTGGTTCGGCCAATCTCTTGCCTACGTCCACCCCCAAGGCTATTGACTTCCTTGGGCTTCCTTCACTATTCTTCAAGTGAATACACACCTTAGCTTCCGGGGTGCTAAGAAACCGTTACAAAGCGTTTTCCGAGCTCACGCTTCAACTCGTTTCCCAAATCCCAAACCCTAGGGATTTCTTCTACTTCTCACAAGTAGGATACAATGTTCACACAACACTTGGAGGGTTTACAAAGATTGGGTACAATGAGTGAAGGCTCTTTAAGCCAGATTTGCAAATGGGTAGCTCAAGAAACTAAAGGGCTCTCTAAGCCAAATCTACAAGTATAAGAACCTGAGGTGTGTCAAGAGAATGAGATCTTCAAGGAAGGCTTCAGGATTTACAAGATGGATCACGAGATTTCAAGGTCGTAAGAACTTCTCTTCTTCTTCTTTGAGCTTTCTCTCTCAAGAAATTTGGGCAAGGATATTTTCGTGTGAAGCTCTACCTTTTCTCTTTCAAACTTCTTCTATTTATAGTCTCTAGGGCATCAGGGATCTTCTGGTAAAGATTTGAAGCCGTTGGAGGTCATTTGGGTCCTTTGGAAACATTTTTAAGTGAGTGACGTCGCTCCAGGATCTGAGAAATCGAAGCATGTGTCGACACCATCCATGTATGTGTCGACACCTAGGAGTTTTGCCTGGAAAGTCACTTTCGGGTGTATGACCCATGTGTCGACATTTATGTCCAATGTGTCGACACTTCTCTTCAAAGTGTTGACCCTTCAAAATGCCTTGGAAACATGTCTTCGGGTGCATGTGCAATGTGTCGACACTAATTGCATATGTGTCGACACCATCAGCTTTGGCCTGAAATCCTGCCTTCTGTTGATAGTGCAATGTGTCGACACGTTTGGTATATGTGTCGACACCTTCAAGTTGGCTTGGATGCTTGCTTTCTGTTGTATGACCAATGTGTCGACACCTTTGTTCTATGTGTCGACTCTTCTATTTAGTGTGTCGACACCATCAACTTGGCCTGGGACACGCCTTCTGGTGTATGACCAATGTGTCGACACCATGGTAGCATGTGTCGACACCCTCAACACTTAGGCTGAAAAGTGGCTTCCCTTGCACCAACAAACATTCTTAAAACACCTACAAAGTAAAAATTGTTCAATAAGCTTGTGTAGTGGTGTTCAATTATATCTAAGGCCAGTTTAAGCTTAGAGAACTCTTGATATCATTTTCTTAAAAAGATTTGCAAATGTAGAATCTAAAGGTCTCAAACTAGTTGGAAAAGTTTGTTATCATCAAAATCAAAAATAGATTGTTTATAAAACAACCTTGGGCTAACACTAGTGACAACACAACTGTACGTTAGGTGTAAACAATTTTAGGCGTATAGCTTGATTGCAGGAATAATTGATAGCTTGATTGTAGAATCTATACTATTGATCCATCACTAGATAGGTCTGTACAGATTTATTGAATGTATGAATAAAAAATATTCCGCTCGAACTTTGTTTCTGGAGTCAAACCATAAGGCCATAAAGGCCAAGAACAACCAGGTTAACAGACCCACAACACCAACCCGGGTCCACAGACCCCGGGCAACTCCACCACGCCGAAAATGGCAGAAATCGTCGTCGTCGGAGGAATCGGGCCAGCACCTGCAACAAAAGCACCCATAGACTAGTAACACTGCCAAAAAGGAGGCAAAGCCCGCCAGGCGTGTCAGATCCACACTCCTCAAAAGGGGAGTGTGGATAGCCAAACATTGGAGGTGTGCTACCGAACAGGGATGACGTCGAAGAGCTGGAGCCGCTGCAGCCGACCAAGGGGCGTGTGCTCGCCGGAAACACCCTGTTAGCGCCGAGAAACATCCACCAAAGCTAAACCCACGAGACGAAACCACCAGACTTATTAAAAGCAAAAAACACAAAGAAACAACTCCTGACCGACCGACGACCGGCTAGGAAGGGGCGGACGGGAGGAGGAACTCCTCCTGTCACCTAGAGGAAGAGGGAAGCCTGAAAGGGGGGTCACAGAATAGAGAAGAATGGAGAGTCTAGAGAGAAGGAGGACCCTCTCTCTCTAGACTTCTTCACAATTTTTACACAACAATAATGCTTGTTGGTGATATATCACGTCTAACATTGTTAGGCAATAAACACAAGAGATGGGGCTATATGTCATTTTCTTAATTTTGTTTTGTTAATTGTCAGATAATTACTCACTCTCATAACCTTTGGGATTCATAGGGCGTTTCTATGTGGGAAGGAAATAGGCCTGAAGGAAACATGAGGCCTGGGCCTTAAGCAGTAAAGTATTGTACACCAATAGCCACATAAATAAGGGTGAGTATCAAAACATATAGAACCAAATTGATTAATTTCAGTTTTGTTCCGATATTCAACGGAATACAATTTTTTTGTTCTGGTTCGATTCCGATATTTTATCGGAATGGAACCAGAATCGAAATCGGAATTTCCTGTTTGTCATATGAGCTTTTTTGGACATATTTTTTGGGGCCCAAACGAGCTAAAAATATTTTTTGGTTCAAATTTTTTTAAGATTTTTCTACTATTCATCGTAAATTAACAATAAATGTAAACATTCAACCAAAATCTATATTCTAAAATGAACATTTAAACAAATTCGGTACTCATCTTATGTTATACTTTATTTTGAGTCCTATTTTTTTAAAAAAATAGAATAAAAAATTTCAGTATTTTTTAGTTATTCAACATAAATTAAAAATAAATAAATAAATTTCATCCAAAATCTAAATTCTAAAATAAATATTCAATCAAATTGCATATGTTATAATTTATTTTGAGTACTATTTCTATTTTATTTTTAAAGGGATCGAAAATTCCTATAATTCTGCAATAATTTTTGGTTCCGGTTATGGAAATTGTCAAAAATGACTTCCATTTTCAATTCTGATATATGCCAAAATCGAATTTTCGGAGTAAAATTTGAAATTAAAAATTCCGATTCTTACCGGAATTTTTTCTCACCATTAACTTGAAAGAAGTTTTTATAAATAATAAAATTTAACTCACATTATCTTAGGAGGAGAAGTTTTTATTATAGTAAAAAAACAACAATAAAAAAGGAAATTTTGAAAATTTTAAAATGACCAAATTGGAAAAAGCCATCATCGTAACTCATAAATTAGACTCTTCTCGTATTCTCGGAACCGGACTCTCCAAATTGACTTCTTTTGAAGTAAGCCGAGTTTGGTTTTGCTTAAAGGCGGGCGCAGTTCCTTCCTCCGAATCAGAACCCCCACACCTCCAATCCCATCTCTGAGGAACCAAGAATGTCTGGAGGCATTGCTCGCGGCCGTCTTGCCGAGGAGCGAAAATCCTGGCGTAAGAATCACCCCCATGTCCGTGCTCTCTCTTTCAATTTTACCCCTTCATTTCTCTCTTGCTGCTCTCCATAGCTGTTTCTTTATTTGTTTTTCTATTTATTTATTAGGGTTTTGTGGCTAAGCCGGAGACTGGCCCAGATGGGTCCGTGAATATGATGGTCTGGCAGTGCATCGTCCCTGGCAAGCCTGGGGTGAGTCCTTTTTCTTTTTATTGGTTTTTCCGCCTGGAAAATTGCAGCTCAATAGAGTAAGGATTTTTCTTATAGGGGCTTCCATTTTGATCTTTTATACACTGATTTGTAATGCCTTTTGTCATATCATGCATAATCCCACTAATTATCTTGTTGTTATATTTTTATGTTGGAATCCTAAAATTTTCTTTTCTTACGGGAAGCGGACACTGGTTTTGCGATCAATGTTATTTACTTTTGTAATGCCTTCATGTTGTATAATTGGTTGTTTTTTTCCCTTATGTTAAGTTCTGTGTGTAAAACGTTAAAGTTCCAGCACTTAGTTGGATTTGAGGTGGGCCTTTATTTAGTGGATCGAAAGATATGAGACATTTTATGTTGTAATTGCATGTGTGCTCAGCCGCACCGATGTTCTCCAATATGTATGTGTGCTTCATCCACATTTTTGGAGAGTGGAAGAGTTCTAACAACAAGCTGCGCCACTGTTGAAGAGTTTTCTAAGTAACCGTAGGCTAGTGGCTGGAACAGTGAGAGAGACAAATGAATTAAACTTACACCATGAAATTCAACATTACTCCAAGTCCATGGGGACTAGTAAACAAGGTATTTAGCTGGAGAGAGGAAAAAAGTAGCAATTAACCTGAATGCACCTGAAACTTTATAGCCCACGCGACATAGGAGTTGCTGGTTTAATGGGTCATGTTTCTATCCATTTTCTTCTCCCTGTCTCCATAGCAGAGCAGATGTTCTGTTTTTTAGCCACATCAGTCCCCAAGCGTTGCTCTTCTTTGGCAGTTTCAGTCATACATAACTCCTCTCTAGTGCTGCCACGTGAGCTCCCTTGATTGGTTGAATTTCATTCGACCCACTTGCTCTGTGGTCAATATTTCAGGTTTAGATTCTGGATTCTCTGACTCCTATCAGTTAGGTGGCTCTCTTATACGGCAAGGTAGAACTGGAACTGGATATGTTTCAGAGGCTGTAATGTATAGAAAATATATGAAGTTGCAATCTGGGCATGGTGGTGCTTCTAAGCAATATATTGCAATCATGGAGTTTATGCAGTACAGGAGTTACTGAAGGCCTTTTACTCAGGTACTAGGGGTAAGTATGGGCCGGGAGGCAATTTAGTGATATGATGGATATTTTATCCTATCTCCATCAAAAGTAGAGGCCAATAATGATAATCAGGGGACTTTTTTTGTTTATTCGATGCTATGTGATTTAAAGATTTTCCATTTCTATGAATTTAGAGGTTACACCAAATGCTAAACTGAAGAAGATAGAAGGAGCCTTCTTTTCGCTTTTGGGGATCTAGAAATGAAATTTTTGGAAGTAGGAGCACTGATGTAGTGCATTCAAGGGTTCAATTTTTTGTGAATGCATCAATTCTTAATGGTGCAGACTGATTGGGAGGATGGCTACTTTCCACTTACAATCAACTTCAGTGAGGACTACCCTAGCAAACCGCCAAAGTGCAGATTCCCACAGGGTTTCTTCCACCCCAATGTTTATCCTTCTGGAACTGTATGTTTGTCAATCCTCAATGAGGACAGTGTAAGTACTCAACCTTGTGAGTACACGAATTTGCTGATTATGCGCCTTTCTACACATGATGATTAGAGTCCTTGTAGTTAGCTAATACGACAATATTCTTTTCAGGGTTGGAGACCAGCTATTACTGTGAAGCAAATTCTTGTGGGGATTCAGGATTTGCTGGACCAACCCAACCCTGCGGATCCAGCACAAACCGAAGGCTACCAGCTCTTCATCCAGGTCTTTGAAATACTTTTAATCTCAAAAGCCTAAAGTAACGAGTCTTGCTAATGCAGAATTGTTACTTCTGTGACCCTAACATGCAGGAACCCACTGAGTACAAAAAGAGGGTGCGGCAGCAGGCCAAGCAGTATCCCCCTCCCGTCTAGCACTATTGTTGGAGTTCCAACTTTCTTTTGCAAAAATAGCTATTGATAGTTATTTAGATGCGTACTTTGTAGTGGAGTTTCTGTAAATAAGCGCTGTCATCATATGTTTGTTGGGAGTATGTGCGATGTGACAATTCCTAATTTATTGGTTTCAGTGCAGAGTTTAATCAATGATGAGTACTCCTCCACCCCCCACCCCCTTCCTCTTTCCGCCAAACCCTTTTCCCCAGAATTATCACCTCTGTTCTGTTTTGGTTGCAATATTTCATAGAAGAGTAAATTGGTACATCTATTATCCGTATTCAATCTGAAAATAACTGTCTATTCAACCCTATGCTATGCATTTTCGTTTGTTTTGAACCATGATGATGTATTGAAGAGTTGCATGATGTTGAAAAGAAAAAGAAAAAGAAAAGAACAAGAGGAGGAATTACGTAATGTTGTTCTGTAGTTATGAATATGAATATATAATCTTTCCATTTGATATATATATATAAATATATGTCCGAATATTCAGGTATTGTTATTTTTTTTAAAGAATTCCGAGAGACAAAATCTTGGTTATTCATATTTTGGATCCCTTTCTATTGAAGCACAATAGATTTTAAGCAAACGGGCATTTAATGGATGTGCTTGTAACTTGTAAGGGAAGCCATGATGGCAATATGCTCGTTTTTTAGACCTCATGTTTTGCTTGCGTATAATTAGTGATGAATTGAATAGTGACGAATTAATTTTCATATGATTAGGTTGGACAAATGGGAATGGAGAATGATAGCGGAGAAGACAAATTATTGTTCACATAAAGTTTTTCAAGTTTTGTTTCCTGAACAGAGGATAAGTAAGAGCCGCTGCAGGGTAGTGAAACTTGTGTAAGGTTTCTATTCAGATACTCTAGGCTAGATAAAAGGTGATTAATGAGTGGTTATGTTGACTTGTAAAACTAGCTTGTTCGGGTAAGATAGGCCAAGCTGTTCTCAGAGTACGAGAGGAGTTATACAAATTAGAGTCTTTCACCCTTTGGGCTCGAAGGAGAAATGTTGGTCGTTGCTGTTCAGTGGCAAACCAGGACTGGAGCATAATTCTCGACTTTTCCCACTTTGTAAAGGTAGTGTTGATGAGATTTCTAATCTACATTGTAAGTGGCACGGAGCCTAGGTCAAGAGAAGATGTGATTAGGGAGTCTGGAGATCCTTAATTTGCTCTGGAGGAGTCATTAGTCATTACCAACAAAAATAGCAACATCCACGAGATAAATGCCTCTCATTCCCGTACCCCTTCTCTAACTTGGCTTGCCATTGTTGGAGTCCCTATTCAAATGTTTGGTCATGAGAGAGAGAGAGTTGAGAGGGCGGGAGAGAGAGAAAGAGATCGAGAAGAAGATGATAATACCTTGACACCCTGCGGTAAGTGAAAATTTCTTTCGAGAAATCTTTGCTCTTTCTGAAATAGTTTATTCATTCAAATAAAGTTTCAGCTATAAATAAAGTAAAGAGTTAATGACCAAAATAGTCCCTGGGTTTTATGCCCTTTATCGATTTGGTCCCTGGATTTCCAATTTGGTCACATAAGTCCTTAGGTTATCATCATTTATCGATTTGGTCCCTGGGTTTCCAATTTGGTCACATAAGTCCTTAGGTTATTCTCATTTATCGATTTGGTCCCTGGGTTTCCAATTTGGTCACATAAGTCCTTAGGTTATCCTCATTTATCGATTTGGTCATTCCGTCCAATTTCTACTTTGACGTCTCATCAAAATGAGCCACTACCCCAAATCAATCTGCAAACAGAGAGCAACAAATAGAAAATCCACGACACGATTCAAATCTCAAATATCACCAACGACTTCAGATTGGATATCTCTTCGCTCCGTGAAAAATAGATGACCAGCATGACTGATTTTTGGTAAAACATGGATCTGAGCTCCCTTCGTCGATCAAATGGGGGGTCTCCCCTGTTCGATTTTTATTTATTTTTACGAATATGTCAGGTGGACGTGAGTTTTTTTTAAATAATACAAAAAGCATACACGTGTCGCGATGTTATTGGTGGTGACGTGACCCACCGTTAGCTGACTGTGCACGGAGGAGACGGAATTGGATGGAAGGATCAAATCGATAGATGAGGATAACCTAAGGACTTATGTGACCAAATTGGAAACCCAGGGACCAAATTGATAAATGAGGATAACCTAAAGACTTATGTGACCAAATTGGAAACTCAAGGACTAAATTGATAAATGAGGATAACCTAAGGACTTATGTGACCAAATTGGAAACCCAGAGACCAAATCGATAAAGGGCATAAAACCCAGGGACTATTTTGGCCATTAACCCTAAAGTAAACGACGTGAAAGCCGTTATGCTAGAAACTAACATGTCCATGCAGGAGAAGGTTTCAATCCTAAAAGAGTGTTCTAATGCTGCCAACACACTAATAAATTTCATTACTGGTCCCGACCATCGCATCATTTCATGTAACTTATAAAATCGAACATTTTAGGAAGTGTCTATTCGCATAAAAACAAATGATCAAAATGTAATGTTTTCTGTTTTTTTTGGAAGTTGGTACATAATCTTATGTGGGAATAGAAACTAATTACTCCCATCTCTAAATAAGGCCACGAGAATTTGAACAAAACTCTCAGGAGCCCTCGCTTTTGGCTCATCCAGATAAATGGATGACTCAACCCGGACGGCTCTAAGGTAATTGAGCGTCAGGCAAAATTTCAAAATAGGCTTTATAAATTATTAATAATAAATTAGTTAATTTTTTTTAAAATTTTTTGAGATGCAAAATTACTTATCAAAGTTTTATATTCTAAATTTGTTAATATATCATTTTCAATTGATAATATAACCAATCCATTTAATCTTTCTTACATCATAGTTGATCTTAGGTAGAATTTTATTAATTTTAGTTTTGAAAACCTTTTTTGCTGTATAAGCAACAGTTACAGGTATTGTCAATAATATTCTATAAGCAATACTTGCATTTGGAAAATAGTCTAATCTTTTTAAATAGTTTAATGTTTCAATTGGAGTATAAATCTCTAGTTTTAAAATCTCTTTTAACACTTTCAATTCTGAAAATAAATCTAAACCATCAATATCAACATGATCTTCATGTTATTTTCAAGCACAAGACATGCAATATTTTTCAAATAATCTTCCTCCAAAGATTTTAACTTTTTCAAATTAAATAAAAAATCAAAAATATTTTCATAGATTTTAAATTGTTCAAACATATTTTCAATTGAAGAAATAGCATGATCTACTATATATATAATAATCAACTCTAAAAGATTCTTCTACTGGTCGTATTATTTTATTATCATTATTTTCATCAAACTATTTTTTGTGTGGATTACTCGCCTTTTAGGAAATATAGGTTTTATTCCCATTTCAACTGTACTTTCTTTAGTTGAATTCAAAGTAGAAGTGAATTTTTTTAAATAAGAAATAAGACCTTTCAATTGATCAATAACAACATCTATATGCATGTCTTTAGATTGTAAGTTCTTACTAACTGAATTAACATCAAACAATATATCATACCAAATATTTATGTCTAACAAAAATTCAAAATTTTTAAACTCATACGTAGCTAAGCATGTGACTTCACTCTTTGTTTTATGATCATAATTTTGTTCCTCTAAAAGAACTAAAGCATCACTTATTTTTGAAGCTTGAAATTTTATTGCTTTCACGCTCTCAATCCGACTTTCCCAACGTGTTTGCGACAGTGGTTTAAGAATTAATATAGGTACATTATCTTGTAGAATTTTCCAGCTTTTTGTAGAGGAAGAAAACAATGTATATACACGTGCTACTTCAAAGAAAGATATAGCTTTAGGGCATGAATTAGCAATGTCACAAAGTACTAGGTTTAAATTATGACAACCACAAGGTGTGTAAAATGCTCTAGGATTTATATCTAATAATCTTTTTTGCACATCTTGTTGTTTTCCATTCATATTAAAGTCATTGTCATATCCTTGTCCTCTTATATCATTAATATCAAGTTCATATTTGTTTACTATATCTATAAGTTCATTAAAAAGGCATTTCCCTATGGCGTCATTTACTTCTAAAAATTCTAGAAAATATTCTTCAACTTGTATTGGATTTTTTGAAGTATCTACACATCGTAATATAAGAGTCATTTGTTCATGATGGCTTGCATCGGGAGTACAATCAAGTATAACAAAAAATATTTCATTTCTTTGATGCTTTAATAAAGGAGATTTTTTTAAGAGATTTTATTGGATTTATATTTGAATCAATTTGTAATTAATATCTTTAAATAGAGATAAATACGTTACAGGGTTGATCGAATGCAAGTCACTTTTGAAGAGTTAATGGTTACTTCAATATTCAAGGATAATTAATAGGCCTCTTTCAAGAGTTAATGGTTCCTTTTATCAAGGAGATTTAATAGCCCTCTTGGTTCCTTTTATCAAAGAGATGTAATAAGTCTTTAATAGAATAAAAATTAATTAACTAAATTTCTATACAAATAGTTTTAACGTTAAATTTTTTAGTATCATTTAATATTTTTTAAATATATTTATTAAAAAAATTAATTGGGGGCCTTAGGCAACCACCTACGACGCCTCACCTGCACAGGTACCTACGTAGTGTAGTGTCGGTCGCACATTCAACATAGCGTTCCTACCTATAGCTGGAGCCGCCCTGGACTCAACGAGTCCAACGCTGAGGCATTCTTGAGCATAGCTGAAACATGACAAGCTTATGAAACACACATAAAGGAGTGAGTTGGTTTGTGGGACTCGAGCCAACTCACACACTCGTGCTCTATAGATTTCTCTACTATATTCTCTTTGTTGCCTAACCGAACGGGACCAATGGACCAAACGTTTTTTCTGAGGACATTTCGATAGTAATCAGAGTAGTCTTTTTCTTACGTAAAAACTATCCACCAACACTCCATAGCCCTTTGTATCCGAATCGGCGATCTTGTTCATCAAAGTGGTGTAGCCGTTTGGTACTCTAACCCCATCCGGAAGCTCCAACATTTTCATTTGAATTTGATCTAAAAGTTCGAGCAAAACGAAAAGCTCATTTTCAGATTGCACCTCATGGTGCATACCTAGAAATACTATCTGCTGCACAAAGAGCAAAATATGGGGTTTAGATTTAAATCAGACCGTACTGGTCCAGACACATCCAGACCTATAGTCTTAATTGAATTCCCAGATCCGACGCCCTACAAGCTCCCACCTCATTTAATGAGGCCTGACCCGTGCCAGCTCGGCTTGGCTCTTTGCTGAGTCGGCGCGAGTCAGGCCTTCTTTATTGGTCAAAATATGGGGTTTAGATTTAAATCAGACCGTATTGGTCCAGACACATCCAGACCTATAGTCTGAATTGAATTCCCAGATCCGACGCCCTACAAGCTCTCGCCTCATTTAATGAGGCCTGACCCGTGCCAGCTCGGCTTGGCTCTTTGCTGAGTCGGCGCGAGTCAGGCCTTCTTTATTGGTCTCCATAACTATACCGGTTGGACCACTAAAATTTATTTGTGACCACTACTCTAACTGCTACGACTCTTCTTTTTGAACCCATTTCGTAGGCTCATGTTAAAACCATTTCAAAACCTATTTCAAAATGTAGATCAAGTCCCTCCCACTTTGTTTCTACCCAAATCCCTCATTTCAGTTTCCAAGCTTCTAAATCCCCCAAATCAGTTCAACTAATTTATTCGAACCCATTTCAAAACCATTCCAAACCTATTTCGAAATCCCTCAAATCTCACTTGTTACTCTTTTTTTTTTTGGTTTTGGTTAGAAGAAATAGCCTAAGCAACTGCACACAGAAGAAACCACACTTAGGAAAATCGCTCTCTGTACTTTTTTTTTTCTAAGCTAGCGAAATAACATTAAACAAAAGAGCAGTACAACAGAAGGGGTGGGGAGCCCCTACATCCACCCCGTTCAGCCACCACAAACAGAAAATAAAAGAAAAAGGAAAAAAACCCTTGGACAAGAGCCAAGGCAGGGCCGCCATAAAAGCGGTTACAAGATGCAGCCTTGGAGAGACTACAAATAGCATCTGCTTCAGCACCAACACAAGGTTGAAACCGGAACAGGAAGGGGCAAGGTGACAGAATAGGAGCAGTTGGAGGGAGAAGTCACACCGAACTCAATGACAGAAGAAGAGCACGAACCAGCTCCGGACAAAAGAGAGAAAGAGGTAGATCTGAACGATTTCATCAAAGGAGAGGCGAAAGAGAAACACCATGTTCCCTATCAAAAGGAGAATGAGAACTACAGGGAAAGTGAAAGAGAGAATAGGCGAGAGGAAGAAAGAGGGGAGCTCCTTCTCAAGGCTGCTTGAAATGGGTGAAGGGCAGTAGGGAGGGGGAGAGTGATGTCGCGGAGGAGAGAGGAAAGTTCAAGTATTATTGTATGCACTTTAATCGCACTCTGTCCATTCTAGACCAATTACATTCCGAACTGCCTTTATCTATTTTCGGCTATGAGTACCTATATATATGTTGGTGTTATTAACTTGCAAAGCTTCACCGTTATTCCCATACTACAAAAAAATAGGTCTTTAGCGGCGGTAGCTAAAAACACTGCTAAAGGGTGTCTTTAGCGGCGTTTGTTCACAAATGTTCTATAAACGCTGCTACAAACCACATATAGCGGCGGTCGCTGACTCCCGCTAAATACCCCCTTTAGCAACGTTTTTTTTCAAAACGTTTCAAACAATTAGATCTTTAGTCGCGGTTTTTTTAGTGGCTGTCACTGACCGCCGCTAAAGTGGGTGATGTAGTGACAGTTGTTGCAAAATGCCGCTAAAGATCGAACTTATAGCAGCGTTTGTGCACAAATGTTGCTAAAGATTGGGTATCTACAGCAGCGGTCATAGTGACAGCCGCGAAATCACCCACCTTTAGCAGCGTTTGTTGACACAAACGCTGCTATAGGTCTAATTAAAATAAAAAATTTATTTATTAATTATAAGTTAATTAATGTAAATAATTATTTTATATCTTATTATATTCTTTTTAATATATAATTTTATTTTGTCATGTATTTGAAAATTTTTATTTTAAAGGGACCTACTTAATAAATATAGAATTAGAGAGTGTATTATGAACATTGAAGTTGTTATATAATATATTTTAAATTATACATATGGTTGTTATAGTAACAACATATTTATTTACTAAATCTAAGTAGTTTATAAAACATATATTATCATACTTATAATGAACATATATATTTTGAATAATTAGTAATATAATACTATTTCACTATGAGAAATTATTTAATTTCAAAAAAATATATGTATTTAATTAACATGTATATGGCACTCTACTCTATTGAAGTATTTAATTAACGAGTATATGTATTTAATTAACTGAGCATACAATAGATTAGAAAAAAAAACTGAGTATATGGTACTCCACCTTATTAGAGTTATTAAGACATAGTATAGTATCATTTTATGATATATAGTGTGGGTACCTTAAAGTATATAATATTTACAGCAAGGATTGAAATGATTAGACAGTTTTATTATAATAAAAATTTAAGTACTACGATACAGAAATTTAAGAAATCATTGGAAGAATATATTTTTTTTAGAAAATGTTTTTGGACTAATAAGTATAATCAATATTCTGTTAATATGATTCAGTCTTATATTATTTATTGTATTAACCTGTTTAAAAGTATTTATAATATGTTTTTATAGAGAATCACGCAACTATTACAAAATCTGACGGAGTAAATAAAATGTCGAGGGAAGTTTTTGGTTTCCCTC
Source organism: Myrica gale (assembly GCA_963930655.1). Taxonomy (NCBI): domain Eukaryota; kingdom Viridiplantae; phylum Streptophyta; class Magnoliopsida; order Fagales; family Myricaceae; genus Myrica; species Myrica gale. The sequence goes on from OZ005615.1 coordinate 19,328,035, forward strand.
TGTTTATTTCGTTTCCGCAGGACCGCAGGTTCTCTTTTGTTTCTTTTTTGTTTTCTTTATAAATTATCCTTTTTATGTTTAAAACTTTCGATTTCAAATTTAGGGTTTATCTATTTTTCTTCCCTTCCTCTTCCTCATGTCCTCCCGCGAAAACCGCATAGGCACAGTTTCGCTGATTTGGAATTCACCCTGTGGAGTCAGCATCTTTCAAACTTTCGCCTCTGCCAAGTAAGTTTTAGTCCTCTTTTTTCTCTCTCATGTTCTATTTGTTTCACTCTCTCGTTTTTCTCTCTTCCGTTCAAACTCTCGTTCTTCATCTCTTTCTCTTTCTCTCCATATCGTTTTCTCTCTCATTGCTGTTTTCTATCTAAAAATATTTTGCTCTCGTAAGCCGCTGGACGCTGCACCACCGCACGCCGGATTAAAATCCTGAAATAGACAAGCTTGAACCATGACGATACTAACAAATGCTACAGGGACAGAAACCCAAACACTAATAGCCAATACAACTCCACATGCCACAAAGTTCAAGTACCAATAATCAAGCTATTATTTGTCCCTCAGTTGCCAAAATCTTCATATCTTAGAGCAACCCCACACATGAAGACTCAAAGACGGATCTTTAAAATAAGGATCTTATAGATCCCAAGTCCATGAATTCAAGAATGGCACCTTGAAAACTAACCAAGCTATATTAAAAATTCAACATACAAGTAACTACATGTGCACTACTAATTTCTGGTGTCAGTGATGTAATGAAAAAAAATTGAAAAGCAGAGAAAACCCAAGTAGTGTTGCAATACAAATCCAATACCAATATTCTTCCGTAAACAAGTGTTTTCGTAAACAATGAAACCCCAAAGCATGAACACAACAAGTAATGTAAAGGTACCAAGTGTGTTTGCAACAACTTCTGTTCTTCTGAGGGCTGCAATGAAACGAAAGAGGACGAGTGCCATCTAATGTATGCCAAAGAAAGCCAAGAACTATTTGAAAAACCTGAACAAGGGGACATTACGCTAGCATAAGAAGCTTTCCTTTATAAAACTGAAAAACCTAGTTTAGACCCCGACTTCACCTAAAGGGGGTGAATAGGTGAATTATAAAAATTAGTTAAACAAACACAATATTAAAACAAGTTTTAATACTGAACAGCCTAGATCGAACAATCAATTCAACACAATCATCAAAACCGAAATCAACTTGTAAAGCAAGATCAATCAAACATAAGGAGACAAACGATTTGATGACGAAGTAGAAAACCTTTGAAATACCATTCAAAGGAAAAACCACTCCGGGCTAGCAGCCACCCGAAATCCACTAAGAAGAATAACTTACAACAGTGATTCAGACACGGGTAGCCCCAGTTGCTTGACTCTGACACCTCTGAAGTAATAATCTAAGCTACCTCGCTCAGACCCGCTCCAAGCGGCATTCACCTCAACGCCTTGAGGTTCTTCTTACAGATCTCCACGAACAATCTTGTTCTTCAGCACTCCTTCACCACCATGAAGGAATCAACACAATATGTTTGAAGATTGAGAAAGATATTTTCTACCTTGAAGCACCAAAAACTCACAACACTTCTCTCTAAGAAAAGAGGCAGCCAAAATATTCAACAAACTCTTTGAAACCCTTTTAGACGGCCACACTCGAACATATTAGGGTTTCACTACTCTTCCCAAAAGGAAACTCCATAAATTCAGCTTTTTCTGAAATTCGCCGGGGACCGCTAGAGCGTCGGTCGAGCGCTCGTCGAACGCAAAGCTTCTGTCTGAATTTTTCATAGTGTCGCTCAAGCTGCTGTCGAGCGTGGCGTCTCTGTATCATGTTCTTCAAAGGATGCTCGAGCGCTGATCGAGCGCTGGTCGAGCGCTGCGAGTCTGTTTGCATATTCCAAGGACGCTCGAGCGCTGGTCGAACGCTGGTCGAGCGGGATGACATACAACAGACCACTAACTCTTGAACATGTAACCAAACTTACAACTCAAACACGACATATTTTGACACGGAATAATGCCAACACAAAAATAACCTAACAAACTCCCCCTTTGGAAATTCTGTGACAAAACCAACAATATATCCGAAACAAGATAGATAAATTTGTCAATCACCAAGACAAAAATCTGTTTACAATTTGAACCCACCTATGACCTAGACACATGTTCAAGAGTCGAAAACTGAAGACCTGATATCACAATCTTAACAACCAAGTGAGATAGCACAGATAATTTATCAAGTCATAAGCAAACAAATATGAGACAAATCACATTTTCCATATATCAATAAGAAAGTCCACAAAAGCAATAATATAGAAAAATAACAGTACTACAAAAAAACTGAGAAGGCTGTACATGATGTGAAATGAATTACAAACCAGCCTAGACAAAACGTAATCTCCCCCTCAACAAAAAACATCTAGCTACACAGCAGATCACACTACTCCCCCTTTTTGTCACAAATGGACAAAGGGTCAGTCATCGAAAGGCGGGGTCGAAGCACCCGGAGCAGCAGACTCGCCCGCACCAGAAGTAGATGGGCTAGACAGCACCAACGTGCCAGGGGACGAGGAATGAGACAGCACCACCGTACCAGTCGACGAAGCAGGAGCAGAACCCACAGCACCAGGGACCGAAGAAGACGACAGTGGAGCGACACCGGGCGGAGGAGCAACAGTGGGTGGAGGATCAGCAGCAGGCACCTCAGACGAAGGAGCAGAGTCGCCCGAAGACGCAGAAGTCTCAGATGGAGAGGAAAGATCCGTGGGCAGATCAGCATCAGCAACAAGAGGGCGAATCACACGATGAAGGCGGGAAATCGCCCGAGTATGACGCTCAGTCGCCCTAGCATGATGCGCAAGCGTAAGAGTATGGCGCTTGAGTTGACGTTGATGACGCAACACAATCTTAATGAGGTTCTCAATGTGTGTGGAAAGGGAGTCAAGTCGGTCCAACACCACAAAGAAGAATGCAGAGAAGGAAGGATCTAATGGAGTCGGAATCGAGGACCGAGAGAGACCAGCAGAAGAAGACGGAACGGAAGGAGAAGGAAGAGACGACGAAGGAGGAAGAGGAAAACCAGAGGAAGTAGCAGCAACGTCGAAAGCAAGCACCGGAGGTTGTCTCTGATGGGAACGACTCAAAGAGATAGTCGTGGAACCAATAGCAGAATGCGTTTGAGGAAATGGACCATCAGGCGGAAAACTAATGTCATGAGCCCGATATAAGCGCTGAATCAGACACGCATATGAGAGTCCGACAGTGCGCACAGTGGATTGATAAACCTCGATCATATGCGAGCAGATAACAGAGCATATATCAATCGAGTCACCAATCATCCCTGCATACAAAAACCGAACACGAGAGAGAGAAATAGATGAAAGATGAGTAACAGGGAAGAGGTTGGTCATTGCAATACGACTGACCACCCGAGTTTCCACAGAGAACTCGGAAGTACAGAGGGACCCACCAGTATATGCATGTGGACGTCCAAAGAGAAGAAGCGACATGGCTTCAAAGGACGGAGGCGTATGACGAGACTCAATGTAAGGATAGACAGGGTCAGGAACCCTGACAACACCAAATAGGGTGGCAATAACATCGGGTGAAACCCGAAGACTTTGAACACGAATGAAGACAGAGAAAGTACACGAACCCTCATCAATGTCAAAGAAGTTCGAGTAAAATTTTCTCACAAGAAGCTTCGGAGGAACAAGATGGGAGAAATCCTGAAGGAAAGGCTCCCAATGACGAGAAGTGAAGTAAGAAGATACCGTTGCAACGGGGAGATCAGCAAGGAGTACTTCACGTTCACAAATGACATGGCGATTGTGAAAGGAGGAATGGAAAAGTTATGAAGCCCGAGAATCGACAAAGCACGAAGCATCAAACGGGCGAGGTTTTGCTTTGTGAGGAACATTGGAAAGCTTAGAAGACCGACCAGCGGGTTGCTTACGCTTCACCATCTGGAAAACATAAAGGCAAGACAGGGTCAAAGACAAGTTACATCAAGAAAACCAAAAGTGAAATATACCGCCCTTGAACACATGAAAATGGCATGCAGCAAGATAAACAACCAATGCAACTCACAAAGATACAACAAAACCACCGGAGAAAGACCACAAACCAACTGAGATCAATAACACAAACACTCAGTGCCAGAGGCAAGAGACCAGAGCATGCAAGGACATTGAAGCAAACATATGACCGGCAGAAACCAGCAACAAGAGAAGCACAAAACAAAACCAAGGAAAGAGACAAAGTCAATTGAGCAAACACCTGGTATGCAAGACATGAACCCAAGACGAAGGGACACACAAACGGACACGAAAACAGACTGGAGCAAAGGTTTCATCGAAATCAATACCTTCTACTTGCGTATATCCTTGAGCAACTAACCTTGCCTTATTTCGAGTGATTTCCCCATTTTCATCTGTCTTGTTCTTGAAAATCCACTTGGTACCGATGACATTTGTATCTGCAGGTCTAGGCACTAAATACCACACATCATTTCGAACAAATTGATTTAATTCCTCATGCATGGCATTTATCCAGAAGTCATCTTGAAGAGCGTCTTCTACCTTCTTAGGTTCAATTTTAGACACATAACTAGTGCAAGTTAAATGACTCAACACTTTTCTTCTTAAACGCATCCCCTCATTTAGATCACCAATTATGTTTTCGTTAGGGTGATTCAATTTAACCCTTGCAGAGGGTTCCTTACCAGGAATAACTTCATAATCAGAAGAGACATTAACATCTCCTGCATTGTCACATGTATTTTCAATAGAAAGATTTTCTTCATTCTCAGTATTTTGGGAATCACTTGAAGCATCATTCACAACAACATTAATGGATTCCATAACATTAAGAGTATGAGAATGGAATACACGAAGAACTCTACTGTTTGAAGAGTAACCTAAGAAAATTCCTCTATCACTTTTAGTGTCAAATTTAGCAGTGTTTTCTCGATCACGAAGAATATAACAAATACTGCCAAAAACCTTGAAGTACTTCACAGTAGGTTTCTTACCTTTCCATAATTCATACGGAGTCTTGTCCATACCTGGTCTGAGATAGACACGGTTCACAATGTGACAGGCAGTGTTAATTGCTTCACCCCAAAAATGAAGAGCCACCTTCTTATTGTGAATCATTGCCTGAGCCATTTCCTGAAGGACACGATTCTTTCATTCTACAACTCCATTATGCTGAGGTGTGATTGGAGCAGAGAACTCTTGATGAATACCTGCATTGGAGCAAAAATCAAGGAAGTTATTATTTTCAAATTCCTTACCATGATCACTTCTGATTCTGATAATGAAAGAATCATTTTCATTCATCAGTCTTTTAAACATGATCTCAGCTCGTTCAAAAGCATCAGACTTCTCTCTCAGAATATCCACCCAAGTGAATCTTGAGAAGTCATCCACCACCACCATGATGTATTTTTTTCCACCTAGACTTTCAGTTCTAGTTGGCCCCATGAGATCCACATGTAACAATTCCAACGGTCTCTTAGTCAGAATATCAGTAGTTCTTTTATGGACAGATTTTATTTGCTTACCGAGCTGACATGGTCCACACACACGGTCTTTAACATTTTCTAGTTTAGGCAAGCCTATAACTAGTTCTTTCTTAGAGATTTTAGATAAATCTCTGTAATTCACATGTCCGAGTCTTTGATGCCATAACTCAGTTTCATCAATTTTGGCACTTCTACATTTAAAATCAGTATGTGGACTAATACCATAGCAATTATCAGACGTGCGAGTGCCTTGCACAAGACATTCACCATCAGAATCAAATACAGAACATGAATTCTTACCAAAGCGAACTTCAAATCCAGAGTCACAAATTTGACTAATGCTCAGTAAATTTGCCTTCAATCCAGCAACAAACAAAACGTTCTTAAAAGGAGGCAAACCTTCAACTTCAACTGTACCTTTTCCAAGAATTGGTGCCTTACCACCATCACCAAAAGTCACAGATCCAGCCTTGTGATCTTTAATCGTTGTAAATAGACTTTTGTCACCACACATATGCCTGGAACAAGCACTATCCAAATACCACAATGAAAGACATCGAGATTTAAAGGCAACAACAGAATTGAAACAATTTACCTCATCTTTCTTGATCCAAAACTTTTCTCGAACATTTGACTTATTAGACAAATGTTGAAATTTCTTGTTTAACAACATGATTTGCTCAGTTAAAACTCTAATTTGATGAGCTAAACTTTCATGACTGTTACTAAACGAAGATTGATTCACAGGTTTCTCTTGTTTGTTCAATTTGAAGCATCTTGGTCTAATGTGACCGACCTTACCACAGAAATGACATGTAGGAATAAACTTGTGTGGTGTGTGATTTCTAGCATTTTCCTTATGTAACCTAGAATCAACAAGTTTAGAAACAATTTCTTTACCTTTGTTTACCTGTGAGACTGGTTTATTCTCTTCTGAATTTTTGCCAGATACAGATGCTGGAACAAATGTCGTCTTCGAAGTTGACGCACCCTTAGACTCAGTGTAGCCAAGCCCTTTCCTATCTCCAGATGGAATTCCAAGACTTAACAAGTGATCAAGCTTCTTTGTTCCATTGGAAAACTGTTGAAGTTGTGTATTGGACTTGTCAAGGGCACATTTCAACATCTTTACTTCAGCTTCGAGTACCACATTTCTTGAACTGACTTCTGCAAGCTTACTCACAAGACCATCATTTTCATTTTGAACTTCGTGCATTTTCTTGAGAACAGATTTGTTTGTCTTTTGAAGCTTCAGACTTTCCTCGAACAATTTATTGTAGGCTTCTTGGAGACTCTCTTCAATGTGGCCATCATCGTCTGAATCTTCAACATCATCATCAATTTCCTGCAAAACAAAACCATCAGTACTAGCTACAAAAGCCATGAAATTTACTTGTTCTTCTTCCGAAGAATCATCATCACTGCTACTTTTTGACTCATCATCACTCAATGATGCGTTCATAGCTTTTCCTTTTGACTTGAGATATGTTGGACATTCTGATCTGACATGCCCAAAACCTTGACATTCAAAGCACTTCAATTTTTTGCTCTTGGAGCCATTAGACAAGTGTTTGTCCTTTTTGTCCTTTCTGAATCCACTGGAACTCCCCTGATTCTTTTCAGAGTTCTTGTTGAATGATCGCTGACTACTTCTGGGTTTCAAGAATTTCTTGAATTGTTTGACAAACATAGCAAACTGAGCATCATTCAGAACATCTTCATCTGAGTCAGCTGAACTCTCTTCTTTGATAGATCTCAAGGCAATGGATTTATTCTTCTTGGGCTGAGGCAGAGATACTTCATAAGTTTGTAGAGAACCTACCAACTCTTCAATTTTCACAGAGTCAAGATCCTTGCTTTCCTCAATAGCAGTGACTTTAGATCTGAATCTTTCAGGCAGAGATCTCAAAACTTTCCTGACTACTCGATGTTCTGGAATCTTTTCTCCTAGATTATAACTAGAATTGACTATGTCATTCAGTTTGGCATAGAACTCATCGAAGGTTTCATCTTCTTTCATTCGAATCTCTTCAAACTTTGTAGTCAACATTTGAAGTTTCGAATTTTTTACTGTCTTGGTTCCTTCGTGAGTTGTTTCCAGAATATCCCAAGCTGCCTTAGATGTTTCACACATAGAGATACGTTTGAATTCATCAGCAGACACAGCCATAAAAATAGCATGCAAACCCTTGCTATTATAGTTGCACTCATTGATTTCATTCGTAGACCAGGTACTAACGTCTTTTGGTGTTTTAACACCTTCAACCTCAAACAATGGTGCTGACCATCCCTTAATACATGATCTCCAGACACGTTCATCCAGAGCTTTCAGAAAAGCTCTCATGCGAACTTTCCAATAAGCATAATTGCTTCCATCAAAATATGGAGGCACAAACAAAGACTGACTTTTGTCCATCTAGACTAAGGGTCAAGGACCGAGATTAGCCTCTGATACCAATTGAAAAACCTAGTTTAGACCCTGACTTCACCTAGAGGGGGGTGAATAGGTGAATTATAAAAATTATTTAAACAAACTCAATATTAAAACAAATTTTAATACTGAACAACCTAGATCGAACAATCAATTCAACACAATCATCAAAACCGAAAATCAACTTGTAAAGCAAGATCAATCAAACATAAGGAGACAAGCGATTTGATGACGAAGTGGAAAACCTTTGAAATACCATTCAAAGGAAAAACCACTCCGAGCTAGCAGCCACCCGAAATCCACTAAGAAGAATAACTTACAACAGTGATTCAGACACGGGCAACCCCAGTTGCTTGACTCTGACACCCCTGAAGTAATAATCTAAGCTACCTCGCTCAGACCCGGTCCAAGCGGCATTCACCTCAACGCTTTGAGGTTCTTCTTACAGATCTCCACGAACAATCTTGTTCTTCAGCACTTCTTCACCACCATGAAGGAATCAACACAATATGTTTGAAGATTGAGGAAGATATTTTCTACCTTGAAGCACCAAAAACTCACAACACTTCTCTCTGAGAAAAGAGGCAGCCAAAATATTCAACAAACTCCTTGAAACCCTTTTGGACGGCCACACTCGATCATATTAGGGTTTCACTACTATTCCCAAAAGGAAACTCCATAAATTCAGCTTTTTCTGAAAATTCGCCGGGGACCGGTCGAGCGCTCGTCGAACGCAAAGCTTCTGTCTGAATTTTTCATAGTGTCGCTCGAGCTGCTGTCGAGCGTGGCGTCTCTGTATCATGTTCTTCAAAGGCTGGTCGAAAGCTGGTCGAGCGCTGCGAGTCTGTCTGCATATTCCAAGGACGCTCGAGCGCTGGTCGAGCGGGATGACATACAACAAACCACTAACTCTTGAACATGTAACCAAACTTACAACTCAAACACGACATATTTTGACACGGAATAATGCCAACACAAAAATAACCTAACAAAAACTAAAAGATTGCAAGGACCATTAAGCATGAAAAATGTAACAGTATGAGCTTGATACTAGAAGATAAATTTAGTATTACCTACTGGCAGTCGGTGCATACCCAATGGTGTAATATGTGAGAATGATCCAAATACCAGATTCTATAAGAGAAATTGGAATTCTAGGGAGCCATATTGGCAATACAAAAAGCTCAGGAAGGGTAGAATAAGAAATCCCTCTGTTTCTGTTACACTTATCTCCAGAACAAAACAAAGAAATCAACAACAAATTGCCCCTAGTTGAATATCCATTAACATTTAGCTAAGCTTCCGACCATAAGCAAAACAACATAGTTTCACACAAATTATATACAAGAATGCAACAATTACAGAAGCTTATATTTATACATATGAAATAATCACTCCCAAGGACCAAGCCAACCTAGATCCCAAACACATTATCCAAGATCTAAACTTGAAATCCAACCACAAACGCATACACACATATACACATACATACATTTTGAAAATCTTGGGGAGCAACACCATGGAGATAGAAGCAGTACTGAGCGGCATGGGCGAAAAGCAAGCGACTGAGATAGGTCCCTCGAAGAAGAGCAAGAGGTCCTCTCGCCATGGCTAACGCGGGATGTCTCTCTCGTTCTCTCTCTCTCTGTCTCTCTCTCTCTCTCGTTCATTCTTTGAAGCGTGTGTATGTCGCTTGAAATGTGGGAAGTTTCTGGTCTCTATTTGAAATGGAGTAAGGAAGAAACCCTCTTCTTTCTTAGGTCGATGCAACACATCATCTCTCTCAACTGAGAATTGAAAAAAAAATAGGGGTTTTGATGAAAATTTTGCAGGGAGGGAAAACTTTGATTTCTTTATTACATTCTAAACTCATCGTTTTCATATTTTTTTTAATAAAAGTTATCTAAATATATATATAGTAAATTAAAGCAGTTGTAATTTATAATAGTATTTAAAAATCTTTAGACTTAGTATTAAATACATACATATTATTTTATACTATTTTTCACAACTAGTATAATAATCTTAATTTGATAGTAATAATATATAATACTTATAATTTAAAAGTATAATGCTTTCTATATCACATTGCATGATTTGTTATATGTGTTATCATATGCATGATATGTGCTAATTAAACTAAGTATTTTATATGTATGTACATATATACCTAATGACTAAATCATAGCCTCTAAGACTATATATTAAATTATGTACTTTAATTACATAAGCTAATCTCACAATATCTGTTTGGCTAAATTAATCCACCAGTCCCTCGGGTTTAACGTTTTCCCAGATTGGTACCTAAGGTAGTTTTTGTCCTACAGGTGTCCCTGTGGTTTCTAACATTTCTCAAATTAGTCTTGTCGTCAGATAGGCAACGATAGTTTCATACGTGGCTGACGGAGACCACATCAGAACCAATAAATACCTAACACGTGTTAAAAAAATGCCACCTCATTAAAAAGTGCTAAAAACGTGGGGCCCGCATCCAACATGTCATTCCCTTCAAAAACTACGAAAATCAACTGAGAGGGAGAAATCCCCAAATTACTCTCCAAAGCCTTATGAACCAACAAGAACCGTAACTCATCTTCCCAAAATCTCTTCCAATTGATTCCCCGCATCCTGAACCCTAAGTCGTCTTCCCATATTCTCTCGCGATGACCAGGAGAGCAGTATCCTCTTTCTCTGTGAGCGACGGTAGCCATGGTGGAGTGGCATTGGTGGAGCTGGAGGTGGACCCCGACTCGTGACTGTGCTTCTACGGGCTAAAGACATGGATCAAGACAAGCAAGACGGAGGGGAATCCAGGCAGGAGATTCTTCCGCTGCTGTCGATATTCGAATAGTAGTGAGGTGATGTGATTATTAACCTTCAGTTATTTGATTATTAACCTTGAAATTTTAGTGTCACTGTTTCCATTCAAATACTTGTTTAAATTGATCACTTGTGATTCCTTAGTGGGAGTGGTCCTGACTTGCTGATTTCTGCACAAAGCAGAAAATCTGTCAGAGATGAGGAGAATTAGGGTGCTCCTTCTGTTAGCATATTTTTTATGGTATATCTCAATAACATAAGGATTACCCGAATGTACTTAATATCAAAATATTCCCTGAAAAACATCGTAGTTTAGTGCACAATGAAGTATACCTGTTATCGGCAGTTGGTGGGTATTATAAATTCAATCTCTAGGTGGGTCTCAGTTCAATTTATGAAAATAGAAACTCAATTTCAATTTATCCTTCATTAAAATGAAAAATGTGTTCCCTTAATATTATCTAAGCCATTTTTTACCTATTTTTGGTTGCTTGTGCAGAGGTATTTGGCCTGTAACTTCTTTAAATGGATTGACCCCCCGCATTCAAAGCGTGGGAAAGATGTCATTGCTAGTATGGTGAGAAACCTGAAGATCATGGAGGAGAAGATTAAACACATGGAGGAGAAGATTGAGGTCATGGAGGAGGAGATTGATAAATCGAATGCAAAGCAGAGGCAGCTCAAATTCTTTTCGTTTGGATCGTGGATGTTTGTTGGTTGTATTTGGTTAGCTTGTAGTGCATGTGGGGTCCTGGAAGTGTAATGAAAATGATGTAATGTAAGCATTATGTATGAATATGACTCATGGCTTACTAGTTAAATGCCATTTTATTGTGAAATTATAACACTTGGAGAAATGCAAATTTGCTTGCTGCCATTTTGTCAAGTAGTCATGTATTGTTTTTGTCAAGCAGTCATTCTGCCATTTTGTCAATCAGTCCTACATGTCCAACTTATATATAACGTAAACTGCATTTCCAAAACTTAATCGGGCAAAATTATAATCTGCATATACATCAAAACAGCAAAATCATGGCTTTCAAAACACCATCCATCATCTACAAAACTCCTCATCCTCCATAACAACACCCAAATTTGATCTAATGGCCAGTATCAGTTGGCCCCTTCTTCCGTGGAGATCTCCGCGTTTAGGACCCTCCAACATTCGCAATTGGGTTCTGATCCACCGTGCATTAAGTGGGCTGTGATGACAGTGATCTCCTTATTAAGGATGATTGAGACTGTGATGTCTGTACCAGAGTGAGTTATGATTCACCCTGCCTTAAGATGTTTACCTCTGTCACCGTTCGCTTCCGAGGTGATCTTCGCAATACTTGTTGCGTCTTAGCATTCTGAAAAATTTTAAACACACAAATAATCATTAAACGTGCAAAATTATACTTAGAATGCAAATTTCAGGGGCACACAAACATTCAAACCTAGGTACAAAATTACAAACCTGAGATGCACTATTCCTTTTTCTTTTTCTTCACTCAGGGGTTGTGGTAGATGATCCAGGCTGCCCATCAGCAATCTGAATTTTTTTTTTGTTGCACACACATCAGAAACTTATGTGCATAATTATATTCCAATAGCTTTTATGCAAAGACAAACTTGAGATGCACTCTTCCTCTTTCGTTTTCGTTGCTCAGGGGATGTGGTAGATGGTCCAACAGCATTTTGAAAAAAATTTATGCATGAAGGCAGAATTAAACTTTCAAAACTATTATATAAAATGAGGTACTCAAACACAAACCTCAAGGGTACTCTTCTTCTTCAATGGTTTCTTTAGATATATCCGTCGGTTAGGATTGTTAAGTTTTTTGCACGATCTTGCATTGTGACCCACAACCAAGCATTTCCCATAATGAACAGGAAGACCCTTCCTTGTCAAGTGGTATGCGTCTGGTGCCTCATCATCTACCCTAACCCTTGCCTTCTTTGGCCTTCCTGACATTTTCCTTATCACAGGAGAGTAGGATGTCATGTAGGCTTCCTTCCGGTTGCAATTGTCTACAAAGTCATCCAGTGTCAACTGATCCACGTAGATGGCAGCACACGCGTGGGCACAAGGGATCCCATTGAGTTGCCACTGCCCATATGAGCATGTTCTCTCCTCAATATTTACCAACGTCCGCTCTCAATCCATTGTATCAACTTCGAACGTAGTCCCATCGTGCCATAAACATAAACAATGGACTGCTGCAGCCTTGTTCCGTTTAAGCTTCCTTTTAATGCGTGGACATATGTCCCACGTGGCCTTTGAAATCCTATTACGCTTATGAACAAATCTGTTCATAAGCTGTCTTCGGACAATTTCCAGTATTGTCATAATTGGTTTATCGCGTGACTCTTTGATTCAAGAGTTAAATGTCTCCGCAGTGTTGCTAAGCAGGATATCACACTTGCTGCTTGTCTTGAAAGCATGCCTAGACCATCCTTTTGGGTCAACCTTCTCCAAATATGCATATGCAAGTGTGTGTCCACCAAAAGGACTCTTCAAGTGACGCATTTTCCGTAAAATCAGAAGCCTACAACCTTCCAAGAACCCTCGCTCATGCTTTTAGAAGCCTTAGTGTCAGAACTCTCATGCGAATATGGATCCTCAACATTCGCTCCACATGCCGAGCCCGTACCAAACCACTCCATGGCACTCTTTCTTTTTTCACCAATTGCCTCAACATGAACCTCTTCTTCCTCAACAACTGGCCACTTTCCTTGGGCCTTTTCTCTACCCTTCTCTAGTGTAGCCTACACCTCCTCAGCATCAACAATAGGAGGGTCACCAAATAATTCTAATCTCGTCATCGCTTTCTTCAAAATCACTAATCTCTCTTACCACTCTATCATGATCCAACCCTTCAATATATGCTTCATCATCAACATGTATTCCCTCACGAATGGGTACCTCTTCACCCTCCCCTCACCGTCGCTAACATGCACCCACCCTTCACCATCCCCCTCCCCCCTCAGTAATAGGTTGTTGTGCTTCACCCTCCCCCCATAAGCGAGCTGCACGGGTTCTAAAGGAACCAGATTTGGCACACTTGGCTTGTGCTCCACAAAAATCCTCAATGCATCATGACCCTCTCGACTAATACGATCAATAAGTTTGCAGACATCAACATCGTTTTCAAGTGAATTGATCCCTTTCTCAAAAGCTTCCCCATCAAAGTAGCACCACAGGTCCACGGGCTCATGATACTTCAAATCATTTTGTACAAATGTCCAAATATGTGTGACAGATAGGTAGTCTGGGTCAAAGTTTCCTACGAATACAACTTCCCCCAACATAATTGTCAGACACCCAGCTCAACTTGCCTCCATGGTGCAAATAAATTTTCACCATCTACAAAAAAAATAAACAATCGAGCTATAAGATAATGACAATCCGTGGGCCTTAATTAGTTAAGCCTAATCAGACAACAACTAAAAAGGCTATTTAAATGACAAAAACATAAATCAACTTCTTATCTTACAGGCTGCCCATGATTATCTGTTAACCACATTGACTTAAACTGTTATTGAGAATAAACACATTATTCTTACAAAACCACAGGGACTGAGGTATGGGTCAAAACACTGATTACAAAACCACAAGGAAGATTACACATCAGTAAACCAAAAAATAATTGCATATCCAATAATAGAAAATGAATCCAGACAAAGAGGGGACCACTTTAATATTGTCCAGAATTTAAATTGATCTTAAATGACAAGAAAATAAACAAAACAACTAGCCAAGAGGGACCACGTGCTTCGGGAAATTCAGACAATGACAACATGGTGTCCCGACAACCTCATTTGGACACTATAAAAATGCACTTAAGAGCCAAAATCACTATACAGTTTAACGCACTCAAAACAAAATATACACTTTAACGCACTCACAACAAAATACAAACTTTAACGCACTATACACTTTAAGCCAAAGCAAAAAATATACACTTCTTTCGTTGCTGGAAACACACAACAAAACTATGATAAATAAGAAAAGTACCTTTGTTGCAGAAGGTTCCAATGTACTCACGAAATGTCCTCGATCTACTTAATCTCCTCTCGTCATTGACCCAGCTGTCCACGCCTTCTTCGTTAAACGACCAAAAGAGTTATATGTTTCGTCCAAGTAAAAAACCAAAATCAGGGTTTTTTTGGGGCTTTTATGGTTCGCGAAATAGGGACCAATCTTGCCGTCAGTGGTTCGTGAAATTCCAAAATCAAGGGTTAGGGTTCTATCTGTTCGCAAGCTAGGGCACTTGATTTGGAGCTTTTTTTGTTTTCGAATGATACACAACGATTTTGGGTCGTTTGCAAGACTCGAAATTACAATTTTGGTCTTGCCTTTTGCGCGAGCACCACATCACATATTACACGCTGTCATATTTTACAATTTTTTAATGATGTGACATTTTTTAACACGTGTCAGGTATTTATTGGTTCTGACGTGGTCTCCGTCAGCCACATATGAAAGTTCTGTTGCCTATCTAATGGCAGGACTAATATGGAAAATGTTAGAAACCACAGGAACACCCGTAGGACAAAAATTACCTTACGGACCAATCTGGGAAAACTTTAAACCCTAGAGACTGGTGGAGTAATTTAGCCTATCTTTTTTTTTGAAATTAAATAATATGTCATAATTATTACTAATTATTCAAAAAATATATGCTCCTTATAAGTATGATAATATATGTTTTCTAAACTACTTAGATTTAGTCAATAAATATGTAATTACCACAACAACCATGTATTATAATTTAAAATATATCATATAACAACTTCAATTTTCACAACACTCCCTCTAATTTCATATTTTATTAAGTAGGTCCTTTAAAATAAAAATTTTCAAATACTTGACAAAATAAAAATTATATATTAAAAGGAATATAATAATATATAAAATAATTATTTACATTAAATAACTTAGAATTAATAAATGAAAAATATTTTTTTATTACTTATACCTGTAGCAGCGGTCAGTGACCTCCGCTAAAACGACCACCGCTATAGGTGAACTTTTTAGCGGTGTTTTTTGAAAAATGCTGCTACAAAAAAACCCGCTGCTATAGGTCATTTTTAACGGCGTTTGTGGGAAAACGCCTCAAAAGACACCATGTAGCAGCGTTTTTACATTTCACAACGGTGACGTTTTAAGAACCTGGAGAATGAGCAAAGATACTGGTGGGAACAGAGTAGAAGATCAGTGTACATGCATCGGAATCCCATGTGGTCATGTTTGATTGTCATTATACCTTAATCATATGGCCGACATTAAGATCTGGTTTGGAGGAGTGTTTTCTCTAAGCATATGCTCTTTCAATTCTCTTTAAAAAAATAATGTATATTTTCATATAAAAAAGTATTATTCAGTGGGTCATCAGGTTGGTAAATATTACAGCCGAAATCAGTTGAAGCGTGAATTTAGTGGAAGTCCTATAATGTTTAAAATATCAATAAATTAATTACCCAAAAAAAATATCAATAAATCTCACATGCCTAATAGGGTGGGTTTGTTTTGTAATTTTAGGTATTGGGTTTAGTGAAAAAGTGAAGAGAGAGGTAATTTTTTATAGTGAAAAGTTATGATTTAATGAGAGAGATTATATTGTAATAGTTTATTGTGTTAAAATTTTAGAAGGTGTAAAATTTTATGTTGCAAAATTTGTCTTTCGTTTTCAATATATTTCCAATATATTTGTTGATGAATATAATAATTCTCCTGCTACAACTACGTGAGGCCCATTAATTCCATGTCTGTTAATGGAATTTGCCTTTCGTTTTCAACCCGAACTCCCAATATTTTTTATTAAACCAGCGATTCATGATAAAAAGGAAAAAAAAATCAATTAGAGAAATCGGCCCTGATCCATTCGAGTCTTGTCTCTTGGATAAGACTTGGCTGCCGCCCAGGAAACATGTGGCTGACAGATACTTAAGGGTGTGCAAATGTTCCGGTACCGGTTCCGGTCATTTTCGGTACCGGAACCGGATCCCATTTTAGGGAAATTCCGGAACCGGAAATTCCGGCGGAAATACCGAAAAATTCCGGTTCCGATATATTTTATAAAAATTTAAAAAATATTATAATTTTAATTTAGAGTTTACCTCTTTCAATTTAAATTTTTGATAAATGTTTAGTTGTTTACTTATTTGTATGATTAATTGTTTGTTTAATAGTTTTTTTGTAAATTTAATTTAGAGTTTATTTTCATAATATTTATTTTGTTTTGAAATTTAGTTGTAATTTTAATTTATATTTATTTTGGCATCTTGAAATAGTGAAATATTGTTTTAAAATTTAGTTGTTTAATTGTAATTTTAATTTAGAGTTATTTGGCCCACAAAAAACAACTTAAAAATCCATTTTTGGGTCAAAGGAACTAAACAAAATATTTTTTTTTTGTCCATATAAAGAACCGGAATTTCCGGTTCCGGTTCCAATTCCGGTAAATTCCGGAATGGAACCGGAATGGAAAATCTAATTCCGGTGAGTACCGGAACCGGACCCATTCCGGTTCCATCCGGTTCCGTACTCACCCTTACAGAGACTTGGCTGCCGCACGATCTAATTGAGAACGTACGGGGGGGATAAAGTGAGAAACCTTTATACAAAATACCGATTGGTCATTGTCCCAATCTTGGTATAAGTATCTGTCAGCCACATGTTTCGGCCAACATTAATGGCAAAAGCTTATAAATAAATGGTTCAAATATGTGCTTGTTTACGTGTTGAAGGGATGAGCCTCTAAATTTGAAGCTGATGCATGCACAAGTGCTACCGTTTAGATGAATGAGGTCAACCATATCATTTCATAATATGCAGGCATCAAACAATTAACTAATTCAGACAAATTTGTAGAGGGTTTTAAAATACCTTCCGATCATTCTCTTGATTTTCTCTGAGCTGTACCTAATATTCCTCATATCCTTTCTTTCACTCCCTCCTCTCAATTTCGTGTACTAAAATCTAATATTGCCTTAAATTGTGTAAAATTATGTAAAGGGTTTGGTATTGAAACATTATATTAGTTTTTTTTAAATCAAATTCGTTCTTTTGTATAGTTTTGTACAATTTATCTTTATGCATAGTATTTTCTTGTAAGCCGGTATAGCACATCATTCTTGAAACATTAGATTAAATTTTTTAAATCATAGTCATTTATTTGCATAGTTTTACACAATTTATCTGTACGTGATATTTGCTTGCCTGATCAGGGACCCCAAAAATTGCTGTTCGTATATAAGTTTCACGTATTGATAAAGGGGCGCCCCAACTGTGCTTTTTATAAGAACTCAAAGAATGATATCACAATCAGTTTCGACGTGGGGCAAAAATTAATACAAGTTGAAAGATCAATATATAGTATCTTGATATCCACAGTGGAGGAAACGTTTTCTTTACGGGAAAAAGAAAAGAATGAATACAAAGAAGCTTTGCAATTAAATAACAACACAAATTGTACAGGCTCCATATCATGAAGCCATGCTTTATCTGCATCTTTCGTGAAAGTCAAGCTACTTGAGGCTGCCTAAGATGTTTATTTTCATCTATGACGGCGAAATGTCAACTCCGAATCAAGTTGTTCCGATTCTTGAACGTGGATAGCAACGGAAACCCGTGGGACTAACACAAACATTGCATCCATGAACTCTAACGCTGAAACATGGCCTCTTGGATGATACTTCCCGATATGTATATCTTTATACCAACTTACCGAGCTGGGGTTGAGGATCTTCCGCTCTCTCCTAAGGCAATTTCGTATAGTTCGACCTCAGCAGCTTCCTCGTCAGAACCCTTTGCACGTTTACTATTGGCAGTCGGGGTGCCTTTGATTGTACATGTACTAAGCCACTGTGAGTCAAATGTCATTGAGAATAGATCTCTGCTATCTTCATATCCCATATCACCAAGGGAGTAGTCTCGAGGAGGATGAATGAAGCAAGGATTTGCTGTGCGCTGTGCATTCGCCGGCTCGTATTTGAACTCACTCTGCCCCATATTAACAAGAACCGTAGTATCAGTGTTTGCTGCTAGAATTGGATATAGAGGAGACCCGAATTCCTCAGACTTGCAATGGACTACGCGTACCATCTTTGAATCTAATGTGAAAAACACCTTCTTCTGTTTAGGATCAAACCCACAACCGATCACATTGTCTTTTCTTCCCCATTCTTCTTCTTCAGATTCGAACACAAGTTTGATTCCTGAAAAAAGAAACAAGAAACAGAGGTCAGATTTTAAGATGAGGAGCAGCAATAAGAAAACCGCATGTTGTCAACTGCAGAAAGCTAAGCAAGAAAAATATATAATACCGCAACAATATGCAATTAAGGAACCTTCATTTTTAACTATGGCTAAAAGTACTTCAAAGCTTGGAAAAAGAAACGTCAATTGTTCCACATTCTGAACGGTTTATTTTTTCTGACATTTAGACCATAGTTGTTCCATCAAAACGCGGCCAGCAAAATGCTATTTCAGCTATGGACTGGTTTCACCGTCTCAAAGCATATATAAAGTCCTAGCTTAATGCTCGTCAATATTGCAACTGTAGAAATTCGACACTAGGGTTTAGAATTTACCATCAAGATAGACAGAGCCGTCGGAATTGAATCCGATGCTTCCCGGATAGTTGCCAGGAAGTTTTGAGGAAAGAGAGCTTCCGGTGGTGAGCCCAAATGACAGCTTTATGGACTCACCTTTGCCACTTCCTTCACGAGTACTCTCAACCTCCAATTCTTCATCCTTGTTACCTTTATGACTGCCGGAAACATGGATTAATGATTCCGAAGTAGCTTTTGGGTTTGAGTTTTCTTGGATGAGTTTAATCTTCTCACCTTCCTTTACTTTGCCAATCGGTTCGTCATCCTCGCTTTCAGACTGCAAAATGATGATTTCGAAATAGGCTTCTTGCGGGAAAGCACAATTGTTTTCCAAGCAAGGTCCTGGCAAAGGCAAAGCTGTCCTAATAACAGATGCAGCAGCCGTCGAAGGTTGGCTCATACTGACTCTTTTTACCCCAGAATTAAACATTATCTTCTGCATGAATTCCACTGATCCCTGAAAAACCTCCCACGTTATCTCAGCCTCGATCTCCTTTCCATGATCGCCGATAGCACATAAACCCAATAGCGTTGCTCTTGGTGTCGACGGTGCGTTACACAAGAAAGCAAATTGAGACCATCCATTCTCTACGGCATCGTCGACGAGCGATGGATGATCAGCCCAACTGAACAATTTTGCGCAACCCCCACGTGGGACACCCTGCTGATTCCCTCTTCTTCTGCCATCCATATGTTCTGGCTGGTGATGAATAGTCGCGTGATCTTGCTGGACCTTTGAAGTCCCAGTTGCTCGAAAGCTCGGAGCTTTTGTTGGGAGCTTTGCAACGAAATCTTTACGTCGTCTGAAGTAACACCGCTTAACCAAAAAGATCAAAATCGCAATAACTACGATGGTCGAGGCCACCGCTACAATGTGTATCATTATCAATCTATTCATTTCTTGCTCTTCACTTTAGCTCCTTTAAGTTGTTGATCCCCTTCCCTACCCTTTAGTACATGCGGATAACAAAAGGGACGATTTTGGAGAGTTTTCGTGGAATGAAATGGTTGAGGAAGAAGAAGCGACTTACCCGAAAAAAACAAAAAGGAAGAAGTGACAGGAAGGCGTGGACTACGACTCGTTCAACAAAGTCAGGAGCGTGGTGTTTTGGAATACAGTAAAGTTGTCAAAGATGATAGCATTATCTTTTTCAATATGGAAGACTTTATTTATTGTTCAGTTCTTTAATTAAAGGGTTAAATGCATCACATATTCTTGTGTTATTCGCGAATTGCAATTATATTCTTGAGGTAAAAAAAGTCATTTTCATACCCCTGAGGTAAACATCAAGGTCACAATATGCTCCTCCGTTAATGTGACGTTTGAAACACTAACGGTAAATGCTGACGTGGCAAAAATAGACACGTCATCGCGAATACCTCAGGGGCATATTTGCAATTTGCGAATACCACAGGGGCATGTGATGCATTTAAGTTTTTTTTTAAAAAAAATTAAAATTAATTTTTTTTAAATAGACACGTCAGCACCAATAAGACGAAGACACGTCATCATATTAATTTTAAAAAGATATTATTATTTTAAAAAAAAAGACAGCCCCATTTTCCTTCAACATATCCCATGTGTTTGTTTCTGTCTTTTTTATATAATTTTTTAAAAAATAACATGTGTAGTTCAATTTAGCCACTGTATTCGTTTCTGTGTTTTTTATTTTTTTATTTTAAATTTAATTTAAAAAAAAACGAACACAAACGACTTAGCCCTATTTCCCTTCAACTTAGTCTATGTGTTCGTTTTTATCTTCTTCTTTTTTTTTCCTTTCTCATAAATTTTTTTAAAAAAAAAACATGCGTAGTTCAAAAAAACACACACATAAACGAATACAGTGGTTAAGTTGAACTACGCAATTTTTAAAAAAAATTATGTATAAAAAAAGAGACAAGAAAGAACACAACATGAGATATGTTGAAGGAAAATGAGGCTAAGTCTTTTTTTTTTTTTAAATAATTTATTTTTTTAAATTAAATATGATGACCTGTCATTATCTTATTGGTGCTGACATGTATATTTAAAAAATAATAATTTTAATTTTTTTAAAAAAAAATTAAATGCATCACATGCCCCTATGGTAATTCGCAAATTGCAAATATGCTCCTGAGGTATTCGCGATAACGTGTCATCATCTGATTGGTGCTAACGTGTCTATTTTTGCCACGTCAGTATTTACCGTTAGTGTTTCAAACGACACATTAACGGAGGGGCATATTGTGACCTTAATGTTTACCTTAGAGGTATGAAAATGACTTTATTTACCTCAAGTATATATTTGTAATTTGCAAATATCACATGAGTATGAGATGCATTTAACCCTTAATTCAATATTGGACATGAACCGACAGTCTTTCCTCTTTAAAACACGCTTTTCAACTGATTCATTTTCGATTTCAAAGATGAAGACAAGAGGGCATATGTTCATAAGCAATTCTAGAAAGCCAAAGGTCCGAATTCTGACTGGAGGCTTTAACGTTGTCTCATTCTTTTCTCCTACTTTGTTGTCTGACATTTGGGATTGAGAGGAGACAATAAAGCATCTAGAATGCCGCCAGACCGGCAAAGGGGAGACTGTTAAAAAGTGAAATCAAAAGATCGAAAAACAGAGGAAACATGAATGACAATTATTCCAATGTGGTGTTACCTTTATGGTTAGCCTCTTGGGATCTACAGGAGAGTCAATGGGGCTACGTGTTAGGTCCCAGTCAAAGCTACAAGTGTATATTTCTTCTTTTGGTGAAGAAAGACCAGAGATAATCTCAACTGAATTTTGCTTCTTCCTTTATTCATGCCACACGACGACTAAATTTAAAGACAATGACATAACAACTGCTCCTAGAATCTCGACTAAAATAAAGGCTAGACAACAACTTCAAACCGACTCAATCACAATCCCAAAATATTAGGCCACTACTGCTAAGACTTTTCAACTTTATTCGCAGGACGTTGTAAAACAGAGTAGACCGATTCTTTAGCCAACTTTAACCACGTTGAGATCGTCATGGCTTATCAATACCGTCCCCTCGAAGTGGACTCTTGTCCTCAAGGTCCACTCGTAGAAACTGCTTCTGCAGCTCCTCAGAACTGGCTTCCGGTTTCAATAAAATTTCTCCTTCATCCGGAAGTGGTGGGATATCGTCACTTACAGCACAAACGTCCCCCAATCGTTTTTTGAGTAAGGAGACATAAAAAACAAGGTGGATGCGTGCACCTTCTGGTAACTGAAACCGATATGCCACATTTCCCACAAGCTGCTCCACCTTAAAAGGGCCATAAAATCCGCTAACCAACTTCTGATAAGCTCGTTTAAAAACTGACTGCTGGCTATAAGGATGTAATTTTAAATAGACCAAATCTCCTACTTCAAACTCAACATCTCGCCGCTTCCTATCTGCTACTTGCTTCATTTGATTTTTCTTCAATTGAAGAAGCAAAACATCACGGGAAATGAGACTTTGGTCAACTCATTGACTGGAGAATTACCCATTTGAAAATATGGAATTGTTGGAGGTAATCTTCCTTGACGTAACTCTTTAGAAATCACTTTAAGTGATGCGGCTTGAATTGAATTGACATCAGCCCCTTGCAACTTTCGGCTTTGATTTTCCCAATAGAATTTCATCGTCATTTTTGAGGAGAAAATTAGTCGGCTTGCATTTGTACCTTCTTTGATTTCGGAATGGCTATTCCGACTGTGAACCTTATAATAGGAGCCTTCTCTGTTTGGCCATAGAGCCTCAGACAATCGACTGATGGTCTCTTCGAGCTGGTGAAGTTTGTCTGCAACTCCAAGTTCCATGCGCTGCATCCCATCTTGAAGTCTGCCCAACCCTGCTTCTAAGCTCTCAATTCTCTCATTGTTTGTTGCCATGATACCAAGACAGTGTTTAAGTAAGAATAACGCAGCTCTGATACCAATGTTAGGTCCCAGTCAAAGCTACAAGTGTATATTTCTTCTTTTGGTGAAGAAAGACCAGAGATAATCTCAACTGAATTTTGCTTCTTCCTTTATTCATGCCACACGACGACTAAATTTAAAGACAATGACATAACAACTGCTCCTAGAATCTCGACTAAAATAAAGGCTAGACAACAACTTCAAACCGACTCAATCACAATCCCAAAATATTAGGCCACTACTGCTAAGACTTTTCAACTTTATTCGCAGGACGTTGTAAAACAGAGTAGACCGATTCTTTAGCCAACTTTAACCACGTTGAGATCGTCATGGCTTATCACTACGCAATGTCAAAATATATTGTAACTCAAGTAGTCAATTAGCAGCCAACAAATCAATACCCCGACTATCAAATTCGATACCCCTGTAAATTGTAAAAGATTCAAGCACAAAGGACCCCCTTCCCTGTATCTATTGGATCCTTACCACTCACTTGAACATTTGCAGATGTGGGAGGGATCTACAATTGGCATTGAAGCGTTGAAACTAGCCACTTCAGGGTTTTTTTTTTCCCACTTGTGTTTATTTACTACCACTGAACATGTCATTTGTGTGTATTCAACTTATATTTTCAGGTGATATCTTGGTTACAAAAAATGGCTGACTCACATTGTCAACGGCATATTAATTGGGAAGGTTGTTTGGTTTTGTGGAAGCGATCAATACAGAGCCGGCCCTAGAGAGAGAGGCTCAGCGCCCCCCTTCTCCCCACCTTCTGAACACAGTCCATCCTCCCTCTATCGGGCGGGGGAGGAGCCGAATAGCTAGTTGGTATGTTCATGGAGATCCAAAATATATATATCCAGAGTCTACCTTTTATTCTGTTCCTTTTTGCAGACATCATCCTCCTGTTTACAATTTGCAGTTAAAGGGTTGAAACTAGTCGCTTGTGTTTAATCAAATTAGAAACCTGCAGATGATTCTTTTATCAAGAATGGGACTGGAAACAATATTCTTTAACAAGGGAACTTTGCAGCCATATAATATCA
The DNA here is from genome assembly GCA_963930655.1 of Myrica gale. Lineage (NCBI taxonomy): Eukaryota > Viridiplantae > Streptophyta > Magnoliopsida > Fagales > Myricaceae > Myrica > Myrica gale. The sequence goes on from OZ005615.1 coordinate 19,352,370, forward strand.
CAAGAAGAAAAAGTGGAAGTCAGTTGAATGAAAATGCTTAAAGGTGATTTAGGATCTTATTTCACTAAAGCACAAAAAAATGGTTCTGCAGAATGGTCCTACCACACTCATTGATAAGTATGATGCTTCATGCCAACTCAGATGTGGGTACACATTAATTTAGCTACAGCCCACCAAATTAGGTCACATAATCCATATCTTTCATCATCAAGGATCAATACTAAATCACTTTCCCGGGGCGGTACCAATCATCTTTATGCCGATACATTATTAAGATAATCCGTCCATGGATTACGTGTTGTTGCAGGGAAAAGGTTGTGTATCATAATTTAAGTGATGATTACCATAAATCAAGGGAACAAACTATTGTAGTGGAAAAGAAAAGCTCATTGTATCCTTTTAAGTTTTGGAAGAAATGAGAAAGGAACTTCAGGTCAGAAAAGAAAATAAGATGCCGTGCTTGTCCTAACAGGATAAGAATGGCTCAATCTTGCAGAATTTATTCTGTAATGTAACTTTAGATTCATATGCCTTCATCTAACCCAGCATGGCTTATAAAGTGCTTTTAAAAATATGTGCAGTAAAAATCGTGTACATCTTGTTTGTCCTCTCAGTCTTTAGCTGTTTCTATTACTAGGGCCTTTAGATGAAGCAAAAGAGGGAGAGAGAGCAAGGAGAAACCCATGGTTTGTAATCCGCAAGAGAAATGATACACCTCCCGAATTCCGTCCCGAATTCGGTCCCGAATGTCGACGTGGCAAATTTTTAAACGGCTCCCTCCCGGTTCATTTTCCCTCCCCCTCCCGGTTCATTCTCTCTTTCCCCTCCCTCCCTCCCGGTTCATTCTCCCTCTCCCCCGTTTTCGATTCCGTCGAAGCCGACGTCATCTTCGTGCCCTTTTCGCGACTTTGAGCTCGGTGTTGCAGCTGGGAAGGGCGAAGGGAGCGTTTAGGAAGAAGGTGGGTAACGAGGACTATGAGAGGCAGAGAGAGGTTGTGGATTTTGTTATTAAGACTCCGGCTTGGAAGCGGTCCGGCGGGCTGGACCACGTCTTCGTCCTCACTGGTAGATTGTTCTCTTTGTTTTTGTCATTTTCTGGTTTCAGTTTTAGCTTTTAGTACTGTTCGATTTTGTCTTCTCTGTATTTGTTATTGATGGGTTTGGCGTGATTGGTTATTTATGTTTAGTATGTTTCATTAAATTGTTGAACTTGTTTGTGAATGTGTACTCTGTTGGGTTACTGGGACTGATGAGGATAAAATACCCTGTTTAAGGATTAGTAGATTTAAATCTGTCTGTTGTTTCGTTTCTTTAGTGCACAAGAAACAACATATGTGCGTCAGACGCATCAAATGACCTAGACCAACACAACACTCAATCACGTTCAAGCTGCAAATAGAGAAGCACAATTCACAATGAAGAAAGTGGCCAAGACAAGAGTTGGGGACCCAGGGCCAAAGCGTGATGCAAACAGCAAACCCCCCACTGCACATGCTCTCTGTAACTCGCACAATCAATATAACTTTATTAACATCTAACACTCAGATTAAGGGAATATTTTAGCTCTCTACATCTGTTTGCTTCAATGCAAACCAAACTCGAATGAATATATCTTACTGAAATACTCTCTTTTTATTTTGTTTTTTTCCCATGAGAGTAATCCCAATTACTATTTGGATACATATGTTTTTGGGCCAACTTGAATGATATGCCTTCTCTGCATTGAGCCCTGGAGTTTCTCTCTGACTTGCCTTAGAGCATCAAGAACTTCATCAACAGTTTGATTTAGTGGCTTCACTTGATCACCAGTCTCTGAGGTTGACGGAAAATCCACCGGAACAATCGCCAATGAGCTATCAACATTATCCCCACGATCAATTTCATCATCTGTTATTGAAGATTTTAAGCTTGAGCAACTGAAACAAATTGCCAGATAAAGTGTGAATATATAACATGAAGGATTTAAACAAGTCTCTTGTATAAATTACCTTAAAAATCAAGATTACTTTGCAAGAACATTGAAGATTTGAGCACCGTACCTGTGATTATTGGCCTTTGAATCTTCAGGACTGGGGATCAGGTTGTATCTGAAGCTTTCTTGGGACGGATCATTGAGGTCGAAGTCTGTTTCAACGGAAAAAGTTGGAAAATCTTGAGGGATTGTAGAGGTTTCTGAGACATTGTACTCCAGTTTTTGGGATACTTCTGTGCTTGTGAATTGGGACTTGGGTTCATCTTCTTCCACGCCTTTGGAACCTGAAGTACTTGTGGATGATCTACAAGACATTTCACACTTTTCGGACGAACTAGACTGCTCTGAATCCACCGACATGGATGAAATGCTCAAGGATTCAATCTTCTTCATCATTAATTTAAGCTTTTTCTCAGCTTTATTCCTCATTTTGATCTCTTCCTCGAGTGGATTCTTATGCAGTCTGTAGTTACAGGGACTTGTTTTCTGGCTCCATTGGTTGTACTTGATGGGCTTTGATCCTACTTTATAGGGATACTCTTATAGTCATGCTAAAACCAACTCTGAAACTTGCTTCTAAGGTTGTGTTTGTGTATTAAAGATATTAATTTGAAGTGCTCAGACCAATTGCATGCATAAAGATATTAATTTGAAGCTTATTTCTATATTACCCTTTCTTTCTCATTGCGTTTATATTTGCAGATTGATATATCATGCATGGGGCAGAATTTGTTGCAGACTGAAACCTTGAAGCAAGTAAGGGATGTTGTTTGGCTGCCTCGATTGTTAGACTCTATCGATTCGACAATATCATTACAAGGCTGCACCTCCCTAGACATGTCTCCCAAACATTTGATGTCTTTACATTACGAAAGACGATGTGTATTGGACTGAGGTTTCATTTTAGTATAGTTTGATCCATTTATTCCCAGTCCATGCGGCTTTACTTCAACTGGATTGATATTATAAGCATGTCAAGATTGATTCCATCTTTGTTAATAGATTTCGGGCTTCTCATTCCAGAGCTTACCAACTACTTGAAACCAGAATAAACTGGCATCAAAATGTTAATAGATTTCGGGCTTTTCCCTCTGGTTTTCTAACTACACATGCAATGAGTGCTGTTGTCAGTTTTGACAAGTAGAAATTGCGAAGGTGGGTCATGCAAATCCCATTCAAGCCAAGATACAAGCATGTTCTGTGCGGTTTGACCAGGAACAGAGCGGAGCGGAGCAAAGGCGTTGGCTAAGTTAATGTGAGGAGAAGTTTCATGCTCCTAAAACTTACAGTAGATGCTACTAAACCCACCATTTAGTCCATGACAATACTTCCAAGCAGCAACAAATTAGGGCCTTAAGTCATGGTGAAAAAGCAAAACTGGAAGTCCAATCAAGAGAAGATGACAAATTTTAAATGTAAGAAAAATCTCATGCACTTAAGGTGACCCCAGAAATAACAGCAGAATCTGAAAATTAAATACCCCAAAGACCCAAAAAGTTTTGGTCCACCATGATATTTCTATGCATCAACAAATGACCCAATGAAGGAGGCCCAGGGGTGCATTTTCTATGATAAATGTCAGAAAATCTCACAATTAGGGTGTATCTAGAGGTTTGTCAGGGGACCCTAATCCCTTCAAAGATCTAAAAGAGTAGAGATTATTTTTAGTAAAACTCTTTATAGATAATACAATTAAAATAAAGGAGAAAAATGTTTTATCAGTTACAGAAATCCCAACCAATGACAGTGAGCCAGTGGCATATTGGAAAAATAAGAAAATAAAAAAGAAAGCAGAAAATGGACAAGGGGCAATTCTGTAACGCCACAGATGGTGATGAGAAGAAAGAAAATTCTCCAATCTCAGGCGGCCGTAGTAGTCAAACTTTCCGTCAAACCAAACAACCCAGATTCAGTCCAAGTCTCAAACTTTTCTCACCCCCATAATAGAATATTAGAGGGGCCTTTTTCCATTCTAATATTGCTAGAACTAAACCCCTTCCCTGAAGCTCGGAAGCGTCCTGGTCACCGCATGAAAATTTAAAACGAACTCCAAAAAAAAACTGAAAAATAGATTACAAAAAACAAAAGAGTGGTCTGCAAAAAGACACAAAATGTTTACGTACTGAGGAGATGCGCCTTGGGAAAAGTCCGTAAAAGGGGATAGAGTTGAGAGCTTCAGCGAAATGAGGAGACGCGCCTTCTAAAAGCAGGGGAAAGAGAGAATGAACCGGGAGGGGAGGGAGAATGAACCGGGAGTGAGCCGTTTAAAAATTTGCCACGTCGGGCATTAGGGACCGAATTCGGGACGAAATTCGAGAGGTGTATCATTTCTCAATCCGCAAATGCTAAAAAGCCTTTGAGGGACAGGAATCGCCAGGCAAAACCATGGAAGTAAGAGATCACTGATCTCGTGTCTCTCTTCTTCCAGACAGGGCTGTCACCAGAAATGATTGGCTGCAGAGTTGCCTAGCTAAAGGATAACTTGTTGAACTCTGGGAAAACTAATTTTTGCCTTTTGGAACTGGAGGATTCCAAAACCAATCGAACCCTCCATGAGAAACATCCTGCGAACGAATCAAACTCCCACGCATTTTTGCTCCAAGAAATTTCCTTTGGGTCAAATGAGATTATCAATCCCCTATTTTAGCAATAGTCCCTAAGTTTAGACTATTTGTGGTTGAACAATCTAATTTAGACCCAAATATGCGGAAAATACCTAGAGGGGTGAATAGATATATTAAAAAATTTCTACAACCCTTAAACAATGAACAATAAATTAGAAAAACAATATTCGACCCCTTAATGAAATATGAACTATATGACAATGAATTAAATCAATATCTACCGTAACTCCATATGTTCGAATGTTTTCATATGATCTTAGATGCTTTCAAATGATAAATAAGCAAGCTAAACACCAGAGCACGAATTAAACAAACGTGCTGTCAAAATTGTGAAAAGTTCCAGTGAACTGCTTTAAATTTCAGATGATGTAAAACCAGATTTGATAGATTATACAGACATATATCAGCAAGATAATTTCTATCTAAATACACATAATAAGATGTTGAATATACTTCATACCCAGATCTACCTTTTACCTTGAATCTTCTTGCAACAAGATTGACAATCCACCAAGACTGAGAATCTTTAATTATTTAAACAATAACGATTAGCAAATAACAAGATAGATATAAAACTATAACAACAACACAGATTGAACCACGATTAACACAAGAAATTGTTGACGGAGAGAAACTTCCAAGTAGAACCTCTACGAGGAAGAAAAACTCTTTGAGACCTAGTCCAGCAAATGAATCACTAGAAACTCAATTTTGGTTACACGATGATCTATAAATTCAGCAACCCTTGCTAATCTAATATCAATCGTAACCTTAATCAAACGTCCAACGTCTAAATCTGCAACTTGCAGGGGAGAGGAACTCCTATCCCGCTTGGATTCTCGACTCTTCACACCGGAGCAACCTTCCAACTTGAACTCAAGTGGCTGCACCTTCAACGATGCTGGAACTCCAACACCTTTCAAATTTCAGCAACTCCGAAGCTCTCTTGTTCAATCTAGGAACTGAAATCTCGTTATCAAACTGAGAGGATGAACAAATATCTGATCTTCACGTTCAGATTACCAATCACTCTCAATAGCAACAAAAATGGAGGGTACAAGATCTAGAAGATGGTTTCTTGAATATCTGTGAAATCTTCAATTAAACGTTCTGGGTTGTTTGCAAAAGGTTTAGAGAGGCTTTTTTATGGTCAAGAGGGGTATCTCGAAGTCAAAGGACGCTGAGAATATTAAGTGGGCCCACTTTCATTTAAAACAGAAATTCTGTTATTCCTCTGTCCAGTAGACTACTTCGAACTCTCTATCAAACTCTTTACAGCCTTAACAAAAGCCAATAACCATCCTAAATCTTCATCATTTAAATCTAAAAAACGTTACATATAAAATTTTCACAAGCCATGCCAAAACCTAATGGATCTAACAGTGGTGCATGTGTTCCATCCTCGTCAGGCCATCATCTGCCATGTGTATAAATAATGTCACATAACTACTAAGTGCGAAAAATCCCACCAACCTACCTATAATTCTTTTGGAGAGAGAGAGACTTGTGTACCCAGGCTATAAAAGTGAGAGTACCCACATTTCCCTTGATGACATCTTTCCCGTGCAAACATTACAAAAAAAGGGTCTATAGCAGCGGTCGGGCCAAAAAAACGCTGCTATAGGTCATTTTGGCCTACAGTAGCGGTTTTTTAGCGGCGTCGCGACCGCCGCTATATCTCCGCCGAGATAGATATATTGCGGCGGTTTTCGGAACCGCTGGTGAAGACCTCGGGTCTATAGCACGACCGTCGCTATAGATGCGAACGCAATTTTGCTTTCTCGCAGCGTTTTGTGAAAATGCTTGCATAGACTTTTAGCGGCGGTCGCAACCGTCGCTATAGGTCTGTGCCAGCTTTTTTTTTTTGCTAGCATTTTAATGCACTACTAATTTTTCCCTATATTTTCATACACATGTTTTTTTAATTGGTAATACAAATTTATTTTAATAATTATAATTTATTGGATGTAAAAAATTGAAGAAGGAGAATAAAACAAAATATACTTCATCATTGATTAATAATATTTTACAACAAACACAAGAATCTCTAAAGTAATCTAAAAAGTAACAAATTTCTAATATAAAATAAAAATACGCAAGGACCGACTAAAATGTTCAAATACAACACAATAAGAAATGACCAATTAAAACCTTCCTCCTCCTTTGACTAGGGTTCTAGATTTCTGCCTCCAACTGATTTCCTCCATATCTATCAGCTCATTTAGATTCTTGGAGATCTCCACCCGCCTACTCACACCCTCATCATCAAGGCATCCCTCCTCATCTAACCCATCCAAAGATGCTAACTCTTGCAAGAGAGCAGATTTCCGCACAGTCAAATCGCCAAACACTTCCCGATTCCAAACCTTGAGATCTAATTTTAAAGCCTTTAACTTTGAAAAAAGCACATAACTGGGAGATCCGCTGAAATGATAACCTTGCCACCACTCCTTAACCTTGTCCACGAACCCTTCCGCTTTGAGCCACATATTCTCAAACCGAAAAGGCTTTTTAGGGCCACCAAAGCGTCCGCTCTCCAACAATATCGGGAAATGATCAGACAGCACACGGGGAAGCCTCCTCTGGATCACCTCCGGATACAAAGCCTCCCATCTTGGGTTGACGAGAAATCTGTCAATCCGAGACCAAGATTGGAGAGATCTACCGCTGGACCAAGTAAAAGCCCCTCCATTCAAAACAAGGTCCACCAACTCCACCTCAGATAAAAAGTCCGAGAACTCCTGCATAGCACGCCTCTCTCCCCTCCCTCCCGACCGCTCTCCGGGAAAGCGAGTCACATTAAAATCACCACCAACGCACCAAGGAAGATTCCACCAACTAATCACCCCAGCCAGTTCATCCCACATCAGCCTTCTACATCCGTCATCGTTTGGGCCATAAACCCCTGAGAATATCCACTGAACCCCATCATCAAGGTTCTTAAAAACCAGAGAGATGGAGAAGATCCCAATGCAAGACTCAATCAACTCCATAGCCCGAGAATCCCATAGGCATAATACCCCTCCTGACACACCATCCGCCTCCAAGCAGCACCAATTCACATGAGGGCCACCCCACAAACACCTCACCAAAGCCCGTGACATCACCGCAATCTTCGTCTCCTGGATACACACTAAATCAGCCTTCCACCCTCGCAACAGATTACCCACCCTTTTGCACTTCCTCCTATCGTTCAACCCCCTCACATTCCAAGAAATGATTTTAGGCTTCATAAATAATTCACAATCTCCCTCCCCACCTTCCTACTTTTCCTTGAAGACGCGGCATTACCATCATAATTGACAGAACACTTAAGAGATTTTAGTTCTCTAACCATCTTACCTCCAGATTTCCCTTTAATCCCTCTGTCCGTCTCCTTTTCCTTCTCCAAAGCTTCAAAGATTTCCATCAAAGCCGCCTCATGTCCTTCACACGAAACCCCCACAAGATGTCTGAAGGAGGAAATCATCTCCAAAACCCAAAAAGAAGGAGAGACTCCTCCCTCAGGAGAAAGCTGCGGGTACACGGTACGTAGAGGTTTCGTGGGCTCATCCCCTCCTCTGCCATCTACACAAACAACCTCCCCACCAGACATAACCCCCATAGCAAAACTGCTCTTTCCCGCATCCTCATCAAACATCAGAGAATCTGTCAGCTCACAAGCCTCATACGAGGGTCTCTTGCCCGACAGTAACTCCCCCACTACCAAACTCACCGAATGCCTCCCAGTACACTGCTCCATACAGCCTCCAGAAAGACCGCAAGCAACACCCACTAACTCCGGCGCCGGCAAGACTCCACCGCCACCCACCACCCCCCCAGACATCGACGACGACACACCTCCGGTCACTTACTGCGTCAAAAGCTGCTCTGTGGAAACCACAGTGCCCATCCCCAACTCCGGCGAAACCCCATCGACATCCGGCAAGACACCGTCGACCCCCACCACCCCCACAGACGAGGTCGACTTCGCCCTCACCACCATATTCCGACAACCAGGACCACCGAACTTCGAGCATACGTCGTCGGAGGGCCTAGGTTGGCCGAGAAGATCAATCTGGCAATCGGGCTGGACAGGAACCAAAAGCTGGCCCACGGGCTGGCCCGCATCCACGAGCCAAGCAGCAGACCGGTTGGACACCAACTGGGCAGGAGCTGGGCCCAAGGAGGTCGATGGGTCCTTGGGCTGGCCCGCATCTACAAGACCTGCATCAGGCCGGTCGGACACCAGCTGGGTAGGAGATGGGCCCAAGGAGGTCAAAGGCTGGCCCACGGGCTGGCCCGCATCCACAAGACAAGCAGCAGGCCGATCGGACACCAACTGACCCGGAGCTGGGCCCAAACCCAGACCCAGACCTGCCGGACCACTTTGAATAGCATTTTGGGCCCAACCCGCATGCTTCTCTACATTGAGGATGCCCACTTTAAGTCCAACCGAAGACGCCAAATCACACTTTTTCTCCTTATTATTAAACCACCCAATTAATGCATCCACATCAGCCTTCAACTTCATTAGATATTCCCACATAACGCCATCATTCCCAGCCGCAAAATCAGAGTACCCAGCGCAGTAAGAACTCTCGGAAATCACCCGCCCCCCTGCATCACGAGCGTGCGGCACCTCAGGAACACCAACAGTCACAACCTTCTGCATGCTGCCCACGTCAGCGAGCAATCTACGAGACTCTCGCCTTCCCACCTCTTTCGTCTCCGGCAAACCCATCTTGGCTTTGTCGGCGAAGGAGATTCCTACCCTTACCGGAGAATCCAACATCTTCTTCTTCTTTCTTCTGTTAATCTCACCAATGGCAGAGATTACTTCTTCGCACATCAACGCAAACGCCTTCCACCCTTCACCCGATCGTCCTTCCGGGATCATCACGGCACCCCGACGGCGTCTATCACCAAACTCCGCAATAGCCACAAACCGACCACGCTTATTCGCGCACAACTGGGCGAGAAAAGCTCGAGGAGGTTCGTTAAACCTTTCCGAATAATCTCTGGACTCCTTCAACTCTACAAGACGACTAATCACATTCGCCACCCAGACTGCTCCATATCTCCCGAAGCGCACTGATTCCTGAGCCTTCCAATTCTTCTCCGATAATGTAACTAAACCAGAGTAACTAACGGAGAATTGGAAAGTTTTAGCCTCGATCATCAAACTTCGGAAAAACGCCATCACAAAACTAGCAAACTTATTGGCAAAATCTCGGTTAAGAACAACTCTTTTCAACAGCTAAAAACACTGGAAGCAATGCTAACGATGACTAGACAGGGACGAAGACCACACGAGAAGCTAGAGAGAAAAAACGTAGCCATGACCAGAGATCTTTGGATCAATTCTTACCAAAATTTGAAGAATTATTCCACCTTATCTTAAAATTTATTGTTGTAATAACTGAGGCTGCAAAATCTATAAAAAGATTCATCCCCTTATATTGGCATAGATCGTGGAGTTCTACTCTTCCTTATATTCGGAACCGTTCGAGTGGCGCCCATCTTTGGATGGGCTTGAGTTTGATTGCATTTCGGTGGAGGAGGCGCAGGGGATCGAAAGTCCTTTTGAGGAAGAGGAGGTGACCAAGGTGGTGCGCAGTCTTAATGGTGACAAGGCTCCGGGTCCGGATGGGTTCTCTATTGCCTTCTTTCAAGCTTGTTGGGAGGTTATTAAGGAAGATGTTTTGGCAATGTTCCATGAGTTTGGGAGGGATGGCAGATTTGTGAGGAGCCTCAATTCCTCGTTCATTGTCCTCATACCGAAAAAGCCGGGGGCGACTGAGCTTAAGGATTTCCGCCCCATCAGTCTTGTGGGGGGTGTGTATAAGATTTTGGCCAAAGTGTTGGCCAACAGATTGAGGCCTCTTTTGGGGAAGATTATTTCTCCATCGCAGAATGCTTTTGTCCATGGCAGGCAGATTTTGGATTCGGTTCTCATCGCCAACGAATGCATTGATTCCAGATTAAGGTCGGGGGTTCCTGGTATGTTATGTAAGTTGGATATTCAGAAGGCCTACGACCATGTTAACTGGAAGTTTCTTTTGTATATGCTACGTAGATGTGGCTTTGGTGAAAAATGGTGTAGGTGGATTTTATTCTATGTTTCTTCTGTGAAATTCTCTGTGGTTGTCAACGGTTGTCCGGAAGGATTTTTTGGAAGCTCTCGTGGGTTACGGCAGGGTGATCCTCTTTCTCCCCTCCTGTTTGTCATTGTTATGGAAGCCTTTAGCCGCATGATGGGGCGAGTGGTGGGTCATGGGGGTTTGGAGGGTTTTGAGGTGGGTGGTGGCCCTGGAGAGAGTGTGGTTATATCCCACTTGCTTTTTGCTGATGACACCTTGGTTTTGTGCGGGGCGGATGTGAATCAGTTTCGGAACCTTCGTTGTCTCCTATTATGTTTTGAGGCGGTCTCTGGCCTCAAGATTAATTTGTCTAAGTCCGAGGTTATTCCCATTGGTAATGTTCATAACTCTCAGGAGCTTGCTGAAATTTTGGGGTGTGGTGTTTCCTCGCTACCTATGAAATATCTCGGTCTTCCGTTGGGCGCTAGTTTCAAATGTGTTCAGATCTGGGATGACATTATTGAGAGGATGGAGAGGAGATTGGCGGGATGGAAGAGATTATACTTGTCTAAGGGGGGTAGACTCACACTCATTAAGTCTACTCTCTCTTGCCTCCCTACTTATTTCCTTTCTCTTTTCCCTATTCCGGTTGGGGTGGCTAACCGGTTGGAAAAAATTCAGAGAGATTTTCTTTGGGGCTGTGATGGTAATGTTCGTAAGTTTCATCTTGTGCAGTGGGATGTGGTGTGTTCTCCTATCCAGCATGGGGGGTTGGGAATTCGACGTATTGTGGCTTTTAACAAGGCTCTCTTGTCCAAGTGGCTTTGGCGCTTTGCTCTTGAGCGGGACAGATTGTGGAGGAAGGTTATTGCAGCAAAGTATGGATGTTCTTTGGGCGGTTGGAGGACTCTCACTCGGCGGGGGCCTTATGGTGTTAGTGTGTGGCGATTCATTAGCAGAGGTTGGGAGGTCTTTAGTCACCATATCCGTTTTGTGGTGGGTAACGGCGAAAGGATCAGTTTTTGGCATGATGTGTGGTGTGGTGATAGACCATTATCTTGTGCGTTTCCCGTTCTTTACTCGGTGGCTTCTCATAAGGATGCTATGGTGGGGGAGTGCGTGGTTGGGAACGGTGGGTCTATGGTTTGGAACATTGATTTCGTTAGATCTGCTAATGATTGGGAAATGGAGGACTTTTCGGCTTTTTACTCCCTTTTGTATGGGGTGGTTATTAGGAGAAGCGTGGATGACTTTATATGTTGGAAGGAGGATAGGGACGGGAGGTTTTCAGTGAGATCCATGTATAACTGTATTGATAATGGTCATGATGTGCTTTTCCCGTGGAAGGGCGTGTGGCGGTCGAGATGTCCCTCTAGAGTTTCCTTTTTTGTTTGGGAGGCTACGCTCGGGCGGCTCCTTACTACTGATAATCTTCGGAGACGGGGATTGTATATGGCTGACTGGTGTTATCTTTGTCGGGGTGATGGAGAGTCGGTTGCTCATCTGCTTCTTCATTGCACCATGGCTAGAGGGCTGTGGAACCATATTCTCAGTATTGTTAATTACATTTGGGTGATGCCGGCGACGGTCATGCAGGTGATGTGGAGCTGGGATAGGAAGTTCTCTCACCCTTTCGCTAAGGCTATTTGGAGGATGATTTCTGCGTGTATTTGGTGGAACCTTTGGAGGGAGCGGAATAATAGATGCTTTGAGAGTCGTTCTTGTTCTATTGTTAGGCTGCAGGGTTTTTTGTTATACTCCCTTTTTTGTTGGGCTAACGCTTGGTTAAATGGTCCCTTTGTTGATTTAGATGATTTTCTCAGTTTTCTTGCTTGTTTGAACTAAAGGCTTCGGTATAGCCCCTTGTACTGATGCCCTTTTTTCCTAATAAGATTGTCTTACTTATCAAAAAAAACATCCTCTATCTTGAATTCCTGTAATTGAAAATAAATAGCACATGAGAAATAGAAATAAACAAAATATTTATGTAAACAAAATATCTCATTTTAAACCGTAAAAACACTTTTCATTGAATGGGGTCAATATATATTAAGAAATACTCAATATATTTTCAGCTCAGCATTACCCATATGGATTAGGGCTAGACTTTACTAGTTATCTTGATAATAAATTAATATAAGAATATAGAACAAGAGTAAACTTACATGCTGCTCCGCACCAGGAAGATTCCCCCTTTTGGCAAGATTGACAGCTAGCTCCAAGTTGTTCAACTGTAACACAAGTAGATATCACTTGTAACATAATAAGATACTTTCCATTATACAATGAATGAAAAACCATGATTGTGAATCTACCTGACCACTGACAAATGGCACAATTGTTTGTTCATTTACTGTTTCCATTATATCATGATTTTTCTCTGCAATAAAAATTTCCCAATTTAAAAAAAGCATGCCAAAAAGATGTATAGAAACAACATAAAGCCCATTGAACCCTCGTCAAAAATACCCTCGTCAATGGGTTATGGACAAGGTCAGGTCCTTGCAATCTTGAAAAGACCTCACATGCCCAAGGAAAATTCACATCTGCTAGCACCCTGACATTACCAAAAATAGAGTATCTCAAAGCAAAAGATATTTCCATGGAATATATAAAATGGGTGCCGTGGCCACTTTTCCATATACACCACACCTCATATGTTAAAGACAGCCTAACTTTTGAGATCAAATCCAGCCGAATCGCAATGTCTCCAGGGGCAGGTGATGGCCCCCATGGTCACTCAACCATTCAGATATCTGACACAAAATAAGATCCACAGGCATCAATATGTCACCATACATCAAAGGATGACAATTTGAGTCAATCACTCTCCATACTATTTCTCAGAAAAACTTCCTTGTAACTGCAGCAATGACAGCATATACAAAGGTTGCAAAGGTTCAAAGGGGAAACAAATTTTACCTACGAATGCTAATGTTACAAAGTTTTGTGAAATTGACAATCTTTATTCTGGTGCAACTCAAAATTTCAAGTATCAGAAGGAGAGCTAAAAATTTCAGTGGAACAAAAGAGAGTGTAGGCATTCATTAAGGCAACTGTGAAAATTAGAATTGTTGGATTAACATCGAGGCTTATTTTCCCAGGTTTGCCAACTATTATTGCAGTGAAGTCAACAACATATCCCAAACTTATGCACAACTATTGTAGTTTCAGAGATAATACACAGTGAAGTCAACAACATATCCAAAACCTGAATGCATAAATGAATGCCAGTTAGAGATAATAATACTCAGCTTATAAAGAGATCCTCCAGTTCTTTCCCATACTTCAGATCCCAATAAGCAAATCCATGCTCTATGAGTAACACAACTGACAAGTGAATCAACAAGATAAGGATTTTAATCACCATCACCTATTATAAGGAAAATTCACATCTCATTAGCTCAATACTAAAAGATTTTTAAGATCTCTGCACTGCTATAAACTTAAAACTAAGTGAATGTAATATATTATATAACCATAAACCTTCTCTCATGCAGGGTTTATTTCCAAACAATCAAAAAGATCCTTCTGCAGGAGTCAAGGTAAACCATGCCATAAATCTGCAGCAATTTCTAGTTCTAAGTAACACGGAAGTTTCCAACAACAAGAAAGAGTCAAATTCCCCATTAGCCCAATAGTAAGAGAGGGTAGAACTAACAGATATGAGATATGTACATTTTGTTTCAAGGAAATTTTCCAGAAGAAAATTTCAAAAGGCAACATCATACAAGAATCTTGGGTAGAGAGAGATTAACCGGTTAAACTGATTTTCTTAAATAATCGATTCTTTATTGCTGCAGTATAAAGTTGAACATAAACCACAAGCATACATACAAATGCGTAATACCTAGCCACCAGATAAAAGCAAAACAACTAATTTTCCATCCGACATAGCCTTCAAACCCATCTTCCACCATCGCTCTCTGTCTTCAGGTGAATGAATGAAACCCAACTGAAATCAAACATAGCAGGATGCACGGAGAGGGAAACGACGGAGAAACCCTACTGAAATCGAAGAAGCTTACCTGCAAAATCAATGAAACCCAACTTAAATCAAAAGAGATCTGTAAAAAAAACTCTTAAACAGGGAAATTGCGAAAAGAACAAGATGATGCCAAAGAGAGGGGGAGAGAGGCTGGAGGGTGGCCTGGTGGGTGGTGAGTGACGGCAAGGAGAGGGAGCTCGGGGGACCAGAGGGTGAGGGCTGTGCGGGGGGCTTTGAATTTCGCGTTTTAGGGCGGGGGGGGGGGGGGGGGGGGGGGGTTTAAGAATAGGGGAGGGGGAGGTGGGGGGAACGTCGGTGTTTTAGGGCGGGTGGGAGTTTTCATTTTTTTTAATAATAATTTTATATTTTGTAATTATATATTTTTAATAAATTAAAAACAGTTGTAAATTATAATAGTATTTGAAAATATTTATATTTAGTATTAGATACATAACATATTATTTAATACATGTTTTATAACTAGTGTAATAATTTTAATTAAAACAAGTTGATAGTAAAATTCTTGAAATATAATTATTAATTATGATCAATAAAATATTTAATTAACATAACAACTATGACCAGAATATTAAATTATGTACTTTAATTGCATAAGTTAATTAATCTCACAATATCATTTTGTTACTAGATTAAATAATATGTCATAATTAAATATTCTTATATTACTAATTATTACAAATATATATATATGCTCATTATAAGCATATGATAATAGATGTCTAAACTATTTAGATTTAGTCAATAAAATACAATTAACATAACAATGATAGATATAACTTTCATAATATTATTTCTAATTCCATATAACAACTTCAATTTTCACAAAACTCCTTTTAATTACATATTTTATTATGTAGGACTCTTAAAATGTTTTTTAAACACGTGAAAAAATAAAATTATGTATTTAAAGGAATAAAATAGTCTATAAAATAATTATTAACATTAAATAAAATATTTTTTTAATTTTTTTAAACTATACCTATAGCGGTTTTTTTGTAAAAAACGCCGCTATAGGTATACCTTTAGAAGCGGTTTTTTACAAAACTGCTGCTAAAGGTGAACTCTACAGCGGCGGTCAGCGACTGCTGCTAATAAGACCGTCGCTAAAGGTAATACCTTTAGCGGCGTTTTTTGGAAAACGTTGATAAGGGGGTATATAGCGGCGGTCACCGACCGCTGCTAAAAAGACAGCTGCTAAAGGGAGTTTATAGCGACCGCCGCTATAGACCCCTTTTAGCAGCTTTTTTTGAAAAACGCCTCAAAAAACATCCTTTAGCGGCGTTTTTAGTGACCGCCGCTAAAGAACTATTTTTTTTTTGTAGTGACAGGCTAGGGGAAATTTTGGAGTACATGATGTTTGCCAAGTAAAATTTATTGATGTATAAATTTTAAAAATTTTGAGTTTGTACGAAAAACAATTTGAAGCTTATGGGAATTCGTAGAATAGTTGATCGAAAAGTTGAAGAATGTTTTTGTATGGAGTTGGTTAAAAAGTGAGAAAATATAATATTAGATGTAATTTTTTTAATGAATGTATATTGAAATTAGTTTGAAAAGATATTGAAATTTGTGTAAAATTTTGATGTTTTGTTGTAAATTGTTTTGAGTTTTTGAAAAACTTCGTAAAAGTTGAGAAGTATTTCCCTTAGCCTATATGAGTAGTGAAACAAACATTAATATATTAGCTAAATTACTCCGCACGTCCCTGAGGTTTGACTTTTTCCCAACTTAGTCCTCAGGGTTCGATTTTTTCTAAATATATCCATGGGGTTTAGTCTCAATATCAAACAGGTCCTGTCGTCAACTTAATGGACGAAAATGCACACGTGGCTAACGACGCACACGTGTAAATTGACAGCTCGATTAAAAAAAATCGTCCAATCGCATTGTGACACGTGTCAATAAAATAAAAATTAAAAAATTAATAAAAAACTATAATTAATTTAGTTTTATTTTTTTAAAGAAAAAAAAATTGACTAGAGCCGGGAGCGGCTCTTGGGCAGCTTGAAGTGCATAATCTAGCATCGTCCAATGGTTCTTCTTTACCTGCTTCGTCAAGATGTGGCTTGGCTCCATCAGGTGTACCAATCAATCAACATGTCTGTCTCCAAATCTTTAACTTCTGATTCAAAACCACTGATTAAGAGTTATGAACTTGAAGCAATCCCTCTGGACATTTCTGCGTTCCATTTGCTAAGAATTTCGTCCCGCTTCAAGGAGGATTTAATACGTGAGCTGAGATCTTTGAGTTCTGATTGTTAGGCTGCATTTCCTGTTCTAGATCATTGGTACTATTGGCTTCGAATCACTCTGGGTAGGAAGCCCTTGAAAATATCCGCTGTTCTTTTCTTCACTGCCCTTGAAAACGCTTCAACGGAGGTGAAACATTATGGTGATGGTGATGGCCATGGAGGGAGCAATGCGTATATGAACAAACTTTCGTGACAGACTTCCGTTCAGCTTCACGTACACCAGGTTGAAGCTCCAGCTCCACGGTATCGGGAAATTTGGCATCCTTGAGAATTGAAGAACAGGTAGCTTTGAGTATGCTCTGGGGAGGTCCCCAAGCAGCCCCAGAGCCGCTCCCAGGGTGAAGGAGGGATTCCTCCTCCCAGAACTGGGCGGCCAGACTACTCCGGCGGCCGGTGGAGGGGGCCTCCAATCCTTCCCCTTTTTTTAATAAAATAAAATTGATTATGTTTTTTTTTATTAATTTTAGATTTTTTTTATTTTACTGACACGTGTCAATTTTCACGTGTGCGCCGTCAGCCACGTGTACATTCCCGTCCACTAAGTTGACGGTAGGACCTGTTTGAGATTGAGACTAAGCCTCATGAATATATTTAAGAAAAATCGAACCCTGAGGACCAAGTTGGGAAGAGGTCAAACCCCATAGACCTGCGGACTAATTTAGCCTAAGAATGAAGAGAAGTAAAGAAGAGAGGATATAACCATACTCTTTAGAAAAGACTCCACAAGCTATAGATAACATACATGGATAAAAAATAATAAGATGAATCTTCAGCAATAAAAAGTGAAACCAAGTCCAAAAATCATACAAAACAAAACAATTTAATCTCTCTCCGAAATGAAAAAAAGACCAAATTAATCTCTCCCTGTGGCATATCAAAAAATTAAATTAAAACATATAACAGGCATATATATATATATAATTGCCTAGAGAGAAAAAAAATGGCATGCAAAGTCGAAGCTGGTAACTAGTCTTGCAATGGGCCTCGTGGAGGATGGGAGCTCAATCTGGACCCTATGACATTGGTGCGTCCTGGTGTGGCCTTTTTGTTTTGTTTGCTCATTGAGTGAAGGAAACTCCAGAGATAGGAAACAAATACAACGGGAGAAGGGAGTTTCTTTTACAAGGACCGAGAGAGATGATGGAAAGAAAAATATCATTGTATCAGTCTATAAAAGGCCATGGAAAGCGAGGCCCATTACATATGTACCTTTTTTTACGAAAATTTTGGCCGGAGCCCATTATCTTACCTAGACTTTGGGAGGAGGGCGATTTTAAATTATAATATATATATAGTTTATATGGTATATAGTTTTTGTTAAATTCATAATGATAAAAACAGATATTAGGAAAAAATACATGTTCGCTTTCAGATAATAGATATAATTCGGATTCAAAAATTTGAGTTAAGTTCGAGCAAAATATTAGGCAAAAGGGTGTTTTCGTTTAAAGTTGTCATATATCGTATTAGGGCTGCACAATGCCACCAGAAAATTCCGGTGGCACCGGCACCAGTACCAGTACCGGCACTGGGTTCCTGGTACCCGGCCTAACCGGTGCCGGTGTAGGTTTAGTTTTTTGAAAAAACCGGGATAAACCGGGATTTTTTTTAGTTTTTTTAGTTTAGTTTCTACTCAATAGTTTAAACTTTAATTTCACCTCAAGACGTAGTATACTAGAAGCATGACAAGATCTACTCAATAGTTTAGTTTCCCCTAAATATTTAAGATTTGTTGTTGGTTTTGTCTAATCAAATACTTACATTCAAGTTACCAAGAAGCTTGCTAGGTGAATGAACTAGTTATTTAGAATTTTGTTAGAAAAAATTACAAATTTATTGTATTTAGAAGGGTATATATGAAGGCATTGGAATCATAATTAAAGTGCATCACATAATATAAGTCAAGAGGTCGAGATTCTACCACGAAAAATTAACAAATCGATGTATGAGTTTAAGAGTTTTTATGAAATTTTAACTAATTGTCTAAATTTATAATTTATAAAATTGACAAATCACTATTAAATTTATACCATGCTTGCAAAATCAGTCACTCAATTACCTTTTAGTTCAAATTTCTAATACATTTTAGTTCAAAAATTCAGACAGAGTCATCGCGTTTGACTAGCATTTGACAAGCGCTCGAGCGCCTTAAAAAATTCCTAACTTTTTGGATTTTCCTTGTGAAACCAAGGGAAACCCTACTAGGTTTTGAACATGTTTTAAAATAGTTATTGATTTTTTAATTAAAGAGAAAACACATATTCTCCCCTCTAAGTGTTGTTAGGGTCTAAACTGGATTTTTCAAAAGATAATAGTTTCTACTTACAGTGACGTCTCTATTACTTTCGTTTTTAAATTCTCATCTTATCTTTTAAGGAAAGTGAACAAAGAGGTAATTAAACACATATTCTCCCCTCGTGATCAATGAATTGAAGGTGGAGTCCTTTGCTCAAACGTCAAATCCCATATGAGGAAAGTGAACAAAGAGGTAATTAAACATTTCATCATGAATAGGTCATTTTCGAAAAAAAGTTGTACACTTATCATGGAGGAGGCCAACTTGGACAGTTGTGAAAAATCTAGTTTAGACTCTAACAACACTTAGAGGTGGAAAATATGTGTTTTACCTATAATTAACAAATCAATAACAATTTTAAAACATGTTCTAAAATTTTTCAGCCTAGATATGCATAATAATCAACTCAGTCAACATAATGGTAGCGAAAAATTAAAACAAACTTCGATCACACAAATAGACAAGGATTTTGGTGACGAAGTGAAAAACCTTTGAAATATCATTCCAAGGAAAAACCACTCCGGGCTAGCAGCCACCTAGAATCCACTAAGAAGAAAACTTTACAAACTGTAATTCAGACACTCGCAACCCCTGTTGCTTGACTCTGACAACCCTGATGTAATAATCTAAGACTCCCTGCATAGACCCGCTCCGTGCGGCATTCCCCTCAAACCTTTGAGGATATTTTTATGGATTCTTCACCGTACACTCTTGTTCTTCAGCACGCCTTCAACACCATGAAGCTTACAAAAATATTTTATCGAAGAATAGAGAAAAACTTGTCAATCTTGAAGCACAAATTTTCTTGAATTTTTCTCTCAAGGAATGAGCCACTAATCTACTCAATGGAAGCCTCAATCACCTTTAGGACGGCCTATCACGAAATCTAGTAGGGTTTCCTAACATTTCAAAAGGAAATTCCAAAAATTCAGGGATTTTTGAAATTCGCCGGAAGTCGCTCGAGCGCTTGTTGAGCTCTGGTCAAACGCTTATGTTTCTGTCTGAAATTTGCACTGAGGGCTCGAGCGCTTGTCAAACGCTGGTCAAACTTGATGACTCTATATGAGTTTTTTTCAAGGACGCTCGAGCACTTGTCAAATACTGGTCAAACGTGATGACTCTGTCTGAATTTTTTCAAGGGCGTTCGAGCGGTGGTTGAACGCTGGTTGAACGTGATGAAGACTTTGGACAGACCATCAACTCTAACTCTTGAACAAATGTGGGGACCAAAAGTACAACTCGATCAAGACATATTTTGACACGGAATTTTGCAAATACAAAAATGCTCTAACAAACTCCCCCTTTGGCAATTCCGTGACGAAACCCACATATATAATAAACAAAACAAGGATCTTTTCCAATCACCAAAGCAATGATCCTATTACATGAATATGAACCCTATGACCTAAAGACATGTTCAAGAGTCTTTGAATCGGTTACCTGAAAAACACAATCTCATAGACCAAGTGAAAGCATAGAGAATCAACGTGTATATAGAATTACCAAATGAACTACATTAACAAAACATTGCTCCCCCTTAATCTATGCTCCCAGTTATTCATACATTGCTCCCCTTATTCTATTCTCACAGTTATTCATTAAAACTCTTCTCCCCCTTTTTGTCACGAATGGACAAAGGGAAACCAAATGCCACAGCTCATTGAGAAAATAAAATGCTTGCAAACATGAAAATGAGCATCAACCAACATAAGAAAAGCATATCATAAAGAATAGTATATAAAGGCATAATCAAGGCACAATTAACCAAAACCGACAACAATCCACAAATGAAGAGGCGAATAAGAAAGACAACACACAATGTGATACTGAGATAAGGAAAAATTATTGAAAAGAGCAAATGATCAAATGCCAAAAATCAGCACAAAATTCATGGAACTAAGAGACATAGCCAAAATTCTCAAGAGCATGGAAAATCAATACAAACGCATTGTATGATCATGGAAAATAATATTCATTGATTTTATGCCGCACGTCTCTAAACGGTTTTAACATCAATAATTAAAAAATGTGAACCGCATACGGTTGTGAAATACGAAACATAATCAGAGAGGCTTAAGACCTTAAATTTGTGAGGGAGGTCAAAACTAGCCAAATGAAACCATGAGTGAAAAGAGAGACATATCACACCAGGTGAAAGTCAAACCCATAATTTGTGTGGGAGGTCAAAGCTAGCCAATGAAACCATGAGTAAAAAGAGAGACATATCACACCAGGTGAAAGTCAAACCCAATGCCACTAGGACCTGAGTATGCAACTTTGTTGTTTGTTTTTCTCCCCATAAATATTTTGCATCTTTTGCTTTTGTTTTTCTTTTCTTTTCTAGAATAGTAACAACTTCTTTTGAAGTGGAGAGAATCTTTTTTGGAGCATTTGACTCTTAGAGGGGCAATGAATAAGGTCAGCTAGTCAAAGGTCAATTCAATCTGATGAACATGATCTCTTTCACTTGTGGTTGCAGACAAAAAAACTCACACATGCGGTCAAACCTCATCTAACCATATTCAGTGTGTATTGTGATTCGGTATGACAAATATACATTTGAAAATCATATCAGCTAATAAAAAAAAGAGACAATAGGTATGACTCTCAAATCATATTATAATCCAGACATAAATTGAGAAAGTATGTAAAAGATCATGCTCGAAAATCTCAAGTATGTCAAACAGGACAATGACCAAATGTGCTGACAAAAGGCACACAACAATCATAAAAAAAATTTAATATTTTTTTAAAAAAACGAAACAGTGAAATAAGAGCACATGAACTCACAAGATAAACAAACACATAAGAACAATAATATAAAAACTAAATATAAATGCAACCTATGTTAAAGTAAGCAAGAACAAAAAAATATTCAGGGAGTAGAACACTTACCAATAACCTTCATGTTGGCTAATCGGATGTCATCCTTTTTCACCCAAATCTTCTTGACAATTGTTGATTGTTTCGTCAAGTTCTGGAACTTCTCATTTAGTAAAATGGTATGCTCAGTCAGAAATTTGACTTGATGAGCAAGGTTCATGTGATTGTTATTGTAGGCAGACAAATCAAATGCATTCTCTTGTCTTTTCAATTTAAAACAATTAGGTCTGATGTGACCTATTTTTCCACAAAAATGAAAAGTAAGAACATACCGATGTGAAATATGTGGTTTAGGTGAAACAATATGAGAATAAGTATTCATGGACTGAGAGTTAGTCTTTTAACCTTCACTCATCTTTCTCTGAGGAGCTTTAACTTCTGCTTGTTTGACTGGCAATGATGCTGGAACGAAGACAATCGTTGAAGTGGATGCACCACTCGACGTGTTGTACCCCAATCCTTTCCTATTTCCAGGTGTTGCTCCCAGGCTTAACATGTGGTCGAGCTTTTTAGACCCACTAGAAAATTGCTGAAGTTGAACATTAGATTTCTCTAGTTTGGACTCTAAGTCTTTGACTTCAACTTCAAGGACCATGTTCTTCAGTTTCAAGTCATCAGACAACTTGATGTATTCTTCAAGCTTGGCAGTGAGATTATCCCTTTCAAGTTGAGTCTCATGAAGTTTCTCTATGGTCCTTTTATTTACCTTGTGCAGTTCAAGCTTTCCCTAAAGAGTTTGTCATACACCTCTTGCAAGCATTCTTCAATATCAGATTCATCCTCAGATGTCTCTGTTTCAGAATTAATATCCTGCGAATCACAATTATCAGTACTACACATAAAAGCCATAAAATTTACCTTTTTCTTCTTCATCACTGTTGGAATTTGATTCGTCATCACTCAGTGAAGCAATCATCGCGTTTCCTTTCGACTTAAGATATGTTGGACATTCTGATCTAACATGACCAAATCCTTGACATTCAACACACTTCAGTTTTTTACTCTTGGAGTCATTAGACATGTGCTTGTCCTTTTTGTCCTTTCTGAACCCACTAGAACTACCCTGATTCTTTTCAGAATTATTGTTAAATGAACGCTGACCACTTCTTGATTTCAAAAATTTCTTGAATTGTTTGACAAATATAGCAAACTGTGCATCATCAAGAACTTCTTCATCTGAATCAACGGATATCTCTTCTTTGATCGATCTCAAAGCAATGGACTTGTTCTTCTTGGGCTGAGACAATGATACTTCATAAATCAGCAAAGAGCCTACCAATTCTTCAATCTTTACCTTGCCAAGATCCTTGGTTTCCTCAATAGCAGTGACTTTCGATCTGAATCTTTCAGGTAGAGATCTCATAACTTTCCTGACTACTCGATGTTCTGAAATCTTTTCACCCAGATTATAGCTTGAATTTACTGTTATTCAGCTTTGCATAGAACTCATCGAAGGTTTCATCTTCTTTCATTCGAATCTCTTCAAACTTTGTGGTCAACATTTGAAGTTTTGAAGTTTTTAACGTTTTGATTCCTTCATGAGTGGTTTCCAGAAAATCTCAGGCTGTCTTAGATGTTTCACACATAGATATACAATTAAATTATTCAGCAGACATAACCATAAAAATAGAATGTAAACCTTTATTATTCCAATTACATTCACTGATCTCATTGATAGTCCAAGTGCTATTATCTTTAGGTGTTTTAACACCTTCAACCTCAGATATAGGTGCAGACCACCCTTTAACACAAGATCTCCAGGCACGTTCATCAAGAGATTTCAAAAAAGTTTTTATGCGAACTTTCCAGTACGCATAATTGCTTCCATCAAAATATGGAGGCGCGGACAATGACTGACTTTTGTCCATCTAGACTAAGGGTTAAGGACCAAGTTTAACCTCTGATACCAATTGAAAATCTAGTTTAGACCCTAACAACACTTAGAGGTAAAAAAATATGTGTTTTACCTATAATTAACAAATCAATAACAATTTTAAAACATGTTCTAAAATTGTTCAGCCTTGATATGCATAATAATCAACTCAGTCAACAGATAGGCAGCGAAAAATTAAAACAAACTCCAATCACACAAAGAGACAAGAATTTTGGTGACAAAGTGGAAAACCTTTGAAATACCATTCAAAAGAAAAACCACTCCGGGCTAGCAACCACCTATAATCCACTAAGAAGAAAACCTTAAAAATAGTGATTCAGACAAGGACAACCTCTGTTGCTTGACTCTGACAACCCTGATGTAATAATCTAAGCCTCCCTGCTTAGACCCTCTTCGTGCGGCATTCCACTCAAATCTTTGCGGATCTTCTTATGGATTCTTCACCGAACATTCTTGTTCTTCAACACGCCTTCAACACCATGAAGGTTACAAAGATTTTTTATTGAAGAATAGAGAAAAACTTGTCAATCTTGAAGCACAAATTTTCTTGAGTTTTTCTCTCAAGGAATGAGGCACTAATCTGCTCAATGGAAGCCTTAATCACCTTTAGGACGGCCTCCCACGAAACCTAGTAGGGTTTCCTAACATTTCAAAAAGAAATTCCAAAAATTTAGGGATTTTTGAAATTCGCCGGAAGTCGCTCAAGCGTTTTTCGAGCGCTAGTCAAACGCTTATGTTTCTGTCTGAAATTTACACTGAGCGCTCGAACGCTTGTCAAACGTGATGAATCTGTATGAGTTTTTTTCAAGGACTCTCGAGCGCTTGTCGAACGCTGGTCAAACGTGATGACTATGTCTGAAATTTACACTGAGCGCTCGAGCGCTTGTCAAACTCTAGTCAAACGTGATGACTCTGTATGACTTTTTTTCAAGGACGCTCGAGCGCTGGTCAAACGTTGGTCAAACGTGTTGACTCTGTCTGAATTTTTCCAAAGGCGCTCGAGCGCTGGTTGAATGTGATGAAGATTTTGGGCAGACCATCAACTCTAACTCTTGAACAAATGTGAGGACCAAAAATACAACTCGATCAAGACATATTTTGACACGGAATTTTGCCAATACAAAAATGCACTAACAACTTGTTTGTTTGCTAGCAATTATAAAGAGAAGCCTCCATATAATATACGACATAATGCCTCTAATATCAATCAAAGGGTCATCCAAGTATCAAGCAAGCCTCTATTTTAAAGTCTTTTTTTTTTTAAAAAAAAATTCTTGTTTTTTCTTAACATAAGGGTAGAAGATAGAGACCGGTGTAGACTCTCTCGGGACTTAAATAGAAAAACCTCCACCCAATGTCTATATAGTAAACCAGAAGGGCATCTATGGGACTAAGAAGCTTTGTGTTACAAATATTTAAGGTTGAAATCGAGTTTGTTTTCATTAGTTGAAGAGGAAAGGCTCAAAATCAAAGCTAAATTTTTTGGAATTATGTATTGTGAAATCAAATAAATTAAAGGATATTAAAAGGCAATCTCTTAACAACTTTCCTTATTTTTGAAGTATTTGGTTTTGTAACACAAATTCTTTCTTATTTTTGAAGTATATTGGTTTGTTTTATCAGTTAGAGAAACGGGTTCAAAACAAATTATACTGTCTGTATTGCACCCCGAAGTCTAATTAGAAGTGGTATAAAGGACCAACCATCTTGCTCTCAACACGGCATTGGAGAAGTCCTAAGGAACAGGATCTTGTGGACTCCGCCATAGTCACCCTCCACCCCTAAAAGATCAGCAGAGAGGGATGTCTCTGCTATTTTCCTCCTTCTTCGTGTTCGTGCTCATGGCTCATTTCGGGGATGTTAGGCCTGAAGAACTCAAACCCAAGAACATATTTCTCTTGGCCGGTCAAAGCAATATGTCTGGCCGTGGCGGCGACTATAACGACACCAAAACGGACAAGGTCGTGTGGGACGGCGTAATCCCTCCCGAGAGCACTCCCAGCTCGGATATCCTCACACTGGCTTTGAACAATACGTGGGTGGAAGCCCGTGAGCCACTCCATCAGGAGATTGATAGCTTGAAGACCTGTGGGATTGGCCCTGGAATGCCCTTTGCCCATGCAATCTTGAAGAAAGAACCCAGCTTTGGCGTGATTGGTCTGGTCCCATGCGCAATAGGAGGAACCAAGATACATGAGTGGCAACGGGGGACCAAGTTATACAACCAGTTGGTGGATAGGGCAAGAGCCTCAGTTCAAAGTGGTGGAAAAATTCAAGCCATGCTTTGGTATCAGGGTGAGAGCGATTGTGGAGATGAATATTACAAGTTCTATAAGGAAAGAACTGAGAAATTTTTCAACGATCTCCGAGCTGATCTGAACTCTCCCGACCTCCCCATAATCTTGGTACGGTCTCTCTTTATTTGTCCTTTTGATGGATTCAGTTTTTATAAGCACCAATTTTCCCTTTTGAAAAAGTTGAGATTTTTGTCATACTTGAACTACTTATCTGGTTCCAAAGGTATCATGAAGTTGTCATTTAATTGGAGTTTCTAGTTTGGTTTTAGGTAGTCGGCTTTTTAAATCGAACTGGTGATCCTGTTTTCCTACGTACGCGGGAAAAACTGTACTTCATCATTGATCACTCTAAATTGCTATCCTATTTGCAATTTACTTTCTAAACTACCACTCTTCCTAATTGACCCCATTAGCTACCATCCTTTTGTAATCTGCCCATAAATAAATATCTAAATCTAAAAATAGATAAATAATTTGTTTTAAAAAAAAGCTAAAGGATTAATTTCATAAAATTTCTTTTGTGATTTTCTTAAATAAGTGTGTGCTTCTTCAAACAATAAAAAGAAAAAAAAAACATGTCTTGTTGTATGCAGGTTGTAATCACATCATCAGAAGGCAACCACATGGCTGATATAAGACATGATCAGCAGAAAATAAATCTGAAAAATGTGGAGAACGTTGATGCAATGGGATCAACCTTTCTACCGGACAACAAGCACTTGGATACTAAATCCGAAATTCGCATTGGTCAGAAGCTGGCTCATAAATTTCTTACCTCTAATTTTTAGTCTGGCTCATAAGAATTTCGTACCTCTAATTGCTCTAATTTTGGAGATTTTCATGTAATCTTTTGGTTTTATTTTGATGATCATTGAGTGCCTTCTAATATGCATAGGGGCATGATTTATATATATATATATATGCTCAATTTACTCTTTGGTTTGGATCCGAACATTTTTATTTTATGCAAAAGGTATGTGCTCTATTGTGTAGTAGAAACCCCACTACGCCCCGTGACAACTTTGGATTCTCTAATAATTTCAATAGACTTTGACCTCTTACCTACAAAAATAAGACGAATTATGGGGAATTGAAAAGTCAAATTTAACTTAGCATAAAAGTTAACATTATTCAAAACTATATCTGAACGGAATCATCCCATTCCAAAGTAATCAGATTTTCAACAGCAACTTAGAGTTACCTTCAAATTTGCAGTAACTCTCGGTGCTCAATGGGCAATAAAATTGCAAGATGCAATAGTTCATTAGCCAAATTGAGACTATAAAGAGTAACCAAATGTATGAGGCTGACGAAGATAAGGATTGAAAAGCTTTTGAATCATGAAGATAAGGATAAAAGATGTTCGACATTTAATTAGAGTTACTTTCGTCTGATCTTAGCTCGAGCGAAAAATGTGCATTTTTACACATATTCAACTCGCCCTAGTTTTGCTTGATCTTAGCTCAAGCGAAACATGTGACTTTTTACACAAAACCATTTCGCCATACCTTCGCCCGATTTTGACTCGAGCGAAAATGAGGTAGTTTTATACATATTTAATTCGCTAAACCCCAAAGGGCTGGCCTGAGTGGTGAAAGCTTGAGGCCTAGGGGTTTGCTCCCCCTGAGGTCCCAAGTTCGAATCCTCTCAAGTGCAAAAAACTCATTGACGTCACTCCCTCAGCGAAGCTGGGCCAGGTTCGTCCAAGCTCGGTGCACGTGGTTGGGTGCCCGGATTTCCCTCGTCACCCAAAAAAAAAGAAAAATAATTTCGCTCAATGCTAGCTCGATCTTGGATAGAGGAAAATCTTCCATATTTGAATTTTTTTATCTTATTCTATTTAAGCCATGAGAAAAACGTCCAAACTCTTTACCTAAGCCATTTTATTTTTTCTTGGCGTCTCATGCTTGAGAGAAAAAAAAATCCTTTGATACCTTTGCACATAAAATGTTTATATTTTTTAACTCCTACATCAATACCATTGACACCAACATCCTGTGAGAAGCCTTCAGAGAGCTTAAGGAGATTGACAGCTGGAGTTATAGTGTCGAAGAACTAGGGCATT
Source organism: Myrica gale (assembly GCA_963930655.1). Taxonomy (NCBI): domain Eukaryota; kingdom Viridiplantae; phylum Streptophyta; class Magnoliopsida; order Fagales; family Myricaceae; genus Myrica; species Myrica gale. The sequence goes on from OZ005615.1 coordinate 19,380,724, forward strand.
CTTGAAGAGTTTACAAGAAGAACCTCATAAGATTGAGGATTAACCGCAAATGAGCGGGTCTAAACTGGATTGTTTAGATTATTATTTCGAGGTAGTCAGAGTCAAGCAACTAGATGTTGTCCGTGTTTAAACTACTGATGTAAAATTTATCTTTGTGAATTTTTGGTGGCTACTAGCCCGAAGTGGTTTTTCCTTTGATAAGGATTTTCACTTCGTCATAAAATCTCTTGGCTTGACGTGTGATGGATATTTTATTTGTGTTTGATATTTGTTAATTGTTTAATACTTTCAGATCTAGACAAAACTAATTTAGAAGTTGTTTTAAATTTGTCTAATAATCGAAAAAGAAAGTGGCTATACCTATTCACCCCTTCTAGGTGTGCTTTAAGGTCTAAACCTTGTTTTTCAGATATGAATCCTGAGAATCGATTGGGGTCTTGGTAGTATGTTCTCTCTAAGGTCTCAAGTTTAAAAATTCATAAATAGTATCAATATTTTGGACCCTCTAAATCTTTAGCTCAGAATTAGAAGATGTGATAGTTTCTCTATCTTTACTTTTTCGTCGACTCTCATCAAGTATCTTCACTTTATTACCAATTATCATACCTCAAATTTTAATAACCAAAAGGTTTGATTAAAAAAAACGGGGGTACCTTTCCTTTTCAAAACAAACTAAGGGGTAAATTTTTGAATAGTCTGTGAGGTGTATTAGATGCAGTGAAACTCCAATTTTACAGTCTACAACTTGAAATCTACCTCCGAAAAAAAAACAACAATTTAACGGTGTCGTTTTAGTTGTGTGGAAATAGTTTCCTAATCCTACGTGCGTGGTATCACAGCTCCTCTGGCCCGTATTTTGTTCCAATTCGGATATATTATTTGAACAATCTTGTTGAACCGCTGAATGCCGATGACATAGCGGATGATACACGCCGAAGGTCGGGTACGGACTGGCCTCGAAGCTCAGGCCCTCCGGGGTGTTCGTAAAGACCGTGGAGGATAAGCCCCAGGCGGGGGATTGGGCGGTGAAGAGGCAAATGCAGCATTCGATTAGCCGAGGGGTTGACTGGTTGTTTCTGGTGTCAGACGATTCGGACAGGGCATTGGGGAGGCATGCGGATGTGTGGGTACCGATACAGGTGGAGAACGGGGAGGTGCGGAGAAGGATTTGGTGCCTAAGAATCAAAGGAGGAGGGAGGAGGATCTGTTTTCGGTTAGTGGTGGATGAGCTTGTGGCAGCGAGGACTGAGATCAATGGCGTGAGGATTTCTTCTTTTTCTGAAGGGGAAGTGGAAGATTTAGAGGAAGAGGGAGAATGGGAAACAGAGGAGGTGAACCTAGAGAATTTGTTTTTGGATAGTGAGGAGGAGGAGGAGGATATTCTTTATTGATGTGGCAATTATTGGTGGGATTATACAAGGAATGTGTGTACCAATTCATTCTTTTGTGAACCAGGATGTTTTGCTTTTAAGTAGAACAATCAGGCGTGGCAATGACGTAAGAGATTCAATGCAGAAGTAGCTAATGTTCAGTTGACTGTTTCGGGGGCGCACATTGTTAACACATTGTCATCTTCTAGAAATCACCGCAATGCTTAACTGCTGGAATATTTTTGGCTGCTTGCACTCGAAGGAGCTAAGCTAGTATTTCCATCTGGAACAATTTTCTCCTCACCCTCAAAAGGCGAGGTTGCTTCCTATAGTGTAGTATTCATGCCTGCAGAAATGGTATTGTCCACTCCAAATCATCTGTTAATGTCTATTTGTGTAGCCAGTAGAAGCTAGAATAACCTCCATTAAAAAATTTCTAATGAGAATTGATGCGATAATTTGATCCATTTAGGACTAGGTTTTTCTTTTTTTCTTTTTTTGCATTTGCCTGGTATGTTGTTTAGTCCTGAAATTTGAATGAGTGGCAGAAAGATGCTTACGTATGGTCAGATCATGGGGAACAAACCTTTCGCCCAATTACTGATATCTAGAAGAACAGTGTTTGCCTTGGTTTGCCTGCACAGTTGATGCGAAAGCTTTCGCATGTTGTGGATGTTGGGATCGCGGGATCGGCGCAGCGGAAGAACATGATCGTTGAAATCAAAGCAGTCCAAGCGTTCTCCTTCAGATCCACTCACACAGGTTGAGAGAGAGAATCATAGAGAGAGAAAACTTAGAGAGATAAAGTTTTCTCATATTATCATCTTCTTCTTTCTCAAATGAAGTTCTGAGCTATTTATAATGGCTCCCTCAGAACTTCTCTTGTACTCATGCATGGAATCTTTAGGGATCTCAAATCTCGGCCGTAGGATCACCATAAAAAACTTTTTTTCATTAACTCCCTTATATTTTGTATTCCGAATTTATGGGCTTCTACAAATTGTGATCATGTCCATTAACATATCACAATTGACCCCCGAGATAGTGAGACTATTTTTCATGAAATCCTTTTTGCTAACAATTATTTGTTTATTTATCCTTCCACCATACTATATTCCACATGAGCTAATAGGACCGGAATAATATCACTGATTATGTCCCTAGCTCATATAATTCTTAATTCACAATCTGTAACTCGTTGGACTCTCAAATTGTTTCTAAAACAATTTCACAAATAAATATATAATATATATTAATTTCGAAAAATATTTTCGCAAACATCCACTGGCCAGTGATTTCTTTTCAAGTCCAACCCTATAGAGATATACTGAATATACTGTCTCACAAAGAGACTGTTGGATTCCTTGTTGAGCATTTACACAATCTCATTCATCATATACAAGACCCAATGTTGTCTGAAATATTTGACCTAGAAAGATCATCACCAAATGACTCGGTCAAAATACAAGTACACAACAAACAAACCTGCATAAACATCTCAGGTCTAATGATACAATAAACTAATTGTGTTGAATACCTTCTCTACATCAGTGACCAGTTCCAGAAGGTATTCATATGCGATCTCGCTCAGTGCATGTACACTTACAATGTACTCACTCGTCTGCTTAAGGTCACTACCCCAATGACGGAGTCCATCATCCTATTTTAATAGAGGCACAACGAGTGTAGACCTATTTGTACATACACATGTACATCGGTCTAGAACAACGGTCAAGTGAACAAGGAATCGAAAAGCCATACTCTCTGCCTTTTGATTCATTAATCATCGGCATGACTTTTCTACAATTTCACATACCAATATAACTGTGTAACATCTCATGTCACAACATTATACCCAATAAGTAATAAATACATGTGTAGATAAAATAAATAATTATCTCATAATTATTCTAATAATTGGTTTTGAGGGCATATTTCCAACAGTGGATACCTGAGATATCTGCCAAACAAACTCGTCTTTAGGCTGAACGTTATTTTTTAAATGTTCTTTGTTCTTCTGGTATCTTGGATATACACAGCTTGCGAGGTTTATGGTTACATAATCTAGTAGCTTATTTTGTGTAATGGGCATATTTCCACAATTCTGCTTTGCTCAGGCTCCCATTTATCCTGAAGCCAGCGTTTTGATTCTTTAGGTAATTAAAGTTCCCTGTATTTTCTGAGTCTTGTAGTTAAAATGTCAGTTAAAGAATTGGATAGCATTGGTGGATCATCCTTGATAGTACAGAAACCATTTGGATGCTTCCCCTGGTGGTCATGTTTTCAAATGTTGTGGCTTGATGGAGGTTCTTTTGAAGATTTATAATAATGTCATGGACATCTTTGAACTGTCTTCAACTCCCAAACTGTTCTAAAGAAATGACCATTTATTTGAAGTTCCTGCCAATGTTTAGTTCTGAACTTTGGACCATGTTAGTGGGATAGCGTCAAATTTCATTAACTGTACTTAGGCCCTTGATCAGGGGCAACCACAGATGAAGCAAGTTTTTAACATGTCTGACAACATAATATCTGTTCCTTTCTAGTATGAAAACATCTCTAATGTGGGATTTTTTTTGTTTGGCTGTATGCACATGAAGATAAATTACTCTTCTCCTCATTATGACCGATTTCTTGAAGGTTGATTCTCGTTCTCTTCAGATCTGCAAAAATGATATTTGAAACATTCAAAAGTACTCAAGTATTTGTCTCTGTTGTTTGAGTAGAATTATTGGTGAAAGCCTGAAGAATAGCTGAATGAGGAGTTAGTGGTGAACCATGCAAGGATGCTACTCTGAAGCTGGAGTAAATTAAGTATACATATTTGGTGAAGAGACTTGTTATAGGTTGTATGTTGTGTTCACAACTTATCATGAGGCGTGTATACAACCTCCTGGAATTTGAAATAGTTGAATAAAGGTGGTCAGTGTGGTTACCTTATTTTGTTTAATATATCTACGGAACAATTTATATTAACTAGCCTTAAACTTTCTATTTGCCATAGGAAACCAAGCTTTCGTACACTTGGCCACTTGGGTATATCTCCTTCTTACGTTAGCGCTTGCATCTTCACTGCAGGTAGCCACCGTCTACGTACCATGACCACCTCATATCCCTCGACTTTGTCCTATGCATGGAGGCTGGATCACTTGGTGTTCTGTATCTGATGGGTCATAAAAATGACTAGAATTGAGTTAAGGCCCAGTAGGCCCAATAGGCCCAAGGTAGCTCAGTGGGGGTTCGGGCAGACTTCAAGATGCTAAACAGATTGGTCATTGAAAGTAATCCGAGCCCATGAAAAGCAGTCCATTAAGGAAAGATTATCGGAGTTGTTGGTGAATCAGTTGAAGACTCGGTATAAATTCGAAATCCTCGGCACGACAAATGTCGTGAGATCGAGGTTTCCATGTTATTAGTAGAACGCGCCCGACATCGAGGTCAAGTGGGTTAGCCGTTGAAGATCATCTTGTTAAAATCATGGCAGTTAACGGGATATCCGTCTACTACACTTCACTCCACGACCAGATAGTGGGGCACGACCTTGAAGGAACAACCGTGGCAGTTAACGGGATATCCGCCCACTACACTTCACTCTACGACCAGATAGTGGGGCACGACCTTAAAGGGATAAGGAGATGATCCCCAAGCAAAACAACGGGAGACCAATGATAATCTGAAAAGTAATATAAATACCCGGGGAATATGTAAAGTAATGGGGGATCTTTAGTGAGATACGAGTTACTTACAGTTGAACTGTTTAATTTCTGAGCCTCACGCTATCAAATACTGACTTAAGCATCGGAGGGTCTTTCCTTCTTGGAAGATCCGTCTTGATATTCGTCTGTTTTGCGGAGGTTGGGTTCAAGGACGTCGAGATTTGTTGGCACAAATACAAAGAACCATCATCTCGTTGATCCTTCAGTATCACCTTGTTACGCGTATCCTCAACAGCAGCTGCCTCATGGCTTGGATTCATAGCTTGTACCGTAGCAATTAATGAAAGCCATTGACATGATTCAGAAAAAATAAAAATAAAAACTAGCAGGACGGCAGGACACACTATCCTGAAGGTGCTTTTCCGCCTAATTGGCATTGAATCCAAGTCAAAAGACTAAAAGAGTACGGTGCAACTCTGGCAAGCGCGTGAACATCAATCTGATTGAATTTTTCTATTCCACTTCTTGGTCATGGTATGCTTATATAATTATCAAACGTTGTGGACCTCGTTTTGGTTTTTGATGCTGGCCTGGGACCTCGCACAGTACAGGAGGTCGTTACAAGATCAACTTCCTTTCCATATTTTCTGTCCTTTTTCTCTGGTACTAGTACTGATCAGTGCAGCACTTCCTCGATATTACTTGATAGCCTCTAGTGCCCCATAAAAGCAAAAAAAGAATACAATCCACTTGTAGCTGGAAACTCCTGCCCATGATTGTTTGCAGTGATGCAAACCAATTAGTCATGACCCGCTGAGCACGGGCCCTTGCCTTTTGTTTATTATCAATGTTAGTGCTGCCGACCAAATGAATCTCCAAGTTGGACGTAAGCCAAACTCCCACGTCTTACATCCCTCCCAATTATGCATAATTTGTCCTCCACCAAACTATTGGAACCTTTTCAGATCAAAAGCGCCCTTGATCATGCTTGGTTAGCGTGGAACATACGTTGTTTATATAATTATATTGGGTTCGTGTGTCCCTGCCATGTTGGGGGTATCACAGTTGCCAGTTGGGACAGCTCCGCCTCCTGTTGATCTCCGTCCGATCCATTATATTTTCCCGTTGAATTCACTTTGTCAAAGTTCTGAACAGTTGGAACCAGTACCGACCACAACCAAAATATTGAAAAACTGGAGTGCATGCTGATCTTCTCGTTCCTTTTCTTCTATATATACTTTAAATATTCCCCCATAGCTAGTTAATTACTACTTCTTAATTAGTGCATCTGACAATACCAGTAATCCAATGGGCTTGAATCTGTGAGTACTGTACGTATAGTTTGATTCCAGGTATGGCCGCCAAGAGAAGAGTTCAATATGATATATATATGCCTTCCAGGTCGTGTACCCAACCTAGAGAATGAATTCAAAGGCGATGATCCCACTTGTTCAGATTTTTTTAATTTTTTATTCCGACGGTGCGTCATGTATATTGATTATTGAAGGCTTCCAGGTGTTAAAAAAAATAGTCAATAAATCAAATCAAAAACTGATCATAAGCTCAAACCATATATTTATATATCGCCTAAACAAGTATACACGAGCCACGTTTCCTGCAGAATCATCAGTTTAGTCACCCCACTCACGAGCAAAGCACTCCTTAATTAATTAGAAGATAAAGAAAGAAACGATAAAGCTGTCCTTTAATGACTTTTCAACATAACTTACCAAGTAGCGTCCAACATACTTTACAAATTTTAAGATATATTTATTTTTATAAAGAGAGAATTAATCCGTTCTATTTTGTACACTTCAAGAAATTTGTCCTAACCTTTTGCGTCGGGTCATTTTGTTAATAAAGAGACAAAATTTGATTGATAAAACGCTAGCTCAAGCTATCACATAAGATTGTCCATTTTTAAATTTCTTAAATCCTAATCTAAATTTTTAACATTGTTTTCATCTGTATTTCGGGCGTTCTTTCAAATGCGGTAGCTAGGATTCCTTTTTATTTATTTATGATTCATCATCTTCGTAAAATAACTTAAAAATATTTTGGGATACCTTGATGGCCACCTGGATCCCTACCCCCGATCCATGCATGAAGACACTGTTCTTTTTGGCAGACGTTCCAACTTCCACTTAGGGGTGTTCAGTGTCACCGGAACTTTCCGGTGGCACCCCGGTGTTGGTGCCAGTTTTGTGTATCAGGGAAATCCCGGGGGTATTCCCGGTTCCCGAGGACCGGGAAACCGGCCTTCCCTTTCTTTTTTTTTTAATAAAAACGGCGTACGTCGTTTATCCTCCCCCTCCCCCTTCTTTCCCGATTCCCTCCCCCTCACCCCATTTTTCCCGAAACCCTCCCCAATCCCCTCTTCTCTTCGCCAACGACCTCCTGCCACACCTCCCCTTCCTCTCACGCGCAGCTCTCTTCGCCGACCACCACCCTTTGGTGAGTTTTCTTGCTCCCTAATGTTTTTTGTGTTCTACATCAGTTGAAGCTCTGCCAGCCTAACCCAGATGATTTGGGATATGTTGATTCTATTTCTGTTGAGGAAATTGGTGGTGCTAGGGTATGTTGCAAATGTTGCCTCAGTAAAGCATTTTGCCCGAATTTGTTTCTTTTCTCTGCAATTTTTGCATAATTTTTCCCCTTTCCAAACATATTTAAGTAACCATTTTGAAGAATGAAGAAGGTGGGAATTTTGTTGCCACTGTAAATTTTCCCTTTCTCCTGCTGCACCGAAAACTAGTGAAAAGATCTTATGATTCTTTCTTTCCTTTTTGTGTGGAGTGGGGAGGCAAAAGAAACAAGAAAGATGCACAAGATTGCATTAAAATCTACAGTTGAATGATAATAGGCGTATATCATCCCAATTATCCATATGTAGCGATCAAGGCCTGAACGAAAATGCCACTCATGTAAGCGTCGCAGCTGTGATTTTGAAGGATTTGGGTCAGTGTAACCTGCAATGATTAAAATACTTTGAGTCAGAATGTCCTCGCAATGTTCCAGCAGGGAATATGCAGCTCTTTCAAGTTACTAACCAAGAACAAATGTAAGTGGGCTCCAAACCCATTCGAATACTCCAGGTATTTCCCATACTAGGATAACTACCAAGAAGCACGAAATGATTTTTACAGCCATGACTGACCCATTCTCATTATACTTGTTCAGAATACCAAGTGCCCCATAGACCATGAGAGTGAAGAGGGTGTGCATGGGGCAAATGTAGTATAGCATGTAACTGTTTCTGAATTCAAAGATTTCCATGCAGGTTTGATATTTAAATTGGCTTACAGTTTCTGAATTTAAAGGTCAATACTAAGTTCAGACCATGGATGTAGAGATATTGATGATAATATTGCTTACGGTTTTGTTGTTGGGTTCTATAGTGTGGAGAAATGTGGTGGATGTTGGTGGAACTTATTTGTAATTTGTGGCTTAACTTTCCACAGATCATTTATCTTTGCTATGTATATCTTGTTTACTCATTATGTTTATGTTTTTTCTTTCAAATGCATGCGATTCTTTTTAGGTACAGTTTTTGTCTTGACATAGTATGGTGACAGAATCTAATATGTTGCAGATTGATAGGCTTCTAGCTTTGCTTGTAGAGGAGGCATCACAATCTGAAAGATCTGGTCATCCATTTCCTCTAACTATTGTGTTTGTGGAAAGGAAGGTATATTGAGTTTTTTTAGCTTTATTATGTCATTGTTATTGTCATCTTTTTTCTTGTTCCTTATGCTATTTTATTTAGAACCAATGTCTTACTGGTAGACCTGTTGAGTTGACGTACACATGTTTACATGTTAATGATACATTGCTCAACCATGCATGTGACTCCCAACTTTTTAGAGTACACTTTTGAAAATAACCTAGCTTGAGCTTGTATCTACTCTATGGAACTTGTTCTTTGCATTCATGTACTGCAGAACTTCATGGAGTTTAGTGTTGAACCTTTGAATTTTGTAATACAAATCATCCCCAAGATAAGAGGAAAGATATTGTGAAATATGAGTTTGCAAATGGCTATTCACCTTTGAAAATTCTTTAAGTCACCTTATATTGTTTAGATTATATTATTGATTTTGGATTGGATTAGTGTAGAGTTTATATTTTCTATGTGCGTATTATGTTAAAATTTTTGCTAAATATGAATGTAAGATTACCGGAAACCGCCACCGTTAAGAGCCGGTCTTTGCCCTCAACGGTGTAGGTGACATTTTTAAAAAAACCGGTATATCCGGTGCCAAAACCGACACCTACACCGGAGTTGAACAGCCTTACTTCCACTGCCTCATGCTACTACTACTTGCCGACGTTGCCGTCATCGCCCATGAAAATTCCATTATTTTGTAATTTCCATTACTGGTGGATTCTTCATTACGTGGAAGCGCGGGAAGTCATTCTCGGACCCGCATCCATCCATCAACCACCGTCCCCTTTCTATCTCCAAATTTTCATCCACTTTTCCACGGAACCATACTCATCATTATCATTCACTACAACCCCCCCCCCCCCCCAATGGAACGGTGCCATAGCACTATGGGTTTCAAGTGGCCGCTTGCGTCACATACACACACACACATATATATATATATATATATATATATATATATATATATATATATATAAAGAAGGGGAGGGAATAGGGATGGGAGCTGACGGATTGAATTTTCATCCACTTTTCCACGGAACCAAACTCATCATTATCATTCACTACAACCCCCCCCCCCCCCCCAAATGGAACGGTGCCATAGCACTATGGGTTTCAAGTGGCCGCTTGCGTCACATACACACATATATATATATATATATAAAGAAGGGGAGGGAATAGGGATGGGAGCTGACGGATTGTGTCGGCCAGTTTTGGATTTATCAAGGAAGATCAACGTGGCGGCCGTCCCAGACGACAGAGCAGCAGCCAAGTAGGAAACTAATACGGCCTGACTCCCTCTATTTCCCTCTCTCTCTCTCTCTATATATTTCCTTTGTATATTCCACGAAATTGTTTCAGGCGTGTGGGGAGGGAAAAGTTCTCTCCGAAACCGAAATCCGAATTGTGGTTTTTGTTTCATCTTCTGAAAATACGAGAAAGAAGAGAAATAGCGTTGCTTAGGGATTTGTTGTGTGATGGAAGGAGCCTGTTGTACGACAGCGTCGACAAGCGCAGTGAAGCGCAAGCAGAGGCTACAGCTGGAGAAGCCGTATAGGGGTATAAGGATGAGGAAGTGGGGGAAGTGGGTGGCTGAGATTAGGGAACCCAACAAGAGGTCTAGGATTTGGCTCGGATCGTACACGACCCCAGTCGCCGCCGCACGAGCCTACGACACCGCTGTGTTCTATCTCCGAGGCCCTTCCGCTAGGCTTAACTTTCCCGATTTGATTCTCCAAGACGACGATGACGAACTCCGCGAATTATCCGCCGCTTCAATACGCAAGAAAGCCACGGAAGTCGGAGCCAGAGTTGACGCGCTGCAAACCGCTCTCCATGCATCGGAACCGAAGTCTAGTTGTCGAGTCTTAGAGACGCCCGATTTAAACGAGTACCCGGGCCCGGAAAATTCCGATGACGATTGAAGAGATGCTTATAGATTGCCAGTTTCTTATAGCTTCTTATGTGGAAGAGTTTTGGTGTGCCAGAAAACAAAACATTAAATTGTATGATCTGATACACTGAATAGAGAAAACAAAGGAAGAAGCCGATGTTGGGTGTGAAAATAGAATCAGAAAGCGTCCTGTTTGATAGATTTGGAAATCCTCAGTTGTAACGTAACAAGAACAAATCAGCACTAGTTTTGTTAGTTCATTAAATCTGCTTTTACGTTCAGTTTTCTGTTTTTTTTTCGTTTCTTCGTGGTAGTTTCATTTTCTGTTTCTGGATAAATTCTCCTTTACATGTTTTGTAAGGTAGTTTCGGAAATCTGATGAGGAAGAAGGAGAAATGGCCGTGAAATGAGGGGAACAGCGATGACCTACCAACCAAACTTTATGATATTTTTATTCTTCCTCAGTTGCCAAACGAACACAACAAGATAAGAAGATAAGGTAGAGTAGGGCACCAGAACCGGTACTCATGACGTGCCTCTGGACACCACAGAAACTCATGAAGCTAAAGGGAGATAGAACATGTCAGCGGTCCTTCATCAGAGGTTGTCACCGTCCAGGAGGATGGTGGAAACTTACGAAAGCGTTATTCCCTGGAGGTTGATGGGTGGTGGATTGTGGGCGGTGAGAGTTTTTTTTTTGTTAATCTGGTTTTAATGTCTTAATTATGTTTTGGCTCGTTAACATAGGTTTGTTTTCGTGTCGTTGGTCCTTCGTTATCTGTGATCCGGATGGTGGACCAACAAATAAGCAGTTGCCAGTTATGCTTTTTGTCTTCTTTTTTTTTTCAATTAATTTGGACGGTCCATCTTTTATGGCCTTCTTTTTGTCCAAGAAAGTGTCTGGCTGCCCAATTGTCCTCGAATCAAATTTGGACTCTTTCCTTTGTACGCTAGATTAAGTAATAATATACGGTTGGGTCCTCTGTTGGTATTTTTATTATTTGGTCACTTTAATCCATGGACATAGTTTTCTGGTGCAAGATTTGTTCTTCTCTTTTCTTAAATAATGTTGTTGTTGTCGGTGCAGTAGTGTATGTGCTCTCCCAAAGCCATGGTATTAAATACTTTCAAATAATGATATAATTTAGAGGCGGCTTAACTGTCGGTTGATTAAATTCACCCATCGACTCTAAAAGCACTAACCATAAACGATTTTGGCATATAGCATTTTAAACTATTAGTTTTGATTTATTGCAACCTTCTAATTATTAATTTTATCCACTTTACATCTTCATTAAAAATTTTATGAATTTGATCAAAATGACAATAATATCACTAACTCATTTGGTATATCTTCATATTTGATCCGGGCAATGTTGTCAACTCATTAAGTTATTGGAGTGTTACCATTTTTGTTTACTTTAACAGAAAAAATTGATAGAAAATATAAATTAAAATATCTAAGATGGATAATTGAATGGTGTAATTTATCAAATCTTTATAATAGGTACAAAATTTATTTTTTTTCTTTTTATTTAAGATCAGAGTATTGAATTCCTCTTACCGTAGTTGGCTAATTGATTTAATTTCCTCTCCCTAAATTTATATTTTAATCGCCCTCATGACCTGTCGAAACATTAACTGAGGGATTCGAGTGAAGCAGAAGCAAAAATTAAATATTTTTTGAATATTTATTAGAATAAATAATGAGGCATTTCACCGGTCCAATAATGGATACGTCTATTAGCTAGTTATCGCTTAATTATTAACCATTTATACCTTACATCGCTACGTTAATTTGGATGAAAAATTAATATTTTAATTTAGTAGATATATAATAATCTTACCTTCATACTTTTTTATCATTATATTTTGTATGAGTAAAGTTGTTTATTGAATCAAATATGAATTTCAGTATCAAATTAACATTGAAAGGTGCAAAAGTGTACAAAAGCGGTAATTGATAGGTGAAATGTGATAAAAATTAGTAATTTAGGGTGTAATATATCAATACTACAATAGTTTAGGAGTAAAAAGTGCATTTTTCTATTAAAAATAGAAATCATAGTAGTCCCATATATGTAAAAATGAAATTGAACTCATAACTTTTTATTTATTTTATTAAACCCCACAAGTTTTAAAAAGAATAATTTTTCACCCTCCATTCGATTTTAACTGATGATGATTGATGTCTTATAAATCTTATGAGGCATAATTAAAGAAATAAAAAATTATGAGGTCTAATTTAATTTTTGCTGTTTCAAAAACGAAATCATTCAAATGAATTTATATGTCCCCAAGGAGTCAAAGTTGTACTTCATTGCAGGGCCGCAGGCACCGCCATGACCATGACACGTAAATTTCAGCATTTCCAATCAAAGCTACAATTCTGACCAAGTACTGAAACCCAAAGAATATCTTATCCCAAACTCTTCCAAGGTCGGCCAGCACGAAGCCTCTAACAAGGACACACCCGTATGAATCAAAAAGCATATAATATTGTCGTCGTCCAGATGATTATCCTTAATGGATAAAACTTTTAGCTTCACATGTATACGTATATATTCTCGAAATGGGTCCTCGATCAACGAGCATATTAGAAACTTGACATTTCCTCCTCTAACTCATCTACACTCCTACTAGCTAGCAAATAGGAGATCAAACCATTCGGCGCCACGTACGACCTCTTCCATAGCCATCACCAGGCACTATCATCAGTTTGTCACTTCGACAGGAACAAAACTCATAGTATAATTGACTTTCTAGAGGATATTATTCAGTAATCAGAATATATATATCCGGGTTGCCCGCCTGGTTGGGTCAGCTGGAGGCAGAAACAATCATTCTGGTCAAATGTTATGAAATTTTCTGGCTAATACCCTGCGGTAGCAGGCGGTAGCAGGAAGCAGGAAGACCATTCAAATGTAGAAAAGCACATCAAAAGATAGGACCAACAAAGAAAGCTGCAAAACGACATATGGATTGAAAAGAGATTTTAGTTTTGTCTTCTTTGTTCAAAAAAAGTCCTCTAGATCGAAAAGTTTTCTTAGTTTGCTTTTTCTGCGAATACAAGTAAGATCTTACAGGAAGTAGCCTATTGCAAATAATTAGTTTAGGTTACAAACATTAAAATTGGACCAACCTATATAAGATTACAAGACTGTGCAGTGCTTCGCCTTTAATGAAGTGTATAATGCACAGTATCCTTGTAAGAAATTGCCAATATGATTTTCTTTTCTGCAGGTGCTCAAGAACGCAGGGCCAGAAAACAAAACAAAACAGGGCCTGATAACCCCCTTCACCCCTTCTGAAAGAAATAAGAGAGAGAACCTGATAAAGTAAGACGAAGGAGGGCATCAATGCTACCTGCAATGGACAACCAACAAAAAGAATTTCCTTCATGCATGAATACCATATCAAGCACTACAATGACTAGGATTAATAGCTAGCCATCTATGCTCCAAAACACAGGCTGGACCATGTGTTCACAATTTTTTACACCGACTTGGTTTATTTAGTACCTCAAAATTTGAGAAATTCACAGAAACGAATCAACTAACCGGTAATTTAGAGATAGGTGGCTGCAAAAACCGACAGAGACAATTTGATTCTCAAGTTTGAACGAAACGTCTTTTTGCTTACATGAATGTCTGACTTGTAGTTTCGGTCGCCGGAGCGAACGACAATTTGGCGAAGCGGAGAAATACTTGTCATTTCAATGTTACAAACTTTCAACGATCTGAATTCCTCATTAACGAACGACTTATCGTTTGCCTCACCAACCACTGAGGACAATTGGATTATGTTTCTTGTCAGCCCATCCCAAGGAGAACCCAGCGTGGGTTCGGGCCCAGAGTAGTCTCAGGACAGGCTGAACTACTCAGACAGCTGTCATCGCGTCAAGCTTGTACCATTTAAGTCTTTTTCAGTCACTTGTTGGGCATACATTCTAAGAAAATTTACATTTTACACAGCTTCAATAATCACTAATTTTATAATTTAGACCCCCCAAACTGATATTTTCACATATTACGCCTTAAATTATCAATATACTTGTATTTTACACTTTATCTTCTAACTTTTTTTTCTTTCTAAACACACTTTATGTTATAACTTGATTGTTAAGATTGTGTCACCTGTCTAATTATTTATTGACTGTAAGAGTGAGCTATTAACCTATAGTGCAAAGTATAACCATATTGGTAGTCTATGCCTCTATGGTATAATGTGTCACACTTGATAGTTTAAAGTGCAAGTTACAAAATAAGTGATAATTAAAGTTTGTAACATGTAATTTTTCTTAGACTCAATTAGTGGATATATTCTATTGTAAAAATAGTGTGAAATTATTTAATAAAAATGACTGTACAGTGTCACAAATTGGGTATATACAGTTATTAGTACCGTTCTAGGAGATGACGCGTTATTCATATATATTTACACTATAGTACGACAATATATAGTACCTAGATTCGGTGGTGTTCCACTATGTGAAAAATTCACTATTTTGAGGTGTTTTTTAAAAGCAAAAAAATTCACAGCCGAAGCTCTAAAATCTTTAAAAAAAAAATTCAACACAAACTCCAATTTATTTTCACACAAACTTCAATAACTTTTAAAAAAAATATTCTCTCTACATATTTTGCACCAAACTTCAATTATTTTTTATTAAAAAAGTGTATCAAATCTGAAAAATAAATGGTTTAGACCCAAGTGACACCTAGAGAGTGATTAGGTGTTTACCCTTAATTAAGCGATATATATAGTTTTTGAACACGAAAAGATCGTGCTTATCTTTATTCAATAACAAAATCTCATCAGAACTCGAGAAGATTGTACTTACACTACAAAGTTGTTTGCTGATGTGGTGCTCTCGTTAAGGAAATAGACTGAGCTCTGATGGAAGGTCTCCTTTGTTAAAAATTGAGAATGTAAGGATCAAAATTTGAAAAATTAAAATCTAAGGACTAAAACATAAAATGTGTTAAAACCTAATGACTAAAATGTCATTTTCCGATCTGAGTTGGAAATGGCATGGCAAAATGTTGATCTGGCAAGTGCAGCCGATAAGGAAACAGACGGAGCCCTGACGGAAGGGAACTTTTGTCAAAACTTGAAATGTAATGACCAAAATTTGAAAAATTAAAATCTAAGGACTAAAAAATAAAATGTGGTAAAACCTAAGGACTAAAATACAATTTTCCCTTATTTTTTATAGAAATTTTCCTACACGCTTGATATTAATGACTAAACCACAATTTGTTCACTATGTAGCTGCTTCTTGCATCCTTAAATATGATAAGAAGCCATTATTTCATCACTACAACAAAATGAGTTTTGGGTGTCAAACATTTTGTCACCTAAAGTCAAAATTTTGTTAGCAAAAGTTGTTGGTGTCAAAAAAATTTTGACACTCGTTTGATAGGAGAAGCCATTCACCCTTATTTTTGGGTGACAACTTGTGACGTTACTCAGGAAATAGCATCCGGACACCAACACATAAGGTTTGAACGTTTTCCATTTTGTATGAAAAATATAAACACGTCACGAATTCCTTATTTTTTTCTATTCGCATGCACCGTACGAATGTCAATGTAATTCCTGACAAAATCAATTTTGTCATGGAAAACAATGCAAATGTCTCTAATACCTATTCGCACAGAGTGAATTTATGTGTCAAATGTAATTTTGTAAACAGATTCATCGTTCGCACGATAACAAACAACGTACGAATGTCAATGTAATTCCTGACAAAATCAATTTTGTCATGGAAAACAATGCAAATGTCTCTAATACCTATTCGCACAGAGTGAATTTATGTGTCAAATGTAATTTTGTAAACAGATTCATCGTTCGCACGATAACAAACAACGTGCGCACGCTTATTGTTTTTATACTAAGAAAAAGAAATTGTCACGAATCTACGATGCGATCGGCTCCAGAACATGCAGACGATGCTAAAATAAGGACGTGAGGATGGTTGAGTTGAGTTTGGACATTTGAAATGGTAACACGTGCAGACGTTTATTTAGTGCGTGCAGACGTGTAACATGTCAATGGATGTTTGGACAATATAAATTCATCCAGACTACTCTTAATTATAATAGACAATACTAAAATTTAA
This sequence comes from Myrica gale, assembly GCA_963930655.1. Taxonomy (NCBI): domain Eukaryota; kingdom Viridiplantae; phylum Streptophyta; class Magnoliopsida; order Fagales; family Myricaceae; genus Myrica; species Myrica gale. The sequence goes on from OZ005615.1 coordinate 19,397,432, forward strand.
TTTATTTAATTATGCATTTAATATTAAAATATTATATTAAATATAGATAAAATTAATAATGATCTATAAATTATGTCTAACCGCATAATAGTATACAAAATACATAATCAAAATCAAGTATATAATATAAAATAATTGTTCGTAGAAATATCAAACGAGAAACATAATTATAAAGTCAAGTACAAGGAGGAGATTAACAAACTATAAGTAAATAATAACGAAAAACATAAACCAAAAACTAGTCTGGATCAAGATGACGAACTGGCTAGTCGAGATCTTGTCTGACAACGTTGCAAATGTGCTCCAACCGCTCCTCCATAATATCCACTCGTTTGATGAGTGTCCGAATCAGTATTGGAATAGTATGAAGAGACTGGTGCAACTGGGATATGTGATCTCTCACAGCAAACAGTTCCATCTGTATAACATTCAACTCCTCCGTCACTGCTCTCTCCGACAAAACAAACTTAGTCTTCAGATCGGCCAAACGGGTATGAAAATCCATGCAGAACATATGCTTTCGCATAACCATCGTTTGCATACTCTCCTTCAACTCCACTACCAGCTCATCCGTCCAAGCAGGGTCTCTTAGTCTGTGCCCCGAAGTTTGCGATACTTTTCTCAGAGCGATCCATAGCCAACCAAACAAAAAACCATTCAAATATCAACAAAAACTGATCAATGACCAGATCAATATTTACGTACATTACGGATAGTCTAATCCCAAAGTGTTCATAACTTGGACAATTCTGGAATTAACAAAAACAAATATTAAATAAACTTCACTCAAAACCGTTCGGATGGACTAACAGTTGTCTGCACTACAACAAACGAAAAGATGTCGTTTCGTGAAGAAACATCCACACACCATGCAGGACGTCTGAACAGTTATAATTGCTAGAATTAGATACCCACCAACCACTTTAATCACAAAAACAACACTTTTACATCATCATTTTCGCACCCAGTCAACACCAAACATTTTTCTAGCCTACCAAAAGGATTAAACAATCAACAATCAAGTAAAACAACGTATTTTTATTCAAAACCAACAAAAACCGTACCTCTCAAAGTTTCCAAATCTCAAATATTTGCTCCAATCCACCTAAAGTTTGAGCAATCTATGCCTGACCCTCCTCCTCAATGATTCAAATGACTCTTCAAGAAGAAATCCGAGCTAAGACGAATTGGAGAGGGTTTTTTTATCAATTTTTGGGAGAGTTACGAAATAAATGTACAATTTCTGGTTTCGATCTTTTAACTCCTCGAACATACGTCCGAACGTGTTTGCCTGAAAAATTTGGCGTGAAAATTTACTGCCAAGAATTTCAAAGCCGTCCAGACTATTATCCAAAATTTCGATGGCGTCCAGACGCATTTCGAATTAAATTCAATAAATTGTTCGAACATGACAACAACACTGTTTTGCATCCAACCCACAACGTCGTATTAGAAAATGAACGTCTGGACGCCTCATTTAGAAACCAGGAATACCTTTTTGTTAAATAAACGGCGTCGCTTATTCAACAAAAAATGTCTGAATGGTTAAATTACATCCGAACGCTACCTTGATAACTAAATAAATTACTTATGTATTAAAACTTTTGATACTACATTTATTAATATTTATATTTGATACTATATCTATTAATCATTTCCCATCAAGCATGAAAAATATTAAAACTTTTAAAACAAAGCAAAACTTCATAAAACGTCTAGCTTGCAAGCTTTCCATTCAATTTCGCAGAGAATGAGAGAGGATTATCTTAAAGAAACGGGCATTAATTTTAAGATTTTACTAGATTCACCACAATAATTATGTATATATACTTCTATAATTTTGATACTACATTTGTTAATTATTCATATTTTATGTATGTATGTGTGTGTGTGTATATATACTTCAATAAGTTTCATACAACATTTATTAATTATACTACATTTATTAATACGTATTTTTGATACTACATTTATTAATTATATATCATCAAGCAAGAAAAAAAATATTAAAACTTTTGAAACAAAGCAAAACTTCACAAAACTTTAAACTTACAAGCTTTCTATTCCATTTCGCAGAGAATAAGGAATGATTATCTTGAAGAATATGTATATATTAGTGCCTTGCATTAAATTGATAGCTCTCTTTCAAGAGTATCATCTGTTTTATACCTGCTTATGTAACAAATTACAAACATAGTAACTTCACAAAACCTTAAACTTACAAGCTTTCTATTCCATTTTGCAGAGAATATGGAATGATTATCTTGAAGAATATGTATATATTAGTGCCTTGCATTAAATTGATAGCTCTCTTTTAAGAGTATCATCTATTTTTATACCTGCTTATGTAACAAATTACAAACATAGTATTGAGTTTCGGGGCAGAAATTTTAACAGTCCTCTCGTTTTACTCTCTTTTATTAAATATTCATTAAATTTAAGTGATTAAAATTTTAATTACTAAATTTTTAATCTATTAAAAATATATTCCTGATGTTTATGAATTAAATACAATAAATGGCGATCAAGCAAGAAAAAAATATTAAAAATTTTGAAATAAAGCAAAACTTCACAAAACATCAAGCTTAGAAGCTTTCCATTTCGTAGAGAATGGGGGAGGATTATCTTGAAGAAATGTGTATTTTTAAGATTTTATTAGATTCATCATAAATAATTATGTATATATACTTCAATAATTTTGATATTACATTTATTAATTTTTCATTTCTTATAAATTAATTACTCATGTATTTCATTTTAAATTTTAATATAATATTCTAAGTGTTATAGTTAATAACAATCTAAGTAATAGATCATGAACATTACATTTGAAGTATTAACATATCCAAACCGTCAAATGTAAGTATTAAAAAAATAATAAAAATAGATCAATAATAACTATCATAAAACAAAATATATGATAATATGATACCCAAAATATGATAATAAATACACAAAAATAATAACGTGAGTGAAAAATTAAAAGAAAGTCATAATCATTCTATGAGACAAGCTGACTGGATCCCTCCCCGTGGATTCAGTCATCTTTCCGAGCTGATCCACAATAGCACCTAACCTCCTTGACATCACACGCAAGGTGCTTGGAGTGGTACTCATAAGGAATGGTTGTAATCCTAAGTCGACGCACAACTGATGCTTCGGCGAAATAACAGCTTCAACCAGATCTTTCAAGTCTGCGATCCAAGCATTGGCCCAGGTAGGTCGCTCCTGATCATGCGCACGTCGAGGGGGCTCCTCCACTTCCTGCTACTGTACGGGAGCGAGAGCCCGCTGTTGCTGCCTAAGTTGCGCCTTGAAGCAGCTCAAAGTGGTCCGACAGATGGGACCAATAGGAGACTTCCTTTCCTCATCCAGACCATCCATGTAGCTCACAATATGGAGCAACTGTGTCAAGAATAAACTGTACAACACCAGCTCGCCTCTCATAAGAAGACACTCTCTTGTGTGAGCCCTCGGCTCGATGTTGTAGGCGAAGATGAGGTGCAGAATACGCCAAAAATGAGCATGAACTTCTACCTGACGAAGGGTCTGACCAACACCACATTTTAGCCCATGAAAGTACGAAAGATGTCTTTCGCATCTGGCTTGTTCGCCATCTCCACTGTAGGGTATGCTCCAATCGGCCTCTGCAGCCCTATAAATGCCGCTAGGATGTCTGGTGAAAACTGTAACGTCACCTCGCATACAGCGACGATCCATAGCTTTGCTTCAATATCCTCAACGTCCAATACTGCAGCATAAAACTCCCGGACCAGATCTACAGAGGCTATGACATCTCTCTTTAGATACCCAATACAACCCTAGTCATCCATAATATTACCAATACTCCGGCCCATATACTTTAGCTCCTTGAAGTCAACAACGGAGACTTCACGCTCTACAATAATTGATTGTTTGAACATCTCAACCAGTTGTTGCTCCTCTCGCGTTATATAATCCTCCGGACTCTTAGGATTTTGATGCGTAAAGGTCTCTACAAATGAGGAACATGACGAACGGTGGCGTTTATATATTTTCTAATCTGCAAAATAAGGAAAAAAACAAATAAATCATAAATTAAAACCATATGCATGGTCGTACACAGCATTTGCACAAGCCTCAAAATGATGCCATCTAATTCAAATAATCGTCGGGACGCATATATAGGGAGTTCGAACATCTAATCAAACAACCTAGATTTAGGGACTAGACGTGTGAATGGTAAGAAAATCTTCCACAACAAAATACTCATAAAAAATAAATTTTTAACAAATGTATATATACTAGCAAAAATGATAGCGTATAACAAACAAACATTCGGACGCACAAATAACTCGTCCTAGCGGCTGATCAAATGACAAAGTTTTAAGAAACAGGCGTGCGCACACTAATACAACCGTCTGAAACAAATAACTCCTTAAACTCTCTTATTTTTAAAATGTGTATATATACTGAGTAAAAGGACAGAGTATAACGAAAAGTCGTCCGCACGCATAAACAAACCGTCCAAACATCAAACAAAAGGACCTAGTTTAATGAATAGACGTGTCACGCTAGGAAAACCATCCGCAACAAACTACTCTTTAAAAAGTATTATTTTTAAGATATGTATATATTCTAGACAAAACAACAGTGCCCTAAGGCCTAACGTCCGCACAGATGTCTAAAAACGACAACATTTGGAAAAGTGACCTTAGAAAATTAAAAATTATTTGTTCAGACGGCTTTAAACAGTCCGGACGCATCGTGGGGAAGAAGAATGAGTTGATTCAGCCATGGCCGACCTTTCTCCCACCTCTAAAACTATCCCAAACCAACACCAAATAATACAAAATTATAGCTCAATCAATCTTACTTACACAATCCATATTAACACAAAGATCGGTCATCAAACAACTATGATGGCCTAAAATATAATACGACATTTTCTATGTAAATAACGTTAGAAGCATGATTTTTAAACAAAAAAATGCAATAAAAACATGAGAAATGTACCTAAATAGAAAGAAATCAATGAAATAGGACTGAAGAGCTATATTTTAGACTCTAAACGAGATTGCACCTCCGTGAGAAATGAGAGAAAATGGTAATGCGGGTGAAAATATCATTCAAATGGCTTATGTTCGTCTTTAAAATCCGTCAACACCGTTCGGATGGGACATTCATTCCGTGCGGACATTTCCATTTTCCACGTGGACCAATTTGATTCCCAAGCATTAAATTCTAAATCGTAAACAATTATGTAAAATCTTCTCGAAATAATATCGTTCGGAGGTGATGTGTCAACGGATTGGCTTAAAAAGGATGACTTTTTCTATGGGCCAACGGATTGGCTTAAGAAGGATGACTTTTGGAGAACACTTATGCGGATTGGTGAACAGTGGGGTGTCGTTGGTTGGTTTTTAGTGATTTCAATTTAGTTCGTCACCTTGGGGAGAAAAATGGTGGACATCCTGCTGCTTCTTCCTCTTGTAATGATTTTTATCAACTGGGGCTTGTTTATGGAATGATTGATTTGGGTTCTGCTAGTAGACCATTTACATGGTCTAATCATCGATTTCGTCGTGCTCTTATTCTTGAAAAATTAGACTGTGGCATTGCTAATTTGGAGTGGAGGTTGCTTTGGCCATGTGCTGTCATTACTAATCTACCTCGTGCAACATCTGATCACTCTGCATTGATTTTGGATATGTGTGGAGTTGAGCCAACGGGGCCTAACCCATTTCATTTTGAAGCTTTCTGGGTAAGGGATGGGCAAAACATGGATGTGATTTGGGAGGCTTGGTCTTGTACTTTTATGGGTTCCCCTGTTTTTATGCTTTTGCAAAAACTCAGGATTACTTGTCAACGGTTGCGACGTTGGAACCGAGATACTTTTGGACTTATTCAAGTTCGTTTGAAGAAGCTGGAGACTAAGTTGCTCGATATCCAAGGTTCTGAAAAGGGAGATTCATTAATATGATCAGGAGGCATTGATACGGTAGGAAATTTCAGTAGTTCAAAGAATGGATGAGGATCTATGGCGTCAAAAATCACGAACGACTTGGTTAACTACTCGTGATCTCAATATGAGGCTTTTTCACTTTTCTACTGTGATTAGGCGTCGGCGTTACTCTTAAGATGCACTGAAAAATAATTCTAGGCAGCGGATTCGTGGAAAGGCAGATATTGGAAATTACAACAGGTTTTTAAGTCTGATAATCCGGATGTCTCTACTTTACTGGAGGAATTGATCACTCCTTGTGATGTTGATATGTCACAGCTTGTGACTATTCTTGGAGAGGTGGAAATTAAGACTGTTGTGTTTCAAATTGGTGCTTCGAAAGCACCCGGCCCTGATGGTATGACAGGGCTATTTTATCAACATTATTGGGGTATTGTGAAATATGATCTTGTGAAGATGGTGAGTCATTTTTTTCAGTTCGGGTAGTCTTTTTAAGGAGTTGAATCATTCATTTACTATGTTATTGCCTAAGAAGGGAAATCCTGTTGATGTGCATGATTACCGTCCGATTAGTCTCTATAATGTTGCTTATAAGGTCATTGCAAAAAATTTGGTTAATCGCCTTCGACCTATGATGAATGATCTTGTCACTTTTCCTCAAGTGGCATTTGTTTCTGGTCAATCTATTCATGATAATTCAATTCTTGCACATGAGCTTTTAACACCATGCAGCAGAAGTCTGGGCGCAAAGGTTTAATGGCAGTGAAATTGGATATGCAAAAGGCCTATGATAGGTTGGAATAGGGTTTTGTTATTAAGGTGTTGCAGTGTTTTGGATTTCCAGAGGTGTGGGTCTAGTGGATTTCTCAATGCCTCACTATTGTGTCATATTCTCTCCTTTTGAATGGTAGTCCATTTGGACATTTTACACCTAGTCGTGGATTGAGGCAAGATGATCCGCTTTCACCATATCTATTTATTTTTTGTTCGGAAGTCATTTCGAGACTCATGTTTAGGGCTGAACGTTGGGGCACTTTCCATGGTATTTTTGTCACTCGTAGTGCTGAATCGGTTTCTCATTTGATGTTTGCAGACAACATTATTTTGTTTTGCCCTGTTAATGGCAAGGAAGCACAAGAGATTGAGAGCATTATGTGGCAGTATTGTGCTTGGTCTGGGCAAGCTATTAATAGGCAGAAATCTTCTATTGCTTTTAGTTCCAATACGCATGTGGAGGTGAAAGCTTTAATGTTGAGAATTCTACAGTTACAGGAGATGCGGCCATGTCATAAATATTTGGGTCTTCCACTTTTTTTACCCCGTTCAAGGAAGGTTGCTTTTGGTCATATTAGAGAGAAAATTCTGAGTAAGTTGTCGGGGTGGAAGGCCAAGGTTTTATCACAAGCCTGATACAATGTTCTTTTGAAAACTATGGCTACCTCTATGCATCTTTATCCTATGTCTACCTTCCTTTTACCCAAAGGGTGGTGCGAGGATTTGGATCGGCTTTTTAAAAAAATTTGGTGGGGATTTGGTGTTGAGAAGTCAAGTCATTTTACTCCCAAGTCTTGGGCGTTGATTTGTCAGCCTAAGGATGGTGGTGGATTAGGTTTGCGTCTCATGTATGATGTTAATCATGCATTAATTGCCAAGCTTGGCTGGTATTTGTATCATCAACCTCAGGTGAAATGGTTTCAAGCTGTGAGGTCCGAGTATTTGGATGACATGCATTTACACTCGGTGGGACCTAAGGCCAATATGTCATGGTTTTGGCTTGGTCTTTGGTCCATTCGTCATTTGTTAACAAGGCATATTTGTTTTTTGCCTCGGAATGGGAGTAGCATTCGGATTTGGGAGGATCCATGGTTGCCTCGGCATCCTAATTTTAGTCCCCAAGTGACTGATGTTGATCTGCCTTTGCCTGAGATTACTTTTGTTGATGAGTTGTTTGATTTTGAGGCTAATGAATAAGATGGTAGTTTGATTGGATCTATCTTTGATGCCCCTTCAGCTGAAGCTATTTTTCCTCTCCGAAAATGTGTCCTTCCAGGGAGGATCAATCGATTTGGACAAGTGATCCCAAAGGAATGTTTTCAGTGGCAGATACTTATTGTGGTATTAAGCAGTAGCCAGTTAACACTAGGCACCCCTTTCAGCCTAAGGATTGGTCTCGGTTGTGGAAGCTCTGCATTCAGGATAGGCTTAAGTTGTATTTATGGAAATGTGCTCATGTTGCGTTACCTGTGAGGAGGGAGTGGCACGTGGAGTTAATTCTGATTCAGACCAGCAATGTTTGTAATCCTTTTGTGGTTTGGAAGCAGAATATGTTGAACACTTGTTCTTGCATTGTCAAGTGGCTAGAGTTGTCTGTTGTGGTTCCATTTGGCCTTTGCTGATTGAGAGGTTTATTGATAGCTCTGTTGCTATATTTATATTGGGTATTCTTTATGCTTCGAGGACATTTGGTATCCCAATGGTTGATTGTCAAAATTTTATTCGTGCTGCTGCCTTGGTGCTTGACTCTCTTTGGTTTCTACGCAATGATGTGATTCATAATAAGGCTACTGTTGACCCCTTTGTTGTGGTTCAAACAATCAGACGTCGTTATTTTGAGCATTTTTTGGCTTGGATTGCTGTTGAGGTGGCTAGTGGTTTGGTTTGGCGACCCCCTGTGGGGTCTTGGAAATGCAACATGAATGTTGCCGTGAGATCTTCTCACTCGGTCTTTGCAGTTGTGGTTCGTGACTCTGAAGGCTCCTTCTGTACTTTGTACTTGGAGAATCTTACTTCACAAGATCCTATGGTTAGCGAGATGGCTGCGCTTTGGGCTGCAGTTCGGTTGGTTGAAGATGAGCCTTGGCCACGGATTCTTTTTGAGTTTGATTGTTTGTCTGTGGTTCAGGATGTGTTAAGCACATCTTCTGTTGCAGGGTGGCAGATGGAGGATTGGTTGTCTGGTATTCAGAATTTCTTCTCTACGCATGCCCATCATTCCCTCTATTGGATTTCTCGCCGGCAGAATAAACTTGCTCATCGTCTAGCTAAGTGGGTTGCGTCTATAGTTGCTTATGTTTTCATTTCAGTGTCTGCTATTCCAGCGCATGTTTCCTGCTATGACTATTCTTAGTTTCCTGCGACTTGTTGCATGCTTGAATTCTTCTCTCTGTTACAGAGAAAAACAACATTAACCTACGAATTTAAAAGTATAGGACTAATAAGACTTCCCTTGTGGCTAAAAATTTACCCACGAAATTTGATGGATGGTCTTAAGATCAACTGGACTCTCCCTCTCCCTCTCTCCTCCTGGGGAGGTTATTGTTTTGGCGGGAAACTAGGAGCCTATTCATCGAGTACTGGGATACAGATGACATAAGCGTGTGGGACATGTTGGACTTGGGCTCTCTGGAAATGGAGAGTGATTTTGACGCGCTCCTGAGAATAGCGTAGTACTTTTAGGAATCGCGTATGTGATCTTTAGCAAGAAGAAGAAGATGAGAAAGAGACGTTTTAGACTCTTGTAAGATCAGCAGTCTAGATTTTAACTCTTCGAGTTTGTGTTAAAAGAACATAGGAGAGAAAAAGGAAAAAGCAAAACCAAACAAAGACTATGTGAACAAAAAGGAAAGGGAAAAAAAGTTCCGATTGTGAGGATCTTTCAGTGCCATCAATTCACTTAATTGTGCTCGGACTGTCATCCATTTACATCCCTCCAAACAAAATCCCTTTCCCGCACATTTGCACCCACTTACCCTTACACGACGTGACTATTTTTCTCACCATGCGATCATGCTTCTCATCCCATCCCCTTTAACTTTCTCCCTCTTTCTCGAGAAAAAAGCAAAAGAAGAACGCAAAAGAAAGGTGAAATAACACTGTAGAACATAAAGTCATGAGCTAAGTGTGTATAAAGATGCCCATCTAAATCTAGTTGAGAATATATTTCAATCCAAACAATGATGCCTACACGCATTCACTTTATTTGGCATTATAAATTTAAGGGTCAGGGACATTAAGCATCTATCCTTTTCCATCAATTTCCAAGCTGAAAAGGCTCCTAAGCAAAATGTGGACTAGAGTATAGAAATCTAAAGTCACAAGGCGAAACAAGAAAAAGTTAGGTAAAGGGGACCTTTGTCGAACCATCCCTATGTACCGCTAAGTGATTGTCAAAGTGATGGATTTTCCATTTAATGTTAAGATCACACGAAGCACCTTAGATGGATTTTCTAAAGACTTAATTACTAATACAGTTATTGTAGTATTCAATTTTGACAAATCAATCCCTAGAGTCTAATTTTAAATGAGAAGATTCTCTATGGTCTATTTATTAGACATATAGATCCTTCCGTCTATTAAAAATTAGCTCATTAACAAGGATGAAGTTCGAAATAAACTATTCAACATTGAGAATAAACATATTGACTCCGAATCCATGTCAGTCTTCCCGTAATTGGTCAACTTTTAGTTGACAAACGAACTCATATATTTAAAAAATAGATAACATGTACGAGCTTGTTTAAAATTGTATCTTGAAATTGATTTGTTAAAAATTAATACACAAAAATGGTAACAATAATTAAGTTTTTTCTAAATTACACCTTTAGTTTTACTTGCTTATTTGCGCGTAGACGAACCTTAATTTCACTCCACTCCCACATCTACACGTTATAGTCCGAGTACACAGCAGCTTAATTGGTTGGCCAATACAGAGGAATGTGGTACACAGATCGTGGATTAACATTTCAGATGTATAATTATATGTCAAAGCGTGTAAGACAGATCATGGATTCTAAATCCACAGTTTGGTTTTCTCTCTTCGTTTGTAAGTATTTTCTTTTGTTTCCTTTTCAATTCGTTTGGAAGCTGCATTTTGGTTTGTGTTTTTTTAAGGCGCAATTTGATTTGTTTTCATTTCGTTATATATATAACCAATATATATGGACTGGGGATATGGTCCACGGACACGTGCAAATGATGGCATTGTCTTCCCTAATGATGGATTCCCACCGCTTCTTCCACTGTGTGGGATCCACTCCTATCATGCGACCCAACTTCACATAATTCCCCCTAGCTAGGCCTTTAACTTTGACCGACAAACTACCATCTGTACCATTTTCCATCCCGTTAAACTTGCAAAAAGGCTACATGACAGTGTGTTGGCCCTAGACTAAGCTTATGGAAAATCCGATCAGATGTCATGTGTCCGTACGTAGAAAAGTTTAATTGGAAGATATTGGCTGTCCCATGCTATAATAGTCGGACACTCGTGATTCAATCTCTTTCCTACTCATCTGCGATATAGCTAGACTGATCATGATCAGTTCCCTTGCATTATAATTACCACCAGATCATGCACGAATGCTAGCTTTTGACAATTAATGGAGAAAGCTAATTGTAGTTGCAGGTGTAATGGCATATCATACATGTTCCTCTTTTGATTGAAGACCAGCCAAAAGAAAACGACCCAAAGTCTTAATTTCACAAATATTATGTACGTGGGTGAATTAAGACGCGCCGCCCAGATGTAACAGCCTTACAAGGGCCCCAGTACGCACGCTAGAGATCCTGGCCAGTTCCCATACACATTAAACATCTATTTTCCCCCCTGGTGTTTCACACATACGTATGTTTGACACTCCATGTACGTCCAACCACAATGATTAGCTTCTTTGATGAGCAACAGAGTTTCTTTAATCATATGAGGGCCGGGGCAAAGCAAGGTTAGGTACAGAATCATGAGTCCCTAGGAAACTAGGGAGAAAGATTAATTAATATTCAAAGGAAATATTTAAAGATCTAGATGTATGGTCGTGATTTAAGGAGGTCTTATTTTGTCCCGACCAACAACAAAAAAAGGGGAGATCGAGGAGGTATGCTATTGGTGAGATCGGATGTCGGATATCGATCTACTTACTTACTTAATGGGAGGCCAAAAAAACATGGTCTCAAGCTCACAATCGCAAATGTCAACATAGTTATCATTATCCCACTACGTATTGACGTCAAGCTAGAATGGCATGTGGCCAATGAAAGTTTAAACTTAAAAAGGACTCATCTTTCAAAGCTATCTTTTACTCTCCTTTCTAAAGTTATTGGAAGGCCAGTTTTTTTTTCCTGCATATAGGAAGGCCAGTTTCAACCCTCACCTTACTCCGCAAAGGCACAAACTGTGCAGAAGTACTATATATGCAGTACTTACCGAGATCACCAACCAATTACAGATGAGCGACGTATTTCACATAAGATATATATGTAGCTCTGAAGAACTCATTTGTTCAGACAAGTATTGGCCTACCAAAATATTTCCATGACATGAGCCATATGGTTGAAATTGGGGAAGGTTTTGGTTCTCGCACTTCTTAACAAAAGTTATAATTCTATACGCCTTAACACAATATTAATAAATCTCATAAATGACTCAATTAACCAATATATCAATATAATGGTTCAATTTTTTTTCTTTTTCTTTTAAACTGAAGTGTTAATGCATTGACTAATTTGATCCGATAATTGATGAAATTTATTACTATATACATTGGTAACATTAGAACTCTGTTATGACCGAAGTTTTAGGACCGACGTTAAAATCATATCAGTGTGTGCCAATAAAAGTAGCGTATGCAAATTTAGCACCTGCAGCTAGCTAGCTAGACCTCCTACTATAACTCGGAACTTGCAATTCATGTGCAGTACTCAAAGAGGAAAATTTCGGTTGAATGACTTTTGTAGCTATGTCCTGAACATAAGTATCTCCACGAAGGAAACACAATGAGCTGTTTAGCAGATTGGCATCCAAATATCACGCAACTACGTACGTCAGTGTCATAAGATCCCCCATACAAAGTCGAGTGTGAGGTCTAAGTGGTGATCGAGTGTGAGGTCCAAGTGGTGATCATGGGAATGGGCCGGTCACATCATGAGGAAGGCAACTTATATATTCTGAGTCTGAATGATAGATGCTTATTCAATTAATGGGGAGAATGAATAGCAATCAGACGCATATGAAAGGGCCCTCGGTTATTGTGTGAGTGAGTTTATTGTGTGAGTGGACGGGTGAGATTAGAAGTTAAGAAATCCAATGGCTGAAAAAATGTCACGTCATTTAATGAAACTTTGTCGGTTTCGCGGGTCGGGTTCATTAAATGACGTGGCATTTTTTCAGCCATTAAATTTCTCAACTTCTAATTTCACCCGTCTACTCACACACTCACACAATAACCTCACTCACACGATAACTTTTCCCCATATGAAAGGTACACCAGCTAGTGCTGCTGTCATGCGTTTTGGAGTTCTTTCCTCGTTACCCTCCCCATGGTCTTTCGTTGCTATTTTAGAAGTAACTTTTCACGAATTAGGTTCTACAATGATAGATAGTGGTTTGGTCTAATTTTAGATGTCTTTCAAGAGGCAAAGATTGAAAGTTCTTTTGCCCATGTGTATGGCCCTTTCTCTAGTTCTAACTTCTTCTAGAAAACAGAAGACTTTGCTAAAAAAAGTGGGAAACGGTGGAATGGCATGAAAGCTATTTCAACACAATACCGTGTGTACGTTGCGATCACTCCAATGATAAAGAAAAAATAGCATTAAAGTCTAAGAACAAACAGTACTCGGAATTTGGTTTCTGAAAAAAAAAACCTAATGAACTTTTGAAGTTGATAAAAACAGAAAAAGCTGCGAAAATCCATTGTCATACACAATCTCAAAAATTGAGAGCAAAACCACAAAAAAAAAAAACATGTATCATATGTTTTTCCTTTGTTCTTTGAACATACATAATGACTTGTTTTCTTATCAGGTAAATTTTCTGCAAATTAAAGAGGGTCCCCTAGGGCATGGTAAGAGGACCGGTCAATTGACTGGAGACTGTTCAGGTAACTGGCGGCCAGGCTAAAACATAATTAACCTGCCAGACATAATAAAGAGAATTTACTGACCACGTAATTTTGTCGTTATTCATCCTATGTTCTTCAAAGAAACACACCTATCGACTGTGTATGTCTCACTTAACATGCCCAATCGCACGTGATGCACTCAATCACTCGAAACAGCTACGTGATTGCAGTGATCAGACAATGTCGTGCCAGTCTTATGCAAAGCTGATCATCATATGAGTGGTACAGAGAATCATTATTTGCGCGATGCCCTAATATTCGTGTATAAACTAATTACCATGATCAGCGACATTTAGGTGCTCCAGAGTCAAGATATTGCATAAAAAAATTTGGATATGAAGTTGGATTTGGTTGGGGACTTTTGGCGTATATATAGTTTATTAGTACTTGTACTGTTTGGGAAATTGGAGCCACAGTTTCCAAAAAAAGGGGATTTGGATTGGCGTTTAGAGAGATTCCTTGTAGGAATATATATGATTAATTTCAACATTTGTTGTGCACAGCTTTCATTGGGTGTGGCTAGCTGTTGATTTCAAAAATTAAATTTAATAAATTTGTTTATGTTTTCAACACCCTCCAACACTTGCCAAGAGGACGGCCTTCAGTTATTCTGGCTCGCCCATATCCGTATCTTGAAAAAGCAAAGAGTTCCATTTTCAAGTTTTGGGATTGGAAGAATCTTTTCTCATTCCCTCCCCTCCGGTCACTCTAGAGTGAAAAAGCTTGAAAGACAGCCAGAGAGGCCACCGAAAAGCATGGACACCTTATCATGAAAGCAAGAAAAAAACGACCCGATTTGACGGGCCAACACACGCACATACACACTCACAAACCCACACGCTTAAACAAGTATCCCTCTCTCTCTCTCTGTGTTTCCCTTATTCCTATTTCAAACTTTTTCTGATCTCTCTCCGTCTTTTTTCTTTGTTTATACATGGAAAATCCCAAGTCAACCTCACCTCATCATTTGGTCTTGGTTCTTTACAAGCACCACCTCATTTCCCACTTTCTTCACTTTATTTCCTCTCATCTGCTATATAATTACTGCACTCTATCATCCAGTCCTCCACCATGGGAAGCATGAAGGTGCATCAGTTCACACGTGGATTCTGGGAGCACGAACCCTCCCTCAGTCTTGGCTGCAAGCGCTTACGCCCTCTTGCTCCCAAGCTGGCTAACACCGATACTGGTATCGCGGCTTTCGATCTCAAGAGCTTCATCAAACCAGAAAGTGGCCCCAGAAAGCTCGGATCCTCTGACGAGAAGCGAGATTCACCCCAGGTGCTGCTGAGTTATCTACTTACTAGACTCTGCACAATCATTTAGACATAGATTTTTATCTACAAGTTATGTTTGCACCAGTAGTTCTGGAACCCTTTGAGTTCAGTACCATACTACCACTTCTGAACAAGAAAGAGGAAAACTACAACTTGAGCCAACCAATCATAAGTTATTGGTTCCTCCATGTTGTTCTTGTAACTATCACTTTGACTAAAAATGACTACCGTGGGTGCTAACTTTATACAGTCCAAGTACAGTGGTACAAATTTCATGGATTTTGATACCATAGATAGTAATGACAAAAAATATGTAAGATACAAGGTTAATGGAATGATGAAAATGAAAACCACTTACGACTTAAAGATTGCTAATATATTTGCCCAAAAATTAATGCAGGTGGAAACGCACCCAGGAGGGACGCGGTGGAATCCAACACAAGAACAAATAGGGATATTGGAGATGCTATATAGGGGCGGTATGCGCACTCCCAATGCACATCAAATAGAACAAATCACCGCACAGCTTGGGAAGTATGGTAAGATCGAAGGGAAAAACGTGTTTTATTGGTTCCAAAATCACAAAGCCCGAGAGAGACAGAAACAGAAGCGCAACAGTCTCGGTCTTAGCCATTGTCAAAGAACTCCGGCGGCTATTACCACTATCACTTTGGAAACCCAGGTATGCCAGCCATAAGCTCAATTCCAAAATCTTTTGACTTCAGTTTCTTAGAAAGAAGTGAGCAAGGTTTTTATATATATCTTGGTTCGGATAATTTGTATAGGGGGAATTGCAAAGAGAGGAAGATAGTCCATACAAGAGGAAGTGCAGGAGCTGGGCATTTGAAAGCTTAGAAGAAGAAAGCAGGTCGTGTAAAGAGGACGGAGATAGAACTCTGGAGCTTTTCCCGTTACACCCGGAAGGCAGATCATGAAGGGGCCGGCTTGAAAAAATTTCTTTGAGCTTTTGTTCCACTGTAAGCTGCTTCCATGTGCTTTTCTTTCTTTTTCCTCTTTCTTTGTTTCGGGAAAGAAGAAAGACAAAGTTGCATCTTTGTACTCTACTGCGTATTATTCCTGACTTGCAACCAAAGTGCTGGTCACTCTTTATTCGACGATCTCTTCCTGGTGGGTGTGACTGTGCATGAGCCTTCCTTTTAACTACAGGAACCTGTTGAATCGAAGCTTTTAGGTTAAAAGGAGTAACCTATGGACACTGAAGTCCACGCACCTATTTCTTCTTGAGCCTATCCCTTCATGTCTTAAGTTTGAAAAGGGACATGTCCTCACTCCTCTGGCCTAAGCGCCCAAAAAAATAGGATATTATATATATTTAACCTCTTTTAAGACTTTGTTAAAGTAGGACATCAACTATCAGGATTCTTCTAATTCATCTTTTCCATGATTGACATGCAAATCGTCTTATAGTCATAGCTAGTGTTCGGTGGGACACTCGCTGATCAGACCTGGGAGGGAATCATAGATATCGAATTTGTATTAATGGTTCATATCTTGCGTCAATCATGAGCTGGGGTTATCCGACCCCTCTAAGGTTGCGACGCAAGATTTTCGGGGTCCATGCAGATGGAGGGACTATATATATATAATTCGATTTAGCAATATCACTACGATATAAAAATAGTAAGAGAAGTGTATCTTTTACTGTATGGGATAAATAAAAAGTTGGTGCATGTGGTTTGACAGCTTGTACATAAGGAGGCCTATATACAATACAAATGCTAAAGTAATCTAGTGTACAATTAATATGGATCGATTAACTAGCTAATATAATTATTACTCTAACGGATATAAAAACTGATACTCATCCTTTTATTTTTGTAAAGTTCTCTATTTTTTTTTCTTCTGAACAATCCGCTTGCAAGACACAATATACGAACTACAGATAAATCCTACCTATGGATCTAATTCTAACTAGTTGATGAATTAAACTAGCGGGCCCTAACAAGGGGCAGCTGAAATACCTCAAAGCGTTCTATGTCGGACATAGAGAGCGGTGACTAAACACGGCAAACTGCGTCTAAGTGGACCAACACTGGCTTGTAGGGAGGAAAAACCGGAAATGCGGTTCGGACCGCATTTCCGGTCCACCTATATTAAAGGACCGGAACGGGTCCTTATAAGTGGTCCGGTCCGGTCTGGACCACTTAAGTGGTCCGGTCCGGTTTCAATTTTTTTTAACAAAACGACACGTTTTGAAATTATTACAGAGACTTATCGCTCGACAGGCGCTCGAGCGCTACCTTTAAACTTTTAAAAAAACACGTTATTTTCTTTTGCACCAGGCCCCGACCCCATTCTCCCTCTCTATCTTCTCTTCCCCAAATCCTCACGTTATACTTTGCATTTACCTTCTTTTACTCTCTAGATCTAGTTCTCCCGTGCTCACAACTCACAAGGTATTACACGAACCTTTTTTTCTCTATTTTGCTCAATTTTCGTTTTTGGGGTTAGGGTTCCTCGGTTGTATTTTTATGTGAATTTATTTAACACATATCATAGTTTGATCATTAATTTAAATATATGAATTTATTTAAAGACTTCAAGATGTAAATTTATTTTAAAACTTAAAAATGTGAATTCATTAATTTCATTTAACATATACCATAGTTTGCTCATTAATTTAAAATGTGAATTCATTTAACACCTATTTGCATAAATGTCAATATGATAATTGATTTGTAAATAGTTCATTTAACACCTATTTTCATTTCTTTAAGCAAAAATTGCTGGTATTTACTTGCAATATGATTATTGAATTGTAAAATTAACGTAAAAAGGAAATGATTTTGATTGTAAGACAGAGTCTTAAGATAAAAATTAGTTGCAAATATCTTACAAAATTAAACATACTAAGTTAAAAATACAAATGTCTCGAACACGCACAAACAAATACATTAAGAAACTAAATTCACTTCTTGGTAGTTGATGTCTCAAGTTAGCTTGTTATTGTGCTATTGCTTGCCATTTCTGCAAGTTCAAATGTAAATGAACGTTATAAATAAATATAAGTAAAGTATATAGAAAATAAAAAAGAGAATTAAAATTACAAGCATATTTTATTTACCAGAATCCATGTCAAAGCTCGATGAAATCCAAATTTTCTTTGATGTTAATTGATTCCTTTTCATCCGCACGCCTCAACCAATCTTGAGTGCAAACGAGGGCCTCCACAGTCGTTGGAGCTAATGAACTCCGAAATGGATCAAGTACACGTCCCCTCATACTAAAAGCGGACTCTGAAGACACAGTGGAAATAGGGATAGCTAATACATCTCGTGCAAGCTTGGCAATGACAAGATATCGTAAATCATAATCCCTCCTCCATTTCAATACATGAAAATTATTGTCTGGAGTAACAAGTGGATCAGCCAAATACCGATTAATTTCTAAGTTTGCACTGGAGTTCACTACAAAAAAAACAGGAAACAACAGCGGTCGTAAAACCGTTGGTAAAAGGCAAAAAAACGCCGTTAAGCTTTTACCAGCGAATTTTTACCGGTGTTTTACGACCGCTGCCTTTTCGCCGTCGGGAATACCTTCAACAGCGTTTTTTAGAAACGCTGGTGATTCTCTACCTTTCAACAACGAATTTTTAGCGGCGTTTCTAAAAATGCTGGCGTTTCTCCTGATTTTTAACAGCGGTTTTTTAGCGGCGTTTTGAAAACGCTGGCGTTTCCCCGCTTTTAGCAGCGGTTTTTTAGAGAGTAAAAGAAGGTAAATGCTGGCGTTTCTCCTGATTTTTCAACCGCGATTTTTTCGCGGCGTTTTAAAAAAAGCTGGCATTTTCCCGCTTTTAGCAGCGGTTTTTTAGACGTGTTTCTAAAAACGTTGGCATTTCTCGTGATTTTCAACAGCGATTTTTTAGAGGCGTATTAAAAAACGCTGGCGTTTCCCTGCTTTTAGCAGCGGATTTTAGCAGCATTTCTAAAAACGTTGGTGTTTCCCCGTTATATAGCAGCGGTTCTTTAGCAGCATTTTAAAAAACGCTAGCATTTTCCCTACTTATAGCAGCATTTGCGACGGCTACTATAGGCCAAAAACGCTGCTAATTTTTCCTATATTTTCGTATAAGTCTTTTTTTAATCTGTAATACAAATTTATTTTAATAATCATAATTAATTGGATATAAAAACTTAAAGAACAAGGATAGTAAAAAAAATATACTTCATCATTGATTAATAATATTTTACAACACAAGAATCTCTACAAGTAATCTAAAAAATAACAAGTTTCTAATATAAAATAACAATAAGTAATGACCAATTAAAATATTCAAATACAACACAATAAGCAAGGACAAATTAAAATCTTCTCCTTTTACACATCAACGTCCTCTTGAATTCATGTAATTGAAAACAAATATCTCATGAGAAATAGAAATAGGTTAGCTCATTATGCATAATCTCAAACCCAACTTACAAGTAATCATTTCACATTGTATGCTTCTGAAGCTACATTACTGAAGTAGTTGCATAATATGGAAGAATGGTGAATGGTAAATGGATCTCATAACAATTGAAAAGCAAAATAAGATAAAAGGAACAATCTCTACATTTTTCAGAAGTGCATTTAACAAAGAAGATAACAAATAATACACTTTCATTGATGGGAAATAATGGAATTTAAGGTGACCACTGGCACTGATGTCCAAATCTATGTCTTCAAACACCCAACAGAAAATAAGACACATTTGCATCATCGCCTGATGAGTTCCTGGTCTATTTCCTTCCAAAATGAGACACATGTAGAGTGACCTCCACAGACATAAATTATAGTGATAGAACGAACAAATACATGTGGACAGAGCAACTTACGCTGTCTCTTCCCAATGCTGCATAGTGCTGTAAACCATTGCATGAACCATCCTAAAATAATGGAGCTATGGATTAATATTGTATCCCAGAAAACATCAAATAGATATTTGGTGAGAAAGTGACAAATCACAAACGTAATGGTGTCTGTTAAGTGTCTTCTAAATATGCTTTCCATCACTTTAGGTATGATCCCACCACTGCTCCATTACAATTGAAAAACACTTTTTGGAAGCTAATTCCCAACCTTCATCTGAATGGCGGCAAATATGCAATAAATTTTTTGCCAAGGTGAACCTAGTTGTAACCTGTGTAAACACAAATGGAGGATCCAATGAAGAAGTCATAAACCTTCATAAATGATATCATTCACCTGATAAACAACAAAATATCAAACTGAATTGAATCCTACAGTTCACACCTAAAAAAACACCTAAACACCTGCTGCAGCTTTTGGTTCACGATCTATCTTTCCCTGGAACAAAATTAAGCAACAATAGTATGTAACAACACAACTCATGGAGGTGCCATTATCATTATAATCTGTACAGAACCCCAGAATTTTCACCTATCCCAAAATTAAGGTAACTAACGTAAATAAAATAATAATAATAAATAATTGCATAGTTTCCCTTTCTCGGTGCAGCAACCTTCCCATCCTCTCGGGGAGGCATTCCCTTCTTGGATTCATTTCTTTCAAGAAACATCCATAAATAAGGAAGTCTACAACTACGAACAGAAAAGCCCAGATTGAAAAACAATCCAAAATTGAGAAATCAACAAAATCAAAGGAAGGTTCTAAGTTGAAATTAGTAACATCCAACATGTGATCAAGAAAAGGAATCCCAGTACTATTCTCAGCAACAGAGCCCCTAGTAGATAACCAAACCGAGCCCCTGGTAGATGACCAGTACTATTCTCAAGAAAAGTAGCATCAATAGTACGCTCCGAAAGATTACGAGAATGAGACATAGCTTTTGATTCCTATGTCATTGAAGCAAAGCCATCAAGTCAAATATATTGTAGAAAATTATTTCTTGTACATAAAGTTATTCAACTAAATAATAAATATAGCCAAACACATTAGCATATTAGCACACTGCGAATAAAGTTTCAGTTTGTCATACCACACTAGCAATAACTAATGCGAGCTAACCCAATTACTATAACAAAGCATGGCATCCCTCTTGCTTTAACTTCGCGGTCGTATGCCATCATCCTGTTAGCATAGCATTCCTTGGGTTCTGACTTCCTGTAGTTCATCTACTTTCTGTTTAGAATGATTGATCTCGACCTTCTAAGCCATCGCAGGAGCGAGGTGGAGATAAAATAGCCCCACACTCAAATTTATCTTCCCCTTGTAGTATTTCTAAGAATTCTCTTCCTTTACCTCTCAAATAAAGACAATTTCAGTTCTTTGTTTTGGTTAAGTGCGCGTGTTTATTGCATTAAAAACAAGTTGATTTCACTCTGATAATGCAATCATGGAAGCAGTAAGTTGGAGATCCCAAAAAGCTACTGGTCTTGAGGACCTTATAATGAGTCAATGACATTGTGGCTAGAATAGGGTCTAAACTGTGTACTCTAAAAGATTATTTGGTGGACTCTGATCGTGAAATGGCTGGAAGCAATTAATTTTTCAGAACAATATTGATTAGCTATCAAAGATCCAATATTCTATGGCTTTTGTTCCTCGACTCATAACTACGAAAAGGCTTGCAAACATGTTATCAAGCATAATAGAAATGTGGCACTAATTTCCATATATAGCCGGAGCTCCTCCCCCTCTCCTCTCACAATCCAAGCCAAATTTCAACAACTCACAATCTCAACTCTCACAACCTAATTTTTGGAACCCATTACGCATTAAACCAATCAGTGAGGAACGGGAAAACCATCAGATCAATCGGCAAATCCTTACCAAAAAGGAGAAGAGAGGTTGGGCGGCGCTGTGTAGTGGCCGAGTAGGGGTTCCTGTGGATGGGAGGCGGAGGAGCTGGGGTTCGGGGCCTTGCGCTGGGTATGGCTGCGCTGGTGAGTGGGCACTGGGTGGGGGCAAGAAGGGGACGAATTGACGAAGGGCTAAGCCGCCGAAGTGAAGGCCGAAGGGGGAGGCTGTCAGGCTACGCCGCTGCCAGGCTGGGACTCGGTCTCTCGGGAGAGGTAGAAGACGAGATGGGTTTTTGCGTTTTTGGTTTGCGGCAACTTCGGCAAGGCATACTGGCATAGACTCGTCGACTCACTTAGAGTAAAAAATTAAAAATAATTTTTATTTATTTAAAAAATGGGGTCCGGTTTGGTCCGAACCGCATTTTTAAAAAAAAAGGACCGGACCGCATTTTAAAATTTAGGATCGGACTGGATCGCAAAACCGATCCAATTTTCTGGTCCAGTCCGCGGTCTGGTTGTGTGCAGTCATACTGGCTTGTAGTGGAAGCAAACATCGAAGCAAAACCGTGAACAACCAGGTCAAATGATGCCCTCCGGAGGCCAGTTGAAAACCCATTAGGGGCCAGTATAAGCCCACCAAGGGGCTAAATACAACCGAAATACAAGAAAATAAGGCCTGACACGAGACCAAAATGTCACTTTCTCTATACATTCGCCAAGGTGTATAGCTAGAGTGATTAAGAACCAGAGAAATAAGACCTTTCTAAAGGGCAACCTAGGCGTAAATAAAACACATGATGTTGCAATCCAAACATATGACCTTTTTGTGTGACATTACCTAAGGTTAGTATTCCTTTCGATTACATTTTACATATATTATCAACATGCCCTCCTTGCCAGCATGATCCACAAACAGCCCATCTTAGACACGAGGGCGTAATTTTTTTTTGCGTGTATATATTGACAAGAAGAATAAAATAATTTTTGGAAACGCAATGAATAGAAGCGAAAAATTTGAAACACTTGGTTCATATGGGAAATGTTTTAGACTCCTCGCATGTTTGGCTAGGTGCACCGGTTGGGTATGAAAGAGGTTTGCTTCAAACTAGACTTATTTGGCTTTGAAATAATTGATGCAAAAAGGCTCCCCTATAAACACGAAATTACAATGGTCTGTTATAAGAGAAAAAAAAACAATTAAATTCCCCACTGTAAAGTACGTGGAGAAGTTAGAACAGGCCGTGTAAAATATCAAATCATGTAAGAGCCTATGTAGATGATAAGAATCGGCCTTTCTAGGCCCATATAAAATAAAAATATGTGTGCCCTAAATAGATACTTGCAAATAGGCCTTGTAAAGCCCAGCCCAACATGTCACATTTACAATTACTAACGTTATGTTCATTTTGAAGATTTTTGTAGGATTTAGAGTGTTTTGAGAATTTTTAAGTGATGTTAGAGTTGTATTGGTGTTTGCGTAGAAGTTGTGAATGTGTAAAAAAATGAATGATGATGTTTAAAGTTTTTTTTATATTTTGAATTTATTATTTATTATTAAATATTAAATATTTAAAAGGTATTTAAATTAAAAATATAATAATTGCAATTTTGAAGGGACACAAAGGACGGCAGCTCAACGCTCTTAGCCCACGTGTCTACGTAAATGCCGTGTTAGAGTTAGCGAAAGTCAAAACTGTTTTTCCTTCCAAACTCTTTTATTGGAGTCAGTGACCTGCAAAGCCAACTAGAAAGGCATGTCTGACGCGTTCGGATGCGAATGCATGGCCTTTGGTACACTGTTTTGGTACTGAATTTTTAGGCTTAATACAACTTTTGCCCAACATGATCGAACTTAGGATTGGAATCCGGACTTTTCATGAAGGCCATATCAGTTTAGGCTTAAAAAGTTTTTAAATTTTGTCTGTCGGAACAAGAAGATGAAACCCAAACACTATCCACAATTTCAGACGGCCACTGAAATATCCCGAACCACAGTCCCCGGAACTACTAGCGGCCCACAGAAATTCATTTAACATCGAGGACAGCCCATTGGGTTAAAGGGTCCAATTTATAGATCATAACAAAGGGTACTTCTAAAAATATATTAACACTAACAATTGGCATGGATGAACCTCCTTGATCGACACTACTTGACCTTCTTTTCCCTCGAACTACATATGCTCGATTGTAACAAATTTGACCTAAACCAACTTAGAAAATGACTCTTTGCACCTTATGTTACGATATTGTCATTGAAATTAATCGATGAAACATAATATAATCTTAACGCTCAAAATGTAACCATGGGAATATGCTATTAATACATTGATTGTTTTAGGGTGCTGTTTATCAAATTGGGTAATTTGAAATGCAAATAGTAAAAGTTGCCATAAATAGAGTATGTCAATTGTATTTTTTTATTTATCTCTTGGTCAATGGTCAGTACATAACAAAACTTTTTTTTCTAAGCCAATATCTAACTAAACAATAGTAAAATAAAAAATTGGTAAATTTTTTTTAAAGATTTTTATTTATATATTGCTTTTTATTGGAATTTTATAAAAAAAATGTATAGAAGGATATTTTGATGAAATTTTGTAATAAAAAATATTTAAATTTAGTGAAAATGTAGGGAGAAAGATTATTTTATGGATTTTATTATTAAATAATACTGGGATTTGTGTGAAAATGCCAAACAATTTAAAAATGAGAGGTGAGCCGCTGCCCCCAACAATAACCAATTTAACAATGTGTTTTGCTTTTTTGTCGGGAGAGAATGTATATTTAAAAAGCTATATTCTATTGATTTTGTGATTCCATAAGCAATCTGAACAAAAAATAAAGTGATGCCTTAAATGTGATACGGTAATTATGTCCCCCAAGTCAGTGATAGCCGATAGATCTCCGTTTATAAATTCTAATAAATTCTAATAAAATAAAAATTTTAAAATTGTAAAAATATTTTCTAAAATTTTGACAAAACATAGTCTTTATTCAATGAGCGAGATGCAATTGTGATTGTCGGGCATGGATCTGCCAGAAACCTACACCTACCTGCCTGTAGGCATAGATCTCGGACAGGACCCGTATCCGACCCTCACAACCGATCATCCGAACCGCAACTCACCCGTATTCAATCTACAAATTGGTTGGAGTCTTGGGATATGTTCGTTTTCACACTTTTTTCAGAAGTCTAAGTATATTCACAAAATTACTATCAAATATATTCATAATTCAAACACAAACACCAATACATTTTACACAATCTCCAATCATTTTTTAATTTTTTATTCAACATAAATTTTCTCTTTCTGTACTTTTCATATAACTTCAATACTTTTTTATTAAACAATTATATCAAATCATTTATCTTTCCATTTTACACAAATACCGATAAAATACTATTCAATATAAATATTTACAATTTATCTAAAATCTTACGATATTTACTGAACATAACTTTGGATTGCTGTTGTCCCTAGACTCCAAGACACGACACAAAAAAAAAACGAAAGAAAAAAAAAACGGAAGAAAGAAAAAGGAAATCAGTTGCTAAGCCCCCACGCGTCCTCACGCGACCTAAGGTCAGACCAAAACTGCCAGGTGGGCCATCAGAAACCATCGGACAGTCCACATTCGATCTCCTTGTCAAACTAGGGCTTGCACGTTCCCAAGGCCAAGGCCGCCGATCCCTTTATATAAACTACAGTCATCTCCGAGCCGGTGCAGTGCAGTTCGTTCTGCCCTCCCAAAAAACCACAAAAAAAGGTTCCCACTTTACTTTCTCCGTCGTCTTCTCAGGTACAGTTTGGATCTCCGGACGATTTATCTCAATTTTACCCCCGCATATCTTCTTCTATCCTTCATCGAAAAACAAAAGAAAAAATTCCCCAAATTATATTCTCAAATATCTCATCCAGCTCCGGTCAGATTTTACGAGTGTGTTTGTTGAAATTTGAGTCTAGGCTCGAGTTGTGACTCTGTTGTTTCTCTCTAGGGTTGAACTTGAATAGCGAGAGGAGAGGAAAAGGGAAAAAAATTAGAAAAAAAAGAGAGGATCTAGCAAGGTTGTGTGTCTTGGGTGAAATGGCGCAGATTCAGGTTCAGCATCAGACTCCGGCATCGGGTCCGAGCGGTCTCGTTTCTGGCTCAGGTGCAAACCAGTTCGTGACGACGTCGCTGTACGTTGGAGATCTTGACGTGAACGTCACGGACTCTCAGCTCTACGATCTGTTCAACCAGGTCGCCCAGGTCGTGTCGGTTCGTGTCTGCAGGGACATGAGTACCAGGCGATCTCTCGGTTACGGTTACGTCAACTATAACAACCCTCAGGATGGTCAGCGTTTGCTTCGGCTCTAATTTCTATGTCTTAGCATATTCATTGATTGTATATATTTGCTTCAAGTGACATAGTCTCTGGTTGATTGTTTGTACGCTTATAAAATCAGCTGTTCAGCGCACATGACATTGCTTTACTATGATTCGCGTAATCTTATTTGTTAGTGCGTGGTCTTTCTAAGTGCTTACGAAATATGTAGCGTGCAACTGAATGAATGCCTGCGTCGAGGTTTTAATTTCCAAAGGTCTTGTTTTCAGTTCATTTTTTTATCCGTATCTTATTGACCTGAGGACTTGGTTCGAGGGCTATGTAATGTGGATATTCTATCGGATTGTGCAATGCTACATCGGGCCATCAAAAGATTGTTGTTGCAGTTAATTCTGTTCTCTTTTATGAATCACATATACTGAATGTTATTAGATTACTACAGTGATGGTTGTATGAGTTCTATGAAAGAAGACTTCATAACCCCAAGCATTTAGCACAAGTGGCAAGCCAAACCTTGATAAGCGCCTTGCATAGTGTACTTCAACAGCTCAAAACTTCATTTGGTCGATAATCCACTTGTGGCCACCCCTAGGGTCCGGTGTGGGCAATGCTCTGTATAACCTTGTCAACATTTAAAAAAGAAGGCTTCTTTTTCAAGAATAGTAGCAATGTTACATGTGAATCTAAATGAGGGCTTTTGTTAAATTTGATTTGATGACTTACGGCTCTACAAGTTGAAATGTCTGTAATTGTTACTTGTGGTTTTTATTCTTCTCATTCAACACTACTTTTTTCTAATGGCTTCTTATTACCTACAGCGGCAAGGGCATTGGACATACTGAACTTCACTCCAGTTAACAACAAGTCCATCAGAATCATGTATTCTCATCGGGACCCTAGTATTCGCAAGAGTGGAACTGCGAATATATTCATCAAGGTATTCGTTTTGTATGATCTATTTGTGTCCTCTATCCAGTTTTTCCTTCTATTTCTGAAAGTATGTGCGTGCTTTTTTGAATGCCTTCGAGGTGATTTGGCTAGCTGGTTTCTTTCCAGCATAGGGGGAAATTTTATATACTAGACTGGGTAAAGTGTCTAGGTTGAACCAGCTTGCAGGTAGGGGTGGTTAACGGTAGTGTAGGTGACGGTTTGGTGAAAATTGTCACCGCAATTGATGGAATCACATAATTGACACCGTCACCGCACCGCTAAGGCACAATAACCGCCCTTACCGGTGACGGTATTAACGGTAACAGTTATACGGTAACCGCTTAAACCGTATAACCGTTGTGCCAAAAAAATAGGCTTTCTCCTTGGACTTTTTCATTTTTTTCACTGTTTTAGGCAGTTTAAATTTCCAACATAATATCATAATTGGTAATCATATCAATGGAAAAATATCATAACATATTCAAACTAATATCATAATCATTAATAATCATAAAAAATATAATAAGTTGTCCAAAAGTCCAACATAATATCATATTCAAACATAAATATTAAAGTCTAATAAAAGTGTGCAACAATGTGACATGAATCAACTAACATATTCCAACAAAAGTACAACAGATGTATGCCACATAATCAATAATAATTTCAAGTCTCAACTAGGGGTGGTTAACGATAGTGTAGGTGACGGTTTGGCGAAAACCGTCAGCGTCACCGCAAATTGACGGAATCACATATTTGACACCGCTACCGCACCGCTAAGGCACAATAACCGCCCTTACCGGTAGCGGTGACGGTTTTAGCAGTTAAAACGGTTACCGCCGGTGTAAATGAACACCCTTACTTGCAGGTGTCCTAATAATACTACATTTATGGTTTGGAATGCGGTAGCTCCTCACTGATAAGTGCACACAAAGGGATATATAACGTGATTGATGATTGTGTATTTGCTCCTCCTATTTGAATTTTCTTGAGTTGAAGGATGTATTGTAGTGCTATGCATGAACTGGCCACCAATTGCATTTCACTGGTATAAGATAGTATAGCATGGGTGGAACTATGTTGAATTGACCTGCTGCTTCTCACCTGTATAACATATTATTGCATGGTGAGATCTTTTCAAATTTTCTTGTTTTTCTTTTTTGCTATTTGTGCTTTGATTGAATGGTTGGCTCATGTCCTACGGTGTGTGCAGAATCTGGACAAGACAATTGACCACAAAGCATTACACGATACATTTTCGTCTTTTGGACTTATTCTCTCCTGCAAGATAGCTACTGATGCCAATGGCCAGTCCAAAGGCTATGGTTTTGTTCAATTTGAGAATGAAGAGGCTGCACAGAATGCAATAGACAAGTTAAATGGCATGCTGATCAATGACAAACAAGTGTTCGTTGGGCACTTTCTTCGTAAGCAGGAAAGAGAAAGCCCTCTGAATAAGACAAAATTTAATAATGTCTATGTTAAGAACCTATCGGAAGCAACCACAGATGAAGACTTGAACAAAATATTTGGTGAATATGGACCAATTACCAGTGCTGTGGTGATGCGGGATGCAGATGGAAAATCAAAGTGTTTTGGTTTTGTTAACTATGAAAATGCAGACGATGCTGCCAAATCTGTTGAGGCACTAAATGGAAAGATGTTTGAAGACAAGGAATGGTTTGTTGGAAAGGCTCAGAAAAAATCTGAAAGAGAGCTAGAACTTAAGGGGAAATTCGAGCAGAGTATGAAGGAAGCAGTTGACAAGTTTCAGGGAATGAATTTGTATGTTAAAAATTTAGATGATAGCATAAATGATGAAAAATTGAAGGAATTGTTTTCAGAGTTTGGTACAATCACTTCATGCAAGGTTCGTAAGTATCTTCCTGTTATGTTGAAAACCTGAAATCCTATATTGATGTCTCCGATCACGGTGGTAGTAAATAGGTGTTCTGACTTTGCAGGTTATGCGTGATCCCTCTGGAATCAGTAGAGGTTCTGGATTTGTCGCTTTCTCATCTTCTGAAGAAGCTTCTCGAGCTGTAAGTCAAGATCCCTACATCTCTATATTGGTCATAAATATACAATCGGAAACTGATATTGTTATTGTTCACTTACAGCTTGATGCAATGAATGGTAAAATGATAGTCGGCAAACCTCTTTATGTTGCACTCGCACAGCGGAAAGAAGAGAGGAGGGCTAGGTTGCAGGTTTGATTAATGAAAATCATATTTGGATGCAACTTGGATGAACAATTTGTTGCTGTCTTTTTTTCATTTTTCATATTAGTTGTTGACATCAACACTTCGGAAGGAACATATGCATGTAATATAGGGAGAGTTATTTTCTCTTTTTCGTATAAATGTTTTCTGTGCTTTAAAATTGTAGCTGCTGTTACTGTTGTTATGTTCTAGAAAGTGGAATGGGAGAGTATGATGAAATGGGAGTGTTGTGAGAATGAATTTTACATAGTCAATTTAGGACTGATTTGGTTTCACCAGTATGACATGTATTGGAGTGAAATGTGGAGCAATGATCTTTTCAGGACAAATAAATCACATCTACATGTTGTCATGTGATCTCTAGTGAATATATGCATGTAAGTCGCTTGTCTTTGTAGTTGGTAATAGCGTTATTGAACCAAAATGGAGAAAAAAGTTGTAACGAAACACCACCCATTAGCTGTATTTGTAATTTTGTTTACTATTACGTCTGTACTTTTGGAAAATTTATTGCATGCACAGTACCAGCGGAGGGATGGGCTAAATTTTATTTCCCTAAAGGAAAAGGGGAAAACAAAGAGCATGCAGACCACCGCGTTACCTTTAATGTACAAATTCAGAGTCACCTGCCTAGAATTCATTGGATTTTCCAAAAAAAACAATAAATGACCAGGAGCTGCAAATTTGGGTGAGCCATGGGTGAAGAGTAAATCCAAGGAAAAGCATCTTTGACTTATGAATTGGCATTTTGAGACATCTGAAATCTGTAATGTCATGATCATTTCAGATATACTCCACATTAAGCAAATGTCTGCTGGGCTAGGACCCTTTTGCTCTTCCTACCCATTTCTCTCCAGCAGTCATAGAGTTCTAGTTAGGTCTTTGGCTTTATCCATGATATACCTAATCAGACCATATCCCTTAATGCTGATAAACATATCATGGAATACCTGCCATGGTTTAGTTTTTCGAATAATATACTGTTATAATAACAGTGAATTCCCTTGTGGTTATTGATACCTTTAAGCATTTTTGTTCTCTTTTATCCTCTCTTTCTGTAAATCAATTTGATTTCTTTCATTCATGCAGGCACAATTTTCACAAATGCGGCCAGTTGCTATGGCACCTTCTGTTGCTCCACGTATGCCAATTTATCCTCCTGGTGCTCCAGGGCTTGGTCAACAATTTTTGTATGGACAAGCACCTCCGGCCATAATTCCTCCACAAGTAAGTACACCTAATAATCTGTTTCATGTTTATTATTTCATCCAGTTTTTGTGTTGATTTTTGCATGTGACGGTCCCTGTTCCTTCATAATTCCTCGAGTATTATGATTAAGTTCAAAAATTTGGTTGACATGAAGGATATAAGCTGCTTGAAATTTGACATCCACCTATTCCTCATTGTTTTATCCAACAAATGTCTGGATAAAAGATTACCAATTTTGGTCTTTAAAAAATTACATTGATTTGAGGATCTTCTTGGCATAGAACTCTTTTAGTTTCAATATCCTGGCCGGTTTTGGATTATTTTAAGTTGAGGATAAGCTTGATAACTACATTTTTGAGACCTCCTTGTTAAAGAGCCCTTTTAGTTTCAATTTCCTGGCCGGGGTGGGATTATTTGAAGTTCAAACATAAGCTTGTTAATTACATTGATTTGAGGACCTCCTTGGTAGAGAACTCTTTTATTTTCAGTTTCCTGGCCTGTTGTAGATTATTTTAAGTTCGAAGATAAGCTTGTTAATCTTATGCTTGATGACTCGTTTGCCTAAGTTGAAGCTTGAATGCGGTTGAGTATTTTATAATGCAGAGTATTTATAATTTATGGTTGTATTGAGCATCCTATCTGTTTTAGATGTTGTTTGTTTCTGATGTTATATTATTGATAAAATTTGAAGTTCAAACATAAGCTTGTTAATTACATTGATTTGAGGACCTCCTTGGTAGAGAACTCTTTTATTTTCAGTTTCCTGGCCTGTTGTAGATTATTTTAAGTTCGAAGATAAGCTTGTTAATCTTATGCTTGATGATTCGTTTGCATAAGTTGAAGCTTGAAGGCGGTTGAGTATTTTTTAATGCAGAGTATTTATAATTTATGGTTGTATTGAGCATCCTATCTGTTTTAGATGTTGTTTGTTTTCTGATGTTATATTGTTGATAAAAATTGACCAGTTGGAATGTTATTTGCAGTCAAATGTGGGATGCTACGTGTTTTTGTACCGCTTCAATAAGCAATGTTCTATTCCCTTTTTTTTAATGGGTGTCATCTGTGAGGAACTCATTGTGGGTTCTGGGTTTTCGTTGAGTGATTTTGGTGAGACTTATGATAAGAATGAGTCTTTTGGAAGTGTTGTATCCGTGCTAAATACAAAAAACTTCTTAACCTTCGACCAGATTAACTTGATTTAGTTTTCTTGAAATTGAAAAAAAATCAGGCTCAGTTGATTTTGATCTTTTTGAATGTCAAACTTATCATGTGCTGTTTCTCTTCAGCAACATGATAATTGATTGGCTCTGCTTGGCATGTTTACAATCTGACCCACTTATAATTGTAATTCCAAATTCATTAGAAGTGATAATTGCAAGCAAAATGTCCAAATTCGTGAAAAGATTCATTTGGTGTATGAGATTTGCTTTTGGAGAATGATGCCCGAGTGGGAAAAGGAAAGAGGATATGTAAATCTTTGGATACTGAGACAAATATTGGGGGTTAAAGCTTTATAAATCCTCTCTAACTGTGTTTTAAATATGCGTTGGTTGACATTATTTGAGAAATATATGCGAGGAACATTCTTCATCATGGAAGTTGAAATAATGATTTTATGAATGTTTGATTAGTCATAGTATTTTTATTTTGTTGTTCTGCATATTGATTGGGTTTCATTGACTATTCTGAGTGGTAGTAATAATTCTTTCAACAAAAAAATTGCGCAGGCTGGATTTGGTTACCAGCAGCAACTTGTTCCTGGAATGAGGCCTGGAGGAGCTCCAATGCCGAACTTCTTTGTTCCCATGGTCCAACAGGGTCAGCAGGGCCAGCGCCCTGGAGGCCGGCGTGGTGGTGGACCTGTGCAACAAACCCAACAACCTATGCCGCTGATGCAGCACCAGGTCAGTTGGGATGCAATTTTCGTGTGTTTTTTCATTTTTGTTCTTCCTGCGTTTCTTATTGAAAAGGATTCTGCTTCATCACCCAGATGCTTCCTAGGGGACGTGTCTATCGTTACCCTCCTGGTCGAAACATGCCAGATGTTCCAATGCCAGGTCTCGCCGGAGGTATGCTATCTGTTCCTTACGACATCGGCGGGCCGATGCGTGATGCTGCACTTGGACAGCCTATGCCCATTCAGGCTCTGGCAACAGCTCTTGCAAATGCTACACCTGAACAGCAGAGGATGGTGGGTCCTGTTCTTGTTTCTTTTTTTGATTTAGTTTGGGCATTATTATGATTCTGTACACGGACTGCAGTCCGCTGAATCTAATCTCTCTCTCACACTCTCTCATGGTTGGGCAGATGCTGGGTGAAGCATTATACCCTCTAGTGGATCAGCTGGAGCACGAGTCAGCAGCCAAGGTTACTGGTATGCTTCTGGAGATGGACCAGACTGAGGTTCTGCATCTGCTCGAGTCACCAGAGGCTTTGAAGGCAAAAGTTGCAGAGGCCATAGAGGTCCTAAGGAATGTTGCACAGCAGCAGGCTTACAGCCCTGCTGACCAGCTAGCTACACTCTCTCTCAATGACAATCTTGTCTCTTGAGCAGGATTGATTGAAGGGCGTTCATTATGTGTGTGGTTGGAAACATTTGAATTGACTTATTTTGTTGGGCCCTAGATTTTTTTCTAGCGTTGGTACCGTTGAAGTCAGAAGTTGGTACTTAAAATGCGCTATTTTCAGTGTTGCGTGCGATTCTTATGTTATGTTTGTTTACTAAAATTTTACACTTCCCAAAGAGGATCTATCTTATTTTCAGTTTTGCGTAGGATTCGTATGTTATGCTTTTGGTGGGGTTAACATGTGCGGTGGGCCATGTTTGATGATGCAGTGACGGCCGAGACCAAAGAGGATCTATTCTTTCAGGCTCAGCAACGGCTAAAATGTTATGGCCTCCCATGTCATACGTCATGAAAGTGACAAGCCGATTCGACGATGACTCGGATGAGCATAAAGGGCACACATCTCATGAACTCCCACCGCATTTAGAAGAGCACAAATCTTTTCAAACCTTAAAACAATTCGGACCATACCCATTCAGACCATTTGGTAATGATACACGCTGATTTCCTTTATGATTCTGAATAGTTTTTACAATCAGATTATGACTAGAAGATGGCATCTTTATAGGCTGTTCCATGAACCATTGCATTGCTGATGGAACCTCTTACTGGCATTTCTTTAACACCTGGTCCGAGATCTTTCAGGCAGAAGGCTATAAGATTTCAATTACACGCCCACCCATCCATAATCGATTGTTTCCTGATGGGTATGGTCCAATCATCAACTTCCCTTTCACCCACCAAAAGGTAACCAATTGCAAGCTGGCCACTAATAACAGATCAAGATCAGTGGCGGAACCAGGACCAAAATTCAGGGGGTCGAATTCTAAAGACGAAATGACAAGAATTTTTTTTCCCTTTATAACGCTAAAAATTTTCTTACAATTACAATATCAAAAAATAAAGACTAAAAATATTAAAAATATTACAATACATGTACTGTGCTATGTACTGCGACTAATTGGCTCATTACTTACTACTTGATCTGTATACAAACCTCATAATATAACCATGGCCACAAGAAAATTCAATCTGAAATCATATATTAGGAAATACACTTTTTCAGACTAAACATGTTTTGTAGTCAAATATGGACTCACTATCGTCATAATACGGGTGTTTCCTTATCAAGGGTCAATTTTTTTAAAAAAGCTTCATAATTGGGGACTTGGGCTTTCCCGATATAAGTCAATGGGAAAGATGAGATTAATGCATCTATGTCTAGTCCATAGGGAAAAATGGGAAGAGCGTAATAGAGAAGTCTATTAGGTACTTGCTTTGACTTAAATAGCCAAAAAATTACTAGATTTAAGAAATATGCACATCTTATCAAGGGGATAACTTGGGTACATGGTACCAATCCATACAGAAGCGCCTAGGTGTTCAATGAATTAGAGGTTTTTGTTCCTCTCAGCTGTAGTCGTTGTCTGTCTATATATCACACGATTTCCTGTCAAATATTGTATAATACTTGGGTTTGTCCTTTGAAATGACACTCTGTGTTTGTTCGCATCATAAATGTTTTGGTTTTGAAGAGGTTAAGGTAGGAAGAAATGGTGGAATGAAAATAATAGGTATGTAGTTGAGCTGTTACAGACAGTTGGACAGTAATGAAATAGCTAGTTAGCACGTATATGTCCTACGCTCCTATTGCTCTCGAAACAGGTTCTTGGTTAAACACTTTCTTTTTTTTCTTAGTTGGTCGAATGCTTCCAAAGGCGAAGTACAGGAAGATTGCCATAAAATTAACTGAAGTAAATTAATTAATTAAGTGAAGGGTTGAGCTATTGATTGTATTAACTATGGAGATATTGTAATGAATAATTGCGGTCCTTAGCTAGTGTCCGCTGTGTTCCCTGTAGATTGTAACACTTGGTCATGTTTTTATAGCTAGTGTTACTGGAATTTTTGTACTTCTCATTTGTAGAAAGATGTAAAATTAATGAAATATGAACTTGAAGTATATTTGTCTCGTGCTCTTTATTCTGGGACTGTAGGGCTTTGTATCTGCAGTATGCAACTAAATATACTTTATGGAAACTTTGTTTGCCTCGATGATAAATAGCTCAATTTGACACGCCATGCATTTACATTAATCCCTTTAAAAGTGTATATAAATGAATAAATACATACAATCATCTGCTTAACACTAAATTAACGGGAGAAAAAAACATATTATTTTTTTAGTAACGAGAGAAATACGGCCAGAAGCTATATCAAAGTTCATACACATGTAACGCTAGGCTTTTAAAATTATGTAACACTAATTGGTCAGCACTAGACATTAGAGAGATGATAAATGTCGATTAATAGAATTTAATACCGTAAAGATTCAGAGCCTAAATTAATTGGAAATCTCTAAACAAAATATCGAGATCGTTGCCTATTCATTCAGTGCCCAGACATGTTATAGAGACGTTATCCTCGTCTAGAAACAAAAAAAGGATAGACGTTATCCTCTTTCCTCCCGTTCTACTTCTTAGTTCCTACATGCTATAAGCCCCAACTGACGAAATTTGTGAAGTGGGCCCACACTGGATCTAAATGAGGCCCAAGCCCAGAATGAGTTGTGTCATCTTACGTTGGTAGGCACGTTGTTCCTTTCGAAAAATACTGTATGATACTTTGACAGAGGCCTGACTTGTCAAAAAAAAATAAAAGGGACTGGACCAAGGGTATCGGGTCCAGGCTTTTATGTATAAAACATGTATAGTTGGCCTGGGCCTGAGTCTCAAGGGTATCGGGTCCAGGCCAACTTATTTATAAAATAAAAAAATAAAAAAAAGTAATGTAATATTTTTTTTTGGGTGGGTTGAGGGGTAGCGGTCCTACCCCTTCCTTCCGCCACTTTATTCAAGATTCCACCCATGTCTCAAGACTACTTTGGGAACTCGATTCACGCGGTGGCCGGAGAAGCTACAGCTGGTGATCTGCTTGAACAGAGTCTTGGGTGGACAGCATGGAAGCTGCACCAGGCCGTTGTTAACCACACTGACAAGGTGGTGCGCGAATGGCTAGAGTCCTGGCTGCAGTCTCCCATTGTTTATCAACGTGCTCGTTTCTTTGACCGATACGGTGTGATGATAGGGAGTTCACCCAGATTCAACATGTACGGCAATGAATTTGGGATGGGGAAGGCAATTGCACTTCGTAGTGGGTATGCAAAT
Source organism: Myrica gale (assembly GCA_963930655.1). NCBI lineage: Eukaryota > Viridiplantae > Streptophyta > Magnoliopsida > Fagales > Myricaceae > Myrica > Myrica gale. The sequence goes on from OZ005615.1 coordinate 19,433,689, forward strand.
AAGGTTGACGGGAAAGTGTCTTCGTATCCAGGGTACGAAGGAGGAGGGAGCATAGATTTGGAGGTCTGTCTTCCGGCAGATTCTATGTGCGTTCTCGAGTCTGATGAGGAGTTCATGAATGCCGTCTCTGTGTTCCATCAGTTCTAAGGAAAGAATTCATCAGGGCTCAGGCTTAATTAAATAATATCTATTTCTTCATCAAATAATCTCTCCTTATCACAATAAACATAACAAATACATTCAAATTATCTTTTTCTATATTTTTTCACACATTTCAATAAATCAAAATTTTTATATACAAATGCTACTTTTATGTCCAAGTTAATTTGTCTATGATTAATCTAGAAAAAAAAAACAAAATTTGTCTATGATATGATGATGTCAACAATACGGGAGGAACTAGATTGGTATGATAAAGGACGATCGGTAGTATCAGAGAGCATTTTGCAAAGCATGTCTTTATGCAGGGCGGAATAAATTAATAGCTTTTTTATATAAAATATTTAAAATTATCTTAAAATTATTAAATTTAGAATAAAATATTAAAGGCCCCATTAATTATTTTTTATGAGACCCTCATACATGACATCAAGGCCCCATGACTAGAACAATTAAGAAATTTATAAGGCATTTTTTCTCTTTGAACAAAGTTCAGAAATATCTAAAAAAGAATTAGGAAGTCTGGAAGAAATATATATGTCCACTCATGATAAAAAAATATGAAAATATTGCATTTTGTCTTTTTTTTTTAATTAATTCAGTTGTCTTTTTATTTTTAGGTCATCTACAACACAAAAAAATATATAAAAAAAAAATATTTTTAGTCTTTACGGGGCCTTGCTCAGGGTGAGGCCTTAGGCCACCGCCTAACTTGCCTTACCCTTGAGCCGGCCCTGTCTTTATGATATTAATTACAGAAGGAAAAGGTGGTTGATATTCATTTGCAGACCAGCTAAATCGTAAATGTTATGTGTAATGCTACATAGTTATGCGTTAGATGCTAGTTCAAGTGTAAAGATTGCAGCTACTAACAATGCTGTACATTGTCTCGCTCATTGGCTGTCTCTGAATTTATTTCAAGAGGCTCCCTTATGTAATTGAGCAAACTGATTTGAACTGATTATTTACAGGGTTGATACCCTGATGATGTATTTTTTGAGCAAGAATGAGGAACCAGTTGTCTTAATTATATAAAAAAAAAAAACCAAAGGAAAGATTGCAGCTACTAATTTTCCATATGGAACATTAGAGCTTGAACAATAGTAGACCCCTCAAATCTATGTACGTAGGTGTCGCATAACAAATTTTTTATTAAGGTGTCCCATAACAAAATATTGTTTTGGTTGGGGTAGTAGGTCTGCGAATTTTGTAGCCCACTTTTTAGCCCAATGGACAGCTAGAAATAGTTCGTTTGGTAATATTCCTGCTGAATGTCTCTCGAGTGACAACTCAAGGTTTCCACCTTGAGTGTCCTCTGTTTTTATGGAATACAAGATTGTTTTTATGCCGGACTTCAAGGCCATCAAGGCTGATTCAACTGCTGCTTTGAATGCTTATTCTCATAATTATGAAACTGTTGATCAAGTGATTGAGCAGGAAACTGGGAGGTGGAATGGCAATCTTATTCATCATATTTTTGAATCTTCCTGTGCGCAGGAAATCCTTCAAATCCCCCTCGGCAGGCTACACTTTCCTGACCAACTGATATAGCATGCAGTCATGCAGAACCCTCGAGTGATCAGCACAGCAGATTGCAATGCAGAAAGTAGATTTACCGAGATGTACTGGCACAAGCTGTGGTCTGGTAAAATTCAGGAGAGATTAAAATTCTTCCTTTGTAAACTAGCCACAAATGCCCTACCCACCATAAATAAGCCAGCTAGAGTAATTCCTTCGTCTGATGAGAGTCTATCTCAATGTCAGATCTGTTTTCAAGCTTTGGAAACTTGTGAGCATCTTTTTCTCCATTGTCCTATTGCACAGATTGTCTGGAGAACTGGTCCTTGGCCTTTAAATCTTGAGGCTTTCTCGGGCATATCCATTGACAGATGGCACAAATCCACTGCTACCCCCCCCCCCCCCCCCCGTAAAGAATTAGGCATTCTTAGATTCAGGGAAAGGGATTTTATCCTTTGGGCTCTTCTGACTATGGACACCATTTGGCTGTTCAGAAATAAGTGTGTCCATCAAGGGTCAAAAACTGACCCTCTGGAGATGTTCACCTATATTAGGAGGCATTATATTGAGCATTTTCAAGTAGAGTTGTGCATGAGTGGTAGCGGTGACGGTTATGCCCTCACCACGTGCATGGGTGGTAGCGGTGGCAGTTATGCCCCCACCACCACCGCCCAGGATGGTTACCAAAAAGCTGTGACCGGTACACGTGACATCAGTTACCGGTGCCTAGCGGTGGCGGTGGCGGTAGCGGTTAGCCGCCTACTGCTGGGCCTTTTTTTTGGGCATGTTGTGCCAATTTTTTGGCCATTTGGGCCACTATTTGGGCCGTTTGGGTTTTTTTGCCACTTTTCTCCATCTTTTGTCGTTTGGGCCCCTCTTTGTACGCCTCTCTTCTTCTCTTTTTTTTTTTTTTTTCTATATTTTGCTTATGCAACACTTATTTTTCCTTGTATTTTTGTTTACTGTTGCAATTAAAACCTTCCCGTTCGAGCAACTTTGTGTTTGTTTTTTTTTTTCTGATCAAACTTTAATTAAACAAAAACTTAAAGACTTGAAATATTTGAAGTTGAGTTTACAGCTTTGAAACAAATTGAAATTTGTGTCTAAATATTGATAGGCCATATTATTGATCTCCATGACAATAGTTAATTTTAATCAGGAAAATTTTTATCATATGACCTTTTTTATGTGCCCTAATTTTTGAGAATGACCAATAAAAGTAACCCAATATTGATCATTCTCATAATTAAAACACTAAGACGTAATTTGACTATCTTCTAAATCTAAATAACTACGTACAAGTTACAAGTTATAAAACTACAACAAATACATACTACAAGTCTACACTACAAAATTACTCAAATACAACACTATACATATATGATACACCAAAATAACATTATCCAAATGCAAGAGTATAAAAAATGACTCAAAGGTGGGGAAAGTGCAATAACTTGCGTACTATTCCATCTCGATCTCCGTCATCAAAGCAGGTAACTCTACATAACTAAGAAATAAAAGCATCAAGTTATAATGATTATATTAAATTGAGCATCAAGATTCAAGTAACAAGAAACGAATAAATTTACCTGAATCAAGCATGTAAGTCTCTTCATCTTCAGTTATGTTATCAGACAGTTTGAGTTGGGTCTCAACCAGTCCCACAATAGGGTCACATCTCAAGCAATTTTGAACACATATTATTCCTTCTGCAATATTTTTCCTAACAATAAATAATCATGGATATATCATCCAACCTGTTATGCAGCAATGCAAAAAACATAAAGTATCAGGCCCTCGCGTAAACGAAAAAGGATGAAAAACAATGACTAGAATATGAAAAACACCGAAAAAAGGGAGATAATATGAAGCTGATGAAGAACAACAATGTTAGTAGAAAAATTCAGTACGCCCCAAAGGCCAGAGCAACACGAAAAACAACTACTGGACAAATTCATATTATTGAAACCCCAAAAACGTTCAATCAATTCGAAACCCCAAAAAAGACCATTGCCAAAACCCTAAATCTTGAATCAACAAAAAGTAAAGATAGCTAGCTCATTGTCTCAACTGCTTGGAAAATTTCAAATCGAGGTCAGATTGAGCCATTTAGGAACAGAAACCCAACTGCTTCAGTGCCTCACGAGCCAAGGTTGATTGGCTGAGGTTCCAACTCAGGGGAGCCTTAGCAACCTTCAATTGGGACCTCCTCAGCTCGTCACTCCTGAAGAGCACGACCCCCAACTTAGTGCCCAGAGGGAAGAGAGCAGTGTCGAGGACAGAGGTCGAGAGTCAAGGACTAAAAAATCTGAGCAGCCGTATCGTTGGGGTCAAGTGCGATCTTCAGGAGGGACGAGAGTTGGAGGTGGAGCAAGTCTCAATTGAAATTGCTATTTCCACAGAGAGAGAGAGAGAGAGGGAGATCTTCTATGAGAGAGATGAGAGAATGCAAGGGAGACAGCCAAAACGAACGACCAAAGAGATTGGGTAGTGTAAGCACTGAAGTCCTAAGTTTTATACCTGTTTGGATGATCCATTGTCTATTTGTACGAGGGAACGTCCGGGGACGATGGATCGACTTAGGCTGCGTTTGTCATTAAAATTTTACCCAAAATTTTATCTCTCTCTTAATAAAATACTCCAATATAATCTCTCTCTCTTCCATAAAAAAATATAAAAAATTACAAAAACTATAAAATATTACCTCTCTCTTCACTTTTTCACTAAACCAAATACCAAAAATTTTACCACACAAACCCACCCTTAATAGACGATGGATCACAATTTGTGAATTTAAATTTTGTCACAAAACGGTTCTTTCTTTCTTGACGAACTATTTCGTCACAAAATAAAATTATTTAATATTATAACTAAATACCGTCGCACGAAACATGGAAACAGTCTATTTGATTTTTTACTCTTAATAACGCTCATTTTTAATTTTAGGAACGGGAGCATAAAGGTCGTACCTTTAGTAACCAACAAATGGATTTGGTCACTGGTGTCTGATGATCTGTGTTTGAGAAGTAAAATTTTAGGGTTGTTAAAATTTTAAGTATTGAGGTTGATGAAAAAGTTAGTAAAAAAGTTGGTAAAAAAGTGAAAAAAGTATATGAAAATGGATGAAAAAGTAAGGAGAGAGAGTGTTTTGTAATGATGATAAAATTTTGTTATGCAAACAGAGTCAAAAGTGACCTAACAAAAGACTTCGGTGACTATAGCATGATATTTTACTTTTAGTGACGCTAGTTTTTAGTTTTAGGAGCGGTAGCTTAAAGTAGTACCTTTGGTGACCAAACAGGTGGATTTGGTCAAAGCGTCTGATGTTTTAGTGACCAAATAAATGGCTTCGGTGGCTGTAGCATGATTTTTTTGTATCGAAAGCAATTTATTTTGCATATTAAATCAATAAATTTTTTTTAACTGCATTGTATAGAGAAAATGAGACCGAGAGATATTACTCCAATCCAGCAACTTGCAATTTGTTATTTATTTTGGAAAAGAGAAGGCCCGTCTGGGCATGGTTTGCATTGAGCATGGCAAGATCCCATGGCGACAGGTAAAAGGGCCGTTTTGACTGTTCGAAGGCGTGCTGCGGATAAAGCAGTCAGAGATGTGCCGAAGTCTTGGAGGATTCCACATCAGAATTGTTACGGAATTGTCTCAGGAAGGATAAGGGTCTATACGACTCTCTTCAATCTCTGGAGTAGATCTTTGAGTGTCTTCTCTGGTTTATGTGCAGATATCCTGAGCGGCGACGTCACATTTTATTATTTTTGAATGGCCAAAAAAAAAGCAAGTCAGATTATTTTCGAAGCATGCTGTTTTCTGATATCGCCACATATTTCTCCTCTCTTTCCTATTTATGTCTTCCAATAACTTCAGGAGTAAAAAAGAGGAATTTCCTCAATGTGTCATCTGCCACGTGTCAAATTCGTGGGGAATTTTGCCTATATGTCAACAACATGTGCTCTTCCACCTATCTGGATTGGACAATTTGGACTTTTGTGTAGGTTGAAGTTCATATGTATTTTCTGTAAGATCTCAGGGTTCATTCAGGAATGTAAACTGACTCGAGCGTTTGAAACAAGTTTTGCGTCCAATTCTGGAGTATTTCTCTGATGATCTCAGTCTAATGTTGATGTGTTAGAGATGTTGTGGCTGGCCTTTCATGTTAGTTTCTTTCAGTTTGTCTCTTTTGCTTCACTTCAAACGTTTTAGTCTTCTTTATTATGTGCCGACACTACTAGAAATTTACTTTTTAGTGACAAAATGATTTTCATCACTAAATATTCAGATATTGGGGATGATTTTTGTCATTTCTCATGATCTCAGAGTTCATTCAAGAATGAATAAGTCTGTTTTCAGTAAGGCTACATCACCAGAAATCCGGTCCTAGTAAAATAGAGGACTGGACCGGTTCAGCTAAATGCGGTCCGGACCGGTTTTATTTATTTTTATTTTTTTAAAAAAATTTTAAGTTAATTTTGAAGGGGGAATGATATATAAAAATGTAGAGTTTTAGTTTAGGTTAAAACTAAATTTTTTAAGTTTGTAATTTGTATTAAAAAATATAGAAAATATTTTTTTTATTTATATTAATAAATTCGATCCGGTCCAGACCGGATTGTCAAAAGCTATAGACCGGACCGGACCGCAAATCCGGTCCGATTTTTCGGTCCGCAGTCCGATTTTGCTCGGCCATAGTTTTCAGTGACAAAAAATTATTTTCAGTGATGAAAATTTTCGTTCACCGGAAATCACGTTTCGCAACTAAACGTGAAGCTATTATGACGAAACTTTCGTCACTGATAATATTATTATTAAAAAAACTTATTTGTGACAAAGTTCTAATCATTGAGGAAATTTACGTGAAGAAAACGTTGGTCGGAAGCTTTTCTGACAAAATTTTTACTCCCTTGACCGATCCATGGTTTAATTATACGATTGATTGTTTCAAGAAATAAAAAATAAAAATAAAGAACGTTGGTCATGAAGAAAACTATTTGTTCTTTTTTTTAAAAAAAAAAAAAATCCATATTTGATCCTATACACTAAGGGCATGTTTGAGGGTGAAAATTTTGGGTATTGGGGTTTGAGAAATATTATAAAGTAAAAATATGTTATTGGAGTTGGTGAAAAAGTGAAGAGATAGAAGATTTTTAATAAATATTATAATAGTAAAACATTATGTGGTAAATTTTTTTATTAATAAATCTAAAATTTTGAGCCCAACTAATTGGGGCTCAAACATGCCAATTGTTAGCAATAGTAATATCTGGTCTCTTGATTACCAGGTATGTTTGGGCTCAAATATTTGGGCCCAAAAATTTAGGTTTAATCATAAAAAATTCACTACATAATTTTTTATTATTATAATACTTATTAAAAATCTTTTTTCTTTATTTTTTCACCAACTCTCATAACATATCTTTACTTTATAATATTTTACAAATTCCAATACTCAAAATTTTCACCCTCAAACATACATATAAGATTATTGATTATTCAGACCGTAAATTTTGTTATTAATAATTCACTTACCAATTACCTACAAAAGAATTGACACAACATATGGAAAACGAATCTTTATAAGGGTAAATTGCTCCGCACGTTCTTGCGGTGTAACTATTTTTCAATTTCGTTCTCAAGATTTGATTTTACCTACAAAAAAATTCTGGGGTTTGGACTTATTCCTAAATAGATTTTGTAGTCAAATTAGTAGACGGAAATACACACGTGGCTGATAACGCACACGTAAAAATTAATAGCTTGATTAAAAAAAATATCACTCAATCGCAATGTGACACATGTCCACCTAACACCTTAGGAATTGCTTATTATTTTGGAAGGAGAGACGAAGTAGCTTCCACCTAACACCAACTCATACAGACCAATATATCACACGATGCTGGACCATGCACACTTCTTTAATCAACTATATTAATTCTCCACTATAGGAACCCACGAGTTGTGATCTGCAGCTTTGAAATTTGTTTAGAGCCTGTCCACCTACCGACGGATATATATTGAATATAAATATATAGAGCCCATGACTTTATCGTCACGCAGATTTGAAATTTGAAAGCGCGTTGAAGTCAGGATCACACGTGACAATTTCGTTTTGAGAAAATTTTAAAAATTTTAAAAATAAAGTAAATATTTAGATGATACATGACCTTTATCGTCGTGCATGTAAAAATTATTGAATGGTATTAACGTGGGTAAAAAATGTAATGTTAAATTATATTGATATTCATGTAATAGTAATATTAAGAATATAAATTTAAAAAATTTGATTTAAATTCTAAAATTTTTAGCCTAGTTCTACCGCTTTTAAATTTAAAATATTCACGTACCCAACGTATGCACATAATGAAGAAAACGAAGCACCAGGCACAACCTGTCTCAGCGATTATATTCAATTAAAATAGTAATTTTGGTTCAAATTAATAGTAGGAGTTTAACTGTTAGTAATTGTCGTACTAAATATAACAAAATAGATATTTTGAAATAAAAAATGTAACCTCAATAATCTGAAGAGTCAAAAGTGTATTTTTTTCAAATATTGATGTGGTGTTAAAAGTTTAATAATATATTGCTTATTAAATGCTTTGAAAATGAAACAACTAATTCTCTAATAAAATTTTTGTTATTGGTTGGTATAAAAATTTATAGAAAACTTTTTCTTAATTACTTTTTCAAAAAATTCTAACATGTTTTCATGCATTCCAAAAACTCTTTACACTCATTCTTTTTCACAAACTCAATAAAATCTATATTAACTTCAATAAAAAAAGACTCATCCAAACAAAGCCTAATGTTTTCCAAAATGATCTCTTTTACTCGTTTGGATAGGAAAAAAATATTTTCTTGATAATTTTTATTTATTAGAGATAGCTGATTCGAATTTGTTAAAAAAAATAGGAAGAAAGATGTCTGTGAAAAAAAAGTTATTAAAAAAATAAATCAAGTAATTTTGCGCTAGTCAACCGAGGCAGCTATGTTTGTTAATAACAATATAATATATCTATCACCATTACATCATTACTTTTCACTATAATAAATATTAAAAATCATGTCTCTCCTCACTTTTTCACCAAATCTAATACCCAAAAAATTTAACCTCCCAAAATTTTATAATTTAAACACAACCTGAAAGTCCAATACATACATCATCAAGTTTCTGACTATTTCAACAAAATACTTATTTTGCTCTTAAAAGTCCATTACAAGCCATTCAAGCCTATTTGCCAATCGCTTCAACATCTGAGTCTTTCCGTGCAAAAGACGGTAGCCTAAAGTAACAAAATAAAGAAGCAGCTCTGTATAAAAATTGGACGGGCTGGACGCAACATCTACATTCTTCGAACTACATAAGCCAGAGATCGAGAGGAATCACTTTGCCCCTTATCCTTCCTGAGACAATTCTGTGGCAAATCTGATATGTCGAATCCTCCCAGAGTTCGGCAAATCTCAGAGTGCTTTATCAAACCACAATACGCTTTGCAAGAGTCTAAACTCCCTGTCTACCTGACGCCATGGGACCTTGCCATGCTCTCTGTACACTATATCCAGAAAGGCCTTCTCTTTAAAAAACCTCCACCTGCAGCTAACCCAGAGGACTTCATCGAGACTCTCCTGGGCAGGCTTAAGAACTCACTCTCTCTCACCCTTGTCCATTTCTACCCACTTGCAGGCCGCCTTGTGACGCAAAAAACAGAAAACAAACCTTCGTGCTTGATTTTCGTTGACAGTGCTAATAGCCCTGGAGCTAAATTCATCCACGCCGCGCTAGACATGACCATATCTGACATCCTCTCACCTACAGATGTACCATCAATTGTTCAATCGTCTTTTGACCATGACAGAGCCGTCAACTATGACGGACATACTATGGCTTTGCTTTCAATTCAAGTGACAGAATTGATAGATGGCATTTTTATAGGCTGCTCCATCAACCATTGCATTGTCGATGGAACCTCTTTCTGGCATTTTCTTAACAGCTGGTCTGAGATCTTTCGGGCGGACGGAAACGATATTTCAATTACACACCCTCCCATCCACAAGCGATGGTTTCCTGAGGGATACGGTCCAATCACAGAGGCGGATCCAGGGGGTGCGGCCCTGGGCGGCCGCCCCCCATTGGATCGGCCAAAAAAAATTTTTAGGTGTAAATTTTTTTTATATATATATATATATGGCCTGGGCCTGGGAGTCCGATCCCCATAGGCCCAGGCCAACCTTGGTGTAAAAGCCTGCAAGGCCTGGGCCTTTGGGAGCCCGACCCCCATTGGCCCAGGCTAACAAACGTTTTCCTTCAGGGTTTGGGCCTAACGGGCCCAGGCCCTTTATTTTTTAATAGGCAGAGGATGAAACGACGTCGTTTCACCCTCTGCCTTAAAAAAATAAATAAATGAAAACGCGTTTTCTCTCTCTCTCTCTCTCTCTCTCTCTCACTCGCCCACCCCATCGCCGCACGTTTTTCCTCCCTTTCTCTCTCTCGCCCACCGCCGCACAACCCTGCGTCGTTGTCCACCGCCCTCCGCCACTGCAGGCTACAGCTTCCCTGCACCGCAGTCCGCAGCACCAGCTGGCCAGCCGTGAGCCGCCAACGTCCGCCGTCCAGGCCGCCCAGGACTCCAACCTCCAGCCGTGACCCTCCAGCGTCGGCCATCGAGTCTCCAGATGGTGATCACCTTTCTCAATCTCTCTGACTCTCTCTCTCTCTCTCAGACTCTCTATAAACGGAATTATAAATTTATAATGGTTTAGTAAATTAGTTTGTTGTTAGCCTGTTAAGTGTTAACTATAGTCTATAAACCGTTTAATTTCTTTAGTTAATAGTTAGTTAGGAATTATAATGCATACAACATAGTTAATTTATTGAACAATTAGATTTAGGGCAATTTATTGAACAATTTGGGCATGAATTTCGGCCTTGGAGATTGGAAGTTGTTGATTTGGTTATGTGTTACTGATTTGTTTATCTTAATTGTGTTGTGTTACTGATTTGGTTGCTGACTAATGGACAATGGTTACTGATTTGGCTGCTCATATAGGCTGTAGTGTTTTGGATTGAAAGTAGCCTATGATTGTACGTAGCTTTCCTAAAGGTTTTGTCACCTAAAAGTTTTAATAAGTTACTGGAAAAATCTAGGTCAAAAAAGCTGCACCGTATTGCATGTCTCTCAGCCTATGCTTGTTAACCCCACTTCTTTTATATGACTCCAGTCTCCGGTCCATGTTTACTATAGTTCATCCCTTCTGCCAGACCAAGCAACATACAGATCCATCTATTTGGAAGGAACTGGACATTTTCAAGTAGGACTGTAGGAGATAATGTAATATCAATGTTCGAATTCAGGACCTCTGCTTCAATTCCGTGGTAAATCATTAATTATTCTGAAAGCCTAAGTTGATCAGAAAGGATGAGTTTAACCATTTATACTGTTATTATCTACCAACCATTACTAAATAAAAGTACAGGCTTTATCTTGATGTCTTCTATATAACTGCATCTAATGAATGTTTGGAAATGATCCTTGACACCATCATCTTGATTTTATTTTATTTTATTTTTCCGCAAAAATGTGCTATCTTTCCCTACTGCCTGCATTAAATTGCTTAATGCCTCCTATACTTATCTGGAAGAGTTTTAGCTGTGTATAGCTGGAATCATCATGAACAACCAACTCTTTGGAAGCATATTTTAGTCCTACTAAAAGCGTCACCTCCCAACATGTTCCTAGTTTACTCTCCCTATCTCTGATAAGGGAATGTCTTCTATTCTGAGCATAGGATAATTGCAGTTGCAAGCTTTCCAGATGTTCATAGGAGCATATTCTGCTTCAGGAAATCATAATTAGAACAGCATATAAACATTTGAGATGGATGTTAAGGAAGCAGAGAGAGTAGCTATTTCTAAACCAGTTGCTTCAAGGTCCACTTGTTCCAGCTTTAGATCTTTCTCAGAACTTCTGGCAGGTGCCATTGATGCATCACCCTCTAATGTATGCTCTAAAACTGCAGTTGCTGCCATTAGACCAAAGACAGTGAGGTTCAAGCCAATGGTTAATCGTGCTTCAGCTGGGATGGTTTCTTTCCAGGTGATCTTAAAATTCTTCTAAACGTCCTTCATTCAGTTCTTCTTATGTTCTGATTTTTTGGCACATCATGATTACAGGGTGAGGTCTCTGGAGCAGATGCTCATAATCCGTCTGAGAAGGTTTCGAACTTCGATATGAAACCAACTGTGGTATACAAACCACTGGCAAAAGTTGTATCGAAGACTACTGTTTCTCTCTTGGCAAATATGGTCAGTCGCTAATATCAATGTGTTTGTTGTTGTTTTTCTGTGTAATTGTTTGTGCTGGTTTTTTTATAGGTACCTCTTTCATACCTTGCATATATGGTATCTAATGGCAATTTATGTTGTTTTATTGTTACTAGATTTATTGCTTTTTTTCCATTATCTCATACACCAACGATCCTAGATTTTATCACTAGAATTGATTTGTGAAATTGTTGGTGGATTTTTCATACCTTGCATATATGGTATCTAATGGCAATTTATGTTGTTTTATTGTTACTAGATTTATTGCTTTTTTCCATTATCTCATACACCGACGATCCTAGATTTTATCACTAGAATTGATTTGTGAAATTGTTGGTTGATTGTTTTCACTTTTTTTTTTAGATAATGGATAAGTATGCAAAAACGTAGGATGCAATTGACATCTCTCAGTCGTACTACATAGTACGGTACGTGTATTTTATTATTTTTAGTATTTTTAATATTTAATTTTCGATATTGTAACTTTAAGAAAATTGTTTGCATTACGAAGAAAAAAAAAATTCTTGTTATTTTGCATGTAAAGTTCGACCCCCATAAAAATCCATCCTGGATCCGCCACTGTCCAATCATCAACCTCCCTTTCACTCATCAGGATGAGTTTATCAGCAGATTTGAATCCCCCAAACTCAGAGAAAGAATGTTCCATTTCTCGTCCGAATCTATAGCCAAACTCAAAGCAAAGGCCAATGCAGAGTACAACACCGACAAAATCTCTTCCTTCCAGTTCTTGTCGGCACTTGTCTGGAGGTGCATAACACGTGCACGTCATCTACCACGCGATCAGGTAACCAGTTGCAGATTAGCCACCAATAACAGATCAAGAATAGACCCACCCCTGCCCCAGGACTACTTTGGGAATTGCATTCATGTGGTGGCAGGGGTAACCACTGCAGGTGAATTACTTCAGCAAAGCCTTGGGTGGGCGGCATGGCAGCTCCACCAGGCTGTGGCTAACCACACTGACAAGGTGGTACTCGATTGGCTTCACTCCTGGCTGCAGTCTCCCAATGTTTACCAACTTGCTCGGCTTTTCGACCGATGCAGTGTAATGATGGGAAGTTCACCCAGATTCAACAAGTATGGGAATGAATTTGGAATGGGGAAAGCAGTGGCACTTTGTAGCGGGTACGCAAACAAATTTGACGGGAAAGTTTCATCGTACCCGGGATACGAAGGAGGAGGAAGCGTAGATTTGGAGGTGTGCCTTCCGCCCCATCCAATGAGCGTTCTTGAGTCTGATGAGGAGTTCATGGACGCCGTTTTTGTGTCCAATAAGCTGCACTAGTTTGCAAATCTGCCCCCTTGTAGCTGACCATCTTACGATGCTGGATCATGCAGAGTTCTTGTATGAATTATATAACATGCGATTCAACTTTTTTCAGAGCATAATTGACATTTCGTTAAAAAAACTCAAGTTCTATCTAATTTGATGGAGAAAATAGGAGGGTGCACTGTATTAAGGATAAATAATTTGTATCGTTAATCTCTGACAAATTTAGGGCAGTGTCATGGACTGGTCAGCGGAGGAGAATATGGAAGAAGTGCGGCATAGTGTGGCAAGAAGAGGGCAATGGAGAGATTGCTGCGAAGATTGGATCTAGGGCACGGTAGCTGTTAAATTGGGGAATGACCGAACAGGTGTTGCTGAGAATGTTTGGAGGCTTCTCAATGCCAAGTGGAAAGGAGCATGGTGACCAAGTGCAAGGGAGGTGGAGCCAAACAACTGGACCGGAGTCTTGGCTAGGGACTATGGGCTTCGGGCTGCTTTCTCATTTTATTATGTTCATTTCATTAAGTCCAGTAGTGGTTGGGTATGGGTCTTGGGTGAGCCTAGCCCATGTGTTTGGAATCCCGAAAATCTCGGAATTTTGTTAGATGGTGTCGCCTGAATTCTGTTAGAGGATTCTGGAAGGATAAAGTAAGGGAAATGCTCTCAAGCTAGGCATTGAAGAACCTGTGTAATTTTTCTCTTATTTTCTCTTGTGGAGGTTGTCATCCTCGAAATTGGCTTTGTTTATCACATTTCCATGAATATATGACTACCATTCCCATAAATTTTCACTAGAATATCAAATACAAGATCTATTACAATCGGGTTCATTACAGCCGCAGGGGTGGCTCATTTTTTGAGGCCTTAGGCAAGTCATAAAAATGAGGTTTTTTAATTTGTTTTTAAAAAATTAATAAATTTAAAATTAAACCATAAATTTGCTTATTGTCTTTATAAATGCAAAATTACTAATTAAAATTTTGTATTCAAGTTTACCTAATAAATCATTTTCGATAGATAAATTGTTAAACTGGTTAATATATCTTGAGACATAGTTATTCGTTGAGTTCGACACGATCATGAATCAATTGTTATCAGTGGAGATCGATTTTGACGATGAGATCTGTGCCCTGATTGTGTTGGCGTCTCTGCCAAACAGTTGAGAGGCGATGAGGATGGCAGTGAGCAATTTTGTCGGGAAAAGTAAACTCAAGTACGAAGATATAAAAGACATTGTTCTGAGTGAGGAGGTTCGAAGAAGAGATTCTGGTAAGGCCTCAATTTCTAGTGCTGCCCTAAATCTTGATATGAGAGGTAGAATTATGACAGGAATTATGGACAACAGTCAAAGTGTTGGAACTGTGCCAAGAAAGGTCACTTGAAGAGGAATTGCACGGAACCGAAGAATGAGAGACAGGACGACTCTGTAAACATAGTGGAAGATGCCCTACTCCTCTTGGTTTACAGTCCCATTAACTCTTGGGTATTGGATTCAAGAGCTTCCTTTCATACGACATCGAGGCACAAAATCTTTAAAGAACTATGATGCTAGAGATTTCGTGAAGGTCTATCTGGTTGATAGTACGCCGTTAGTTATTGTGGGCATTGGTGATGTTCGCATCAGGGTATACATAGATTCGGTATAAAAGTTGAAGAAGGTTCGACACATTTCAACTGATGATGAAGGAAATGCGATTAACTTTCATGGGGGAAAGTGGAAGGTCAGCATGAGAGCCAGGGTTGTGGCTCATGAAGAAAAGACTAGCACCCTCCACATGACCACAAGTAAAAGGGATATTGTGAGGATTGCAGATGTGAGTACAAATGCGAGTGCTCATGAGAATTTGTGGCATTGCAGGCTTGGTCACATGAGCGATTTGGGATTTCAGGATTTCACTCATGTGTCTCTATTTAGGGATTTCGACCCCCTTTTTAAACCCTAGCCCCATTTTTCAAATTTCGGCCCTTCTCTCTCCAATTTTTACTCTCAATCACCATGACAAGGACAAAGCATGCTGCCATGCGTGGAAATGAGCGAGCAAGATCATGTGTTAAGTTAAGGTTGTTCATCGAAAGGAGTTTAGAGAGGTTTGTTCTCAAACTCGTTCTTGAAGCTTGAATAGGTGTTTCTCAAGCTCAAGTGTATGGAAACATTTCCCTTGGTTGAAGAGAGCAAAGTGAAAAAACCTCAAGGCTCGGTGAATGAGCTTAAGGGGTGGATGTAGGCGGGTTAGCCGAACACCTGAAAATCTTATGTTTGCTTCTCTTCCCTTATCTCTTTATATTGTGCTACTAGTTTATTGTTCTAAGTTTTATGTCCATATTTGAGTTGCAATATATACTTGTGTTTAATCTTTTATTGCAATCGTTTCTTTTTGTGAGACTTGTAGCTAGCAAACACTTTCTAAAGGGCGAGTTTCGAAAAAGTATTGAAACTCAATTCACCCCCCTCTGGGTTGCCTTAATCCTAGGAATTACAGGTATCACTTGATTCGTTCTCTTCTTGAAGATCAACAGTTGACACTTGAAAAGATATGTGGAAAGGAGAATCCCGCAGACATGTTAACAAAATCTGTGACAATTGTGCACAACTTCAGTTGGTCTTCAAGCTTGAGGACAAGGGGAAGAGTTGCAGCGGTGGTAGAGACAGAAGCATGATAAGGAGGAAAATGGTCGTGATTCGGAAGACGAGGAGGCTTAATCTAATAAACTCGATTTAGAGGCAGTACTCAACTTGATAACAGCATGTACGGTTTAAGACAGGGAAGACGCGGAGGCTTCGGCTGATAGGGTACCCGAGGACGTCTACCCATATACCTAAAATGCCCGAGATGACCGAGACCCCTTAAGCACATATGCCCTGGATAACTGGGGTCAAGCCTGCAGGCTTTATATGCCCGTCTAATCTCTAGGCATTGCGATAACCCGGGATGCTCTGTAAGTCAGGAGTATTTTTTGGTCAGGCGGCACCTCTAGTCCTATATATGTGGTGTCGAGGTTTAGGGTTTTTATGAATTAGAAAAAGTTTGTATTTTACGCCGTTTGAGAAATAACGACTGTCTCTTTGTACTTTGCTCATCAATAGTTAAATCCCTGTAACTCTGTGGACGTACCTCATATTGAGGGAACCACGTAAATCTTCTGTCGTGTGCTTTATTTTTGTATTATTTTTCGTTTCTCACGTTATTCCACGAGTAGGGAATCATTTTTTCCCTAACAGTTGAAGAATGTAGATATTGCGTCCAACATTTCCAATTGTTATCCAGAGCTGAGTCATTTTTTTCTTATTTTATGCTGCATGGGTTTCTCTTCCACTGAAAGACTCAGATATTGCAGCGATTTGCAAGTTGAGTTTTCTTTTATTTTTTTAATCAACTTCGGCGAACATTTAATGACTGAAAACAAAACAGCAAAACATAAAGCTAGGGACAGTCCCCGCATAGATCCAGTCACAAGGCTGGCTCTAGCTATAGACATCATAGATAGGCGGTTGGATAAGGCTCCAAATTTAGGAGCCCCCAATTCAAAAAAATTAATAGTATATTTAAATAAAATTTAATATTAAGGCCTAAAATACTTAACGTTAAAGAGTATGTTAATTCTTAAAAAAAAAATATTGATCAAAGAGGGCTATTAAGTCTCATTTATTCAAGAAGCATTAACTTTTCCCCAAATCTAAAAGGCCTATAATTCAAAATTTTCGTTAATAGTATATTTAAAGAAATTTAATATTAAGACCTAAAAAAATTAACTTAAAGTGCATATTGGTTGAAGAGGCCTATTAAATTTCCTTGATTGAAGGAGTATTAACTTTTCACTTTTTGCGGTATTTACAAAGTCACCGTTCAACCTTTAAAGTCTTCTTATTTAAAGATATTAATTGAAATCTCTTTATTTATTGAATTTGTTTACCGTAATTAGATATTGCTAGATATTTAAGGCGTTACTAACAACTAAAAATCTATTTTTCAAATGACTTAAACTTACTTTGGACAATATCTGTCAAGTACCAAAAATACCGAAAAATCTTCTCTCAACCATTATTTTTTTTATTCTTACCATTTCTTGGTGCTTCTCAACTCTTATGTTTAGTCACTAAAGTCCTAGGTGCTATTATTTTAAATTGTTTACTTTAATTTTATTTTAAGTTGTATTTATTAAAACTAATAAAATATTACTTAAGATCGACTATGACCCAAGATAGATTAAATATATTAACAAATCTAGAATATCACACTTTGATAAGTAATTTTGCATTCCAAAAAGCTCTAAGAATACTTTTAACTAATTTTTATTAATATTTTATTTAAAAATATATTATTTTATAAATGTTTATAAAAAAAAACTTTGCTTTAGAATTTGGCCTAAGAACTCAATTACCTTATAGCAGCCCTTGGATCCAAAAAAGGTTGATAAAAGGTTCAAAAGAATGGGGTGGCCTCCTAAGAAAATCTGAGAAGCAGCCTAACGAACAAGACGATCTACAACTTGACTTGAATGTCATGTAATTGGACTTTTAGAGAAAAGAAGTATTTTGTTGAAATAGTCAGAAACTTGACTATGTATGTATTAGACTTTCAGCCTCGGTTGGTTAGCACTTGACAGTAACTTTTTTAATAACTTTTTTTGAGAGACTCTTATCTTCCTTTTTTATACATATTCCAATAGAATCTACCGCTCTAAGCTATATCTAATAAAGGAAAAAAATTATGAAAAAAGATTTTTTTTGTTGCCTATCCAAACGAGGGCAAGAGATATTCTTAGACAATAGGCTTTGTTTGAATGAGTTTTTTTTTATTGAGGGTTAGATTTTATTGATTTTGTGAAAAAGTATTGGAGTGTATAAACAGTTGTTCGAGTGTCGGAAAAGATGTTAGAATTTTTTTAAAAAGTAATTAAGAATGAGTTTTGAATAAATTTTTATGCCAACCAATAACAAAAAATTTATTAGAGAATGAAAATTTTCTTCATTTGTAAAGCATTTAATGAGTAAGATGTTATTGAACTTTTAAGAGCACAAAATATTTAGAAAATATGCATTTTTTGCCTTCTTGATTACTAGGATTTTGATGCTTTGCTCTCTAAATTATTAATTTTGTTATATTTAATGGTGTGCCTTGTGTTTTGTATTGACTTTCTTAATTACGTCCCCATATAGTAGGGCCGGTTTAAGGGCAAGAAAATTTAGGTGGTGGCCTAAGGCCTTACCCTGAGCAAGGCCTCATAAAAAATAAATTTTTTTTTTGTATATGACTCAAGAAATAAAAAGACAACTAAACTAAGAAAAAAAACGAATGACAAGAGCCAAGTTGCAATCTTTTCATATTTTTTTTTTATCACGAGTGCACTGTCTTTTTTCCCATGAGTGATGTGTTTCAAATTTATAACTTTGTTCAAAGAGAAAAAAAATACGACGCAAGTCATAGGACCTTGATGTCATATATGAGGGTCTCATTAAAAACAATTAATAAGGCCTTGAAAGTTTTATATAGATACAATTAATAGGGTCTCATCCTTTAGGTTTTGCTTGTCTTTAGCAGTTTCCATCCCACTGTGGTTTCGACCAGTAGAAGATGTTGAAAGGCAATATAGCTCCCAAAGACGGAGTCCCTTCAACTTAATTAGCAGGTGCTCTTAGTTATGCCCTCCGGATAGGTTGATTGAGATTTGTGACATAAATGGTATTTTTTTTGTTGGTTAAAAATAACCTTTTCTTGATCTTTCGCTATTCTAAACACACCTAATACAAGCAAGAAGAGTTTGCCAAAAACAAAAGCAAAGATCTAACATCGTCCAAATGATTTACAACTTTGTACACTGGCTATTGAATCAACTGGGCCACAAAAGCGGAACTCGGACCAGCCTTCCTAAGGTTCTACGTGTCTCACTCGACCCGACCCGGACGCCCAACCCGAACCAGCCCAAAATCGACCGAATTCGGTCAGGTTATATATCGGGCGCTGGCCTAGAGTGGTTGAGCCCGCCTTTAGTTGGCTCGGGCCTCGATACTCAGCCCGACCCGAACCTCCCAAATATTAGACAATTTCTTATAACCTACGTAGTGTGCCTCCTTCAAGCCTCCAACCGTCGTCGTCTGCCTCATTCTCCCAACCGGATTCGAAGATCTCTGTGAAGATTGGTGGAACGATCTGTATGATTGAAAGAGGCCAGAGGACTTCGTCAAAACAGGTTCTATTATTGCTTATAGTACCTGTAATCAACGAGTTTTATTTTCATTCAAAGCATAGAAGGAGGGTTTCTTGCGAAAATCTGGGTCAATTGCTTTCTGATGCAAGTAATGGACCTCTTTTCTTTTTAAAACTTCGCTTGAATCAAACTTCTATTGAATCGAGCACATTCAAAGACCAAAATTGCTGACCTAGATTTGGTTGGGCGGATTCTTACGGGAAAGGTAGATTGCACTGAAGGACCTGGCTTGTGTAGAAGGTACTTTCTTGACTTGTATCTTCTTATTTGCAGGTTTCTTTACAGTTGGCATGAATAAAGCAATTCATTACGAATTTGGGGTGGTGGAGTAGACCTAGGGCTGTGCATGGGCAGTGGCGGTTATGCCCCCCACCGCCACTGCTACTGCCCGAAATGGTGATGAAAATTGTGCAATCGGTACCGGTAGCGGTAGCGGTGAACTGCTTCCAACGTTGGACCTGTTTTTGTGGGCCTGTTGGGCCATTTTTTGCTGTTTTGGCCATTTGGGCCACAGTTTGGACCCATTTCTTTGATGATGTGAATTGCTTCTCCACGTTTTATAATCTTTAGTTCTTTTATGTGCTTCTAGCAAAGGTCATTTGCTCTTTTGTTTATTTGTTTTTCTTTTTCTAATCAAACGTTAACGTTAAACCAAATTCAAATTTGTGTCTAAAAAGATAAAACAAATTATGAAATAAAAAGATGAATATAATTGAAATGTAGGTTATATTATTGATCCACATGACTATAGTTAATCATGGAGATTCTTATCATATTACCTTTTTTCTATATGCCCCATTTTTTGAGAATGACCAATAAATAGTCACCCAATATTGATCATTCTCATTTCTCACAATTAAAACACTAAGACGTAATTTGACTATATTCTAAATCCAAAAAACTACTTACAAGTTACAACTTACAGAACTACAACAAATACATACTAGAAGTTTGCACTGTAAAATTACTCTAATACAACACTATATTTTCAAGATACACCAAAAAAATATTGTCCAAATGTAAGAGTATAAAAAAAGACTCAAAGGTGGGGCAAGTGCAATAACATGCATCCTACTCCATCTCAATCTCCGTCGTCAAAGTAGATAACTCTACATAATTAAGAAATAAGATCATCACGATATGATTAGATTAAATCGAGCATCAAGATTCAAGTAACAACCAAAGAATAAATTTACTTTAATCAATCCTGTAAGTCTCTTCATCTTTAGTTATGTTATCAGATACTTCGAGTTGGACATCAACCAGTCCCATAATAGGGTCACCCTCAATCAATTCTGAACACATATAAGTTCTTCTGCAGTCTTTGGAGCCAACGAACTCCGGAAAGGATCCAAGATCCGACCTCCAGTACTAAGCACTGACTCAGAGGGCATAGTGGTGATAGGAATTGCCAATACATCACGGGCTATCTGAGAAAGAATTAGAAACCTCGCAGAGTTCACCTTCCACCAATTCAGAATATCAAATGTTGGAGTCACGTCCTCAACTCCCTCAGATATATACCTTTCAATCTCAGATTTGGACTCTAACATCCTCTGAGATATTCTCCATTCAGTAAAGTAATCGTCGTCACCGTCATCATCAACATCAACATCAATATCAATCATAGGCACAGTGCTATCCACAACAGCAAGAGGAGTAGTGGAAGTAAGACTACCACTACTAGTAGATGAGGCACTACTATACTCATTTTGTTTGTCATCTCCTCCCCCTTTCCCTCCCCCAATTGTTTCTTGAACCAAAACTCTAATGCCTCTAACTTGAATCAAGGATCAAGCAATTCTGCAATGAATAGAAACCCATTATCATCCTCTAAATTACCCAAATACTTATCATACTTCGCCTGCATTTTTGTTGCCATCTCCACAAGCGTACTTTGCCCACTAGATCTATACCTGTTGATATGTCTAGTAATCTTAGTCAATTCTTCAAAGAATATATTAGAGGTAGCAAAGTTAGATCTCGATACCCGCAAAGTCACCTCATAGAATAACTTCAAAAAATTTATAGCGTGACGAATGACCTCCCAATCCTCAAATATAGGTGGACCCAATCCCTGCCTCCCATGCCCATCCTCTTGTAAATAAAGAACAAAAAGTTCATCCAATATCATCATATGATCAAATGCTTTATGGTACTTTTCAGCCACATTCAACATAAAATAACTGGAGTTACAGGGGGTTGCAACATCAAGACTCAAAAATTGTCCATATGCAATGTTTTTTGCTGCAACAACTTTCTTGAAAGTTTCTAACCATTGGGGCGAAGACTTCATGTACTTAATCATATTGTGGACTTTAATTATTGAGTTATGCACATCTTTTAACCCATATGAGACAATCAAGTTGAGACCATGTGCACAACTCCTCAAATGTAAATACTCATGACCACACACAACCTTCAAAATTGAACCACCTAAACTTTCAAATAGTTGTCTCCTTTTGAATTGGAAAATTGCCGAATCATTAGAGGACGCATTATCAACCGTAATAGTGAACACCCTATCAATCTGCCATTGAAGCAAACAGTCTTCCAATTCCTATAGAATACTTGATGCTTTATGGTCTTGGATCCTCTTAAACGACAAGATCCTCTTATGCAATGTCCAACTAGAATCAATAAAGTGTCCAGTCACACATACTTATTCACTCTATACCCCTCCTTCAACTTCATCTTCTCCCTTAAATACAATGTCATGCAATCTCTCATCAACGTATACCTCGAAGACATATTAAACCTAGATTCCAAATAATGCATCAATGCCTTATACCTAACCTTTTGAACTGTAAGAAATGACAATTCATCTATAATGACCATTCTTGCAATCAAGTCCCTAATTGACATCTCATCAAACTTGCAAGTGACCCCCATTACCCCAACATCGCCACTACTCGCCTTTGATGCATCATGATTCAACAATATTTAACCAACATCTACATGATCCGCTAAAGTCCTCTTGTAAAACACATAAGCTTCTAAATATTGCCGCAACCCCGATGTCTCATTCTTCTTATGATGAGCAAGAAAATCTTTCTTACAATAGTGACAAGTAGCTCTAACATTCATGGGGTCATTTTCATCAGTGATCTTAGTGTAGTGTTGCCAAACCGAAGACTCCCGTGAGTTCTTCCTCTTTTTAAGTGGATGAAGTGGTTGTAACCCACTAGAATCAGTTCCAGCTGTTTCAATACTCTCTGTAGGAGTTGCTGGACAAGATTGAGAAGGTGTAATAGCCACACTACTACCTATCAGGTTAGAAGTGTGGCTAGTTTCACTTCCAATTCTAGACTCATTAATTGGTGTACGTGATTGTGTAGTATCCATCTGAAAATAAATAAATAAACAATGCAAGTAAAATAATTTGAGAAAAAACATTAATCAAACTTTGGTTTTCAAAAAAATAAAATTTTTTGCCAACTAATAGCTTTAAATGTGATCATATTAAATTATAATCACCTCCACATTAGAATTTACCATAAGTTGACATTTTCTATGTATGCTTTAGAGTTTAAATGGATTGAAAATCTTAAAATAGAAATAGGTTTTTGAAAAATTAAACATAACCTTAAATTCAATTCAAAATAAACAATTTATCAAACCAAATCAAACAATTCAATCACATATATCCTACCAAATCAAACCAATTCAATCTCATCCTCCAACAGTTTCACAAACCACAATTATCCAAACCAATTCAATCTCATCCTCCAACAGTTTCACAAATCAAAATTATCCTTATACAAAACTCTAAAGGAATTTTTTGCATATTAAGGGTGTGTTTGTGTTGTAAAATTTTAGTGTTGTTAAAATTTTAGGTATTGGGTTTAGTGAAAAAGTAAAGAGAGAGGTAATTTTTTATATTTTTGTAGTGAATAGTAGTGATTTGATGGGGGAGAGAGAGATTATATTGTAATTTTTTATTGTGTTAAAATTTTAGAGTGTGTAAAATTTTAGGACGCAAACGCAGCCTAAATCAATGAAATTTTTGTAACTGAATTTTATAGAGAGAATGGGATAGAAACACATACCACAATCCAATTGGCAGCTTAATTCAAATTTCAAGTCACGAATTGGAGACAAGGCCACTGCCAAATTATGAACAGGTCAAATATATTAATAAATTCTACAATTAATAATGTTTTCACCCGTAAGCTACAACCTACAATTAATAATGACTTTGCATATGAAAATTCAATGAAATTCCCGCATGAATGATGATTGATGAATGTAGCACAACAACCGTGAGGGACCTGAGGGTTTGAGAATCGAGACTTGAGGGAGAGACAGAGTCGAAAGAGCAGCTGGGCCAACAAGTTACACGGCACCGGAAGCAGCTGTAGGAGGCGGAGAGAACTATGACATTCAAGAGAGAGAGAGAGAGAGAGAGAGAGGCAGATAAAGAGACTAAGAGGGAAAGAGAGACTTACCACGGTGGCAGACGGCGAGGAGGAGGGCAGAGGGGCACTAGGCAGTGGACAGACGCGAACGGACAGGTGGAAGGCCGTGGGCGTTGGCTGAGGAGTGAGTGGGAGTGACGAGAAAAGTGACCGATTCGCGAAGGGGGGAGGAAGGAAACCGTAAAATCTCATTCTCACTAACCTAAAACGACGTCGTTTGCGTCTGTTTTAAAAAATAAAAAATAAAATGGCTGTGGCGGTGAACCGCCGAGCTGATGTCGGTTTCACCGCCACCACCATTTTCACTGCAATTTGGTGAAAATGGCAATCAGTTCTCCCCGCTACTAAGTGGCTCTGTTCTAAACTTGATCTTTCTTGCAGGAACTGCTAAGGCAAGAGCTTTGAATGCAGAACCCTTATGAGGTTGCAAGATTGATATATTCGGTTGAAGATGTTACTTCAGAGTACCACATGGAGCAAAAGAGTTATGTCTTGGAAGATGATGGTTCTCTTCAGGATCAAATGTACTTCGATCCAAGCATGTTTCCATCTCTAGAAGTTGATGATACAAGTCTAGGAACTTTGACATGCTTGTCTATAGAGCAATAACTTATTTTAATTCTTGAAAACACTGAACCCCAACCATTGGCTTCAGCTTATTTTATGTTTGCTTTACAGGTCTTTGAAATAAGTATGCATTTTGTTTCAATCCAAAAGCAATATATGAAGCGGCCCAAAAAACCAAAAAAAAATGCTCGAACCGATCCAACCCCACCGGTCGGGTTCAGGCGGATTCATGTAGCAGTTTTGGCCGGGTTAGGCCAACTGAACATATGCCATGTAGACCCGATCGGATCTGAACCGACCCGACAACTGTACACCCCTAGGCCTTCCTGCACTTTTTTGTGATGTCCAAAGCAAGCACACTCATTCAAACCGACGGTTGGCTAGCCAACCAGAAATTCATTTTTAACGAAAGAAGCCAAAGCGACGTACCTACGGAATTCCACTGCTTCGCCGGCCAGGCATTATTAAATATAATAATTTTCAAAAAATTTAATTATTTTATATTAAAACTTATATAAAATACTGATTTATATTGCCTTAGTCCCCGTTTGGTTTGAGTCGGCCCTGCTATATAGGTGGTGCAGGTGAACTGCTCTAATTTTAGAGTAGAACTAATCGACCAATATATTCCTTCTGCCAAGGAATGAAATTCTGTAATGAACCCACATAAGCTTGGAGATTCACACCTTGGAAAACCGGCTAGCCAAGTGGAGGTGCCTCCAAGCTTATATAAAGTCATATAGATACTTTTTTAACAAATGTGGGATTGTTACATACCTCCATCCTTTTAAGACCAACGTCCGCGTTAGTCGAGCACCATGGGGCTTCTATTCACCGGGCTGGGGCCGTGCCCGTACCACCGGATCCATGGTCGGCCACTCCGTAGGCGCGGTGGCGGGGTAGCACAAGAGCCCACAACCAGCTCCGATACCATTTGTAACAAACCTACATAAGCTTGGAGATTCACACTTAGAAAATTGGCTTACCAAGTGGAGGTGCCTCCAAGCTTATATTAAGGCATTACTTTTATTCCCCAACCAATGTGGGATTGTTACAAATTCATAAAAGAGTTCCACGTGCAGGCTGGGCCAGTCAAAGGTTTGAAAGCATCCCTTGCCTCCGCCATGTGATCTAGTGATCCTTCATCCTTAGTTCCCGGCTATAAGCGCTTTCCTCTAATTTTTTTTAAATACATTTTATACGCACAAATTATCGGAATAGTGATCCATTACATCCTAAATTACCATCTTTAAGATATTGCACCCTCAAACTACTAATATTAAACACTTTGTTCCCTCCATTTGACAATAATACCCTTGAGAAATTAATGAATTGACTATAATATCTTCAATATATACAAAATGGATCAAGGACATTATCGTCATTTTAGTCTAAAAATTTGACAAAAGGTGAAGTGTCAAAAATTGATAGTTGAATGTGCAATGTGTTAAAACTGATAGTTTATGGTGCACAGTGTAAAATCTATAGTAGTTCGTGAGTGAAAATTTATATTTTCTCCTTTTTCTTTTTTTTCTTTACAGGTAACCAAATTTTAGGAGCTGGCACAGACCAATTCACACATCTATAATTTTAGTTTAAGTGTGTTACGATATTCATTAAGTGAATAATCAAACTTAAAATCTATACGCGTAATCTATACAAATACAAATAAACCCTAACTACTGAGACAAGCCTGTAATGTGTAATTTGAATTATCACTCTAATTTATTCAGCTCTCTCGCTTTCCCCCTTTTTTTTACATCCATATTCCATTTTATTTGGCAGACTGCGTTAGGGCTGTTCAACCCCGGTGTAGGTGCCGGTTTTGGCCAAAACCGGCACCTACACCGGATATGCCGGTTTTAAAAAAAATGCCACCTACACCTACACCGTTAAGGGCAAAAATCGGCCCTTAGCGGTGGCGGTTTCCGGTAATCCTACATTCATATTGAACCATTTTTTATTAATTAGGCTCTTATGCTTTGAATTATGTTGTTAGAGTACATTATGAACAGACGACGTGATACCTTGATAACTTGCAGCATATATATAGGACTTATTGAAACTGGTACATCATTGTTTAATCCTTATCTCAGACATGCAAGAACTTTAATGGAAAAGACCGGGGGTAGTCATAAGCGACACAGCTGAGATGCAAGAAAAAGATGTTCCGAGCTTAAACGTAATGTCAGACAACTTACATATAGTGTTGGGACAGCTGCAAAAACAAGGCTAGTAAATGCCACGAAAGTCTGCACACATTAAAATCATTCTGTGATTATCAATAAGAACAAATTTAGCAATTATCATAGTGAGCTCAAAAAAATTGAAGCTTCCTATTTAAGCTTCCAAGCATGTCTGGGAAAAATAGCACACTTAACTACTCTCGCAATTATAAGTCACAGCATAATCCAATCACACGCACACCAATTATTACAAGTAAGTTAAGTCCTTGTGTTGCACCCGTCCAGAAAACAAAGAACTATCACAGGAAAGTTATCAACTAATTCTAACAAACAACTCTCTGTAAATTAGAATGGAACAAATAACCCATCCTTCTGATTTCTGCAACAAGAATCATTACCATCTACTATTTCCTCCGTCCCTCCGTCCCTCTCTCTCCCCCTTCTTTTGCATAGGAAAAAGAACAAAAGAGGTGAATCTTTAGCACATCGTCCAATCCCTTGTAACCACCCTATACCAGGAGTTGCTGCTTTCTTGTTTTTAACGGAATAGGACATCTCACACCTAAAAACAAAACTGATCAGTAAGAAATGCTAAAGGCCTGTTTCCATGTTCCACAAGGAAAGTCGCAAATCATGTTTTTTGGACAGTCTTTTCAAAAATGCATTGCTGTTACTAGGGAAAGTCATCCGAATTGCAATAACCACCAAAATACACATCAGAAAATTAAAAAAGGTTTCCATTCAATAAGTTCCTAACAGTGAACCCTAAGCTGCATCTTATTTTAATAGCACCATTAAAGGCGATGGATTTGAACTTCCACTAAAATGGAGAACTAAACTGAGCTACAAATCCTAATGGGACACCAAGCATCCGTTAAGCAAACAGGAACACTCCAAAGATATTCAAAGCTACAAGTTTAAACAACAACATGTCATCCTCAAAATCAAAAATTTTCCTACCGTGCAGCCAATGAACGTCAGGAGAAAGAAAGCTTGGTCACTTAAGCTCAATTTGGCACCCGGCACGACATTGGCCGGAACACTGGGGCTCCCCACTTGCACATTCCAACGACTTTGAGCGTTTTCATCATCAACAAAGCCTTCACTCGAAACCTCCGCCAAGCCACGATCTTTCAATTGGGCATCAGATGTTCCAGCGGCAGGGGGGCCGCAAAAAGAAACCAATCTAGACGGCTTGGACTTGGAAGCTAAGGAGGTTATGGTGGGCAAAGTAAAAGATTTTGCGAGGTATATGTTTGGAATTTTTGGCTTAGAGGAGGTATGGGCAGGAAGAGGAGCAAACGGGCGTGAGGAGTTAATGCTTACAAGAGCAGATTTCATTGCGAACTCGGGGAGTTGGGAATACTACCAACAACAAAAACACCAATCATTGAACTTAGTGCTAT
Organism: Myrica gale; assembly: GCA_963930655.1. Lineage (NCBI taxonomy): Eukaryota > Viridiplantae > Streptophyta > Magnoliopsida > Fagales > Myricaceae > Myrica > Myrica gale. The sequence continues at coordinate 19,461,777 of OZ005615.1, forward strand.
GCCGAATATGAAGAGGGTTTCAAGAATACTCGACATATTCTAGAGGTCGCGTACCATGTATGTGTGTGGCGGGGGGGGGAACCCGGTTCCCGGTCCCCCGGGTTCCCGGTGCCGAGGAACCCGGGAACCGGGAATACCCCCGGGTTTCCCCCAAAATGTGACACCGGCACCTACACCGGTTTCGCGGTCCCCCGGGTTCCCGGTGCCGGTGCCGGTGCCGGGGCCGGTGCCAACGGAATTTTTCGGTGGCACTGAACAGCCCTAGACTGCGTGCTTTCCTCGAAGGGGAAAGGTTTGGCTTCTTCCGTTTTATTTATATTTTCATTTTATCTTATTGGCCCATTATTTCTGAATAAATAACGGGTAAACTCTACTTTTTCATTCTGAAATATCACTTTTATACTTTCTACTCTAAATTAGAGCTGCTGAAAGCGGTAGTCAGGTGAGCAGATCCCCTAATTAGAAAGATCCCCATTATGAAGGTCATATATTATAGTAAAAAAAAATTAATTATGAAAACCCTAAATTATAGCAAAATTAAAATTAAGAGGAAGAAAAAAAAACTAATTTTTTTTCTGATAAAACTTAATGAAAGTCCTGCAAAATATGAATATTTAAAAATTAGTATATAAAATTAAAATTAAAAAACACATCCTAGAAACTAGCACTATCAAAGTCCATTTTCAAAATAAGCATTTGTCATAATAAATTCTTGGCTCATAAAACCTAGAACCACAAGTGCCTACCACAACTACTTTATTGCTAATTAAGTTCTCAAATAATTAAATTCTACTTTATTGCTAATTAAACATTCTCATTGATCTCGAAGTATTTCACAGGTTCCACTGTTCAAGAATTTACATCTCAAAATATATTTTTGTGATGAAGTGAGCGTATGAATCTTTCAAAATTGATTATTTTTATTATATTGTAGATCAAGCAATATCTTCCCTACAAAATAGATTTGAATTATTTGTAAGTTTGATGACATATTTGACTTTTCGTTTGGTCTTAAAAATTAAGATCTTTTGATGATTGCGCTTTAGAAAAAAAATGTCTCGATCTTGAAAATTTTCTTAAGCATGACATGCACTTTGATATTGATGGTTTGAATTTATTTTCAAAATTAAAAGTTTTAAAAGAAGCTATAAAAACAGAAATTAATACTCCACTTGAAATACTTAATCTAATAAAAGAACTAGATTTTTTCTGAATTATTTTATTGCATATATAATATTATTTACCATACCTAATCTACAAAAAGAAGTTTTTCGAAACTAAAGATTGTAAAAAATTAGAGGTACCTTCTGCCATCTTCAGGTTAAAGATCTTTCTCATTAGGTGCACGTTGTTGTTAGCAGACGGCTTTTCATACATGCATGCCCCTTGTTGTTAGCAGACAACTTTTCATACATGCATGTCAAAGCTGCCATTAGACCTACTGTAGTCTTCTCCTTAACAATGTCAACTGGACAACACCAAGCACTTGTCAATCAAGCAGGGTCCACTTGTCATCCTCTATTTCTTTTGGTTGCTCCCCCAATAGAGGCAGATGTAATTTTCTTCCATACATATAGTCTTCAATTTGCATCCTCCAGTAGCCAAAATTTGTGCTGTCAAACTTCCCGTTTCCTATCTTTTCTTCTTGAGCCATCGTTTCTACCCCGAGCCTAAAGCCTACTATAATGCCAGTTGTTGGGAAAAAATATTATTCCCTCTTTACGGAAAGCCGTGAGAAACAAAAAATAAGAAGAACAAAATAAGCAATTGCACGACATAGAGATTTACGTGGTTTCCTCATGGACTAAGCCTCACAAAATATCCCTTCTTAAATTATAAACTCTCTTCGTCGAATCGAGTTAGGTATTATTCGGGTTAGATATAATAAATCAAGCTCCACATAACCTAACAACCTCATCCTTTCCCGACCCACTATTCTCATCCATAGATCAGGGTGGGCAAAATTTTCGTTAAGAATCAGAGTTTCTGATTCTATTTTTCGATTCCAGAAATTCGATTCCGATTCTAGCATATATTGACATCAGAACAGAAAGTCATTGTTTGTAAATTTCGAAACATGAATCAGAACCGGATTGAATAACTATAAATACCAAAATTTCCGGTTCTTTTTTTTAAAGAAGGGCTCAAAAAAAAGTATAACATATATAATTTACTTGAATGTTCATTTTTTAATCTATATTTTGGATGAATGTTTACATTTATTGTTAATTTATAATGAATAAAAGAAAAATATTCCAAAAATTAGGTCCAAAAACTATAGGTGCAAAAAAGCTCACACGTTGAACTGAAATTTTTGATAAATACCGGAATGGAACAAAAAAAATTGCATTCCAATGAGTACCAGAAAAAAACCCAAAATTGGTCATTCTGGTTCTATCCATTCCGATATCCATCCTTCTCCATAAACCGTAAATCGTTGCTTGACCCTATATCCTCATGTACCTTCTTCCCATCCCTACTAATGCATGTACCCCCACCAAACCAAAACATCCAATTGCCCTGAGTGAGTTCCTCCACATTCTCACCATCAGCAGATCGCCATAATTTTGGCTCCTCACTATCTGTAAGCTAAATATCAGTTAGGTTTTAATCGCCCAATGTGTCACACTCATCCCACTATCATTTGCCTCCTCTCCATCAGATTGCTAACCACCAGCAACTCCTTCACTAACCCCATGCCCGCCACTAGCACAAGCATCATTTAACTCACCCTAATTAAAATTAAGTCCACTAACTCAAGGCCCACTAACATTAGTCTCGCTTGTTAGTGGACGGGAAGAGGCTCGTCAACTTTTGTGAATTTCGACTCATAAACTGAATCTTCCACATAGACATGCAGCATGTTACGCTTGTTCGATTGAATCCACATTATTAACTTGATAGAATCAACATCATCAATGAGATACACGAGCCCTTCCGACCATAGCTCCTCTTCAAACTTGCAAGCAAAGCGGTGTGCATTCTGGAATCCTAGATTCTTGTAGACAAAATTCTTGATCACCACTGTAGAAAAATAATTAGGATCTTCATTTGCCTGGCATATCACCTAATGTGAGACCCCGACTTAGATTAATAGCATCGAACAATTCTTAATGGTATTCTTATCACAAATTAGACATATTTTTATGGCCTAGTTTTCTTCTGACCAAATGGGACCTCAATATTTTAAAGAGTTGTTTGGCTCTGTGCACAACCGACAGTAAGGACTTGTGAAGGACAATATTTTAAAGAGTTGTTTGGCTCTGTGTACAACCAGCGTGTGACTCACGCTCGAGCGCCCTTGGAAAAATATCAGACAGAGTCGTGTCGCTCGACAACCGCTCGAGCGATACTAAGACAGAAGCTTGGCGCTCGACCGACTCTCGAGCGGACTCCGACGAATTTCAGAATTTTTGAAAGTTCCTTTTTAAGACTCTTGAAACCCTACTATTAACGTGGTTGGCCGACCAAAACTGAGTTAAGGAGTTTATTGAGAGTTTTGGGTGCCTCCTTCCTTTGGAAAAAGTGTTGAGAGAATTTGTGCTTCAAGTTGGTTGATTCTTCCTCATTCTTCAATTATATTGATTCCTTCATGGTGGTGAAGGTATGTTGATGGCATTAAATTAAACAACAAGCCTAAGAGTGAAAAGGAGGCCAAGATGGTCACGGGTTGATTACTTAAATAAGGATTAAAGTCAATCGGTTATATTTGGAAGTATTGTGGGCATTGGTGTTCATGTGAACTCGAAAACTTTGAGATAAGACCAATGTAACTTAGGTTAAATCCTATAGGTCTCAGTAGCAACTATATAGCATATCCTTTGAGGTTTAAATGATGGAATTGATGTTCATTAGTCCATGCAGTAAGATTGAAAAGTGGAACAATGAGAATAGAATTCGACATGATATAGGTTGCTGATTTGGTATGGAATCGTTGATAAGGTTGAATCATTACGAATCTGATCTTGGATAATGAGGTTATGAAAGACGATGTTGTAAGATCAAGTTGAAATACCCTAGGAGTTCACTTAATTTGGAGTTGTTGGATGTGTATGAATGTTGTTTTCAAATTTGCTTTTATGAAAGCTAAAATTGTTTAAAAGAAATTTCAAGTACGATTTCATGTATGATTTCACGTAAAGGAAATCTCATGTTTAAAGATACGGATTTTGAAACCGAGTACGTATATGAATACTTTTCTTTGAATGTTTATTCTTAAGCATTAAGTAACGAAAGTAACTCGCTTGTAGGGAAAGACCCATTCTAAGCTCGAGAGGATCGAGGTAAGTGAAAACTTACTTTTTATGAAAACTGGAATGATACACAACATGTTTTTATGATCAAGCATAACATGTTATTTTTATCAAGCATAACATGTTGTTTATAACCAAGCATGACAAGATATTTCTCATCAAGCATGGCATAACATACGCATTTGCATGAAAGCATGAAAGAAGTTTTTGTGCAAATGAAAGCATGAAAGTTTTATGATATATTTGTTATCGAGCATGACACATCATAAGCATTTGCATGATTTTCTTGAAAGAAAGAAAAGAAGTTTTCATGCAAATGAAAGTATGCAAGTTTTATGACAAGTTAAGTTAAGGGGCTCTGGTCGGTACCGTACCATCAAGAAGGGCACCCATACCGAAGGACGAATGCGAGAAGGATGGGTGATCCTAGAGATAAGTGCAACCATACTGAATGACGAATGCGAGAAGGTGTGGGCTAGCTCGACCATATGTTATGTCTCCAAGGGAAATAGGGGACGGTTCCAACGGGAACGCACAACCCTGACTTCAGGGGTTAAATGGAGCGTAAGTAGCCCACAAGATAAGAATTGGATGTTTTCCAAGATCAAGATTTTTACAAGTGCAAGTACACGTTTTCAAGAGCAAGTGCATGTGCATATGCACACATGAAGCATACATGCACATCAAGAAGTCATGATCATGCATGAAGCACATTATGTTTACAAGTTTATGATTTCAAGTTCATGTTTACAAGTTCAAGTTTACAAGTTCAAGTTCATATTTACAAGTTCATGTTTACAAGTTCTTTTCCTTATTGGAGTCGTTTGACTCACAGTTTTCAAAATGTATCATTCCAGATTTGCCAGGTGACAGGAGTTCTGAGGATTATCTGACTTAGTAAGTATTAGATTGTAATGTTGTTGGTCATAGGCCATTGGGAATGCACTATGGGTTAGGAGTCGGAGAATGCACAAGAAGCCCTAAGAGTGCTTGATATCATACTAAGACACCAGGTTGCTAAACAATAATGTAAGGTATATAAGGATTCAAGATGTAATGTAAAGACGTTATGAGTAGGTCAATATGAAGAGGTTTTGATGGAATCTCTTAGATCATGTACCTCAACCATGCTATGTAATTAAGATGCTTACGCTATTATGATGAAGTTGTTTTGTGTAAGTTGAAGTTTATGTAAATCTTCTTGGCCCGTCTCTCTCAGTTGTATGTATAAAAAAAATTCCGCTGTAAGATTAAGAGAAAACGATGGAACATTCATTGAGTGGATGTTCGCGGCTGTCATTAACCCCTTCGGGTTAGCGTTCGGGGCGTGAGACCTAATCTCCAAGGTAATCTTCCTTCACTGAACTCAATGATCCAGTATGATGTATATATATATATATGGACCATATCAACCAATAACAAAAGAAATACACATATATGAACATAGCACAATAGTACATAAACAAATACACCAATCCCAAAATAATCTGGAATAATAAATGGAAATGGAAACCCATAATTGTCATCTTCAAGTGCTCTACAATTTATTTATACATCCATATACGTTCTCAGTGTCAAAAAGTCTAAAAGACCATATTGATGAGATCATATATAATTACTTTAAGTAATTGTTAACATGAGGAAGCCATGAAATCATCCCTTTCTATTAATATAAACATATAAAATTCATTCAAATATATAAGGTATAATGCACGATTGCATCCCAAACTACCAATGGTTCACACTTTGCACATCGTGTTACCATTTGACCATTAGCATTGTGACATGGAGCACATGTTTAATTGATTTTAATAATGAGTTATTGACATGAGTTGTAATGCATAAACTCATTAGTAGTTTGGGTTGTAAATTACAAAAGTCACGATGGTTAGATTGTCCAAATTGCAAAAATATATTACTCAATGGGTGTACACTTGCACCTTGTGTTACATAGTATATTTTTAATTGATTGAGATGCAAATTGCAAAAGTTAGATAGTTAGAAATTGCTAAGTGTGTTTTTAATTTTTGGTTAAGGAGGGGGTGCATAAGAGGCAATTCTGTTACATCACAAAGAAGGGTTTGTTTGGTCTCAGTTATACTTGGATGTCTGTTGGGGATGATTTTGGCTTATGGTGTCGATTATCCTATTTATTTTGTTTGTAGCCATTAGTCCAGCGAGAGCACGACAATAAAGATCAGGTTTTCACTCACTCAAACCATGAGGAGTCAATATTTTCATCTTGTTTTATGTGAGAGCATGACATTGGAGATCAGGTTTTCGCTCACTCAAAACCATAATCGTTTTATGTGCTCAAGGTAAGGGTGAGATTTTAAATGCTATCAATTTTGTTATTCGACTTTGTTTGATTGGTATCTGTTCTGTTAGTGTTTAGTTTCTATTGTTCTTTCACTAGTTGTTCTCTCATTAGTACTTCTTACATGCCATTTTGCATATTGTTGGGTAATTGTGTCAATGAAATGTATTAGAGTGATTATTACATTTAAATGTGAACATGAACAAATCAGTATTGATGCTAATAGGGGAAAAAAGGAAAAAAGACCCCAATTTCGGCCTGGGCCGAAGTAAAACTGGGCCTTTAGGCTCAGTTATGGAACCGGAATTTCCGGTTCCGTTTCCGAAAAATTCTGGTTCCATTCCGATAAATTTCGGAATGAAAATTTCTATTCCGGTGAATACCGGAACCGGAACCGGAACCAGACATTCCGGTTCCATCCGTTCCGGTACTCACCCTTAGCTCTGATTATGTTTAATTTTAGGGAGCTCGAGCGTAATAACCAAAAGAATGCTTCGGTGGATTACTTGGATAACTCGAGTAATAACTCCAATGTTTAATGTAGAAAAAGTGAATTGACTGAAGAAGGCAGGCATTATGCAGGAGAGGGTCCGGACCTGAATCAGAGGTCCAGGTTGAGGAGCGGTTCTCTTTATCCAATATATTTGCTTGCCTGACAAATTTGAGGTCATCCGCATGCTGTGATCATGGGCTTTGTTAAGGCGATTCTACCTAGAATTGCTTTTTCCAATTCAACTTTTTTTTGTTTGTGGCTTTTAAAATTTAAGTTAAATGCCCATTTTTTCCTTTAAGTTTTAACCCTTTTTTATTTCAATCATAAGGCAAGGCAGGTTTCGTTCGAAACAAAAATAAAGCGATTTATAATTTTTTTAAGTTTTTTTCTAATTTTTGTTACTTTTTAAAATTAAAACAAATAAAAACTTAAAAAAATTAAGCCATGGGATTTAATTTTGAGTAACACATGTTAACTTATAATTATAATTGACATTATTTTTAAAATTTATAAATAAATGTTTTAATGAAATGACTTGTTTGATAAATATTATAAATTCAAAGATTTCTTATTAAAATGTTTCAAAATTTAGGGATAAAATTGATACGTAAAATTACCGGGTAACCAAACCATTATGTCCTCTGAAGTCTATTGGGGAGAATGTACATAAAGGATGTGGCTTGCCATCTTTGGAGTCAAAACAGATTTCGATCTTTCCGCCGCTTTATTTTTGCTATATGCAATCTTGTGTATGACATGTCTGGTGCCTAGTGAGGATTTTGGTGAAGGACGTTTCCATTGAGGTAAAGTTTTGGAGTTTGTGGGTGTAGACACCCATGGCTCATCCCTAAAGCTAATTCGTAATGTTGGGTTCAAAAAGGAGCCTTTGCTTTTTGGTCTTTCTTCACGTGGCCTAGACCCGTATCCTATTTCGGGTTTTCTGGGTCATTCATCCTATTTTGATATATAGGCTATGTTTGCTTTATGTCTCAAAACATTTTCAAAACGTTTTCTACTTACTTTTTATCAATTTCAATAACTTTTCACCAATCTCAATAATTTTTTACAAATCTCAATAACTTTTAACACACTTTTCACAAATTCCAAGAGAATTTACACTACTTTCAAAAAAATAAAAACACAAAAATATATCTCAAGACCTAAACCAAACATAGCCATAGTTTTGTGGGATTCAGATGGGGATCTCACATTTTGATATATAATACTCTAAGGCTGCGTTTGCTAACACAATTTTATCCAAAATATTCTCACTCTCTCCTAATAAAATACTACAATATAATCTCTCTCTCTCCCATCAAAAAAAATAAAAATTACAAAAAATATAAAAAATTATCTCCCTCTTCACTTTTTCACTAAACTCAATACCAACACAAAACACAATACTAAAAATATTTCAACATAAACACAACCTAAGCATCGCAAAGTGATTTGCGGGATAAAATAGGATATATATACAAAGGAAGAGTTGGAGCAACTCATCAAATTGGGGTGGATCTACTTTTTTCAAAACTTACCATTATGATGTTTTCTTTTTAGGGGTTAACTATACCAGAGATGGAAATGTTTAACGACCAAAAAAGGAAAAGAAAAAGATAAGAGATGGTTGGACCACGTTGATTGATCTCGTTACAATCATGTGTCGCTTCTTTGTAAGAGAAAACTTTGGAGCCTAGAGTTAATAGAAATGGACAGAGAGGGGTGGTCATCTTATCTTAATCCTGTATTTGGTTGAGGAAAAACGAAAAAGACTCTTGAGAGCTCCTTGTCTCTACATTTTGCAAAGCCAATTGTGATCATTGCACGTCTATTGTCCAGTAACAATTGCTTAGGAATAGGAACAGAGGCCTATTAGGTTTCCTGTCCATTTCAATCTTCCCAGAAAATTTTGGTAGCTTTGGAAGTTACCCCCCACTGCAACGCGCGTTCCCCGTTTTGGGAAACCATATTTTGATGGAACCTCTGCAGCCGACACCCTTGACTAGACGTATGTAATGGGGGATCTAACTAAAGCCGCGGTGTGGTTTGGTCTGGTGGAGTAATTGCAGTTTAAGAATCTGGCCTTTGCGTGCATTGGAGGAGCTTAATACCTGACACGTTGTACTGTGAATAATTTTGGAAGTTTTAAATACAATTTGCAGAATTCTGCATTTGCTGTCCCTGTCCAGGTCCTCTCATTGAATATCCCGAGTGGGTGCACTTTGCCTTTCCCAGTTTTTTCTCCAATGCCTTGAGTGGTATCCTAGGGTCCGGTTTCTGTTTCTTTCAAAGGAAGACATTTTCTTGCACCAAAGTTATATATATGTTTCTTATATGTTTGTCTACTCATTCCCATGGGCTAAGAATGCTCTTCTTTTAAGCTCATTGACACAAATTTTGGGTGAAATTGTTTGGTTGTGGCTTGAGGCAATCTTGACACCTCCTTTTATCTCTGTTTGTGACCTGCATTTTTTTTGTTGATAACAGAAGAAAATTAATAAAAAAAATGTTTTTTTGTTAGAAGATAACAAAAATCCTACAGATTTTTAAGTGGGCGGAGAACCCTTGGCCCCCTTAGTTTGGTCCGGTCCCTGCAGATAATGAATAGTTTAGTATGCACTTTATAATTGGACACTTGGATCATCCTACACCTTAAATTGTTTAGAAAAACTGTTCAGCCAAAAGTATATTAAAAAAATGTAATCACTAAATCAATTGAAAGGATCTTCAAATCATATATTTGTGTGTGGATAGATAGATTATAAAAAATGACCAATTTTGTATCTCTCTCCACTTGTATGTCAATACAAGTGGGTTGTTCCGATCCTTTGCGGGCCAGGTAAGGCTGTCATGAGTTTTCGCTCCCCAATGGAATAAATTCATTCAGTCACTAACACCATCCAACTTTCAGGAGGAGGATTTAAAAGAGATTAAAAAGAGATTAGGTACCATAATTGCTGACCACCTCACCCCCCCCCCCCTTCCTTGGTTGGAGTGGCACACCTTCTTTGTCAAGACAGCCCACTACCTCGCCGGGTTCACTCGTGACTAGGTCATTCTTCTCTTAACACCCAGAGTCAAATGCCGCAATTTGTTTTCAACTCGGTACATGATGGAAACTCAAATGTATGACAGAGCACCTAGAGTATATTTTATGGGGTGAGCTGTAGTCTCTTCCGTGGCTAAATTTCTTTTCTAGGTGGTGTGAGTTTTCTCCATTGTCAAAAAGCATGGAAAACTTCTAAATATTCTCTTCTTTGGTGGTGGAATCACCACCCTTATCGTATTGCCCTTTTTATTTATATATATTAGTTTGACATAAGCTCTCACGCAATGGGTTATATAAGCAATCCATATGGGGCAGATGGAAAGTTTGCTTCCATGCCCTGAAATTAACACCTAAATACAGAGATATTTAAAAGGGAAAGCAGCTGCCTTTCGAAAGGTGAGGGGACAAAAAAAAAGAAATTAAAGTAAAAAAAAGAAAGAAAGAAAAGGACAAGTATAATCATAATATACAAGTTAAGAGGCCCACGATTGTGGAAGGAACGGTAGGGGATGGAAAACAAAGTTGGCGGGGGGGGGGGGGGAGAACCTGAACTGATACTTATTGGGGACTTTAGGTCCATGTATTCACACCTCTTTTACGCAAAGCAAGACAATGTCAACCTCCTTCTGCACCAGCGCATACAGCCTACAGCTCTGCAAGCCAAAAAAATTATGAGCACCAAGTCACCAACCAATACCCAACTTTTGATAAAAATCGCAAGCCAAAACTGTACCTTGCAGAATAGTCTGAAAGGGTCCCATGGACTATGCATTTTAGTCAATAAACTCATTACCCCATATGGTTTTAAATTTTCTCCAACTTGTTTGATGCGAGCCAAAGTCTATTAATGGATATTGGGTAGCCAATAGAGAAATTACACGAGCAGCCAAATTTTGAAGTCTTTTGGGTAGGTTGGAGAAGTTTCTGAAACCATTAAAAGGTGGGCCCGGAGTATTTATACACACCACGTGTAAAATTAAAAAAAAAAATGAACTTTGTTCATTTGGATCAGGGTCGGCTCAAAAAAAAAAAGAGGCGTAAGGCTATAATAAAAATTAGGCCTTTTTATATAATTTTTTAAAAAAAAATTTAAAATTTTATTTAAAAATAATTTTTATAAAATTTTGAAATATAAAATTACTAATTGGACTTACTTATTATTTTTAATTTATTTGTTCATCATGTATTTAAGAGTCTTTTTATTTTTATTTTTCTTTTAAATTGTGGAGCCTCTTGCTTCAAGTAGAACTTTAAGCAACTGCCTAAGTTGCCTAATGGTTGAGCCAGCCCTGATTTGGATTTAGTTTTGGTCGTAACTCAAACACAGCTGAAAACTCACGAGGGGGGGACTCTTCAAAAAAGGAGGGAGGCAAGGGAGAGGAAAGGCGGGGCATGTGATGGGGACAGAGGAGGGTGGGAGCGAGGGAGGGAGGACAGGTGCTTGGCGTGAAGGAGATGGATACAACATAAAAAAAGTTCACAACAGCAGCAACAACAACGCCTAGAAAAAACAATAAAAATAACAAGAACAACAACGTCAACAAGGGGGAGAAAGAGTGGGGCTGCCTACGGCGTGCATTCGGAGCCGAGTCTTTAGCATTTTTTAGGTGGTTGTTTAAGAGAGAATCAGAAAAATATCACGAGGAAAGCGGGGACCTTGAGCCCATTTGGTGAGAAGCCATTAGCCAAAACAGTGGTGCAACTGTTGCCTCTACCTGTCTACCAGTTGTTTGTTTACCTTTTATTTTATTATTTTACTTTGTATTGTTTTCTATTTAATATTTATTCAATTCCACGTTTGGGAAACTGCTCTATTTATGACTACATTGACTAGAATTACTACCCTTTGTCCCTCTCTCGCCCTCTCTCTCTCTCTTGGGTTATTTCGTAAATTGAAGGTTGCTGTCCCGTTTAATCTTTATTTGGTTCTCTCTTTTTACAATTTCATTTACTGAAATCATCTAACTTGAGGCTCTCTCTCTTCCTTCCATTGCTGCCTTCTTGGGTTTGGTTTTCTCGCCTCTTTCTTTTATTCTCCAGAAAACTGTGAGAAAATAAACGAGGCAGCGGAACAGAAACTCAGCTTTCTTACATCATCGTCTGAGCTAGTTGTAATATTTTCTGGCCCAGATTTTTCGGGTAGATCCATCTGCTGGGTGAGTTTTGTTTGTTTTTTGTTTTTATTCCTTTGATTTGCTCTTTCTTTGGATTATGGTAGGCGATAAGATCGGATTGGGATTATTATAATTGAAATCTCGGTCATTTGTCTATCGTATGTATTTTGTTGGGGTTTATTTGTGAAGAAAAATTTCGTAAGTGAGTTTGTTTGAAGCTTTTGATGTTATTCTAGCTCTATGCCTAGATGGGTTTTCTGCGTTAAGTCTTTTTTTTTTTTTTTTTTAAATGTTGGTTCTTATGTGCCTTTTGATATCTCAAATCATTTTCATAAAGCTGGGTTTGAATGATATCTGGCTCATAGCTTCTCCAATCCAACGATGACCCTGTTTTTCTCTTCCCTCTTAAGTCTTTTTCTTTGCATGGGTGTCTGTTTCACCAAACGAAAACAAAAATTAGAGAAGCTGTTTGAAATCGTGCAACTAGGACTTGGTTGTTCTGTAGCATTTGCTCTGTTGGATGCCTAATTTTATGGATTATGATTAAGTGCTTGGGTGAAATGCTGGCTAGAATGCTTGCTTCATGATTCCTTACCTCAAAGGTAGAAGTTTGGGCGATTGGTATTTTGATTTTGTTATCGGACGTTGAGATTCATATCTATTCTCGGTTGGAAAATATGGTAAAGAACATTATTTTGTTTTGCTATTGCGGGGCAGGTCAAGATAGCTAATGGCTTAATTGGCTATTGACTCTGCTTCCGTAAACTGTTGGTTTGTTTCGTATTGCTATTTAACTGCAGTTGCTTTGATTCTATTTTGTGGTGTTCTAGTGTTATTGGTCACTCATTTCTGTTTCAGCTGGATATGATATTATGAGCTTTAAGTATTTTGTAACAATAGGTTGACCTATATTAAATAGCAACTGATGCTTGGATGATTCTGAACCCTTCATGAGGCAACTAGTACAATGTGTTGATTATCAATGACCTCATGGTTTTTTTTTTTGGGCCCAATTCTGGCTTTATTGACAGAAGTTCTAGGTATCTGAGAATCTTGATGACACCATTAGATATGGGTTCATAATGGAAAGGGGAGCAATAACGTAGTTGAGGTTATACTTCAGATTTCTACTGCTCTATTTGGAAGCTCTCCACACAATTTAAAACAACTACAAGTTTAGAACAGCTTACATTCAGAAAACACTGAAGACTTGAAATAGTAATCATGGTGTAATGTAAACAGGGTAGAGAGATCAAGTAAGTGGTGCAGAAGAAACTGCAGGGATTGTGTCTAGGTTCCATTGAATGGCAATGCCAACAATCAAAGACTCCTTGCCTAAGATTCTAAGAGGACCTTCAACAATCACTGTACCCAGATATGAGAATATAATTGGATGAAAACAAGATCTGGCTCGTCCATGACCAATGAATCTGAGCTTAATCTGCACCTTTCCTCTAGGTCGAGTTGGCTACACATTCCAATGCAAATACGTCCATAGCGTAATTTTCAACCCTTTCCACCCCCACAAACAACAACAGCAAAGCATACACAAATTCATAGAGCCTAAGTTTGTATTGCTATTAGTTTAAAGCTTCCTTTCTTCCAAATCCAATGATATTTGTTGCTTTATTGTATCAGGTGTGCCAAAAGAATACTTGACTTACAGTTACTGTTCGAAATATCTTACTAGGTTTTTCCCTCTATCCTTATCACAAAGTTGTTACTAGACCTAATGCAAGGGCAGAGAGGTAGAATGGGTTCCTTGCCTGAAACCTTTGATTTTGACCATGGATCCACATCAAGTAACATTGCTATAGATCAACATATATGCTGGAATAATATGCGAAATCCTGCAGGAGGCATACCAGAATATGTACTATCACCTGGTAATATGAACGTCACGTATTTGAATTCTGTGAATCGTGAACGACAGATGTCTAGCGCATGGAGCTTGGGTGAGCCTAGTTCTAGCAACACCCAGAGTGTGGTTGGATGTGATGATTGGAAAGCAGAACTTGGATGGTCATCTTCTGGAGTTGCTTGTCCAGGAGGTGGTCCAAGGTCGGAAGAACGGAGCTATGAACCACCAAATACATTTTCAGTTGACAATGCCAATGCAAATTCTGTGCTTGAGCAGAGTTCCAATTCTGATGTGCTTACTCAGACTCTCAACTTAAACACAGGACCTATGGGTCATGGTGGTAGTGATAGTCAAGTCATTGGCTCTCCGAGTATGCACAAGTCTAGTGAATCAGAACATCAGTGGATTCCTCCAGCTAGTGGTTCTGATCATCACGTACTTCCTTCCAGACCTGTTGGAGTTTTGGTGGCAGAGAATGATGGCAGGCCAGAACGTTCACTGGAGGGTCGCTGTTTATCCCGTAAAAGAAAAGCTTGTGAAGCAAATGTTGGACAATCTTCTGTATCCGGAAGTTCTAGTTACTTTCAGCATGCAGAAAATAGTGCATGGTCTGCTGTTCCAGCTTGCTTCAGTTTGAGCAGCAGCTTTGGTGTATCTGTTCCGCCAGGACAGGTGAACCCAAGACTTGGGCTAGGTGCAACAGAAGTCGCGTCGGATAGCCTCTCTGACTTGAGTTCAGCAGGAGGTTTCCAGAGAAATTCCCGCTTGAGGATAAATACTTCAAGCCAACGAGATTCTATTTCTCCTACTTTATTCTCTACAGATAGTACTGTTAGTCATTCTAGTATTTCATCTTCCCAGCCCACAGCAAGACCTTTTCCAGTTGATTATTCTTTGGACTTGAGGTCAACACCTGCTGCAGATAATATGATTCCTCAAATCCAACAGGTTTTGGTCCCTGTTCCAGCATGTCCACAAAATGTGCAAGGTTTTAGGTGGAATGGAGGATCTAGCTCAGGAACTGGCACTTCCGCGAGCTCTGTTGTTTCCCTAGATAGAGATGTTGTACCGCATGAGGAAACGAGCTCAAGAAGCATGATACGAAACCTTTTGGAACTTCCTATGTTTGTGCCTGCTACTGAAATGAGAAATTTGGTACGAAGTTCAGCAAATAGAAGTCCAACTGGTGGAAATTTAAGTATTCCAGGAAATGTTGCTTCCCCATCCCGGACTGGCCCCAGTTCAGTTGCCCATTCATCATCTGCTCTTCCTCAACAACATCGTCCACAATATTCGCGAAGACTGTCAGAATATGTTCGCCGGTCCCTGTATTCTTCTGCAGGTTCCGAGTCTGGAGGCCATAGCAGTAATTATTCTCCACTTCTTTCAAGTCCTCCTGTTTCCTCACAAGAAACAGGTTTTTCATCTGGACCTGGTAACCATGGTCCTCATCAGTCACACTCAAGGTCAGCATTGTGGTTGGAGAGACATGGTGATGGTGGAGTTGGAATCCCCTATTTATTGCGAGCCTCTTCTATGGCTGGTGAAGGAAGTAGCAGGCTTGTATCTGAGGTTTGTTCTCATATTTTGCTACTTCATTTTTTCTTTTGGAATTTAAATGTGTTGACTCTATTATGTTGAAGTCATCTTGGCAAGCTAGTTGAAAGAAATGTGTTAACTCTATCATGTTGAAAGTTTTTCTTCCACTTTTTGATTTGCAATGTTGAAGTCATCTTAGCAACCTAGTGTCTGGAGCTTACTTTGTCATTTTTTCTGAAACAGATTCGCAATGTCTTGGGTCTCATGCGCAGGGGTGAGAACTTGCGGTTTGAGGTTAGGTTTTTTTCTTTTAACACGTCTGTGCACCAAATACCTCACTGATGATGAAAATCTTGAAAGTTCCTAGGAGAAAGTACACTTTATTGGGAAGAAAGAAATGTGCACGAATATTTTGTTATCTCATTTATTATCACTGGTGATGGTAAATGCCTACTTTTCTGAACTGTGCTTCCATCTTTTATTCAGGATGTTATGATCCTTGACCAGTCAATGTTTTTTGGGGTGGCTGATGGTCATGATCGGCACAGGGATATGCGACTAGATGTTGATAACATGTCTTATGAGGTAAGAGTTATTGCAAAAATTGGTGTAGACTATTTTATTTCCTGTCTATATTAATCATTGTTCTTGATCATTGGAATTGTAGGAGTTATTGGCTCTGGAAGAGCGCATTGGAAATGTGAGCACAGGATTGAGTGAAGAAATAATAATAAATCAACTGAGACAGCAGAAATATTCTATTGCAGTGTGTTCTCTGCTTGAGGCAGCACCATGCTGCATCTGTCAGGTAAGGACCCTCCTGGCTTTCTTCTCTTTGAATGAACTATTGTTTATCATAGCTGGTTTTCTCCTCTTTGCCTGAATTAGTGTTTATCATATGCAGGAGGAATACAATGACGGAGATGATCTTGGGACACTGGAATGTGGTCATAATTTTCATGCTGACTGTATAAAACAATGGCTGATGCACAAGAATTTGTGCCCCATTTGTAAAACAACTGCCTTGACAAAATGAGAACGGACCATCATTTTCCTGGCTACTTCTTCATCTTGGAAAGAGGCCTAGCCATGAAAAAATTGTGACCTATTGTGGGTTAGCGAATCCCACACTCGGATGGTTGCTGCCTGCTTCGCCCTTCTTCGTTCTTCAATGTGAAGCTGGACCATAGCAGTGATAGCACCCATCCACCCACACAAGAGCCAGAGCTAAATTGGTAATTCTTTATTCTATTCAAGGCATCTATCTCCTTGTGGACCTGGCTGATGTACGATTGTTGAAAATTTTAATTAGATTCGAACTTTCATTTAGCAACCAATGATTAGTTACAATCTTTATTGAAAATTCAGCCTATTGGCAATACAGATTGTAGATGATCGTATCATATTTTAATTTCATATTCAATTAGGACCATTGGTCATCTCGTAGCTGTTTGATTTGGAAGACTTAACAATTGCTCGGAGCTTGCTAACAATTCCTTCCAAGCTCTCACTTTATTAGTACTATTTTACTTTGCTTGGAACCACCTCGAAAGACTCGAGAAATGTGTGCTCGGAATTGGTTGTATTTGGGTAACTTTGGATGTGTGATGAAAATTTTGTTGACTACTTGACTTGGTTTAGATTTTATTAGGATTTTTTTTAAATTAGAGTTTGTAAAAAGGTGTTGAGTTTGTGAAGTAGGTTTTAGAATTTGAGAGAATTGTCGGACTTGATGACAGAGTGGTTTTGTAAAAAAATTCAATTTTATTTTTGTTAATTCATGGGCAGAGTTACCACAGAAATACTCGCACCTTTCGAAATGGTCTGTATGCTTCTCTTCTCGACGTTGCCTTCCCAGGATATCCGCTCATCTCTTCAAAAGAGTGTTTACCTTGGTTTCTATCTAGCCAAACAAGCCATCAGGATTTACAAGAAGCATCATTTTCACCAGGCTTTAACTGCAAGAATGTCTTCGTCAAGTCATGCGAAATGGCTACAAAGAAAGAGCGTGCTTTTTAATACGCAGTATCTGGATGTTATCTTGGGCCGATTACAGAATGCGTGGGCTGATAAAAGTTCTCCAGAGAAAGAGGCCGGTGGCAAATCTAGAGCCGTTGCAGAGATATACTACAGACAAAATCGTGAAATTAAGAAATCTGAAAGACGCCGCAGGAGCCATCGGAGTTAAAGGGATGGGGTGGATCTGATGGTGGAGATGGGAATTTTTTTTTTTTAATCAAAACTGCAACTTTTATTCAAAACACATAAAAAAACCCCATAATTAGGGGGATCAGTCCCATTGTACAACCATGAAAAATCAGGAAATTGCTCAACACTACAGGGATTGCCTCCTAAGATCAACTCAGTGGCGGCCCAACGAGCTAATTGATGCACAACTGAATTTGCATCACGACGAACATGTAAAAAGCTCCAATTCTTCATTTGCTTGATAACACCTAAAGAATCCTCAACAATAGGGTGAATGCGCCACTCTATCAACTCAGGAAATTTTTGGAAAGCAGTAATAACCCTCTATGAATCTCCTCTATCAAAATATTTTGCAAGCCAAGGTAACTAGCAAGGGTCACACCCAGCTGCACAGCCTTGGCCTCCCCGATCATTGGATCCACCTCACATATCCTAGCTGTACGAAAGTCATTGAGTTTTCCCTTGGAGTCTCGTATTATTGCTGCAACCACAGCAAAGTCATCCCTGACTGCTACATCTACATTGGCCTTCATGTTGAGATCCCACATTGCTTAGGAGAACCTAATTAGAAGAGTTAATAAGAGGGCTTGAATAACTCTAACTGTAAGGCATGTCTTTTGGTCTAGAGCCCAGGTCCTCATCAATTGGTGGCCCATGCGTCTTTCTTAGGTCGTGTGGTGGCTTGCATGAACCCATTTTCTTCGACCCTATAGATCCGGTACGGGTCAGGGTAGGCCCAAGTCCGGTGAAAGCCCCCTATAGAGGCCATGTGGGAGACGCAGACGACGAGGGCGTCGGTCTTCGAAGGATGGAGGATTGTTGAGATCCCACATTGCTTAGGAGAACCTAATTAGAAGAGTTAATAAGAGGGCTTGAATAACTCTAACTGTAAGGCATGTCTTTTGGTCTAGAGCCCAGGTCCTCATCACTTCATCCATTCAGCAGGTGGTGGCTGCCAACGAAGACTCACTGCAGGCAACATTTTCTTTTTCCAAGCAACCCAATGCTCCCAGCTCAATCTCCTCACCTTAGCTGCCAAATCCGAAACTTCACAACTTGTCCCTTCATGCACTACCTTATTTCTACATGCCCAAAGCATATCAATAGCATTCACCCCATACAACTGAAAATAGTGTTGTTCCTCCACAGGGATCCCAATCAATTGGTACGGATGTAAGAGATTTTGCACCCAATCACCCACGGACCCATTGCCAAACACAGCTATGTTAATTTGCCAAGGAGACTCACTCCAAATACCCCTACTAAAAGGACAAGAAAATAGTAAATGATGAAGATGCTCCATACCTGTACCACACAAAGAGCAGGCCAAATCTGCATTTGTACTCTGTTGACTACTTACTCTTTCAGCAATTTTACACTTCGTTGGTAATATATCCCACACTACCGTCCATAGTAACAACTTGAGCCTCTCATGCACTTTTAAGTCTCCACAACTCCCTCCACCTTCCCTGTGGCAACGGGCTAAGACCCATACTGCGTTCAGCTACTATCATCTTGTATGCAGACTTAACAGCAAATTCTCCTTTAGGTTCCATGGGCCAGAAATACTTGTCCGGCTGCTCTTCAGCTGGGAGTCTAATACAATATAAGCACACAATAGGTGAAGAATATCATCAACGGTGAAGAATATCATCCCGAGGCAGGGGGCTGTAATGTTTGTAGAACCCCTACTCCATTGACTGCAAAAACAAAAAAAAAGGGTTAAAAGACCTTTTTCAGTCTGTGTTTCATATACTTTAAAAAAATAATCTTCAGTTTTCGCTTTAATCACCAATAGCCCCTGAAGTTTTTAATTTTATTCATGCATAGGGGTGTTCACGGAATAACGAAAGCCGACTCGACCCAGTGTTCCGAACCGAACCGAGCAAATTCGGGTCGGCTTGCAGAAGACTTTTTCCTCTTCCGAAACTTTCGGGTTGGGTGTCAGAATATGCATAGAAGTTTCGAGATTTCCAACCCGACCCGGTATATATATATGAGTATCAAAACTACGTAGTTTTGATACTCATATTAACTAACGTTATACTTCTTCTCTCATTTTTTGCCCTAGCGCCTCCGCCCTCTCCACATATTCTACTTTCACAACCTCTCTCAAAGTATTCTCCTCTGCCCCCTCTCCGGTGAGCTTCTTTCTCTATGCCCCCTCTCCAGTCTCCAGACTTCAGTCTTCATGGAATCACGGGAATACGCCTAACGCCAATACGTTGTGCCTGCACGTCTTCAACTTTTCAGTCTTCATTCTTCATCAGGTACGATTATGCGCTCTACTTCAAATGCAGAAGGTTAGGTTCTCTTGGCCCTTGAAAGTTTGCTATACCAAAAAGCCTCTGACATTATCCACTTCATCTTCAGGATGGTGACGACACCCTTTTGGGCAAAGTTCACTGAGTCTACTGCTGACATTGATTTAATGAAGTGAGCTAGGCAAAGAAGTTGAAGTGGGGACTCTACAGTTATGAGGGCTAACTATTCAATGACAGAAGGATCAAATTTCAGAAGTTAAAATTTAGGGCGAGATTGCTAGTGCTGTGCATTGGCGGTGTTGGTAGCGGGTTTGGCCTCTACCGCCTTTGGCAGTTTCTCAATATCCCCAACTGCTATCGGCACTAGTTACACGGTCACCGGTGTCTAGCGGTGTCGGTACTAATGATTTACCACTAGAGAACAATCCAATAGCAATAGCTTCATTTGCTGCCATGAAGAAGGGTGTGCTAGTTTCGACTTCAGCAGGAAACGAAGGCCCAACCCTTGGAACTGTACACAATGCAATTCAATGGGTTTTAACTGTCACGGCAGGCTCCGTTGATCGTTCTTTTGTCGGGTCACTGATTCTTGGAAATGGGCTAGTCATTGTTGGATGGACAATGTTTCCAAGTAATGGCTCATTGCAACGCTTGCCATTAGTGTATGACAGGACCCTGTCAGCATGCAACAACTTGCTGTTATCTGAAACCCATGATGGCATTATCATATGCGATGCCGGTTCGTTTAGATCTCAATTATATTATATAACTGAGTCGAACGTGTCGGGAGCTATATTAGTTGCTGACAATGGCGAATTATTTGAGACAGGAGGTGTTGCTTGTGCATGTCTTGTATCAGATCAACAGATGCATCTTTTGTGCTTAGCTATGCAAAGTTCGATCCTTAGGCTTCTGCTACTATGGCATTCCAAGGTACGATTCAGGGAATAAAGCCTGCACCAATTGTGGCTAGTTATGCTTCAAGGGGTCCTTCACGGAGGATTCCAATTATCCTGAAGCCAGACATTATTGCACCTGGGTCACTAGTTTTAGGTGCTTGGCCACCAGCACTACCATCAGCTCGGATGAAGTCGAATTTGCTTCATAGTGATTACAATATACTGTATGGGACATCTATTGCTTGTGCTCACGCTGCTGGTGTGGCTGCACTTCCGAAAGCTGTACACCCAGCTTGGAGTCCTTCAGCTATAAAGTCAACCATTATGACCACTGCTATGTTGGAAATTTGTCCTCAAAACCAGTAACTAAAATAATTATGAGATAATTATTTTTGTTATCGTCACATGTATTTATTATTTATTGGGTATAATGTTGTAACATGAGATGTTACACAGTTATGTTAAGTGAAATTGTAGAAAAGTTATGCCGATTATTAATGAATCAAAAGGCGGGGGTATGACTTTTTCGGTTCCTTGTTTACTTGACAGTTGTTCTAGACCGAGGTACATATTTATGTACAAAGAGTTCTACACTCGTTGTGCCTCTATTGAATAGGATGATGAACTTCATCATTGAGGTAGTGACCTTAAGTAGACGAGTGGGTGCACTGTAAGAGTACATGCACCGAACAAGATCAAATATGAATACCTTCTGAAAGTGATCGCTGATGTATAGAAGGTATTAAGCACAATTAGTTTATTGTATCCTTAGACCTGAGAGGTTTATGCAGGTATGTTTGTTGTTTACTTGTAATTTGACCAAGTCATTTAGTGATGATGTTTCTAAGTCAAATATTCTAGACAACGTTGGGTCTTATATATGATAAATGAGCTTGTTTAAATGCTCAACAAGGAATCCACTAGTCTCTTTGTGAGACAGTATGTTCAGTATATCTGTATAGTGTTGGACTCGAAAAAAATCACTAGTCAGTGGACTTTTGAGAAAATGTTTTCGAAATTAATATATATATATATATATATATATATTTGTGAAATTATTTTAGAAATAATTTGAAAGTCCAACGAATTACAGATTGTTAATTAAGAATTATATGAGATAGAGATTTAATGAGTGATATTATTTCAGTCCTATTAGCTCGTGTGAAATATAGTATGGTGGAAGGATAAATAAACAAATCATTGTTAGCAAAAGGGATTTCACGAAAAATAGTCTCACTATTTGGGGGGTCAATTGTGATATGCTAATGGACATGATTACAATTCGGAATACAAAATATAAGAGAGTTAAATGAAGAAAAAAAAATTAATGATGATCCTACGGCCGAGATTTGAGATCCCTAAAGATCTCACACATAAGCACAGAAGAAGCTCTGAGGAAGCCATTATAAATAGCTTAGAACTTCATTTGAGAAGAATAAAATTCATTTTTCACGAGAATCATTCTCTCTCTAAAACTCTCTCTCTAGAGTTCTCTTTCAAGAACTGTGTGTGTGGATCTGAAGGAGACAGAACGTTTGGGCTGCTACATTTCAACGATTTAGAATTTTTCGCTATGATTCTTACATTAACCTCTTTAATAATACTTTTAACCCGATTCATCGGATAAATGGCAAGGAACTTCAATCTGCTTCTCCGTTTAACATGGGAGCGGGTCAGATTTTTCTGACCCAAGCATTTGACCCGGGGTTGATTTATGATATAACCGCAGAGGAATATATGAACTTCTTATGCTCCAGGAAGCTCAGTACGCTGCAAATTTGGACCATTATCGGATCAGATTATAGTTGCTCAAAAGGATCTCCTAATCTTAATTACCCATCATTTATTGTTTTCTATCCCGACGCTAAAACAATACTGATTAAAGAATTTCGAAGGTCTGTAACTAATGTTGGTCCAGGCGCCTCGATTTATAAGGTCACGGTGAGGGAACCTGCAAATTGTGAAGTTGAAGTTTCACCTATGACATTGATTTTCAGCAATAAGTACGAGAAGCAACCATACAGTGTGATTATGTCGTACGAAGGGCATGATGATGGAAGAGTTTCTTATGGTGAACTTTTTTGGGCTGAAGAAAATGGAAAGCGCACTGTGAGAAATCCCATTGTGGTGTCACCTATGTTTCATGCAAAGGACACTAGTATATGCTATTAGTAAGAATTTTGAAGAAATATGCTTTGTCATTGTTGTTTTCATATATGGAAAGTTGACTTTCGTTGGAATGACTTTCTTGTATAGTTAGAGATTGTTACGGCAATATTGTCATCACGTGATTCATTGTAAAAGGGGTATTTTTGTCTTATGTAATGTTTCTAGAAGAAGAAAGTGAAGAGCTGAATGGTTGATTATCTAGAGTCCTCATTAAGGGCTTTCTTGTCCTTTCCTCTTATTCTAGAAGAATTTAGAAGGAAGTTGAACTGCTTTTGACTCTTACAGGTAAAGAAAACCAGATCTGGAATTTTGAGTGGGTGTGCTTTACGCGAGATATTTTTCATTCGTTCAAGATTATGTTGGCTTCAAGATTGAGTGGGTTCAAGAGTATAGATCGGTTTCGTCTCCTTCTTGATGATGATGTGCTGATTTCAATTAAAGCTTCCTTGGTGAAGATTGAGTTTATGATGAGGATTTAGAGACGATCACTGCATTCCCCCATTCGACTTCGTGAAGTTGAAGATTCAGAGGTTCTGAATTGAAGATGCTGAAGGTTACAGCCGTGGCCTTTGATTGTACACGGTTTGTGCATAGAGATCAAGTGTCGTTCGAGATCGTGGTTTCCTTGTTGGACATAGAGGTTCTATGTTCGGTTGAGATTCAGTTTACGGTAAATCGAGTTTGATTCAAGGGTTGTTGATAGGCTAGGTTAGTCGCTTCAATAGATCACCTTATAATCAATCGAAAACTAGTGGATTCGAACGGCCTACGGGCCCAGAGAGTTTTTCTCTTTAAGGACGTTCCTTAGGGAGTTTCTCTTCGTAACCATTTTCGGTGTTACGTTTCTTTCATTGTTCTTGCTTTGATTAGTCACTCTTTTACTAACCAAGTTTGCTATTTGTGTTGTGAGTATTCAATCTTGAGATTTGGTAATCATACTCACTGATCTAGTTGGTAAGTGACCTTAGTGATATTCTGGTTTCAGGTATAATTGTTCAATTGATTGTGTTTCGATTGTTTGAGTTAATCTGAAAAATTCTGTTTCTGTAAGTTGCAGTTTCTTCGGAGTCACTTGAAGTTTCTTCAAATTCTCCTGTTTTACAGATTTGAGTTTTATTGTTTATATGTCATATATTCATATATGATTGGTAATTAGGTATTTGAATATTGTTAACATTGTGTTTGAGTATAATTGAGAATAGGTTGTGTGTATTAAAAAGGAATTAATTGATCATTTTTAATATACCTATTCACCCCCTCTAGGTATTTTCCGCATATTTGAGTCTAAATTAAGTTGTTCAATTGGTATCGGAGCCTTAAATCGTTCCTTAACCCAAGTTGATTTAAATATGGATAAGAGTCAATCCCTAAATGTTCCCACATTATTTGATGGTTCTAATTACGCGTATTGGAAAGTTAGGATGAGAGCATGTTTAAAATCTATAGATGAGAGAGTGTGGACAACCGTGGATAAAGGCTGGACCATGCCAGTAGGTTCTATAGATGAGGTTGTTTCTACTAAAGAACCTAGTACATGGACGGGTGTAGATAAGGAATCCTCAAGCTGGAACAGTAAAGGACTTAATGCTATTTTTATGAGTGTGTCTCCGGACGAATTCATGAAAATATCTAAGTGTGAGTCCTCTAAGGAAGCTTGGGATATTCTTGCTCTTACACATGAAGACACTAAGGCCGTGAGAGATTCTAAATTACAATTGAACGTCTTCGAAGAGATTCGAATGAGAGACGATGAGACTTTCGACGAATTTTATGGAAAACTTACAGCCATAGTAAATGGTAGTTTTAGCCTTGGAGAGAAAATCCCAGAATCCAAGGTAGTGCGAAAAGTCTTAAGATCTCTCCCTGAACGCTTTAGACCAAAAATCATTGTTATAGAAGAAAGCAAAGTGTTAGATGAGATTAAGATTGATGAGCTGGTCGGCTCATTACAAACCTATGAACTGACCTTTTTCTCCAACTAAGAAGGGTAAGTATATTGCGTTTAAAACGATTAATGAGGAAGAAACTTCTTCTTCTGATAGTGATTTTGTAGATGATGATGACATGGCTTTGTTCGTTAAGAAGTTTAATAAAGCTTTTGATTCAAGAAGGGTAGTAATCGGAAAGAAAAGAAGGGAAACACGAAATCCTTCACTAAAATGAACTAAAAGAAGTTTGATAAGAAAGACTTAGGTGATCAAAAGAAGAAAGAAGAAAGTGGTGTTCAATGTCATGGTTGTAAGGGTTTCGGACATATGAAATTTGAATGTCCTACATTTTTAAAACCACAAAGAAAACCTGTTATGAATGCATCTCTTTCTGATTCTGATTCTGACATTTCTTCTTCCAGTAAAGAAACTTCTTCACATTATAAAGTTAATTATCTTGCTTTTTCTTCTTCTATTGTTAGTACTAATGAATTTGATCTTAAAGGTGACAATCTCCTAGATTCAGATTCAGACGATGAAGATTCTCTTCGCATGGCTTATGATGAGTTGTATGAAGAGAGCTTAAAGTTGAAGAAAAATGATATTTTAATTTCTAAAGAGCTAAGTGTTGTTAAATTAGAAAAAAAATCAATTAACATCTGAACTTGCCTTGTTAAGTATGAAAAATGCAGATCTGGAAGTTAAGGTTAAAGAGCTGAAGCATGAGCTGGAGCAAGCTAATCTAAAGCTGAACAAATTCTCAAGTGGAACAAAAAAGCTTGACAATATTCTGAATATCGGTCTATCAGCTGGAGACAGTAGAGGCTTGGGCTTTTCAGCTGTAAATGATTCTAAGAATGTCAACAAAATAATTTTTGTTCCTGCTGTGATTAAGGAAAAACCACCTCAAGCTTCAGCTCTTCAAAAGAAATCATATTCAGTGGTAACTTCTAACCCTATGAAGTCTTTTAATTCTAGTAGATCTAAGTTCATCCAACATGTCACCATTGTGGTAAAATAGGACATATTAAGACTAGATGCTATAATTTGTCAAATAAGAATTTTAGGAATGTTAGATCTTCTTCAAATGTTATATCTAGATCTGATTTTAACTTGTTAACTTCTCAAGTTAGTAAACTTGCTAAACAAGTTGATACTATGTCTAAAAGTTTGTTTTCATCTTCTAAAACAAAACAAGTTAGGTAAGAAAAAATGCATCTTCTTGTAATGCATCTCATATTGCTTGTTAGGCAATAAAACATTTTTTTAATGATGTTAATCATGATTAAATATGTTGAATGCATTTTAGTCATATTATTGATATAACTGTTTTTTTATGATACATGATTGATAATATTTTTCTGGTTCAAAGTTGTTCACATTATGTTACCGTGTATGATTTTTCTATTATGTGGAGTCAGTTCAGCTTGCTTAAGAATCTTGATCAGTTGTAGGTGCGGGTATGGAGATTGTTAGTGATGAGGTTATAAAAGTCATGTGAAATGTTTCTTTAGTTTTTTTTTGGGTTAAATGCATGACATGCCCTGTGGTATGCGCTAATAGCAAATATGCCCAGAGGTAAACAAAGTCTTTTTCATACCCCTGAGGTAAACATTCAGGAGCAAATATGTCCTTCCGTTATGTGTCGTTTGAAACACTAACGGTAAATGCTGACGTGTCAAATTTAAACACGTCAGCACCAATCATAAAGCGACACGTGACATTTTTGAAAAAAAAAAGAACCCTTTTGCGCCGCGAGGGGTGGCCTCGAGCCACCCCCGCGGCTCCCCTGCTCAGGGTGGCCGGCAACCGCCTCGCGCGACGTGGGGAGCCCAGATCTGGGCTCCCCGCGTTGCGCGATCCCCCTTCGCGCGGAGGTGGCTTGCGCGACGAGGGGAGCCCAGATCTGGGTTCCCCGTCGCCGGGGTGACAGCCTGCCGGCCACCCCTAAGCAGGGGAGCCGCTCGAAGGGGTTCTCTTTTGTTTTTTCAAAAATGTCACGTGTCGCTTTATCCGTTAGTGTTTCAAATGGCACATAACGAAAGGGCATATTTGCTCTTGAATTTTTACCTCAGGGGTATGAAAAAGACTTTGTTTACCTCAGGGGTATATTTGCTATTAGCGCATACCACGGGGGCATGACATGCATTTAACCTTTTTTTTACGTGTTAAGCTTGTTGAATTGATCTGTGCTAGTGCTAAAATAAAAGAAAAGTTGGTTAAGTATAGGTGCCTGTGAATAGGCGTGTAAACTAGAGGGCAAACTTGTCTTTTATTTTAAAGGTTTTTACATTAGTGTTTCTCCTTTACCCTTTTCATTTTTTTACTTTTCATCTCTCTTTCCGTCGACCTCACTCTAGCCACAGCCTCCTCTGCTGATTGTCCACTTGCTATTTTGCTAATTTCCTCAACTCATAACCTTTTCTAGCACCAATCAAGGTAAGTAATGCAAACCCTTGTCTCTATTATGCATTTTTTTTAATGGTACTAGTGGTCCTTCAGGTTGGACCCATTTGTAGTTGAGTGCGATTCTTTATGTTTGTGTCAGCTTAGAGTTATATTTTCGTATGCCTTTGTCTACCACTATTCGTTAAACAAGTATAGTTCATGACTTCCTAGATTCCACTTCAATACTAAAAATGTATGCATATATCTCAAAACCCTGTTTTTGTGATTTTTTTTATTTCTTTGATTCTGGAACTATTTGTGTCAATCTACATTGTTATTACTAGATTAAGTTTATATCCTTCATTTTCATATAGTTCCATATCTCTCTTATGAAAATGATTCTAAAATTGGGATGGGCATGGTGTTTGGTAGGCACGAGCTGCATAGGAGTGTATGAATTGACATGTGTATTTTGTGGACATGTCCTATCCACTTGTTGTTTGGCGTCTTTAGTGCAATATTGAAATGTCTTGCTGAATTTGTTGACAAATTGGATTAAGATGAAGTATGCAGGCCACGGGTTATATGATAAATTCTAGATTTGTCTTGATTATTTTTTATGGATCATTGGAATACAACTTGCCTCTAAAAACTTTGTTGAAAGTGCAAAATCTGTTGGTCTTTGAATAATATGCAGTTCGAGTAGTTATCATAACATGGTTTTGTTTAAGTTTAAGATTACTATACCTGATTGTAATACTGTCATTTTCAATACCCTTATTGGTCTATATCTTGCCTAATGTCATATTAAATTCCTTTGTTAATATTGGCTGAATTTAATAATGTTGGTGTTTCATTTTTATAAGGGTGAAGTAGTGCTGTTGTTAGTGGAATTTCTTTACAGTAAGTATGCTCTTTTAAAACAATATATGTTCCCCATGTAGGTATCTATCACATGTTTTTTGATCCACCTTAGTCTTTAAGTGTTAGTGTTATATGGATTTTCATTAAAAACATAGACTATGATATAAATGAATGACACGTACTAATGGTCACTCTGTCATTTTTGTTCTTATTTGACTATATTGTCCTGGAGATATATTTTGATATATTGACTTGTGCTATTGAGATTGATAATATATTTTGCTATTTTATCCATATTACTAAATTTTCAGTTTGGCACCCTCCTTTACAGAAAGGGGGAGAAGGTAAGGTAAATAAGGTAAATGTTAAGGGGAGTTGATGTTTTTGGATATCTGATTGTGATTATGTATGTTGTAAGGGGGAGTAACGTTTGTAGGATGAGATATTGACATTATCATATTCTGTTCTTTATTAGTTATTTTAAAATCTGATAATATGTTATTGTTCTGGTTATACTATATAGTTTTGGTTGAGATATTGTGTTCAATATCGTTATATGTCAAGGGGAGTTTCCTCCTATTTTAGTTGCTTATTGTTATGTGTCTCAGGGGGAAACATAATTCATCATATGTGAGATAATTTCTGCTATTGTTAACATGTATATCTTTAACTAACACGATTTCTAATGGTTGTTTAGATTGGTGTTTGTGATAAGTATTTTGCATGTTCATTTGGATCTATTCTAAATCTAGAAACATTATAGTTTATATAGGGTTTGCGTCCCTTTGTAAAATGTTTCCTGTGATGGTGATCAACAAGATTCATTGTGTTTTTATTTCTAGGCTAGTGTTGTTTTGTCACGTAGGATGCCAAAGGAGAGATTGTTACGACAATATTGACATCACGTGATTCATTGTAAAAGGGGTATTTTTGTCTTATGTAATGTTTCTAGAAGAAGAAAGTGAAGAGCTGAGCGGTTGATTATCTAGAGTCCTCATTAAGGGCTTTCTTGTCCTTTCCACTTATTCTAGAAGAATTTAGAAGGAAGCGGAACTGCTTTTGACTCTTACGGGTAAAGAAAACCAGATCTGGAATTTTGAGTGGGAGTGCTTCACGCGATATATTTTTCATTCGTTCAAGATTATGTTGGCTTCAAGATTGAGTGGGTTCAAGTGTATAGATCTGTTTCGTCTCCTTCTTAATGATGATGTGTTGATTTCGATTAAAGCTTCATTGGTGAAGATTGAGTTTATGATGAGGATTTAGAGACAATCATCGCATTCCCCCATTCGACTTCGTGAAGTTGAAGATTCATAGGTTCTGAATTGAAGTGGCTGAAGGTTTCAACCGTGGCCCTTGATTGCACAAGGTTTGTGCATAGAGATCAAGTGTCGTTTGAGATCGTGGTTTCCTTGTTAGACGTAGAGGTTCTATGTTCGGTTGAGATTCGGTTTACGGTAAATCGAGTTCGATTCAAGGGGTTTTGATAGGCTAGGTTAGTCGCTTCAATAGATCACCTTGTAATTAATCAGAAACTAGTGGATTCGAACGGCCTACGGGCCCGAAGAGTTTTTCTCCTTAAGGACGTTCCTTAGGGAGTTTCTCTTCGTAACCATTTCCAGTGTTACGTTTCTTTCATTGTTCTTGCTTTGATTAGTCACTCTTTTACTAACCAAGTTTGCTATTTGTGTTGTGGTATTCAATCTTGAGATTTGGTAATCATACTCACTGATCTGGTTGGTAAGTGACTTAGTGATATTCTGGTTTCAGGTATAATTGTTCGGTTGATTGTGTTTCAGGTACAAGGTTTGTGAGTTAATCTGAAAAATTCTGTTTCTGTAAGTTGCGGTTGCTTCGGAGTCACTTGAAGTTTCTTCAGATTCCTCTGTTTTACCGATTTGAGTTTTACTGTTTATATGTCATATATTCATATCTGATTGGTAATTAGGTATTTGAATATTGTTAACGTTGTGTTTGAGTTCATATAATTGAGAATAGGTTGTGTGTATTAAAAATGAATTATTTGATAATTTTTAATATACCTATTCACCCCCCCCTCTAGGTATTTTTTGCATATTTGGGTCTAGATTAGGTTGTTCAGAGATAAACACTTGAAATTATTATTATATTTAATCTGATAAAGATAAGCGTTTGTGATACTCATGACCAATTTAAAAATCTCAATAAACATGATCTTTTAGAGTTATGATAAGATTGCATCACTGGATAAGGATAAATAAATAAACATGATCTTCTCGACTCCTGATGAGACTGTTTCTCTAATAACTTTAAATACTTGTGATACTCGAAATCTATGATGTAGAGGTATTACAATATTTCCTACCTACCTATTGCCAGAAAAATACTCTCTATGTAAGGAGGTGGTCCATTATTTATTTGAGCCCACATTTGAGAGAGAAAAACACCACAAATATTCTAGATATAAATTGTTAGATTTTGCTCTCATCTAATCACCTTGAAATTAACCTTATGTTATGAAGCTTCAGAGGAGTTTGGCTATCAGAGTCCATAAGAAGAACCCCATGGGTCTGAGGTTGTTGCTCCACAGAGCAGATCCGAGTAGGGTTATTTGGATTATTATATCGGGATTGTCAGAGTCAGCAACGTGCATTGTCTGAATAATTCTTTGTAAAGTTTTTCTTCTTAGTGAATTTTGATTGGCGCTGATAACCCGGATTGGTTTTTCTTTTGACATGTGCTTCAAAAGTTTTTTATTTCATCAACAAAATCTCTTCTCTTTTTGTGATTTTGATTTGATTTAATTTTTTGCTATTTATTTTGTTTATTTACTTTGTTATTATTTAGATCTAGACCATACGGTTTTAGAATGTGTTCTGAAATTATCGTAGTATTTTTAATTAGAGGGAAAAACGCCTATTTTGCTCTCTTTAAGTATTGTTTGGGTCTAAACCAGTGATTTTTCAAGTTAAATTATAGGGCTCTTCACAATAGATGCCTACACTGTTTTAATCACATATGGTTTCGAGCTCAATAATCTGAGATGCACAATAGGAATGAGTCTTTTTCCCAGTTTCAAATTTCACGTCAAGTATGAATATTATTATGTTTTCTCCACGTCAAGTATGAATATTAATTAGATCAGATACCACTTAAGCTTACAATTTTGTAGTAGTATCGCATTTTGGACTTCCTTGCTATTAAATTGAGTAGAGATTCAACTAGCTTACAACATTTTGTTGTATCCCATGTTCTTTGCATGAGGATCATGAATTATTTTGTTCATTAATATATGTTCATATATACATGAAGGTCCTGAACCCTTATCAATTCTCTTTTCCAGTTTGATTTATTGATGATCAACTAATGTCACTCGAGGAGTCAGTCAGTGTGGACTGGGAAAGGTCCGAGAGAGAAGATCCTTTAAGATGGAACACTTGCTAGCTATGGCCATAGTTGAAACTTGAAAGCTGGGGTTGCCTCTATTCTCTATGAAATATATACTAAACAACTGTGACCTTTTCTTCGATGTCGACACCTACTCTGGCTTTTGCCCTTTGACCGTTTAGTTTCCGTTCATGAATGCGCAATTCCCGGATTCCTCTTTCCTTTATAATCCTCCTTCTTCTGCCTCGGGATTGCCCACCAAATGAAGATCGAGGAAGTCAAGACCAGGCAGCCCCCTTCAAAAGAGCCACTGAGATTTCCTTTCCCAAGCACAAACAGTGGTCACCAATTCAAAAGAGTGTTTAAGACGGAATTAGAGCGGTTCCGGATTCCATTAATAGCTAACTAAGTCCCGTTTCATCCCCTTCCAATTATCAAGCACTGAAGCCAGCACACTCGGTTGGTCTCGACATGCGTGTATCCTCTTAGTTGGTGAATTGTTCTATCAAATGCTTTTGCAATGTTTTTTTTGGGTCATCGAAACATAGGTGACAAATTTAGGAAACTGAGTATTTGATAAGAAAATGACTTTTGGATCTTGAGCAGTGCTTTGCCTAACTCAAATATTTTTGACATAAGTATATGTTGTGAGATAAACACTCGAGAGTCTCACATTAAAAAGATGTCATAGATATGGGTGATTAATATAGTATAGTTGGACCTAAATTTATAGCATTTAGGTTGGGTTGAGTGGTGTCCCTACGTGTTCTTTCAACCCATTACAAATTTATTTAGGAAGAAAAAAACACATTACAGGCTAATTGGGTCTTCAATGCTCAAACATCTTGTGATACCTCCTATACAAAACTCTCAATGACAATGGGTGCATCATAGCTGAATTGATATGGATATGTGATTGAGTTAGAATATTGCACGATTAGTACATCTACTACTAGTAAAATTGTAATTATTTCTTGTCATAATTATTGGTTTTAGATGGAAAATTGATTAAGGGTCATTAATTCAAGTTGTGATTTAAATTGATAAAATAACAAGTTTTGTGCTTTATTGTACGACTTGAGATTAAATTAAATTTTCATACAACAATTTATTCCCGAACATCATGTACCTAGCTCATATTATGTCCAGATATATTTGAAAAATCATTTTCTTTATCGTAAGTGCTATGATTGTTGATATTGTAATCATTTCATGAATTTAATTATAGATGACAAAAGCTAATTAAATATTCTTTGTGCAAAATGATAAAATTAATTACTCTCTAGACTAGTAAAATATAAGACAGTCTACTGGACATATGACATAACAAGAGAAGCTTCTAGAAGATGTCAACTATCCAAGAGAAAGAGAATAGCCAACTTGGTGAGAGAAGATTCCTTGTAACAAAATTTGGCATCTTTTGCCTATCTCCTCTAACCTATTTTAACATCTTTTTTTAAACCAAATTCGGTATATTTTTTTGGCTTAAATGCATTGTAGGTCCCTGTGGTATCACCTTTTTACAAATTGGTCCCTATGGTATGAGTTTGTACTAGCTAGTCCCTGGGGGTAAGCATCTTGTAACAAATTGGTCATCCCGTTAGATTTTTGTCGACTCACTTAACTGTTGAAGCTGACATATAAAAAAATCTAACGTCATCAACGAATGGGATGATGTCGCATGTCGAGAGGCGAGCAGGCTGAGTTGCTTGTGCTCAGGATGCTCGGGCTGCTAAGGCTCAGTCTGTGCTCGGGATGCTCGGTCTGTCCTTTGTTGGTGCTCTTTCATTGGTGCATATGATGCCGCATGTACCCGTATCCCGAGCAGGCCAGACTGCTTGTGCTCGGGATGCTCGAGCTGGTGTTGCTCAGACTGCTCGGGATGCCGGGGCTCGGTCTGTGCTCGGGATGCTCGGTCTGTCCTCTGTTGGTGCTCTTTCATTGGTGCATACACGGAAAATAATTCACGTCAGCTTCGGCTGTTAAGTGGGTCGACAGAAATCTAACGGGAGGACCAATTTGTTACAAGATGATTACCTCAGGGACAAGCCAGTACAAACTCATACCACAGGGACCAATTTGTAATAAGGTGATACCACAGGGACCAATTTGTAATAAGGTGATACCACTGGGACCTATAGTGCATTTAAGCCTATTTTTTTCTCTCTTCTCTAACGGCATTTTTTCTCTAACCAAATTTAGTATCTTTTTTCTCTCTTCTAACAAAATTTGGCATTTGTGTCTCTCTCCTCCAACGGATTTTGGCATTTTTTATCTAACCAAATTTAGTATTTTTTTCCCTTTCCTCTTGGCCGAATCCTATAAATACCCTACTCCCTCCTCTTTTAAAAAACAATCCCCTTGGCCGATCATCATCCCTCTATTCTCTCTTTTTACTTTTTCCCTTTTTGGTTCTCTTTTTTACTCTATCTCCTCTTCTTCTATTTTCTTCTCTTCGTCCATTGTTGCTACCTTCAACCTTTCTTTAATTACATTTAGTTTTATTTATACTTTATGAATCTAGTGTATTGGATTTCAATTCCTTGAACTAGAATCAAGTTCTTGCCCCATTAATTTTCCGTAGTTCCATTTCAATCTTAGTTAATTTTCTTGTTGTTCTTACTTTCTTTTAGCTTGAAATTTGGGTTGTGATAACAATATATTACTTAATCCAATAATCTTATAAAGTTTTATTCATTAATAGTCATTCACATTCCGTCTTTACTTTCCGCTAGCTTTTTAATTTCTGTCATTCACTTTTCATTCTTTAATTCCCGTCATTTACACTACATAAAAATAGGTCTATAGCGGCGGTCGCTAAAAGAAAGCCACTGACCGCCGCTATAGACCCCCCCTTTAGCAGCGTTTTGCAAAAAACACCACTAAAAGTGGTAGCTTTAGCGACAGTCTTTTAGCGGCGGCCAGTGCGGTCACTGGCCGCCGCTGTAGAGTTCACCTTTAGCAGCGGTTTTTTAATTCAAAACGCTGCTAGAAATTAGGTACCTACAGCAGCGGTCATGCGCCGCTATAGAATTTACCTTTAGTAGAGGTTTTTTTAAAAACCGCTGCTATAGGTATAATTTGAAAAAAATCAAAAAAATATTTTATTTAATGTTAATAATTATTTTATAGACTATTTTATTCCTTTTAATACATATTTTTATTTTTTCATGTGTTTAAAAAACATTTTAGGAGACATACATAATAAAATATGGAATTAAAAGCAGTTTAATGAAAATTGAAGTTGTTATATGGAATTAGAAATAATGTTATGAAAGTTATTTCAATGATTGTTCTGATAATTTTATTTTTATTGACTAAATATAAGTAGTTTAAACATCTATTATCATATGCTTATAATGAGCATATATATTTGTAATAATTAGTAATATAATAATATTTAATTATGACATATTATTTAAATTCAAACAAAAAGATATTGTGAGATTAATTAGCTTATACAATAAAGTACATAACTTAATATCTGATCATAGTTGTTATGGTAATTTATATTTTTAAATTATAAATATTATATATTTTTACTATGAACTTGTTTAATTAAAATCAAATATTTTTTTAATTAGTTGTACTTTTTTAATGTTAATATTTATGTTAAATATTATTGTGTTTATGTTAATATATAATTTAGTTTGTCATGTAGTGGAAAATTTTAATTTAAACACCTATTTTATAAAATATGAAGTTAGAGAGAGTGTTATGAACATTAAAGTACATAATTTAATATCTGGTCATAATTATTATGGTAATTGAATATTTTATTGATTATAATTACAATTATATTTCAATAATTTGTAAACTCCCCCGCGCGCTCGCCCGGAACTCAAAACTTGCGTGAAAATTCCCTTCCCCGCCCCCCCAACCAACCCACCCCGCAGTCCTCACCCCCTCTCCTTTTCTCCTTGTCGTCACTCACCACTCACCAGGCCACCATTCGGCCTCTCTCCCTCTCTTTCTCAGTAGTCAGTACCCACTCTTCTTCTCCTCGATTCCCAGCTGGAAAATGCAGCTCAAAACCTTAGCACGTCCTTCCCACACTCCAATCCGAAATCCCAATCTCCGACGACGCTCTCACACTTCAATCTTCATCAACAACCAATTCTTATCAAAGCGCCTCCGCCCCTGATGAGTCTCTCTCATCTCCATTGCTGTGATTGGTCAGGGAAGCTCAACGGAGCTTGCTTCTTTAGGTAGGTTTCTTAATTGGAAGTTTCTAAGAGTTTTGATTGCTGGAGAAATGTTGGAAAGAAATCTAAATTCAACTATATTCTGAACACAAGTGCTTGGATGTTCAATACATTAAATACAATTGAATTACTTCGGTTAAGATGTATTTATTTCGTCTGTATTTTGTTCTAACTTAACGGGAAATAAGAATCTGCGTTGGATTATTTTGCTTCCATCCAATGCGTTTTCTTAGCTACCAAATAGAGAAGAGTATGATATTTCTTTGATATTGAATGGGTGAGATAGATCAATTTGATGGTTATTTTGAATGGGCAGGTTCTGGAACGATCTTTTGCGATAACATAAATTTCATGTGTTTCTGAATTTTGATTGTCTCCACCATTTTTTTCAGCACTCCACAGGGAATATAGTTTGTAGACATAATAATAGGAGGATAAAACGAATGGGCAGGACATAATAATAGTTTTGTAGACATAATATTTTGAATGGGCAGGTCCTGTACTGTCTTTGTTTCTACTCTATGTTAGTTACTTATCCTCTAGTTGTTAAATCAAGCAGGAGTCTTGAAGACGAAAGCTACTGCTTTTTGCCCTTTTTATTCTAAGCTACATTTTTATCTTGACGGTATTGATGCAGGATAAAAAGGAAGTGCAACATCAAATATTTGTCCTGCTCTTGACCATGTAACTTAAAAAGGGGTAGAAAGAGGTCTCACACCGTTTGCCATTAATCGACACTAATGCAGACTTTAATATTCTTAATTTTAAATTTCAACTGATGCATTGTAGTTTGTGGTAATAAACTGTAGCTATGATTGTGTTGTATCTTGGGACTCTGCTTCTTTTCTTTTTTAGTACTGCTTTGTAGATTTCTGCCATCATGGATTCTTGTATGTCCTTTAAGAGTTTGTTTGAGGACTATTTTATGTATAGGTTGGATTTCTGTCATTGTTTTAGGCTAGTTATATTGCTGCTAGTGTCTCTCCTATGATACAAGTTAGTGTTAGGTAACAGTTCTAGCAAACTTCTATATCTTTGGGGAAAAGTTTAACATGATGCTGAGTTGGGACAAAAAAGTTACGAGCAAGATTTACCAGGAAAGTTGAATGAAAGATAAAAAGTTCAAACTTTTATTGCTCTGCCTTGCTGCTTCTTTTTGCAGGATAATCCATACTTTTGATTAGTCATATCTTATT
The DNA here is from genome assembly GCA_963930655.1 of Myrica gale. Lineage (NCBI taxonomy): Eukaryota > Viridiplantae > Streptophyta > Magnoliopsida > Fagales > Myricaceae > Myrica > Myrica gale. Next base: position 19,498,887 of record OZ005615.1, read on the forward strand.
GTCTGTTTTTTCTTGAACATGATCGGTGGATGTGGTATGGACCTCAGAAGCAAAGCAAGGGTAATAACTTTTGTCCTTTTGACAGCATAATAGAATCCTTCTTCCTGTTGTTATTCCTTTTTTGGTTTATTAATTTATTCAAATGTGCTTTTGGGCGTACGAAGACCCTCTCGGGACTATATTTGGATAATATCATCCTCTACTATGTGCATGTTCACTACCGCATTTATATTTGGCCTTTTCAAGTAGCCTTATAATATCATCCTTTTATCTAGAGTTGTTATAGCCTTATATACAAGTAGATATTTTGTTTACATAAATCTTTTGTTTATTTCAATTTCTCATGTAATATTTATTTTCTATTACAAGAATTCAAAATAGAGGATGTTGATGTGTCAAAAGAGGAAGATTTTAATTGGTCCTTGCTTATTGTGTTGTATTTGAATATTTTAGTCGGTCCTTGTTTATTGTTATTTTATATTATAAATTTGTTACTTTTTAGATTACTTTAGAGATTCTTGTGTTTGTTGTAAAATATTATTAATCAATGATGAAATATAATTTATTTTATTCTCCTTGTTCTTTAATTTTTTATATCCAATGAATTATGGTTATTAAAATAAATTTGTATTACCGATTAGGAAAATATAGGTAAAAATTAGTAATATTTTAAAAAAGTTGGCACATATCAAAAAAAAAAAAAACACTGGCGCGACCGCCGCTAAAAGTCTGTACCAACGTTTTCACGAAACGCTGCGAAAAGGGCAAATTTGCGTTCGGGTCTATAGTGGCGGTCGCGACCTCCGCTAAAGGCCATTTTTTTTGTAGTGTTACTTTCCACTCTTTAATTTTCGTCGTGTACTTTTCGCTCTTTTCTTTCTGTCATTTACTTTATGTTATTTATTTGCCGTCATTTGTTTTAAACGTTTGTTCATCCGTTATGCTTTAATTTTGTTTGAAACTGTCAAACCCAAAATACCAATTTGAACTGTGTTAAATAATTTTTATCTTTCATTTTTACACTCATTGCACATATCACCATTTTTTATTTTCTCTTTGTTACTATTTCTCCATATTTCTTCGCGAGTTTAAAATCAGTCCATTTTTCCTGAGGAGATGATCTGACATTTGGGCTAATTATTACACTACATAACTCCTATTCTTGAGACAACCTTTGTTCTGCTATTTTTTAGTGAGTCAATAAGAGAGAGGGAGAGAGTCGTGTAGATTTTGTGGGTTTCGGTTGTAGGTCACTATCCAGTTAGTAAAGCCACCTTAATTTCTCTCTCTTTTTTTTTTCTTTTTTTTCCCAGTTTGAAAATTTTTCATCTGAATACCTTGCAAACATCATAGGAGGAACTGCAGATGACCTTGAAAACTGCTTAACTCAACGAGTTGGAACCACACTATCGTGAATTTGTGCGAGCCAAATTTGTTGCTTCCTTCTCTGACATTATTTCTGCTGTGGACCAAGCTATTGAAGATGGTGTTGATGTAATTTGCATGTTTATTGGAGGTGATGACATGCCATTAGAGAACAATGCAATAGCTATAGCTTCATTTAGTGTTCTGCTTTTGGAATGAAATCATATTTTGATGATGTCTTAATGGCTTGTCAACTAAATGCGCTCTGCAAAGTATACTAAAGGGCCAGATGGGCCAGTTACTGAACTTCACGGCTTCAAGTCCCGTATAAAACATAAAATGGATCCAAGGTCCACTGACCATAAACGGGTCGGGGAAGTTTATAATGGAAGAAATCAAAGATTATCTGTTCCATTTGATATCCCCTGCTCAATTTTATAATTTTTCTTGATGTTTTTAGACGTGAAAGGACTAGGTCTAAGCTCAAATACTCTCATAACACCCCCTCTAACCCTCTCTCTCTAAACACTCTCTGTTTTCCCAACACCCGCAAACTCTCTATGGCGAAGGGGGAGCTTCGACTCCCTCATCCTCCCTCCTCCTTTTTCGTTTCCCCCTCTTCCCTCTTCCCTATCCACTTTCCTCCTCTTTGGTTTGCTTGGCTGGTGTTGGTTGGATTGTTGGTTTTTTTTTGCTTTTCTTTGCAGGTGACTTCCAAGCGGCTCACGGTGGTTTCCACTCCCTTTCGATGAGCACGCACATGTTGGTTGACCTTAGCACACCGAGATATATGAAGCCCATCCTCTCCAGCAGACAAAAGGCGGCATGTGTTGATCCATGCAAACCACATGCTGCGTGTGGATCTGACGCGTAGAAATGGCCTCTATAGCTCTTGCCTTCCCTTTCACGTTGTGGATCTTCTCCTCCGACCATCACGCACCGGCGCCGGCACTGCCTCCGATCCCGTTCTAGCCAGAGTCTCCACGAACCTTTCCGTGACCTATATTATGTTTTTCGCCCGTATGGGCTTGTCTCTCTATGTTAAGGCTTGCTTAGTTTTACTTGTATGTTTTTCTACTGTTTGTAATTACAGTTAGAATTGCATGATTAGTACTCTAAGGGAGTAAGACCGCCAACTCTGTCGTCGGTCCTTCAACGGCTGTTGCCACTACTTTGTGCGGTGGTTTGTCTCTTTCACGGGTTTCCCATGTTTCCTTGGACCTTCGGGTCCGCTCGATTCGGTTTTCATGTTCGCCACTACTGAGAATCTTGTGTCCTCTTTTCCTGTGGATCTTGTGTCTTCCATTATAATCACTTTATTGTTGGCTCCTAAACTCGTTGTTGGCCCTTTAGATTCTTTTTCTCGTTGTTCTAACTTATAATTTTTGTTTGTTTGTAATTTTCAATATGTAAAATTAGTTTTTTTAAAAAATAAAAATAAATAAAAGACCAGGTCTAAAAGCCTAAACCAGAGTAGGAGATTGCTAAGATGGCATGTCTTTTTCTCCGACATGTTTTTTCCTATGTTATTAGTTATGTCCCCATAGCAAAATGTTAGCTCAACCGACACTTTAGATTCACTTCCTACTTCACCTTGAGATGTGGTTGCAATAAGACGATGTGGGAAGAGGGAAGCGAATGCACCGTTTGGTTGTTCAGGGACAGGGGATAAGGTTGCAGAGAGTTGTCCAGTTTTGCCCGCCCTTAATTTTGGTTCTTTTTTTTTTTCTCAAGTAACAACAAGAAGACCAAGATACCCCCATCTTAACCCGATGGGAGACAGATTTGTCCATCTAAAAGTTCAGCAGGGATCTCAGGACTCTCAAAGGAAGTCTTTAATGCTCAATAAGTCAATTCATAACATTGGTCTCACATATAATCTGGCCAACACCAGCACCTTTTTCAATTATTCCTAATTCATCCGAGCGTTCACATGAATGGCGTGGGAACAGACAAAAACTGCGTTTGTTTGTCGAAATTTTTGAGAATATTTTTAAAATTTTAAAAATATTGTGAAATTAAAAATTAGAATTTGTGAAAATTATTATAATTTTAAAATATTTTAAATAATTTTTGAAAATTTTAAGGTAATTATAAAGAATAATAATTGTAATTATTTGTTTGTTTATTTTTTATTATTATTTTTAGTTAACTGCCCCACGTTTTGTCCTTTTGTGAAACTTTTTCTTACGTTTTTTTTTCTTTCTTCATGCGCCAATTGTATTCGTGCCTCTACTTTTTCTTTTTCTTTTTTTACCCGACAACGTGTTGTTGCGCAGCCTAAGAGATAACCTGTCTTCCGTCTTATTTCTTTTCTTCTGTTTTGCAAAATCTGTTAGGTATGACACAAATTTTTGGGACATGTATTAACCTAAATTTTCGAGCAAACAAACGCTCTGTAAATTAATTCAAAAATCGTCGATTCAACACGACATCCAACACCGATAGAATAATAGCACTATTGCATTCTGACAACTTTCGAAGATCCTGCGTAGATACGATCATTGCATTCACTATATTCTTATTTAACAATATGTGTTGTGTACTGAGAAAGAAAAAACAGTAATTAAAATTGTGGGGACAAGTGGGAGGTTTTTTCTCAATTCTGGAAGTTCCATCATGCCAGCTCCCGTCTCTGTGTCCAAACCCCATTGAGGTCTGTGTAGTGCACTTGGTCCAAGCCTCATTAGTTATCAGCCTACTGCCACAAACTCACTTTCTCGGTTTTTCTCTTCTTTTGTTTTTACATGGGTGCCTTTTAGGATGAGGTAAGAAATTTGAGTCTTACACAAGAAGCGGGTGGGGGGAGGGAGGAGGAAGAAGTAGAGAACAATGTCAGATTATTCGTTCTTGAACGATCGGCTCTCCAAGCGTACCTCAATTTTTGGCTTGCAATTGTGGGTAGTACTTGGTATATGTGTAGGAGCAGCCATAGTTCTTGTGCTTTTCCTTATATCCCTTTGGTTTACCTCGAGGCGCAACAGTTCTTCTTCTTCTTCTTCTACACCTTCGTCAAAGGTCGTTAACAAGTCCTCTCAGAGTCTCACCATCCCAAACGTCTCCAAAGAAATCCAAGAAATTCGAATCGACCACTCGCGTGACCCAAGTCACCTAACGCAACCTCAACCGGACACTAGCACAAATGCTTACAATCAGGTATCCAACCCCGACCCATTACCGGAAGCGGAGCCGTTATGTAGGGCTCAGGCCCTGCTTCCTCAGCAAGGGGAAGGGAGTCCAGTGTCTGGGCGGAAACGAATTCACATAGAAATCGGGAAAGATCACCGGATTTCGTACCCGGAGCGGGTTGGAGGGTCGTCGCATGGCAGTAGGGAGGCTCGGTCCGGCGATCAGGCGATGATTACGGCGCCGGAGGTCTCGCATTTGGGCTGGGGGCACTGGTACACTCTCAGGGAACTTGAGGTGTCCACCAATGGGTTTGCTGATGAGAATGTGATTGGTGAGGGTGGGTATGGGATTGTCTACAGGGGGGTGTTGGAGGATAATACAGTGGTTGCTGTTAAGAATTTGCTCAATAACAGGTAATATCGTTGCATGTTTGTATAGCATCCGTGATGCCTTAATCTTTTTACTGATGATGTTATTAGTCACGGACCGAGTTGGGAATCTGATGCAAAACTTGGAATTTTTCTTCTATTTTCCATTCTGATATTTAGAATGTGGGGAATGGAGCATATGTTAACCAACTGTTGCATGGACATTGTAGTATGTCAGAGAAAGCTTAACTGCGGTAGTTGTTTTGCTTTAGGGGACAAGCTGAGAAGGAGTTTAAGGTTGAAGTTGAAGCAATTGGACGTGTTCGGCACAAGAATTTAGTCAGGTTGCTTGGCTATTGTGCTGAAGGATCTCATAGGTATGTTGATCTCTATGAGTTACATCTTGCTCAATTGGATGTGCTGATTTTTAATTTGCATACCCTGTAAGTTAGATGTGGGAGTTATCACGGAAAGTATTGAAAATGAAATGGAAAGAAAGAGTGAATTATTATGGAATGGAATGGAAGAGGAATCCCTTTTCACTGCAATCTGTTCCATAGAAACAGTGTGTTAATGTTATCTTTGTTCTTATCTACGGCCTTATTATCTTTTTTATTTGAGATATATTTTGTTGTATGCGAGTGTTTGTGTGTGTGTCTTTGTGTTTATCCATCCTCAAATAAGAAAATAAAGTTGTCTGACATTGGAGCGCTGACCTAATTGACCGTTATAGGATGCTTGTATATGAGTATGTTGACAACGGAAACTTAGAACAGTGGGTTCATGGAGATGTTGGGCCTTGCAGCCCTCTTACTTGGGAGATTCGAATGAACGTAATACTTGGAACTGCAAAGGGGTATACGTTTATTAAATTAAGGTTCTATTATTTGGATTATTTCTTGAATGCAATAACTGAACCTTCATTCTGAACATAGGTTGACATACTTGCATGAGGGTCTTGAGCCCAAGGTGGTCCACCGTGACATCAAATCAAGCAATATCTTGCTTGATAAGTATTGGAATCCGAAGGTGTCTGACTTTGGCCTAGCGAAGCTCTTGGGGTCAGAGAGAAGTTATGTGACAACTCGAGTGATGGGAACATTCGGGTCAGTCAGAGTTTGAGCTGAGTGAATTGGAATGCCATTTTAACCTTAAGAATTTGAGCTGAGTAAATTGGAATGACATTTTCCTGGTTCTGTCTTGTAGTTATGTGGCTCCAGAATATGCCAGTACTGGCATGTTGAATGAAAGAAGTGATGTATACAGTTTTGGGATTCTTATTATGGAGATAATTTCTGGGAGGAACCCAGTAGACTATAGCCGCCCTGCTGGAGAGGTATGCACTCACCAATCAAAGCTACTTTATGACATTGTTGCATGAGCACAGCCAAGATAAGCATTTTTTTTTCCTTATATCAGCTCACAAGTTAACTTCCAGGTGAACCTAGTTGAGTGGCTTAAGATCATGGTTACAAATCGAAATGCAGAGGGAGTTTTGGATCCTAGGTTACTAGAGAAACCTTCTTCAAGGGCACTGAAGCGTGCTCTGTTAGTGGCTTTACGCTGTGTGGACCCAAATGCTCAGAAGAGGCCAAAGATGGGGCATGTCGTACATATGCTTGAAGCTGATGAATTCCCCTTCCGTGATGTGAGTTTGCATACTCTTCTACTCATTTGTCTTGCTGATTGCATCTTTACCTCCATTCTTTCGTCATCATGAAGTTAGACCTTACTTGGGGACTAGAGTTCTCATATTTTGTTGTGCTTTACATGAGCCTGTAATTGCATACCACCGTGCACTTTAATATCTTCACTTGATAGGAAGACAAGGTTTTGCTATACAATCAGAAGTTGTCATTGTTACTTCATTTGCTCAGAGCATTGCATGGAGAGGATAGGTTGCACATGTTCATATCAGGTTCAAATAAAGTGCAAGATAAAAATTAGAATTTTTAAATACCATTTTTTCAGCGCATGAAAAGTACAGAAGATATGTTTTAGTGTGACATTTTTGGATGCTTCCCTTTCTTGACTTAACTTCTCATCCAGCATTGTCTTTGAAATTGATTTTAGGACCGTAGAGCTGGACGCTCACAGCCTAATGCTATGAGGGATAGGTTGATGGAGAAGCAAGTACATGAATCTGGTGACAGTAGTGGGTATGAAAGTGGTGCTCTAACCAATGTCTTTGTGGAGAAAGCAAGAACCTGAAGAACAGTAGCTTCTCCCTACTAATGTATAGGTGAATCAACATGCCTTCTCTTTTGACTCTTTAGTTCCTTCCAGAGCTGGACTGTGTAACATCATTTACTTTGCCTGTATATATGATTAGTATAATAAAAGGCTTGCTCCATTTGTAGGTTCTGTAGTCGTCTACGTCCTGCTCTTTATTTCCATTGGACATGTACATAATTAGTCTTCCCCGCCTCCCCACTATTGTTTTGTACATAAATCTTGTAAATGAAAACGCTCTGGTATCAACTTTTTGTTTGATAGTTTTCTTCTATCCTTGTCAACCGAATCAAAGAAGTAAAAAGGTTCGCACTATGTCCATTTTTGAACATCTCACAAATTCTTCAAAAGTGCATAGGAAATATTTTTAATTGAGTTTCGGTGCTATGAAAAGGAAAATGTGTTCATTCTATGTAATTTCATAACCTAGATAGATTGTGTGACTAGTCATCAACTAGAACATAGTTGTTATGGCGTTAGGGTTCTTTCGCAGAAGCTACCCTATTGTCACTTTTTATTTATTTATTTATCAGAAACGAGAACTTTATTAGCAACAGAAAAGTGAAAACATCCATGGGGATCAGTTCCAGCATAAATCCACACCAGACCTGGAAAATGCTCAGAAATTTGGGGGGCAGTCTCCAGATGAAATAGTGGAGGCAGCCCATTAACTGGTAAAGTAACAGGTGGTGCGCCACTCGGTTTGCACCTTGTTTAACAAAATTAAAAGTAACAGAATTAAAGCAGCTTATTAACTGGTAAATATCCTCCACCCTATTTTCACTTTTATGATCATTCATAGATGTTTTCACCTTTAGTGTTCCGTACTGGGGATCACCCATTTCCAAGAGTTGATCAAGTGAAAGGGGAACCAATCAATCTCTTAGATGTGGGCATCTATCTATACTTGTGCACACGTATAATCTGTGTGTCTAAGGCTGCGTTTGTCACTAAAATTTTACCCAAAATTTTATCTCTCTCCTAATAAAATATTCTAATATAATCTCTCTCTCTTCCATAAAAAAATATAAAAAATTACAAAAACTATAAAATATTACCTCTCTTTTCACTTTTTCACTAAACCCAATACCAACACTAAACCCAATACCAAAAATTTTACCACACAAACCCACCCAAGCATCAAGCATGTACATGTCTAGGTATCTGTGTCAGCAAATCTAGCTACTGTGATTTTGTCACCGACAAAGAAACACATCAGAAAAGTGAAAGGTCAGGTAAGTTCACACAGGTTACATCATAATCCATAAATCAACGTGAGGGAGTATTAAATATACCGAGATATGTTGCCTAGATCAAGGATGGGTAGTAAAATACTCGTTTCTGTGCAAAGTTTGGTGGGGATGATTGCAGAAATCATGGGTCCTACAATTTCACGAGCATATCACTATTGCATTCTACAATTTTTTTATAAGGATTTTTTACAATTTAGTCATTAAATTTTAGTACGGCTGATAAAATGTTCACTGAACTTATTTTTTTTACTTTTTAGTTACTGAGAATGTTTTAGTGGTGACTTTTCACTCCATCCGTCAAACTTCCGTTAATTTTTAACGGAATATGAAGCGGTCGACCGCTATATGTAGCGGTCGACCTCTTCATGTAGAAGCGATCGACCTTTTCATGTAGTGGTCGCTTCATATTCCTTTAAAAATTAACGGAGGTTTGATCGATGGAGTGAAAAGTCACCACTACGCATTCTCAGTAACCAAAAAGTAAAAAAATAAATTCAGTGACTATTTTGTCATCGGTACTAAAATTCAGTGACTAAATTTTTAATTTCCCTTTTTATAAAGGTGTGGGGGCTTGGTTGTGATCGGGAAATCTTGAGAGGAGAATCTTTGGGACCCTTCTCTTCTCTTTTCTTACTGTTTATGTTCTTAAATAGAAATGTCCTAAGGAACTCTATTTCCGCTTTGTGCTTTAGACTTTTTGTTCTGAAAATTGATCCACAACTAGGCAGAAATCTTCATTCCTGTTCAAGAGGCGTCTATTGTTTCTGTCCCCTCGGCACAAAAAGGAAAGCAACTGGTGGATAACTTTGTTTGATACTTATTGCTTGAGGATTGCTTTTTCCTTTTGTTTCGGCGTTTGAAAGAGTCTTCTTCTGTTTTGAAATTTTTGGTAGCAAATAAAAAATGTTTGCAGTGCATAGAAATCATCTTGTCTGTGGGGTTTTTCTAGGGGGGGAGTTTAGAGCCCTTTTATTTTCTTTCCATTTCCTTGATTTGGGGAGAGTTTGGTTTTTTTTTTTTTGTATTCAGCATTGGTCAAATCACAAATGCAGATGGACAGAGAGACATAGGTAAAAAATGGGATATACCACAACGACAGCGGGAAAAAAATTACCTTAAGACACCATTGGAAAAAGGTTAAACCACATGCATACGTTTATTATTTTAGCCCTCTTTTAACCTTAAAGCATGCACAAAAGTGATAATTTTGAATGGTGTAGTTCATTTTGTTGCGCAAAACATAAAAGAAAGATTCTATTGAGGATATCAAATAAGAGGACTATTTTTTTTACTCTTATATAATCAAATAAGAGGTTAGATTCTCTATAGGATATCAAATAAGAGGATTCGTGAATGTGGAAAACGCGGGCATAGTCTTTATCCACTTCTCCCAGATTCTCTCTCCTACCTATGCCATCTCATTTCCCGATGAATGTCAGACTGAAATTATTTGATCAAGATGTGAGACTTCAAAGGTGTGCTCCTCTCGAGGTCTTAAGTTATAATTATCTCAGGTACAAACTCCCTAATCCCATACAATCTCCCTAACATACAACCATAGGCCACAATCAACCAATCTAGATAGTAAAGCAATTGTCAAAATGCAAAAGGAGCTAATGCGACTAATTCATTCTGAGGAACCTGATCTGGAGGGACAGTCCCTGGAAACATCCAAAATGGCTGAGGAGGCGGGCCTTACCATGCCCCCTCCTTCGCCATGATTGGCGATTTTTAGAATTGTCGCGGTCTTTGTAGGGCCGCGGCAGTTCGAACTCTTCGGAATATTGTGCGTTGTCACAATCCGGAGTTTTTATTCTTTGCTGAAATTAAGACTTCTAATGTTAATGTTGTTTTGTCTAAGATCGGGTTTTCTCATTTTGTTGTTAACCCTCCGATTGGTAGGAAATGAGGTCTTTTGTTTGCTTGGCGGTTGGGTTTAGATGTTGAAGTGATGACAATTAATGATAATGTTATCTCTGCTTTGGTTTATTCTGACCCGCCCAATTCCCCTTGGTTGTTTTCTGGTGTTTATGGTCCCACTGAATGGTGCAAAAAAGGTCAATTTTGGCAATTTCTCAACTCAATAGCTAATGCCTTTGCAGGACCTTGGCTTTGTTTAGGTGACTTTAATTGCATTATGGACAGTTCAGAAAAAAGGGGTGGGCGGCCCTACGCTTCTTCATCTCATAATCCCTTAGTCCATCTCATGGACTCTTGTGGTATGATAGACCTTGGGTTTAAAGGGCAAAAATTCACATGGTCTAATAACAGGGATGGACAAGCAAATATTTGCGAAAGGCTTGACCGGGCAATTGCTAATGGGGAGTGGCAATCTATCTTTCCCCGTAGCCGTGTGACTCATCTCATTCGCTCATCTTCAGATCATGCTCCTATCTTACTCGAATTAGATGGGGATGCTTTTTCCTACCCAAAGCCTTTCCGTTTTGAAGCAATGTTGATCCATGACAAATCTTGTGAGAGCATTATTAAGGACAATTAGTTCACCTCTGTGTGTGGGTCTCCAGCTTTTCGAGTTTGCAAGAGAATCAAAGCAGTTAAACAAGCTCTCAAAGTTTGGAACAAGACTTTTCAATGTTTGGAATCTTAATCCTTCGTTAATCTCTCATTTTCGGCCTATTAGCCTTTTCAATGTTGCTTATAAATTGATTGCAAAAATTATTACTAAGCGATTGCGTATGGTGTTGGCTAACATTATTTCTCCTCTCCAGTCTGCTTTTGTACAAGGGCGTCTTATTCAGGATAACTCTATGCTTACTCATGAAGTATTTCATTTATTGCGTACCAAACGCACGAGACGTCAATTTATGGCTATCAAAGCAGACATCTAAAAAGCATATGACAGGATGGAATGGAAGCTTATATTGATCGCCCTTAAGTGTTTCGGTTTTAATGATATATTTATCAATTGGATAGATCAATGTATTTCGACCGTATCCTATTCTATTCACCTGAATGGCTCTCCTTTTGAGTTTATCAAGCCAACCAGAGGACTCCGCCAAGGAGATCCTTTATCCCCGCTCCTCTTTATTATTGGGTCGGAAGTGTTTTCAAGGATGATTAGGCGAGAGGAGAATCTCGGGAGACTTCATGGAATTCAATTGGGTCGGGGTGTGCCGGCTTTATCTCATCTCCTTTTTGTTGATGATCTTATTTTCAGTCGTGCTACTAGGGAGACTGCTCAAATTATTTCGGCATGTCTACACAAGTATGGCAGTTGGTCGAGCCAGAGACTTAATACCAGAAAATCTTCCATCTCCTTCAGTCGCAATGTGAGTATTGTGAATAATCATTCTATTTGTTCCATTCTTCAACTGCCACATAGAGATAATATTGAGAAACATTTGGGGATTCCTATGGTGTTGGCTCGGAATAAGCATCATCAGTTTAAATTTATTTGTGAAAGGGTGAAACAAAGGCTAGAGGGTTGACAAATGAAAACTCTTTCGCAAGCAGGTAGGCTTGTCTTGATCCGCTCGGTAGCCGCGGCGTTACTGACCTATACCATGGCCAATTACCTTCTGCCCAAATCTATTTGCTCCCGTCTTGACTCTATGATGATGCATTTTTGGTGGGGTCATCCCTCTGACAATCGGCATCACTTGTGTCTTAAATCATGGGCTTCAATGTGTACGCCAAAAAAAGAGGGTGGATTGGGTATTAAACTCATGGAAAATCATAACAGAGCCCTTATTGCTAAGATGGGATGACAAATCCAAAATCATCATGATAAATTATTTATAAGAGCAAAATACATGAAATCCAAATTTATTTGGGATGCCCGGGCAGCCACAGGTGCATCTTGGTTTTGGAGAGGGGTCACCCGGGTTGCTAGCATTCTTCAGAAAGCCTCTTGTTTTCAGATTGGAACGGGGCTGAATATCAGGGTGTGGAAGGACCCATGGTTGCCATTTCCCTTGCCGCATGCTCCTTCCCTAGATCGGGGTCTATTATTCAAGATGAGGAGTTTATGGTTGCTGATCTTACTCTCCCTTTCTCTAACGCTTGGAATGCTGGTTTGATTCGCCAATTATTTCGTCCGGAGGATGCTGAGGCTATTTTACAACTCCAGCTTCCTAATAATAATCAAGATGACAAGCTGGCTTGGACTGCGGAACCTCATGGTGAATTCTCCTTAAAATCGGTTCATGCTCATTTCTCGGTTAACGAACAGCAGCAGTATACTCTGTTAAATGATGACTGGAAGAGAATATGGAGCATTCCAATGCCAGACCGATTGAAACTCCTAATGTGGAAAATAGCTTGGAATTGTCTGCCAAGTATGGATAATATTGGGAGATTATTCATCGGAATGATGCTATAATCAAATGCGTACTCTGTTATCAAGCTAATTAATCTCTTGTCCATTTATTCTTCGAATGTCCGGTGGCACAAATCTTATGGAGAGAAGCTCCTTGGCCCTTAATGACTCATCTGGTACCATCCCAAAGTATTGCAGATTGGATACAGTTCACTCTCAGGCCCTCGCAATTACTCAATTTCCCACTTGATGAGCAAGTTAATTTTACTCGGTTTGCAGCTATTCTCATGGACTCCATTTGGTTCTCAAGAAACCAAATTATTCATAAGGGTGGAGAGCTGAATTTACCTCATCTTATTAGGTCCATTCATTCTCGATATCAAGAATTAGTTGCTGCATGGATGGTAAAAGAAAGCCCCACTCAGCCAGTGTGGCAATCCCCTCCTTCAGGTTCATGAAAATTTAATTTTGACGTCGCCATAAGAAAGTCCTTTGCTTTTGCTGCTGTTATATGCAGAGATTCTGAAGGTTCTATCCTCTTTGTTCCCACAAAGAGGCTACCCACTAGCGGCCCTCTTGTGGGCAAGGCAAGGACAACACTCTTTGCTGTCCAAGAGGCAGTGCTTGGTCCAGATGTTCCTATCATTATGGAAGGCGACTCTCTTTTGGACATAAATGCCATCAACCAAAGAGATAGAGGAGGAGGCTGGCAAATCGATTCTGTTATAGCTGACATAAACCGATTGTCTCATGGTAGAGTGAATTGGACTTTTAAGCATGTAAAAAGGTTTGCAAATGAGCTTGCCCATAGAATTGTTCAGTGGTCAGCTTCTGCTAATCTAGAGGGTAATATTCCCATTGAATGTATCCCTGTACACATCCTTTCGAGTGACAATCCATGAATTCCTCCATCATCCTCATCAGTGTCTTCAAATGCCATGAAGCATATGTTGGCAATTTCTCCATCTTCTTCGGAGGAGGAGGAGGAGGAACTTTCATTGCTAGCCTTTCAAGATGTCTACTTGTATTTGAGGCTTCTCTTTCCTTTCTTGCTTTTGAGGAAGTTCTTGAACTTTCTAGTCATGAAGACTATATCTTCCTCATCTTCATTTCCATCTTCAATTATGGAGGATTTGAGAGCGATATTCATCTTCTTTTTGCTCTCATCTTCATTTTCGAGCATTTGGATCTCATGGGTGATTAAGGATCCAATGAGCTCATCCAAAGGTAGCTTTGTGAGATCATTGGCTTCTTCTATGGCAGTCACTTTGGCATCTCATGCCTTTGGTAGTGACCTAAGGACTTTTCTCACCAAATCGGAGTCAATATATGATTTACCAAGAGTATTCAAAGTATTTATTATTGTGGTAAATCTAGTATACATGTTAGAAATAGATTCCTCGGGTGACATTTTAAATAACTCATAGTTTTGAACAAGCATGTTGATTTTTTACTCTTTGACTTGACTTGTTCCTGCATGAGTAATTTCTAATGTATGTCATATATCTCTAGCATTTGAGCATGATGCAATTCTATTAAACTCTCATCTATCCAATGCACAATATAATATGTTAATAGCTCTTGCATCTAGAGAGATTTTCATTTTATCATTTGCATCATATTCGTTTTCGCTTTTAAGGGTCTGAACTTCTCCAACTTTATTTGTGGGAATATGGATACCATTTAAGATGCATATCCACAAATTATAAGCAATAGATTGTAAAAAAATATTCATCCTAACTTTCCAATATGCATAATCACTTCCATTAAAAAATGGTGGTCTAAGTGTGGAAAGTCCTTCAACTTGAGTGTTGAAACTTGTAGTTGTCATTCTAACTCAAGATATTTAAATCTTGTATAAAGAGCACCAGCCTCTGATACCAAATGTGAGTCCTAATTTCAGGATTAAGGCAACCCAAGAGGGGGGTGAATTGGTTTTCTAAACTTTTCGATATTAACCCCTCAAAACCGTGTTTGCAAAGTAAATACTAATTTAGCACAAGTATAATGATATAACAAGTATGTAAGTGCTAAATGTAAAGAGTAGGGATAGAGAAAGCAAACACGTGATTTTTAGGTGGTTCGGCAAACCCGCCTACATCCACCCCTCAAGCTCATTCACCAAGCCTTGAGGTTTTTCACTATCTTCCAATAGCTTTTACACACTAGCTTCCGGGTGCTAGTGAACCGTACAAGTGTTTTCTCCCGGGCTCAACACTCAAACCCACCCAAGTGGTTTTTCTGGCTCACCACTCACAACCTCACCAAGCTTGAGATATATACTCTCAAGGTTTCTTCTTTAGTGAACAACCTCACTAAAGGAAACACCTCTATTGGATAGGTAGATGGAAGAACAAAAACTCTCTTGATAGAGTAGATATGAAAATGGAAGGCTCTATCTCTTGATTCACATAAAGACAAGGATTTGAAAGTGTGTTTTGTGTGAATGCTATGAGAAATATAGAATAGGAAGGTTTAGAATATTTCTCAAGTAGTAGAAATGATATGTGGTCGTTGGGTTATCATTTTAGACGAAATGAAGGAGTATTTATAGGCTACATGTGAAAACTAGCTGTTTATAGCCGTTGGGAGTTTTTGCTAAAACGAACCGGTCGACCGCTTCAAGTTACCGTTACCCAACGGTCATATTGTCAGAAGCTTCAACGGCTCTTTTGTCAAAACCAACCGGTTGACCGCTACATGAGGCAGTCGAAGTATCGGTCGACCGCTTGAACAGCCAGTCGACCTCCTCAACTTAAGCATGATCCGGTTCTTTTAAAAATAAGGTTTTTGACCACTTTTAAACACCCAATTTTGAAGACATACTTCTCATAAGTATATGAAGGTGTGGAGGTTTGATTGGGATATTTTGAAACCTATAAAAACATTTTAATCTTTCAAACAAAAACTTAAAACGGTTTATGCATGTTTTGAAAGATATGCAAGTGCGTGATTCAAATCCTTGTCAAATGTGAAATAAAGAGTTACAAGGATTATACCTTAAGGTCTTGAATCTTCATTTTAAGCTCCTTGCATCTTCTTGTTCTTCTTTCTTTAAGGTTTGACTCTTTTCGTCATGTTATCTTTGTCTTTGAAGATGTCCATTTTGCAAACTTCATCCATTTATTGAAATCATCAAAATCTCGATTGTGCACAAAAGCCAACATCGTCAGCCAGTCAACTCTAGGTTGGGGCAAAAATAGGTGTCGGCTAATGTCGTAGTTATCCATGCCCAAGGACGAAGCCAATATTTGTCTTTAGGGGGCTAAATATAATTTTTGCTTACATTTTTTTTCCTAATAATGTACCTTGACTAATCTCAGAGCTTTCAAATTTTCATTATAATCAAAATAAACATGGTCAAAATGTAATAACATATTCTAAAACTTAAAAGAAAAAAAATTATTAACTTTAACTTAATTGTTAAAGTCAAATTTTCATCAATTATGTTGATTGAATCAGACATTCGAGTAAAATTCATCAATTATTATATTAGCGTGCGGCCGAATGCAATCAAAAGTTTAAAATCTTCATACTAAATAGTTGATAAATTATTGACAAGGGTACAAAACAATGTTAAAATTTAGTCAAACTAACATAGGCACACATAAGTAACATAGCAATAATATTTTATTTAAACAATAATAATGAAATGAATATGTTTTCAAGAAAAAAAGACAATAGAATAATGGGAGAGAAAAAAGAGAGAGACCATTAAAAGAAAATCTGAAAAATGTGGAGCCAATGAAAGAGGAACTTTAAAAAAAATGAGAGGAATTTTGTTTAAAAAAAGAGAGAAAAAAAGTAAAAAAATATAAACTTTTTAGCATTTTTTCTTTAAAAAACTGGATGACCCACTTATAAAGTAGTTATTTTCTCTTTCAAGATCTTTCATTCTCTCATGTTTATTTCTTTAAAAAATTTGGGGAGTCATTACAAAGATTATTAACAATTTTGCCCTTATATTAAAAAAAAAATTGCAAAAATTTAAAATTTTGACCATGTATAACAAAAATTACAAAAAGTTTGGGAGAGCCTGACCACCCTAGCCTCCCATAGCTTCGTCCTTGTTCATGCCGGTCGTGTCTTCTGGAGATACCTCTAAACGTGTTGATATCTCTTCTTGAATTTGCCAAAAGAAAACCACAAAAGAAGTCGAGAAGGAGGGATGGTTTATTGGAAACCTTAACTATGGGAAACCAGAACAAAAAGAAAGAGGGAGGCAGTACAAAGGATGCAGACAAGAGAGGGAGAGAGGATTGAGGTCTCTAGAGAGGGTCCCTAGAATATATAGGTTATTAACTCTAAGTCTTAATTCGGGATCTCTGCCATTCGGATGATCGAATTGCAGAATAATTCCGGAGAGAGGCAGAGTGAGTGAAGTGGATTCCGCCTGAGACCCACCCCTGCCTGGATAGAGGACAAGCAAATGTGGGTCTCGAGCGGGACCCACACCACTCTCTCTACCTCTCTCTCTCCTATTCCCCTACAATTAAGTGTATATATATATATATATATCCTTAGGTCCAGCCTGTTCACTAGTCTTTCAACATGTAATAATGTTTTTTAATTCATGCCTGCGTCATGATCCGGTTGGGGTCCTTATAATGATTACGTTTGTACTGTTTCTATGCAATCATACATTTGAGAGCTTTAATAATGCAACAGCATCTACCTTTATCCCTTTTTCAATTCTTCCGGATAGCTTAGTATTTTATAATATTTTCTAACTTCGAAGGGAAAACGGAGAAAGGATTAAAGAGGACCCATAACGTACAATCAGGCCGGCGTAGCCAAACAATCAACTAGAGTTTACCCAGCTCAGCAGGTTCACATGGACTTATCAGCAATGCCAAAAGCTTTCTCTAACCACCATAACTCGTTCAATCTGAAGAAAGTTCGACAAACTGCTTGCAAAAAGGGATATTTTAAACAGACTAGCTACCAATATATATATAGCTATTCCATATGAAACAAAAATGGGAATTTTTAATAAAATTTGGGGAACTCTCTTTCTTAAAACAAAAAAGTGGGAGCCAGCAACAATGTTTACCTTAATTCCATATGAAACACACGGCCATCATGTGCTTAGAAGGGGAAACAGAACAAATATACGGTGTGCTGTGAAGTGAGCATATATATTTGCTGGGGAGACGATAGATTCCATGCATAAAATATTAAATTCATGGTTGCGGATAGAAAGCCAAATTAAATAATTTCTATTTAGGATGATAGAGCGGCAAGAAGATTAAGATCTGTGAGAATCTGAGGTAATTGCCTTGATCAATAGGGTCAACACGTAAATAAAAATTCTTACCACTCTTTCTACGTAACCCATGATTTTTTTCCCTCCCATTTTTGTAACGCCATGATGATTGAACATGTTAGGGTAAGCCTTATATACTGCTTTTGAGTAACCCTCTCAACAACTAAGAGATCCATTCGAGGAACACGGGACTAGTTGAAGTAACGAGCCTCATTACTTCAATTGAGATAATAAAAAATCATTTTATCTTTTTAGTTGGAACTTTAGGCTTTCATTACAGTATTTCTGAACAAATTCCTGGATAACAAGCCTAAGAGTTTTCTTATTGAGGATAGTGACGACTAGAGCCTTTTCTTCCCCTATTCGGAAGGATGCGATATTGACCGTGACCTTGAAACGAAGCTGGAGCTTCTAACTACGACGAATGCGCTAACAAATAGACCAATTTTATATCACCCTTCAATTCGAATTAGCAAAAGCAATGTCTCCTTGCATAATATGGGTCCTTGTTGATTCACACGGGATTTCACGTGCCCCATGCTACTCGGGTCAGAGCAACTTAATTAAGATGAAGATGATGAGAAATAGAAAATTGTTGGCAGTGAGAATTAGAACATTATAACAAGTTACATATTATGAGATATTATTGTGTTTAGAAATAATGGATCCAAAATTAAGTTAATTAACCTTCATATATGTTATGATGGCTAGCTAATTGATTATATGATGAGCAAGCAAAGAGGAGAACGGAAAAGAAAAAGAAAAAAAGCACTCGAGTTCCATTCAATACTACAACAAACTTGCCTTTTATAGACAAAAATTTTTGTAAGAAAATACAAATTTTCATCCCAAAAAGAGCACAACACCATCGAGTCGTTCCAGGCACACCGTTCAAATAAGATTTACGCATATTAATTAGAACGACATTGGAATCTTTTGAGATATTTGATTGATGATGCATCAAAACTTAATACCAATTTTACATTTTGTGATCCCCACAACTTATAAGATGAAATTATCTATACATGTTCAAACCGCAATCTAGTTTGGGGACAAATTTGAGAATTCGTCCTCTATGTCTTGGTGGGAAATCCCGTTCAATTGATTTTGTAAACATTGGAATAACTTATCCGTATGGTGTTGGATTGTATTGTGCTAATCTGTTGAATATAGCGTCCGATCGCGCCTTTTATTTCGTGTACATGTCCGAAGATATATATATATATATAAGGCATAAAAAATTTTTAATTTTAATTATTAATAAGTTATAAATTAAATTTAAAAAATACCAAATGAATCACAAATTACCACATACATCAATTATATATAACTTAAGAAAAATAAAATATTTGTTCAAACATAGATAATTAAAGACAGCAAACTGTTTTAAAACATAAATCTCTAGACCCTCCGTCGAAACTGGAATTGGGTCACGAGCGTCTTTCTTTCTTTTTTTTTTCTAAGATGGGTCACGAGCGTCTAATTTGTGCCTTCAACCGGTATATATTCCATCTCTTTTATGAGTTCCTCTTGTATTTGTTGTTCCTATGCTTTGCGTTGTCTCTCATAAATCTCATTATGTTCCTGCTTCTCTAGTAAATTTTTTTTTTTTTGCTAAATACTTCTCTAGTAAAATTGCATCCATGTCTTTTTGCTTTATTACCAGATCGACACACTCTTTCTGTCTAGCTTTCATCTCCTTAATCTCCATTCTCATATTTTTTAAATTGTGGACGAGATTTAACTATGATATTGAAGATGAAGACGACTTTGCGGACCGAGCATCATAAACCAGTTAACCGCACTTTTTTTTTGTGCTAAATAACAAACCATCCAATTACTGAAAAGGATAGAAACCATGCATGTCACAGGCCCGGATGTGCTCAGGAATACTAGAAACAGAAAAGAGACCTAACGAATTACTACTAGCAGCCCATTTGGCAAGCATATGAGCTAATCTATTACATCTATGCGACACCCACGCAATATGCCAATCCTTAAATCAGCGAGGCCCTTCTTGATCAGTTCCACCGAGGCTTCAATGGCCGAACACTCAGTCCTACGATTAGATAGAACCTCTTTGCAAAGAACCAAAGAGTCACATTCGAAGTCCACAAAGTGTCATTGGTGCCTCCTCGCCATAGCCATAGCTTCCAAAACCGCCAAAGCTTCACCAACAAGCGGATCCATAGCAGCAAAGCGTTCCGTGTATACCATACAAAGGGAACTGAGAGAGTCTCTAACCGCACATATACCCTGATTAATTTGGTCCCGAGAACTTGACTGTAAACCCCTACATTGATGTATGACTTCTAGCTGTAAACTGAACTACAACTGTAGTGCCACAATCTTCACCTGGAATTAAATAAAAAAAATTCAATATTGTAAAGCCATAAGAAGACATACAAAATAAATTAAATTGAATACATAACGTCTGATTTAAAGGAACACGTTAAAAGTTAATATGGTCAGTAAATTCTCTTTTTAGTTTCCGATATCCAATAAACATTCTTATTTTATGCTTCTTCTCATACAACTTAATTAGCCGGATTGATAGTCCTGTTTTTAGAGTTTTCTGCATCCAAAAGAGATTAATGTTAAAACAACTCTTGTTATTTTGTTACAGGGACTATTATTATATAGCATAACCATTAATTTATAAAAATTTAAAAATCCTCGATTTACCATAAGTGTTTTGTTGCACTGAAAAGATCTCGATCCAGTGGTTTGGTATACGATGAGGTGAGACTTATTCTCACTATTCCTATAACTCTCTATCATAAAATCAGAATTAAAATAAGGGTTAATTACACTACAAGTCTTTGTGGTATTGACTTATAATAAATAGGTATTTAGGGTATCAAAATCGACATATAAGTTCTTGAGGTAATTATATTATATATGTAATTGAGCCTTAAATTAAATAGAATTAATCCCTCCATCACCAGGATGCCACTAATGAAAAAATGAAGATGTCGACGATAGGTCGCTGTATTGCTTGTGTTTGTTCTAGGATACTCTTGCAATTCTTTCTCCATCCCATTTAAATAGTGCGTTCGAACGTGGTTTAGAGATGAAAAGTTCTGAGCCTAATATTCATAAATTTGGAAGTATTGTCGCAAAAAATATAACTTTTATTTTTAGGTACGAAATAAATCTTGGGCCGTCTCAAAAAAATTGGACCCTATTCTCTTGACCCATATTCCTTTCAGGACCCCAAAAAATGGGTTTCTCTTAACTTTTTGGGACGAAATCTTTTTGTCCCACAAAATTTCATCCCAATTTTTTTTTTGTGATTACGTATGACAGAATGTAAAAAGCTGATGAACTGGAACCAATCGATCACATGCAGGGGTAGAGGCCGTACTCTGCAACTTACTTGAAGCTTCTTATTAAAAGAATTATAATCATGAGAAAAAATCTAGAGGAAGATCACTTACGTAAGCTGCTAGTTATTAATACGTTTGATTAAGCTAGCGCAATTGAAAGTTTTGTATACAGGCTATAGAATAATTAAACGAGTCATGAACATTCATGGGGACCAATAAACTAACTTGTGAAGCATCGATTCCAACAAAAGAAGGGGAGTCATCGATTCCAATAAACTAGCTAGAATGGTTTTCGGTGGCCCCTCCGAACTATAGGCAGGCCCGCCCGTCACATGGCCAGGCTTCTAAATGTTCACGAGACGGGAAAAGTATGCTGCCAAAATATATATACGAGACAAATTAAACAGCAGTGATGATCGATACTGCTGGACGTGGAGTGTTAATTCTCTTAGCTAGGTGCGAAGTACCAACCGAGCCCAAGTTCTGGCTAATGATTTGGTGAATGCTATGTGAAATGAGGGAGTGAAAATACCCCAAGTTCTGGTGTGTTATGGGGACTAGCTAGCCAGTACACTCATGGACATTGGGCATATCATAGGCTCGTTTTCTTTCCAGTGCATCCATGCCCCCACGGGCCCCACCACCTCTTTGCCTCATATTATTACGAGTTGTGGAGTATCAGCAACCCTTGCATTACTTCTGAACAAAAAGAAGCAACTTTTCTGTGCTCTAGGGCGTTTAGTCCACGGCCGTTGCAACTCCCCAGTGATGCACATGTTATAATATAATATTATTAGTCATACTTCTGTGATTGCCTTCTTCTTTACTCCACGACGCCAAATGACTCGTACAAGATCCGTATTGTGTTCTCTGTACTTCGTAGAATAACGCGGCAAAGCAATTAAAGAAACTTTTCTAATCGATCCATTGTGCCATCCTTTTTTTTTTGTCAACCAGATCATGAGCTATAGAAACTGACGACGTGGCTATTGGAACTTCACATATGTTACCCTATATTGAATAATGATTGAAAAGTTTGTGCGTTCTATCTCCATCAGGAGTCAGGACCGTGAAAATATACTCCTTTTCCGAGACGGGTAAAATGGAGGCCGAGCTTTCCTTTCTTTTCTTCTTCCCTTTCGGTGTGAATAGTGTCTGAAATCGGATAGCAGGCCGGCATGGAAACTTGCAGAGAATTGGAAACTTTGTGGGAGTCCTCTGTTTGAATTCTACTCATATATATCTCCTACTTTTGCCCATACCCTATATAACGAGGAAACTCCATTTTTTCGAATCCCCAAACTACTAGAAGCAATCGCCATTGATTTCTTTATGTTGGAATAGTCCCCATCATGTCCTGGTCTTCACGATTCAGAAGAAGACGAAGTAGAAGCAAGAGAAGAAAGGTAAGCAGCAGACAAAACTGCGCTGTATTAACAAAATCGGTATTAAGATGCCTATAGGATAAGGTGGGCATGCATCCCCAATTACACGGTCCTGTCAAATTTGCAGACATTCATTTCCGCCGCTTGAACGACAGCGCACCGAAGATGTGGTTAGTGGAAATAGATATTGTTCTAAGCCAAGCCCACCACAACGTGAGCGTTTAGAATCTTAGAGGGGGTCCGCGGTCCCCTTCCAAAGTACCTAATAGACAAGTTAGAAGAAATAATACAAAGAAGTGTCGTGGTGTACCGTGAACGCCCACTCTAGTTCTCAACTGATCTCTATATAAGCACCTCAACTTTTGCAATTGTGTTGCAAAACTATCCGCATCCATGGCTTCTCATATTGCCTTGTATATGTGCCTTATCTTTTTCTCTGTGCTTCATCTGGCCTCCACCCTGACAGATTCTGACAACTATATCATCCACATGGACTTATCAGCAATGCCTAAAGCTTTCTCTGACCACCATAACTGGTACTTGGCTACTCTTGCATCCGTGTTGGATAATTCTGAACTTAGCAGTACCACTGCCACAAGTACGTCCACTTCTAAACTTATCTACAGCTATACTCATGTTATGAAGGGTTTCGCTGCAAGCCTTTCTCCTTCTGAGCTTGAGGCCCTGAAAAGCTCTCCAGGTTATCTTTCTTCATTCCGGGACTTGCCCATTAAATCCGACACTACTCATTCACCCCAATTTCTTGGGCTTAACCCAAATGCGGGCGCATGGCCAATGTCAAATTATGGGCAGGATGTCATAATTGGGGTGATTGATACAGGAATTTGGCCAGAAAGCAAAAGCTTTAATGACGACGGCATGCCCGAAATACCATCGAGGTGGAAAGGAGAATGTGATGGTGGAGCGCAGTTCAACTCATCTTTGTGCAACAAGAAGCTCATTGGAGCTCGCTTCTTTAATAAAGGTCTAATCGCCAAAAATCCTAATGTGACAAAAACCATAAGTAATTCCACGAGAGATACAGACGGACACGGGACCCACACTTCAAGCACAGCTGCTGGGAACTGTGTTGAAGGCGCATCCTTCTTCGGCTATGCCCCAGGAACAGCCAGAGGCACAGCTCCAAGGGCCAGGGTGGCCATGTACAAGGCTCTCTGGGACGAGGGTGGTATTGGATCCGATATTATTGCTGCCATTGATCAAGCATGTACCGACGGTGTAGATGTCATATCAATATCATTGGGCTTGGATGGGGTTCCTTTGTACGAAGACCCAATTGCCATAGCCACATTTGCAGCCATGGAGAAGGGTATTTTCGTCTCTACGTCATCCGGAAATCGAGGGCCTTTCAATGCGACCCTACACAATGGCACGCCATGGGTTCTAACAGTTGCTGCCGGTACCTTGGACCGTGACTTTGGCGGAATTGTTACTCTTGGCAATGGAGCTTCGGTCAAGGGTTCGTCTCTCTATCCCGGGAATTCATCTTCCAACCAAATGGCAATAGTTTTCATGGATGCTTGTGACAATTTGAAGGAACTGATGAAAATTGGGAAAAAGATTGTACTGTGCCAAGACAAGAATGGATCCTTGAGTGAACAACTGTTTAATGTTTACCAAGCCAACGTGGCCGCCGGTGTCTTTATAACTAGCATCGCTGACTTGGAGTCCTACATCCAAGGCACGTTTCCAGCAATTGTTTTAAACCCAAAGAACGGAGAAACAATCAAAGACTACGTCAAGATTAACTCCCAGCCAAAAGCAAAGCTGGAGTTCCAAAAGACGACTCTTCGTACCAAACCGGCACCAAGTGTTACTTCCTACAGTTCTAGAGGACCATCTCCGAGCTGCCCCTTTGTCTTGAAGCCTGACATAATGGCTCCTGGTGCATTAGTCTTAGCGTCTTGGCCCCCAAATGTTCAAGTAGCCGTGGTGGACTCGCAGCCATTATTTAGCAACTTCAATTTGTTGTCTGGTACATCCATGTCGTGCCCACATGCAGCGGGGGTGGCCGCACTTATTAAGGCAGTGCACCCTGAATGGAGCCCTGCGGCCATCAGGTCAGCCATGATGACCACTTCGGACATAATAGACAACACATACGGCCCCATCAAAGACATTGCCCGTGGTGACATACCGGCTAGTCCTTTAGCCATGGGCGCTGGGCATATCAATCCGAACAAGGCAATAAATCCCGGGCTAATATACGATGCTAAATCAGATGAGTACGTAAATCTTCTCTGTGCACTAAATTACTCCGGGGAGCAAATTCGGACCATCACCCAATCGGCTTCGTATAATTGTTCCACCTCGTCCTTGGATCTTAACTACCCTTCTTTTATTGCATTCTTCAATGCGAATGACTCAAATTTAGATTCGCAAACCGTACAAGAATTCCATAGGACAGTTACTAATGTTGGAGAGGGGAAGTCTACCTACGTTGCAGGCGTGACACCTATGAAAGGGGTTCGGGTCAGTGTGACGCCAGACAAATTAGTGTTCAAAGAGAAAAACGAGAATCAAGGTTTCAAACTGAGTATAGAAGGTCCACGACGGCTAACAGATTTCGTAGTTTTCGGTTTTCTCAGTTGGGTCGATACTTCAGGAGAACACGTGGTCAGAAGCCCGATAGTGGCTACAAGAATCAGTTCAGATCTATTGTCGCAGAGCTAACTTGACCATGCTCACCATCTGATCGCTCTCTCAGCTAAATAAAAGTATTGAATCTGATGCGTATTGGTGATGCAGTTTTTCAATAAAGGATATCTTTAGTCTAGTTTGTTATTTTTTAGCTTATGCAGTTAATGAGCTTCTTGGAAATAGTTTTAATTAATGTTCAGTGTTTTTCAAAGAAGCCTATAAATATGTATTCTTGTATATGTAATTCGTAGAACCTCTAGAATCAATCAAAGCAGTTCTCTGGTTGAAAGTTTTTCGGGTATACTCTGTGTTCACAAGTATCAATTTGCTCTTTTCATATTCCAACGTTTGGTATCAAAGCATCTTCGATCTGTAAAGGGTGTTATGGCTGCTCTTAGTTCTTTTACCACAGTTTCTATATTTGGTGGTGAGAATTATGATTATTGGAGTATCAAGATGAAGACTCTCTTCCTATCACTCGATCTTTGTAATGTTGTTGAAAGTGGTGTTTCTGCTTTTGTAGAAGGCACTTCATAATCAACCCAAAACAAGATTGATAAGTACAGAGATGCTAAAGCCTTGTTTACTCTGCAACAGGCTGTTAATCTTTCCAAGATTGATGAGAGCAACAACTTCAAAGCAGGCCTGAGAGATTCAGCAGCAAGAGTTTCAAGGAAATGCAAAATTCAAGACAATCAAGCTTCAAGGGCTAAGAAGAGAACTTGAAAACCTCAAGATGAAAGATTCGGAGAATGAAAAAGATTATTGCTCCAGAATCACTGAGGTTGTAAATCAAATGTGTGCTTATAGAGAAGAGATATCTGATGAAAAAATTGTTCAGAAGATCTTGATTAGCTTGACAGAAAAATATCACCATGTGGTTGCTGCAATTGAAGAATCCAGGGATCTATCAACCTTAACTGTCACTGAGTTGATGGGATCATTAAATGTCCATGAACAAAGAATTTATAGAAGGAGTGAAGCCTCTATAGAAAATGCATTCCAGATAAAAGTCAATCTGAAAAATCAAAAGCAAAGAGATTTCAAAAGAAAGTCCAAAGGCACAACAAAAGAGGAGAAAGTTCTCAGAAGAAGGGAGCTTCGAAAGGAGAATTTTCACACTTGTGGTATGTGCAAGAAGACCAACCACTTGCAGAAAGATTGCTTTCATCGTGGGAAGCCTCAGTTTACGAATTGCAAGAAGTTTGGTCATGTAGAGAAGGATTTTTGGTTCAAAGACAAGAATCAACAAGCCAACTTTACAGAAGTGAAGGAAGAGCATTTGTTCTTTGCTTGTAAACTGCTACTGAACAGAAGAAATAATGGTTTCTCGACAGTGGGTGCAACAATCACATGACACCAGATGCAAGTTTGTTTTCACAGATTGATGGTAATGTTAATGTGAAGATCAAACTGAGAAATTGTGAATTGGTGGAGACAAAAAGGAAAGGCACAGTTGCTATGGAAACTAAAAAGAAAGGAACCAGATTTATCAAGGATGTTCTACTTGTTCCAAGTCTTGATCAAAGCCTTCTAAGTGTCGGACAGCTGATGCAAAATGGGTATTCTCTACATTTTAAAGGAGTTGTGCACCATTTATGATTTAAAGAACAACAATCAAGAAGTGGCTGAAGTAAGAATGAGAAATTGCAAAAAATTTCCCATTTACTGGCATTACCCGAAAGCTATGGTAGCTAAAATTGATGATACAACTCTATGACATTAAAGTTTTGGTCATTACAACCTTAATACACTGAGATTGTTGAATCAAAAAAACATGATAAGAGATTTGCCTCTCTTAGATCAGAATATGCCCATATGTGAAAGGTGCATGCTGGGAAAGCAACATCGACAAACTTTTCCTACTGGAGAAGCTTGGAGAGCAAAGAAAGTTTTAGAGCTTGTGCATACATTCATGTGTGGTCCCATGAGGACACCTTCTCAAAGCCAAAACAAGTATTTCATCCTGTTTATAAATGATTTTTCAAGAATGACATGGGTATACTTTTTTAAAGAGAAATCGGAATTCTTTGAAATTTTCAAGAAATACAAGCTGCTGATTGAAAAACAAAGTGGTTGAAAGATAAAGACTTTGTAAAGTGATAGAGGAACAACGTTTAACTCAAGGAAGTTTGATTATTTCTACAAAGACGAAGGACTGGAGCATCAGTTGACAGTAGCCTACATTTTATAGCAAAATGAAGTTTCTGAGAGGAAGAATATGATAGTAATGGAGATGACCAGATCAATGTTATTGGAAAAAAGTTTTCCCAAAATGTTTTGGGCAGAGGCTGTCAACACAGCAAGCTATTTACTCAATAGATGTCCAACGAAAGTTGTCCATAATCAAACTCCTATTGAGGCTTGGAGTGTTTTACTGCAAAAAGAAGTCCAATCAAACTGTTCTTATAGCAAAAAGAGGAGAAACTGAAGAAGATGAAGAAAATGCAAGCCATGAAGACCTTCCAATGACTTCAACTTCATCACATAGATCTGGAAGCAACTTTGATGAATCTTCTTCACTATAAAATTCATCACCCTAGTCTCCACCTAGAAGACAAAGGTCTCTAAGTGAGATTTATGAATCTTGCAATTACTCCTCTGTAGAACCTGAAAATTATGCAGTTGCTGTAAAAGAAAAATTTTGGGCAGATACAATGGAGGAGGAGATCAGAATGATAAAAATAAATGATAAATGAGAGCTGGTCTTATGTTCTGACAACAAAGAAGTTATTAGGGTGAAGTGGATTTTCAAAATAAAACTTAACTCTGATGGCTCTTTAAACAAATGCAAAGTAAGGCTAGTTACTAAAGACATTCACAACAGCCAGGGATTGATTACAACGAGACTTTTGCACGCGTTGCCCGGTTAGACACAATCCGAACTCTTGTTGCACTTGCAGCCCAGAAAAGTTAGAAGATTTTTCAACTAGATGTCAAGTCTACATTCCTCAATGGTGTTTTTGAAGAAGAAGTCTATGTTGATTAACCAGAAGGTTTTGAAAGAGAAGAAGGGAAAGTGCTTCGACTCAAAAAGGCTCTATATGGGCCTAAACAAGCACCCTATGGAAGAATTGATGGATATTCTGTGATCAAGGCTTCAAAAGGACCATAAGTGAACCTACACTCTATGTAAAACTCAAGGGTAAAGCTCTTCTCATAGTTTCATTCTATGTTGATCATCTGATTGTCACGGGAAATGATCTAGAAGTGATAAAAGAATTCAAGCACGATATAATGAATATTTTCAAAATGAGTGATTTGGGCTTAATGCAGTACTTTATTGGAATGAAGGTTTGTAAAAAAGAAGGCATCTTCATATCACAAAGAAAGTATGTAGAAGACCTTTTGAAGAAATTCAAAATAATTGTATGCAAATCAGTAGCAACACCTTTGATTGCAAATGAGAAGCTAAATAAAGAAGATGTGACAAAGAAGGCAAATGTTGCAGCTTACAGGAGCTTGGTTGGCAATTTACTATATCTAATGGCTACATGACTAGACAATGTTTGCTACTAGTATCATGTCCAAGTTTATGCAAAGTCCAAGGCAAGTTCATTTTGGTGCTGCAAAACGAGTTCTCAGATGTGCAGGAACTATGGATTTGGAATTTGGTTTTATTCATGTCCCCACTCAAAATTAACTGGCTTTACTGATAGGGATTGAGCTGGTTCACTTGATGACATGAGGAGCACTTTACGATATTTCTTTAATCTGGGATCTGGAGTATTTTCTTGGGGATCAAATAAGCAAGCTACGGTTACACAGTCAACTGTAGAAGTTGAGTACGTTGCAGTTGCTGGTGCTGTCAACCAAGCCATTTGGCTTAGCAGAATCCTAGAAGATATGGGAGCAAAACAGCAAGAACCTGTGGATCTGCCATTGCTATAGCAAAAAATCCAATCTATCATAGCTAAACTAAACACATTGCAATCAAGTATCATTTCTTAAGAGAAGTTGAAGCAAATGGTGAAATTGAACTCAAATTATGCAGCTCTAAAGAACAAGTTGCTAACAATTTTGCAAAAGCTTTTACTAGAGATAAGTTTCAGCTGCTAAGACTGATGCTTGGAGTTACAGAAAAATGTATCAAGGAGGAGTATTAAAGTTGATGCGTATTGGTGATGCAGTTTTCAATAAAGGCTATTTTTAGTCTAGTTTGTTATTTTTAGCTTATATTCTTAATGAGCTTATTGGAAATAGTTTTGATTAATGTTCTGTGTTTTTCAAAGAAGCCTATAAATCTGTATTCTTGGATGTGTAATTCTTAGAATCTCCGTAATCCTTTGGTTGAAAGTTCTTTGTGCATACTCCGTTTTCACAAGTATCAATATGCTATTTTCATATTCCAACAAAAACCATTCAAAGCCAAACTAATCCCTTGGTAAGGTGGAGCTAAAGAGACAAGTAAACCCGATTGGTGATGACACTTGAGCAAATGATTCAGCTAATTGAAGAGCGGTTTGAGTGGACGTTGTTATGCAGGGGCGTCTCTGAGCATAGGCAGCCTAAATGGTTGCCTAAGGCTCCTAAAATAGGAAGGCCCCAAACTTCTTATTTTACTTAATATTTAATAAGTTATATGCCCCCAATTTAAATATTTTAACTTAACAAAAGAAAAAATAAGTCTCAAAATATCCATTAAACTTTTTGAAATTCTCATTTAATGCAAAGAAAACATAATTCAAAATTTCAAAGGAGATGACTTCAACTTTAAAATTCAAAAATGATTGTTGGACTTCCAATTTTAAAATTGACAAAAAAAGACTATGGACTTCCAACTTTTAGCCGTTTCTTAATTATTACTTTTTTCTTGGCTTACTTTATCCCTACTTTCACTATTCTCCTCACCAACGTTTCCTTATCTTTATACCCTGAACGCTTACCCTTCCTTCTTTATAGCCCACTTCTCAATTAATATCCTACTTTCACTATTTTTCCTTATTCTTTTATATATTCCTCCTTCTTTCTAGCTAACTTTCAAGTTTTGATTCAATTTTAAAATCTCTAAGCCGACTGTAGCACTCTTCTTCCTCACATGTGTTATTATTCTAACCTTTCAACTTTTAAATTAGTCTTATCATTTTATTTTATATCTGTTGTGGCTATCACTTTTTTACCTAGAGAAAATTGAGATTAAGTTGAATACTGTATAGTTTTATTTTAAATTTCTGATTGTGTTGATTATAGTTGTCATTTTTTTATTTAGAATAATTTTGAGATATCTAATATGTCTAATAGAAAATAGTAATCGGGATATGAAAAGTTAAAAAAATGAAAAAAAAGAGGTTTTTCAAAACTAAAACTAATAAAATCATATCTAAGATCTATTATGACGTAGGAAAGATTTAATATATTAGCTATATTATTAATTGAAAATATGATCTATTGACAAATCTTGAATACAAAACTTTGATAAGTAATTTTGTATCTCAAAAAGCAGGAAGAATAACTTTTAATAAAATTTATTGATATTTTATATTTTGAATATAATAATTTATTATTTATTATAAAAGTTCTCTTTTTATGGTTTCACCTAAGGCCACATTTATGTTAGAGACGGCTTATGCAGTAGCTTGTTGTGTCGTACGTAAACATATCAATGGAACAAGAATTTTAAGCGTTGAGCATATAATATTAGAATGATTGCATACCTAAATTATGTGGGACAATGAAGTACTGTAGCTACATGCATATGTACTGAGAAAATGGCCAAATTCCGTGACAGACAGAGAGTGCAGAAGGGATAAAATAAGCTCATCTTCTTTGTTGCTTATGCCGACGACCGGTATATCTGGCAATATCATGTTGTACATGTGTGGTTATAATTAATACTCAACTGGTGGAAAAGATATATTATAATGTAGCAATTTCTCGTTCAATGTAGAAAGATCGACAAACAGCTTGCAAAAGGGATATTTTAAACAGACTACCTACCAAATATATATATATATATATATAGCTATTCTCGTACGTTAAAACAATGTCAGGAAGACCCAAAATACATTAAGGTTGTGGAATAAAGAAAGAAAGAGCTACTTTGGGACCAATTTGATTTTGCTAGTATTAGAGCTTAGTTATTGTCGATAATTAGGTTGTTATTTATTTTTGCGTTTTTTAATGCGTTTGTGAGTCTTGTTTAATTTTTTGAATGTAACACTCGGTCATAAATGAAAATTTAGGGATAATCATTCTCTTTCTTAAAAAACCGAAAAAGTGGGAGCCAGCATTAACAATTCCATGTGAAACACACTGCTATCATGTGCGTACAAGGGGAAACAGATTCCATGCAGAAATGATTGGAGTCATGATTGCGGAAATAAAGCCAAATTAGGATAGAGCAGCACGAAGATTAAGATATATGCTGTGAGAATCCGAGGTAATTGAGTACTTGATCAATAGGGTCATCACCTACTTGTGAAGCATCGATTCCAACATAATACTGGCATTGAGATATTGTGTTAAACACTATTACGTTGATCAAGGTATTAAACAACGATTGAGATTAAAAATTAAAGATATGACGGTTATATTTAAATATATCATTTAAAATATTTTAATTGATATGGCTCGATCTGGACCATTAAATTTTGAATCTTTTAATTTCAGTTGTTACTCAGCATGTCCAACATAATAATATTTAGTACAATAACTTATCCTTAGATAAAATGACTTTAGGTGGCCCCTCCGAACTGTAGCCAGACCCGACCGTCACATGGCCAGGCGTCTAAATGTTCACGAGACGATAAAAGTTTGTTGCCAAATTATATATACGAGACAAATTAAACAGCAGTGATGATAGCTTAGGGAAAAAAAAACAGCAGTGATGATAGTTCTGCTGGGCGTACCAACCGTGCCCCAAGTTCTGGTGTGTACGTTATCGGGGACTATCTTAGCCAGTGCACTCATGGACATTGGGCATATCATAGGTGCATAACTTCTGTGATTGCCTTCTTCTTTACTCCACGACGCCAAATGACTCGCACAAGATCCGTATTGTGTTCTCTGCACTTCACAGAATAACGCGGAAAAGCAAAGAAACTTTTCTAATCGATCCATTGTGCCATCTTTTTTTTTGTCAACCAGATTCCGTAGGCTGATCAGCTGGGCCTGGAAACTGAAAGAAGTGGCTATTGGAACTTCACATATGTTACCCTATATTGAATAACGATTCAAATGTTTGTGCGTTCTATCTCCATCATGGAGACATGGACCATGAAAATATAATCTTTTTCCAAAGACGTGGCTAAAATGGAGGATCTTTCCTTTCTTTTCTTCTTCCCTTTCGGTGCGAACAGTGTCTGAAATCGGATAGCAGGCCGGCATGGAAACTTGCAAAGAATTGGAAAATCTGTGGGAATTCTACTCATATCTCTTACTTTTGCCCATACCCTATAACGATGAAACTCCTCCACTTTTAGGAGTCCCCAAACTACTAAACAAAAACTTACATTCCTTTGGAGGTCCAGTAATATGTTTTTTTTTTTTTAAGCTGGAGGGTATTCTTGAATGGGCATTACTGAAAGATGACAAAAATTCAATCCATGTTTGTGACTTTTCCAATCTTTTGTGGTCCGGGGATTTTTTTTAGAATTTGAATTTGATATATTTTTGTTTCCTAAGCTCTCCGCAAGCTAGCATCAACACCTTATAAAAAAAGGGAATTTAGAGGGGGGGGGGGTAAAAAAAAAAGAATAAAGTCTAGACCTTCATATTGTAGCATTCTTTGGAACAAAAAAAATATGTACGTCATATACTTCACATATCAGAGTCATTTGCTATATGCCTATAATACGTACATGGCACAGTACTTCACATATCAGGGAATTTAATGCCCTAAAACACTTTTTAGCGGCCGAAGAGCATTGTGGCCAACTCTCGCCGCCCAGGCTTTGTAGTGGGCTAAGGGTAGCACGCCTCCAGCAATTGCTTTCTTCAAAAGGTATGCCACCTCATATTTGGCATTGGCAAGCTACAAACCTAGCTTTGACACTTGGAAAGGCGCCCACTAAAATTCACCGAGTGTAAATTTCATCCCACATAATCTTGGAAAAAGTCATAGTTAGCTCCATAAATTTGATCAAAAATCAAATAGCTCCCTTAAGTTTCAATTCGACGATTTAGGCCCCATAATTTTTGAAAATCATCAATTCTAGCCCTTGTATAAATTAAGCGTTAAATCCGACGGAAAATCATGTAAAATGACCAAAATGTCCCTCCAAGACTAAATTTTAAAAAATAAATAAAAATAATAAAACTTTAAGAAAGAAATTTAAAATAAATATATTATTGAAATAAAGTTTCGATAGTTTTATTTAAAAAATTTCATTTTTAATTTTTCATGAATTTTTTTGTAATTTTCTCTTGGAGGGGCATTTTTGTCATTTTGCATGATTTTCCGTTGGATTTAACTCCTAATTTAGACGGGCTAGAATTGATGATGTTCAAAAATTATGGGGCTTAAATCGCCGAATTGAAACTTAAGGAGGCTATTTGATTTTGGCCAAATTTATGGGACTAATTATAATTTTATCTTGCAAGGCTGAAAAGCTATCTATCTCTTTGTCAGTCATCCTCATCTTCAATCTTGACAACTCAAAACACTCAATCACCTACCCCTTGGATTTTTTAAATAAAAATTATTTTAAATTTTAAATTTTATCTTATCTTATTTTTATTTTTAGTTATCTACGTGTAAATTGCCTAAATTAATATTATTTTAAAAAACAGATGCAGCTGATGTGTCTGAAAAATGTGTCACATATGAACTTTTCGTTCATATATAACAGCAAAACAAGTGGAGCCTTATAATCACAAATGGAGGCACCACATATCTAAAAAACACAGTCTTGATTTCAAAATGACATAAAGCACAAGTATTTGATATACATCCCTTTGCGTTTGATATTTCTATTGACAAAGACAAATTGAAACTATTAAAAAATTCTTTGAAATTTCAGGTGACAACCAAGATAATTTTTAAGAAGTTAGTCAAACAACAAAACTTATTTAATTTTTCCAACAAATATTTTCTAATTTTTTATTTTACGCCAAAAACAAATAACTGATCCCAAACTGAGCAGAGGGAGGCTTCTTTTTTTCATTTACGTTGAGCCCATTTGGCTAGGTTCTGTATAATTTGAGGGGCTGAGACTAAAGAAATTGTTGGGTTC
Organism: Myrica gale; assembly: GCA_963930655.1. Classification (NCBI taxonomy): domain Eukaryota; kingdom Viridiplantae; phylum Streptophyta; class Magnoliopsida; order Fagales; family Myricaceae; genus Myrica; species Myrica gale. The sequence goes on from OZ005615.1 coordinate 19,533,327, forward strand.
TCCTTTTTGTTTAAGGCGAATTTGTTTGGGTTCTCACATGGAAGTCATATGGATATTTTGCCTTTATGGGCCTCTATTACTTGTCTTGGGGACTTGGCAATAGAGATGGAATCCAACTGACCATTTTCGTCGATGAACCCGTGGGGAGGGGAGCCTGGGAGGGACCAAAAGTGACCAGGTGCGTTTCTTTTTATGGCCTAAAGTTCTATTGGTCAGTTTGGGAGCCAGGGCCCGGGCGGGGTATAGGACAAAAAAGGAAATAGAAGAGCTGAAAGAAACAGAGCCGAATTCTAACTTTGGTTTCCTTATGCAACCACAATATACATTGTTGGGCCAAAAGCCTGCGTCCATAAATAAGTTTGGAACTGCCACAGTTAGAGAAGCTGGGAATGTATAATAATCAAGATAACATAAATAAGCAAAATTCTACAAAACGAAGCATATACGCGCAGCGACATAGATCTAAGAACGATACAAAAAAAATTGTGAGTACGCCTCCTTCGCATAAAGCGGAAAAAAAAAACGCTGCTCATCAATTTTTAGGAGATTGAAGACTGCACATACGAGTAAAGGAAATTTCAGACCTTGCTCATCAAAACAACCTATAGTTTTATACTATGAACCCTAAATTAAAATTTGGGAAAAATATATTTTTCATTCTCTAAATATGTTAGTCTTGATATTTTGCACCTCAATCTATTATTTTGTGTCGCACTGGATAACCAACTATTAATTTCAAACACTTTACACATTTCATTAAAATTTTCCAGCAATTTGAAATTTATGGATAAAAAACATTTGGTGCGCGAAATGATATTAATTTTATGCCTATAATTTTTTTGACAGTAAATTTTTTGTAAGGGTAGAATTGTAATGTTTGATGCCAACAAATGCAAAATATCTAAAATCAATAGTTTGTTAATGCAATATAACAAATAGAAGAGACTAAGGATCGAAGTGCCGAGAGCTTTATAGTTGGTGCTTACAAAAATTGTAATTATCCCTCAAATTTTTACTGACTAACGTCCAAATTATAAATTGAGGTGCAAAAGATAAACTAATTTGTAATGTGGATTATAATGTGCATGAGGAATTTGATAATATTGCGTGTAAATTATAAAATTTATGGATAAATGTAAAATTAGTCTCTGTGATATATGTCAAAATCGAATTAGTCTTCATAATAAGAAAATCATAAAATTAGTCTCTCTGATTTTAAAAAGGGATAAAATTAGTCCTTAATGGGAGGACCAACGACAAACGAAAGTGAAATCATAGGCAATAATTTTATATTTTTGTTATCACAAGGACTAATTTGATTTTGGCGTATATCACATGGATTGATTTTGTATTTACCTTAAAATTTATGGTAGTTAGAATAAACAATTTGGATTGTAACTTGAGGTGAAAAGCCTAAAATTTAGTGTATAAAAGTTCTTAAACAGTCCTCCAGATATATCGTCCAAATGCAACATAGTATCAATTTTTCAAGCACTCGAAATGTTTATGTACATCTTAGAAAAAAAAATGTTTATGTACATGTGTACAAGTTGGGTTGGTTTATGGGAAAATAAAGAATTACCATGGCCTCTAAAGTCTCAATGATTCAATAGAATGCTCCGCCCCAATTTATTTTAAAATTTTCACTTATTTAATTATAAGGGGGCTGCCCTTAAATTCTCCCATTTATTGGCCAAATACGTGTAATCTGTCCCCCAATTTTTTAATTTTTTTTTCAGTTTATCAAGGGTGCCCTCACGTAACCTCATTCTTGACCAAAGAAGTGAAGCATAACCCCTTTCTGCTTGAAATTAAGCATTTGCGTTACTAATTTCACCATTTCTATACCGAAAATCTCTCCCATTAATTTCAGACTAACTAAAATTTTAAAATGAAATATATAACTGAAAAAACTTATATATATATATATATATATATATATATATATATATAATAACTCTATAAAATGGAATAGATTGCTCGAAGTGTGTCAATAACTTATTTTAAGATTTTTAAAATTTATGTTTACTCCAAAATTATGTTTTTATATCATGTACTTTCTAGTAAATATTTTAAAGCTCCAAAGTTAAATTTTAAAAGTATATAAAAGCTAAATGAAACTTCTTTTTTAGTATATAAATTTTATTCTATCCTTAAATCTTTTTAATCTTTTATTATTCACTCTAAAATTCTTAAAATCGCCATTTTAAGCAGACAAAAAAATGTTAAGCTAAAATTAATATTTCAAAGGAAAAATATTGAATGTATAATTCAAAAAGAAAGAATATTAGATGGCTATTATATGATTTATTATTATTTTTGGTAATAGATCTATGATCTTATTAGAGACATTATCATTTTCTTAGTCAATAAACATGTTCAAGTTTATATAGATATAAAAATATATATTATCTTGAAATATAATTATATAATTATTATTATAAATATATAATTAAATAATTAGATACAAAAGGTTTGCCACCATGTAGCTCTTGGTGATGCTGTTCCCTATTTGAGAGGGCATAATATTCTCATGTGGAGTCGGGAAATTACTGGAATGCACACAAGTAAAACGTGATTGGTAATTTACTCGGATATTATAAGAATAGTGGCAAAAGTTAGTGATTATATCTAATAGTTATTTCTCACGCTAAAATAGTTTTAAATGAATAATTAGTCAATGATTCATATAATTAAACTGCGGCGATTGCGGTAATTTGGAGTTAAGCATTAGACTACGGAAAAAGTTGCCGGCGGCACTTAATAATGCTTCAATAACTTTGATTCAATCCATAATGTTGTAGTCAAGCTGGAGGACTGTCACGTAAGTTAGAGATCATTATTGGTTAAATAGTGAGTTAGGCGGTTCTATCACAGGAGACGAGTGATAAACTAGCGGGGGTTAGAAAAGGCTGCTAAAGGTTAGCCGCGGTCACTTCAGTCGCTATATGACCGTTGCAATAGGCTATGAATTATAGTTATTAAAATAAATTTGTATTACCAATTAAAAAAGTAAGTATAAAAAAAAATTATTGGTGTTTTAAAACTACTAGCACATACCAAATACTAAAAAAAATTACTGGCACAGTCATTTAGCGGCGGTCGCAAAAATGCTACTAAAAGTTTGTACCAACGTTTCACAAAATGCTATCAAAAGCAAGACAGTATTGTGTTTTGATCACTATGACTGCCGTTGTAGATACCAAGCTAGAATTTTTTTTAAAAAAAAACGCTGCTAAAAATTAGGCATTTAGCGTCGCTAAAGGGGGTCTATAGCGACGGTCATCTACCGTTGTTATAGGTCGTTTGTAGCGCCATTTGTTGACAAACTCCGTTGAAGACAACTTTTAGCTCAATTTTTAGGCAGACTGCACTACCGTGGTACTTGTAGATATTCAACTAGTTTTGCACTCTTTTTCGCAAATAAAAATTCCATCTCTCTGGATTGAAAAATTGTATCGCTAGTTCGTAATGTAATTACCTTGTGTATCTTCTCAATAGAGTTATGGTTATTTGTGACCTAGATATCTTGTTAGTTGATATTTTAGTTCATCTTTTAATATTAATTGTACTGTGTAATGTGATATATTTATTGATGATGTCAAAGATAGGGCTGCACAACCCCGGTGTAGGTGCCGGTTTTGGCCAAAACCGGCACCTACACCGGGTAGGCCGGTTTTGAAAAAATTGCCACCTACACCTACACCGTTAAGGGCAAAAACCGGCCGGTGTAGGTGGCGGTTTAGAGGTGGCGGTTTCCGGTTATCCTACATTAATATTGAGCCATTTTTTTAGCATTTTTTATTTTACGCACTTGGCCCAAATGTATTTTTTTCTTTTTTTCCTTTTGTTACATTAATCACATATCAATAAAATCTAATAGAGAATTAGAGACGTAACTAAAGATAATGAAATCCAAATTCCAAATACAATAAAATTAAAGACCATCTTAAAAGATAAGATGAGAATTTAAAGTCCAAAGTAATAGAGAATTAGAGACGTAACTGTAAGATTATTATAAAGAATCAAAGATGGGTAACTCCTTCAAAACCCCTACTCCTCAATCTGCGTCGCCAAGATGGGTAACTCTACACAACATATTTAAATACACCAAGTTATAATTTATAAAAATAAAAATATTATTGAAACTAATAAACTACGAAAAGCAAAAATAAAATTACCCGAGTCAATTGTATAAGTTTGTGGATCTTCTGTCATATCAGAAGTCATGTCCTCCCCATCCACAATAGGGTCGCATCTCATCCAATTTTGAGCACAAATGAGACCTTCTGCAGTTTTTGGGGCCAATGAACTCCGAAAGGGATCCAATACCCGACCTCCAGTGCTAAATACTGACTCAGAAGGTACAGTGGTAATGGGAATTGCCAACACGTCCCGAGCTATGCGGGCAAGGATAGGATACTTATGAGAGTTAAGGTTCCACCAAAGCAAAATTTTAAATGAAGGAGTCTTTGATTCAACTGACTCTGATAAATATCTCTCAACCTCAGATTTGGAGTCTGACATTTGGCTAGCAGCCCTTACAAGATCAAACTCATCCCAATCCTCATTATCCCCCAAAGTCACACTCTCACTGTCACCCACCTCCCCGACGCTGCCATGGTTGCCATTATTATACTTATATTCAGTAAACAACCGTTCTAAAGTAGTCTTCACATTCAATGACATAACTTCGCCTTCTGCTTCTCCCAATACTTTCTTAAACCAATAATTCAGTACAACCATCTTGTTTCTTGGATCAAGCAACGCTGCAACAAATAAAAGTCTATTCACTATCATCAAATCACCCCAATACTTGTCATACTTCGTTTTCATGCGAGATGTCATCTCTTTAAGCAAAGTATCATTACTAGAACAATACTTGTCCAAATGGCTATGTATCTTAGCCAACTCCTCCAAGTATACATTAGCTGTAGACACACTTGATCCCGACATTCTTAATGTTACTTCGTAAAATAACTTCAAGAACTTTACAAAGTGGCGAATGTGCTCCCAATCCTCGTCCGTGGCCGCGCCTAATCCTCTCCTCCCATGCCCCTCTTCGCCCAAATACAACATAAAGTGTCCATCCTCATCCAACATCAACTCAAATGCCTCTCGATACTTCAAAGCCACATCCAACATCAAACAAGTTGAGTTCCAACGAGTGGTAACATCAAGAGTCAAAAATTGAGTAAATGTAACCTTGTGAGTTGTGACTTGAGCACAGGAGAACTGAATCTAGAGAGTAAAGATAGAGAGGGAGAATAGAGAGCTGGATCTAGCCGCTGGTGCTGGAGAGTGGAGAAAAAAGAAAGAAAATTGAGGCGCGGAGTGAAATGGGTCTGAACTGGGTCGGGGGAAAAGAAAGAAAATTTGGCTTTTTTTAAAAAAAAATTTAAGAAAGCGCTCGAGCGCCTGTCGAGCGGCGCTCGAGCGAGAACTCTCTGTATGGATGCTAGGGGAGAAAACGGGTTGTTTTGTTTTTTTTTTTTTAAATTAAAACTCGGTTCCCGGTACCCGGTGCCGGGTAACCCGGGAACCGGGAAAACCACCGGATTTTGTAAAAAACCCCAAACCGGCACCGGCACCGGTGAAGCCGGGTACCGGGAACCCGGTGCCGGTGCCGGTGTCACCGGATTTTTCCGGTGTGTTTGTGCAGCCCTAGTCAAAGATTATTCGACCCAACGGATGAGAGGCTAAGACACAGTTATCTTAAAGACGCTGTGAAAAAAAAAACATTTACCCACCAACTGATGAAGATTCAGATGCTGCTGGATGAGATGGATTCCTGAACGTAAATGCCTTAAATGGATTGAAAACATGAAACTGTACAGAGAGTCAATTTTAGACACATCTGGAAGAGAATCTCATCCGAAGATCCGTTCATTTTGCACATGGGCCTATAACTGTCTGATATACACACTTTTATTTGGCCTCCCGCACTAATTAACCACCCCACCGACTACATAAATTTAATAGATTCGCGCTGGGTGATGTGGTGCCAACTGTATCGTGGCTGTCTGTCGAGTAATTAGTTCGTCCCTCCTTCCTTTCTCCAAATCAATGAACACTGCTTAGCGTTAAAAATTAATTTAGAGGATGTTCGGTTAAGAAGTTTTGTGAAGATTTTTTTGTGTTTTAAAAATTTTTAGGTGATGTTAATTTTATTGGTATACGTGTTATAGTTATTTTTATGTGAGATTAAAAATGATGTTTGGTTATAAAAATTTTTGTATTGTGAGAATTTAAAAAATCCTGAGAATTTTTATTAAACGAACAGCACGTATAACAACAAAAGTTTAAAAATTAAAGAAAAAAGAAAAGAGGGTAAGGGTTACCAAACACATGCCTGACACGTAAGTGTTAGATATCTTTTATATATATATATATATATATATAAGAAAAATCTTGTACAATAAATTCCCACCAAGTGGTATACACTTAACGTATAAACAAACTCAAAGACGAGAGTTAAATCTTATTGTTTATGCTCCAAGTATTTTTTTTTTACCTCCCAGAACTTACAAATTTGAAGCCAAAATGAGAAAGATTTTTAAATAGAAAAAAGAATTAAAAATAAGTCAATATATCATAGGTCAGGTCTAAAAGAATAATGCACGTTAGTAAACTCTGATAAATTCCCCATGATTTCTACGCGCCGTGAATCCAAGAGGATGAGACAACAGGAATGAGTAATTAAGCGTAATCCATTTTTTAATCCCACTGAAGTCGACAAGCAACCGCTGCACCATCCATAAAGTCGGCAGTTCAACACTTGCAAGCGTTGCAGCCTGGAGACAGGCAGACCAAACCCTTAAAAAGAGAGAGAAACGCAGTGCTGAGCAGTGCTCCGATCGGTTTCTGAAAGCTGAAGAAAACCCGAAGTGGGGTGTAAATTGAGGATACCCCAGAATGCACGCAAAGACAGACTCAGAGGTGACTAGCCTCGCCGCCTCGTCCCCTGCTAGATCCCCTCGACGGCAAGTCTACTACGTTCAGAGCCCATCACGGGATTCCCACGATGGGGAGAAGACCACGACGTCGTTCCACTCCACGCCGGTGCTCAGCCCCGTGGGCTCCCCACCTCATTCCCACTCCTCCGTGGGCCGCCACTCCCGCGAGTCCTCCACCAGTAGGTTCTCTGGGTCTCTGAAACCCGGATCCCGCAAGATCTCGCCCAACGACGGGTCGCGTGACGGCCATAGAAAGGGTCAGAAGCCCTGGAAGGAGTGCGATGTGATTGAGGAAGAGGGGCTTCTCGAGGATGAAGAGTGTCAGAAGGGTGTCCCTCGTCGTTGCTATGTTCTCGCTTTTGTTCTTGGTTTCTTTGTTCTCTTCTCTATCTTTTCCTTGATTTTGTGGGGTGCCAGTAAGCCTATGAAACCCAAGATCGCAATGAAGGTATAATTTTGCTATCTTTAACATATCTAGATATTTGTCGGCAAATCTTGAATGTGGTTTTGATTGCTTGCTGCAGAGCATAACATTCGAGCAATTCAAGATTCAAGCGGGTTCGGATTCCACTGGGGTGGCCACTGATATGATCTCCGTGAATTCCACGGTGAAATTCACATATCGAAACACCGGCACATTCTTCGGGGTCCATGTTTCATCGATACCTCTAGATCTATATTTTTCAGATCTCAACATAGCCTCTGGAATTGTAAGCCAAAAAGATCCTTCTGTTTTCACAGCTCAAAATTTTATGATCTGTTTCTCAGATTCCTTACTTCTCTAATTCTTGAATATATTGCAGCTCAAGAAGTTTTATCAACGAAGGAAGAGCCAAAAATTAGTCACCGTGACGGTGATGGGTGATCAAATTCCCATGTATGGAAGCGGAGCCGGTCTGAGCAGCTCAACGGGTACCCCGACTGTGCCGGTGCCTTTGACATTGAGCTTCGTGCTTCGATCTAAAGCCTACGTTCTTGGGAAATTGGTCAAGCCGAAGTTCTCCAATAATATCCAGTGTTCCGTCACCTTCGATCCGAAGAAGCTCAACGCCGCAACCTCGCTCGCGAATTCTTGCACATATGATTGATACTGGAGAACAGCAGCGGGAACAACGGAAATATTTTCCCTTTTTCTTTTTCGTTTAAAAAAAGTAAGTTATTTAGATGATTTCTCTCTGTTCTTCTCCGTGGAAGAAAGTGGGGAGACAGCTCAGCGGACAGCCTTTTGGTGTGTGGGCAGTGGGGGCAGGGAGCGAGGAACGCGGCTTTGGACTTTTTGGCTGCCCAGGTGACCGAACAGTGGGGAAACAGCTTGGATACCATTGTAACTTTTGAGTGAGGAACTTTCTTTTCTGTTGTGCAATTTCATTGGTAATATGGTAATATTTGATTTACTGTACAATCGATAAATAATTTATTTATTCTAAATAGGGCTGCTCAACTGTGTAAGTGTCTGTTTTGGTCAAAGTGGGTAAATATTGGTCGACAATACCGTCACATATACAGCAACACAAAGTCCAAGGCAATATGATTTTCCATCCACTATAAAATCAAGATTGTGAATTTGCTGCATCTATATATCTTTCCAAAATTCAAGCAATCTTTAAAGCTAATGATTAATCCAATATCAAGCAACTTAAATTTAATATTGAGATCAAATATTAATAATCTATATACTAACAATGAAAATCAAATTTTCACCACCTTAGATCTACAAAATATCAAACAAGATAATGGTTAGCACATTTAAAGATCACAAGAATAACGAACAAAGATGATACCACGATTTTGTTGACGAAGTGAAAATCTCTTGAGAGCAACTTCTTCCAAGAGACAAAAATACTCAGAGTGTGCGAAGGTGATACCAATCGATTCACTAAGAACTCTCAAACTTTACAAGATGATGATCCTAAGCAAATTCTCTTTACTTTTCAGATCTTCTAATCTTCAATAAAAGCTACCCAAGAAACCTTCTTGTGCCGGTACCCAGCATGCAATTCTTGGACCAGTAACTCCTATAAGTTCTTATGGATGTCGATGAACTCGTCAACCCTTCTTCAACTGAAAACCATCAACGATCAATCTTGAGAAACCTCTCAAGATTCTTCAATCTTGGTGATGTAATCTTAACAACAACCGTGTAGGAAATAACAACTCTTCAATCAGCAATCTTCCACACTCATAACCTTCCACCAAAGGGAAGAAATCAAACTCTCTCAATCAGATGTGAACAGATTATTTTTTGCACAATGAGAGAAAAATGGAGGATATTTGTCTAGAGAGGATTTTGGGAAGCAAAAATATTCAATGGTCTACATAATGAGGTTAGGGCTTAGGGAAAGGTTTGTATGCTATTTTAGTAAGGGTATTATGGTAAAACAAAGTCATTTAGAGGTCTAAGAGAATTTCTATAATTTTAATTCGAAGTCTGTTAAAATCTCGTCAGGCTATTAGGCTAACCAGACCAACTGAAACACCTTTCAACTGTTCTACAACCACTCCTAAACTTTCCAGATCCAACCTACAGCCTTCCAGAAGCCTCCACAATCTTCATAGACCAACCAAGTTGCTATTTACACTCTAAAAAGAAAATTACATTTATAAAAATACTATTTTGCCCATGAAACATAATGTCAACTTACATAGACATTCTCAATCTCCCCCTTTGGCAATTTCCATGACAAAACCTTAAGCTAAATATAAATTTAATCTAAGATCTGTTATCACCAAAACAGAACTTAGTTTACAAAGATGTGCAGCCTAGATAAAAACTAACAAAGTACATAAGCAACTTGATTAAAGGTTTGAGTACCTGAAAAACAAACACTCAAACTCAACCGTGATCACTATGTTTCATTTAAACAATTATGGACATATAAGTTCACCTAATAGACATGTGACAACTTCAAACAAAAATGTACAATCAAGAGTTGCTAAGGAAGTGTAAACCATATATCAATCAAAAGCATTTATAATGCCTATCCTTGATCACTATAAAGATTAAACAATCAAATAGAGAATTAACTAAAATTATAAATTTCAGCAAACTAATCTCACTAACAAGAAGTAAATGGATACATCAGTATATTCATCACATAGCACATATTCATGATATCAAATAAAACATAGAGATTAGACAACACACATGGTTCAGCAACAAGTATGTTAAATAAGACAAATCAGAGTATCCAAAATCATGGACATGGGTGCGTCGGGCAATGCCACAGAATAATAAAAAGGCATCCAATTGGAGGAATAAATCAAGCATCACTAATTGTTCCTTTAGGATGATTTTGTTTTGTTTTTGAACCAGTTCTTTTTTTTCTACGGTTTTCTCACCTTTTCAGGAGAGAGATTTATCTGGACGAGCTACGGCCTCGTAGGGGTGTACACCCGACCGTACGGGTTGGAAAAAAAATTTTCCGACACCCGACCCGAGAACTTTCGGAATACACAAGAACGTTCCGAGCCGAGCCGAATTCAATACATGTTCCGAACCAAAATGTATTCCGAAATCGCTTCGGAATACGGGTCGAAATTCGGAATGGGCCGAAAACCCAAAATCGTGTTTTAAAGCCATTTTTATCAATTTTGCCAACTAATCCTAGTTAATTAATTTTGAAGCCTAAGGGCCAAAACCATTTATTAACCAAATTCCTCCTGTCGTTCAGAGTCCATACTCGTCCTGCGTATATCAACCATTTTATTAACCAATTCCTCTATTGGACCAATTGTAGCGAAAAGTTGCAAAAAAAAAACGGAAGTTGTTACGAAGAAGCTCTTGGAATTCTTATCCACAACCAAAGCACCCAAAAAGAAAAGAGCATTCATGAATCAAACATGCATAAAACATGTAAACAACTTCAGTTTTTTTAACAAGTATCTAACTATGAAATTCAACCACCATGAAAAACGAACATATGAAATTCAACGTATCTAACTGACTAACTATGACAACCTAACATATGAAATTCAACTATCTAACTATGAAATTCAAACACCTGCAATTCAACATATGAAAAACATGCATAGAAAAAAACCACCATTATCTCCTTAGTCCTCCTGCATTCCAGAATCCAGATCTAACAAGTAACAACGTATCTCTAAAGATGAACAAGATATGAAATCAATACAACTAAAAATTAAAATAAGCAAGTTACAATACCAAAGAAAAATATGAAATGAATACAACTAGAAATTCAAATAAAAAAGTTTCATGTTTCAACAACACCAAGTAACTAACTATAGGAACATCTCCTCAGTTTTCCATCACCCATAACCTACATGCACAAAATAGAACAAAGTGAGATGCTTATAAATTTATAATTATGCAAGTTCTAAGATAAGACCACAAATAATAGATAAAACTACACGTACCAATTCATACTCTTCATGCACCATAAAAATCTCACAGAGCTCACAATGTCACAATATACCCATACAGCCATGCTTCAAACCTACAACAAGATTAAGTGAAGAACAATTAGAATAGAAAAAATTAAACATTATAGCATTGATCGTTAAATGAAATAAAAATTAAATTGGAGAATGATACCTGATTCTAGTTGATAGCTGTCTGCATCATCTAGTACATGTTGGGAATCATAAGTCGTAGGTGAAGACTTTAACCAATTTTGAGTACATATGAGGGCCTCGACCGTTTTCGGAGCTAATGAACTTCGAAAAGGATCTAAGATGTGACCTCCAGTACTAAAAGCAGACTCAGAAGCAACGGTCGATATAGGAATAGCTAGTACGTCTCGTGCTAGCTCGCCAAGAATTGAGTATCTTGTTGAATTCACCCTCCACCAAATGAGTATATCGAAAGAATCTCCTCCTGACTCAACTTCCTCCGTCAAGTATCGATCCACTTCTGATTTACACTCTACACTAGTACCCTTTACTGCTCGAAACTTACGGAATCTGAACATGATATCATTATCATCTACCGAAGATGTACCACTCACATTTGACTCCTCACCACTTGTCTCAACCCCACTTGAACCTCCACCAAATTTGACATAATAATTAAACAAGCGATCGATGACATTCCTTAACTTCTGAATAAGTTCAGTTGCCCGCTCAGTACCAACAATTTCATCAAACCAAAACTCCAAAAACTCCAGTTTATATCTTGGGTCAAGCACACCCACAACAAAAAGCATCATATTGACCTTTTCAAAATCTCCCCAATATTTGTCATATTTTTTCATAATCTTTTCAGCCATAATACTCAACATATAATCTTCACTTCTTCGAAATTGTTGCAAATGGTTGTAGATCAAAGATATTTCTTGAAAATATAAATTTGCAGTTGTATACAAAGAACCAGAAATGCGTACAGTTACATCATGAAAAATCTTCAAGAACTTCACAAAGATTCTAACAGTCTCTCAGTCGTCATCATTAGGTGGCCCCAAGTCTCTTCTTCCTTGCCTAACCTCAGTCAAACTCTCTATGAATTGACTATCATCCTCTTGCATAAGATCAAATGCACTTTGATACTTCTGTGCCACATCCAACATCAAGTAGGTGGAGTTCCATCTAGTTGGAACATCCAAACAAAGAAGACCTCCGCTTGGAATTTTTTGTCTTTCCACACATAGCTTGAACTTGTCAAGCCGTAAAGGAGAAGTCTTTACATACTTAACTGCATTCCTCACTTTCACAATTGAGTCATCTACTTCTTTCAAACCGTCACTAACTACAAGATTAAGTATATGAGCACAACATTGCATATGCATAAACTCATTATCCAAAATAGAGCCAACCCTATCTCTTGTCCTTCTTTTCATATAATCAACGGCAACATCATTGGCTGAGGCATTATCTACTGTGATTGTGAAAATGCTATCTATCCCCCACTCCAATAAACATGACTCAATCGTCCTCCCAATTGTTATTCCTTGATGATTAGGAACTTTAATAGAATTTATGATTCTTTTATGCAAGTTCCAACCACTATCAACAAAATGTGCAGTGATAGCCATGTAATTAAGATTTTGAATAGAAGTTCACATATCAGTAGTCAAACAAACACGCTGACCAGTATTAATAAACGTGTTCCTCAACCTTTCTTTCTCTTGGATAAATAAGTCCAAACAATCCCTCATTATAGTGATGCGAGAAGGAATTGAGAATCTAGGTTCAAGAGACCTCACAAAATCCTTAAACCCTTGCCCCTCCACAAACCTAAAAGGCAACTCATATATGATTATCATCCTTACAAGTGCAGCCCTTATCCTTTTCTCATTGTATTTAACAAGGCCCATCTCTCTACTTTCTCCCTCCTTCTTGAAAATCTCAGTCAACTTCACTTGCTTATCATCTAATAGACGTTCCTTAGAAAGATAAGGTCTACATTTTTTCAAGTGATAAAGTAAGGAAGATGTACCTTGCTTCTTTGAGTCACAAAAAAGCTCACTTTTACAATGGCTACACTTAGCTTTATGTGGATTACTATCTTCAATCTTCTCAAAGTGGTCCCATGATTTTGATTTAAACTCAGTTTTTCTCTGATAACGTGGAGGCCGACCTCCTCCAGAACTAACTTGAGGCTGAATGTTGTCCGTGGAGCATGTTGGACTTGGATTCAGTTGGGACCTTGGAGTGTCGGGACTTGTACTGGGTCCGAAAAATTTGAATCAGTCCCTGAAGTAGGCATGCCACCATCTCTATTAATGCCAAAGTCGTCATTGAATTCATTACAATCCATAGGCTCCATCTATGTCAATTGCAAAAACAATAGTTAACCACTGACCATTATATACAAAGAATGTAGAAATCATGCCATGATCAGTCCACGTATTAAACAATAATAATAGGAACTACAATTAACAACATATGGTTGTAAAGCCTATTGAAACAATGTTACAATGTTACAATATTTCTTCACAGTAGTTCAGATCAATTAAGGAAGAACAAAATTTTATAGACATATTCTAAGCACAAAGAATTTTGTACGCATGCAGTTTTATAATTAGTACCAATTTTGGTACATGCTTCATCTAAAATCCTTCAATAACCATCAATAACAATGGAAATATTCTGATCCGTGGCCGATTATGTTAGAATTTATGTTCATCTTTCTTTTTCATAAATTTCAACTTTATCTACTGTATAGTGAGTTAACTTAGTACTAATTTCTCCTCTATGTTCTTCGTTCTAAATTGCTCCATTTGGTTGGGGTTCTAGGTGCAGAGAAAAGCTTATTGCATAATTAATCTCATTGCTGTTAATTCAGAGGGTGAGGAAGAGATTTTCAAGAGATCTAAGAGCCTGCCAAATCTCCAATTCGGAGGGTGAGGAAGAGAGAGCCTGAGAATCTGTGTCAGAGAAATGGGGTGATGAGATTTTCAAGATCCTCGGGAAAGTGAGGGGTGGTAGATTGGAAGATAGTGCTGAAAGTTTTTTGGAAGAGAGACTCAATTACATTACGATCTGAAGTCCAACCACTTGCTTTAGTTCTAAGATTGCGGATAAGATTTCGATTCCGCCTAATGATGGTTGTGGAAAAGAAGAATTTTGTGTTCATGTCTTTGAGGGTTAACCAATTGTCTCGAGAATTTTGCTTCCAAAGAAGTTCTTCTCTCTGCAATTGTTCATCAAAGTGGAATCTGAGGTTGTTACCATACTCAATATTTTCTGGAGGGGGGCAGACTTGAATTCTGTCTCTTTCAGTAGTTACTGAATTCGATTTTGGATGTGTCCAGAGTGGGACCGGTGTTCCATGAGTTCAGAGCTACTTTGGTATCATTGAATTTTTTTGAGATAGGAAGGACCATAAGTGAGCCAAAAGAGGAGTTCCAAGCATTCGTAATAACGTAACTACTCATTGGATCTCTAGTACAACACTGCAGTAGTGGGTGGACCATGGACCAAATAGCAGAGGTAAGATTTGGAAGGGACAGTGAGATACAAAAGAAGATTGATAATATTGCTAGAAAGGGAGATTACATCAAGATAGATATCTCCTCTCCAAGCACACAAAAGATCTCCATTTTTACCAAGAGGAGGGACTGAAACCATAAAATTATAACCAAGCTTGTTCATAATAGACAAAGATAAAGCATCAGAGACTTTCGTCTCCATCAAAAAGATAATATCTAGGTTGTGGTTCCGGATCAGAGCCTTAAATTCACCCTTTTTTTGATCAATAACTGAGTTAAATTCGGCTAATTTACACAAATGATCAAAGATACGCATATCTGAAAATGAATCAGTGAATCAGTACTCACAGATCGTGATGAGCCCTGTAAAATCAAAAACTGGCTGAGGAATATATCGAGCACGTACAATAAAATTCCACTCAAATAGAGCCTACGTACACACAAATGACAAATAGTCGGTAAATAAATTTACATAAATAAAAACTGGCTGAGGAATATATCGCGTTTCAGGAATTCGTACCTGATGAGTGACGAATGAAGAAAAGGTTATAGATCTCGAAGATGTGCGGCACAGCGGCGTTTCCCGTGAAGCCTGGAGACCAGAGATGTGCGGCGGCGTAGAGAGATAGAATCTCACCGGAGAGGGGGGCAGGGGAGCGGAGGAGAAGATTTGGGAGGCGGGGAGAAATCAAAACGTAATGAAGAACAGAAGAAGAGTGAGGCAGAGGCGTTAGGGTAGGGTATAAGACTTAATGAAGTATAAGTAGGATATCAAAACGACGTAGTTTTGATGCATATACATTTCGGGTCAGAAAACTCAGAAATTTCACTGGCATTCCGACACCAGACCCGTAATACGCAGAAATAAATTTCTTAACCCGAAACCCGACCCGTCATTTCGGAAGGCCGACCCGATTTCACGCGGTTCGGGTCGGAAGCCCAGGTCAGGTCGGGTTTCACCATTCCGTGAACACCCCTACGGCCTCGTGCGCTCAAGCCACAAGTCATCTTTAAGGACCAGCCGATCCGGCCCTTCATCACCGAACAATTATTGAAAACCCAGCGCTAACTTAGGTTGTCTGAGAAGCAAATTTTATGGTGTTAAAATTTTAGATATTGGGATTGATGAAAAAGTGAAGAGAAAGAGTGAAAAAATTGATGAAAAAATTGAAAAAGTGTATGGAAATTGATGAAAAAGTGAGGAGATAGAGTATTTTGTAATGAAGTGACTAAAATTTTATTACGCAAACGTAGCCTTAGCCGCTAAAGCGGTGGGCATTGGAAGGCTAGCTGACCAGGATTTAAAGCCGAAAAAATGTCTTCACCTCAGTCCAAATGGGGAACAACTTTTCCAGTCCACGATTCACCTTAAAGCCCAAAAAGTGGAGGCCGCCCAAACACCGGCCCAAAAGTTAATCAAGCACGGAGCCCGACTGTGTTTGATTGTTAAACTAAAAATTCTTAAGAGTATGAGATTTAGCGAAAAAATAAAAATAATTTATGAGAGTTGCTGAAAAAGGAATAAAAATAGATTTTGAATAAATATTATAATAAATACTAATAATTTAATGGAAGACAAAAATATTATTTTATAAATTTTTTTAATTAGGCTAAAATCAAATAGATTGAGTTCCAATTATATCTCTCAGCATGACCTTGACTTGAATTATATTGAGATTGTCTAACAATTTCGAATACTTGAGATTTGTTGTTGAGCTCTCAACCCTATAAATACATTTTACAATTAGGTCATACACTTTGGAACTCAATACCCAAAGAGTTAAGTACTTGATCATTGAGTTTTAACAAATTTTTATTTGATTTTTAAATTGATCATAGAGGTCTTGAGTTTGTGATTTTTATAAAAAAAGTCATTTCCTTTAATTTTTATTCACAAAATTAACTGTTCACTTGTTATTTCCAATCATAAATTGATATGTGTCACTTAAAACTAAATAAACGAGTTATTACCATTAAAAATTTCAACTCACATAAAATAAAAATAATTTTTTAACATACAAAACGTTTTTAAATTTAGAAAAATAAAATAAAATTACAACTGATTTAATTTTAATTTTTGGTAACACTGTCAACTTATAATTGAAATTAAAGTGTGAAGAATTACGGTCATGGATAAAAGTTTAACAAAACAAACTTTTTTTTAATTAAAATTATACACAAAGAATCTCTTATATAAATTTAAAAACTCAAGAGTCAAGAAAGATTTATTAGAAGAGTTAAAAGACAAATATTGAGGGAATATTCGTTTTGTAAAGATTTTTTGGATTTTGATAGAATTGTGAATATTTATTTAGATTGAAGTTTTATTAGTTTTTGTGTAAAAATTGGTAAATTTTTTTAAAGATATTTAATTTTTGTTGGAGTTTATAAAAAGTTGTAGAGAGAGATGAATTGATGTAATTGTTTAATAATTTTTTTTTTAAGTTAGGTGAAAAAGTATGAAGAGATAATATATGTTAGAATTTTTTTAAAGAGGTATTGAAATAGTTGTTGTAGATTTTGTAAAAAATATTGATATTTATGTATAAATTTTTTAGATTTTGAATGTTTGTTTTATATATTTATTAAATCTTATTATACTCTAAAATACTTTTACCAAACATGCCTTTAATCCCCAACACATCTATTTTTTCTAGGCTTACAGTGAAATGCAGAGTTAATTAGAAATTCAATGGATATGAGTAGCAATTAGAAAATAGGACTTAGCTTATCTGTTCATAGAGCTTAAAACTATCAATCTTGACAAATTGAGCTCACGAACTGCTAAATTTTATCAAATTAATTCATGAACTAAAATCTGACTGTCAAAATCGTGTCACGTGGCTCAAATATGAAGATTTTGACCGTCAGATTTTAATTTAGGATATAAATTAATAAAATTTGATAGTTTATAAAATCTATATGATAATATTAATAATTTAGAGCCATACTTATAATTTAGTTGATATTTTAAGTAGTAACGTCAGTTCCAACAACACTACCAACGCCGCCAGCAGCAGCAGCAATCAAAACCCTTAAGGTAATTATGGTCCAAATTGAAGGTACGTTTTATAATTGCTTCCATTTTTCCTCGCCCTGCAGGCCTGCACTCCCATTCCAATCTCTCTCTCTGTTTTCCTTTTGTCATTTCAGAAATTTGTACACACTCGACGATCAGATATCGCAGCCGGTCGACTATTACAGCCCCAGTAATCTTCAAGATCAGTCCCTGCATCCTCCTTATGTTCCTTCATGTATAAGCTCCCACCTTTAGCTTCTTCTTTAGAGAGGACACAAAAAGTGAAAGTAAAAGTGCAAAATTTCCAATCATAACGCTCTGTTTGGCTGCTCATCAATTTTGGGGAAGTAAATGAAAACATAACTTGTTGAATTAATTGAATTATTGTACCGTTTGGTTTTTCGAGAAAGAAAAAGAAAAAAACTAACTGAGTTAGGGTTTTGTTAATGAATAAATTGAACTAAAATTTTCATTTGTTTGGAAACATGTTGCAGAGAATGCTGAACTTCAAATTCGTTTTCCTTTTATTTCCCTCAAATTAAAGAGCAACCAAACAGAGTCTGAAATCTTCCAATCTTGTCTTGGTCCAATTATATCTCAAATTAAGCATAGAAATGCTATTTTTCTTTCTAGTTCATGTTGTAGAGTTTGCTCTTGGAACTGTGGCTGCTACTGCAAATGATGGCAGCGACGGTGGGGTCGATTTGCAGTGGAACTCTGGACTAGAACCAAAGAACAAAAGATTGAAGGAACAATATTTTTTGGAGAACAATTCCCAGATATCCTCTGTGGATTTCTTGCAACCGCGATCAGTCTCGACAGGTTTAGGTTTGTCCCTAGACACTACGCGCGTGGCTTCAACGGGAGACTCGGGCTTGCTATCGCTCATCAGCGATGACATGGATTGTGAGCTACAGCTACAGGAAGCAGAGATGGACAGATTCCTCAAAATTCAGGTTTTTTTTCCTCTTTGAAGAAACTGCGTTGGTGATTTATTCTTATTTTGGTAAAATGGGATAGTAATTGGCATTCATGTATTAGTTCTCACTGTATGGGAGCAATGATTTTTTTTGTTGTTGTACATGATCTTTCATACATCCAGAGGCTGAAAAGCCTTGGTATATAGATAAGCATCATGCAGTACTGTTGTCAAGGTTCAAACTTCGACTTTGGATAATTGTATGATCGTCGATGGTGTCGTCATTGCTGGTATCGTGGCTGCCAGTGTTGAGACTTTGAATATGGGTAACTGTTTGGCCACTAATGGTTGTATTAACTATAAACCTCATTGCGTACCAATGAGGATCAGGATGGAAACTATTGAGTTTCCGTGCAAAGTCATCTTTTTTTTTTTTTGAAAAAAAGATATGACCATTGGAGAAAAATTGAGACAGTCAATACCACAAGACATAACTTCAGCAATTCTCCCGTCTTTCGATTTCGATGGAGACCTTGCTACGTTTGATAAGTTGCACGGTATTGGAGGAGGTAGAGTGTGGTGGATTATAAAAATTTGGAGGAAGTGGAACTTGTTGAATGTAGGATAGAAGCATCTAATAGTTATAGGATTAACAGGTTTTTGATTGGATACTTGGAGATTCAAACCTTGAATTTAGTGTTCGAAGGTGTTTATATATATTTTATATGAATACAATCCTCAACTTTAGGACTAAAGACTTCTGAATATTCAATTGAGATTGTGGAAAATTCTAGGCATAGTTACCGATACAGTCCATGTGGTATTGATCTTTAACAAATTAGTCCCTAGGATATAACTTTGAACGGGCCAGTCACTATGGGCTATTTTTTCAGACATATAGGTCCTTCCGTCCACCAAAAGTTGGCCGAGTCTTTGTAATGACCTACCCATTTTTCATCCTCTGAATTCTTTTGCTGCATTTAAGATGCCCCGTGTGAAACTTGGGCCTGTGCTGAAACCAAATGAGGAGTATAAATGTTTTTTTGACAGGTGCCATTTTTTTAATTGTATACAATTTCATGTTCTGGCTAAACAATTACCAAGATTCCTGGTCCCAACATTGTAGCTGCATTCTGGTGGGCATGTCATTACTGATTGCCACACTACTATCCAGATTCCAGATCTTAACAGTGACGGTTTCATTATCTAAATGCTTGTTTGATAATGTTCAACGCACTTTGTGAATGAGGCTTCTGTCCTTTAGGGTTCCCAACATTGGTCTTTAACTTCCTGAATACAGGATCTTACTAGTTTATGCTTTATGGGTTAGATTGTTGTTTTTATTTGAAGGATTTACTATGTTAGTGTGATTTAACTTGATCTTCAATACATGCTAGATGTTTATAACTATGCACGCGCATAGGCTATATAGTATTTGCGCATCCTTTGGTGTTAACTAAGCCTCCATTTGTGTGCACGCACTGGAAGGGTGTTAAGGCTGGGAACATTTGTACCATCGCACAACCCACCTGCCACCTCATCCCCCGTCCACCAATACCTAAATACCTGCTAGAGGCATCCCTTGCCAATGCAAACACCACCCCGACCCGCCTTGGGAGTGCCCAAAGGAAAAAGAAAAGAAATAAAAGGTGGTCAATATTAGTGGTTTTGGATTGAATAATCTGTTAAACTGCTGTTGGGTCTTAGAGTTTCTTGTATGTGGGATCTTACTTTGATGAGATTAGTGGGTTTGGACTGAATAATCTGTTGAGCTACAGTTGGGTCTTGAAATTTGGCATTTTTTAGTTGGGATCTGACTTCTATATTTGGTTCTATTATTGTGTGGAATTTGGTTTATGTGGTTATACAGGTATATGCTTAGCACTTTTTGCGTTTGGATTATCAAATGTAGGTAAATTTTGAACCTCTGTCGATTTTTGGGGTGAAGATTTTTAGATCACTCGCAACTGCATAAGGGGCTCTGTTGATTTTGTGAGTTTAGTTGTCTTGGGTTGATGAGTTTAGCCAAGCCATACATAGGGTTTCTGTTAGTCCTATCAGTCGACTTCATTGTATAGTGGATGCCCTGAGTCTTGTGGTTTTGTTGACTCCTTTCCAATAATTCATAACACAGCTGAGCCATACTGTGCTCCCCGCTGTTGCATGTTTTTAAAAAAATTTGTGCGTTATGAGATGTTTGGGAGCCAACATGTTGGGCTCCTAACATTTTGGCCTCAATAAAATAATACCACAAAATTCTCTCTCTCTATCAAATCATCACTTTTTACTCCAAATAAATATAAAAAAATCATTTAAATCATCTATCTCTTCACTTTTTTACATTTTTACCACCCCAACATTTTAACAAACAAACATCACCTTAGAATAGTCTCCAGTGGAAACGCTTTCCCTCAAAATGCTCTCTCCGTCAGATCAACTGGAGCCTAAGTCCATTGTTTATTTTCTAGACTCTGGAGTGAGGAGGTTGATTCTTCAACTGCTTTTGAGGAGATAATGAAATCAGGTTTTAAGTTGGTAATTGTCAAAATGGCTGGCCTTAGGATCTTTTGGGTCATAATCCTGTTCAAATGAACTGAATTGCACTGGAATTTGTGAGTCAATAACTTCAATTGGGTATCTTTTCAAAATATCAGTCCTCTATGTTCCTCTCATGGATATTCTTTAGGTCATCTGGTATTGCTGGGCATCTACTGCTTGCTGGAGGATATGATAAAGAGATGCATTGGATTATTGCTGGGCACCTTTGATGGAAGCCTGCTGTTGGACATTGCGTATTTTGTTTAATGGGTTCCCTGTTGGAGGTCCTGTTGTCCAATTATGAGTGTAATTGGGTGTTACTTCTTAGCTCTCTTCTAAAAGTTATTGAGTTCAATGTATAAGAAATATGCTAGTCAGTTTATTTATATATTTATCCTTTTTGTGTGTAAAGTGTCGTATGGCTATTCCTTGTCGGTTTTTTGCAATTTGTGAGGCCGTGATATCTGCTTTTCTTGTAGTGCTTCAAATATGGAATCTGGATTAGCTACTTTAAAGGCTTTGGCATCTTCTTTTAAGTCGTGGGATTTAAATCTTCTTTTTTTGGTTGTTTAATCTGGTATGGGCTTCTTTTGTGGCATTTCATTTTCTCTTGGACTTCCATTTAGCACCTATGTTTTATGCTTTGAGCATAATTCTTCTCTCTGCTAAGTTCATTCACAAGGTATGAAATAAAAAACCAAAAGATAAATATCAGCAGACTAACCTTA
This sequence comes from Myrica gale, assembly GCA_963930655.1. NCBI lineage: Eukaryota > Viridiplantae > Streptophyta > Magnoliopsida > Fagales > Myricaceae > Myrica > Myrica gale. The sequence goes on from OZ005615.1 coordinate 19,555,376, forward strand.
AAGAAGTAAAAAAAGTGGTCTTTTTTTTTTGCATTCGCCCTTGCTACATTCTGGGATTCCGTATCCTTTTACAAAGGAGATTTTTAAGTGCCCTATGTAGCATAAAACCGAATAAGCATGTTGTAACTGATGAAATGCTTTCTAATTTTATCCTTTTCTCTATAGGGTGACTGGTTGCGGCAAAATATTCTAGAAAAGGTCCAGGCGACCCAAATCCAAACTATCTCAATCGTGGAAGAAAAACTCCTCCAAAAACTCCGCGAAAAAGAGGTTGAGGTGGAGAGATTTAACCAGAAGAATGTGGAGCTTGAAGAGCGAGTGGACATGTTAACTGTGGAAGCAGGTGCTTGGAAACAGCAAGCCAAATACAATGAAAACTTGATCGCAGCTCTCAATTTCAATCTCCAGCAAGTATATGCTCAAAGTAGGGATAGTAAAGAGGGATGTGGTGACAGTGAAATAGATGATTCAGCTTCGTGCTGCAATGGCCGTTCCATTGACTTTCAGCTGCTTTGCAAGGAGAACAATGACATGACACAGATGATGACTTGTAAGGCTTGTAGAGTCAATGGCCTGTGCATGCTTTTGTTGCCTTGTAAGCACCTCTGCCTTCGTAAAGATTGTGCAACTAGGCTTAGTTTCTGCCCTGTGTGTCAGTCCTCTATATGTAATGCTTTGGTCTTGTCCTTTTGTGCTGTTGTTTTTTTCTTAGGATCCTGTATTTTCAGCAAGTTTCAAATCGTGGGGCATATTAGGATTTGTTTACATCCCGTCCAGTAAATAATAAAAGTTGTACCCATATAGTTTTACATTCTGATTTGGATTTATTTCCGCAGTTATTGATGTGTTGGCATAGATCATTGTTTAACGAGTAGGTCTGAAGAGGATTGTGGGATCTATACAGAAGTGTGAAATCATCGGCTGAACTGACAATGGGTACCTGCATGAGTAGCCACAGGTAATGTGAAAGGGTCCTAGGTTCGAGGTTTATCAAAGAAGGGCGAAAGAGAGAACTGGCAGCTTGATAGAGTGAGATAGAAAGGGTACTGGAGACTGAGGATGATTTGATAAATAACTTGCCCACTGAAGTTTGAGTGCCTTGTTTGCCTGGCCTTTATGCCTTTTGAAAACTGCGTGAAACTGTGAAAGATGTCCACATGGCATTGCTGTTGCACCGGCGGAATCGACAGTGCGTGCTCTTGGGGCTTCTCTCGGGGGTTTATAGTCCTAGCCATAGGTGTGAGTCTGAGGGAACTTTCTCTTCCCTATCCTGGACCTGGAGGACTAGCCCAGGACCCCCGCGAGCGAACCATTCGGCCGCCTGCAGAGACTAATTTGAACTGAAAAACATAACTCAACTGTACTAGAGGATGCAGTCAAGTATACATGACTGCTCCAACTTGCCCGCACGACCCCTCTTCCGGTTTTGGTGGGGATCATAGCTAAGCCTTGGGTGAACCGCTCTGCCTGTTCAAAACAATGGAGGGGAAAAATGGCCATTATATATGTGTCATCTGTCATGCGACAGTGGGTAATAGTAGCCTACATCCGAAGTAGGGGCTGCATGAATATACACTGTTATTCCAGTTTCTTGGTAGAGACGAAGTGAAAACATCTTACTAATCTAGGGAGAGCGACAATAGAGTAATAAAAAAGGAAAAAGGAAAAATACTTAAAAAATTATATTTTTACTAGGCTGTTTTTGGGAGGAACCCTGGACATGTCTCTGCTTCCTATCCTATGGCTGCTGTGGATGAAAACTAGAAAGGAGTGGTTGAATTTGAAATGGGAAAAAATTTACCCTGCTCACTGTTGGGCAGCTAATTGAAAACGAATCGCACTGATCCTATTTTGAATTCAACTCCACCTGACTCGAGTATCTTACTTTTGCATGATGCCGCAACACTATAGTCTTGCCCTTGAACAAAGCAAGCCGCGTGTTTTAATAACTAGGTAGGGCTCCTTTTGATTGTTTTTAGGTATAGCTAAGCGTCCTGCAGAAGTTTGTACCAGTCGTTATTATTAAATGATTAAGATTCGTTAAGTTAGCATATAATTCACCTATTATTTCTTTGGGATTTTCATTTTATCTCTAAATGACAGTACTTAAGATTTAGAAAGAAAATAGCCCTTGGGATCATAACATGTTCTCTATGGATACATGACACTTCAACAAACGTTATTTATCAATCCAAATCAAAACACTAATAAAAGATCAAGGTCTTATCATGATGCAAAGAAGACACATGGTGTAATTCATGAAACTTCGAAGATCAATATAATCTGCTCGATCTATACAATTAATCCGCACTTAATTAATTTCGCAACTAATACGCCAAATGTTGGAGATCGAGCCAACCCGTAAGTGCAATTTGCAATAAGTTTAGCTATTAAATTAAGTGAACATGAATTGTCACCTCCATGGCATGCACCAAACCTATTAATTAGGGTGCGTAATGTTGAAGAAAATGTAGCGTAATTCACGTTGAGCAATAACTAATAGTAGTTAATTAGCTTCAAGTTTAATTTCTAATCTAATGATCTATTTAACCATGGTAGAAGGCTTGGGGAGAAAGTTTTGGTGTTGTACGTATTGAAGAAGTGGAGGAGAGGTTGATAAGGGGATTAATGCTTTTGTTTAGAGGAGGGAGAAGATTGATGAACTTTTTTCTAATCATGCCTTAGAAAGTGATGACAAAGAGGAAAGTGAATATGTTTCTCCCATGATTATAAACTATCTTGCAATCTCCTACTATGATTATTATTATTATTCCCACCACCTCCACTTTCACCTTCCACCGCAAACCCCAGCCTATCTGAGTCCTGTCATACTCATGCCCTATGCCTTTTTCTGCCTTCTGATCTTTTATTTCTTAAAAGGAATTATATATGTAAAAACCTAGATAAAATATTTTATTCTGAATTTATAAAAATTCGAGCAAGGAAGAGTGTAAGTTTACTTCAGTTCAATCATCCAACTCCCCCTCCATATTCCCCATAAAGCTGTTTTCTCCTTTCTTTTTTCTTCTTTCTCTCTGTGTAAGGGGTCTTTGGCCCGCTATCTCTAAAGCTTCCTTCCACTTTGTACCTGATCTATACCTTCTTTTCATAGATACTATGCATCAGTGGATAAATTAAAGACTCCAACATATTTCTTTTGCTATTAAAGTTTCTTTTCAAGTTGAACATGTAAACTTGTACTGCAGATATACTTCTTCTGCTTTGGTTGGGTCCCTTTTTGAATCCACACATCCTCAGCTTCCCACGTTAATTGTTCTATATTAATTGGCATCATATATCGTCTACGTATATATATAGTCTAAATACAAACAATTATCAGTCTACCCCTCATTATGATTGAGAAGTTCTCATCTCCACCATGCATTGCAGCACAGGTTAATTTCACTTAGAGGCCGGTTTGTCCCATATGCTTGTACGTATCAGTATCCATATTTCCTTTAATTAAGGAAAATATACATTTTTCACCTATAAAGTACCATAGTTTTTGCATTTTCACTCTAAATTACCAGTTTTGACACATTGCACCCTTTAACTACTAATTTTGACACTTTGCAGTCTTTGTCAATTTTTTAGACTAAAATGAAGATAATGTCATTGACCCATTTTGTATGTATTTAAGATATTGTTGTCAATTCATTAATTTCTCAAGGTCATTATTGTCAAATGAAGGGTGCAAAGTATTTAATATTAGTAGTTGGAGGGTGTAATGTGTCAAAGTGGGTAGTTTAGAGTGCAAAGTGTATAACATTAATAATTTGAGCTATGATGCAATTTCTTAAAAATGGTAGTTCGGGGTGCAATGTGTCACTACCCTGGTAATTTATGGGTAGAAAATGTATTTACCCCTTATTTTTATTAGTTTAGTACCGCGGCACGTATCTATGCTTCTTGGTGGGACATGAAAAAGCTTCACCCTTCTTCTGTAAATAAAGCCAACAGCACAGAAGCATGAGCCATATAGGTACTCGATCGGTTTCACTTTTGGCAACAGTGTCGTGGTCCTAGAATTAGAAACCCACCTTAACTTTGACGTCCTTGTCCATTAACCCTAAAAATGCGACTCACTTAGGAGGGTCGGTGCTCATAGTATCCTCAAGAATGACTAATATTATATACCTCGTTAATCCTCATTAGCCTAGTTTTCTTTGTCCTTCTGTAGGATGGGATTTCACAATTAGCAGCATGCATGGAGTTTGTTAGCAAATGTAAAACATGACTATGATCGGCAACTAATAATTATAATAATAATGGTTGGCGCCATGCCATATACATGGGAATTTGGACGATCCTTAGAACCTCCGGTTATGGTGCGCGGGAGATCAAGACAAAACACAGCAGATTTTGGAATGGATATTTGTGGACCTTCGATCTTCCGGTCTAGTTGTATGATCTGCATCATCATCGTCAGGATCACTTGCAAAACTATATGCTTGACATTATTGAATAGCCAAAAGGGTTTCCTTAGTGGATAATTAGGTGGCAATAATAATAGTATGATTATGGAAATTATAAGAGACATATATCAGTGAAAACTGGACAGTCGGGATCAACCAAACAATGCAAATGATTTAATAGGGTAATGGCATAATAATAAACCCTGCTCACCTTCCACATTGTGTCAGTTGAGATAAATTTCACCGAATTTCGATGAGTCTATCAGATTGCTATTTTTTATATATATCATGCATTATTGGCTGTCATCAGAAAAAAATGCCACTTTAAGCATTTGCTTTGTAAGTAATGGACGTGAGAGGTGGGTCTTCATATATATGCATGAAATGATGGCGAAGATGATGGAGGGACCCAGATTGGCTTGATCATCACACGGAATCCCTTGGATTGAGGAAGTAGCAGAAGCAGCCTTGAACCGTGGGACCCTTTTTTAGAACACCTTTTCTTTAACGTTCACCAGCCACAGTATAAAAAGAAGAGAAGAGAAGGAGAAAAAGAATGTGATGTGCATGTGATCCAACAGCCTTTATGTTCCCCTCTTCTTCTAACCAAATACGCTTAAACTACCATTCCTTCTTCTGTTTTTTTTTTTTGACATTCGGCGACCAATTCTACTTTTTTGATTAATCATGTTAGGTCATATATAGATGTCTATGATTTGTGCTAAAAACTTGATTTGGGCCCATCTTTTGACATGCGAGGTCGGCCATGGTGTCTGATCATCGACCACACCAGTTAAAAAGCATGTTATTAGTGGAATTTCAAAGGCCGAATATCACGTCAAAAGGATTATAATATACCGAAACGTCTTTATGTGGTCTGATAGTTGTCTTGTAGAATATACTTGGAACCCTAACACTTAGCGTGTATAAAGGGCAAAGTTTTCTGAAATTCATAGAAGGATCATTTTTACGTAGAAGTTGAATTGGTCTTTAACAAAAAAGAAAGAGGGAAAGAAAAAAAGAGAGGGGAAAGAAGAAAGAAAGGGAGAAAGAAAATGGAGGAAAGACGTCTCTTGTTGTTCTCTCCTTTTAATGCAACTCGAAAGCTAGTTAAAAATAGCTTTATTTGCTGATAAGAAACGACAGGGCCATGCAAGTCTACAATTTTTTGATGTGGAAAGGCTTTTGGGTACCTAAGATTTCTAATAGATTATACTTGGAAGGAGCTGTTTTCGAACGTCTTTTTAAAGACAATTACGCTTTTGCATGGATGCAAGACCCTCCTTTATATCATACCTATTTACTAGCTAGCTAGTAGATCCCTCGAAAGCTAAATAGCATTTTTTCCTCCATTTGGGATAATGTCTTTCTTCATTGTGATTTTCTAATTATGTAAGTTTTAGCTAATAGTTAGTATGTCACGAAATTGATTTAATTAATTTTGTAATGTTTAATTATCTCTTTAAATTATTGGTTGGGAAGATATAATCGACGTCTAAAGAAAATCCGAAGCGTGGTCAGATGTATGTGTATGTATACATGTGCAATGCCTCATGAATAAACTACCTATCCAAAACAATGGACACTATCATTGGTGTAACTGTAGTCATGAATAAATTAATCTTAGATAAGGTTGACATTTACACCAATAGGGATAAAGCATTGATCCTAATGATGGTATCCCACAGTTGGCTTAAAATTGGACATTTCCAAAATATGGAACAGTAGATCATGAAGGCATGAAATCTTGTTCTTCAAGCTTTGATCAAGTCAATTTGTGGGTTATAAAGATGACTAGTCAATGAAATACACCAAAATAAATTGTCTTTTTGGCCAAAAAAGTTGTGGGAATTGCAAATAATTATCTCTGTAGTATGCCCTCTTGATCTTATCCTTGACACTGAAGTTCCTGCATACAGACGTTACAAACTTGCAGAGAGTTATTTGTAAGCTGAATTTTTTTTGACAATTATTAAACTAATAATATTAGACGCGCCTGATAATAATCAATATATCCAGTGAAGTGTAAGGTATTTAAAAACAATTAGATGTACAACCGTCTTTTTTATTAAGAACTCAACCACACAGACTGAGATTAGGTGGATGTTTATCAATTCAGTCGAGGTGCTGCATGTGTATCATATATTAAGGGGGGATGGCTATAGCATGCAGGAAATCACTGTACGTATTGAGAATGAATTTCGTGAGTGGTTTACTTATATGTCTGGAACTTGGACTGAATTTTGGACTCTTCTTTCTGCTTCGAAGGAATTAAAAATAACTTTTTCGCTTCAATGCTTAGAAGTGAAGATACGCAATAAGTTAGGAATTACCACCCAGCTTCTTTTTCAGTCAACATCCTTAACAGTTCAATTTTCACCATTTAGTGGCAATCTCTCTCTCGCTGTACAATCACTGTATTGAGAAATGTCCTTGACTCTATTCAGAGACCTACTTAATTAAAGCCCTTGGACCTATATCTACAGATGAGGAAAATAGGAACGATGTCTAGTGTAGAAGAAGAATGAAGCTAGTTGCCTTTCTTCAATAAAAAAAAGTGGAGGAAACCTCCTATAAACAGAGAATGCAGTATTACCATGTGTCCACATATTTGCATGAATAAAATGTAGCTGCTGCATTCCTGGATTCAACTGGGAGAGGATGTAATCTAGAAGGAAAGAGATGTCGATCTCTTACACAGAGGACAAAGCCTAGGGCTAGCTGCATGGGTACAATATTAGTGACCTAGAAAGACAAACGGGTATCTCGATCGGTACATTATTATCAGATGCCATTTCCTCGTGGGATCCATATACTCTCGTGACCCCTTAATGTTTTGTTTCGCTTTCTTGCACTTGGGCTCCTGAAGAGTTTGAACCTTCTTGACGCCCCCACTTTCTCCACCTAGCTAGCTCCATTAGGACCATAACCATGATATAGCAGGGCGCCGGTTATAGTGTGAGTGTGCTTATTGTGTGAGTGTGTGAGTGGACGAGTGAGATTAGAAGTTGAGAAATCTAATGGCTGAAAAAATGTCACGTCATTTAATGAAACCGGGTCGGTTTCACGGGTCGGGTTCATTAAATGACGTGACATTTTTTCAGCCATTAGATTTCTCAACTTCTAATCTCACCCGTCCACTCACACACTCACACAATAAGCTTACTCACACTATAACTTTTGCCGATATAGCAGTGCTTTTCTCAGTTTAAATTAATATATAATATAACATGAGATGGTTGTGTTTCTCGCCGTGCAGAAAAGGGGCCAGTGAAACGGACAAAAGAGAGTGCGAGAAGAGACAGAAGAAAGAACCTTGTAGCTTGTCGTATAGAATAGACTTTGATTCTTTCACTTTAGAAAGAGTGAGATAAAGAAACTGCTTGTAATATTATATCTGTTCCTCATATCAGTCACCAGTACTTAAGTAATGGGGTTTTATCCGTATTCTCTCTATGTTTTAAGTTGTCTCTCCTTGAAATTCTCGAACAGATTATACAATGCTGAACGCTGGTTTGTTTATTATCCAAGATGTATTTTTCGAAAGGTATCGGCGGTGGTCATGTGAAGGGAAGTGGGGTTGGTTCACTTTCACTGCGTTTTAGAAATTAGAATAGAATCTTCTTGGCTCTCAACTTGTAGAAAGAGAAAATAGGGATTTTTGTGTATGTTTTTGGGTGATTTTTCTAGTGATCGATGGTGGTGGGGCTCGGTAGGATCTGTTTGAGTTGCTGACAAGTTGTGAGGGAAAATCAGCCTTTGTTTCTAGATTTCCATACTATGTGGACCCCCTCGTCACTCTCATACAGATGTCTCGCATTATTCAGGCAAAAATGCTTAATAAAATTACTTGCTCTCTCATAAACTACTCATAGGCTCATTTCTGCACACCACACTTTTGATCTTAGGTCAAGTCCACCATGCTTATAACTTTACATCTCCTAACAAGCCGATTATCTTCATCAATAATGCATCCACCTTCAATTATGGTTAAGATTTGGATAATCAGCTGATTAGATTATCTTCTTCAACCCCATCATTAATCCATAATTTTTTTTTTACATTTTCTACATTTATAATTATTTGGAGTTCTGGCTTTTTGGGTACCCTATATGAAGTACATATATGGCCCTTTTTTCGTGTACACATTTTAATGATGTTTGAACAGGATCAGCTAGGAGGGAAATATTCCCGAAAATGTGCACGTAACATGAAGGAGGGAATAGGGTGGTGGAAAGAAGTATATGTTATCTAAGGAAAAGAACAAAACAAGTATCACGAGAATGGCATACTCTCAGAACCATAAAAATTAAAAGGACTTCTGTCTCCACGAGAGCCGCTGCAGTTGCTCAGAATGTGCAGATGGGTAAGGATGTGAGCGGGGAATTTAGAGGATAGAAATTAAAAGAGAGAGAGAAAGAAGCAAGTCTTCATTTTATATCGGAAGATCCCGTTTCGGAGTATTATCGAATATCGGGACTTGAAGCTGACAGTGCTGCTAACTTTGTTTAGTTTAGTTTTTGTTCCGTAATGGAGATGTGATCTGATAACAATTGAACAGAATTATTTAAGAATCAACCTGATACCAACTTAACCTAGAGGGGGTGAATAAGTTACCCGATTTTTCTTCTAACTATTTCAACTTTCAACAAAAAGTTTCTGTAAAAACTCTACCAAATCATATTAGTAATTTCAACAATCAAAATGACTAAAATACAAACACATTTAAGCAATGCGAATAATCACACAAACATCAGATCAAAATATTTAAAATCTATATCCAAGATTCTCAAATCAAGAACATCTGGAAATTTTGCTTGGTTTATACTAAGAAGCACTTTAAACAAGAACACAATTAAAAGAACAATCACCACTCAAAGACACAAATCTGGCGACGAAGAGAAAATCTCTTGGAAACAAATTCCAAGAAATAAAAACTCTTCGGGTCCGTAGGCCAGGTAACGATTTCACTAGCTTTCCAAACTCGAAATACAAGGTGATTTTTAGACTCAAGAATACCCACAATCCTAGTCTAACACACTTGTTTTTTTACCCAAAACACACTGTTCGGATCTGCTCCATTGCAGGGATCGAGAACCTCCCGTCCATTTGAAAAGCTAACTATCTTTACCTACCTATTCATATCTTGCCATTCTTCATTGCAAACCAGCAACCGCACGAACTTGGCACTTGGACCTTCAAGATTTCAGCAACCTCCGAAAGTCTTGAATTTATTTTTGAGGAAATAACAGTGGTGATCAAAATATCGAACTAAGAATCCTAAAGAGAGGGGTTTATCTTCAAGGCTTTATCTTAGTTCATACACACGAAGGCTTAGAAAACATGGACAAAAGTTTTCCAAGGGGTTTTTCGTTGAACATGCAATATCTGGATTTTTCTAAGCTTTCGTTATATTGAAAACGATCGAATAAAGGGGTTATAACCTGAGGGGTGACTCACGGTTAAAGTGGAAGGTTCTGAGCTTTTTGGGTCTTCATGACGTCATTAATTTAGTTAAAAATGTACTAACCAAATTCTGTTGTAGTTGTACTTCAATTCACGTTCCTGTCTGACTTCCAGCTGACATGACATTTATGAGGAAAAACTATATTTTCACAGCTATCTTCAATTCTTCATAGACGCTTTGACCCATCTTAATATCTCGGGAAATAAATTAGGTTATATATTAAGTATAGCCAACTAAAATATTCCCTAACACTTTTCCTTTTAAGTAAGAAAAAAAATTGAAATGTCACATGCAAATGCTTATAATCTCTTCTCCACTGTCCCTCTCTAGCTATAGTCTCTGGTATCCCTGTGTACTTGTACATTACTGATAAATTGCTTAGTTTGAATTTTTATGAAATGGGATTAATTTGAGATTGAGCTTAGTCTCAATTCAGTAGCATTGTAAGGTGACATTTACAGCATACTGGCTAGCTATAAACTCCACATTGCTCTCTCTCTCTCTCTCAGGAAATTCCTAACGGGTTCTTTGAGCTGCTGTTGAAGAAAAGAAAGTCTTGGCTTGTTCAGTAAGCTTCAAATAGTGTCTTGAAAACTTGGTGATATTTTTTTCTGGGGAAATCAAGTTTACTCCATGTTGATTCCCAAACATGGAAAAGTGCCGAGAACATGTAAAAAGTGCTAAATTTTATGGTGGGGAACCGGGACAGTTTAACTTTGGTTTTCCAATAATGAGAATCATAGGCATGATCAAAATAATCAGTTGAGAATCTATGTGAAATAATGAGTCATCATTTTCTTGTTCTTTCCCTTTGGTCCTGCTTCTGTCCCCATCATCCCCCCCTACAGTCACTTACTCATCACTTATGAATCCATCTATATTACTTTTATAGGATCCCTCATTAACCACTTTTTTTTTCTAAGCAACCCTCATTAACCACTTATTGCAATGTTTTCCCTGCAATCTTGTTCAGATTGTGACACCTGTGGAGTTACTGCATTAGAAGCTGTAGGAGACCTTGACCTTATTATGTTCCCCCTCCTTCTGTTCTGTTCTGTTTCCTATGTCTAACTCAACATGAAATGTGGTGTCACAAGCTGGTTAGGCATGATTCTTTGCACATTTGTCATTATGTTGATTACAATGCATGAAACGTCCATGCCTCCTAGGGAGAAATAAAGAGATGAGAGGATGGGGATGGGGATGGGGATGTACGTATATAAAACAAATATTTCTTGGGCCATTACAAAAGAAAGGAAAGGAAAAAGCCGAAACATTTTTACAGTTCTTCATGGAAACTTTTGGGGCCAATAATTCAATCACCTGGACAGGTCAGCAAAAAAGAAGCCGAGCCGAGGAAGAGCCAAGGTTGGAGGCTCAAAGTAGGCAGGCTACAGGGGCTAGAGAGAGAGAGCTATTGTAAGAAAGATAGTGAGTAAAGGTAGTAGTGGCCAGAGAGCATGACATTAGCCGTATGGTATTGAAGTTTGGAATATCATGGGAGAAAGTAGGAGAAGAAGAAGAAAGAAGAAGACGAAGGAGGAGAGAGAGAGAGATATGCAAATGGAAGCGAAGCATTAGAAGGAAGAAATGTCGTCAGTTAGACCAGGCTTTAAATCCCATCACGTAGTTCGATGTATCCTTTACCTTATATCTGCTAGAGGTAGTAGAAAATGATGGGGATTCGAAATCGAAGACTGTGTTTGGTAACTTTGGTTGGTGACATTAAACAACAAAGGCAAAGCTACAAAATAGAAAGAGGACACTCGTTTGACGTGAAGTGAAACCACCTTCCTCTCGTTTCTTTTCCTAAAAACTATTTGTTAAAAAGACACAGTTCCCACTCTGACCGAAATACCCTCTTCGAGGCTTCTCGATATTCAGCTTGCTAATCAGAGAAATTAGAACCGCAAACCCTCACTACAATCATAAGTTTTATGCACCTATTAGTTTCTCCAATTTATTTCAAATGTTGTAAAAAAAAGGTGCCAGAACATCAGGCAACATTGCCATCAATTCTGCGTTCTTTACAAACAGATCAGTGCTAAAAGAAGGTCTGTATAAGATGCAGAATTTTGAAAGAGAGCCACGAAAAGAGGGTTGAGGAAAGACCACGACTTATTTGGAACAGAAGTAATGAAGCGTTTGACTATTTTTTGTATCAGAGATAAAAAGGAAGCAAGAAAAGGAAGAAGGAGAGGGGTGGCAACGTCAATTTCTAAAGACAGTGCTGCTCTGTACCATCCTCCTGTGCGTGATTTTAAGTGGGTGTGCGCGGTCAGGACCTGAGAGAGAGAGAGAGTCACGGGTTTGTCTTGAAAGGCCCTTATTTCACAGTCCTAGACAGACAGACACATATTCTTTCTCACTACATAACCGAGGAGGGAAACAAACATATATTTTTATACCAGATAATATTTAGAAAAAAAAATTATACCAGATAATAAATAATATAAAAAGAAATTACCTTTTTGTTTTCTGAAGGAAAAAACAACAGCATTACACAGTACAACACCCCTCTTCAACATTTTTATCCTTCGACACTCCCAGTCTCACTCATCTCCTCAACCCCACTATTTTTCTCAGTCAGATCTTCTCCTCTCTTTCTGTCTCTCTCTCTCTTTGCTCGTCAGGAGAGGAGCTTCTGCTTGATCTTTCAATGGCTCTTATGCTAGACCATTGTGAGGGCATCTTGCTCTCTTTAGACTCCCACAAATCAGTCCCAGCTCCATTCCTCACCAAAACGTACCAACTGGTAGACGATCCGACAACAGACCACATAGTTTCTTGGGGCGAAGACGACACCACCTTCGTCGTTTGGCGGCCCCCTGAGTTCGCTCGCGACCTCCTCCCCAACTACTTTAAGCACAACAATTTCTCCAGCTTCGTCCGTCAGCTCAACACCTATGTACGTATATATGCCTCTTCTCGCCCACTCCTCGGTTAAGGTTAAAGGTTGATGCTTTGTGTTTTTACTGAATGGTTTTTTAATTTTTTGTTTGGGCATTTGCCAAAACTAGGGTTTTCGAAAGATCGTACCGGACAGATGGGAGTTTGCCAACGAGTTCTTCAAGAAGGGGGAGAAGCACTTGCTGTGTGAGATCCACAGAAGGAAAACTGCTCAGCCCCAAGTAGCCATTAACCAACAACACCACCATCACCATCCACATTCTCCTCTAGGCTTCAATGGCACGAGTTTCTTCCCCTTCCCAGGCCGAGTCAGCATCTCCCCCTCTGATTCCGACGAGCAAGCCAATTGGTGTGACTCTCCGCTCTCTTCCCCAAGAGGTGGCACAGGAATCTCGGTTATTGGAGGCAACTACAACACCTCGGTGGCGGCGCTCTCGGAGGACAATGAAAGACTTAGGCGAAGCAACTCGATGCTAATGTCTGAACTCGCTCACATGCGGAAACTTTACAACGATATCATATATTTTGTTCAAAACCATGTAAAGCCAGTGGCTCCAAGCAATTCTTACCCTTCGTCTTTACTTCTTTGCAACCCACCCGCAACTGCCACTCCTATTACTTCCATTGGTTCAACGGTGCAAAAGCCTTTGAACCACATTCTTGGGTACTATCCGGCTAAACCTAAGCAAGCCTCTCACCCCCATGTCACGAACTCTCCAAACAGTATATCAAAGAGCTCCGTGACAATTCTTGAAGAACATAACAGCAATGGCTTGAAGACGAAGCTGTTTGGCGTGCCCCTTCAATCAAAGAAAAGATTGCACCCAGAGTACGGTGCTAATCCAACAAACATGGAGCCTAGCAAGGCTCGTTTAGTGTTGGAAAAGGATGATTTACGCTTAAATCTCATGCCTCCTTCGACATGTTAGTTTCCTCATATCCGTTTGAAATCTAGGCTCCTTTTCACCTCCTTTTTTTGCTCGTTTGATGTTTTTTCCTTTCTTTTTCTGTTTCGGTCTGAAAGTCCGATGGTATTAATATTGGATCATATGTGTGTGCGTGCGTATGGGTGTTTGTGAGCGAGTGTGTATATAACTTTAGCGTCGGTATTATCGTTGTTTTCCACAGCCATGAATGCAGGTGGGTTTTGGGTAGAGTGAAGATCAAAGCAACTTTTGGAATCACCAATGCCATCTTTTCCTTTCGGTATTCTTCTTTTTCAGTGGTGCAATTTATTGCTCTCGATCATCGGATCTCTTCCGTTTCTTTTTCTGACTTCGATTCTAGATGTTCGGTTTCATGAATGCAGCAGAGAGAGAGAGAGAGGGGGATGAGACGTGATGGTAATGAAGTTTGATTTAAGGAAACAAGGAAAAAAAATAGCGATGAAAGAGTTGCAGTTGGTTCATTGACAATTTGCTGTAGGGCTTTCTCTGATTACGCCATTAATGGTTGATACGTACCATTAATCAGAAAAACTTCAGCTAAGCTCAAAGACCAATACAAAGAGATGTTATTTCAAAAAAGTAGCTGACACCCCCGCAAATCTTATATTAGCAACGTCATTATTGTTTTAATGATTACTATTATTGTCAAAAAAAAAAAGTTAGACCAAGAAAAAGAAGTCTGTCATGCTGTATGATGAAGGTTATAATCTCCATTTCTCGTTTCTATGACCTGTCAGTCACGCAAACGAGAGAGAGAGAGAGACTTTAAAAACAAAAGAGTGGGTCATTCGATGAAAGCGAAATAGAAGAGAACTGACTAAAACTGTTGTTTGAAATGTTTCTATCAAGGCTTCTATATACTTGTTCTTCTTCTTCTTCTTCTTCTGAAGACCAGAAACCTCTGCCTTTTCCTACTTTAACTACCTGATCAAAGTCCTCAAACTCTCTTTGGATCCTATCCTCTTTCTCTTCCCCTTCTTTCACCAATTCCAATCGCTTTTTCCTTCTTCCAGGCGAAAACCAGAAAGGACTGTGTGTGTGTGAGAGAGAGAGCCTTGAATGGTAGATGACCAAATCCTTTTTGCCCAAAAACCCAATCTCTTTTATGCCTTTGCTTGTCCGTCTGTCCAACATCCCTATTCAAGTAAAGTTTCGGATAAAGTTTGAAATTTCTACTGGTTTTTGCTTTTCTTAATCCTTGTTGTTCAGAAATTTCGTGCTCATATTAATCCAAGTGAGAAACCCTGCAAGACACGCGATGAAAGCAAGCTAAGAGATATCTAGTTCTTCTTTTTTCAAGAGATATCTACTTAAAGCCTCCAGTGAGATAGATTTCGAAGTATAACAGAATTAGGATATCTTTTTAGTGCAATGATTTCGTATCCAGAAAACAAAAACAACAAAAAATTACAAAAAACCCTATCCCAGTTTGACACCTGTGGTACCCCCATGCCCCTCCTCCCTAAGCTTTTGTCCCTTTTGGAGAGTCGCACGTGATTACAATATGCACGTGTTTAGAAGTAGGGATATACGGTCGTTTGGTCCAATCGAAGGTTTGTAGAAAAAGTGGGTGTAATGGGCTTCAAAAGTGGGATAAGGCTCATGGCGTAAAAGATGCTTTGGGAAGGAAGGAAGGGAGGGAGCGTTTTCGCATTGCTGAACAGCCGTATTCAACCACGTAAAGATCAATGCTCGAGGGAGCAGAAATATAAAGGGGCGGGGAAAAAGATGAATTTATGGGGTTTTAAAAAGAGCATGTTTGCTTCGTTTTTAGTCTTTTGGAGGTACTTTGTTGGCAATTTTTTTCTTCCCCTGTATTCCTTTTCTTTTTGTAGGAGTAGGACGCTTTATTGACCAGTTCTTATAATATGTGGTAAAGGCATACAGGAAGACCTAATTACAAGTCTACGGCAAAAAGGTTAGATGTACGCATGTTTTACTGTTCTCAAATAAGATCCACACATCTAGCTTATTCTTTGTGTATGGTTTTATTCAGCCACACGACATAGTTAGGACATATATATTCGATTACATTAATTGAAAAGTTGCCATATTTGGTATGAAAAAAGAAGAAGAAGACACATTAGCATATGCGTACCTTGGGCCGAAATGGGCCTTTACAGCTCTACTTTTTCTTAGATAGGGTAAGCAAACAAAACTGTTTTGGGCCACCGAGAAGGGTTTATGCAGGCAAGGTTCAATTATTTATGGGTCACGACAAAACGAAGTAGAAAGATCCGGAAAAGAAATCACTTAGAGAGAAGGCACATATGAAGAAAGATCCGATATCCTGTTGTTGCCCTCCTCCTTTTCTACCTGCATCTTTCCACTCACCATTTTCTCCCTCTTCCATTCCCACGAATTTTTGCAAATCGTCTATTGCAAGTACTGTAAATGCTTCCAGCTGCAATTGACGTTTCATCGCCTAAGCAACAAATTATTCAAATTTGTCAACAATATATTTTGACATTAAGGATATATGAAGGAAATCAGAAACAAGAACCAAGGAATAAGCACGTGCACAATCTGTACGTCCAAGTTGGATGCTTGTATGCCCAAACAAAAGGAAAATGAAAGAGAACCTGTACACCCAAAGAAAAAGATTAAAAACACAGCAAATTTGGGTTCTTTGTCGACAGTGGAGTTATGTTTTGCCCTTGACAAGATGTCTAAGATCCCTAATGTTGTTTGTGCGCGCAAGGTTGTTCAATGCCGCTGGATTGGGGGATAAGGGGGATGATGGGGATAGTTGGGTTTCTGTGGAATTAGGGTTTTCAATAATGGGGTGGGGATGGGGCAGGGGAGATGGGGCTCCCAATCTTCTCTTTTTTATTTTTACTAAACTTAGGCCACATAGATTTTTTTTTAATGAGGTGTCTCCCAATGATTGGTTATGAGGTGTTTATAATGACCATGTCAGCATTTTTCGTCCAACTATTGACGAGAAAATGGACAGAGGTACCATATTATCTCGTTTGAGTGACTATATTATAATGACCATGTCAGCATTTTTCGTCCAACTATTGACGAGAAAATGGACAGAGGTATCATATTATATGGACTAAATTGTTCAATTTCGTACCGCATAGACCAAATTATAATAGAATGAAATGACATTGACTATTTGATTAATTAAAAAAGTAATCACATCTAATATATTTACACACAACTTTTTTTTTTCATCCTTAGGGTGGTGTGCACATGACTGACTGCACATATACCTCATGTCATACTCGGAGAAAAAACGATATACTGTCATCAGTATTACTCACTATAAGGACACACATTCATGCATGTTTATCAATTTTAAAGTTAAAGTGACACGTTGTTAATAATATATAATGAAATAAACAACTCAATTATATTCCAGGATGCATTTATCAAGTGCTATTTGTCCATATATATTTCAAGAAAAACATTTCTTGTTTTTCCATTTTGATGTGAAAATTTTATGTGGTATCAATTATTTTAACAGATAAAAAGAAACCAGTCAGAGCAATCAAATTTCGTGGGTAATAAATGGACTTAAAGAATTAGTGCGAATACTGATATACAATTTCAAGTGAAAATTCGTCCTCGTGATGGTTAGCATTTTTATCTAATTAGTCTCTGAGTTTTAAAATTTATTTTCTCAAGTTCAAAATCCATAAAATTTGAAGGCTTGACGCTGGATGAATTTTAGGGTATGTTTGTTTAATGGTCTTGAAAATATATATTTTTATTTCAAAAATATTTTCTAATCCAATCATTTTTTTTACACAAAAAAACATTTGAATTTTCAATAAATATTTCTATCTAACCATTAATCTCAATAATTTTAAAAAAGAAGAAAAAATGTTAGAATGAAGAGTGGAGATAAGAAATAACAAGAGACATGAGATTTTAAGTGAGTTCGGTTTAGAAGATTTACATCCACTGTGAAAGCCCAAATTACTGTGTGTTTTTTATTATAAGTGCATACATATTACAAATTGAAGGTATCTATTTATAGAGACAATACAAAGTATAATATAAAAATATTTATACATTTAAATTTGAATATCTAAAATTTAAATCTTGAAAACGATATCTTTGATATCGTGATAACCGTAATATCATATCAAATATTTAAAATTAGATTATAATATTATCTTTTACAAAAAAAACTTTTTCTAAAAAAACTTATAAAAATTACTCTCACAAAAATCTTATTTCTAAACATATTTTTTTTACTTTCGTATTCTACGAGAGAATAAATTTTTAAAAAAGTTTATCTTTCCAACAATTATCACAAACATAAAAAAAACATATCATAAACAATTTTCTTAATTATTACAAAAAAATATATATTAGTTCCCAGGACTAGTTTGATTTATTTTAAACCTCAATAACTAATCAAATAAAATAGTAAACCACGTGCATGAATTATTTATCCAAAACGAATGACCTGGAAAGTGCAATTGGGGGCGCATGGGTAATGCGTGCCTAATGGCGTAGGTGTCTACAAGTATGTTTAAACTCCAATTTTTTTTCTATGGGGGAAAGAAAAAAAAGGGAGAGAGACACAACCACTATTGCTTCGCTGGGAGAGAGTGAACTCAACTCACAGCGGTCAGTCGAACACACCTTCAAAAGGGCCTATCCTTTGAAGGGGAACTACCAACTTATGAGTCGAGCTCCCTCTCTATCCAGTAGCGGTGTGGGATGGAGACTTTTCGTTTCTTTTTCTATGGGGGGAAAGAAGAAAGGGAGAGAGACACAACCACTATTGCTTCGCTGGGAGAGAGTGAACTCAACTCACAGCGATCAGTCGAATGTTTAAACTACAATTACTTCAATTATTTACGAGAAATTTCTATCTCTTGCTACTTTTTTTTACCATTAGGAGTAACAGGTAGGTGATATTAGCTTCCTATACTAGTCAGATCTAAATGCTCCTTGGAATTACTTTTTTTTTTGGGAAAATAAGCTCCCTCTGAATTTTATAGGAACAACCAGTATCCTCTTTGTCCTTATAGTCCTCAAAAGAAAACTTTCTAATCATGTTCTTCACTATCTTTCCTACGGACTCGGATTCCCTCCTAAGAGGGAAGCACCGAGTCGGTCCTAACAGCCCGTCGGATGGGTGACACCGAATTAATGAATCCATCCGACAGCCTGTATTAAAATGCATTAAAAAATTTAAAATTAAAGTTGGATGTTGTTAACGGCGAGTAAAACTCACCGTTTCACTAAAATTCTCCTCCTCACGTTTGTTCGAAACTCAAGACGCGCGCGACCTTGCACGCAAGCCGCGCGCGACAGGACTCCAGTGGTCAAATAAGGGGTATATTGGTTGTCGCGCGCGCACCCCCGCTCACGGGGCGCGCACGACAAGCTATCCCTTTGAGTTATTCTTCATTGTTCATGCTATTTTTTAAAATATCAATTTGTTGCTGGCATGCTTTAATGAAAGCACTAACCTGCAAAGAATTGATTCAGGAAAAAGTGAGCATATTCTAGACAATGTCAGCTTATAGTAATAAATGAACAAGATGATTTCTTTTTGTGTAACAAGGGAAATGCAAGAGGATTTCAGATCAAAAATGGTCACGAACTAATTAACATAATTAAAAAATGGTCCTTGTTTTTGTCTCTTTCTCTGTCAATCTCTCTCTCTTTTTTTTTTACTCTTTTGTTTGAATCCAATTGGAATTCAACTAGGTTGCAAGTGAATAAGGGAAGCTACTTAGAAACCATCATCGCGTGGTGTTGTCCACTTTTACGTGCCTATCGTCTTTCACCTCTAAGAAAAATATGATAAGAAAAGGAGGGTTTTCTAGATATGAATAAATCATTACAACAGATCGTACAAATTACTTTTCCCCAACGATCGTGCATGGTCCAACTGCATTATTTGTAACATGATTCCACAGAAGGTTTAAAATTAGTGAAAAATATTCTTGCAGTACTACTCGACTTTTTCTTACAATTAGGTGGTTTCCAGTGACAGAGCCTTGGTAATTACCAAGGTTGTCGCGCGCGCGATGCATTGCGCGCAGGGCGCGCGACAGCCTTGGTACTTACCATGCATCGACGCGTTCTGAGAGTCGCCGCCACCGCCGTCGCCGGAAGTGCAGTACGCGACATTTGGTTGTGGCTCCACGAGAACCGCCTCACAAGCTCGGCTCGCAGCTCTTGCGAGAAATGCTTCGCCTTCGCAACCACCTCCGCCTTCAGCTCCTGCGAGAACTGCCACAGCTTGTTTGAAGGGCATCTCTTGATCGACGTCGACCTGGACACCGGAGCCGACGAGGAGGCCGGAGCTTGAGCTCCGTCTGACTCGTCGTCAACATAAATAATAGTCGCCGGCTCCACGCTCCGAAGCACAATTGTATTTGTCATCTTGAAGATCGAGCGTGACTTCAACGAACTCCTTAATGAAATTACAATCAGTTCCATTCATTACAATCAGTTCCAGCTGGCGAGGATCCAGAGCTCATAACCATTCTATCGGGAACGGTGTCGGAGGCCCAACGTCGTTTGTGCTTAGGATTATTGGCCTCCATCATATCAATGTGTTGTTGCTTAAAAATTAATAAAAAAATTCATGTACTCTCAACTCTGTCTAAGAAGTAATAGATGGAGTACTAGAGAGAGAGAGAGGAGGAGGTTGGAGAAAATGAGGTGAGAACCACCAGTGCCACAAGCCGAGTTGACCCAGATAAGTTTTTGAAGGAGTCTCGAAGGGCAGGGAGGGACCAACTCAAAGTCAGAGAGATCTGGGTCTGTCGCTCGCGGCCTGCGCGCAAGGCCGCGCACGCGTTGCTCTGGAGTTTCAAACAAAGGTGAGAATCAGTGAAACAGTGAGTTTTGATACTTAACGCCTCATTCAACTTCCGTTTCTTTGATTTTTGTTTTTTTAAGCTATTTTAATACCGGCCGTCGGATGGGTGACACCGAATTAATGAACCCATCCGACGGCCGGTTAGGACGTACTCGGTGCTTCCCTCTTAAGAGGGAATCCAAGTCCCTTTCCTACTTTGTGCAAGTGCGTATATACGAAATTTTATGATTTGTAAAATATATTTTAATCTTAATTTAGATTAGAAATCTTTGTCATAGTTGGGTTATATATGTTGTTAATTTAGATTATGCCTCATGTTATTTACATATATTTATTTTTAAAATTAATTTGATATTATCTAATTACTAATTTTATACACTTTGTTCTATTTAGTCAAAAATTTTGAACGAAAATAAATTTTTTTATAATTAAAATTATGGAAATACCTCAATTTACTTAATGAATTATCTTATACAAAAAATGAGTTAAAATTATCGACATTTTAATATCTAATTGGGTATAAAAATTTGACAAATACAAAATATATTATAATAATAATAATTAGAGGGTATTTCAAACTCAATAGTTTAGGTATAATATTGCACTAATTGCCGCTCTCTAAACAAGCATTTTAGGGACTCTTCCCAAGTCTCAAGCTCGATCGATGGAGGTAGTGTTGGCTTCGTCTTCTCTCGACGCCGGAATCGGCTGCTGGGACTTGCAAACGGTAGCGGAGCTACTCCGTTACAAATCTTGCGCCTCTCCCCCTCACGGCCTCGTCTGCGTCGGCCAACGCTTCCTCGCCTCCTCTCAACTCCGTGACCCTTCCGCCTCCTCCGGCTCCATACTCTACTGGTCCTGGTCCAAGGTACCATTCCCTCTTTTTCCTCTTCCCTTCTATTCTGTATCCCGAACTACGCTTTATCATGTTGCTCACCTGTTAGACAATATGACTCTATGAACTATTGAGTTAAATAGATATATTTTTTCTCATTATATTCCTTATAGCTGTATCTTCGATTGTACAGCCTCAGGTAGAAGTTAAGAGCTTTCCAGCGGAAGGTATTAAGCTGCTCGCCGCTAACCGCGAAGGCACTTACATTGTTGGTGGTGGTGTATCAGGGGATATTTTCTTGTGGGAGGTACATGAAGGTGATTGTCTCATGTGGCGGCTGTTTACCCTGTGTAAATACCAATAATGCAGGGAAACAAAGTAGAGAAATTTGTATAAACCAACAAGAAGGGACCTTTTTAACTGCGTTGAGGTTCAGTTCAGGCAACTATGAAGAGTGATGTGTTTCTAGGTCAAATTTATCATGTTTGACTTTGAATAATAGTTCTGAATGACCAGGGGTCCAGGACAAAGAGGCAGCAGTACCACGCATAGCATCTGTGCAAATCAGTGCCAGTTCATACTGCCAAACCTGTTTTTAATAATCGGAGAAGTGGTCATTTTTATTTCCAGACAAAAAGAGTCTTTAATATATTTCCAAATTTGAGCTAAACCAACAAAGATCAGGGTGTTTTTCAGGTAAAAAGACAAGGTAGAATGGGAAGGGTTGGGTGCAGTGAAGAAGGGGTAATTTAGTAGTTTGTATGTAGCAGTTGTGTTTGGTTCTCAACAATTTTGCTGGTCATTTTGCATATGATGGCAGGCATTGTACTTCATCTTGTTACGTGTCTGACTTGTTTTATGGAGCATCGCTTTGTATTTATGCCCCCCCCCCTTTCCCTCTCTTCACCGATGATGCGTTCTAGAGGATTGCATGTGATGTCAATACTTCTTTTGGATTCTTGTCCGATATATTGTAGCTTTCCTTATTCTATACCTTTTCCCAGGTCTGGAGCTTGTCAAAGGGGAAATTATTAAGAAATGTTGTATTCCCTTCAATAATTGATGCAATTGCACTTGACCCTGGCGAACATGTCTTCTATGCTGTCAGTAGGGATGGCAAGATATACACTGTTGCACTTAATGCTGAAAGCACCTCTAACAGCAATTATGGGTTGCATATTATAAAATCAGTATTGAGTCACAGGTTTTTCTCTTTTTATTTTCTTGCATTTTGTGGAATAACAGAGGTTTTAACATGATTTATATCTGGTTTTAGTTGTTGGCCTTCCTCTTCTAAATTCTTTGGATTCATATTTTTTGTGTGTTTGATGATAAATGCAGTCATAATGCATTGCCTCTAAGGAAGTTCCAATTCAGGAAAATGGTTTGCTCTGCTGAGGAGCCATATGTTTCAGCATATTCATTGTCAAATGCTCCCCACAGTGAATGTTCCATACCATTTCTTGCTTTTCTGTAAATAGGGCCATTATGATGTCTGAGTAATATATTGTTGGATGTCCAGTTCCAACATACATGGTTTGATTGATCTGACTTACCTGACTAAAGTCAACTTGACTTTGAAAGGTTAAGGCTAGATGTGTAATTAGATGGGATTTGGGAGTGTTTAGCTTACAGCCCTTCGTAGTTTGGCTTGATTGCGTCTCCAATCCTTTTTACTGGAGCTTTCCTTAGGTACCCTTATCATTATTATTTTTTTCACCCCATTCGCTCAGAGTGGTGTTCCAGATTGATTATGGATCCCTTAATATTTCTAAAACTGTGTTGCCTGATTTGATTTGTTTACGGGCAGCAAGCTTTACCGGCTAGCTTCGTGATTCTGTTGGACTATTGGTTATGCCTGTTGCTGAACCTATTGATCATGGACCTTTTCTCATTAATTTGTGCTTCATTGCAACTCCTTTTAGTCAGAAAACAAGTACCAAAGTTACCTGATTTATTGTGAGATATATTTTCTACTCTATTTCTCATAGTGTTTTGGTGGAAGATTGTTACATGTCTTAGATAAGACAGCAATCCCTTATAAAATTGACTCTAGAAATTGGGTTCCGTTAGTATCAGCCTATATGATCTCTTGATTAGTAACTATTTTTTTCTGATTTTGTACAGCAAGGCTGTTACATGCTTATCATATTGTGCAAGTGGAAATTTATTAATTTCTGGCTCAGAGGATGGTATCGTACGAGTTTGGGATGCTATAACTCACAACATTGTTCGTGTCTTCAAACATGCAAAAGGTTTGCCCAAACTATCTGTATAATTGATTCCATGCGTTTTCATAGCGTTTTGTGTTATTACAAAGGAAAACTGACAAATTTAATACTTTTTTTATTTTTCGTTGTATTATATGTATTTTTGCTTTTCATTTGTTTTTTTTGGTGCCCTTGCTGATATCTGATGTAATAAACAAATGCATACACCAGCTCATATCTTTAATCTATAGTTTTCTTTAAGGATGTAATGTACAATTATACAATGCCGGGTGATCGTAACTGTTCGTTTAACATCCATCTTTTTATTTATATATTAGCTTATTATCGAATTTGAGACATATAACACCCAAAGGAAATGTACTACTTGTTTCAGTCAGGGTTTGGTGGGAATGAGACAAAGATATAGCTACCAAGTCTCTGTATGTGTTCTTCATTTCGTCCCCGCCTCCAAATTCATTCCGTTCATTCCGACAAGTATATGATAAGTTGGTTTGAGAAACCTACCCGGTGATACTTCTAATATACGGTAGATCTGCCACTTCTAAGCTCTAGAAACAAATAGCCAATTGAAGATGCAGATCTAAGTCTATATTGTTAGAGGGAAAATCACTTTGGGCCCCCGAACTATGGGGTCTCATTTTGGGGGGTGCGAACTACCAAGTTCGTCACATTGAGCCATCGAGCTTCCAAAATTAATTAATGTGCGCCCTTAGATAAGATCTGATCATCAAAATCGTCCCACATGACCCATTTTATCATAGGATCTACTTAGAGGGCGCACATTGATAAATTTTGTAGTTCAAGGACTCAATGTGACAAATATGGTGGTGCCAAGTGAACTTTAATTGTGAGGACATCTCAGTTCCTTTCTCATTTGAAATATGTTATGGCATTTTCCCAATCTAAAGTATGTATTTCAAGTAACCCTTCTGTGGTTTTGTGGGAGTTTTAAGTGGAATTTTGCATCTACTTTTTTGTATTGTAAATAATATTGCAAGTTATCAAGAACCTCTCCCTGCCTCCTTGCATTTTTTTTATCTGATTTTCCACACCAGAAATTTGCTCATTCATGTTCTGCTGTTCCTTGCTTTACACTGCAGGTCCTGTGAATAATATTCTTGTTGTTAGACAAGATCTAAACTCTAATTCTCGGCCAAATTCACAAGCTCCCTCGAGAAGACATGGGTCATTATTGCCACCTGCACTGGAGAAATATGCAAACCCAATGGATGAAGATGCAGATGTGAAGGCTGTTATGAGTCTTCACTCTTCTTGTGCGAAATCAATGGATGCCTCATACTCGAGTTCTCTTGTGATCAATAACCAAATCAAAGAACTTCAGGTTTGCTTAGTAGATGTTGATCCACCTCTATTATCGTGTGTGTGTTTGTGTTCATGTAGGTAAGGTGGTATTGTATGTGCCTGTTTATCCATTTCTTGGTTGCATTCTTAATAGAGGTATCATGATTTCGTGAGCACCTGAAACCTGTGTCTAATCTTTCTTTTGGGCTATCCTCAGCAACAAGGTTCTTCTGGTGCTACCGAAATGGAGGTGGAAAGACTAAAGCTTGATTGTAGATGCTCTATGCAGATGGTTCAGCAGTGGAAGAAAATGTATGAAAACTTGAATCAATTCTGTGTGAACGAGCTTTTGGATGATGATCAAGCATGAATATCCAATGGGAACTCTAGCTGAGACATGGTTATTCTTATTGCACTAGCAGCTCTGATTTTAAATGAACCTTCCATTAGTTAGGATACTGTTGTTCTGACAAGACGGGGGATACCATCTTCTATTAGTTTTGTTTTTTGTTAAAGTTATTCTTCTTTCTATTCCTCCCCTTTTCCGGTGAGGGATGAACTTCGTTTTGTTTTTAGATTCAATACTAAAGTGACCACAAAATCCTTTAGATATGAAATTGACTGATTAGAGATCTTTCATTTAGATTATAAATTGCATTCAGATTTGCTTCTTAACTGACAGATGGAAGAATCCTACGAGGTCTGTAGGGTGATGGAAGAATCCCCAGCTCACCCACGCTAGGACTGCACAACCAAAGATTCAGTTCGATTTTTGGATCGGAATCCGGTTGGACCGAATTTTCGGTTGTGCCTAAATTAAAAGACCGGACCACTTATAAGTGGTCCGCTCCAAAGTGGTCCAGACTGAATTTTTTCTCTCTAAATATGGTTTGCATAATATTTCTAACACCCTAGATCTCATATGGTAGAGAAGGAATAAAAAAATATTTATAATACCCTAGATCTCATATTATGATCAATTATGAAATTAAAAACTTATTAATTAATAGACGTTTTAAAATTAATTAATAGACTATATATTCAAAGAAACTATCAATATTAATTAATAGACGTTTATTTTTTAATTAGTTGACTATATATTCAAAGAAACTATCAATATTAATTAATAGACGTTTTAAAATTATCCTTCAATATGAGAGAAAGTCAATCCAAAATTGATTTTGTTTCCATTTGAACTCTTTATATGCAAATTTTCATGAATTATATTATGATAGAAACAAATATCCCCTAAGAATTGTTGGTGATAATGAGAGAATTTTTAGGTGAGATTTTTGTTTCCATTTAAATTTAAATTTTCTCATCTCTCTTTAAAAATGCAAATTAAGTATTAAGAATTGTTGGGTAATAAAGAGAATTTTTAAGTGAGATTTTATTTTATTTTTTGAAATTGAATTCCTCAACTCTATCTCTCCCTCTCTCACATCACCCCTCTCGGCTCTCTCCCACTCTCACTCCTTTTAAATACAAATTAAGAATTGTTGGGTAATAGAGATAAAAATTTTATGTGAGATTTTATTTCCATTTAAATTCTCTAATTCTCTCTTTAAAATTGAAAACTACTAATTTTTTAGGAACTTTTCTCTCCCACTACCTCTTCCGGCTCTCTATCACTCTCTCTTTAAATGCAAATTAAGAATTTAAATGTAAATTAAGAATTGTTGGGTAATAGAGATATAATTTTTAGGTGTGATTTTATTTCCGTTTGAATTTGAATTCCCTAATTTTCTCTTTAAATTTAGAAATTATTAATTTGTTAGTAACTTTAGTCTTTGGTATAAATGATAAGAATATAATTGTTAGAAATTAAATTCCTCAACTCTATCTCTCTCACTACCCCTCTCGGCTCTCTCTCCCTCTCTTTCACATCTTTCTCTCTCTTCCTCTCTTTCAAATTTCACCTCTCTCCCTCTCTTTGTCTCTCTCCCTCTCTCTCACTTCTCTGTCTCTCTCTCCCCAACACCTCTCTTACTCTCTTCTCTCTCCCTCTTTCTTTTCTCTCTCCTTCTCCTCCGCACCTCTTCTCTAGTTTTAAGTTTGTATAATTTATATTTTAAAAAAATTAGAATCAAAATTTAAAAATTTAAAAAATATTTATTATTATATATTAATAAATCCAGTCCGGTCCGGTCCAGTTCCCAAAAGGTTTGGATCGGACAGGACATGATATATCCGGTTTTCTAAATTCGATTCAGATTTGAACCACTAAAACCCCAAATTCGATCCGATTTGGTGCAGCCCTAACCACGCTCGCCCCTACCATGAAAAATTTCTCTCCCATAAATATCTTGGACCAGTGGCGGAGCCAAGGGGTGGCAAGGGGGGGCGCTTGCCACCCCTTAGTTTTGTAATTTTTTTTAATACACGTAATTGTCAACAGGCAACCAGGTCTGCCCCTTTGACCCAATCCAGCCCGTCCCCCCTTTCACCTCTTTGTGAAAAAAAAATACAAACAAATAAAACATAAACGACATCGCTTGAGAACTTTAGACACTTTTCTAAATTTGTCTTGTTGCGGTTTACCGAATGAATATAATTATATTAATATATGGTGGATTTGGTTAATTGATTTATGTCTTTATTTTTTTTGTCTAGTTGGTTTTAGTTAATTAGTTTGGTTATGTTGCTATAATTTCTCGTTTTCCTCTGTCGTTTATGTAATGTGTTGCAATTTGGTCAAATTTTCATACACTGCTCAATTGTTTTTTCAGGTTAATTTTGAAGCTCAAATTATATTTGATGGTGGGCTTATTCAAGTAATTTGTATACTAAAACCTTATTAGAAATTTAGAAAATGATCTAGTGGATTGTTGGTTGATATTGGAAGGTGGTCTTCGTGAATTGTTGGAGATTGGAGGTCAGGACTTATGTTGATTATGTTGGATTTTGAGAAGTTGTTAAAATTGAAATTGAAGGGTAGTTGGAATACAGTGTGGTTGGAGATTGGAGGTCAAGACTTATCCAAGAAGCAATATGAGAAAACAATGAGGTGTTTTAGGGAGTTATGGTTCAAAAATTATGAGTGGTTGGAATACAGTGTATCAAAGAATGCAACGTATTTTTTGTGGTGTTATCTGTTTAGGCAAACTAGAGGAGCAAGATTCGGGGCGGACGTGTTTATATCTACGGGGTTTAGCAACTGAAAAAAAGCAACAGAGGTTGGACATTGGTCTTACCAGTTGCGACTGCAACCGTTGAAAGAGTGTTTTCTGCGATGAAGATTATCAAGACTGAGTTACGTAATAAGATGAGGATGAATTGATAAATAATAGCATGATAGTATACATCGAGAAGGAAAATTTTGAAACTGTTGAGAATTAAGCTATTTTGCAACATTTTTAGAATATGCATATCCGTATGATCCAATTGCCACCTCGCAGTGTCAGCAAATAGAACGGTACATGTATTTTTATATTTTTAATACTTTTAGTCATTGATTTTTGATATTTTAACTCTAAGAGACTTTTTGCATTAAGTAGAAATTTTTTTGAGATGTCATTTTGCCTTACGAGTTTGGCCCCCTCCACTTAAGTCCTGGTTCTTCCACTGTCTTGGACAGTGAGCTTAGTTGCTACTTGATTGTTTACTCTTACCCCCCAAGTAAAATCTGCTTCACCATGAGGCTCCTTTCCTCATTATGCCTCATGAATCACGAGCAGCGGCGGAAGCCATTAATTTAAACAGCGAGCCCAATTCTTGCTCTATCATGTCAAAAACGAGCCCGGAAGAGAGAGAGCGAGATGAAATCAGAGATGGGGCCCATTTCTTATTGTATTGTATTATATTAAAGGCTCATTTTGGTTCTTCTCCGGCGCTGCGGCTGCCTGTAGGTTCCCGATGAGGAAGGGAAAGTAGAGAAAGTGGAAGAAGCAAGAATTATTCCACTGTGTTTGTTTGCTTGTATACGCAGTATTTTAATGCATATACAAGTGTTTTAAATGTGCAGTGGGGGAGAGGAGATAAGGTGGTGCAACGGTACGCGATAATGCAAAGTAAATAAAAACCCACTCAACATCGAGATCTCTCTCTTCTTGTATCTTTTTATCCAATCCAACCTCTTCTCAGGGACGATGTCCCTGGATTCAATACCAGAGCGAGTTTGTGAGTCAGTCTAATTAATGGCGCCCACGCCCTCCATGTATACCAAATGCAAGGTTTGGGGAAGTTTCAGCCTCTTAGCAAATGCAACCTCCAGATGTTATCATGAAAAGAGTCCACTCTAGATGTTTTTGGGAGGGTCCATAAATAGACCCACGCCTTGATGACGGATGAAGAACTGTTCAATATTGAATTTACGTATCTCGAATTCCTCTATATTGAACTCCAATAATAGCGACTTCGTCGTCTCTTACCGAAATTACAGGTTTTCTTTATTTGAAATTCCTTCGATTAGAAATTAGGAACAATGTACCTTGGGTGGTGTTACAGAAGTTCGTGAGGTTCCCGGCAGAAGAAAAAGGTGAAAATGAAGAGGAGGAGAAATAATAACAAGAGACGAGAGATTTTAAGTGGTTCGGTCTAGAAGACTTACATCTACTGTGAAAGTCTTCTATGCCTGTATTTTGTATTATGAGTCCATACATATTACAATTAAAGATCTCTATTTATAGAGATAATACAAAGCATAATAGGAGAATATCTTATATTTAAATCTCTACATTTGAATTTGAATTTGAATCTTCGTAACAATATCAAAATTTTGATATTGTGATAATCATAATATCATATCAAATCTTTAAGATTTGATTATGATATTATCTCTAATATCCTCCCTCTTGATCTTTGCTCCCTTGCTGATCTTTGCTCATTTGCTGATCAGATATATATATTTTTTGAATTTGATCAGACCTTGAAATCATATCATAGTCACACGATCTTGAATACATGCTAAAAATGATCGGACCTTGAAATTATAGGCACACGACCCTTGTCAAACATATCTCTGCTTTGTCTTTTTTCTCTCTCTCTTTCACTCGCCTATTTTTTTTCTCTCAAAAAACGAAGATTTGATGTAAGTACAGCGGAGGTGAAATTCACCAACTTTTAAGGATGCAGAATTTTGTTCCTCTGATACCAAGAAGAAAAATGTGAAAATGAAGAGGGGGGAGAAATAATAACAAGAGACAAGAGATTTTAAGTAGTTCGATCTAGAAGACCTACATCCACTGTGAAAGCCCTCTATGGCTGTATTTTGTATTATGAGTCCATACATATTACAATTGAAGATCTCTATTTATAGAGATAATACAAAGCATAATAGGAGAATATCCTATATTTAAATCTCTACATTTGAATTTGAATTTGAATCTTCATAACAATATCAAAAATTTGATATTGTGACAATCATAATATCATATCAAATCTTTAAGATTTGATTATGATATTATCTCTAACACCGGCCTCCCCCCTACGCCCTCTCCCTTTTTTTATTTTTTGACCACGACGAGTCAATGGGAGTCATATTTTGTATTTCATTTTCAAACAAACATATCTATTTTTTTTCAAATAAATACATTTTTCACCTATGAAGTTTGACACATTTAACTATAAATTAGGGCGGTGCATAAGCGGTGGCGGTTATGCCCTCCACCGCTATGGGCGGTTGTCCAAAAATGGACACCGCCCCCGCCACCGTGAAGGGAGGAAACCGGCACTTAACTGTGCCGGTTTTGCCAGTGACGGTAACACACTAACAAACCCAAATCAAATTCAAATCCAAATAAAAAAATCCAAATCCAAATCGCATGAGAATCTCCAGTCCTCCACGAAGACCCAACAAACTTAACAAATCCAAATCCACATCCCAAACCCAACAAATCGCAAACCCACATCCCAAACCCAACAAATCGCAAGAGAATCTCCACCAAAACCCAACAAATAGAGCACTAGATTTAACAACTGCAGCAAATCCGCAAGTCTCCACCAAAATCCAGCAAATCCAGCACATCTGCAAGTCTCCATTTGCTAAAGATTTAACAAGGAAATCTGAGAGAGAGAGAGAGAGAGGCAGATAGAGAGACTGAGAGGGAAAGAGAGACTTACCACGGTGGCAGACGACGACGAGGAGGGCGGAGGGGCACTAGGCAGTGGGTAGACGAGAACGAAGGGGAGGAAGGCCGTGAGCATTGGCTGAGGACTGAGGAGTGAATCGCGAAGGGGGGAAGGAACCCTAAAAGCATATCATTAACCCACAACGACGCCATTTGCGTATGTAAAAACTAAAATAAATTAAAACGGTTTTGGCGGTGAACCGCCTAGTGGTGGGCGGTTTCACGGCCACTGCCATTTTCACCGATTTTTGGTGAAAATGGCCACCGGCACCGCCCCCGCTACTAAGCGAGGAGCGGTGACCAATACCGGTACCGGTGGCGATGACTGGTACCGGTGAACAACCCTACTATAAATTATCAACTTTGACATATTACACCCTCCAACTAGTAATGTTATACACTTTGTACTTTTTGTTCGAAGATAATACTTCAGATGATTTAATGAATTGACAATAATATTCTTGACATATATAAAATGTGCCAAAGATATCATGATTTCGATCTTAAAACTTGAGAAGTGGTGCAAAGTGCATGTCTAAGATTGATAATTGGGAGATGTAATGTGTCAAAATTGATAATTTAAGATGTAATGTGTTAAATTTCTTATAGTTGATAGGTGAGAAGTGGACTTTATTTATTATTATTTTTTACTTTGTGATCAAGAATTCATTTGATTCCATACTAAAACAATTCGGCAACTATTCTTACATGTACATTCAAACCTCAGCCTATTTTCAAACAAGCTCAAGGGCATGTTCGTTTTCAAGTTTTTTCTAGAATTCAAATATATTCACAAAACTATCACTGAACATCTTAAGAATTCAAACACAAACACCAATATATTTAACACAATCTCTAACAACTTTTTATACAAACTTCAATATATATTTTTTAAAAAATTATATCAAATTATCTCTTTATTTTTTTTTATCTAATTTCAATATTTATTTATTAAATAATTATATCAAATCTTTCATTTATACAAATACCTGCTATTTTACACTATTCTACTTTTATAACTTTTTACAAAACTAGCACGTGAGTGTCAGATGCATGAGAAAATAGGAGTGGTAAAGATCACCCTCCCTCCCTCCAGGCTGTAAGTTCGTTACCATTAATTCCAGCGCATGAAGCAGGGTTGCATCAGAATCTGATCCATCTCGAAAAGCGTTCTTTTGCAGTGAAAGGAGGATGCTGAGGCTGTTCCTGCAGCTAGCACATAATGAGGATAATGGACCAAGTTGAATACACAAAGCCCCTCCTACTGGACCATTGCCACCTGTACATTTTCCGATAGGTCAAATGCGCACCGGATCCCCACCGCCAACCGGGAAAGTATCTCATTTAAAGGTGTCTGGTGAGTGGTGAGATTTCTGACATGTGTCATGTGAGTGGGGCTCTATGGTTTCTACAGGAAAGTGAAATTTTAAAGCAAAGTTAGACTTCAGCAGTTCCACTGACATATACACTCAATGTATACAATAAGCCAGTAGCAAATTTCACAGAACAAATTATTCCTGCACCATCAAAAGCACTCATGCTTTTCCGTGGGAGCGTCGGTAGATCTTAAACCCTTCTATTTGGGGAGCCGCAGAATTTACTGATGGTGCATGCAGTGTAATTATCAAGAGGGAAATCACTTGTATACGTCATCTGACAAGTTAAATTTTTACTTTCCCTCTCAAATCATAACTCTGGCGATAGTGATGTGCTATTTAATTTTAAAGTTCACGGCTGAGACCAGAAAAGTTTGGTGTCTGACAAAAAAACAAAAAAGAAGAAGATCAAGCAAAAGAAAAGGAGAGATCAATTTGCAATAGCAGAAGCCAGAAGGGAAAGAGCGTTAATGTGCAGTTTTTACTATAAAATATCCAACCACTTGTTATATATATGGTGTTGCCATTAGATTGATTGTCTGTTCCCTGTATCACTATTTTATTCGCTTCTCTTAATTTCTTCTCTTACCCTTACTTTACTGAACTACAGATGGAACTCTAGTCTGCACTCTTCTCTTCTTATCTTCCCCATCCTGCTGTCCATCTGCTCCTCAGTCCTCAGTTTTTCTAAATACTTTCAGTAAACCTATTTTTTTGCAGCAAATACAAGTTCTTTTCCCTCTTCCAAACTTTATTTAGTAGAGTGCTAAGTCATGGATATGTTGCAGTTAAATCCAGACGACCAGATGCGAGTGACGATAATGGCGGAGATGGAGAAGCTTCCCGTGTTCTGCGAGGCCTACAACAGTGTCGGTGAATTGCTACGGCCAGAGATTTCTAGTGGTGCGAGTGGCAGCACTGAATTCGCTGTCATTAATCCACAGTATATTGATATAGACCCAGATATGGCTTCACCTTCGTTCATAAATTTACCATCGAGTTTGTCGTTCACCGACACTGCCTCAATTCAAGAACCTTTAGCACCGCCCTTCTTATCAAATGCCACCGTCGGGAGGCCGTGGGAAGGGGACTTATTAGATGCAGGTGCATTTTCTTCAACGTCTCAGAAGCGGAATTCAATGGCGGCAATGAGGGAGATGATCTTCCGAATAGCGGCAATGCAGCCAATCCACATAGACCCGGAGTCAGTGAAGCCCACCAAGCGGAGGAACGTTAAGATATCGAAGGATCCTCAAAGCGTGGCTGCGCGCCATAGGAGAGAAAGGATAAGTGAACGAATAAGGGTACTGCAAAGACTCGTCCCAGGAGGGACGAAAATGGACACTGCTTCCATGTTGGATGAAGCAATTCACTATGTGAAATTCCTGAAGACCCAGGTTCAATCCCTGGAACGAGTCGCGGTGAATCGGCAGACTGGGATAGGATCCCCTGTGGCTATGTCAAGTGGGATTTACCTTCCTACTGCAAAAGCTTACCAAGCTCCCAAAAATATTCAACCTTAAGAAGATGCTAATTAGCTGAAGAGAATCGATTTTTGGTAAATAAAAATGCATGTTGTCTAAGCTGGATGCTGATTTTTGGAGTTGTAAAGCGGGCATAGCGAACC
The DNA here is from genome assembly GCA_963930655.1 of Myrica gale. Taxonomy (NCBI): domain Eukaryota; kingdom Viridiplantae; phylum Streptophyta; class Magnoliopsida; order Fagales; family Myricaceae; genus Myrica; species Myrica gale. The sequence goes on from OZ005615.1 coordinate 19,589,359, forward strand.
AGGTTGATATTCTGCCTATCTTCTGGCTTGAATTCCATGTTACCTTGTCTTATAATAATTGAACTCGCGGAGAGATCAGTACTCCAATCCTAATGTTCCATATTTCTAGGAGAATCTCTCTTTTTCTATCTGACATCTCTAAAAAGATGCCCACGAAGATGATCTTCTCCGGTTAAGATGTTGCAAAATTATTGCAACAAAAACGAATAGATGTAAGCTCTTTGTGCCGTATTGGAAACTCTGCAGCAAATTGCAAGTTATGGCCTTGACAAATTATCATACGTGGTTGTTTTGAAAGAACAATCTAAAAGGGACCAGTGAGAGTAGATTACGGAGTTTGGAAACTTTGGTACATCAAAGATTTCCAAGACCATTTGCTTTTGGTTGGCGACAGTATCTCCACCTGTACCATGCAAACCTAGCCAACTTTGCGTAATGTTACAGGTCGCCAAGCAGTTGATGTCGACTGCAAGAGAATTTTTATGCGGTGTTGGGGGCAAGTTTATCGCTCTGTTTCCAAAAGGTAGCAGAAGATCGATGTCATGATAGAGAAAACATGGGAAAGTGCGCATGAAGGCTGACATTGCGGTGGCGCTTTTACAATGGGGCACGGCGATGACGTCGTTTCCCGTCAGTCCCTAACACGTGATCTTAATAATATGATCAACTTATTAGGACCTTTAAATCTTATGTGGTTCAACGTCTGACATTCAAGATTTCTAGTTCCTCCTCGAGAGTTGAGAGGCCAGATACTATTCTAAACAAATAGAGTAGGGCTGGGCGGTTAACCGCTGCCGCCACCACAGTATACCGCTACCGTTTGGCAGCCACCAAGCGGTACCGTCCACCGAAAAATTCCGGTGGTATTAGCGCTGGCGGTGGCCCCGCTTGACATGCGCGGGGCCATCGCCAAACTGCTTGTTAAGTTTTTTTTAATCAAAACGACGTCGTGCTGCTTAATGAGAAACGATATCGTTTTGATCACTTAGTGAAACAAAAACCCTAAAAGTCTAAAATGAGTTCCTTCTTTCACGCGCCCCCACCCTCGACCCCCCACCCCACGCCCAAAATTTGAAGGTTTCAGCCTTCAGAAACAGAACCCCCGGGACCCACCCCACACCCGACCCTTCAGCTCCCTTCGACGGCAGCAGCCCTTTAGCCCCCTTCCCCGGTGCATTTTCACTCCCCACTAGGTAATTCATAATTGCATTGTAAATTTGTATTAGTTAACAAATTGAAATGTACAAGAATCAATTAACTCGTATTTAAATATTACGTACTAATTGTATTTTGTAAATTATTAAATATTACGTACTTTTTAACAACAAAACATCATATATTTTGGCTTAAGAATTATTTTTTCATTAACAATACATCACTTATTTTGGCTTAAAAATTATTTTTTCATTAACAATTGTAAATTGACACAATCACAATTCACAAACACACAAAAGGGCAAAGGCCAAAGTGCTAATTCCATTATTCCTCAACTAGCCAATTTCTCAAGTTCTTTGGTCTAAAATTTGGGCTAAAAAGGCTTAGAAAGAAAGCCCTAAATAACTCACATAAAGCCCTAAATAATCCCCTCAAACAAAGGCCCAAATTTTTTGGCTAAGGCTAAAAGGACTTATAAAGAAAGCCTTAAATAACACCCAAAAGCACCAAAAGCACCAAAGCCCAAGAAAATTGAATTGGGCTAAAAAAGCCCAGGCCCATAGCATGGGCAGTTCAACCGGAACCGCCCATGCGGTAACTGTCACTGCTACTAGCGGTAGCGGTGGTGGTGGCCAAAAATGGCCTACCGCCCCTAGCGGTAGCGGGGGCGGGGGCGGGGACGGTTGGGGGCAAAGGATTAGGTCTCCAAAACGTTTAGGTATAATAATATACCATTATTTTTTACTGATGAAGAAACTATACAACATGATCTACAATACTAATATAGCCTTTCCGATCCGGATCGGAAATCGGTCAAAATCAAGTGCATGTAGATATAATATATAATTTTCTAGCTAGGAATAATGTTCGACAAGTAATTAACCCATTAACGCTGGATATTTAGATCGAATTATATTAAGTATACCAATCCCAAAACGTCCTAGGTACATGACGGATCGTTTTATACACTCACCCTTAGTGACAACCTCGACGATAAGGTTGGGCAATTAATGAACCCCAAGAAATTCTCATTTGAAGTGTCCGATGACTTGTATAAATATCCGCTGTCAAAAATCAACATAATGGTCCAAAATTTTAGGCTAAAATAGTACTCGTATCTCTGAGGTTTAATAGGTTGCCCAACATGTGAATATTTTATTTCAAAAGGAGGAGGAGGTGAAGTCGTGTGCTAGTAAGGTTCAAACTCAGATATGTGTTCTGTTTGGAAAACTTTCATTTATCTAAAAAGTTTAATTTATTAAAAAAATAAAGATTTTATTATTTAAATTATATTAACACTGTAAAATCACTATCTATCCTAAAGATTTAGGTTGTTAACAAGAGTTACATTTTATTATTTATTTGAAATTTTTAACGAACAAAAAGCTAGTTTTCAATGTGATATAAAAACCGATTGCCCTTGCTTACGGTACATGTGATCTCTTTTATCGCCAGCGAGATGGCCAAACACAATACGATGGATGCAAAGCCTACTTAAAACAAGGAATAAATATATTTTGCATCCTATAACTATATAGGTTATTACACTAATTTACACCAATCTATTATTTTTTTCACATTGCACCCATGATTTTCAGACCCTCTGCAATCTCAATAATTTTTTGTTGATACGATGGATGCAAAAACTACTTCAATGTGATTATTTTTGTTGTGTGATATGACAATTATATCCCTATAATTTTGTTGACATTGACCATTTTATGAGGCTAAAATCTTAATTTTAGACGTAAAAAATCATGAATTTTAAAGAAAGATGCAAAGTGTTTGAAATCAATAGTTGGGGGTGTAATGTGACAAAAATAACAATTGGAGTATAAAGTGTCAAGACCCTAATAATTAGAGGTTGCAAAAGGTATAAAATTCTCTTGCACATGCCTTCAACTGCTTGCCGACCTGTAACATTACTTATATCAACCCTTCTGCATGGACTCTTTCGCTAATGTTCAATTGCATGTATTTAATGTAACACACTTTCTTCTCAAAGTAATTTCTTGAATTTAGACAAAATTCGCTCACTTGGGAATTTGATATTTTAATTTTGAGTTGGTCCATAGGATTCAATCCGCGGGAGTACTCCCTCAGGTAATCCCATTACATTTTCTGCACAAGACTTGAAGCTATCGATATATCTAGATACATCTTTTCTTAGATATATCACTACAAGAAATATAGTTTTAGGTGACAAAAATCTGGGTGTCTAACCAAATTTTTTCACCTAAAGTGGTATTTCCCTGACAAAATATTAATTTCGTCACCCAAAATCATCTAGGAATGAAGCAACCGTCTAGACCTATCAAAAACAAGTTCGGACGTATTTCTAGAGTGACGACATACACGCATCGCAAATGAGTGACGGTAAAAATAGTCACAAAGTATAAAACTCGTACGGACTCTCAACAAAACCGTTCGGACTCTATGCTGGGTGACAAATTGCAAGTCGTCGTAACTGAGTGACAATTAGAATCGTCACAATTTCAAATAGGTGTGGAATGCATGTTTTAGGAGTAAAAAAACATATTTTTGGGATTGATTAGGAGATTTTAGGTTGATATTTTTGTGGCTTTTGCACAGTGTTCGAATACTGTAAAAGTTTTCGTTCGAATGATATGCTAAAATGTTTCGATTACAGGGATGACAAATACGTTCAAACGATAACTTTATACTGTTCAAGCGTATTGTAGTCGTTCGAACATGTTTGAACGTTTTTTTAGGAAACTTAGAATTTTAAAATTATGCACAAAAAATCTAAATGTAAGACTGTAACATTATTAGTATCCACACAAAACTAATGGAGAGAATGACAAATGCAATACAACATTTTCCAAACTAGCATCTTTCACTATACAGAAGGAAATAGAGAGCAATGCTTTAGTTAGTAGGGCCTGAGTTCTGAAAACCTTTTGACTTCCAAAAAGCAGTTCTTTCCATACAATGTTTTGTAGGTCCGATGTGTGACTAAACTGTTTTCAGATGTCCAACTCTGTCTAGAGTATTGCTTTCTATTTCTTTCAAAACAATAAAAGATGTTGGTTTGAAAAATGTTGTATAAGCTTTTGTGATTCTCTTCATTGGTTTCATGTGGATGTTAATATTATTAAAGCGATGCAAGTCAATTTTAGGTCTAACACTTTTTATTTAGATAATGTAAAACTTCTAATTTTTCTAACAAAATAAAAAAAAAACATTTTGAACATGGTAAATAGATCACAATACCTTGGATCGATGTAAACATGTTACACATAATCCTTCAGATGCATCAGCCTTTTCTGGGCCTTTAGCTTTTCCTACGCTAATATTGGATCACCTTCACCGAAAACGACATCGAGTATACGTATACGTAAGTTATTTAATTTTTCATTCAGTTGACTTTTTTAATGATTATTTCTGTCAATTATTTAAGCGTTATATTGATTACAATTTCTGATGTAGGAAGAAAGAAATGAAGACAGAGTTGGATGAACGCGACGATGATGATATATTTTTCGTGGGTATGCAAGAAGCTCTGTTTCTTTTACTCGAAACATAGAGAAAAATGAGTAATGTTTTCTAGAGAATCAGGAAAAAGGTCATTGCACATGGTTGTGCGTGCAGCAAAGGGGCAATGAGATGCCTTTGTTGAAATGAAAGTCTAAAACTGAATCTTTAGCTCTTTGCATTGGGTACTGTAACATTACCATTTTAGATTTCTTTATTCTTTCAATACCGAAGATGATGATGGGTGTCTTACCAGGGCATTGAGGAGAGTATTGCAAGTAAGCAAATTCCAAAGGCAATCTGAGCAGGCTTTTCCAGACCAGACCAAGAGAGTAAACCACTACAACTATCACTATTTCAGATTTTCTCTAAAAAGCCTGGGAATTGTAGCATAAACCCGGGAGAACCTAGAGAGGCAATCTTCTTTATAGCTAAAAGATTGCATCGGAGAAAGAGATAGAAGAGAGAGAGAGACAGACAAAGAAGAGAAAAGAGGGAATGTGTTTCATATAGCAAACTACAAAGCCAAGTGAACAAGGTTAGGATAAGACAGTGTGAGTGAGTGTTAGTGAGTCACATAATGAAGACTTATCTACCTCAAAACATTCCGTACCAGCACCGCTTAATAAAGTCTAAGCATTGTATACAATCTTCTAGAATATATTTTTGTTATGCCAGGTGTCCTTCTAAAATATGTTTTCTGTTATTCCTATCCGATAGAATAGGCCTTTGCACACCTGTATATATGCGGTACAGTGTATTCCGAGAATTATTGAGAAAACACAAAAGGTTGAAATGCATTTCACTGCATAGTACTCTCTATCATGGTATCTGAGGCTCTCACGACTCACGTCTGACGCTCTTTCTCAGCAATGGTTGAATCGCCTCAACAACCTCCCCCCTCTTCATCAGAACCACCCACCTCCTCCATTGAACCAATCAAAATCTCTCTCAATCCTGTCAATACTATTTCCCACCTTGTTACTGTCAAATTGAATTATGATAATTACCTTCTTTGGCAAGAACAGATGGTGCCCTTTCTCAAAGGGCAGGACCTTTACGGTTTTGTCGACGGCTCTTGCACTGCTCCAGCTAGCCTGGACTCCTCCTTCCAGTTGAACTCTCTTTATTTGACATGGCAGCAACAAGACCAGGCCATTCTCAGTGCTCTCATTTCATCCCTGTCAGAAAATTTAATTGCTCATGTTCTTGAAGCCACTACTTCCCGCGAGGTATGGCTTATTCTTGAAGACCTCTTTGCTACCAAATCTCAAGCACGAGTGATGCACCTCCAGTTCCAACTTGCTACCCTGAAAAAGGGTTCTGAGTCCATCTCTGATTATTACCAGAAAGCAAAACTCCTACGGGATACACTTGCTGCTGCTGTCAAATCTCTTTCTTCTACAGAGTTCATCACTTTTCTTTTAGCTGGCTTGGGCACAGACTATGACTCCATTGTAACCTCTATTACAACTCGTGTTGATCCTCTTACGCCTGCCCAAGTCTACAGTCATCTTCTCACTCATGAATCTCGACTCTCTCACCAACAAACTACCTTCACTGCCTCTCCCGATCTCTCTGCCAATCTTACCTACAAACCCAGTTCTGATCAGCCCAATCAAGGTCGTGGCACCTTTCGTGGTCGAGGCAACTACAGAGGTCGAGGAAATGGATGTAATGGTGGTCGCAACTCTGGTTTCTCCTCTCCATATTTTCCTTCCAATCGTCCCCAGTGCGAAGTCTGCTTCAAATTCGGTCACACTGCTTTTCTCTATCACCATCGTTTTAATCAGAGTTACCAAGCTCCTCCTCCTCCCTCTTTGTCCGCTCACTACACCTCTGTCCCTCCACCCCATTCCTCTTCCTACCCTCTGTCGATACCAATTGGTATCCGGATACTGCTGCTACAAACCACTTTACCCATGACTTTGCCAATCTGACACTTCACTCCACAGAATATCGTGGTGATGAACAGGTCAGAGTTGGCGATGACTCAGCTCTTCCCATTCACCATGTTGGCAGCACCACCATGCCTTTCTACGCTGGTAATCTTCGTCATCTTCAACTTTTTCATGTTCCTTCTCTTTCCAAAAATTTAATTTCTGTTCGGCAATTTTGTGAAGACAATGATATATGCTTTGAATTTCACTCTTCCTTTTTTTGTGTGAAGGATTCCAATACCAAGACTCCCCTTCTTCACGGAAATACTAAGAATGGGATGTATGTCCTTGCCTCTGCTCTGCCTTCCTTTCCTCCTTAAGCACACACTGGCGAACGGGCATCTCCTCTTTAGTGGCACTTGCGGTTGGGTCATCCCTCCATGTCCTTGGTCCATCGCATTATTTCCTCATTTTCTCTTCCAGTTCATGCTCATCCCAAATTTGGTCTCTGCTCCTCCTGTTGCTGAGCGAAACTTCATAAGCTACCTTACACTGCCTCCTCTTCTCGGTCCATGTCCCCCTTGCAGCTTTTGTTTGCCGATGTTTGGGGTCTTGCCTCTGTTTTGTCTAGAGGCGGATTCCATTTTTACTTATCCCTTGTAGATGATTATAGCATATTTACGTGGTTGTTTCCTTTAAAATGTGAATATGATGTTTTATCTGTTTTTACCTCCTTTAAACGCCATGCAGAACACCTTCTTAATGCAAAATTCATGTTTTACAGTCAGATTGGGGTGGTGAATTTCGTTCTTTACGTTCTCTTCTTGCTTCCTTTGGCATTCAACATCGTTTATCTTGTCCTCATGCCCATGCTCAAAATGGCACGGTTGAACGCAAACACTGGCACATTGTTGAGACGGGCCTTGCCTTACTCGCTCAATCGTCTTCTCCCCTTTCTTTTTGGTCTGATGCGTTTTCTACGTCTGTATTTCTTATTAATCGTTTACCTACACCCGTTTTAGGACATAAGACTCCGTACCAGCTTCTCTTTCACAAAGCTCCAGATTACTCACTTCTAAAACCCTTTGGCTGCCTCTGTTGGCCAAACCTCAGGCCCTACAATAAGCATAAGCTAGACTTTCGTTCTCTTCCTTGTGTGTTCTTGGGTTATAGTTCCCAACACAAAGGCTATATTTGCTTTCATCAGCCCACTAGTCGTGTGTATGTCTCTAGAGATGTTCTTTTTGACGAAGTTCATTTTCCTTTCTCCAAGCCTCCTGTCCCAAGTGGCTCCATTCCCACTACCAGTTTTCTTCCTCCTCCCCTTGTGTCTCAATCTTCTCATTTTCGGCCCTTTTCTCAAAGTCCTCGTTCTCTACCTAGGCCTGCTTCCTCTAGCGGCCCACCATCTCCTTTTAGGCCCTTTACTCTCTCACAATCTAAGCCCACTCCAGAGCCACATTCCCAATCCCCTTCGATTACCTCTTCCCCTGGTGTTACTCTCTCTCCCGAACATTCCCCATCCTCCGCACCTATTTCTTCTTCCTCGCCTCCCGCGTCTTCACCCTCTTCTCCACAGCCCCATCGTATGTGCACTCGTTCTCATTCCAATATTCATCTTCCCAAGCTTCGCATTGACGACACCATTCCCTAGCCTCCCCCAGAGCTCACCTTACCATTGTACCCGTTCTCGACGCCTCCACCTCTGTCACTAAAGCTTCGAAATATCCCGAATGGCGGCAGGCTATGCAGTTTGAGTTTCAGGCTCTTATGTCCAATGACGCCGATGATGCCTCTAATGACTTCTCATCATAGTCATCATCATCCTAATGCAGAAAGCAATAGTCTAATCCCCCTTTACCTCCCACCAACAATCACGATCAGAATCAAAACCGCAATACTTGCAACAACACCACTTTTATTCTTCAAGACCACAACAATAATAGCAACATCGGTTATTATTGCATGGAGAACAACAACGCCAACAACGAGAGCAGCAGTTCCGCTGCGAAGGCGAAGATCATGGCTCACCCTCACTACCAGCGACTCTTGGCCGCCTATATCAATTGTCAAAAGGTAAAAGGGACTCCAATTTTGACACAAATTTCCAGCACCATCTGTTGGCCAAAAAGCAAAAATCTCCATCTGCTTTTTCGGGCCCTCTTTCTATCTTCTATGCGGAAAATAGACTAATTCATGAAACTCAGTACTCGGACATAGGCACCAATAGAAATGTCTAGAAGATCTCTGGTGGGCCTGGGAACCTTACGACTCGGGTGGAGAATGAGGCGATGGAGCTCGTGTTGACGATCGGAGGCGATAAAAGAGACGAAAAGGGACTTTGCGTCAGAAAACTTGTTGTGGGCAAAGAGGGAATGGAGGAGAGAGAGAAGGCAATGAGGGGAAGCGGTGAGGGCGGGAGAGTAGGATTGGAGGATTGGGTGTTCATGGTGTCTCTTGACGGGTGTTATGGCTTTTGCATTTGGGTGTCGTTGAGAGACACAGAGATTGCGTAAGGTTTCACAGACAAGGCAGCAGAAGAGAGAAGAAGGAAGCAACAGAAGAGAGGAGGAAATGGAGCTAGTGTCGTTTTACATCATTAAAATGATATGTCGTATAGGTGAAATTTGGCACTGTTAGCTGTAAACAGCGCGAAGGGTAAAAAGGGGAAAGCAAGTGGCAAATAGTCACGTGAGACGCGCGTAATTGACTTTCTGTCTAAATTGACAGAAATTATGGACGGAGGGTGCAAACTGTCGGGTCACGATAGTTTGAGGGTGAAATCTGACAAAAGTGGTACTTTGGGATGCAAAGTGAAAAAGGTGTGGTAGTTTGAGGGTGAAAAGTAGAATTTCCCCTTAATTAAATCTAAAATTAATCAAAATATATAATTACTTTTTATTTTTATTTTTTTTAAAAAATAGAGAACTGATTCTTTCACGGTGGAGGGGGAGAATCCCCCTTCCATCTCTCGTCGCCCAGTTTTGGGTGGCCAAAGGGAGGGATCCTCCACCCAGGGCGATGGGTTGCGGGATGTGGGAGGTTCCCCAACCGCCCTAGAGACAGGGTGGAGGGGGGTTCCTCCTCTCTCCGCTGACCGCCGAGTTATGGTTGGCCTAAGGTGGCACGAGGATTTATTCCTCCTCCAGCTAGAGGCCACCGTGAAAGGATCGGGGTTTCTCGATTTTGTTTTTCAAATAAATTAAATTAATCATGTTTTTTTATAAAAAATTTAGATTAATTTTTTAAAAAATATATATATTTATATTTATATTTATTTTAATGACATGTGTCACATTTCAATTGGAGGGGGATGAATTTTCCGTTAAGTGTTACGACGTTGGGTCCAGTGAGCTTCGGTACAAAAATGACAAACTCAGTTAGCTTTTTAAAATTGTTTAAAACCCAGTGAGTTTTTTAAAAGGGACCTAAAACCTACTGTGTTATCTATAAATTTCCCTTTTATATTGCAAATTATATTTGATTGTTTTGAATATTGTGATTAATTATTTAATTGTATATTTTGTTATTTAATAATATATTTTTGAATAATTTTCTAGCAATTTCTTAATTTCCTTCAAAAGTTAAAATAAGTTGTTCTAACTTTTGTTTCAACGTGCGAAATTCAACCTGCCCCCATACGTTCGAATGTTCGCGTTTCCGTTCATTAGATGTTTGAATATCAATTTTAATTCCCTGCTCGATATATTGAATGGATTTAACGATATTCGTTGGAACGTCATAAATATTCAAACATGTATTTACTTTATGTCCGAAAGCGTCCGAACGGTTTTCTCGTCACGGATGTTCCAAATTTTACAATTGTACATTAAATATCGAACGTATAAATTTTTTAGGTTATTCGAACGTTTGTTTTCATTATCGAACTTATTTAAATTTTCCATCAAAACTTATTTGAACATGATCATCAACGGTTTGTTCTAAAGAGTTCGAACGATACATTGATTTTGGGATGGAACATCTCCCAAAAAAAAACATTTTGCTAACATGTTTGTTGAGACAGTCGAGGCTAGGGACGGAAAAATCTGTCCCAAAAGGCCAAATTTGTTTTAGTGTAAGCACGTGATCTTAGGCTGGCAGCAACCAGATAGTCTTATTTGCCAGCACAAAACGTAACGAGGAGCCCCCTTAATAACAAATTAAAATATGAAAACGGAATTTGACATAACCCCACGCGTAGTTTTTTTCCCCTCAATATTCATATTAAAAAAAAAAAGGGAAAGATGTCACATGGCCGCCAGGCCGTGCAGGTTGCTCGATTATTTTTATATGAAAATTACTTAAAATTAACTCATGTGACCAACTTTTGCAATCCCTAAAAAAATCGAACTTCGTCCGCACAACTTTTCAATTCTCTAGCTACTAGTCTCTACCCTCTCTCACGAACCTTAATAAAATTTAAGCTTAAAAAGTTCTGTTAAAAAAGCGAACTATTCAAAATTTTGTACGTGCCAAAGACTTTGATATAGTCAATGAATTAATTAATGTAGTACACATTACATAATGTAGGACGAAAATATCAAGATGAAACACGTATATATATATGCTACTTAGAAGTTAATTTGGAGTACTTTTCATGGATTAATTAATTAGTTAGTGTTATGCTATTGGTGGAAAGGTAGAGTTATGATATATATATATTAATGAGAAATTGCAAAACTGACTCCCACCAAAAAGGGTTTACGAACATTGGCCAAAAGATTCTAAAACGAAACAGTCTTATAATGTGGCCAAACGAATACGCATGCTATATTATTTTGAATATTAAAGGTTAATGAAAAATGTTTAAGGGTGCTAACTGAGATTAGTACAATATTGACTGATTATCTTTAGCCACCTGCCAGGGCCGGCTCAAACCAAATGGAGGCCTAAGGCAAAATAAATTATTAGGTTTTTTTTATATAAAATATTTAAAATTATCTGAAAATTATTAAATATAATATAAAATATTAAAGGCCCCATTAATTATTTTTTATGAGGCCCTCATACATGACATCAAGGTCCCATGACTAGAACAATTAAAAAAATTATAAGACATTTTTTCTCTTTGAGCAAAGTTTAGAAATATCTAAAAAAGAATTAGGAGATCTGGAAGAAATTTATATATTCAGTCATGATAAAAAAAAAATGAAAAGATTGCATTTTGTCATTCTCTTTTTTATTAACTCAATTGTCTTTTTATTTTTGGGTCATTTACAATACAAAAATAAAATAAAAATAAAATATTTTATCTTTACGGGGCCTTGCTCAGGGTGAGGCCTTAGGCCACCGCCTAACTTGCCTTACCCTTGAGCCGGCACTGCCACCTGCATCCAGCTATATTTCTCGTTTCAAAGAATTGAGAAACACATTTAAAATTGGAATATGATACATGCTATATAAACTAATTTTGTCCTAGGTACATATAAAAGAATTGAAAAGCTGATTATTATATATGCTCCGGCCAAGATATATAATACTCATGCTATAGTACTTTCAATTACTTACGTGAAAGAAATTAATCTATGGGATCGATGTATATATGGTACAAACAAACAGATAATCTTGATTGTTAAAAGATATATTAATACCCATAATATCTATTTCTATATTTTTTTCACAAACTCCAATAAAAATCAATCTATAATCAAACATCCTTAAAAAATTTCACCAACTTTTCACAAACATCCAAGAGAAGACAATGTCTCAAAATGTTCTCCAAAAAATTTTTTGATGCCAGCATCACCTTAATTTTCTAAATCGACTATAATTACCTTTAACTAATATGTTCAGGAAAAAGATATGAAGTCAATCGCTTTGCCAGGAAGGAATTGAATAAGTAACATATATAACAGAACACAAGGTGCGATCCCATCAATTAGCCTCGTATTTAATTTATAACTTGTCAATTTGATCATGGTCAAAACCTTGTAAAACAAAAAATCTTTGGCCAAAAAATAATATTATATATCGTGTTCTAAAAGAAAAAAAAAATATTGACAGTGCTGGCCCTTCATGCGTAGATTGAAGCATACCCGAGTAAGCATGCTTAGATGGGGTGTAAATAAACAACCCACATTTGAGGTGTTATGATGATTCCCCTTGTTTTATCTACAATATCTTATTAAGCTTGAAATAGACATAATTAGTAAACAAATATGGCCTAATTCTAAATCTTATCCTCCCCTCGTGAATAAGATTTTGCCAAAACCCTCGTACTTAAGATATATATAATCTTAAGTAAAATTATCTTTCTCGTTGTTGTTACCGAGTTATTTAGCTTTAAAAGAAAAAAAAAAGGGAAGACATGTTAAAATGACCAGTGGCAAACTCACACTTCATAATAATATTAGCTAATTACAATTTTAACTTAATTCACAATATGGATTTAAAATTTAGATTGGGACGAGTTTAATCGATCCTATATGAACAACGTGATGCAATTAAAATTTTAGATTATTAAAGTTTAATCTAAAGGCAAATTAAATCAGGACTTTATTGAGTAATTATTCCCTTGTCTGAAAGCAATATAAGTGGGTTTCCACTAATTGAAGTAAACAAGGATTTGGTAATTAAAGATGCAATAGAAGTTGGTTTCCATTACTAATTTTAAGTCACAAGTGGAGTAATATTTTAACAGAATTATTATTACTCTACATTTTAGGTCATACTTTAAGGCCTATTAATTATGTAAGTACCCAATTTTGTCTATCTATGATTCCAAATTCGATCCGCGCGAGGGCAGTGAACGCTTTACAAAGAGCATGGCCAAGCACTTAGAAAGTAATTCTTTTTCTATTGGGCCTAAGGACGACTATCAATTCAGAAATGATTCATACGGCTAATGTGACCCTTCATTAATTGAAGAACTATTCAAAACTAAGATTAAATATTAATTGCTAGCAAAAAAATTGAGATTAACTCATTCCAATAACAAGCAATATATATCCCTCATAATTAACCTATTAGCTTTCAAAAAAGATACACATTCCAGCATGCTGTACCGTATCTATAAATTCTGATCTCTTTGCCATTCAGAAGTATTCCCAGTTGAGACATTGGCATATAAACCGATCCAACACCTTCTTCATTGCTTCAAGCTATGGCCCTTACCGATCAGGCTAGTCAATTGATCTCGTCCAATCAATTGTTGCTTAACGCAGAACAAGCAAGCTTCTATGATCTTTTTCGCTTTCTGCTTTCTCCGAAAGCATCAGACACGACCAAATTCATTGAGAACTCGGAAATAGAAACGTTTGGTGGCTTTTGGCGCCGATGGTACATCTTCAACTCCCTTCTTGTGCAGAAACTCCTCATCATTTTTGAAAAACCCATGTCTCAGTTTGGATATATGCTGGAGCTATGGCTAAATTTGCTTTCAAGTAACGGGGGACCCCTCATGCTGGTGGTGAATTTATTAAAAGGTTTTACTAATCACTCTCTCCTTTTGTCATCTATATAGTGTACGTTGTAAATGATCCTTTAATTATTTCTTAATTATTTCCTTGTATTGCGTGAATATATATGCACAGAGATATAGTCCGAAAATGCAGTAATAATAATGCTATTGCTTAGTTTTTATGTTGATGGTAAATTTGCTAAATTCTATGGGGGTGGTCTAATTTATGCAGGAAAGATTGTCTGGCCTGAAAGCACATCCGCGACCTACAAATCTATAATAGGATGTCTTGATGAAAGAGTGAAGTTAGATAAAAGTATTGGACAAGGTAACAAAGAATACAATAAGGCTCTCTCTATAATGGCCTGCAAAATAGCATACGAAAACGAAGCATTTATCCAAGCCATAGTCGAAGACCATTGGAACGTACGTACGATTAACATGGAAATTAGTATATGCTTGTCTGTTTGAATTTGCTCTTCTTATATATATATGATGGCTATGGGGAATAATGTTTCTAATTTCTCCTTTTTTGCAGATGAAATTCGTGAAGTATTACAACTGCTGGAACGGTACATGAGAAGAAACTCTACAATTCTTAAATAAGTTTATTGTGATAACCTGCCACGGGCTTAGGTTGCCTACAAGTATAAAAAAAAAAATAAGCCGCGGCTCGCTAAGTTTGCCTTCTCTTAAAATCCGTCATACAATCTCTCATTAATGGGTTGCACTATCTTGATCAGCATGACCCCCTTCACACATTTTATCTTATTATCATCATCATTACATGAGATAATTAAGAGTGTCTATTATTCGTATATTTATGCATGCATGTATGTCATGTGCCGGTGCATGTATTTATGTATATGTACATTCCTGTACATTCTACATAAGCCTCAATTTGGTATGTAGATGTGTGTTATCCTTTTGGGATGCGTATGTTGATTTGGAAGAAAAGAAACAAATTCTATAGCACCCATGTGACTAATTAAACTGAACATATGTAGATGTCTGTTATCCTAGTCAGCTAATTAAGACGAAGGGCTTATTAATTTGTTAATTAAAGTTTGACTAACTATTTCTTTGAACATAAAATTGAAGAACGAAGACATTAATCTATTCCCAAGACAAAATTTCGTTTTAAAGGAAATAACAAAACTGGAAAGTCTTAGAGTAATTGCCAACAATTCGAAGGAATCCAATTGGCATGTCGGTAAAAAGGGAGATATATTGTTACTGTGAATCAATTCAGTTTTCTTCCTTTCTATAGCCTATATATATGTTTTATAAATTGGATGCATATATCAGGCCTCGCATTCTAAAGACGGGTGTAATATTACTTCTCGAGAAAGGCTGTCTATGATTTGTCATTTTACTTTCTTAATTACATGTATATCTTATATTCTCGATGATATTTTCATTCAGTTTGATATAACGATTGACAGATTACCAAGATCAATTTTCAACTCAAGCCATCATGTTCCAAAATTTGATGGATAATCCAAACCTGATCGTGGTTGCATTTAAGGGAACTGGCCCATTCGATGCGGTAGCATGGCGGGCAGATTTCGATTTGTCGTGGGTTGAGTTTGCAGGCGTGGGTAAGTTACATAGTGGCTTCTGCAAAGCTCTTGGCATGCAGAAGAAGTACAACGGCTTTCCCAAAGAAATAGAACAAGGAAGTGACCAAAGACAGTTTGCTTACTACGCAATCAGAGAAAGACTCAAAGAGATGCTTCAAAAGAATGAGAATGCCAAATTTGTAGTGACAGGACACAGCTTGGGTGGGGCATTAGCGGTTCTGTTTTTGACTGTGCTAGCAATACACGAGGAGGAATGGCTGATGGAGAAGTTGGAGGGTGTATACACATTTGGACAACCGAGGGTCGGAGACGAGCAATTGGGGGTGTATATGAAGGACAAGTTGACCAAGTATGATGTGAGGTATTTGAGGCACGTTTACAGCAATGACATTGTGCCTAGGGCCCCTTACGATGATGATTATATCTTCTTTAAGCATTTTGGCCCCTGCCTCTTCTACAACTTCCTCTACCTTGGGAGGGTCAGTGCTCTATCTCTTTCTCTATAAGTCGTTAGTCCTGTCTGAATTAAGATTATTCTCATTACAATTGAAACAAAAATCAATTCAAATTTCAGATATTGTACAATGCTATTAACACTATGCATTATGCTTGGAATACTGCAGGCTGAAAGTGAGGAGCCGAATAAGAACTACTTCTCAGTGTTCTGGGTTATTCCCAAGTACATAACTGCATATCTGGAGTTGATCAGGAGTTTTGTAATCCCATATATAAGGGGTCCAGACTATGAAGAAACTTTGTTAATGAAAATCTTTAGGGCGTCTGGATTGGTGGTCCCTGGATTTCCACCACATAGTACTCAAGATTATGTTAACGTCACCCGATTGGGATCCCTTACGGCATCAAAGACAACACAATCCAATTTATCGAAAAATTCCTAAAGTTGACTGCCCCTTGAGTCGCTATACACATCATCGTCCCTCAATCGCAATGGCATATAGACTCACGAAGCAAGCTATATATATATATATTACTCAAAATTAATTTTGGGTTACGTCTTTCAAAATAATTAGCTAGCAAATTATGTGTGGTTGAAACCTTTATATAGCTGTCCATGAATGCTCCAAACTGTGTTCAATTTCAAGTTTTCCAGAAAAAAATGTCTATTTTCTATTACAAGTGATTTGGCTTGCTCAAGTTACGAATATCTAAGATATTATATTTTTTTCATGTTTTCTTAGTTCTCCAACATGCCTTTCTATTTTTCTTTAGAGTCTTTTCGACTCTTGATTAAATTGTTATTTTAGAGATGTAAGTTCTATTTAATCTATACTTGGAGGGTTGTTCCAAGTTACACTACAGATGTATTTTCTTGAATAAAGTAATAAACGAGAATCTTCATATGTGGCTTGCACCCCAAATAATGTGATGTAATGGAAATTTGGGGAAAGAGTAGTAAGTAAACGCATTGAAGTATATATCAACAGAAAAAATAACGTTGACACTAGGCAGCCAGACAAATCTGTCATCTCTGTTTGCTCCATGATCCCTCTCCAAAACTCTGACGTTGACCAATATTCCATCCCATGAATGATCTCCATAACCTTCGCCTGAGGACCGAATACCAATGAGGCAATGAGCAGATGGCATCTAAGGTAGTTCTTAGGTAGAAAGGCCCAATGCGATGCCAATTAGTAAACTAAAGAAGATTCTGTGTAAAGAACTTTATTTAGACCCAAACAAGGTACAAAATACCAATATAATATGATCTAGATGTTATCAATTGTAATCAAATACTTTCAATTCCAAATGAACCTAATAATACTCAGTCAGGTCTATTTTAACCGAAAATTAGTAAATCATGTTCAATGACAATGCTCTGTAAAATCTGTCAAGAACAAAGTAAGAATCTGTTCTAATTACAACTAACTCTAAACAAATTACAGAAGACAGTAATTACAGATTCAAGAACGAAATTGATCCAGAATCAATTGTCAACTCAAGACAAATTAGATAAACCAGATCTAATCTCTTACTAGCTTTATCTAGCTCACAGATACGTTCTTGCTATCTCTATTCCTTTGATCCTTCAAAGATTAGGTAATCAATTAACAACACAAGATAGGTTAGTAAATAACGAGAAATCTGAAAATCAAAAGTAAGAACAAAGCATTCACCACATTGGCATATGAGATTGGTAGCAAAGAGAAAAACTCCTTAAATAAACTTCTTAAAGAAGAAACAGCTCTCTGGCCCTTAGGCTGACAACTGAATGTTCACTACTTTCAAACGCTGGTTACAAAGTGATCTATGACGATTAGACTATCCCAAGCTAATCTTATCCACTTCGAACCCTTCCTAAGTGAACCGCTTAGATCTGCAACTTGCAGCAACCTCAGAACCTCTAGTCTTGTTTGAAAGATGACTCAATCACCGAACCAAGCAGCCAGACTGATCTTGACGCATGAACTCATGCAACCAGCAACCTTTACAACTTGAACTCCAGCCACTGTCAACATTTCCAGCAACCTCTGGAGATTCTCAGATTGTATGAAATCTTAAGCTCAATCCATAAAGATCTCTCAAAGAAAAGATAATAGCATCTCCAAGAGATTCTTGAAACTCACAAGCTGGACACTCCACATTCTTTTTCTCAAAAATATGTTTTCAATGAATGTATAAACGTATTTTGTTCAGGAGACTTTTTATATGAGTAGGGGTAAAAAGGTCAAGATGTGGGTAAGTGCAAAGAGACAAAACTGCCTTCTGTTATGATCTGCCCATAGAGAAACGAAGTAGACTTCACAATTTCCAGCTTCTAACAAACTTTTTCTAGAAACACCAAAGAAGACTTAAATAACCCAAAGTGATTTGCAAGAAAATGCCAATTAAACTCTTACACTGTGCATGAGCTCTAATTCTCTTCGCCATTCCCACTAATTCTACTCTGTGCATGCGCTCGCAAATGAAGAAGTTTCGGCCCGCCCCATGATGAATCAGAAGCTATATATGTTAATAGCTCAAAAGGATCTCCCCCTTAACAGATTCTGTCTAATCTAATCATCCCATATGGAATCATCTAGGTCATTCAACATTAAATGCCATATATGCTTTAAGTTACATGCTTGATTACAGCAACTCAAGCTCTAGATCCCATGTTCACCATGCTGCTTGGGGTTGAACATATCCCACCAACCCACTTTGGCTCCCCATGTTTTGAGTTCACTACCTTTATACAAGAAGAAGCATAGCATCCTCTCTATACGGTTAATATTAGCCTTTGCTAAGACAAAATATACTGACCAAAAATTCTAACTGGATAGCGTGCTGGATGTATCTGATCAACTAAAGCCGTCCAGCGTAATTAAAAATTTATTAGTCCAGCTTTCCGCAAGGGCAACGACCCTATCTTCTAATATTTGAAAATCAATGCTCCGAAGCCATATGGAGATCAATGGAACCCCTAAGTATTGGATAGGAAGTTCACCAAAGCCAAAATCCAGCACCCGATATATCTGATCAGCTTTAACAATATCATTGCTGGTACCACGCACACACAGAAAAACTTCGCTATTTACCATAATAGAAACAGGCAACATCCCAAAATTGGATAAACACTCCTTGACCAAGATTACCATGTACGCAATGCGCTTATAAAGATAAGAAGATCATCCGCGAAGCAAAAGTGGTCAAGGTCCTCTTTCTTTCTTTCTTTTTTTATATTGCCAATGGTAATCGAATGCTGTATTTTCAGCGATGCACTAGATTAGAAAAACCTCCATAACTAGCTAGTGCAAATAAATATTGCGAGAGCATATCCCCTTGATGGAGCGCCTGAAAAACCTACACAAGGCGCCATTAATGATTCTAATCGAAAATTTGGTTTTCGTGATACACTCCTCAACCCACTTCATGAATCGAGGTGAAAATCCAAGGGTATGTTCGTTTTGATGATTTTTTTAGGATTTGAAGCGTTTTGAAAATATTTAGGTGATGTTGGAGTTGTATTGGTGTTTGGGTAGAAGTTGATGATTTGTAAAAAAATATGATGATTTTTAAAGTTGTTATTTGAAGATTATTTTTATTGGGATGAGTGAAAAAAATAAAAGATAAATAATATTTAAATTTATGTTTATGTTTATTTATTATAATTTCGCATGATCTTTTTATTTTTTATTATGATGCAGATATTTAAAAAGTATTGAATACGTTAAAAACAAAACAAAACAAAAAAGAAGAAGAAGAAGACAGAGACGATAAAAAAAATAAAAACAAAACAAAAGAAGAAGAAGAGGACAAGGACGGAAAAAAAAAAGACGGACGAAAAGCTATTATCAGACGTGGGAATAAAAAGTTCGTCTTGGGGGAATAAAAAAGCAGAAGAAGTCGTGGCTTGGGGGAATAAAATGTATTTCTGGTGTGACAACATACACGCGTCGCAAATGAGTGATGATAAAAATAGTCACAAAATATAAAATACCGCCCGGACGAATAAGCAAACAATTCGGGCTCTCTACTGGGTGACCAATTTCAAATCTTCGTAACTGAGTGACAATTAGAATTATCATAATTTTTACAATACCGTCCAGACTCTTTGTATACAACGTCCGCACAAACATTACCTAACGAATAATAATCATAAGCATATAGTAACAAATTAAAAATCATCATGAACACTCAATCCCGTCCGGACGTTATCAACCATGTTCCAACGAAAAAAATAACATCGTTCGTACGGTACAAAACATGTACGCACAAGTATGAACGCCTATTCTGCGAATCATGTGGTTCCACGTTGCAAAACTTAAGACATGTGAAATCGAAACCGTCCGGACCAATCAACAGCTTTCGGTTTATTTAAGTTCTAGAACCTTTTCGAATCAGGCATATTTAATGACGTTAAATTTGATTGGAACACATGTGAATATAACCACTGAGAAGCGTCCGAATGCAAATGAAATACGTTCGGACACTTCATGTACACATTAAACTGGACAGACTTTGTCAAAATCACAAACTCACTCACATCTCTCAAACTTTTCTCCCAAACGTTTTTACTACCCGTTCGAGATCTCTCAAACAATTTCAAGTAAAAATTTCTTCATGAATTTGCTTCTCAATTTCATGCATTTCAATTCAATACCTCCGATGTTTAGTTTGTTGTGTTGTTTGCGTTCATCAAATTATGTTGCTTTGTTTGTGTTGATCGAAACACCATTTATACATTTTTTTAGACGTCTAGACATTTTCTAGTCCGTCCATATGGTAGTTTGTCGCGCGGATGTCCTAGAAATTAAACAACGCAGTTTGACGTTCGTGCGAATGGTTTATGCTTATATTTAGACGGTTTTCGCTAGGTTGACCATGGAACAGTCTGGGGGACTATCACTAATGTCAGGGATAGACAGTGCGACCAGCTTGGGAGGACACCTTTTTAGTGGAGTTGAAGGATGATAGCCCAATGTTGTTTTGCAAACAATCCATAATTGATTTCGATGATAACAAAAATTCTAGGTTTTGAAGGATTTTATATTTTACGTTGTCAATCCAAAATTTTTAAAATGAATTTCAAAAGACTGAGATTATTTCTCTAAATTATTTTTAAGTGTACTTGAACACCATTACACAAGTTGATAAGATCAAGTTTTCATAATGTAGGTGTTTAAAGTTGTTTTGGAATGGATTGGACATTTTCCAGATGCTGATTTTTCTCTCAAGCACATATAAGTGTCGACACATTGCACTTACTCCAGAATGTTGAATTCATGGTGTCGACACATTGAAGGCTAGTGTCGACACATTGCACTGGCACCAGAAACCAGAATTTCATACTAAGTTTTAATGTGTCGACACATTGCATTGTCTCCCGAGAGAAAAATTTCAGACCAACTCTTGACGTGTTCACACATGCTAACCATGTGTCAATACATACCACGTTTTTGCAGAAATCCTAAAACGTTGTCGGCTCATTCAAAATGATTCAAAACGTCATTTAAATCCCTCCAACGGTACAATAAAGCTACTTGAATACCGTTGAAGCCTAGAGGACTATAAATAGAACGAGATGGGAAGAGAAAGTAAGGATTTACATCATCATTCAAAATCTACCTCAGAAAGAAAGAGAAAGTGAGATCCAAAAATCACTTGTTGATTCCTTCAAGATCATAGATTTCATTGTTAATCTTCTTCTATTGCTCATTATTGATGACTTAACCTTCAAAGGGAGAGAAATTTCTTGAAGAAGAAGGAACACACTTGCTATTACTCTTGCCCTAACTTCTAGAGAGAGAAAGTTCCTTGAAGAAGAGAGAAGAACTCACCAACCAAAAAGGCTTGTGCTCACACCTTCCAAACTTAAGCTTTCATTCAAGAATATTGTCTTCTTGCACTCTATTGAGTTTTTCATTTGTTGATTCGACTTAAAGAGTCATTTCACACGTTTTGTGCTTTCCACTTGCATATTCGGCTTAGAGAGTCATTCTCCTTTGTATCCATTCTTTGTAAAACACTTTAGTGTTGGGTAAACACTTGGTCCTACTTATGAGAGTAGAAGAAATCCAGATCGAAAAACGTTTTGTAAAGGTTCCTTGGGGGTGGACGTAGGCAAGTGTTGCCCGAACCACCTAAAATTGTGATGTTGTCTCTCTAACTCTATCTCTCTTATTATTCGTTCCATATCCATATTTGTGGTGCTTTATGCTTTATAATTATTGCTTATATTTTATTTAGCATTATACACATTCAGATCTGCATTTTTAATTGATAAAAGGGATATTTTTCAGATCTGAATTTTTATCGAAAATGGACTAAGTTTTTGCTAAACCCAATTTGCCCCCCTCTTGAGGCTGAGGTTTAATATTTCTATCTATGAAAACCCTTGTTAGCACCTCTTTAGATGAAGGTCTATCTAAAAATAGACCTCAATTGTTCAATGGAATATGCTATAACTATTGGAATGCTAAGACGATTATTTATGTCAAAGTCGTGGATTATGAACTGTGGAGAATTATTTCCAAGGGTTAGGGCTGAAAAATCGGAATGCGGTCCGGACCGCATTCCAGTCCTAGTATATTAAAGGACTGGACCGAACCACTTATAAGTGGTCTGGTCTGATTTCACTAAATGCGGTCCGGACCGGTTTTAATTTTTTTTCAATTTTTATTTTTTTTAATTTTTTCAAAAAAAAATTGAGGTTAATTTCAAAGGGGAAGTGTATATAAAAATGTTAAGTGTTATATTGTGCACTTGATTCAAATGAATTTAATCGTGTTTCCGGTTGTGATACTGCGAAACAAATTTGGGACAAACTTCAAGTGACCCATGAAGTTACGAATCAAGTGAAAGAAAACAAAGTTAGTATGCTTGTTCATAGTTTTGAGCTTTTTAAGATGAAACCTGATGAAAATATTTCTCTCATGTTTACTCGTTTTACCAATATTATAAATGGTCTTAAATCTCTTGGTAAACAATATACTAATGTTGAAATGGTAAAAAAGATCCTTAGGTATATTCCAAAAGCGTGGGAACCCAAGGTCACTATCATTCAAGAAGCCAAAGACTTAATAAAGCTTCCCTTGGATGAGCTCATGGAATCTCTTATGACCTAGGATATGAACCAAGTAAAAGGAGACGAAATTGAATGAAAGGCAAAAGAGAAATCCCCTCAAAAGCATCATACTCTATTAATGAAGAAGAGGAAGTTGCAAACCTTTGCTTGATAGCAAAGGAAAGCGACGATAAGGATAATATGAAGGTTTGGCGCATGTTCGTGTCGCCTCGGACAAGATATGGACAAGCCAGCTCGTGATTTGGAGTAATTTTCTGTTTATGCTTTGTCACTATTATTTATTTATCGTTTGAAAGACCGTCTCCGACTTATACTAAACATTATGATTGTGTTTTTGGTTCTCTATTTGGTTTATTTTTATATTTTATATTAATTATGTTTTTCACTACATTAAATTTATTATAATTTAAACGGATAATTAGTACAATCAAATGGGTGATTAGTAAGAGTGCAATGTTAACTAAACAATTAGTATAATTATCTTGCAATTACAATTAAATGGGTGATTAGTTATAACGAGTGTTTAATATAAAAATAAGCTGAACTATATATTTTTTTATGTATTCAAAATAAATAAATTAAGTAAAAAAATTGAGCCAAAATATATTGTGTTAAATTGAGTGAAGTAAATTAATTACGTAAATTAAATCATTTAAATAAATTAAGTTTAGTGAAGCAAAGTACATTTAGTGAATTTAACAACGAAAGTAATGTTAAATAAATCAGCTAGTCGTTCGGATGACGTCCATCAGCGTCCAGACTTCCTTATTGCAACAGAGAGTAAATGAGGTAGGCGTTCGAACGAAAAGGATTAGCGTCCGGACTTGTATGATGAAAAGACGTTGGAACGGTTGAGTACCTCGTCCGGACGTTCCTATAACCGTCACATGGCTTACATGTGTTTACGCTATACAAAAGTTGAAAACAGATGTCACAGTTCGAACCATTGTTTGATGTTCGGACAGTATTCTACGTATATTTAGCCAAACGTGCACTTCCATGTTGCGCCAATTCAGTGAAAAACAGTTCGTACGACAGTACAACACATCTAGACGAGTTTATGGTGTCAAATCGTTTTAAATGGTTTAAATTTAGCATTTAATACGAAATACATTGATTGGGACACGTGTGCAAGAAAATGTCCGGACACTATCGACAGATTTTGAAAATTCGAACAGTTCGGCATTTTCACAAATACCGAATCATTTCTCATCAAAAATTTCTGAAAACTCAAGTCTTTTTTTCTCGAAACTTGACGTAATATCAATCTTTCGAGGGTTTAATCACATAGGGGTATGTTTTGCTTACTTTTAGCTAGATTTTAACGATAAAAATTTCATTTTTTTTATAGTTTTACGTATAGAATTTAAATTCCTTTTTTTGCAAAGTGCATTATATTTTATATTGATTTTTACGTAGAAATTGATTGTGTAAAGTGTTAGGATTGTTTTTAAGTGTATTAGTTTGTGTTTTTGTTGTATTTTTGGGCGTGTGTAGAAGTTGGAGGGACGTTGTCATGGTTGAGTTAACTCGGTCATCCTCCCGGCAGCGTCCAAACACTCTCTTTAGTCATCCGGACGTGTCCTTTACTCGTTCGGACTTATGCAAAAGTCATTCGGAGGTATACGTTCTTGTTTTGAGTTTGTCTAGATGTTATATGAAAGTTTTCCAGATGTGGTTTATTTTAAATGTAAATAATTTAATTCTCTGTTGTACGTTCTTATGTCTACTTGTCTCTGTTCAAATGCCAAATGGTATCCATACGGTTATACGTTGTTGTTTTGATTGTGTCCGGATGCTTTTTAGTGTAGTCCGAACGTTTGAATGTTAAATTTAAATAGTTTTCTTATCTGTTTAGAGGTTTTTTAGATTTTCAAAAAGGATACATTGATGTTTCGATAATGTCTGCACGCTTCATCAATCTGTCCGTACGATTTTATTGGTGTTCGGACAGTTTTACTATGTGTTTAGACGATTTTTTAATTTTCATACGTCTTTCTAATCGTGCAAGCGTTTTTTCATGCATATTCTTAAAAAATGGGCAAACGTCCACGTACCAGCGACCTGACTGATGAAGAGCAACCTTTCATTCCATTTTAATGGTGCTGCAGAATACAACGATCATTATGTCACGCACTAGGTCAATCAATAAGAAAACGCTCTCCAAATTGATGGTCCAGACACGCCGAGCGCTGATGCCACTCGGGCCTCTAGAGTTAAACGACAGGAGCAACCTGAGATGGTGGAGCAGGATCTTGGACAGGGCTCGACCCAAGGATTTGGGGCATAGTGGCCGAATTGGATCGACGATATGATGATGAAGCTGACTCAACGGATGCAATCGATCACGTGGCCCACCCATGACATGGTGACTGATATCAGTGGTCGGCTGACAACTTTGGAGCGTAAGGTCGTGCACATGGACTCTAGGTAGAAGAAGGAGGGAGTGACAAGCAGTGCAGAGATATTTGCCTTGACTGGGCGGGTCGTGCTGATAGAGGAGCACATTCGTCAAGTCCGACACATTCTAAAACTCAAGGATGATGATAATGACGACGACGATGACGATGATGAGTAGTACTCTATCTTTATTTAGTTTTATTATGAAGTTTATTTTTTTATTATGTTTTGAGTACATTTACTTTTATATTATGTTTTGTGGACACGAATTGGTATTTATTTGATGTTATTTTGTTTATATTATGTTGTTGACGATATTTGATATATTTATGTTATTTCAGTTATGTTATTTGTATTTATTAGATCTTAATACAATATGTTAATTAATGTTATGTTTCTAATTTCGGTACACTCATTCAAAAAAATGTTAATATTAGAACCTAACACACTTAAGGTTATTTATATTATTAACTAACTTTGGTTATTTAAAACTTGCTAATAAATATAATTGTATAAGCTTAAAAAAAGCAAAAAAAAAGTTCGTCAAAACCCATTCAGACGTAAAGGTAACCGTCCCAAATTTTTACTATAATATAAGATATCGTTCGGACGTCGTTGTTTATGATCAGACACTAGCTTCTTGGTACTTCTAAAACGATATCGTTCGGACGTATAATATAGTGTTCGTACAATAGTGTCCTATCCAAACAATGATTTTATGACCAAACGCTGTCATTTTAGGATTACTAAAACGGAGTCTTAAACTATAAGATGTCGTTCAGACGTGTATATCGTAGTTCGGACGGTTATGAAATTTTAGGCAGCAATAATTGCCTAAAAAACTAATACACGTAGGCGTCCGAACGTCATTTATGAGTTCGAACGGTATTCAATCGTATGAAATTGGTAGAATCGCAGACAGTGGATGAAAAACAGAAAATACTAAGAAAACAAGATATTTAAGCACGAAGAGAAGATGATAACTAATTTTGGGAGTCCAATCTCATTGAAAAGGGTATGGAATGAGCAACTCATTTAGAATTTGATATTAGATTGCATTTGAGGTTCGTGGGTTTTAAATTGAATTGATTTAGGATGAAAAGCATGGATTTTAGGATATGAAAGCATATGTTTTTCGAAATTTTAGGGTCTAAAATATTCCTTTTTCTCTGAAAGAAGAAATTCTGACCCTTAGAGATGCAGCTTAATTCGAGTATTGTTCTCTATCCAATCAAGTAAAAAGACCTAGAAATTGAATGAATTGATATCGGATACAGAGTATGAAAAAATCCCAAATTAGAAGATTTACTGCACAACCTTCTGTATTTTTATCGTATCTCTTTCGCCTAAGATGAGATTAATACAGTTCAAGAAGCATTGGAATGTTAACTTAAAGAGAATCATTTCCCAGAAATAGAGCAGTCGTCACTTTTATTATCATATCTTCCACTTCAGATATCGGATTGATGCGATTCAAAAAGGATATGCAATCCAATGCAAAGGGATATATTTTATCCATAAATAACTATTTTCAAATTCCAACTTTTAAAAGGATAGCTTGGAGGACGTGGGAAAGGACTTATTAAGCTCGTGGAGGCTAGGTTTTGGACAGTTTTTTAGTGTCTTTTTCTTTTCTTTAGCTATCTTTCAGGGGAGAGAGTTTCTTTGCTTGAATGGATGGCTAAATATCCAAGTAAGGCTAGGGATGAACTCGTACGAATAATGGTATTATCTATTTGCTTTTAATTCATGTAGTCGTTCTTCACATTGATACAACTCTTATTTATCATTCTCAAATTGTTATTAGTTTCTTTTCTCATCTCTGAATGATCTTGGAATGATTCTCTTCATAGATTCAGTCATGCATTGTCAATCGAATGGTTAACGTCCATGATTGTATTTCAGATAAGTTATTATCTTGTTGATTTGATTTTATGTTGCGATATTACCCACGAGGTATATTGTCGTCATTAGGTTATATCAATAAGAATAATAACTCATAAGGTTTTAAAGTGGTGAATGATTACTCAAAGGGTTACCTTTGAATTAAGTTTTGGTTTGTAGCTCTATATCTTCCAATTGGGGACTTTGAAATTGATATATGTGATTCGAACGAGGAATTCCCGATGCTTTGCTATCCGTAATCTTGAATAATCATTTTCATCATTTTAATTCTAAGTTTCTAAAATCATAGTTCAATCAAGTTATTTCCAATTGATAATTAAGTACTTTTCTTTAATTTTCTTGTTCTGATTGCGTTTCTTTCACATATCTCCCTAAGGAATTGACACCCCAAAGCTGTGCTGCAACTACCACGTTATTCTTTCGGCGTAATCAGGAATGCGTTCATTTAGTAGCCTTAGCTCCTGTTTAAGAATTACATGGAATTCGGATAATGAACTCGATGTAATTCTTGAATTGCCCACGTTATGGACAGTTTGAGTTTACACTATGCGTAATGTGCGTAATTGCATCAGCTATTGTGGCAGACGTGTTTAGAAATTTTGATGCAAATCTCCTTTTGTCTTTCGAATACACATTCAGCATTAAGCTTACACACTTGCCTTTAATGGTGGGTGTTTATGCTCAATGTTGTAGGCATGTATCTGGGACTGAGGGGAAATGTTGTCAAACTTTCTAGAGCATCGGTCACAATGGTCGGGTCAATTACGTGCAGTACGTGATATTGTAAACTTGAATGGGATAGGACCTATCACCCGAAGAAATTGGATTTTAGTATGAATGTTTGCATTATTGTTTGTATTTTCGTCTTTGAAGGAACAATATGGATAAGAGCTAGATTTATGACGCTAATAGACTCAAAAGTGCGAAGTATAATGATGGTGTTCAAGATTTTATGAGTGCTGTCCGTAGTTATACAGATAGTCAAGGACTGATAAGATGTCCATCTAAGATATATAAGAATTTTTTGTTCCAACATGTGGACGAGATGGAGGATCATTTATTCATAATTGGGTTTGACTAGAGTTACACTTCTTGGGTATTTCACGGTGAATCAATTTCAGAAGTTTCAAACCGGGTAGTAACTTTATAACCTAAACCGAGCAGCGAGGACTCTGAGGAAAACTTAAATGATGATATGAGAGATATGTGAGACGATTTTGAGGCGAGAACAAGGGTTGATGAGAACGCTAGTAAAAATTTGTCGTGTCCTGAAACAAAAAAAAAATAATGGACTCATATTTGTGATTTATTCGCGAGCGAGAAATTTCAGGTTAAACTTTTTTATTCCATCCTGAACGTTTATTTTATGTTATTATTAATTGTGGTAACAACTGTAAATGTACAATGTAAAGGAAGAGTGCAATCAACAAGGAGAATATAGGTAAGCTGAAGATTGTACACACATCGGGAGCGAGGTCCTTCCAACGCGCGAGAGCGTTGTTAGTAAGAAATAAATTTACATTTTTATTATTTATTATTTAAATAAATGACTTAGGTACTTTAATATGCACGTTCTATATTTCTTTTGGTGTACAGAAAAATCCAGAATCTAATGAGATTAGTCCTGTGTTGTTTTATTAAAATACGCATACTAATAAAGATGACATGTGGACATCAGAAGATGCACAAGAAAATTTTATAAGTTGTAACGTTAGATTTAATGATGTATTTGTATGCATTTATGTTTCATATGTGCTAGTTTTATCTTCTTTTTAATTTTGTAGGAAAAAATAGAGGCGCTACCATTGTAACACAAGTGAGAGGGAAAGTCATAAACCAAAGTGGAGATCTTCGTTGAGGTGTTGGGGATGAAAGCGGGTTACGTGCGAGGTATACACCGTTCAGTACGGTCTATTGGATCATATTCATCAGCATTATCCGTTGATTTTTCCCGGAGATTGGAGGGGGTCAGATTACATATTGAGGAGATGAGGACTAGATAGTTGGAATATGAAACGCTTCTGGTCAAGCAGTCAGATATGAAGCAGACGATGCGAGAGCATCTGCAGATGATGAAGGAGTAGCAACGGAAGAAAGACAAAAAGCTAATGCAGATAATGCAAGAGCAACAACAGAAAAAAGACGAAGAGCATCGAAAGATGATGCAGGAGTAGCAAAGGAGCCTAGTGGAACAACAAAAACGGAGGCTGCAACTAATGGCGGAGCAGATACGTGAGCAGCTGATGGAGCAAATCAGATAACTACAATCTCGTTTGACACCAAAACGAAAATTTGGGTAGATTTATGTATTTTTACTACTTTGTCAGTACTTATCAATTATGTATTTTATTTACTTTTAATAACGAGTGCATATTTGTAGATATTTTATTATATTATGAGCATTGAATATCTTTCTATTTATATTATTTGTTAATTATTTTTAAAATTAATTCAGAACGGTAACAAAGACCATCCACACGGTTCTTTTGCATTGATAACGTGCGAACACACAACTATCCGTTCGAACACTTCGCGTTAAATTCGTTCGTCCGCACCGTTATTCTCGCGTGCACACGGTTCGAACGAGATTTGAAGATGACAAATAATTATTTCTTCATAAATGAAGCAAGAGTGCAGACGTATTTATGTAAGCGTCCAAATAGAATATATTACCATGCGAACGATGTTATATAACCGTGCACACGGATTTTACATGACAAAATTTATTTCGTCACATTGGACGAACCATTCGCATGAGCTGTCAGAACGTATAAAGAGTACGTTCGCACAGTTCTTGCTAACGGATGGACTGTATTGGGCATGGCGATTTTCAATGTCGTCAATATGGTACAAAACTGTTTGAACGTTATTGTAAATCGTCTGAACTGTTTCAAGCAACTGAACACCAAAATCGTCACCTAAAACCTTGGCTGAAGGGTTTTAGGTGACAAACAGGGTGTCAGTTTTGTCACCCAAAACATTAGCTAACGAAATTAGCACTTTGGGTGATTAATTTTTTTGACACCCAAAATATTTTTTCTTGCAGTGACATAGTTGTAAGCTTTCATGAGATCAACCAGCTTTATCCCACATTGTGTGGTGTCCCTGAGTTTCGGTGGTAGTTCCTAAAAATTTCTTGGGCCACTTGGATGTTATCTCCAATTCTTCTTTCCCCAATGAAAGTCGTCTGGTAGTTACCCACCAAATCATGCCTGATGGTCTTCCTTTTCGCCAATAATTTGCTTATGCACTTGTCAATCTTGTTTCAACACGATCTTGGGTTGAAATTTTTCAAAGACGAGGTGTTTGCCACTTTAGGGAGCAATGATTGAGCAGTACAATCTACTTCCCTGAGGCCGGACGCTACCGGATTTGAAAAACGGATGGTTATCGTCATCCGCGCGCGAGTTATAAGTCTTTCAGTTTTTTTTTCTCTCAATTCTCATATTAAAAAAAAAAGAATTCTCCTCTAGTACCCGTACTCTCGCAGACCTTAATAAAATTTAAACTTAAAACATTCTCTTGAAAACGTGCAATATTAAAAACTTTATTCGTGCCAAAGACTTCAATTGAAGTAATAGGACAAAAAAATCAAGAGGAAACACATGGGCATCATGTGTTTTTAAAGGGATAAGTACTTAAAAGGTTGTAATTTTCATGGATTAATTAGTTATAAGTGTTATGCTATATATATATAATATCTTTTAATTAAAAATTGCAAAACCGACTCCCACCAAAAAGGTTTACGAACATTGGCCAAAAGATTCTAAAACGAAACAGTCTTATAATATTATGTGGCCAAAAGAATACGCATGCTATATATTATTTTGAATACTATAGGTTGAAAAATGTAAGGGTAAGCTGAAATTAATTAGTATACAATGACTGATTATCTTTAGCCACCTGCATCCAGCTATCTATAGCATTTTCCACAGACTTTGCTATGAATAATCACCTTTTCGAGGGATTTCAATTCTTTTTTACAGCTAAACAATAAAATCTCAATTTTTTACCCAAACTCTAACATCTTTTCTTTAAAAAGGGTTAACGTAGTCATTTTGCCCTTAGGTTTTGACCTTTTTAAACAAATAATCCTTCGATTTTCAAATTGATTACAGAGGTCCTGCGTTTATAACTTTTGTCAACGAAGTCTTGCATTTATAACTTTTGACAAATAAGTGCTTCTCTAAAATTTTGTTCTCAAAGTTAAAGGTTTGTATGTCAATTTCAATCATAAGTAAATATTTGTCACCCAAAACTAAAATTATGTGACTGTCTTATATTCTTTTATTTTAAAAAAAAAATCACCAACTTTTACAAACCCCCAGTAAAAGTCAATCTCTCAAAATTTTCTCCAAAAACTTTGAAAATGAAAATTTTTTAAATAGCCAACAACACCTTAATTAATTATCTAAATCACACGATAATTACTTTAACTAATATCTTCAGGACAAAGATATGAGTCAATCGCTTTGCCAGAAAGGAATTGAACAGATATAACACAACACGAGCTGAGATCCCATTAGTCTCGTATTTAATTTATAACGTGTCGAGATCATGGTCAAAACCTTGTAAAACAAGAAATCTTTGGCCAACAAATAATACTATCGTGTTCTAAAAGAATAAATATATATTGACAGTGGCACTTCGTGCGGACAATGAAGCGCCCGATCGAGTAATTAGCATGCTTAGATGATTTGAGTTATGATGAATTCACCTCGTTGTATCGACTATAATTTATTTAGCTTGAATTAGACATAATTAGTAAACAATTATGTCCTATTTCCATTCTATCTTTTTTAAGGGAGAGGAAGAGGAAGAGGGGAAAAACAATTATGAAATAGACATGATTTCACCTTATTTGTTTAAATTGAGAAACTACTATATATATAACAAGCTATAACATGACATTATGGATAATTTATGAAATAAAAGATACGACCAATGCTATCCTCCCCTAGTGAATAAGAAGACATGTTCAAACATTAAAAATATATTATATTAAAGTACATGGACCGTACAATTTACTAAGGGTGAGAAGTGGCAATTGGATCTTATGGGTCTACATCTTTTGGAAAAAAAAATATTTTTTATCAAGTACTCCCTACGAACTTGATCCATAATCTCAATATCATATTTTTCAATGGGTTTACGTAACCCTAGATCAGCAATAATATCATCCAAACTAAACAAAAGACGAGGTATTTTCGAACTAGTATTTATCTAAGGAGTAGTAACCACGTTAGGAGTATTAGACGACCCCACTAATTTTTTTATAAAAAACTTATCTAGTATTTAAACAAAATAAAACAAAATTCATCAATATAATTTCACAAATCACAACCTGTCCTAATCACAATTTCACAACCTAGTCCTAATCACAATTTCAATATAATTTTAAAACCTAATCACAATTTCACAATTCTATATAATGCACATTAATAATTTCACCACCCAACCATGTAGTATCACAAATAATGCAGTAGATGAAAGCAGAGAAATGCACTTATGTGATTTTTCTCTTTTTACTTCAAGATTTTATCGTCTGATCTAGTACCTCTTCTTAGTATTTTATTAGGTTTTTGTATAGGATTCGTTTGTTGCAAGTTATATCCAATATTCATGCATATGCCCAAAGAAGACAACAAATTAAAAAAAAAATTGCAATCAAATGAATAAAATGTAGGATATATATCATAGTTTTCTTTATCTGAAATGACTGAAATCCTTATTTATTTACTAGAATTATAAAACACATTAAATCATTAAGGGGGCCAGCCTAGTCTAAAAGTGAGCAGATTAGTTATAATTAAAAAAATCAAACATTTTGCATTGGCCAACCGGAGCCAGGGCCCCCGTCGGCCCCCCCTTAAATCCACCACTGTGTTCAAATGATTAGGAGCCAATCTCACACTGCATAATAATAGCTAAATTATAATTTTAACTTAATTTACAAAATGGATTTAAAATTTTTATTGGGACGAGTTTAATGCTACAAGATGGACGTGATGCAATTAAAATTTTAGATTATTAAGATCTAAGGGAAAATTAAATCAGGAGTTTATTGAGCAATTATTCCCTTGTCTAAAAGCAACATAAGTGGGTTTCCACTAATTGCAGTAAACAAGGATTTGGTAATGGAAGATGCAATAGAAGTGGGTTTCCATTACTTGTTTACAAGTGGGGTAATTTAACAGAATTATTACTTTACATTAATTAAGGTCATAGTTTAAGGCCTTTATTTTATTAAGTGCCCAATTTTGTCAATCCATGATCCCAAATAAGACCTGAGGGCGGTAGCGAACGCTTACGAAGAGCATGGCTAAGCACTTAGAAAGCAATTTTTTTTCTATAGGGTCTAAGGACGACTACCAATTCTCAAATGATTCATACCACTGATGCGACCATTCAATTGATGAACTATTCAAAAGTCAAAAATTAAGATTAATTCATTGCTAACAAAAAAAATCTGTGATTAACTAATTCCATTAACAAGCAATATCCCTAATAACCTATTCGCTTTCCAAAAAGCTAGAGACAAACCAGCATACATGCATGCTGTACCGTATCTATAAATTCAGATCCCTTTGCCATTTAGAAGCATTCCCAATTGAGACATTCCCATATAAACTCATCCCACACCATCTTCATTGGTTTCAAGCTATGGCCCTTACCGAGACTGGTCAATTCTCGGCCAATCAATTCTTGCTTAAGCCAGAACAAGCAAGTTTTTATGATCTTGTTCTCTTTCTGCTTTCTCCTAAAGCATCAGACACGACCAAGTTCGTTGAGAACTCGGAAGCTGCACTGTTCGGAAAGTTTTGGCGCCGATGGTATATCTTCATCTCCCTTCTTGGGCAGAAACTCTTCATCGTGGGGGAAAAACCCATGGCTCAGTTCGGACATGTGCTGGAGCTATGGCTAAATTTGCTTTCAAGTAACGGGGGACCCATCATGCTGGTGGTGAATTTCTTAAGAGGTTTTACTTATAATCATTTTTTCTCTCTTTATCATCTAGGTAGTGTTGTATAATGAGCATCTAATTATTGGATATATATTTCAGTATATATGAACCAATTTGCATGCAAATATATATGCACATATATATATAATGCGAAAATGCAGTACTAATGCTATTGCATAGTTTTTACGTTGATGATAATTTACTGAATTCTATGGGGGTGGTCTAATTTATGCAGGAAAGGTTGTCTGGCCAGAAAGCCAATCCGCGACGTATAAATCTCTAATAGAATGTCTTGATGAAAGACTGGATTTAGATAAAAGTATTGGACAAGGTAACAAAGACTACAATAAGGCTCTCTCGGTAATGGCATGCAAAATAGCATACGAAAACGAAGCATTTATCCAGGCCATAGTCGAAGATCATTGGAACGTACGAACGATCGATTTACATGGAAATTAGATATATATGCATGTGATCTGTTTGAATTTGCCATACTTTAATATGATGGCTATCTCAGGGAATAATATTTCTTTCTCGTTTTTTGCAGATGAAATTCGTGAAGTATTACAACTGCTGGAACGGTACGTGAGAAGCAACTAGATCTGCAATTCTTTAAAAAGTTTATTGTGATAACAGCCACAGGCTTAGGTTGCCTACAGCTATACAAATAACCGGCTCGCTATAAGTTTGACTTCTCTTACCATTAACAAGATAAAATATTGACGGTTCTATAGTACTCCAAGTTAAAGCACGCTTTCCACAATCTACTAAAATAAAATCATTTATTACGAGCTTCCATTAATGGTTGCATTATATATCTTGATCTGCATGAGCCACTATTCTCATTAATGCATGCTGATCCTTCACACATTTGCGCTGATATATATCATCATATGACATGAGATCAAGATTGACTTATAAGTAAAAAGGGAGATGTTACTGTGAATCCGTTCGGTTTTCTTCCTTTCTGTAGCCTAAATGTCAAAAAAAGGATTCAAGAGATGTCTCACATTCTAAAGATGGGAGTAATTTTACTTCTCGAGAAAGGTCTATGATTGGCCATTTTACCTCTTAATTACATGCATATCTTATTTTTCTTGATGATCTTTTTCATTCATTTGGAGATAACGATTGACAGATTTGTTGGAAGAGGCGTTTACAACACAAAGGGAGTAAGGCTTCTAAAGTAGAGCAAATTTATGTGGAAAAGATAATGAGGAGGGATATGGAAGAACACTCTTCAATTTCTCAAACTCATGAACTTTCTTGACTTCACTTGAACTTCTACAAAATGGTGGGGCTACATCCCTTTATATAGTCTTACACATTCAATCTTAGCCACACATTTCATCTAAAATATCTAGATATTTCTATGGCACTTTCTAGATATTTTCTAGCACTTTCTAGACAAGATACTTTTACTTATTTCTAAGATATTTTCTTATAATTTTCTAGAAAGTTATTGATCTCTCATACTCTAGAGATTTATAGAACTCTCTAGAGAACTTCTTTCTCTTCCTTTATCTAGAGCACTATAGAACTTTCTAGAAAGATGATTTCTCTTCCTTTTCTCTAGAGATTTATGGAACTCTCTAGAAGATCTTCATCCTCTATTGGTCAAGACTAAGCATATTTTGAGCCCAAATCAAGTTTAACTTTCAACAAGATTACCAAGAAAAGTTTTCAACTCAAGCCATCATGTTCCAAAATACCAAGGATAACCCAAACCTGATCGTGGTTGCATTTAAGGGCACTAACCCATTCGATGCGGTAGCATGGCGGGCAGATTTCGATTTATCGTGGGTTGAGTTTCCAGGCGTGGGTAAGTTACACAGTGGCTTCTGCAAAGCTCTTGGCATGCAGAAGGAGTACAACGGCTTTCCCAAAGAAATAGAACAAGGAAGTAACCAAAGACAATTTTCTTACTACGCAATCAGAGAAAGACTCAGAGAGATGCTGCAAAAGAATGAGATTGCCAAATTTGTAGTGACAGGACACAGCTTGGGTGGGGCATTAGCGGTTCTATTTATGACTGTGCTAGCAATACACGAGGAGGAATGGCTGATGGACAAGTTGGAGGGTGTATACACATTTGGGCAACCGAGGGTTGGAGACAAGCAATTGGGGGAGTATATGACGGATAAGTTGACCAAGTATGATGTGAGGTATTTGAGGCATGTTTACAGCAATGACATGGTGCCTAGGGCCCCTTACGATGACGATTATATCTTCTTTAAGCATTTTGGCCCCTGCCTCTTCTACAACTTCCTCTACCTTGGGAGGGTCAGTGCTCTTTGTCTTTCTCTATAAGTTGTTAGTCATATCTGAATTAAGAATATTATTCTCATTACAATTGAAACAAAATCAGTATAAATTTCAGATATTGTACAATGCTCTCAACACTATATATTATGCTTGGAATATTGCAGGCTTACAGTGAGGAGCCAAATAAGAACTACTTCTCAGTGTTCTGGATCATCCCCAAGTACATAACTGCATATGTGGAGTTGATCAGGAGTTTCGTAATCCCATATATAAGGGGTCCAGACTACAATGAAACTTTGCTAATGAAAATGTTTAGGGCTTCTGGATTGGTGATCCCTGGACTTCCAGCACATAGTACTCAAGATTATGTTAACGTCACACGATTGGGATCCCTTACGGCCTCAAAGACAACACAATCCAATTCATCAAAAGATTCCTGAAGTTGGCTGGCCCACTAGGTCGCTATACACATCATCGACCCTCAATCGCAGAGGCATACTACTCACGAAGCAAGCTATTACTCAAAATTAATTTTTTGGTTATGTATTTCAAAATAATTAGCGTTCAGGGGAGGATTTTGGATTCGACAATACATATTCATCTCCCTTCTTCTGCAGAAACTCCTCCTCACGTGGCCGGGAGACCTCATGTGTGAGATGGGAAGTATTCTTGAACAGTGGCTAAATCTTCTTTCAAGCAACGGGGGACTCCTCATGCTGTCGTTGAATTGCTTGAAAGGTACTAATCGCTTTTGTTGTGGTTTAATCACCTAGCTAGGCAGTACAGTGTATATATTAAGCATTTAATTTTGAGCTATTTTTCTTTTCTGATAGAAACTAATTGGTTAGTTACATGTTTAAATAAAATTAAGTGATTGTATATGCGGCAAAATTACAAGTCTTGAAATGAACGAAAATGGGATTGCACGAGAGAGAGAAGAGAGAACAAAACATTTTAAAGCGGTTCGTTCTTGTGACCTACGTCTACCATTGGAACAGCTTGGGAGGGCTACATGATTTCTCTTATTCAATATGATTATAAGTGTACTTGTTTACAACAGGTTAAAGAAGGTGTATTTATACAAAAATAGAGGAGACAAGTTTCCATGAATCACCACAAATACGTCTGGGGTTCAAATAGAGGAGACAAGTTTCCATGAATCACCACAATCACTAAATCTGCTACTATATTTAGCAAGAATCTGGATGCAGCCTAATATTAGTACACATCTGGGGTTCAAAAAGGCTGTTAAGGGTGGAAAATATTTAGGGCTACCTCTACAGCTTCCTCGCTCTAAAAAGACAGGCTTTTGATGATCTTAAAGAGCGTATTTTAAAGAAAATTGAAGGCTGGAAAGCGAAGTGCTTGTCTCAGGCTGGTAGAATCACCTTGATTAAGGCTATGGCAGCGTCTATTCCTGCCTACTCTATGGCCACCTTTTTGCTGCCAAAGGGTTGGTGCAATGAACTTGACAAAAAGTTGAAAGACTTCTTTTGGGGTTTTTCTCCTAAATCTAAGCATTTTACCCCCTCTTTCTTGGCGAGAGATTTGTAAGCCAAAAGAAGAGGGAGGCTTGGGAATCAAGTGGCTTTATGATTTTAACAAGGCCCTAGTCTCCAAGTTGGGCTGGTTAATCTTGAAAAAATCATATTAGCTTTGGGTCAAATCTCTATCAGAAAAGTATCTTCAAGGTAGCTCCTTTTGTTTAGAAAAAAAAAAAAAAAAAGGTAGCTCCTTTTGTGATGCCACTTATAAGCCGGGGTGTTCTTGGCTCTGGCAGGGCATTTTAAAATCCAAGGAGATTATCTCTAATGGTATCTTTTACCAAAAGTTCAAAATGGTCATAACATAGATGTTTGGAAGGACCCTTGGGTACCTGACTTGTCCTCTGGGAAACCAGAATCTCGTTTAGTGGGAGCTGACAATATTTGGAGGCACAAGGTGAAAGAGCTAATTGATCATGAATCTGGTCAATGGAATATGGCTTTAGTTAATCATTTATTTGATAGAACTTCAGCGCAGGTTATCCTTCGAACTCCCCTTTCTAATTGTGCTGAAAATGACATATTATTCTGGAAACATGAAAACTCAGGTTGCTTCACTGTTAAATCTGCCTATTGGGCTATTCATGAAAGAAGTGAACACTCATTTGCCTCCTTATCCAGGGCTGATTGGAAAAAACTTTGGTCTATGAAAATTCAGGACCGTCTCAAATTAATGCTCTGGAAAATAGATGCTGGTGCCCTACCATTCAAATCTAGAATGCGGTCTTGGTCTGAGAATTATTCTGAAGTTCGTTTTCTTTGCCATCTCTGCAATTCTCAACCTAAAACAATGGAACATTTGTTTTTGCATTGTCCTTTTGCCCATACTTTGGCGTGAAGTATACTGGTCTCTGCATACTAATGCATTTCTTGGCTTATCTGCAGCACATTGCTTTAGGATCCTAATGCATCCATCCAGGGAGCTTCTATTAGACAACTCCAATGAAAGAGACTTTATTTTAAAAGTTTCCCTCATAGCAGATACTATTTGGTGGTTTCGAAATCAAGTGGCCCATGAGGGTATTAAACCAGACCCTATGGCTGCCATCTCATCTATGAAAAGGAGATTTTTAAAGATCGCATTCAAGCCTGGGGAGAAAAGGAGGAATCCCTTCAGTTTCGATGGATACCTCCCCCTGATGATGCTTGGAAGTTGAATTTTGATGTAGCATGTAGAACTCATCATTCCTTACTTGCGGTCGTTTGCAGAGATCATGCAGGAAACATCATTAGGACAATGACTGACATTATCCAAACTTATAATCCCCTGGTAGCTGAGATGAAAGCTGCTTTGTTTGCCTGTCATGTAGCTCTCACACTTTCTTCAGTTAATTTGTATTTTGAAGGGGATTCTCAACAGGTTTACAAAGCTATTTGTGAGCCAAATTTATTTTCAAAGGGACTTATCGCTGATGATGCCAAACAAATTCGGTCTGTCTGGATAACCACCATTCTTGGCAATGGAAGTGGGTGTCCAGAAGTCAGAACAAGTTGGCGCATGCTCTGGCACATTGGGGCCAGTTTGCATGGTTTTTGTGGCTTTATTCCTGTAAATAGTATACCTCTGATATCTCTAATGTGGACTGGTCATTTGACCCCCCCCCCCTAATGTACCCCATTTGCAGTAATAAAAATCATTGGTTTAGGGGAAAAAAAGTTTGAAGGAATTGCTGCAAAAGAATGCGAGGGCTAAATTTATATTGACGGGACACGGTGGGGCATTAGCGATTCTGTTTGCGACTCGGCTAGCAAAGCATGAGGAGGAATCGTTGCTGAAGAAGTTGGAGGGGGGG
Organism: Myrica gale; assembly: GCA_963930655.1. NCBI lineage: Eukaryota > Viridiplantae > Streptophyta > Magnoliopsida > Fagales > Myricaceae > Myrica > Myrica gale. The sequence goes on from OZ005615.1 coordinate 19,629,267, forward strand.
TGGGGGGCGGGGGTGTACACATTTGGGCAACCCAGGGTTGGGGACGAGCAGTTGGGGAAGTTCATCAAGGAGAAGTTGAACGCGCATAATGTCAAGTATTTGAGGTGTGTTTACTGCAACGACATGGTGCCTAGGATCCCTTACGATGCCGATTTGCTCTTTTTTGAGCACTTCTCCCGATGTCTCTACTCCAATAGCTTATATGACGACAAGGTCAGGCTCTCTCTCTCTTATCAAACAAAGTTCTAAGATATATTGGTATTCTCCTCTATATCTTGTCGATTAAATGTTGACATGCATAGAAGTTCTTGTTGGGCCCTTGTCTGCTTTCCTGGATCCTTCACTTAGCTAAGGCTTGGAGTGTTAAAATAGGTCCATGTATATATATGGAGTTCATGGTGCACTAACACTACGCATGATCATGATCGGAGTTTGCAGGATTTAGAAAATGAGCCGAATAAGAACTACTTCTCATTGTTTTGGGTCATACCCAAGTACGTCAATGCATTTTGGGAGTTTATCCGGAGTTTCATAATCCCTTATACAACGGGTCCAGAGTTCCGAGAGAGTTTTTCAATGAAATTGTTCGGGGTAGTTGGATTGGCGATTCCGGGGTTATCAGCACATTCTACCCAAGATTACGTTAACATCACCCGCTTAAGATCCCCACCAATCTGTCACCCTCCAAAACCCAATTCAGCAAAAACATTCTGAAGTTGACAGTCACAGAGGCTACCATATACAAATTATAATCCTTTGACAATGATTAAATTTCGATCATGGTTTTGCCAGAGGCAACTATACCAGTTGTAAATTAAAGATGGTAGAATTAAAGATGGAGGATTAATCTTCTATTTTCATACATCCCCTATAGTTAAACTCTCAAATTGGTCTTAATTTCAGATTAAATGCTTAAGTTCTGAGTGAAGTGAATGATTCCTCATAGCTTTAAAACTGTCATAAACTAACTAATGGTCACAAGTGTCTATATGTGACCAAACTACTGCATCTTAAATAGAAGACAAAAAGGTAGGAAATTACACTAAAGTAACACAGCCCATTTGTATCCCAAAGATATTGAATTAGAAATTGGAAGAGTTTTCAATAATAAATCTATGTCAATAATTAATATTGCAAATAGTAAGCTTTATCATATCACTTCCAAGTTACGATACAGATTAGGCTCCAACCAGATGAATGGTATCTCCATTTTTCCAACATGCTATCAGGATGGAAAAAGAGAACCCCGAAGAGCAACCCATCCTTTAGATCTCTAAGGTGATTTACAAACATACATACCTATTGCTTTACTGCCCATTGAATCGCCAAGAAACCAGGGACTAGAGTCTCACGTCGTACCAGAAACCTCAACAGAGATTCTCTGGTGCTTTAGTCCACCAAAAGAACTGAGCCGACACTAAGCTTGTGTCAAAATAATAATTGTCCCTTGCTGTACACTATTCAAGAGTGTTCTTGTACTCCATTTCCGTTCTACTTTAACCTGGCAATAATTGCAACATCATAAATAAATTAGGGAGCATAGGAAAATGAAAAGAGATAGCTTTTAGCATTCATCTAGGAAAAGGTATTCAACAGCAGACTTTTCTACAAGACTACTCCCAATAAATTAGGGACGGGACACATTCCATATTTGTGAATCCGATTAGGTTATTCTGGATGAAGGATTCGTGCTACCAATGCTCCCATCCAATTGCAATGTTCAGATGCAATTCAACTAACAAAACTATATAAATAATAACATGGATGTGTCCTAAGCAATCTCCACTGACTAATAAACCTGTGGTTATCCATGGTACACGAGAATTTCGGTACGAATAAAAGTGAAGTAATTCTCGAGTTGAATTTCCGGCTATATGAAGTGAAGTAATCGAAGAAAAAACTCTAGAGACAAGGAGATGCATAAACTACAATAAATTTTAAACAACCAAGTTCCAAAACCAGAAAACACTGTTAACGAGTCAAGCTACAGGCCTCAATTCATATGAAAATACATCTGGACATTGAAATCTTCAATATAAAAAAAAAAAATTAATATGCCAAACAACACCTTAGTAACAGATGGCTGGTTGAGGCAATTAGAAAGCATGGCAGGTGAAACAACCACTCAAGGAGCCTATGTGACGGGTTCTGCGAAATGATAGAGCCTTGTGGGAAGTTCCAATAACTTGATGGGCCTGATTGGCCAACACCGAGCTCCTCATATCCTGAGCCCTCTTCTGAGCCGATCTCAGCTTGCTCATTATCTTATCCATAGATGATGATCTCTTCTTTTCCAGCTTCATCTGAAACATATGTATATGTAAGGTCCACAGTAACCAATGCTTAATCCCTCCCTTTTGCAGAACACTAACAGATAACACATGTTTGACAAGGTTACTGAAAAAAAGCATGAGAGCTGTGTAACTATAATTATTTTTCCTTTGGCCCATACACCTAGAAATCACGTGAACAGATAATACATTCATGTTAAAGGAAATTTTCATATAACCCTATTTGCTGCAATTTAGACCTTTAGAGCCCAGCCTACCCTTTCCATAGTCCCCAATCTCCTCCTATTCAGCAAAATATAAAATCAGCCCAGCACAATTTACCTTTTTCAATGAAGTTGTTGAAAGGCAAAAAAGTTAGTTGTACCATGGTAAGATAGAAACAATTTGGCTAACCTAGACTTATGTGATAACAGACCAAATTGACATGTACATGGACAGAATATATTTTAGTCACAATGAGTGAAAAGAAAAGGGAAACATCTCTCTCCACCAAAGGTTGATTGTTGTGTATATGTATCAACAGAGATAAAACAAGGCAGCACCAAACATATCATTGGGAAATAACCTCCAGTTTTCGTATTGCTGCCTCAGCTTTTGCCTTCTGTAGGTTCTCCCATGCAGTGATTTTTGCTTCCTCTCTTCTCGACCTGGAAAGAGTCAAAGAATTGACATTTTAATGTAGAGATCATGAGCTTATTCATACATTTTCTTCGGGCAATGAGCAATTTTTATCTTCTATCTGATACTGTGTCAAAACACCAATAACGGCTTCAGATACAGAAATGGGTGGCTGGGTACATATCCAGCTGGAAATTTGAAGTCGCTACCATAATCAAACAGGAAGAGGTTGGGGGTGAGGGTTCAATGAAAAAACAAAAGACCTGGTGCCAGGCCAAACTGCCATGAATTCCATGATATTACTATACTGAACATCTTTGTAACCTGTAACTAATTTACATTAAGACAATTTGCTTGAGTTCAAAGACAAGTTTTCAACTCATTGAAGAATTAACCTATTAATAGCTAAGCAAATCACCAAAGATCTATGCTCCACTTAGTTTAAGCCATTGACCATCTTAAGTTCAAGGATAATTCAGCAATCATTGTCTTTCCCACCTGTTCCATGGATGAAATTTGTACAAGTTCCTAGAGCAACGGAATTGCAAAATCAAAGACCCCTAACTCTGAACTATGAACAATAGGACAATGAAATAGGAAATATATGAACAAAGCAAAGACCCCTAACTTTTATTTCTGCCTCACACGGATGAACTTTGAACTATATGGTCGTATGACCATATTAATCAAAAGGCCAATGTAAAGGTTTCTAGGGATATCATAAAGTTCAGATAATAGCCTTGCAGGATTGCTCTGCTATTCTTCTGAAAAATAATCCCACCAAATTACCAACAAAATGAAAAAATTGAAAGTAATAGCATAGTAAAGTATTCATACTTGGAAATGCTCTTTACATCCCAACCTGAGGATTGAGCATCCTCGCCTTTTTTTTTCCAGTTATCAACACTCTCTGCGCTCTTCCCAGGGAATCGAGCTCTATTTTTCTTGGACCACCTAGTCATGGTGACCCGTTCATCTACCTGCACGTCCCTAACTTCCACTTTAGAGGATGGGACACTCTGCAACTCCACGATAGGCATGGTAGGGGGAGTAAGGGCAGAGAAAGAAAGTCTCTCTTCAGGAGATGAGTGACTGCTACCCTCTGGGCTCATCTGGGTTGCCATGTCCCTTCTTGAAACATCACGAGATATGTCTGTTCCTGCATCCTTGACCCAATCAATCTTTTCATCTGTTTGTTTCAACCAAGGGCAAGAGGGGGAAGATCAGAAATGTATAAATACAATGGGTCAACCAACTACATTAAAGATACCGATCTTTCAATAGAGATCTAAGTAAGCTGGACAAAGTTAAGATCCAGCGTTATTACCCAAATTGGATTTCTTCTATCATTGAGATGTTTGAAGAATCCTAATCAACTTTCTCCAACCAACATAGGACCACAACTGACGAAAGAATGCGGAGATTTGCAGAATGTAAAAGACTAACAAATTAACTCAAACCACAAGTAAAAGGACTATCTAGTTGTTGGCTCAATCAGTTATGTTCTCCTTCACGCAGACGATGACATCCATGAATAATAGTTATCTAATGAATTCTGAGTAACATGCGAAGTCTTATCTCTAATACAAGAAAGTGCGGCTCAGAGGTGCTAATCTAATTTGTACCTCGGGGTCCAGGCAACGACAACTGGGCCAGCATCTCAGAGTAGCCGTGCACACTGACAGAACGGGCCATGCAAGCTTCCGTCCGCCCAGGAAAGGTTCCACAATCGCCATTAGAACGCATCGACAGTCCATCCGCGGCTATCACACCGGCCAAGAAGGGAGAAGCCGCGACATTCCCCGCATCAAAAATGGGCATCGCAGGCGAATACAGGGAGTAATAAGCAATCCCAGGTGGGCCGAGAGGACCACTCTTAGACTTGGGCCGCCTCTGAGGTGGCTGAAACGAAGGCCTCGCAACACCATCCCCCGAAACCGGACTAAAAATCCACCTTTCCGCATCTTCCCATTTCGATGGCAACGTCGACCTACCGTTATTGAAAGGCAGCAATGCCGAATTTACCGCCTGCCTCCGGTTAGCACTCGTATGTGACGGTACTCGCTCTGAGCTCCAACCCTTTTGCATTCCCATGCCGACTTGCCGACAATTCGGTGTCCCGGGACTCGGAAATGTACCGGACCTGCCAGACGATAACGCCGAGCTTTTCTTCATGGTTCCCAACCGCGGCGAGGAGGAGGTTGCCGCAACATTGTTCAGATCCAACGAAGCAGGTCTTCGCCTATCTGGCTTTTTGGATAGAGCTTCAGATCTGGATCTCCGATCCTGGCACTCTGTTTAGAGAAAAAAAGAACTTAAGCAAACCACATGCCGCTCATAAAAAAAAAAAAAAAAAAAAAAACTAAAACCAAAAGCTAGTAGTTTGGTTTGCGAGGGCGGGGTAACCTTTGAGAGCTAGAGAGAAGGAGTTCCTTGCAGAATCTAGGGACCGATTTTCGTCTTCAAAATCTGCGTCGCTGTCTTCTTTTTGAACTGCTTATAATGCAGGGAGCGGAGCAGTGATAGTGAGTATCACTGGAATTTAGCTAACTTTTGCTTTTCTTATCCAAGAGCAAATATATGGGACTGAATTCTACCTTTTACTTTTTCTCCTTTCCTCAAGAAACGACTGTGCTTGTTGGTGGAGGTGGTGATATGTGCTGAGGGTTTGTTTGGATCTGGATCTAGATCTGGACCACTCGAGCTCTCACGGTGGTCACCGTGCTCAGGTCCTGCCAAATGCTACATCAAATCAAAGATTTCAAACGCTAGATGTTGATAGCGCGTTACAGAAAAAAAAAAAAAAAAAGGAAAATTCAATTTGGGCAGCTCATGCAGAAAACAAACAAAAAGTAACAAATTTTGGGATCAAAGTTACGAATGGAAAAAAAAAATGATGCAACTTGATCAACTTAATCACGCAATGAAGCTGATATATGTAGAGGGATGGGAATTACAAGGGAGATTTCAGAGGCGAGGGAGTCACGGTCGTGGGCGTCGGATGCAAAAGAGCAGCGGTCGACACTAGCGGAAGCAGAAGAGAAGAGTCTGCAAAAGTTAGACTCGAGAGTGAAGATGACGGAGTCAGGGCTAGAATCGCGAGCACTCACGCCACCACCTCTTGTCGCCGATGTCTGCTCCGGAAAACCCATTCTGGCATCGTCAATAGCTTCCCCGCATCACATTCACAGGGAAATACAAGTTATATAAACACAGAGAGAGAGGAGGGACAGCTGAGATTCGATTTCGGGCTTTAGAATCTGTGTAAGAGGAAATTTGTTGGAATTTCCCTTTTACGTAGACTGATTTTTATAATAGGAGCAAAGCTCGACGATCCTGCTGTTTTTATAATAGCTGATTTTGATACATATCGTTTTTATCAAGGATGAGAGAACCGAACTGCAGAAAAAGACAAACCTTTTTGGCGCTATAATTATAGGAGTTTTTTTAAAAAAAAATTGAACAATCAAATTATGGGAGTTTGGTTGTGAGTAGGGCCAGCTTTCATGTTTATTCTTCATTACCTTGACCATAAAATTGACTGGAACATAAAGATGGTAGGGCCCATAATGATCATGTTCGGATTTGCTGTCTTTTAACACTTTAAAATTTTATCATGGTTACAACACTTTTTCCTGACTTTTTCATCAATTTTTATATATTTTTTATTTTTTTATTAAATTTGTCAATCTCTCTTCACTTTTTCGTCTATCTCAATATCTAAAATTTTACTTCTCAAACACAGTCTTAATTATATGCAGGTACTCAAGACTTATTACATTTCTTCTTAGACATCTCAAGAGACGACTATAGAGATATGATATCTGTTTTATTTTATTTTTTACGTTTTGTTTTCCTAGGTAATAAATAATTTTTTATACTCTCATTATATGCTAATGTTTTTGGCATTTTATTGTTTAGGAATATTTTGATGATTTTGAAATAAACTTTTAAAATATTAGGACCTATAAAAATTATGCGAACAAGCAAGTGAAAAAAACCTTATTTTATGGGGAACTCTTTCGGTTTGGAGTCTAAGGCCGGGGCCTTACAACAAAGGGTTTCCAAACTAAACAATTTTCACACAAATTTTAATCTTATTCTCCTAACTTTTTCTGAAATTTAACCTTTTCATGTACAAATAAAGAATAAACAGAGCTTAAATTTCAAGCTAGACATGCCAAACAATTAATAAATAAATAAATTGCTCCCATTCAATAATTTTTTTATCACCACTATAATATTCATTTATATTATATATTTATGCTCTAATTAAAGTAGCCACGTGACATTTAGGTGGCATATGTCAAAATTTTAACCTAATAAAAGAATTATAAAATAATATTATATTAAATATTTTAAAAAAATTATTCAAATCTGGCAAAAAATTAAAGCTATTTTTAAAAAAAAACAATAATAATAATAATAATACACTACTTCCATAAATCTGGCAAAAAGTATTGAGCAATACATGTGGTGTACCTTAAAAATTGGAGATTGTCATACGCTAGACCTGTCAATGGCAGACAGAAACAAAAGAGAAACAAAAATTATGTAGTGTCATCATCAAATTGAATCATGAATAATAATGTAGCAGATGAAATAATTTCCTCTACCTAAAAATGGTTTGGCTTCATTTTTGAATATATATAGTGTATAATTGGGGGCGTTTTTTCTCAAACTTTCCACCCCTTAATATTTTCAAATAATTATAAAATAATTTCTCTCTTCATTAAATTATAAAATAATATTATATTATTCAATTAAATCTTCTCTCTCCTCATTTTTCTATAAAATACTATACTTTTTCACAAACTTCAATACCCAAAATTTCTAAAAGCTCAACATTTTCACAAACAAACACTACTGTATTCCCTCTAAATTTGCTTCCAATTATTTGTTTGAAATAAATATCAAACCAGGAATCTGACCTTTTGTAAAGCTTTGATGCACGAGCAATTCCCCTTCAGCTATTAACTGACCTTTTGCATGCTCGAGCTGCTTTACATAAAAAATCATTGAAAATTTTGAAATCAGATTCTTATTCTTAAATACACGCTACCCAGAGAGAGAACTGCAATGCAAGTGTCGGTGAAAAAAAAAGAGAGCAATAACAACACAAAATGGTACTGCAGATGGGCTCAGTGATAGGCTCATAGGGAACTCTTTTTTCTTTTGCAATGTTTCAGACCCCACTGGGAACTGCAGCAGTGCGACCATATCTTTCTGTCCCCATAACCGGCGCCGGTGGGACTGGTCTTCCTTTTTCGACCATCTCTGTCACCGGTTTGGGATGCGTGGATTTTGTAATCGCTAATCTTCCCCGTGTCATGCTGATTTCTCGCGTGAAACCACGTGATTCTTGACAACTTTTCATCCCCATGGTCAAATACGTACAAATATTGGACCCTACCATACATAACTTAATTAATACTAAGATTAATTTAAATTTATATAAAATTTGTTACTTTCCAATCTATCAAGGTAGTTCAAGTGATTGCGAGCTAGAATGTGGGTTGTGCCACATTTATAGATTTAAATTACTACTTAGGTAAAAAAATTAGTAATTTAATTAAGAATTTATCAGTGAGTCAATTGATCTCTTTAAAATTTACTATAGTATTTGACTCAATTCATATGTATAAAATTAAATCCGTCCTAATTCGATGTAAAAGAAACATTATTAAAGAGCAATAGCAAAAATTAGGTAGGAAGGGAATCCCACAATTTATATCCATTAACTATCGGTCCTTTCTAGTATCCAGTATGTTCCGATCTGGACCATAATAAATATTGGGATGTAAAACTCGTGAATGGGCAGGGGAGTAAATAAACAAAGTCCTCGGGGATAGCGCTCTCTGCCAAGTGCCAAAATTTTCAACCCGTGGCAGCTAGACAACCTGGGCTCAGGCCGTACCAACTGGGTTATGCTTAACACTGCCTGGAAACTTCTAATTCTATATAGAAAGGATGCTCAGGTAAAGCCTAAAGGCCTCCAAACTTAATGGTGAGTGTGAGTGTGCACGTGGCAGGAACGCTTGGCAATAGAAATCTAGGCTGCCTGAGTCGAGGCTAATTAGTATAATCAGGTGTTAGGTATGCGAATGTGTGATAGCAAAACATATAAATAGGAATAATAATATTAGTTTCTTATTCTTAACACTGCCTGTATCCCGAACTCATGGACCTTTTTTTTCTATCTTTTGGTGAGCCGAACTCAAGATCTTCTATTCACAAAAGGTCAGATTTACCATTAGACTTGAAAATTGCTTCAGTTGAGCTTTGATATATCTCGGGGGTTGAAGTGTCATTTGCATTTAATCAATTTCTCAAGTCAGCCACTCCTTTTAACTTAGAATTGAGCTTGAATGAAAATACATCCGACGGCTCTCGATATTAGATATTGGGATAAATATATTTTTCACCCATCAATTATCAATGGTTTAGCACATTGCACTCTAAACTACTAACTTTGATACATTGCACTATCTAACTACCAAATTTCGACACTTTACATCGTCTACCAATTTTTTAAACTAAAATGAAAATATTGCTCTTGACCCACTTTACAAATATTGAAGATATTGTTGTCAATTCATTAAGTTCTTGAATGTATTATTGTCAGAATGAGAGTGCAAAGCATCTAACATTGGTCGTTGAAGGGTACAACTTGTCAAAGTAGATAGTTTAAAGTACAAAGTGTCTAAAATTAGTAATTAGAAAGTAAAATGTGTTAAAATTGACAGTTTATGGTGCAATGTATCAAAAACTCGATAGTTGATGGACGAAAATTGTATTTATCTCTCTATATATATTCTCTTTTGTATCTTTTACTCAACCGTCAAACTGTCAATTGAAACTTCGAATGAGATTTTTTTTTTTGAGTATGAGAAAAATTCATTGCACTCCTTGTACACTTAACTCGAACAAACTTGACCCAGTTTGGACACACTGATAGGCTTAATGAGCCTAGATAATCCACAATTCTGGCTCTTAGTTAAGTAACCAGTTTTATCCTGTAGCGGAAACCTTAACTATGGTTGAATGAGAAGCTTTCATGAATCAGAACTAACGTACTATGAAAGGGAATTTTTAGTGCTTGTCACCCATAAAATGCCTTTCTTTTCGATATTAATCATAGTACTTGAAAAGTCAATACATCGTAACCTCCTAACTAAATTGACAGAACCTTTTCCAAACCTCTGTGGCCAATGTCCCAACCTAAAACGTTAAAAGTCGCCTGCAAGGCTGCAATTGTATGCCGACTGGGGAAGCGTTGCATCTTTAAGAAACTTTAAGAATTCCCAGAAGCTCTTCGGGAGACAACAATCGTCTTTAGGAAATTAGTTCACTGAGAATATCATTACAGTGAATTCCCACATATAATTGGCTCATCCTGGGCAAGACATCAATTCCCCCATTGGCTTTTTTCCCACTGGTTGAATGTTCGAACGATGGAATTAACACGAGTTTCGTCGTACATCTGACATTAACTTTAACCCGGCATTTATAAGACAAGAAGACCACGGACCCAACAAAGCACTTCAAAACGACAATTAATCCAACCACTTTTTAAGTGTTTGATGGCCGGCAGGCAACAACTCTGTGTGGTCCGTCTTTTCAGCCTGCTAAAAGGTTAACAGCAAAATGAAAAAACAAAAGTATAAAACGCCATCTACCTTCTTCATTAGGTGGCTGCGTTACGTATCTCATCTACATGTTTCTATTTGTGCTTTACAAAGTTGAAAAACATATTAAACAAAAGCCACCTCTCCACTTCCACCAGTCGTTGAATTCAGCCAAACTTGTCTCCTTACTGGGACTCTTAGCTTAATCTATGGGTATGGAAGTTTTTCTGTAACAATTCAATGCCTGATTGGCTTTTTGTTCCATCAGAAACCACTGTTTTTTTTTCTCTATCAAAGATCAGTTCATGGGACAAGTACCTACTTTCAACTTTAATGTTAACTCCATATGATAAATATATTAACAAGACTGGCGGGTACTGCATGTATCTTTTAAAATTTCCAAAACAGATATTCTGCCTAATAATTAACAAAACTGAGCATTACTCACAGCCAGAAGTAAAGAGCTACCGCAACCATATAGTCGCACCCCCAGAGAGTCTCAGGCTGATTCATTACCAACAGCTGGATCATTGAAGTAAGCAGTTATTGCTTTCAACTTGCCATTTAAATGGTTCTCCTCAACCTGAGACCGTGAACTTGAGCTTTAGCAACAAGAACAGGAAAGAATATAGGATACTCTTATAGCCTAAGAGAAACAAAATTCTTGGGCTGAGAATATTAACAAATAAACCAACAAACATAGTATCTAAATGTCAATAGTATTGCATGCTGTGAGAGAGATTTTCACTTTAGCACCACATCAAAAACATAAAATATTTCGTAGATGAATATTTTGGTGGAGACCAAGAATCGTGGATGAAATCCAGCCTTAACCAAGATGGACGTTAAAGAGATGCAAAGTGTGCCTACAGTTCTGCAGCTAAGCGAACCTCACTGGCCTCCAACAGATTAAAATATGCCATATCATACATTTTAAATTGAGCTTATTTTGACATTTCAGGAACTACTGAAGGATGGAATTCAAACCTAAAAGATTTAGGGCTTCAACTGCAATAAACCAATCCAAAAAGCACAAGCATCCAAATGCAACACCTAAGCCACATTATACTCGCAAGAAAATGCTCATTGACCAAATAAAGTTCAGAGTTACCTCTAGTGCCCATGGAGGATGAGCCAATAAACACAGCTCCGCCAATTGGTTGAGATCAACATTTCTTGGGAGAAACATAACAAGTCTGGAAGCAATTTTCTTTGCAGTGGCAAAGAGAAAATATCTGCACCGGTACATAAACCAGAGCAGCATGAAGATAACATCATCCTTCATGTTACTATGTCCCAACTTAAAAAAAAAAAAAAAAAAACTCACCCATCACGTGGCTTGAGCATTGTCTTTATGTCATATCTCTTCACCTTAGCATAATCAGGTCCACCCCAAGGAGGTGATAGAAAAACTGTGTCTGCCTGCAGCACCACATTAACAATGCTGGAACCCTTAGAATATATATAGGCACGTGTCTGTATAGGTTCAATATGCATATCTTAAACATGTGCATCCACTATATGCATTTCAGTAGACTACATCACAATCTAAGCTTCAAAGCTAAAGTAGTATCTGGATGCTACCCACTTCAAGGAGATTTCTGTCACCAAACCCAGAGGTCAGCTACAAGCACAGGAGGGAAAAAAAAGTTTCAGACCACATGAGCAGAATGCCACTTAAGATGATTCTTTGCACCACGTACCTGTCTGGCCTGGGCTGGCACACTATGAGGCCACCAGACAAATACCAAACTACCATGGAAATAGTTTTAGTTCAAGCATTCTTGAACATGAAGGCTCCGTTTGCACACTAAAATTTTACCCATCCTAAAATTTTAACACAATAAAAAATTACAATATAATCTCTCTCCCCCATCAAATCATTACTTTTCACTACAAAAAATATAAAAAATTACCTCTCTTCACTTTTTCATCAACCCCAATACCTAAAATTTTAACAACCCTAAAATTTTACTTCTCAAACACAGCCGGAAGAGGATGAAATTAATCATTGTTTCCAATTCTGGTACATTAGCCAACTTCTAAAACAATTCTTTCAGTACCAACTGGTTTTACAAAAGGGTTAAGTATCCATTTGGTCCCTGGGTGTTGCCTCTTTTTAACAAATCATCCTTAGGTTTTCAAATTGATTGTAGAGGTCCCCGAGTATATAATTTTTTACAAACAAATTCTTTCGTTAAACTTACATCCACTGTTCACACCTCAACTCCAATAATAAGTCGACACGCGTCACCAAAAACTAAAATTATGTGGCCCAAATTTTTTTTTTAGTTTTTTTTTCCTAATTTTTAAATTGTTGTGTTTTTTTAAATAATTAAAATACTTTTGGTTGTTTTAATTTTTTATTCGACTGATGTGACATATTTTCATGTGACTTGAAATTTTTAATTGAGATAACTAGTTTATTTAGTTTTGGGTGACAGGCGTCAATTTATGATTGGAGCTTATATGTGAACCGTTAACTATGTAAATGAAAATTTAACGGAAGGACATGTTTGATCAAAATTGCAAACGCAGGGACTTCTATGATCAATTTGAAAACCCACAGACAATTTGTTATAAGTGGTAAAAACCTAGAGACCAAATAGGTACTTAACCCTTTACAAAAAGTCTCTTGTACAAAACAGTTAACCTCTTGCAACTTCTGAATATCATCATCTTAGAGGATGCATCTAAACATACTGTAAAGTGAACCATATCGCCCTTAGGTATCTTCAGAACCATTTAGTGTAATTTTCATATATCAAATCAAATCACACCAATTTAGTGCTAAGCCCTGTGGTTTTCATTCAAAAGTTAAGCGGGACCACATAGTCTCAGGGAAACACTTGGGAGGGGCAACCACTCCAATTGACATGGAGCTATATAGACAATGTCAATAAACTAGGAGGGCAAATCCCCCCTTCCTCTTCCATTGTGCAACGGAACCGCACAATAGAGGAGATTACTGTTAACAATATATTGAGCAGCTGTGATACCTTTAACTTTGGTGCCAAATTGAAGAAGTCTCCCTTTATGAAATCTATGCGGTCATCAACGCCATAGACTGCAGCGTTATGGTGTGCATACTCAATCTTCTTTTCATCAATATCAATTGCAGTTACATGTTTGCTCCTGAAGAATGACAGATATGGAAAAATAAATAATAATATCTAAAACACAGAGAGAAGATGTTGCAAAAAGTGCCATGAATTTCTTCGTTATCCCTGTACTTGTTCAATGAGAAAGACAAATAGGGAAGATGAAACCTGAGTCTATTTAGAGTTTAGAGATACTGTTCAGTCACTTGCCATCAGTACCGTGGATAAAAAACCATACAGCAATAGTTTCAAAATTTCCATAAGATCCCTTGGGGGATAACTGGAAAAGACAGAATTAATCTAAGGATTACCAATGCAATAAAGATTCCAGTTCATCCACTTTTTTGTTTTTGTTTTTAATGAGCATCACGTGTATCCACTTCAAACGATTTCTGGGGCAGAGATGGTCAATCTGTAATATTTATCAAAGGAAAACTAGGGTTTTCATTTATTATCCACACAGCAACTTGATTTCCTAATCTGATTGGTGTTGCGGCAGAGCATAATTTCAAATAGATTAGGATTTGTTTTCTAATCTGTTGTGTTATCTTGTATTTGTATTAGACTTGTAGACTTGTATTTGAATTAGATAAGATAAGGTTAGTTTAGATAAGATAAGATGTAGTTTGTAGAGATTCAAATTGAATCCTCAATCTTATCTTTGTAATTATTTTCTATATAATGAAAGGCAAGCACCTCAAAAGAGGTATCCAGTCAAAATCTGTCATGGTATCAGAGCCTTCTCTGATTTTCTAGTTTTGTTCTTGATCGGCCAATCCTAAATTTTTAAGGTTTTTGTTTTCTGTTTTTTCTGAGATTCAGCTTGCCTCTCCAGTTTCTTCAATTCTTGTGTTCCATTGGCTGCTTCTTGCCTCCGGTGTTCTCAGTTTTCTTGGGTCTTGTGTTCACGGCAGCAGTTTTTTCTTCTTGATTTCTTTCTCCTGTTCTGTTCTTGGTCTGTTTTCATGTCATTTGATAGATCTGATTCCTTGTGCATTCAGTTCACTGGTAAAAACTATTCTGATTGGGCATTCCACTTTCAGCTTTTTGTAAAGGGTAAAGAACTCTGGGGTCATGTTGATGGGACTGTTCCAGCCCCTGATAGTGCAAAGGAGCTGTCTACATGGGAGAGTAAGGATGCTAAGATCATGTCTTGGATCCTTGGTTCTGTTGAGCCTCATATTATCCTGAATCTGCGACCCTACATAACCTCCAAGGCTACGTGGGAGTATTTGCAGAGAATCTACACCCAGAATAATTCAGCTCGAAGGTTTCAACTGGAATACGAGAAGGCTAATTTTTTCTCAAGGTGGCTTATCAGTGGAGGAGTTCTATTCTGGGTTTTCAAATCTGTGGGTTGAATACACTGACATTGTGTATTCTTCTGTCTCTACCGCTGGTCTCCCTCATGTGCAAAGTGTGCATGAAACTAGTAGGAGGGATCAGTTCCTTACGAAACTACGTCCAGATTTCGAATCTGTTCGTTCTCAGTTAATGAATAGCAACTTGCATCTCCTGCTCAAGTGGCATTTGCAGCACAAGGAAAATCCAAGGACTGAGACTATAGCACTATACAATGCTTTAGTTGCAAGGGATTTGGTCACATTGCTACTCACTGTCCAAGGACTGCCCAATCCGACCTCCTCGAAAGCAAGAGAGTGCCTATTCCACCTCTGTTCAAGTCTCGGGCGCATCATCTTCTCCGGCTTCCACAGCTGCCACTCATGATTCAGCACCTACCAGTTCCAGTTCTACTTCTCTTACTCCTGATGTGGTACAACAAATGATAGTTTCTAACCTCTCCGCTTTAGGTATCTCAGGTAAAACAACGTCATCCCCTAGTTCTTGGCTAATAGATTCTGGTGCCTCAAATCATATGACCAATGATTACACATCGTTGCGGAATCTTCAGCCCTACGTTGGTCCTCTCCAAATCCACACGGCAAATGGTAGTTCACTACCAATTTCTGCCGTGGGTGATGTGTCTCCTGTCATCCGAAATGTTTTGGTTTCTCCTACTCTCTCCACAAGTTTAGTTTCTGTTGGACAGCTTGTTGAAAATAATTGTAATGTCTCTTTTTCATCTTCTGGTTGTGTTGTACAGGCTCGAGTGTCCAGGAGAATGATCGTGAGGGGTCCTAAGGAGGGTCGGTTATTTCCAATAAATCCTAGTTCAGCTTCTGTTATGTCTAGTTATTGTTTTTTCATTCCTTATCATGCTGTCAATATAAGTACTAGGGATTGACATCAACGTTTAGGTCATCCTAATCCTAATGTACTCCAAACTTTGTTTAAATCTGGTGCTCTTGGAAATAAAAATTCTGTTTCAGCAGAAACGATTTCTTTTGATTGTACCTCTTGCAAACTTGTCAAAAGCAAAGTGTTACCGTTCCCACAATCTGGTTCTCATGCTACTCGGGTGTTTGATATAATCCATAGCGATGTTTGGAGTATATCTCCTATTATATCGCATGCTCACTACAAGTATTTTGTTAACTTTATTAACGATTGCAGTAAATTTACTTGGATCTATTTCCTTCGTACTAAAAGTGAAGTCTTTTTTGTTTTCAAGGCTTATCTCGCTCTCATTCAAACACAATTTGCTTCCTCTACTAAGATCTTACGATTGGATTCAGGAGGTGAATATATGTCTCATGAATTTTAGAATTTTCTTCAAGAAAAATGTATTCTTTCTCAACGTTCTTGCTCATCTACAGCACAACAAAATGGCGTAGCTGAGCGTAAGACTCGTCATCTCTTTGATATGGTTCGGGCTCCTCTTATTGACTCATCAGTTCCATCTCGTTTTTGGTGTGAAGCATTAGCCACTGCTGTCCATTTAATTAACAGATTACCCACACCAGTTTTACATAATGTTTCTTCCTATTCCATACAATATGGTGACACTCCTAGCTATTTTGATTTGAATACCTTTGGTTGTGTGTGTTTCGTTCATTTTCCACCACATGAGAGACATAAATTGAGTGCTCAATCTGTTAAGTGTGCCTTTCTTGGATATAGTTCTACACAACAATGAATTCTTTGTTATGATCCTATTGCACGAAGAATTCGAACTTCCAGAAATGTTTTGTTTCTTGAAAATCAGCAATTTTTTCTTTCATGTGGATCCTATCTCACCTAGTTTTTTCATTACTCTATGATGAGCCCGAGCCCTCTTCTATGCCCATTCCAGAGACACCTCCTCCTCCTGTAGCTCGGTTTAAACTAGGTTTTGTCTACACTCGTCGTCATAGCACCCCTTTGGGTGAGTCTCCTATGGCTTCTCAAGATTCTCCTCCTCCGGCACCAGATCCAACATCCACCATAGTTCCCGCTGCTCCTATTCCTAGGAGATCTACTCAAGTATCTCACCCACAAGCTCGGTATGGTTTTTCTTCCCCCACTTCTATGACTGCTACATTATTGTCCCTTGTTATCCCTTCTTGTTATAAACAGGCTATGGAACATGAGTATTGGCAACAAGCGATGCAGACAGAACTTGATGCCCTTGTGGCTAATCAGACCTGGGATGTGGTACAATGTCCTCCCGATCAAACCGATTGGTAGTAAATGGGTAAAGCTTCGTTCAAACGGCTCACTGGAGCGATACAAAGCTAGGCTAGTTGCTTTGGGGAATAGCCAAAAGTAACTTTCTATTTGATTGCGACTACGACGGGAATTCCCTTCCTGAAGCTACTTGATTAGCTCACACCTTCTCTTGAGATTGGGGTGCTTTTTTTACATTGTTTACCTTAGTTACTGGGGGGTTTCGGGGAAGACCTATGTGGGGCACCTTTTGGGTGTGGGATGCTCGTTTAACCTCTGTATTCATTCGTTTCTTATTTACTAAAGGAATTCTCAAAAAAAAGCTAGCCTTCCTGCCTACGCGATTGAGGAAAAACCTTATTTTGGAGCTTAAGTATTTGAATAAAAAGATTGTATTTCCCTATTGACTGTTTACTTTCCGTTAATGAATGCGCAATTCCCGTATTCCTCTTTCCTTTAGAATCCCTTCTTCCGCCTCTGGATTGCCCACCAAATGGAGATCGAGGAAGTCAAGACCAGGCAGCTTATGACATGGATTATGATGAGACTTTTGCTCCGGTTGCCAAGATGACTATTGTTCGCTTGTTACTTGCACTTGCTGCTTCTAAATCTTGGCCATTACGACATGTAGATGTCAAGAATGTTTTCTTGCCTGGTGACCTAAAGGAAGATATCTACATGAAACTTCCATCTGATATGCCTGTTTCCTCCCCTACAATTGTTTGCATATTGCAGAGGTCTTTGTATGGTCTTAAACAAGCTTCTAGAGCCTGGTTTGAGAAGTTTCGCCATACTTTGCTAGGGTTTTCATCTGAGCAAAGTAAGTATGATGCTTCCTTATTTTTGTACAAGGGCGATGCTGGAGTAGTCATTTTATTGGTTTATGTAGATGATATTATCATCTCAGGTTCGGATGGACCTTTGATTCAAAAACTTCAGCAACATCTTCATAATGTGTTTCACATTAAGGATCTTGGGGATCTTACCTACTTTTTGGGTTGGAAGTTAGGTCTCAGCCACATGGTTTATTTCTCAATCAACACAAGTATATTCAAGATCTAATTCAGTTAGGGAGATTGGAAGATACAACTTCAATCGATACTCCTCAGGAGGTGAATGTTAAGTATAGGAAAGACGAAGGCAAACTTCTCTCGGATCCTACCTTATACCATAAGTTGGTTGGTAGCTTGATTTATCTCACCATCATGCATCTTGATATTTCCTATGTTGTCCACACTGTTAGTAAGTTTATGGATTCTCCTCAGCATCTACATTTTCTAGCTATTTGTCGAATTATTCGCTATCTACTTGGGACTCCTAATTGTGGGATGTTTTTTTCCCAAGGGTTCTATTCAATTAGTTGTTTATAGTGATGCAGATTGGCAGGTTGACGGTCTACCACTGGATGGTGTGTTAAGGAGATTCAGATGAATTTTGAACAATGGTACCAGAGCCCCTATTTTGACTTTCGTTTCTTCGTTGGTCTAAATCTCTTTGCATAGCCCTCAGGCTTATGTTTTCTCTCGTTGTTGAGATATATACCTCTGGCGAAGACAAACTGTGCTATATCGATGGTGACTTTACCCAGACTGATCAATCCTTTCACAAATGGCGCACCGCCAACGCCATTATCAAAGCCTGGCTAATTAACTCTATGAACCCATCGTTAATCAGCAACTTCATACGGTTTCCCACAGCGAAGCATGTTTGGGACTCTATTGCTACCACCTATTTTGATGGCAGTGATACCTCTCAGGTATATGACCTCCGGTGCTGTGTGACCTGACTCTGACAGGTAAGTGGCCTTAAGGCTGTTCAGGGGAATCGAAATTTTCCGGTTCTCCCGCCACTGGTACCGGAAAACCGGTTCCCGCACTTAATGGTAATGGTATTGGTGGTCAATATTTGAAAACCGGCTCATCCAATAGCGGTGGTGGTTATTGCCATAAAAGGTACCACTAAACCAATACCGCTACTGGGTTTGAATAGCCCTAGCATAAATAATAGCCATGAGTTTTATTTATTTAACACGTAAGCTAAGTAAATATAAATCTCTAACCTTTCATTTTATTAAATGTTATTGAAAGAAGTTTTAATGCTTAAGGAACATTAATGACTAGAGATTTGAAAATTAGGTAGTTTCATACAATATTTGACGCTATTAATATTCAAATAAATATTAATGTTGACATTTTGAGATGTTCTCTAATTGTATTGATTATGGATTTTATTGCTTTAGATTTCTCATGTTATCTTATAGTTCTCTAATTTTATCGATTTTGGATTTCATTAATTTAGATTTTATTGATATGGGCTCAATGGACCCCAAAAAAATAAAAGAACAATTGGGTCAAGTGCATAAAAGGTGCAAAAAATATCCCAATATAAATGCTAGTAACCGGGAACTGCTACCGCTAAAATCGTCACCGCCAATGGCCGGTTACCGCACTTAACGATAGTGGTAGCGGTGACTAATATTTGAAAACCGGCTCATCCAATGGCGGTAACGGTAGCAGTTATTACCATAACCGGCACCGCTACCAAGTTTGAACAGCCCTAGGTGGCTCTCTTGAAAAATTCTAGGGTTAATTACAAAAATCCTCCACGAAATGTACCACTTATCCCAAAAACACCCCGAACTTGAACTCGTGGCAACTCGGCACCATAAAATTACATGATTGTTTCAAATCCGTTTTCAACCCAATTTTCACGTTACCGTACAACGTATTCCGTCACACGATAAACACGTGAGCTAGCTCCTAATGAAAATACGAAAATGCCCCCATTATATGACAGAGGTAGTGCTAGGAGCTAGCTCACCATGCTCGAAATGGAAGGGCGTACGGTGCCAGAACGGTCTGGTGGTTGAGATCAAGGTGTTCAGCCTGAGACGAACACATATCGAGAAGTCAAATCCGCAGTTCGCTGTGATTCGTTGGCCAATCTGACCCTGTTGCAGTCCTTCAATGCGTCTGGGTTTTCACTTCTCGAGTCCATTCCCGACTGGTTTGGCCAAAGCCTTAATGCACTCCAAGTGCTCGATCTCCGATTCGTCGCTTGGTATTTTTGCGGAAACTGAAATATTTGTATCTGTCTGATAATAGTCTCACAAGCATCATCTCTCCTACATTAGGATAATTATCGTCACTCTCAATTCTTGATCTTTTGCGGAATACACTTACTGGGTCAATGCCTTCTACTTTTGAGTCTCTTTCTAATCTTATCAGGCTTGACCTTTCTTCCAATTTCTTATCTGGGCCGATTCCAGCTGGTCTGGGTAACATTTATAGACTCCAATATTTGAATCTTTCTGATAATAGTTTCACTTCTTCAATCCCTGGTCAATTTGGTGGCCTTTATATATTGGTAAAACTCAATCTAAGCAAGAATTCTTTGTTCGGGTCATTCCCTAGGGAGTTGAGAGGATTGAAGAGTTTGCAGAAAATGGATATTGAGAATAATGTTGTGGAGGGTCCACTTCCGAATGGTTTCTTTATAAATCTTAGTTCAAACGTTAATGCCACTATTGCTATTTTCAATCTCTCAAACAACCAGTTGTATGGAGCTCCAAACTTATCATCCCTTGGGAATTTTCATTTAGTTGATTTGTCTAGTAACTATTTATAAGGCAAGGTCCTTGATGTTAGTCAAAGCAATGTTAATCTTGATAGAAATTGTCTTCAGATGGTGTGCGATCAGAGGCCTTTGAAGGATTGTAGGCAGTTTTATGCCCACAAAGGCGTAATTTTTGATAATTTTGGAACCCCATAATCCACTCAACCTCCATTGACTAATTCAAAGACCAACAAAAGATTAATATACATAATGGGGGCCTTTTTGTATTTTTATTAGGAGCTAGCTCACGTGCATATCACGTGTAACAGAATACGTTGTACAGTAACGTGAAAACTGGGTTGAAAACGGATTTGAAACAATCACATAACTTTATGGTGCCGAGTTGCCACAAGTTCAAATTCGGGGGAGAATGAGGTTTTTTGGAATAAGTGGTATATTTCGTGGGGGGGTTTTGTAATTAACCCCAAATTATATAATGATCTGCAAAGTCTCTGACATGAGATCGATTTCTGTCGCCCAAATCCAATGGAATGCCAGACTAATATTAAGCACTACAATTCTATCCTTCAGGAGGACTGTGTGTATGTTTTCTCGATGGTCTTGTCGACCGATTGGACAAAATTCGGGGTGATGTTCTCCAGTTGCGTCCTTTCACCACAGTTGAACAAGCATACGCCCATGTCAGAAGGGAGGTCATTCGGCAAGCTGTGATGGGCACGAGCAGCACCGCAACTACATCTGGAACGGTCCTAGCTTCCAAGAGTCTCCAGCTGGGTCCACTGACCTCCTCTACCAGATCTGCAGATCATCCTCTCAAGAAGGTGGAAAATCCTTTAAGTCCCGCGCACCGACTGATGGTTCAAAGTGGCGACATTACAAGACATACCTGTGCAACTGCTTCCAGTTGCACAGGTATCCCGACTGATGGAATGAATTTCAAGCCCCAAAACACCGAGACACTACAGAGCATGGGCAAGGCTGTCATTCTGCTACAGAGCCCCACCTCTCTCTCACACCACCTGTTGACTCTTCCCAAGATGCCTCCTCTCTCAAATCCAGGTATCTCTGGCCATCCTTAATTTAGTTTTCATAGCAATAAAGATCACGGGACTTGGCTCCATGATTATAGGGCCACCGACCACATGACGTTTGATGCCGCCGATTTTTCACACACCTCCCCGCAACGGCGCACGAGTATTGTCGATGCGAATAGCATGATTTTTCCAGTTACAAAACTTTATCTCTGCATCTCCAATTATCTAATACCTTATTTGTTCCCTCCTTATCCCACAAATTATTATTTGTCAGTTAGATTACTACGGATCTCAATTATGTTGTGCTCATCTATCCTACATTTTGTCTGTTTCAGGATATTCTTACAAAGGAGATCACTAAGCGTGGTACTAAAAAGGGGGACTTATACTACATGACCTATCCGATTGGCACCAAAGAGAGACAACTTTGGCTTTGGGATCGTCGTCGTCTGGGCCACCCGTCCTTCACTTATATGAAACATTTGTTCCCTGATCAGTTTTCCCATTTACAAAACCATGACCTTCAGTGTGATACTTGCATTTTAGCTAAAAGTCATCGAATTTCATACCCAATGAGCATGAATAAAAGTGATTTTCCCTTTGCTTTAATTCATTGTAATGTGCGGGGTCCTTCCCCAATTCCTTTTATGTCTGGCATATGATGATTTGTGATTTTTGTGGACAATTGTACACGGATGATTTGGCTCTACTTGCTGAAACATAAGGACGGTTTTATATTTCTGCTACATGCATCCATGCATACCGCCATATTGGACGGTTCTAAGTTATCGGACTCATGCATTGTCGTCTTCATGGCCAGCTTAGTCATTAATTTCTTATTTCTCACGTAAACTTATTTTAGACAAATTGCAAGTTGATACCCACTAAATGGCCTTCAATACCGATCTTTGGGTTTAACCAAGCTTGTACCTTCACCAGGGGTCTTTGTTAAAATTATTATTTTTAATCTGTTGTTTCGCTATCTTTCTCTGCTTCCGCCCGTTCACAGTAAGCACCCTGGTCACCGGTTTATATAATTACTCATAAATTATTATAAATTTTACATTTTACATTATAAATTATCAATTTTGATATACTGATCGTTCTATTACTTGGTAGTTTTTAGCATCATCAGTTGGTGCTGTCTGTGAGAACTCTCAAATAAAGTCTTCTCCGATCACCTTATTGTTTTTCACTCCCCTTCTAAACAATGACTTCTTCGCCTGAAAAACCAAATGGTGTCCAAAACCCCTAGTAGTTGTTGAGTCTACTACAAACGACGAACCCTTGCCAACCATCGTCGCCAAGGACGTAGAAATGCCATCAAACCACCCCCGTCACCCTGCAGTCTCATGCATCAGCAACCCCACACGAGGAATCCGCTAAGACATATTCCGACCACCCTTCCCCATCGAGGTTGGCCGGGATAAGAAGGTGGCAAGCAACACTCCACAAACAAATGGCAGGGCAAGCGGAACAGATTCGATTGCTTGAGAAAAAACTGGAAAAGGTAGAAAGTTCTAAGATTGACGATTTGTCCCCACCTTCGCATATCGGGAGTTCTCCGTTCATGCTAAAGGTACTAACGAACCCACTGCCTCCACGATTCACCCCTATTTGGCCGACCTCTTCGATGGTACCGAAGAACCATGCCACGCGATTTTTTGCCTGCATGTGCACGTGCAATCATACAAAAATCTCATACTTTGTCGCGTGTCCTCATTAACATTCAAAGGGTTGGCACAAAGGTGGTTCTCTGGCCTGCCCCCAGGTTCTGTCAACGACTTCGATACCTTCAACACTCTGTTCATAGGGCACTTATCTCCAATAGACGCATCAAACACCCGTCTTCTTACCTTTTGCAGCATTACGCAGGCCCAAAAGGAAAGTTTGCGCAGCTACTTAGCACTGGCGAGTTAATCCGAGCAGTTGATCGAACTCCTCCAGTGCTAATGCACCATTAAGTACACCTGTGTCAAACAAGAATCGAGAAACTGATCTAACTCGCAAGTGCTAAGACACCATCGAATCAAATACCCTTGCATCGAACAAGGTTCGAGCAGCTGGTCTGACTCGCTAGTGCTAAGGCACCATCCAATCGAGTACCCCTGCGTTAGAAAAGGTCTGAACAATTGGTCAAACTCCTTCAGTGCTAGGCACCACAAAGCAGCTAGTCTAACTTGCCAATGCTAGGCACCACCATCGAGTACCCCTTCATCGGACAAGGTCCGAGCAGTTGGTCAAACTCCTCCAGTGCTAAGGCACCACCGAGTGCCCCAGCGTCGGACATGGTCCGAGCAATAGGTCGAACTCTTCCGATGCTAAGGCACCACCAAGTATCCTCTGCATCGGACAAGATCCGAGCAAGAAATCTCGGTACCACCATCGAGTACTCCTGCGTCGGACAAGGTACAAACAGTTGGTCGAACTCCTCCAGTGCAAAGGGCGCCACCATCGAGTACCCCTACGTTGGACAAGATCCGAGCAGTTGGTCGAACTCTTCAAGTGCTAAAGCACCACCAAGAACCCCTGCATCGGACAAGGTTTGAGCAGCTAGTAATTCGCCAATGCTAAGTCACCACAATTGAGTACCCCTACCTCGGACAAGGTCTAAACTATTGTTCAAAGTCTTCCGGTGCCAAGGCACCACCGAGTATCCCTGCGTTGAACAAGGTCGAGAAACTAGTCGAACTCGTCAGTGCTATGCCACCACCATCGAGTACTCCTACATCAGACCTTGTCTGAGCACTTGGTCTAACTCGCGAGTTCTATGGCACCACCATTGAGTACCCTGCGTCGGACATGGTCCTAGTAGTTGATCGAACTCCTCCAATACTAAGGCACCATCGAGTACCTCTACGTTGGCAAGAACCGAGAAGCTGGTCTAACTCGTCAGTGCTAAGGCACCATCGAATCGAGTACCCCTGCATCGAACAAAGTCTTAGCAACTAGTCTAACTCGCCAGTGCTATGGCACCACCATCGAGTACACCTGCATCGGACCTGTCCGAGCAGCTAGTCTAACTCGCCAATGCTATGGCACCATCATCGAGTAACCCTGCATCGGACAAGGTCCGAGCAGTTGATCGAACTCCTTCAGTGCTAAGGCACAATCCAGTACCTCAGCGTCAGACAAGGTCCGAGCAACTAGTCTAACTCATTAATGCTATTGAACCACCATCGACTACCCCTACGTCGGACAAGGTTCGAGCACTTAATCGAACTCCTCAAGTGTTAAGGCACATTAAGTACCCCTTCGTCAGACAAGATCCAAGCAGTTGCTCTGACTCGCAAGTGCTAAAGAACCATCGAATCGAGTACCCCTGCGTCGGAAAAGGTTTGAACAACTGGTCTAACTCGCCAATGCTAAGGCACCACCGAGTACCTTTGTGTCGGACAAGGTCCGAGCAATTGGTCGAAGTCTTCTAGTTTTTAAAACACCACCAAGTACCCTAGCGTTGGACAAAGTCCGAGCAGCTGGTCTAAGTCGCTCGATAGTGCTAAGGCACCACCATTGAGTACCCCTGTGTCAGACAAGGTTCGAGCAGCTAGTCTAACTCGCCAGTGCTATGGCACCACCATCGAGTAGCCCTGAGTCGGACATGGTCCATGCAGTCGGTCGAACTCCTCAAGTGCTAAGGCACCATTTAGTACCTCTGCTTCGGACAAGATCCGAACAGCTGGTCTAACTTACCAGTGTTAAGGCACCACCATCGAGTACCACTACGTCGGACAAGGTTCGAGAAGTTGGTCGAAGTTTTCCAGTTTTGAAGGCAACACCATGTACCCCTGCGTTGGACAAGGTCCGAGCAAGGTTCAAGCAGCTGGTCTAACTCGCCAGTGCTAAGGCACCATCAAATCGAGTACCCCTGCATCGGACAAGTTACGAGCAGCTGGTCTATCTAGCAAATGATAAGGCACCATCGAATCGAGTACCCCTGCGTCAAAAAAGGTCCGAACAGCTGGTCTAACTCCACAGTGCCAAGGCAACACCATCGAGTACTATTGGTCGGACAAGGTCCAAGCAGTTGGTCGAAGTTTTCCAGTTTTTAGGGCATCACTGAGTACCCCTGCGTTGGACAAGGTCCAAGCAGCTGGTCTAACTTGCTCGCCAATGTCAAGGCACCACCATCTAGTACCCTTACGTCAAACAAGGTTTGAGCAGCTAGTCTAACTCACCAGTTCTATGGCACCACCATTGAGTACCCCTGCGTCGACAAGGTCCGAGCAATTGGTCGGAGTTTTCCAGTTGTAATGCACCACTGAGTACCCCTGCGTGGGACAAGGTTCGAGCAGCCAGTATAACTCACCAGTGCTAAGGTACCACAATCGAGTACCCCTGCGTCGGACCTTGTCCGAGCAGCTGGTCTAACTCGCTAATGCTATAGCACCACCATCGCATACCTCTGCGTCGGCAAGGTCCGAGCAGTTGATCGAATTCTTCCAGTGCTAAGGCACCATCGATACCTCTGCGTCGGACAAAATCTGAGCAGCTGGTCTAACTAGCCAGTGCTAAGACACCATCGAATCAAGTTCCCTTGTGTCGGACAAAGTCCGAGCAGCTAGTCTAACTCACTAGTGCTAAGGCACCATCAAATCAAGTACCCCTTGTATCGGAAAAGATCTGAGTAGCTTGTCTAACTCTAGTGTTACGCCACCACCATCGAGTACCCCTGCGTCGGACCTTGTTCGAGCAGTTGGTCGAATTCCTCCAGTGCTAAGCCACCTCCGAGTAACCTTTCATCGAACAAGGTCCGAGCAGTAGGTCGAACTCCTCCGGTGCTAGGGCACCATCAAGTACCCCTGCATCGGATAAGATTCAAGCAGCTCATCTAACTCACAAATGCTAAGCCACCACTATCGATTACCCCTGCGTCGGACTAGGTCCGAACAGTTGGTCGAACTCCTCCAGTGCTAAAGCACCACTGAGTACCCCTGTGTCGGACAAGGTCCGAGAAGCTGGTCTAACTCAACAATGTAAGACACCACCATCGAGTACTCCTAGGTCGGACAAGGTCCGAGCAGTAATACCTCTGCCTCGAACAATGTCCAGTTGGTCGAAGTCTTCCAGTGCTAAGGCACCACTGAGTACCCCTGCGTCAAACAAGGTCCGAGGAGCTGGTCTAATTCGTCAGTGCTAAGGCACTACCATCATGTACCCCTGCGTCGGAAAAGGTCTAAGAAGTAATACCTCTGCCTCGGACAAGGTCCAAGCAATTGGTCAAAGTCTTCCAGTGCTAAGGCACCACCAAGTACCTCTGCGTCGGAGAAATTGATGGAATAATATATGGTCGGCGCAATACTAAGTTTGGGGCCTTGTGACATTTATAACCACCTCGACAGCCCATTAAGGAGGTAAAACCCCTTTGGGGTTCTCCTGGGGTCGAGCCTCTCCTACATTTTCGGAAAAAATCTAGTCTTTAACTTATCATGGGTTGAATACATATAAGATATCCCTTTTATCTGATAAGGGAGACCAACTATCATATTCTTAATAGGACTAAGAGTCCTAACTGCCTGAGTAGTTCATCCCTAGTAAAATTGCACCTCTTCGGGCCTATAAAAGACAGGATACACCCCAATAATTGATGAATAGGATTACTAGCTCTCGTATCATTATTTTATAATCTCTTTGACTTAGGCATCGAAGGCTCCCCCTACTACGCCACTCCAGTTCTCTTTTACAGATTCAAGCATTGGATTCGGGCTCGCTAATCTTTCTATTACTTAGTGTTTTTTGGCATCATCAGAAATGAACATGTACGCCTAGTGCATCTTGAGCCCATGGCCTCCCCCAACAATCCATTCTTGTAGGGAAGTGGGTACCATTGAGCTAGAGTTCATTGGCAAATTCCATCATAAAGTTGAAAAGCAAATTGTAATATATCCTCCAGATGTCACTTGTGAAGAACTAAAGTGAAGATGTATGAAATGTGTAAATTCCCAAATGCACACACGAGTCTCTCCTCAGCATAACTTTCAGTTGTTTACCCAAGTAATGAAGGAAAAAATCATGACAAACGCAGCAAAATCACAGCCAAAAAATAATCTACGAAGAGCTTTTAGCTTAAGAATCTCCAGAAAAAGACCCATTGGCTCACAAGTAAGACTTTGCACAGCACTACCGAACTATAACAAAATTGAATGTTTTCTCAAGAGGACCTTTAACACAATCCAAAACTAGACAAACACATAGTGGAGGCACAATAAGACTCACCTTTGAGAGAATTGGATAGCATTCCCACCAACTCCAGTAAAACAGTCAACAACAGTGCCACTGCCACAACGAGCTGCGTGATGCCTAGCTATAGCTTCAGGAGTGACAGAAAACCATCCTTCTTCATCCATTTTTATACCATTATCAAATCTGGAAAAGAGCAGGTATCTCTGGCTCCAATATTTGCTAATATCAGCAGAGCATTCTCTGAGAATCCATGGAAATTGAAGTTCTGCAGTATGCAAATGGTTTATCACAATTTACCAGAATGTTAATGATATTTCAAAGCATCACAAACTGTCACTGATGAGCAAGTTGACAACCTATATTAAATTATTTTGACAAAAAGAATTCACTTACAGCACACGATGGAATTATCCATTCCATGACGGACAAATGTAAACCGTACATTGAACAAAAGAAATAACAACCAGACAAGGACTGAGATCTTCTACAATTCCCTACCCGAATTGCATGGTGGAATTTGGAAAGGGAGAGATACAGCCTGTGGACCTACATCGTTTGATGTTGCCCTTGTGAAGTCTCAAGTAGTGTTTGTCCTATAGTATTTGACGATTGTTCTGTCTTTCTTTCAGAATTGTATGATGCAATTTGGACAGAGAATTACCAAAGATCTTGGTTCGATAGACAATATATTCTACTTTCTATAATTATTTGTTGATTGAATTTACCACCTAAGATAGATTTGAATCCACAATAGACAAATTGCAGGTCCATATTATGTACACTTGAACCAGAAAATAAAGTAATTGCCATTTCTTGCTTCACGTATTGAACTACAGTACAGTGGTCGAGATCAGTAATATCTATGTACAATATTCTGGTCAAGATTTCTGAGTTCTTTTCGTAATTGGATTTAAAAAGATTGAGTCTAGAAGTAACACAAGGAACATTAAGTGGGACAGCAAAGACTGGTGAAGTCTCTGAATTTGTGAGAGAAGAACAGAACAATACATCATTCCCCACCTACACAATTTCAGCACAATCAGCAAAATTAAGCTAGCTGTACAGGTCTGTCATGACACCTTCAACCTATAAATTTAGCAACAGATGTTAGCCATCATAAAGTTGCAGGTGATGTTTTTATTTTCTTTTTTTGGGGTGGGGTGGGGTGGGGGGCTGTTGAGTCATAATTCACAGCCATTGATGAGATGAAAAAGGACCAACTTAAAATTGAAAATTGCATCGCATAAATATATACCAACTAGCTTGGTAAAGTTTTACGGCTGATTATCCAGACAGGAGAGAAAACCACCTTTACCAGAAATGTTTTGTTTAAGAGAATTAGAGGCTACCTCCGCTTGCATAGGCCATGGGCCAAAGCGACCTCAACTGAATATGAGAGAGAGAGAGAGAGAGAGATGGAGTGTCAAACCTTCATTATCATTGGACCATTTTGTTTGTTTTCGTGTTCTTCTCTCTTTCTTTTTTTGTTTTCTCATGACAGGGTCATCACGGCTACCAATCTTCTCTGTTAGAATCCCATCCATTTCAGTCACCTCAGTAATGGCCTCGTTTGATTCATTGTTAATGTCACAACATGCTAGATGTTCCATGCCTGGGGGTGGGAACCATGTAGAAGCTTGTGTCTTCATATTGTAGAAATAGGATCTACTGTAAAAGGTGTCCCAGTATACCATCCAGTTCCAAACATCATCACTGCAGCTAAAGCTACCAGTTCCATCATGCTCAAGAGTTTCTGAAAGAGAGGCACAAACAACCGAATCAGGGACACGTGGCTGCTCAGTGCTGTAATCATTTAAATTCTTCTCTTTTTCCCTATCATTGTAAGCAGCCGATAAACCGTCTGAACACTCACAATCCTGTAATCTTCCATTATATTCTTTCTTATTGTCGTCAAAAGTAGCATCTGTGAAATTGCTTCCTGTAGAAGGTGGAGCATCGAAATTCACCAATTTAGCTGAATTTTCCATTTCACCCTTGACCTCAGCAGACAATATCTCTGATATCCCTTCAAAAACTTGTTCCTTGACAGCATCAAAAGTGATCCCAGTTGAACTTTCTGTATAACCTCCTCCATACGAGGGCCACTGGGAAATTTGGACATCCGCTGCAACATCATAATTAGATGATTTGCTTTGGCCCAGCAGTGACACACAACATATAGAACTGCTTGTATTATCATGAAAAGAACTAGGAGATGCAATCTCCTCCCCACTCACTTTGGATAGTTCAAATGCACCATCCTCCATATCTTGATGACTATTAGAATGCTTCATGCGTGCACCCTTTCTTTTGCCTTTACCCATCCCGTTCCACTTCTGTATGAAACATCGAAAAACATCCACTACATTAAATAATTGTAGCAAAAAAAGGGTGAGCTAAACAGCAAGAGTATCGAGGTAGCCTCCAACGGCTCCTGGACTGACCACAAGCATGCTTGCTCCATTTCCATATTCGAAATGACTACTTACCTGACATATAATCATCTGATTAGGACTCTACAAGCATTATAGGGTTTATTGGATTAAAGTTCTTGGATAGACTTGATAGCTGTTATATAACTGTATATGACTTCCAAACTACAAGCATGCTCTTATGAATTTAAAGATAAAACCCCTCCAATGAAGGTAAAAACTTAAATTATGGATTTGTGTCCTCAGTTGTCACCAATCATGCCTGGACCAAATTAGCCGCAATAGGTGCATTAATTGGAATACGCACAACCAAGGCATTGACCATCGGACAATAGATGCAAACCTACCTCTTTGTTTGTGTGGAACGAAGAAGGAAGCCCCAATGCATTCAACTGTTCCGCGAGCTCCATATCTTCTGGTATACTGCTAAAATCTGAACAAGCACCAAAAGAAGATGGAAGTCTCAAATTCAAAATCAAAAGCATAAGACCATCATATAAAAGCGTGATGCACAAGCAGGAGAGGATGATAACACTAACTAATAATTTATACGAATATACTAGTCCAAGCAAATAACTACGGGTCCAATAACAGAGGAATTAATTCAAAAAAACTGAAGGAATAACGGGGAGAGAGATGCACTTGCCATTGTTTATACAAACAATGTTTGAGACGTTATCAACGTTATCATCTTCAGCGGGTTTCTGCTATTTCAATGAAAAAGCGATGTAATTTAAGAATAGAGCGAGAAATAAACGAATTTAAATTTACCAAAACAAATACCAAAGACGAACTAGTCTCAGTTGAGCCGCAGAAAAAAAAAACAAAGACTTACAGAGCATCTGGGGAAGGATGGCCGCTGTCTCGTCTCAGTTGAGCCATCGTCACTGCAAAACAAGTTGAGTGAGAACGTGGTGTTACGCATTCGCAGGCCCCTAAATCCTAATATAGGTCAAGATTCTATAGCGTAATATAGAAACGTCAATTGCCCTAAAGTGCTGGTGTAAACGAGAGAGAGACCAGAGAAAGACTTGGGTGAGCTTGAAGAGAAAGCCGAGAGCTCTGACTGCAGGGCCTTGGCTTTCGGGGTCGAAGATGGCCATTTTGAACAAAATTCTGCAACGGATCTTTTTTTCTGTCTCTGCGCTCGTTGGAATGGACTTGAACAAAGGCCTTATTTAAGGAACAATGTCGTACTTTCTTTTTGACATCTTGTTTCCCCCTAAGCAGTAAGCAGCAAGAGGCGCGTCTGCTTGTTTAGCATGAAAATATTCCGATTTTTTTTATATAATTTTAATCTCTTGATTTTTAAGTAACGCTCACAAAAAAATTACTTTGTCAAACTCAAAATAACATACGTCTCTATAGGGGCGTTTGTTTGTGGAAATTTCGGAGAATATTCTCAAAATTTTGGGAATCTTTACTTTATTGAGATTTATTGGAGTTTGTAAAAAGTAGAGTGTATTTGTGTAAAAGTTAAAAATTTTGAAGTGTGTTTGTTTTGTTGGAAATTTCGAACCCCAAAATTTTGGGGAAACAAACACCCCTATAGAATACTAAGTTATTTTTAGACTCCCCACATAATAATTTACTTTGAATAAAATTATGAGAAAATAACATAGATTTCAAATATCACCTAAATATTAAAAAAATATAATTATACAAATAACACAATGAGTTGTAACCCTTTTTCAAAACTCACTGGATTTTAAAAAATTTCAAACAGTTCATTGGGTTTCTCATTTTCGTATCAAAACTCACTGGACCCAACGTCGTTACACGTGTTAATGGAAAATCCATCCCAGCCAATCACAATGTGACACGTGTCGTTAAATAAAGAAAAAATAAAAATAAATCGAAAATTAATTTAAAAAAAAAAGTACTTTTTTAAAAAAAAAAAAAAAGTAGGATCGGGACCCCGATCCTTTCACGGTAGATTCCCCCTCCACCTCTGGCCACCCAGTTCTGGGTGGCTAGAGGGAGGGCTCCTCCACCCTAGGAGGTCCCCCAGACCACCACCGAGGGTGGATCCCCCCTCCTTCTGGGCGGCCAGAGGTGGAGGGGGGAGTTCTCCTCCCCCGGCGGCCAGAGGAGGGGAGTCCTCCCCTCCACCATGAGGATCGGGAGTACCCCGATCTTTTTTTTTATTAAGTTTCGATTTATTTTTATTTTATAAAAATATTTTTTAATTTTTATTTATTTGATGACACATGTCACATTGTGATTGGCAGAGATAAATTTTTCGTTAAACATGTGTAACGGCGTTGGGTCCAGTGAGTTTTGATACGAAATTGACAAACCCAGTGAGCTGTTTGAAATTTTTTAAGACCTAATGAGTTTTTTAAAAATTTGCTAAAACCCAGTGTGTTATTTGTATAATTCCCTAAAAAAATTAATAATTTTTCAGAAAAATATTTACAATCGAAAATACTCTTTTTCTTTCCTCTACGTTTGATGGATATAAAAAATTTAGTAAAGTATTTTTATTAAAATTAGTGTAATTTTTATTAGAATTTATAAAAAAAATATGTCAAAGTTTATAAAAAATTTGTTTCAGTTTGTGAAAAACTTTTTGAAGAATGTTAAAAAATAATAAATTTTAAATTTTTTTAAGTGCATCCAAACATAAGCTAAGGTTTAAGTGAAAACAAATTACAGCCTCGTAATCTACCCACTCGCTTCCAATGACAGACAAAAAACCAGTGAACTGCGCTCCGCTGTCATTGCACCTTATAGCTAAACCAATGTTGGTTTGCTAAGTTTATTGGCCCATAGTGTTTGTGTGCTAAACTTTTGGGGGTTAAAATTTTGAGGTATAAGAGTTAATGAAACAGTAAAGAGATAAATGATTTAAATGAATTTTTTATATTTATTATAGTGAATAATAATAATTTGATGAGGAGAGAGATTATTTTATAGTTATTTTATTATGTAATAACAGTACATGTAAATTTGTAGATAATTATATTCAAATTAGCATTTGTTTAATATTATTGTTAATTTTCTTCACCCGTCTCACCTGACGAAGTAGGTCACCTGGTTTCATAATATTGTTACTTTCATTCCCTATTTTACTGAATCTTAAAACAAATTTAATATAAGGGATAAATATAGTTTTCACCCATAAACTATAATGGGTTTGATACATTGTAACTTTCAACTATGAATCTTAGACATTTTCCACTATTTTTCAAAATTTTAGACTAAAATAGCGATAATGTTCTTACCCACTTTGTCAAAGTGGATTAATGTCAATTCATTAAATTATTAGAGGGTATTATTGTAGGATGGAAGATGTTCATTAAGTTATTATAAGGTATTACTGTCAGATAGAATGTGTAAATTGTCTAATATTAGTAGTTGAAGAGTGTAATGTGTTAAAGTAGGTAGTTTATAGTGCAAAGTGTCCAAGACAACTCTAACATAATTTTGACCTTAGGCGAGACCTCAAAGGCCTTTTTTAACAAGTTATAAAATATTATATTTGAATATAAAATATATAATAAATTTTAATTAAAACTATTTTTAAATGTAGAATTAATTATCAAAGTTTTATATTGAAGATTTATTGATATATCATTTTCAATTGATATTAGTAAATATCTTAGGGTGAAAACCGACCAAAGGCATCGATAGTTGGCTTCAGCTGGCCTTTGAGAGTCTCAGCTTGGTAGTCGATTTCTGATTTCAAGAAACCAACATCCTCACTTTGGTTGTCGGCGAGGGGTCCAAACCGAACCGATGGGGTCCATTTTCACCCCTACCTAGAACAACACTATATTACAAAGTTTAGAATAATCTCAATTTATCTTAGACAAAATAATAATAATAACTGCAACAAATGCATGTTAAAATAGAAACTAAAGCAAACAATTTAGAATAATAGTACATAGGGTGTTAGTGGCGAGTGAACTTGATCAGAAAAACATCGAGAAATAAAGAGTTGAAAAGTACTAAAAATAATATTGAATGAATGGGAGAGGATTTTTCTGAATTTTAACTTTCCCCACTTAAAAAAACAAGTTATTTCTCACGTAAATTAACTAATAGTTTATTAGGTGAATTCGAATGATTTTTCAGTTTGTTAAGTGCATGTTAGGTAAAAAAAAGGCTTAATTTCATCAGGGGTCACTGTAGTTTCGTGTTTTGATAATTAGTCCCTATGGTAACACTTTCTACAAATTAGTCCCTGAGGACACATATTTAGGTAAAATTTGATCCCTCCATCCATATGACGTCAATCCCGTAACTTTTTTTGTTGGCGTGTAAAAAAATGACACGTCATCGATGAATGACACT
The DNA here is from genome assembly GCA_963930655.1 of Myrica gale. Lineage (NCBI taxonomy): Eukaryota > Viridiplantae > Streptophyta > Magnoliopsida > Fagales > Myricaceae > Myrica > Myrica gale. The sequence continues at coordinate 19,663,975 of OZ005615.1, forward strand.
GCCATGTGTCTCGTAGTCCACATAAGACGCCAACTCCAATTTACTCATTAAACTCATTTCCACGCGTGCAGCCAAATTAGCATTTTAAAAAACACAACACCTTAATACTCTAACGACGTCGTGACATTTATCTCCTCCCTCTTTGTCTTCTCATGGTGACTAGGGCTAGAAACAATTTGGGGACAACATCACTATCGAGATCGACTGCATAAAACTGGACTGAAGATAGTTATGTACGTTGGTGTCGTTCTTCCAAGTGAACATTTCTGGGAATTAGGGTCGAATCCCAGGGGAGACGTGCTTGCGAAAAGGGTTTGGTCGTTTGGAGCTATATGGTCCTGGAAAGAGTAGAGGGATAGGCCAAGATCTTGAGTGGAGTTGGAGGTTTTTGAAATTGTATCCGATGGGTAGCTCTGGAAATTGATATAGGAAGTTAGGATTTTGTTTTGTGGAGTTGGGTATTGCTTTGAATGTTGCTGCCCCCCAGCGTCCACTCTCTGTTCTTATTACTTCCCTTGTTTTCATTTTCCTTCTAATGCTTTGGGTTGCTGTCGTCGGTTCATTGCTTTAATGAAATGTGAGTTTTTTATGCTGATTAGTTGTTTTGTCTGTGTATTGGCGCTCTGCTAAAGTCATTTTTTGTGGATCCTGCATTTGGGTCATGTTGTATTGCTGCCACGCCGCTGGCAGTACCCATTGGATGCCATGGTGGTAGCTCAGCTGGATTGTCAATAGCGGACTTGGCCTTCTTGATGAGTCGGTCTTGAACATCATAGATGGCACGACGAGGAAGAAGGGGAGAAGGAGATAAATGGCACGACGTCGTTAGAGTGTTAGTACTTTTGTCTAAATGTTAATTTGGTTGCACGTGTAGAAATTGGTTTAATGAGTAAATTTGAGTAAGCGTCCTACGTGGAGTACTGGACACGTGTCAGTGTGTCATTCGTCGATGATGTGTCATTTTTTGATACGTCAGCAAAAAACGTTACGATGTTGATGTCCTATGGGCGGAGGGACCAAGTTTTACCTAAACATGTGATATCATTGACTGATTTGTAGAAAGTGTTACCACAAGGACTAATTTGTCAAAACATGAAACCACAGAACCCTTAGTGTAATTAAGCCAAAAATATTAAATAATGTCCATGATAAGTTTAAATTCCAACAATTAAGTAGTTGCTAATATCTTTTAGTCAGGAAGAGTTAATTAGGCATTTCGTTTGGATCAATTAGTAGCTAATGACTTTAATTAATAATATTTTATAGGGTAATCAATTGAAACTATCACTTAAAAGTAAGGTGTAAATGGTTCAAATAAAAAATAATTAAAACTCTACACAAATCATTAAAGGTAGCTTTTAAGTTAATTTTTGAGTCTTTGAATAATATTAGATATTATTTTAATGGGACCTATTGAAGAAAATCTGAAAATTGGAGGCCTTAGGCTTCCTATGCTTGGAGTCGGTCTTAAAACTGTCTAATATTAGTAATTATAGGGTACAATGTGTCAAAACTGATATTTTAGGGTGTAATGTGTAAAACCCTTTATAGTTGATGGGTGAAAAGTATATTTATTTCTTAATATAGTTTTCAAAATGAGAAGTGCTAATATGTTGAAGTCATCTATTTGATTTTTTGAAGTTGTGAAATCCCTAAACTTGGTTTGTTGTCATAAAATGCTTTAGTTAAATGACGGAGTTTTAGTAGAGATTTTAACCCTTTGAATCAACATGTTATTACAACTTTAAAGGTTGGCCTAGTGGTTAAAGCTTGGGCCTTGGTGGTGTGCTCCCTTTGATGTCTTAAGTTAAAAAACTAATAATATCAGGTGCTACGCCACTTTCAATATCTTTTGGCTTGGTAATTGTCTGTTTTATGTGAGTCGGAAGGACTACACAAACTCTAAGATTAGTCGAGTTACGCGAACACATATAAAATGCATTGAATTGGACAGTTATTGCGTAACTTTATCAACTTAAAGGCAAGGAGAGCTAGAGGGACACTTATGCCTGGTTAGAAAAAAATCAACATGTTATTACATATAAAATGCATTGAATTGGACTGTTATTGCATAACTTTATCAACTTAAAGGCAAGGAGAGCTAGAGGGACACTTATGCCCGGTTAGAAAAAAAAAAAAATCAACATGTTATTACATATAAAATGCATTGAATTGGACAATTATTGCACAACTTTATCAACTTAAAGGCAAGGAGAGCTAGAGGGGGCATTGGTTCAACGTTGCATCCGTGGCCAAATTTGGTTGGCAAATCCAGTAAAATGTATACAGTCAGTCAATGTCCAATGGGTCCAACTCTTGCAAGCCCGGGACTATTAGGATGCTTGAGCTAAGATAGCAGACTCTTAGGTATGGAAGAAAATTCTGAGGGACCCAACACTTGTTAGCATGTTTTGTTCATTTTGGCCTCCCAAAATCTTTTTCCTGTAATTGACTCCCAACAGTGAAAAGATTGCTTGGAACATTTTACCAACTAAAGACAAGCTAACTAGCTTCCCTTCCCTCTTGCATTGAGGATCTACTTCTCTGTCCTCTGTATAGCTCAGGTGTTGAAACTTTGGAGCATTTTATTCACTGAAACTTGCTTGAGGCATATCATCTACTACTTATACCAATGACCCTCACAAATTCAGAATTTTGCATCAACTCCACTACAGCTAAAGCCGATTGGATTAAGCCTCTGCCTCTTCTTCAAAACTACAGCAAATAAGACATTTTCAATTTTATGCCTTAGTCATAAGGAGTCACAATCACGGATTCACGAGGAGTTCATGCCATCTTTGTTCACGGACCCCTTGAAGTAGAAGTTTTGACAACCTTGTATGCGATTACTAATTTACTATTAGCAGCCAACTTGGGAAATACAAATAAAATGATGGGGAATTGCGGGCGGTGGACTATATCCTTAAATAATTCAACATTACCTAACAATAGTGTTTTTTAAAATGAAAAAATAAATGTTTTTAAGATTATGTATAAATGGATTATTCTTTGTGTTTTTTGGGGGTAAATTAATAAGCATAGATCAATTAGTAAAAGTTACAAAGTTCGGTTAGAGACCATGTACATCACTCTACACCTAATACATATTTAATTAGTCGACAACTCGAACGTTTTAGGTTCGAATCTCAGTTAAGTGCTATGAGGTTAATACAAGTGTGCATGTCCAGAGGTTTACCGTGCTTTCTCAACCACTCTCAATGCGCTCTCTACCTACTCTAAAGTTTGTTCTAGAAGTAACATAAGACTAGTGCAAGGATTTCCTTCGTTATCATAAAAAAAGGGGGAAAATCCCTTTTGCAATGTCACTTTGGAGTTTAAACTAATAATTTTATCGTATTGATCTCTTGAATTATCAAAATTTATCAACGTGCACATAATATATAACCGTTAAAATTATGTCACATCTATAATACGTGATACGATTTAAACAGTCAAATCTTATTTAAGGGCGCAAATTGATGAATTTTAAATATTTTGAGAGTTCAATGACTAGCTTGATAATTCAGATCAGAGTGACGTTGAACAAATACTTGGGGGATGTTTGTTTTATAAAAAAGTATAAGATTTTTAGGGTTTTGATATAATTGTGAATATTTATGTAGATTGAAGTTTTATAGGTTTTTGTATAAAAGTTGGTGAAGTGTTTTAAAGATATTTAATTTTTGTTGGAGTTTGTAAAAAGGTATAGAGAAAGATGATTTTATTTAATTGTTTAATAAAAAAGTATTGGAGTTAAGTGAAAAAAGTATAAAGAGAGAATATCTGTTATAATTTTTTTAAGGGAAATTGGCAATATGGTCACTAAGCTTATACCACGCTGACGATTTAGTCACTAGATTTTTTTTTTTTTTTACTTTTTGGTCACTGAGTCTATACTTGTGTGACGATTGGGTCCTTCCATCCAGATTCCGTCAATCTATTTAATGGAAACCCATGTCACATCAGCCTTTAAGCACGTAAGCACTAACTCACTCAAAAAATGAAAAACGCACCGTTTAATGTCTTCATCTCATTCAAGTTTTTTAACAAAGGAGCAATCTCTCTAGCAAGTACAGACGATGATGAAGATGTCTTACCAAGGCTGAGACAACCATTTTCTAGCTGAGGAAGAAGACACGGACCCCACAAAATCAGGCCGAGTTTTCTGTGGGGTTGGGTCGTCCAACTATTCTCTGTATTGTTGAGTCAATGATATTCTTGACTCAAATTTCACGGTGTTTGATGAGGATGTCTTGACAGGGCCGTGTAGAAGGAAATGTCCACGTGGTCAATTGCCAGGGTCTTCTAGAGATTTCTGTGGTCAAGAACATATATGCATCCCTTGCTTTCCTAGTGGGTGGGTGGGTGGGTGGGTTCATTGTCTCTGATATCAGTTTGTTGTTTTTTTTCTACTCATACATTGTAAGGGTAGAGGCTTTCGTTTCCATGACTCTGGCCCATTGGAAGAAACAGGAACCATGCCTGTAGATGGGCCACAAGCTAATGGTCAACCAGCTTAACCTCCACCAATAGTACCAATTCTGGAGAAGAGGTTGAGCCACTTGGTTAGCTTGGGAAATGCTGGTGGCCCATTGGAGAAATTATCTTTGCAAGTGTTACTTGAAGCCATCAACTTCTCTGAAGACAACAAGATTGGGACGGGAAACTTTGGCTCCGTCTACCGTGCCACGCTAGATGATGGCCGACAAATTGCTATCAAATGGGCTGAGATATCAATGTCTTCACCCTATGCCACCAGGCGCGAGGAAGACAAGGACAGTGCGTTCCTCAACGAGCTCAAATCTCTGTCCCGGTGAAAATGTCTTGCCTTCGGCCTGATTTTGAGCATAACCCACTTTCGGAAATAGCTGCCTCAGCCAGAAAATGGCTTGTACGTTTGGAGTCTGTGTCTTCTTCCTCTTCTTCGTCTCCTTCTTGAGCTTTGTCTCCTATATCCCAAGTGTTTTGTGAAGGATCCAAGAAAGCGATGGACTGCTAAGATGCTTTTGCAACATCCATTTTGTGGTCACTATTGGTGTTGATGACGATCAGGACACTATTCTAGTGAAGGACACCGAAGAATTGAATACCTCTTCGTCCCCTGCAAGTCCCTTCAATTTTCCCAAATGGGTTTCGATGCAATTGTCTGTAATGGTCTCGCTGGAATCGTCAACGAATTCTGGTGCATCATTTGAATGGGAATTAAATTCGGGGTTCGATTCGTCGGCTTAGTCGTGTATTCTTTCTATTGTCTATACTTGCTAGAGAAATTGCTCCTTTTCTCGAAAGACTTGAATGAGAAGAAGACATTAAACGATGCATTTTTCAATTTTTTGAGTGAGTTGACGCTGACGTGTCATGGGTTTCATTAAATAGATTGACGGAATGACTCAATCGTCATACGCATATAGATTCAGTGACCATAAAGTAAAAAAATGAAACTTAGTGACTAAATCGTCAGTGTGATATAAACCTAGTGATCATATTACCAATTTTCATTTTTTTAAAGTATTGAAATTTGTGTAAAAAGTTGTTGGAGATTGTGCAAAATGTAGTGGTGTTTGTGTAGGAATTTTTTAGAGTTTGGATGTTTGTTTTGTAAATTTTGTTGAATCTTATTATATTATAAAGAGATAAATGCAAAATTGGTCCTTGCGCTTTACATGAAAATCGATTTGGTCTCCGTGATATGAAAAACATAAATTTAGTCCCCATAATATCAGCTATGTTTTGTTGTCAGTCCCTCCTCGTCATTCTGTTAACTCATTTGACGGAAACGACCACACATCAGCCCATACTGCCATTTAATCTCTCCAGGTCAGCTCAGGGGACTTAAGTCCACATAAGTGAACCCTAATCCCACAGGTCTCTCACTTTCCCACAAGATCTACCTCAAACTTATCTCAATTCCTTCTTCGTAGAACCTTTCGCAAGATCTACCTCGAGCAAAGGGATAGTACAAGATGTAGAAAGGTGGTTTGGGCGGCTGTGGAAATCAGAATGGGAGATACAAAGTTTATAGTTGAAGGGGTTTGAGCAGCGAGTATGAACCACCAGTATAAAGATCAGAGCAAGTTGCAATCAGAATGTGTTTGAAAAAACTCAGATGCGAAAGCTGAATGGTACGAGAAGGGCTGATAAGTGAGGAAAGAGTGTTTTTTTTTATAAAAAAAATAGGATTCAATCATTCGATTGTCTATGTCCTATACAGTAGCTAATCCCGAGGGAAGCAAGCAAGCCGATCCAAGAACTGAAAAGGAAGTTACATCTTACGAACATATTGATAAAAGTCATCCCACTTCAGAACTTCTCTACAGTTATACCATCTCTAAGAATCTCATAAGCCTCTATGCTCCTAGTTTTCCTCATCCCGCTGTGAAATGTAGCTTCGATCCATCAGATGAGATACATATTACTTTTACCCATATAATCAATCACCTTTGTCTTCATCCCCTCTATGTCAGCTAGCTTCCCTTTCTCCAGATACCCAGTAATAGTGGTGAAAAGCGCAAGACAGATGAGTCCCTGTAGCCCACTTCAGAAAGTAGACTCTGAGCTTTCGTGTCTCTTCGTTGAACCCATAGTTGGTAGCATCACGAGGGAAAATCCCTACTGCCATGTTATACTCCTTTAGCAGCTCTGTCAATGGCTTTTGCATTTTTCCTTTGAGCTTGTTAACCAACCATTTGGCTCCACCTTCAATATTGGTTGATATCATCGCCGACGGAGTTGATCTCCTTGTTAGCCTTCTTGCTGAATCAATACGAGCCAACCTTGTTCAATACCTGATCCATAACGTTGATTGACCCGGAGGAATGCTGATCTCTCTCTCTTGTACCCAAAAATATGCAAGAGAGAGATCCCTATCGGGAAGGAAATTTCTACTGAGAGAGAGTACGCTGAGGTTGCTCCGTTCTTCTCTAGGAAGGGAGTTGTCTAGTAGCTTTATCTTCTAGTAATAAAATGGTGAAATACCAGTCAACACCTGCAGTCCACCATTGTTGTCAATTGAGAAACGCTTCAGCTCCCGATTGAATCCCGATGGGGTCCCGACGGATGACGTGGACGGAATAAAATAAGTTACGTAAATCAGCTGATTAAGTCGATTTGATAGAGGGCCCGATTTGGGCTCTATACGAAAACCACCGCATTTTCACTTCCCGCTTGTCTTGCCGATTGCAATTGCCCTCTCTCCCAGCAAACCCTCTCATTCCGCCCGAAGCTCTCTCCCAGCCCAGTAAGCTCCTCTGCCGCATTTTTACTTCCCGCTTGCCTTGCCGATTGCATTTGCCCTCTCTCCCAGCAAACCCTCTCATTCCGCCGTCAGCTCTCTCCGGAGAATCCCTAGAGGTAAAATCCCTAGGGGCAAAATCCCTAGTCTCTCTCACTCTCCGTCTCTCGGTTTCTCCTCTCCTAGTCTCTCTCTTTCAGGCTCTCGGTGCTCCGATTCATCTTTCATTGTAGTGAATTAGTAAGGCATCTTTCATTGTAGTGGTTGTGCTTTTATGAGCTAATGTTGTTATGGTTTGGGTGAGTTTTGTGTCTTTTTATTGTCGTCCAGAATGCAATTTTTAAGACTGCAGTACTGTGATAGCAAATCAGGAAGGATAAGACTGAACCCTGGCATCACCTGCAGTTCCTTACAAGAGCTAAATATAGCCCACTAGAAGAACGAAATAAAAGAGAGTTTAGGTAGTGTTCCAGCAGGATTCGATTTTGTCTCAAATGGGTAGAGTACTCGTCAAAATAGTTATTTGACCAATCTCGAATTATAAATTATATGATAAAAGTATGAATATTCAATAGTTTGCCACAAAAGTGAAGTACTTTGTTGTATTAATATTCCGTTGTTGTGAAGACTTTTGTCGTTGTACTAATTCACGCAACAATCACAAGTGTGAGATGTAAGTGCTTTTTTCTGCTCCCTAAGCAATACATCAAGGTTTGCCCATCCATGCATTGCTTAATCAGAATGTCTGTTATGGTGCTCAATGCCCCATTTTGCGCCGAGAATCCCACAAGGCACATCTTATGCTCTTTTATTGTTACTGCTAACCAAGTTTTGTTTGCTTTTTCAGTTACTCAGTGTTTTTTGCTGTGATTATTCTAAATGGACTGTTCAACTTCACGTGTGGAGAATGAGGGAGAAGTTGAATCTAATTATAACGACAAAGATGTAACCGACGAAGATGACCCTGAAATCGGTTAGGCTTGTCATTTTGATAAATTTGCGTGAAATTATTTTTCTTTCACCCAAGTATGGCTTTGAAAAGTGCATTTCTTATTAAAAATTTTAATGTAATTTAGAGCTGGACGATCAAGAAGACAGGGATGATAAATCAAGTAATGTTGTGGTGTACGAGATAATTGATGAGGCTGAGAAAATTGAAGAACCTAAGACATCAATGAAGTTTTCCGCTACTACGTAAAGTATGCTAAGCAAGATGGTTTTGCTGTGGTAAAAAGAGGTAACAAAAGAAACGGGGGAGTTGTCACACACGTAACTTATACTTGTATTCGTGAAGGCAAACCAAAAAAAACCAAAACTGATGTTGTGCCAACAACAATTAAATCGAATTGTCCAGCCAGAGTTTGTGCAATGTTATGTGCCAATGAGAAGTGGATGTTGAGTAAAGTTGTGACTGAACATAACCATAGTCTAAGCCCAGGCAAAGCAAGGTTGAACCTTTTGTGGTAGTTAGCATGTGATCTGAAGAACAACTCACCACAAAAGCTCGCTTGGATGACTGTCGCGGCCAATTCCATCATTCCAACTGACCCGGGGATTGCAATGCATGTGAAGCCCATCATTTTTCAAGTTTATGCCCTACTCAACCATCATTGTACATCGCCTACAATTAGTACTGCCGAGATGTCAAATATCCGTCTTTTGCTGCATGCCATAAATTCAATGCTCAAGATGCTTGATTGACTATAATCTGGTATTGGACATGTATTTGGTATTATGGTATTCAGACGTTTATTTGTTATTATGTATTTAGTGTTATAGTAGTTGTATATTTTATTTTGTACTTATTTGTAATTTGGTGTTGGCATGTGATTTGGAAGTTGCAGGATATTTATTTTGTACTTCTTTGGAATTATGTGAAGGCATGTGATTTGGAAGTTGCAAGATATTTATTTTGTGCTTATTTTGTGATTTGGAACTGAGTTCCCAAATGTGCAGTTTCCCATGTAGCTAGAACATCTACCAGGTGCATCTAATTCCCCTTATTCTCTTTAGAAATCTCCAAAAATTTATCAAAGCAGGGGAGAACAATAGACCTGAGACCGGAATTGCATATCCAACTTCTGAACCCGTGTCTCTCAACCCGTTTCTCGACCTGACAGACTAACCTAGCGATCCCCATTTCCCACACTCGCAGCATATTTCCACCTTGTTTAGCCACATCCCCGGGAAACTGTTTGCACAACTCTTGGAAAAGTGTGTTAGTGAACTACCTAAAATATAGTCAAGGACAAAAGATATAATCTGTCTACTCTATAAAAACATGCCTAAAGGAAATAAGCTGCAATATTGGTAACCATATTTTCAAGGACCTGGATCGAGTAGTTAATTGTCTAGCTGATAGATTAACATATTTGGAGTTACAAGTAGGTCAATCGGCTGTCATTGAAGGAAAAAAAAAGTTGACAACTAAAATGAATAGGCAAGAAAGCAAGCAAGTCTCTAGATCGAGTTCCCCTAATTTCTCAACAGCATCGTAAAGCTTTCATTGTCAACACATTATAACACAAGTTCGTTGCTAGGCCTTATGATGCCATAAAAGTAGTTACAGAGACAAAATAAAATATGACCAAACAAAAGGACGTTATTTGATATTAAGATGAGGACGAGAGTTTGGTTTTTTTCTGCCAAACTAAAGGCAACTAATCCTAATACCAGTTCCTCCCTCATCCTCTCCAACTCAGGATCCTTCTTGAGAATCTGGTTTTCCGCCCTCAAAATATGGTTCTCCGCTCTGACCCTTTGTACCTCATCATCCTTCATCTTCAAGTCTGACAGCAGCCGCTGTATCTTGCGGTTCAATAGGGGGACATATTCGGTCGAGTCCCGCTTCTCCGTCTCAAGATCTATCCACTGGAAAAAACCACAAGGCGTTGTCCCCTACATAAGACAAATGGACAGATTGTGACATCATCAATTGGCTTTTAAGAACCGCAGTCAAAATGTTGAATATAAGTGCAGATTCACCATGTACTCACCGAATGGTCGGCGTCTAGCCCGCATGTAAAATACCGTCGACCGGGATTTTGTGTTGTCCACGAAGTCCTTTCTTGGAGTGGGAGCTTGCATCCACACTGTCGTGGTGCCATAGAGTGAAGTCCAACTTAGGCAAAATATTTTATTTACCTGCAATACATCATCAATAGGTATATTGTCCAACCATTTTGTCTCTCTGCGCAAGAACCATCTTAAAACACTGCATTCTGCCATCATTAACTACAGTTATAAACAAGAATACACACATTCTGCTATGGTTTCTTCCCATTTCCCAAACTGGGGAATTCGACTTTCCTATGTCGAACAAAAGGGATTTCTGGTGTTCATTCCCACTCAAGGTCTATGTCGAAAAATTCATGCTAAACAAGGAGCTTTCATATTGCAACAACTGCATTATTCACGCCCAATGCTTTTATCTAAACTAGAATATCCAAGCACCAACCAACACATAGTACCCCTTCCAATTTGTAGAAGAAGCACCAAATCAGAAAGTGTGCAACTCAATCCAAAATAGAAGAAAAGATCCATCAGATTGCAAGATCTACAGCTTTAAAATAGAAGGAAGAGTGCAAAAAAAGATAACAAAGCAACATCTGAATCACACTCGACATTCAGGTTAGCCCTATTGAGAATAGTTCTTTGGCCGCAACACATCAGTCCTTTTATGATAAACAACCTTCATTTAGACAAACTGTGCCTACTAAAATTTGGCACACTAAAATGAATTCCTCTTCCAAAAACAGGGTGAAATTACCATATCACAAGTGTACTTTTCAATGATAACTTTGTTGCTCCCCTCAACCTTTTTTTAACTCTTTGCGATTCTCTACACATATCACAAGTGTTAGGCAAACAAACCGTCAAATAAACTTTTCTCACTTTAGTGCCTACCTCTACGTAAACTATGGCAGGATTACATTGGGATCAGAAGAACTATTTGTTAATACTCAGAGCAGTTATGAAGCAGGTTTTTTATATGGTATTCTCTCTCTGTTTCTCTGCCTTTGGTGCTGTGTAAGTTCTTTGTTAACAATTAAAGAATCAGAACAAGTCAAACCCAAACTATTTGTTCAAAGTGTGAGTTTTTAAAAGAGAAACCAACTGACAAACAAGATGGAGAGATTCTATCATCATATGAGGACTCTTTGCGCCAATAATATACATATTATTCAAGAACTAACTAAGCTTAACACATAAGACATATAAATAAGGCAAAAACCTAATCTTGAAATAAACTTCTCATGTTGAGCAGCGCACACGCTTGGGCCTCTAACTGGTGGGGATAGCAGATGACATTTTCATGGAAAACCCATGCCCAAGCTGAGATGAACATAAAGGCGACAGACAATAAAGGTGGGGAGGAAAAGAACGATGAGAGCCAACTGTAAAAACGAACTATGTCTGTACCCTGTTGCGAAAGCAAGCATGTGATGCCTTTGAAAGTTTCCTCCCTTTTACACTACACCTCTTCCCATTCAAACAAAGAAATTGGCTACAATGAAAGATGAATCGGAGCACCGAGAGCCTGAAAGAGAGAGACTAGGAGAGGAGAAACCGAGAGACGGAGAGTGAGAGAGACTAGAGATTTTGCCCCTAGGGATTTTACCTCTAGGGATTCTCCGGATAGAGCTACCGACTGAATGAGAGGGTTTGCTGGGAGAGAAGGCAAATGCAATCGGCAAGGCAAACGGGAAGTAAAAATGCGGCGGAGGAGCTTGCTGGGCTGGGAGAGAGCTTCGGGTGGAATGAGAGGGTTTGCTGGGAGAGAGGGCAATTGCAATCGGCAAGGCAAGCGGGAAGTGAAAATGCGGTGGTTTTCGTATAGAGCCCAAACCGGGGCCCCTCTCAAACCGGGTTAATCAGCTGATTTACGTAACTTATTTTATTCCGTCCACGTCATCCGTCGGGACCCCATCGGGATTCAATCGAGAGCTGAAGCGTTTCTCTTGTCAATTGCACGTGTCAATTACTTCAGCTGACCTGAAGACATTAAATGGCGTTGGGGGCTGATGTGGTTTAATTCCTTCGAATGAGCTAACGGAAGGCAAAACAGAGCTGATATCATTGGACTAAATTTCTGATTTTCATATCACGAGAACAAATTGATTTTTGCTAATTTTACATTTATACCTATTATAAAATACTTTTGCAAACTAACGTATCTTTGGTCAAAGTGACATTGACCATTTAATTTAGGGGTGATTGGTGAAGACTGATTTTTCTCCCGAACGTCGCCGTTGAAGGCGTCTTAACTTTCAAGGACAACTCTTTACAAGTGCAGTGAGCACGGCCTTAACAAACACACAGGCGATACCCTGGGTGTGGCAACAATGGAAGACGGGGAGATAGATGAGGGGGCAATGATGGTGGACGAGGAAGGTGCGCAGTCGGCAGCGCAACGCAAAGTCGAGAAGTCGGCGCACGAAATGCTGCAAGAAGGCAAGGCCTCAGTGGAGGACGTTGTGGCCAAGATGCTCTCCATCAAGAAAGAAGGACAGCCCAAATCCCTACTCCGAGAGCTCGTCACTCAGATGTTCCTTAACTTTATCACCCTCCGTCAGGTCCCCCCCCTTTTTTTCTCGCTCTCTCTAGGGTTTGTGATTTCTGATTTGCTATTCTTACCGAACGTATCTTTCAATTTAAGCGACAAAAGTCCATTGATTTGATTTTTAGAACACTATGTTATATTGACATAATGTAATTGCTTTGATAGGGTGACATCTAGAGCTAAACTCATACTGATGTCTTTTGCTTATATGCTACTTCATGTTCTTAAGGAGTTCAGAATTTGTTTTTTGTAGACGTTATTAAGGGTTTGTTGTTTGAAATTGTCGGAGCACCATAATGGACAAGTATATTAAACGAAAGTGAGTATGTTTTATTTCGGGGGTGAAAGGAGGCTGAAACGAGAAATGTAGCTCTAGTTTCCGTGGATATGATTGCCGAAGCTTTTGAATTTTTAAAACAGATCAAAATGGTTTTGAGTCTAGCATCTAATTATAATTACTTAAAAGAAACAAGCTTTTTAATATGTGGTTCATAGAAATTATTGTCTACATTCTTCTCTCACAGGCGAACCGTTTCATCTTGCTAGAAGAAGACCGCGTGAAAGCAGAAACAGAGCGTGTAAAGGCACCAGTGGACTTCACAACTCTTCAGCTTCACAATCTGATGTACGAAAAAAACCACTACGTTAAAGCAATAAAGGCTTGCAAAGATTTCAGATCAAAACATCCTGACATCGAACTGGTATCTGAGGAAGACTTTTTCTGTGGCGCATCTGAAGAGCTTAAAGGCAAGACGTTTTCAGATGACAGGGCACACGATCTGATGATGAAAAGGCTCCATTTTGAGTTATTCCAGGTGTTTATTACTCGTTATAATTTGGAGTTGGTGTTTAATACTTGAAGTGAATTTGACCGTCTCATATAATGTCTTGGTTAAGGATAAAAAGAAGTAGCTAGGGCAAACATGGCAGTTTCTGTTTTGTAGTATTGATACGGCAGAAATACTCGATCTGCTTATTGATAGACATGGGGGTGGGATGGAAGTAATATCTAGTCTTAGACCTTTTTCACTTGATCTTGATTCCCGACTTCCCAACTACCAAGATCTTTCTGTCACTTCAAGATCTCCATTTTCAATATTCTTTTCTGTTTCTATGTTGTAGTACTCGTTTACCTTAGTTTCTGAGTGCTTTAGCAAAGAAATGAAAGGTATGGAATTGTCCATCTAGACTGATAACTACTCCTGATTTATGTCTATATATTCGTCATTTCTGTATACAACACACATAACTGGGGGCCTGAACATCTGTGAATGTGTGGATATTTGATATTCTATGGCTTTGGTAAGGTACATGGATTTGTAGCCGGTGGGTCTAATATGTGTAGAAAGTATCCTTTTCAGAGAATGCATGGTAGATTTCCATCAATCATATAGTCAGAGTCAACTGGATTCCTGCGCTACAGTATATTCGGATTTCATTCTAATGCTTAGTTTTTTTAGTCAATACTGTCACTTTGATTTTTTTCTTTTAATATGTTGATTTGTATTATTGTCGTTTATCTATCAGCGCAAGGAGCTATGCAAACTCCATGAGAAACTGGAGTTACAGAAGAAAAAGCTATTGGATACAATTGCAAACCGAAAGAAATTCTTGTCAAGTCTCCCTTCACACCTCAAGTCTCTTAAGAAAGCATCCTTGCCGGTCCAGACCCAGTTAGGGGTTCTGCATACAAAGAAGCTAAAGCAGCATCATTTAGCAGAGTTGCTTCCACCTCCTCTCTACGTGATTTACTCAGAGTTCTTGGCACAAAAGGAAGCATTTGGTGAAGATATTGACTTGGAGATAGTAGGAAGTGTCAAGGATGCTCAAGCTTTTACCCGCCAGCAAGCAAATAAAGACACTGGTACACTCTGTAACGACTCGGTGGATTGTTGTTGACTTTTTCAGTGTCGAAATTAAGTTAGCAGTTTTTTTTCAAATTAAGTTAAGTCCATATATGCTTTTGGAGATTTTCTTTGATTCTTGCTGATACTCGGATTCTGAATCTTATACCACTCAAATTGATTGATTTTCTTATTCAGTTATTTTTTACATGAATCTTTCTAATCATTGGAATACGATATATGGTTTTACTTTTTCTGACAGTATCAGCAAATGAATCAGTTTTATGTCTGTTGGTTTGTTGATGTCTGTAATCTGTTTCCATTAACACCCCAACGGTGGCGGGTGCACCCCCCTTTAAGTTGAAGGAAACTGGTGGCATTTATTTGTGCAGGCATATCTACCAATGTAGAGAGTTCCAGGTTGGAGGATGATGCACCCGACGAGGAAGATGATGGCCAGAGGAGGCGAAAGCGGCCAAAGAGGGTGCCAAGCAAGGAGAACCTTGACCAGGAGGGAGTATATCAAGTTCATCCCCTTAAAACAGTCCTTCATATATATGATGATGAGGGTTCTGATCCGAAATCTGCAAAACTTCTAAGTCTGAAGTTTGAATACTTTTTAAAGTTGAACGTTGTATGTGTTGCGATCGAAGGGTCCCATGACGGAGCTGAAAATAACATGTTGGGCAACTTATTCCCTGATGACACTGGAGTTGAACTTCCTCATCCGGTAAGGATGGTTGCTTAGTCTTCTTGCTGATTTGAATTATTAGTATTCCCGCTTTATTCTTGCATTCCATATATCATTTTTCATTTTATGGTGGTGATGAAGTTTTCTGGGTGATGGTGCAGTCAGCCAAGCTCTATGTGGGTAATGCCCTTGCATTTGATGGGAGGAGAACATCTCGACCATATAAGTGGGCCCAGCATTTGGCAGGAATTGACTTTTTGCCAGAGGTGTCACCGTGGCTTCCTAGCCATGGAACTCAAAGTAGTGAAACAGCTAAAAGTGATACTCTTATATCTGGTGGTCTTTCACTGTATCGACAGCAGAACCGTATCCAGACAGTTGTGCAAAGAATCCGTTCTCGGAAGAAGTCTCAGCTGGCTCTTATGTGAGTCGCTGCTTTGTATGTTTGGAATGGTGGAATCATCAAGGACAAACTAGAAATGACTAGGGGAGAGTGGTCAAATCTGAATTTTAGAATTTATGTTTACTTTAACTATGTTCAGCCTCTTCTTGGCATCCTTTATGGTATATAGTGGCTAATACATTGGTTGTTTGAAGAACTTTATTCTGCTATGCATATATATGTTGTGTTTGCTGCCTTTTTATGAGATGGGATTCTTTTCTTTTACTGGGGATGCACTATGTCTTGTTTGTCAGCATCTCAAAATGGGCTTTATGTTGAAAATTTGGAATTCTTATTGGCTTACAGGGCGCAGCTTGATTCCCTTATGAAGCTTAAATGGCCTGCTCTAACTTGTGAAAGTGTTCCATGGGCTTTGCATAAACCCATGTGCAATTTGAATGGTTGGTCACCTGTCGGACCCCCACCGACTCAGGCTTTATCTTTGCCCATTTTAGATTCAGAGCAAGTTCGGGAAGCAATAGATATTGATACAATTGCACGACCTGGTACTTCAAAGGAAGAGCTGGAGAGTGCAAGGGAAGACGGGGAGCTTCCATATTTGGTTCCTGCTGCATCTGGCACAAGTGATGTTAAACTCAGATCCTTAAAAGGATCTAATCTTGAGCATTCCAGGCAGTTGACTTTAATTTCAAAAAGCCTTGTACCTCCAATCTCCAAGGCTAAATCACAAAGTTTCAAGAAGCCTGATGAGGACTTTGATCTGATGCTGGATACTGATAGTGATCAGGATGGGCCTGCATATCTTGAGCCCGAGTCAGAAACTACTGGTTGTACTCAATATAGAGAGATGGGTGAAAATTCATGGGTTGATTATGGGGTAATGGAATTTTGTCTTGTTTTAACGAGGAGCATGGATACCGATAAGAGAATATTGAAGTTAGAAGCTAAGGTAACTAAACACTGTTGCATTCTTGAATTATGTCCATCCATTGGCTTTCTGGTGCTTCACATCAAATTCTATAATGACAGATCAAGATCAGCATGGAGTATCCTCTAAGGCCTCCGCACTTTGCATTGAGTCTTTACGCTACATCTTCTGGAGAGAATCATCCTGAAAGCGATGATTCAGAGTGGAATAATGAACTTTGTGCCATTGAAGCTGAGGTAAGCAATCAGTGTCTTGGGAATAGCTATTTTCAGTAATATTCATACGCTGTGGCTTATAGGGCTAATTCAACATCAATGCACAGTCGAAGGCAATATGCCTTTACTGCAACTTATTAGGTTCCACTTGAAGGTATAGATTACAACGCGCTTTGGAGTAGTTTTTTGTGGAAGAACTTTGTTCTGTTCTCTTTTCTTCACATAGTTTTCTGACAATTACTTACATTCCGTGCTTCTTCTTGCTAATTACACTTGCTTCCTGATATCCCGTTTCAAATTCACTTTCTAATCTGCATATTGTAGGTCAATATTCACATATTAAAGATGCTACCCACAGATCAAGAAAACTATATTTTGTCTCATCAAGTATGTTATCTTGCAATGTTGTTTGACTATTACACGGGTGAGGCTTCCTCCACATCCTCTGCAAAGAGAAAGAGTACTTCTGTGGTTGATGTTGGTTTGTCAAAGCCTGTGGGTGGTAGGCTTCTTGCCAGATCATTTAGAGGAAGGGATCGTCGGAAGATGATATCATGGAAGGATATGGAATGCACATCTGGCTATCCTTACTAGAAGTGTCAATGTGGGGATCTGAAGGTTATGAAGTTTGTGCAGCATCTGCTGTTGGTGCCAGTAAGCTACGAATAGAAAGAATCATAAGAATTTGTATGGTTGGTTTTGTTGCTTATATCATTAAACGCCAGATTCACCTATAAGCAAGAAGCATTGATGGGCTAAGAATAATTTGCCTGGATTCGTGGAGCATGCCACTTCAGACATGGGCCTCAATCTGTGAAATCGTGGAGAGACTTGAGTCAGGAGGGTTACTGCATTGTGTCAATTTTGGGTGACCATAATAAAAAGTCGGATATAGTAAATGTTTGATTTCAAACTTGTTAGTCATTTAGGTGTTTGCAATTATTCCCTTCGTGACTTGTAGAGAGCTGAAAATTGAATGACCGTTGTAAGTCAGTTGAAAAGATATTGTCTGTAGTTATTTGTCATTCATTTCGTTACTAGAAAGTTGCACAGTTTCTTCAAATTGAGCTTTTCCTTCTTTCTTTGGGCAAACGAATATTTTTGGGTACATTTACTGAAAACTGTGCCTTTTGTCATATAAATAAACCTTAATTATCTAAGTTGACTGGCGGAATCAAGTAGGAAACGTAGTTATAAATTATGCTACTTCTGGTCCTATTCCAACATCTGTTCTTGGTGGCTTCAGCATGATATTATTTTTCACATTCGTAGGTGACCTGATTTACACATTTAGGAGGGTTACTGCTTCGTTTGGCTTAGAGGTTGTTCGGTTAGTGTGTATTTTGAGAATTTTTTGTGTTTTGAGAATTTTTAAGTGATGTTAACTTTATTGGTATGCGTGTTGTAGTTATTTTTAGGTGATGTTAAAAAACATGTTCGGTTTGTGTATTCTCAGGGTTCAAAAAATCCTGAGAATGCAAACAAAACGAACAAGCCCTTAGTTTTTTTTTTTTTTTTTGGGTGTGAGCAAGCAGCATATTGGCATTAACAAAACAGTGCAAACAGAGGTGGTGGGAGAAAAGAATATGAAAAAAAAAGGAAAAAACTCTTGGTCGAAATGCATTCGCCAAGAAAGAGCCGCCATTAAGGCGGTTAGCTATAACACTCTAGAAAACAGACATTCTAGAGTCGTCTGCGGCAAAACCAGTGTGGGAAGAGAGAGTTGATAGATCTGGAGGTGTTGCAGTAAAACGTCACAAACCAGTGCAGGGAGGGGGGCGGTGACAGATCTGGAGCTGTTGCAGTGTCTTCGATCAACCGAGCAAAAAAGAGAAGTGGACCAGAATGCAAAAAAAGAGGAGATGAGGACAACAAAGAGAGGAGAAGAGGACCAGAGAATGGTCAATGGCAGTGGGTCAAGTAAAGTAACAGACTATTTTAGAGAGAAAATTTCCTTAAAATACTTTTTAAGGTTCTCTCTTTTTTTATTTATGTCCCATCCAGAAATAATTTCAGTAAATTTCAAGAACCTAAAACCTCATTTCTAAGGCCGTCGTATGTCTAGAAATAATTCCAACAAGAAAAACTTTTATACATTCACAAGTCACGGACCCTGTGGCAACTCCGACGAGTCAACGAAATTCCGGCCAGTTGAGAAAAATCACAGCCCGACTATCATGTCTGGATCGTTACGATGGCTAGAAAATTTGCCTAAAAAAAACTGAGCCACTTACTGACCTACCTACAGCGGATCGAATCCCCTGATTTGCGAATGACGAGAAGAAGGAATGAATCAGGAGGTACAGGGCGGCATGGAGAAGCGGCAGAGCGGACAGAAGTGACTCGTCTTCAGCCACCGGACGATGCAATCCTTATGGTACAAGTGCTGACATGGCATACGACAGACTTCCACCACCTCCAAACAATCCGAGAAAACTTCCAAGCATACCATACAACATCTCACATATCCACATGATCTCACCCAGCTTTCCAATCTCACCATCTCCAACGCCTCAATTGCTTCTGTACTCGTCCCCACACCCAAAAATGCATTAGCATTCTCTTCCGCTGACTGCTGTATTATTGCTCTCTCTTCTTCTTCCTCCTCCTCATCAGCCTCGTATAAGCCCTCTTCCACCATATGCTCCTCCTCGTTTGAATATTGCGGTCGTCCCCGCCGCCTCTTTACAATCCCAAAAGCCACACCCACGTGGACTGTGCGTGGATGCTCTATACTCGCTAGCGTCCTCCGTACATATAAGGCGATGTTATCCAGACACTTAGTCTGGTGCCGTTTTGGGACTCTCTTGTTACGCAGTCCCAGATGAAATTCACTTCCAAATAGTTTCCGCTTGAATTCTTCCACCACTTGGTGGACCTGGGCTGGGTTCGAGCTGCCACGCACGTCAAGGGAAACACAGCAGACTCGGAAGTGGAACTTCAGATCGTCGCTGGCGTGCATGAAGTTGTCATCATCAGGCAAGATGTCGACTTCAATATCAGGCTGCCATATTCTGCATCGATATCTGTATTTGCGTCGGCGACAACAAGAGCGAGCGATGGATGCTACTATTGATTTGAGATCGCTTAAATAAAACATGCCTAGAAGATATCTGCCAAGAACCTAGATTTTCGGATGTCAAACTCTAGAGGTCTCGATCGGAGCATGCAACTTCTTGCAAAGGCTAACGGCTTGAACGTTCAAAAAGTAAAGGCCTTGGGGCATGGACCCAGCTGGATTTATAAGTCACGGTTTAAGAGCTCAGAAAATAGAATAAAATTAATAAAAAAGACGCGTTTAACGCGGAGGTAGCTGGAACCGCACGTCGACTTGCTGATGGGGCGCTGGATTAAGTCGGTGCCGCGGCGCGCACGCCTTTACTCTCCCTCGCGAGGGGCTAAGATTTTTTTTTCAAATTCAGAAGATATTAACTTTTAATCCGTAAATTTACTTCAAAATATCAAAAATAAAAAATCCAACCTACTAAGGTGCGTTTGTGTACCAAAATTTTACTCCCTCTAAAATTTTAACACAATTAAATATTACAATATAATCTCTCTCTCCCCATCAAATCATTACTATTTACTACAAAAATATAAAAAATTACCTCTCTTCACTTTTTCACTAAACTCAATACCTAAAATTTTAACAAAACTAAAATTTTGCAACACAAACACAAAATAAAATTGTCATATTTAATTTCAAAATTAAAAAAACTAAAATTTTACTTTGTTATAAAATATAACTAGACCTGTTCACCGGTATCAGCGATAGGCCAGCCCAATCGCCCCATTTTCACCTAGCCCTCTCCCTTCTCTCTCACAGACCCACCACCAAATATGCGTCTCCCCTCTCATTGCTCTCAACCTCTCACCGCAGGTAAAAGTTGCTCCGTCGTGCCCCTGCTAGGCTGTCACCATCTCTCTCTCCCTCATGGTAAGTCTCTCTCTCCCTCAATCCTTCTCACTCTCAGTCTCTCTCTATTTGCCCCTCTCTCTCACTCTCTTTCAACTCTCATCTCTGTCTCTCCATGCCAGTGTCTCTGAGGTTCTCCGCCTCTCTTGCCTCTCTCCTTCAGCCGCACGACACACACTCCCCTTTTGCAGCAAGCAACGCCTATAGCCTACAAGCTCTCTCATGACTCTTCCCTTCCAGCAACTTTATCGCTCTTTCTCTCTCTTCCATTTTTGTTGCGATTCGATATTAATATTTACGATTTGATCCATTTTTAGACAACTACCCATAGCGATGGCGGTAGCGGTGGAGGGTATAAGTGCAACTGCCACCGCTTATGCACATCCCTAGATACAACTACTAATATTGTAACGTGTCGCAGCCTATTTTCTATATATTCCAACATCTTATGACAAGATTAATTTTGATGTATTTTGATAGTTTTAAGACTAAATATTACGACTTTAGTAGTTTGAATTTTGTTTGACATTTTTATCTGAGTTTATTAATTAACAGGGCATTTGATTTCTAAATTTTGGTAAAATTTTATTTTACATAGCGTTTGTTTTCACAATTTCAACTCCCTAAAATTTTATCATCATTACAAAAAAATTTCTCCTCACTTTCTCACGAACTTTTTTTTTTCACTGTCACTTTTTCATTTTCTTTCATCACTTTTTCAGTAACTCCAACACCCCAAAATTTTAACCACCCTAAAATTTTACAAACAAACACCATATTATTGTTGGTGTTAAAATTTAAATGTTTTTGAAATCGATGAAAAAATGATAAAATTTTGAAGTGTTTAAATAAGTTGAAAATTTTGGAAGACTAATAATTGCATGGGTTGTTATTTTGGGATGTGTAATTTATTGTGTTTTTTTATTTCCATAAAACAAAAACAGAAAAAAATGACTATTAGTTGACTACATGAGAACTTTCCTGGAAGCCTTTGCCTTTGACGTGTTTGTGGTTTGCAACTTTGGAATTTTTTTAGGGATAAATACACTTTGCTACCATTATCTTTGGGGTCATTTATACTTTGCACCACAATGTTTTATTTTTGATACATTGAACCCATTATCTTCCACATTTTTGCAATATGGACCTCGTACCCGATTTGGCCGTCTAAATTGACGGATTTCATCAACACGTGAGCCGGTCGACCGCTACAAAGGTAACGTCAGAAGCATGAAGAGTCGGTCGACCACTTCATGTAGCGGTCGACTGGTGCATATGTTGAAGAAATTTTTCAATTTAGACGGTCAAATTGGGTACGGGGTCCACATTGCAAAAATGTGGAAGATAATGGGTCCAATGTATCAAAAATAAAACATCGAGGTGCAACGTGTAAATGACCCCAAAGATAAGGGGAGCTAAGTGTATTTATCCCATTTTTTTACTTGGTTAAAAAGACAAATATGCCCACCAGCTATGCTTTATTAAGGAAAATAACCATGTCCAATTCACTAATTTTAAGCAGAAGCAATAAATTCTCTGAATCCGCCTCATGTCTTTCGGTCAAAATTACCCCTACTCTATGTTTAAGCATTTAATTGTGGATGAGGTCAACATTTTGTAGTCTAATTTAAGGGACATTTTAATCTTACCTTATATTTGTAGCTTTTTAAAGTTTTACAACAAGTTTGTTTGAAAATCCAAAATTTTAGAAAAGCTAAAAATTGTATTAAAATTGCAGTTTACCCAACCCCAGTAAAAGTAATTTGTTTCCGTTATTTTTATATGTTTTAACTTGGGAGACAAGAATTCCTTACTAATCTGTTGTTATTTTACACGTGTTTGTTTGCGGAGCAGACGTGTTTGTTAAGTTGCTTGCGCTCTGTTCTCCTGGGTTTCTTTTTTGTGTAAATTGTTTTTTTGGATATGGTTGACTTGAAGAAGCGGTTCCGGGTAGGAGACTATTCGGATTTCTATTTGGATTTTGTAATTGTTTGTGTGTCGCTGATTTGTTCGACGAGATGTTTATGTCTTTTTTGTCGGTCTTCTTTTGGGTGTAAGAGGCGTCGCTGCTGCTTAAAATGGGCGAGAGTTTAGTCGTAGTCGTACCTCGTTCCTTGGGTCATGTAAAGCTCAGACCTCGAGGGTTCGGAGTATAGGTTGGTAGGGCTGGCATAAGCAATATAGGCTTGCAAAGATTGCAGGTGAATTATGACGTCCCTCGAGTCAAAGGCTGTGCAAACTTCACAAGAAAACTGGGATTACATTTGAAAAGGCTGTTTGGGTGCTCCTGCAAAACCGAAAGGAAAAACTCGTGTGAAGTTTCCCTCAACGTTACGACTCTTAAAGATTAGAAAGCAGCCTTGGTGGTAAGAGCCAGCCAGGGGGTTGGACGTACAAAGAAGCTGCAGCCATCACCATTTGGCACGGTTGCTTCCACCTCATCTCTGTACGACAATGATAATTCGTACGGGTGCTTGCAGCATGCCATTTTTGGACATGGGCCTGAATCTGCGAAATCAATGGAGTCACTGTCTGGAAGGGTTCTCGGCAATAGGTTACAGACTTCCATTCATTCATTCTTTCAGTCATCTGCCATTCATTATTTTGCTTCTATTTCCTTTTCCAAAGGAATTGTGCTTTCTATGATAAGCGATGCTGGAAAACTTGGGTAAATTGAGAAAACACGGCTGAAAGATCGTCAGGTTCCAGGTCAAACATGGATCATCTGGCCTTTTCCAATCAGTACTGCATGTTCTAAATTGCGAAATAGACGGGTAGTAAACATTATTTCACTGCACACTTGTAAAGGCACTATCGCATGCATAATTAATACAAAATTTCTATGACTAGAGATGGTAGGAAACAGGACATAGCTCTGAAAACGCACATCAAAAGGTCCCTACAAGCATGTATTCCTTCTTCCTTCCCCTACCTACCCGTGTTTAGAAGAAAAGCATACCAAGAAGATATGGGAAGGTTTTATCTAGCAAACCAAAAGCCTCATCTTCTAAATATACAAAACACATGTTCGCCCTCGATATGTACAGCAATCTACCATACATAATGTTTAACCGCATTCCCAATCTCATGCTCCCACTCTACCATGGACCACTCTGTGTTCTTCTCAAGCATTGCTTCTTAATTCCTTTTGGCATATTCATCATCTCCATAACCTGTGACATCACCAAATAACCAAAAATTCTGATAATTACTAAAAATACTTTTTGGTAGTCATTAAAATAAAAATCCAAATAGCGATAGCAGCATCATATATACAATGATCAATGCTCTGAAATGATGTTTAAACCCGATGGCTTTGCTACAAGATGATTCCAATAAGATACGAACTTTAGAAAAGCAGATCACAGAAAACTCTAATCTAACGTGCCACTGGATTTCTGTTGTCACTTCTCACTACAAGACTATTGCAAAAGAAGTATTTTGAGGTGTTTGTGAAATATTATATTTCTTTTCCAAGTTGGAGATGGATTAGCACATTCTGTAGGGAAGGGTTCAGACCAATAATCTTATTACTCTGTACCGACTGTTAATAAGTGAAAACTTTGACCAGTAGAACAGGTAGCTCTTAAACAATTCAATAACATTCCCCTTTAATCTAGTAGGATGGTAGCATTGACCTCCAAGAAATTTTCGTGAATAATTTTCATGCACAAGAAACAGTCAAATGAGAATTAAGATGTTGGAGCTGGTTCCGTAATGACCAAGACTATGGCTGCAAAGTATCAATGGGTATGGAATTGTAAAGTGCTAAATGGCAGACCAAGTGTAAAAGTATGGTCGGACTAGACAATAAGAGAGGCCGTGAAACCCTGAATATAATTGAAAAAATAAATGAGGTTTGGCACGTAGATGTAAATTCCCCCAAAGGGATGAAATAGGATTAACATAAATGACTCCAAGTAATGCAGGAAAAGAGTTATTCTCCACATAACATCCTCTGATGTGCTATCAGTTAGTAGGTCATTGAAAATGGTACTAAACCCAAGAGGTCAATCAAAATGATATGAAACTTTCTCAAGTTTTCCAGCCTTGCATTTTACTTGTTAGTTTTGCCTGTTGAATGGTGAAAAGTCAATTAATATGTCCTAGTAATCTATAGTAAAATAACAGCATCTATGGATAGCCAATTTAAAGAAATTTGTTTTTTCCATTTTATTTATTTCTATGCACAGCGGCCCAACGGTACAAGGCAACCGGATTATATTGGAGATTATGAGGCCAGCCAGCGAACACACTTTGAGATAGTGATTTCTAGAACTCATTATTTTATTTTAACTGATCTTGTACTTCCATAAAACGTAGTATCTTATTCATCTATCATTGTCAATATACAATCATGATTCAGAAAAGTTTACCAGCTTATGCAATATAAACTTTCCAGTATAACTTTTTTTTTTTGTCTTTCCGGTATAACCTCTTGATGAAACATACGAATTACAATGATGCACAACCAGAAAAATACAAAAAGCGATCATTTCAAGCTATACATGCCTAACTACAGATTTACCATCAGAAATGCTATTAATCAAGCTTCAGAGAGCGAGAGAAAGAGAGGAATAACAAGATTTTATGGTTCATCAGTCTGTTGTGTCCCTAGCAAGACCAGTACATTGTTTTTATATCTCCTAATCATGTTGAGGAAAGAAAATATGGCCAAATTCAATGTACCTGATTCTTTTGCATTTCCATAATTTCTGCCTGCAGCAATCAGAAGGCAATCAATGAGAATTATAACAAGAATGCAAGCTTAGTGCAGCTTATAGGTTCATATTTGGTAATATTTGCCTCAACTGTGTCTCCTACAACAGATAATACCTGTCTTTTTCGCAATTCTTGGTTCTCCTCTTTCAACTTTGCAACTTCAGCTTCCAATTCCATAGTATAAGCCTGGAAGTAGCAGAAAGACAATATAAGGGAAAATAGCAAGCCTTATTGGACATGAAATATACAATTACTATTTCATAGTTCCCATCCTTTATGTAATAGTTCTAAATGCATTAATGTTGCTGATGACAGATTTTTTTGTTTCCGAGATGATATAACTTAAACTGTTGCTACGTTCCTAAAGAAAATGTCCACTTATTTACTATATTACAAGCTTTGATACTTTAATTAGCCATCCGCTCATCACTCGTAGTTACCGAAACCTTTATCCCTATAACATTGACCTTCTGCTGCATAAGCTTTCATACTAATGGAACATCCAGAGATGATGGAAGCAGAAGTTAATGGCCAGAAAAATTCACGAAGCAACACGAAGATAATAGTTGGCAGCATATTCCTTTTACTCGATGGTACCAATTAATATGTTAATGTAATCTCCCTCGGGATAGGCGAAGTGAAACAGTATTCTGTATACCTCCGAGAGTGAGTATAGGTTTCTATCTTTATACAGTAAGGGTATATACAACCTGGGGGAAAAAAGATTGCGGTGCCAATAGCATTTGCACCAGTTGAATGGAACTCCAAACCACCAATATGATCATGCACAGAAAGAAAGGTGTAAAACAGAAACTTCGTTGTCGAATCAATACTGGCATTAAATTCGCGCAAGTCATTACTTCGATCTGAACTAATATAGATAAGAAGCAGAGACAGCTAACATATCCAACAAATATCACCTGCTTTCGAGCTCGCGACCTTGCGGCTGACTCCCTGTTCTTAATCATCCTCCTCTGCCTCCTCTCAACGACTTTCTCCACAGCCCCGGTTGACCTTCTTCCCCTCAGGCCACCATTAAACATATAAGGAACCGGTGACACGGACGACATATCACCATTACTCTTCGCAATCCCATCCGATGACAGCTGGTTCGCGGGTGATCCTGTCGCTACGGTAACAGCTCCAGCCCCAGCTCCTAAACCAACCATTCCCATAGCTCCACCCTGCAGTGCCGCACTCTGAACCAATCCACTATTCAAACTTTGATCCCCTGTTCCCCCAATTCCGCCTCTCATTCCTGGACTACCCAGCTGTGGCATCTGATGTGTTGCATAAGGCATCATGGCCTGCTTAGGAAAAATCTGCGGCTGCTGAGGCCGGGACAACGGTGTGTGATCCGATCTAAACCCATTTACATTCTGTGGCAAATTCGAAGACTGAAGAGAAAATTGATTATTACTCTCCGAAATTCGATTCCCCATCAATCCCGTACCCCCACCAGTCTGCTGAAACCCAATTCCTAAACCAGTATTGCCGAAGATTGCTGCGGTACTAGTCTGCTTGGCAGCCAATTGGGCGTCCTCTCTCACAACACCAGCTCTGACCAAGAACTCCTCCAAAGTCATCTCCCCTAATGTCTGCTGCCTCTGCGGCAAGCTTGAGCTTCCATTTCCAGTCCCATCCTTGTATAAATCTCTCCAAACCTCGTCCACGGTCTTCTGGCTCAGCGTTCTCGGCAGAGTCAGCGAACCTTGCTTCTGTAAATACCCACCAGGTTGGCTGGTAGTCCCTTCTGGTGCGGTAGTTGAAGCGGAGTTAGCCATAATGGTTTGGGTCTCCTCGGCGCTCCAAATGTTCTTGAGTAGCTCGTCCATGTTCATGGACCCGAAGTCCTTGCCTAGACTACCTCCCATGGTGTTCTGCAACTCGTCGAAGGTCAACGAGTAGATCGACGTCTGCCTTGTCAACGGAACGTTCCCCAGCGGCCTTTCGATTCCGTTCCCATCGCCCAGTGGGTCCGTCGCGAAGTTCTTGAAGTTCAAATTAGTCCCCATAACGGAGAAAAATCTGGATAAAACAGTGTCAGGCAACGCTAATCCGCCACTATCATTACTATATATACTTGGAACAAAATCATGGGTCCGGGAGACAGATTCAAAGAGGAAGAAATTTGGATAAAAAAAGATAGACAGACAGTTAAGTCCAGACTTTTCCCAAGGAGAGAGTCGAATCCAAAACTGAATATCCGTTCATAAAATTCAACATTGTTAAACAGCAAACAAATCACTATCCTTTTACAACCAGAAACCTCAGAGCACAAACACAACATGCAAACACACCTACCACTTGGTTCAAATCCCCAAAACCCTAACCAATTTCAACCCATTGAAAGTAAAAAAACCGGAGCCTGAAAACTCATCGGCAATCAACTGAACCATTTCAAAAAACATGTAACTCAAAATCACTACCAGATGACCCCCAAAATAATCATACAATCCAAGGATGCTGTGCACAGAACATTGAAGTTGAGAGACAAAGTCCAAGTTTGTTCCCAAAAAATTTCATGAACTTCTGAAAAATCCGAATTTCAGAAGAATGAATTTCCAAAAATAGAAGGTAAATTGGAGGGAGAAAGAAACACGGTCCACAGAGAGAGAGCCAAAAAAAATATTTTTGTTTACCTTTATTTTCCGGATTATAATTTCTTTTGTTTTTTGTTTTTTGTATTTCTGTTTCTTCTGGCTTCTTTGGCTGCGTGAATAATTTGTCCGGTTCCTTCTTCTTCGCCTGCTAAGCTAAGGCTCGGTGCACGCGCGCCAAGTGTCTCCCTACCCCTTGCTTCTCTTCGCTTTTTTTTTAAGACAGTGGAGGAGGTTGGACTTGTAAAAATATAATAATATTTAAAGGGTGGGCGAGCTGGCTTTGGAGACGTGGGCCAATGGCGATAGGGTAGGAAGAGTTGATGTGAAGTTCAGCCAATCAGATGAGGCAAGGTGGGAGGATCTTGAGCGTCCACGTTTCTTGCAAGGATGGGTTTAGATCGCGTGCTTTGAATGATAGTGGCGTCGGATAGGGACCGTGACTGAAAAGTATACCCGGGGGGCGTAGTACGCACTCCGACAAGCGCCAGTCGTATTCGGGGATTTGTTGGCGTTGCGTTGGAACTAATGTTAAATGTCCGGCTATAATTTGGTCTAAATTGTGTCAGAGGGCCCGTGAATTTTTCGCGTCCGATATTGCAGAGCAGCAGCTTCGAATTGATATTTCAACGGGGTAAATTTCATATGATAAGAAAAAATATTAAATAAATTGCTAATAAATAGAATCATAAAATTTAAATACTTACAGAAAAAAAATTAGAAAAGAAAAATAAAATTGATGGCGCTCGTGTTTATTGCACGTGAAGACAATGAGCTAGACAGGACAAAGGTCCGGATCTTTTTCGCCTATGACCGCAGGATCCCCGGGCCACGAGTTTAGGAGCCGATTCAATAGGACACAAAAATGCTCCTACGGTCTGGCATAGAGAATTACACAGAGATTGCGATCTTCGCGGTAGCGGCTGTTAGACGACGAAGTATTGATTTTATTGTTCTGCCATTTCAACGATTTTGCCAACAGTTTGTCAAGTAGACGAAAAGAAAAAGAAAAAGCAGCCCCTCAATTGAAAAATTGCGAGAAATATTAAATAACCAAAACGACACCTATGAGATGTGGACAACCTCAAAAGTATATCTCTGTTGCCAATATATTAATTACAGAGCAAAATGTTGTTAAATTGAAAACGTGGGTGTCACACTGATGAATCAGGCTCCTCTGTAATACCTAAAATATTACACCTGTAATTCGGTCATCGAATTGCAGGTGATCTCCATCCCACACAGAAAGGGAAAATGTTTATAATCTAAGAGGCAGAGGTGCTCAACTTAAAGGATTTATCCCTACTATACTTGCCAAATGATGCACAAAAACAAAGTTGCTCCCATTCAACAAGTTATCCTTTTTTTTCTTCTTCTTATTTTGTATAGTATTTTATTACTATTTTATATATTTATGTATTGATTAAAAATAGTCATTAGGTTCGTGTCTGATATGCTAGTGTGATATAATTGTTTTAGGCTTCCATATCCATAGATTTATGCAATAATAAATTTTTCCTTATAGCTTTTAATATATTAAAAGATTTACGCCCTATAATTTGTAATTAACAAAATTGGTATTATGCTTTGTTGATGGACGATATTGAATTGTGGTTAATGTTTGAAACAATGCATTTGTACCGATTTTGTTTTGTTTAAAAATTAGTGATAAATGCATTGCTTTATTTGTCCATCACATACAAAATCTTCACCATGCTATTGCCTGGGTGTCACACTAAAAGAAATATTTTTAAAATAAAAAAAGGGAGAGGTGCTCCACTTCAAGGGTTCTGTGTTTGTTCCCCAAAATTTTAACACAATAAAAAATTACAATATAATATCTCGCTACATCATATTATTACTTTTAACTATAATAAATATTAAAAATTATCTCTCTCTTCACTTTTTCACCAAATCCAATACACTAAAATTTTAACCTCTCCAAAATTTTAACACTTAAACACAATAAAAAATCTTTGCTTCTTTTTTTTTTTTTTTAATTAAATTGGCATCTCGCGTGATTCGAGGTGTGATTCTTTGTTCTTATTCTTTTTTCAAGAAAATATTTTTAAAATTAAAAAGTGGAAAATTTACTTTGCACCCCTGAACTTTGAGGTCATTTCTAAGTTGCACCCACTTTTATCGATTTCGTTAGATTAGTACTCCAAAGTTTAAGTTTATGTTGATTTCCACCCTGGACCTCAAATTGTCGTTACTTCTCACGGTAAACCAACCACGTGTCGTCCAGTGAGAAGTTAAAGTTTTTATTTCCCGTTGTGCACTCATCTCCTTCGGTGTTCTCTCCATCCACGCTTTTCTCACTGTACCCAATAATCTCTGCAAATATTTAAATGCTTAAACGCAAACCATAGCAGAAACAAAGAGAATTCGGTTTTAAACGGCGGAAATGACAACTCCGAACCTGAGCAAGAGAGAAGGAACATAAGAGGGGGAGGAGGGGGAGGAAGGCGTAGGACTGCTCGTACTCGTAGCCACAATGGGAGATGCGGACGAAGTAGACAGAATCCCAAACAATGTTGTTCTCGATGGCGGAGGCAACCGAGGGTGCACCAAAACTCAGTTTGTTGGTGCACTTCGACTTCTTTACAAAAACAAAAGTTCGTGAAAATCAGGAAGAGGAAGAGAGAGGGGATTTCCTCCGAAGGCAATCCCCTCCGGATCCCGGCTGGATGGCCTTCCCGGATGTCCGTCTGGAAGGCTGAAGGCCATCCAGCCGGACATCCAATGGTTGAGACTGGGAATGGTGTGGGTCCCGCGTGGGACCCACACCTGCCCGGGCAGCCCAAACAGGACGCTGCCCGGGCATCCCAACCATTGGATGTCCGGCTGGATGGCTTCCAGCCGGACATCCGGAGGGCATCCCCTTCCAGAGGAAGAAGCCTATGCACTCACACCTTCGTCTTGGCAGATTGGTTTCGAGGGAGTGATGAGTTCGCACCCTTTGAGAATGCGCGTGGGATGAGTTTCTGGGTCAAAGCCAATCCTCAAAGTAAAACTACAGTTACGTGTATATACTTTGCGCTTGCCTTTGTCGCTCATCACCATCTTCATCTTCTTTTGAATTTGGTTCAAGCTTTCAGAGAAAATAGATGAGTTCTCCCTCGTTTCAGTTCGTGACTGATGCGAACGGCAATTTAGTCATCCTGGAGTCCCCAGCCGTGGTAGAAGTTTGTTACGTACCAGTATAAACGGCCCCTGTTCTCTACAGCCGCATGCAGCTACAGCCACCTAGTCAGCTTATTATCACGTTGATCCTTTTATTTCTTCACGATATATTTCTTTCTCTTGTATATTCTTTTTCATTCTTCTAGACTATTCTCAGGTTGTTAGTTTGTTAGAATAGCAAGATTCTTTTTCTTTTTCTTTTTCTGTTAGAATATACATCAATTGCACAACCTTCTCTGATTCGATTTTTCTTTATTTTCAATCACTGATATGGTATCAGAAGCAGGTTGAGTTCTGTACCCAAGAGACTACCATATCATTACACCATTCCCAGCTGGAGAGCAGAGCACTTGAAGATGAAGGTCGGGCAGTGAGCCATTCATGAACCCCAGTTTGTTCTTTGCACTAAGAGCCTGTTGCATGGCCCTAGACCAGGTAGCATGATTCTCTGTGGTAAGTAGCTCTGTTACGAGTACGGTGCCTGGATTGTCAGAGTTTCCAGACGGTATGGGTTGTCATTTTCGGCCATGGAAATTTGTGGTGGAGGTGTTTGAGTTTTGTGTGAGGGCGTTTGGGGTAACAATAGTTCTTCTCCTTCTTCTTCGGTATTCATTCAGCCTCTGATACCATATCAGTGATTGAAAATAAAGAATAACCGAGTGCATGGAAAATGACGGGTACAAGTCTTGGGGGCCTCTGTTTGGTAAGCTCTTCTTTGCCTTCTGGGTGATTGTTCATCTCTATCCTTTCCTAAAGGGTCTGCTGGGTAGGCAGAACAGGACTCCCACCATTATTATTGTCTGGTACATTTTGCTTGCTTCCATCTTCTCCCTTCTGTGGGTTTGGGTCGATCCCTTCTTGGCCAAGTCAGATGGTCCAGTTCTAGAAGAATGTGGATTGGACTGTACCTAGCAGCTGTGAAACATGAATTTTCTTGTTCTAGAAGAAGGGTCCATGTGTAGATTCATAGATATTTATTTGTTCTGTTGATGATACAAACCTGAAGAATGGTGGGTGTGATGGGGTCTGCGTGGAAACCTCGTTTCAACTCCTGGTTCCTTTTCTTTTGGAGAAAAATACAAACCAGTCAAAGGTGATCTAGGTGCTGTCTGTAAGCTTTTATGTCGGTGGTGGGAGACAGTTGGGAACGGCTACAACAGATCGACTTTGATTCTTTATTAGTTTTATACGGGAAGAGGTGGTGGGATTATTCACACAAACAATTGCTGTCTGTATGGGAACCCGGAGTGTACTTTAGTTGAGAGCACCGGCCATAGACGAAGGTGTCCATAAGAGGGACAAGAGCCTGTCGTCGGAGAGAAGCCAGTGCTCAGCGACTTCAACCGAAATGGATGTTCAACATTTAAAAATTTATGAAGGGTAAAACGGAAAGTTATTAGTTTAAGTGGTCACGTGGACGGCACGTCCATGGCTTGCCGTGAGGGTAACGAAAAATTGAGCTAGAGGGTGAAAATTAACATAAAATGATACTTTGAGATATTAATGTAACAAAATCAATAAAAGTGAATGCAACTTAGAAATGACCTCAAAGTTCAGGGTGCAAAATGAATTTTTCCCAATTAAAAAGGAAGAACACCTTTTTTTTGTTCTTCGTCCTTTTTTTATAATGAAAAAGATATTATATGAATAGTTATCCATTCATTTCTTTTACTAAACAAGGGCATCAATAAATCTCATACACTTAGTACGATTTCACTTCTTCAATAGGATTTTTTAAAAAAAATTTATGAGAGAAATCTATTATATTTAGTTTTTACATTGAAATCGAACAGACTTAACTTAATTAGAAAACACATTGATTGAATTGGAAGAGTATTGATAAACCTCATTCACTCGATCATTGGTCAACTTGATTATTAATCAACTTGATTTTTTTAAAAAAATTAATGGCTAAGAGAAAGAGATGTGCTTGATCTTCTTTCTAAGTGGTTTCCGAATTCTTCTGAGAAGAATATGACGGTTCAGAATTTATTTTAGAAATGAGCAGTCAGATTTTTTTTTCAAATGAATATTGGAAGAACACATACAAAATTTGTAGCATTTCTTTAAGAAAAAAATGTTGGAGGTCAAATGTAGATAAGGGCGTTGGAAAAAAAAGTAAAAAGAAAAAAATAATAACATAAAAAATCAATTAAGATGGTTGAATCTTTGGTGCTGAGTCATTGACTTGCATAAATACGGTTGAATCCATTAGGTTCATGATCCCAAAGCTTTAGGAAGTAGCCGGGGGAAGTGACTTGAACAGTTGGAACACCTCAATGTTCCACCACACTCGTCCACTTAATGTAATACTTTAAACTTCAATTCGTGGGACAACATTATTGATTAGCCACCAAAAATAGGGTTACGCTATGAGAAATTTTGTAAGATTTTGAGTGTTTTGTGAATTTTTAGGTAGTGTTAAAGTCGTTTTAGTATTTGTGTAGAGATTGATTATGTATAAAAAAAATAATGATAATGTTTAAAGTTTTTTTTTAATTTTGAATTTTGAATTTTTTATTAAAATAATAATATTTTTAAGATTATTTAAAAAAACGAAAAAAGCACAAAAGGACGAGAATTGGTCAACACTGGCGCACATGCTTCGACAAAGAGAAGCACGAATTCGATTAGCAAAAAGACACTGCCGCAGGAGATGTCAGGCCAGATGCAGGGGTGGGCAGAGAATGCGGGGTAAAATCTCCGTCTTAACCCTCAACGAACTTTCAACCAAACCCACGGTTCGGGCTATATCGTCATTTCATCTTATTTTCGATTTTAACATTCTGAATGATGGGGCCCACATGTTTCTCATAACCCCATTTTAATCTTTGATTTTTCTCCCCTTTAAGTTTTCGTGGAGGATATGGTAGTCATTTAACATCATTGTATGCAGGGCATTATTGAAAATGTTTATACGGAATCCTGAAAAAATCTCCACCTCGCCGAACATGAAACTTTTTGAATTCAAATCCTACTAATTTCATCAAACCGAACATGCCGTACGACTCCCCGGCGAATCCCGTCATTTACGCTCTAGGTTCTTCACTGCTCCGAAAATGGGGACCCTTACCCCAAATCGATCGCTTTAACCTTTGTGTTATGGGTCTCTCTCCACAGGCTTCGGAAGGCCTCAGAGTCGGTGGCGGTTCAAATAGGTAATCAAGTGCGAGTGACTCGAGTGAGACCTTCGCCTAATGCTTTCAGAAACCGTATATTATAGTAAAATAAAAATTTTAAAATGATAAAGGCATATATTATAGTAAAATTAAAATTAGTAAAGAGAAAAAGCCTAAATTTTTTTTGATAAAACTTAATTAAAGGCTTATAAAATAAGAATATTTAAAAATTAAATATAAATAACTCATCCTAGAAACTAGCATTGTGGTCACTTTTCAAATTCACAATAAATTCTTAACTCCTAAAACCTAAAATCTCAACTACCACATTTACCTACTTTATTGCTAATTAAGGAGGTGTTTGTTTGTGAAAATGTTGGCGGTGGAAATTTTGGACATTGAATTTGGTGAAAAAGTAAATATATTTTATGAGAGTTGATGAAAAAGTGAAGAGAAAGAAGATTTAAGTGAATATTATAATGATAAAGAATTTTTTTATGGAAAAAATATTATTTCTTAATTTTTTAATGATGCTTGAAATGTTGGATGCCTAATTTTTTTGAAAACAAACGCTACCTAAGTACCCTAACAATTACATTATAACCTAATTTTTTAAGTCTAGGCAACTACTTTATTACTAATTAAGTTCTCAAATAATTAAATTATAACTCAATCTTTTTAACGGTAAATTGTTCTAATAACATTAGAATACAACCTATGTTGGTTGATTTGAATTATTTTTAAAGTAGGATTACATGTTTGGTTTTGAAAGATTAAATTTTTTTGATGATTGTTTTAGAAAAACAATTCACAAGCTTAAAAAATTTCGTAAGCATGATATGCTCTTCAAAACTAAAGATTATAAAAAAATTATTTATGAACAACTATGTCTCAAAATAGATTAAACTATTTAGCAATTTTTTTCTACCGAAATTGATTTTATTGGTAAACTTGAATATAAAAGCTTAATTAATAATTTTATATCTAAAAAGGGAAGAAGTAAATTCATGGTTTAATTGCTTATAAAAAAAAATCATGGTTTAATTTCAGTCTTGATTTTTTTAAAAAAATTAATTTAAAATTTGTTTAAAATGCCTCCAAAAAGATTAAGCCGCCCTGCTCGGAGTTTCCAACTCCGCCATTGCGTTCGAGGTGGATGAGGTAATGCTCAGCTCAGCTTTGAAAAGCTTCCCGACCAACAACAGAAAACTCAGACAATTAGTTCACCGCAGTCAGCAGCGGCAAGTAGACTACTAACCTTTTAAGTTTCCAACCGGTGAAATCCCTTCGTTTGTTAGGTGTTTTTCTTCCGGCAGTTCAGGAAAAAAGTCACACCAGAACTCTCTGTTTTTTGAAAGGCTAATCCTACACCATGAGATCGATGACTTTTTTTTTTTTCAACTCCAAAATCATCTTTTTTTTTCTAGTAGGATAAGGGATGTGGGGGCTTTGCTTCTGGGCCAAGGCCATGTGCCACCGAAACACATCGCTTTTCGCGCATGGAGAGAGCACTATAATTCGTTCTCTAGGATTATAGAAACTGTCCAAATTGAGAAGCATAGGCATATATCCAAATTAGGCATCTCTTGGTTTCAAAGATTAGAAACCCATATAGTGTCAAACAGCGCCTTGTTTTCGACAGTCCCAAATTGGAAGCAAAGCAAATGGTCATAATTTGTTGTCAAGTCCTGTGTCTTCTTTATTTATTTATTTTGGTCGTTAACGTCGGTAAACAATATGTAGCATGTGGAGAACATTTATCTTACCCGTATACTCCATCTAGGGAAAAAAAAAACATGTCTGCCGTAAAAGCTTTTTGTGGGGACTTGGTTAGAAAAAGAACCAAAAAAGAGTGGGAGGGTACCTAGAGAAAGAAAAGGAAACTTCGTTGGTGTCTATCCTTTATAAGATGCCACCTTACTCCTTAGAGCAAAGTGGGATCAGGTTCCAACAGCGGCAGCACAATTGTGCATTTCACTTCGGGAATTCAACAGCGAAGAGCCTCGATCATGCGTCGAGAATGATAGGACAATTTTGGTTTTGGTATTCCCAATATTCGATTGAGCAGGCAGGTACACGCCAGAGGGTTTGTTATATAATATAAAATAAATGATTGCATTCATTTTTTATCAATAGATCAGGGGAAAAAAGGACTTCATTTCGTTTTCGAGTTCTCGAATCTAATGGCAGACATAAGGAAACGTTAGTCCAGCCCTCAGAAAGAAGAGGAAATTTGGAAATAACAAACAAAAAAAGTGTCAAAAATCCTTTAGCAGTTGGCGCATGGAGCCACTGGTTTGGCTTCATTTCCCTTTCGAGTCTGCAAATAGCACAATACATGGCCCTTTCACTATTATTACACGCAATAAGTTTTATAAAATACCTCATCAAGAGAGAGAAACCATTTTCTTTATCCACACTTCATTTGAGTTTACATCATGGTTGCTTGTTACGATGCTTCTTTTCACCCGAGAGGCCACTGGGGCCGATCAATAGAAAGAAACTGAATAATTTAAAACTGTTTCTGGCATGCAAGAGAAAGAGGAGCGGGGGCAGCAGCAGAAGGCAGGGAAAACTCCCTTTCTTCTTCGTAAGTTTGAAAAATTTTCAGGTATTGTATAAGAGAGTTAGCTAGCTGCAGTAGGGGCGATAGCGGAAGGTCAGAGAATTGCTTATTTTTCTAGCTCTTTCTGAGAGGTTTCCCAGCAGATAGAGATCGAGTACTAACAGAGACAACTCAGGAAGGAAGTACTAACCCCTGGTCTGCCTCTCCCATCTTTTGCACGCGTAAAAAAATATATATACAGTTTGAAATATTTGCCCAGGTAGTGGAATATTGCCAGACTTCGATCAGTCTTAGATAGAGGGTGCTGCTTCTGCCAATGTCCTTAGAGTAGGTTCTGAGTCTCTGATGCTCAATTGCCTTTCATAATTTGGTCGGTTCTAAGACATGCATGCAAATGATAAAACGAAATACAATCTACTTGAGACCCATTCCCATGCCTTTGCATCTCAAACTGCTTCTTCATTGCAATGGTCCTATTATCAGGCTAATTTCTCCAATTATCTCTTTATTGTCTGATGAAGTATTGTGACCTGCCGCGCGCAAGCGATGCCCTTGCTAGTTTTGGATTATGATTAACGAAAAAGAAACCTTGTCAAACATTGGTCCCAATAGAACAAACGTGTCTATCTCATGTCACCTAGGACAAAAATAGGTATCAGTACCACCATACCCAACCACCAAGAAGCGTCCTGACCGATGTTCTCCATCGTACCAACACCATGAGCAGTCCAATCCAGTTGAAACAATTTGAGAAAAGAAAGAAAATCATTCTCTGTAGGGCATAAAGATTCCAGTGGTCAACTATAAAAATTGAAATAGTTTATTCTCACTCCTTTTGCATTCAGAAAGAAAGGTGCTATGGTGAATATAAAATCAGAATCGTTTATACAAAACTATAGTACAATAAACTTACTGGAGCGGATGATTCTACAAAATTCAGCCTAATCATCCAGCAGTATTCAGCCCCATCTTTTCCATCAACTTCCCTGTCCCCAAGAAGTCACATCTCCTTCTACTTTCTAACATTTTACTTCAGAGCGTAAACACGGCTTCTTGTAATCAATAAGGAAAAAAAAGTCAAAAAGAAGATGAAACATTCTTGCCATACAATGATACAAGTGGCAGCCAAATGGAGAATGTCACCTTATACACTTCGCCTATGCCTTCGGAAATGTCTGAGAATGAAACTGTCAGCATATAGAGGATAATTCTTCCTGATCATGCCCTTTATGCATTTCCAATATGAAAAGTCAACAAGCTCTCCATCCTTCCGTACTATGAACAAACAGCGTGACCTTTCAAATTCAGGATGATAACCAACCTGTCAATCCAAAAGGAGAAATATGCTTCATTCCAGTTCAACCACCAAATGAAAATTATAAGCATCCCCCCTTTCTTTATATCTTGTAAAGAGATTCAATGCACAAGATTATTATACATAAAGGTTTGGAATAGAAACATGAGTCTGCCTTGATAATCTAGCCCCACACCTCAAAAGAAAAAGGCCACTGCCCTTGAGACCTACTGAATACTGCTATTTGCACCTGAATGTTAGGTGCCATCATTTGGCAACAAGGTGTGGGAGCATGTGTGAGATGTAAAGACACAAGAAGTGAAAAAGGAATTAGAAGTAAGACTTCAATCAATCTGATGATAATCATGGGGCCAACACCAGTGGCTCCAAATTGTACACCCTTTGACACCATGAATTATGTTATAGCTATCCACGATTTTCCATTGAGTAGTATCCCTATTTCATAAGCTGGGGTTTGATTTAGAACCTTATCCATTTGTTCACAAAGCCAATGAAGCTTTTTGCTAAGCTAAGCTAGATCATCCATACAGCAACACTTGCATATATAAGGCCGTTAATTTGAGCTCAAAATTTTCATCGCACAAGTGAGAAAGCGCATATAGGTATTTAAGTGTGTTACTGAGAATGGTGGCCAGCCTTTTCAAGTTAACCAAGCTTTTTGGTAAGGAACCAGAGAGAGAGAAAGTGAGAGAGATACTGTGATATAGTCGATCCCGCATCCAATCTTCTTCTCAGACTCAGGATGAAATGGAAGCAACCTCTCAATAATGGTTCTCTCATGCTCCACACTTAGTCTATCTCCACTTTGATATCTGCATCAAGACTTTCCATTAGCTCATACTGAAAACTAGGAACATGAATGACAACTAATATCGTAGTCCTAATGAATGATCACTTAGTTACATTTAGATTTTCTTAGTGAATAGTTCGAATCCTCAGAGCTTTTTTTTTCTCTCTCTTCAGGGCAAATGCTGAGAAGTTTGCTTGAACTATACTTTGACTTTTTATCCTCCACTAGGCCCACGGAGAAGAACATAATGTTGCCATAGGACAGTCAATAACACCAAAAATAAAGAAATCTAAACCACAAGAGGAGGGACAACATGCAGCCACCTAGTTCCTTGCAGCCAAATAACTTCCACTATCCTGAAGAATATTGAGTTGGAGTACAGACATGCACTAAGAATTCAGCAAGACCAAGACTATGCTAAAAAAGCTAGTCCAATATTTCAGGGCCAAGGACCACTTAGTGCTTTGGAGATTCTTTCTTTACCATGCATCCCATAATCCAAACTGAAACTAGTTTCTATCCTTTTCTGTTTTACTTTTTCACTTCTTTTTCGTTCTTTTTGCAAGGAAGACAAAGGATATGGTAAAGTCCATACAATTCTATGTGCAGCAATACACCAAGTAATCAACTGGGATAAAATTAAAAATCCTATAACAAAAATTTCAAACAAAGTGACAACAATATTAAGAAAATGCAGAATGCAATTGGCCTCTAAAATATCTAATAGTTTAATAAGATTCCCTACAAAACCTTAATCTGCAAAAGTGTCCTAATTTGTGCAGCTCATCAAGTTCATTACAAGGCTGTCATGTACACAGCATAAATAACAAGGGATGCCCAAATTCAATCCAACAAATATCCACATCGACCCAGCTTGTATCATGATATGCAATTAAATTTTCCCAATGACAACCAATAAACTACTTCTCCAG
The DNA here is from genome assembly GCA_963930655.1 of Myrica gale. NCBI lineage: Eukaryota > Viridiplantae > Streptophyta > Magnoliopsida > Fagales > Myricaceae > Myrica > Myrica gale. The sequence goes on from OZ005615.1 coordinate 19,703,996, forward strand.
CCAAAAAGGACAATCAAATAAACTAAAACTCTGATTTTTCCAATTCCTTGGACTCCGTTAATATATAGTGTCCTGACTTGAAGAAATGGTTTCCAGGTCTCAGCTAGACTTCAATAACATTATGGTAAACCGTATCTCTCCCTTCCCCAGTTCCCCCTTCTTTGTTTTCTTTCAAAGGTAATTCTAAGAACTTTCTGTCCTCCGTTAAAACATATTACATTGAGTTCATTGCAACTGTTTTATTGGGGCATGTTTGATTCTAATGTATCGCGGAATCAAAAGATTTTTAAAAGGAAGTCCCCGAAACGAAACCCATTATATTTTTCTCGGTCCATGAACTGAATATACAATAGTTGAAAACTAAAAGAAAGCAGCGCTTTTTACTTACTTTCCAGAATGAAGAATCATCCGAACAAAGCCAACCAGAGGAACTGTGTCCTCCAAAATCCGGTCCTCCCAGTCGACCCATTTCTCCTCGTCCCCGTCCCCGTCCTCGTAATCCCTCTTCCCTTCGCTCTCCTCTTCTTCCTCCGAAATCCCGCCCAAGTCCTTGTCCTGCGAGACAATCGGCTTCCTTAGCAAGTCCGACCCATAACCGTCCGCCCCGGTTTTTAGGGCACGGAGACAACGCGGAAGCGACACCATCGGGAAGGAAGGGAATGATAGAATTACGGGTGGGAAGTGGAGAAGGATAGGGCCTGAGAGTAAGTGGATACGTGGCGATGGTCTGGATATCGAAGCCATGGTCATACCCCTTGCTTCTGCTGCTATTTTCTACTGCTTTAAACTTGTTGAGTTCTTGCACGTTAGTAGTAGAAGAAGGTTAACGGTCACGTATCATCATCAATCTTGACTTCCACTGTGACTACATTGTCCGTACCACAGGTATTCTCCTGCCAAAACAGAGCAAATAATTGGCCCGGTCACGGACCTGGATCCATTTATGGGCCGGGTCTCCTGTGCTTTTGGACTGGGCTGAAAATACTGGCCCAAAAGAATTCGATTGATCTTCTTCTTTTTTGTTTTTTGTTTTTTTTTTTGTGTGGATAAGCAAGTGGTGCACTCGTGGAACCACGTACATAAAGTCTTCGCGTCAATCCTTTCTCTCCTCTTTCTAGTCTCTTCGTAATTCTTAGCTGTACATAACGTTAATATTTTGTAGGTTCCTTATTTACACCACTAGTCATGGGATTTGTTTTCATTCTCTTGTAATATTAACTCAGCATGTACCGTGGCCTAGACTTAATACACGAACAGAATTCATTAATTGTCTCTAATTCGGAGGGTCTTTCTTCTCAATCCAATTCTTCCACAAATCTCAATTCACCATATCACCTTCGCTCATCCGACTATCCCGAGGCAATTCTGGTCTCCACCCCGCTCACCGGTGACAATTTTCTCAAATGGAGACGTGCCATGAAAATTGGTTTAAATGCCAAGAACAAACTTGGCTTTGTCGATGGCACTCTCGTCAAACCTACTACTCCCACATTTGCCATTCAACTATGGGAACGCTGCAACAACATGGTTTTGTCATGGATCCTCAATTCCATTGACAAATCCATAGTCGACAGTCTCATCTACCATGATAATGCACGTGATGTGTGGCTTGATCTTCAAGACCGCTTCTCACAATCAAACAACTCACGCATTTTTCAACTCAAATGTACCATTGCAAATCTCACCCAAGAAACTAAGTCATTTACCTCTTACTTTACAGATCTGAAATCCCATTGGGAAGAGCTCTCGGCCTTGCAACCGATTTCCCCTTGTACTTGCAGTCCTCTCAAAGACTCTCAGCTTCACCATGACACCGAAAAGATCTTTCAATTTCTCATGGGGCTCCATGAGTCTTACGCTCCCATTCGCAGCCAGATCTTGGCAATGGACCCTCTCCCAACTCTGCCTAAGGTGTACTCCATCTTGCATCAAGAGGAATCTCATCGGCATCTCCAGATCTCTACTCCTTCGCTGGATATCTCTGCCATGGACGCTCAAAGTAACTTCAGCTGTCCACCTGACTCACGCGGGAGAGGCAGGCCGAAATGTGCACAATGCCACCGAGATGGCGACTGGAAGGAGCAGTGTTACCATCTCATTGGTTTTCCTCCCCACCTCCGATCCTCCTCCCGCCCACCGAATGGCCATGGAGACCCACGTCCGGTTGTTGCTGCTACTAGCCTCTCGGGTCCAGCGTCTGCTAGTCCCTCGACACCATCCGCCGGTCTCACGGGTGCCCCAGCTCCGCCACTATCTGCAGGTCTTCAAGGGTTCCCCTCTTTTCGTAGGTCTCACAGGTTCCCCTGCTTCGGCTCATGTCTCCACTTCCCACGATCCAGGGGTCTCCGCATGTCTCTCGGCTACTTAATTCAGCCAACTAATGGAATTCCTTAATTCCAAAAATACCCCTGCAGGTCACCCATCAGCTAACTTCGCTGGTAATATCTCATGCAATGTTGTTTCTTCTTTTAATTCGGAGTGGGTAATTGACTCTGGTGCATCTGATCACATGGTCTCTAATGCATCTCATCTTACTAACTTGACATCTCTTTCTCGCCCTTGTCCTATTAATTTACCTAATGGTGATACGGTTTCCATTACTCATTCTGACATTGTTAATTTAACACCTCACTTGTCTATACAAAATGTTTTCTTTGTTCCTTCTTTTAAATTTAATTTGTTATCTATTAGTAAACTCATCTCTTCTCTTAATTGTGTAGCTATATTTTTTCCTAATTTATGTGTTTTTCAGGATCTTGTCACGAAGAAGCTGATTGGAACGGATGAAGTTCGAGATGGATTTTACTATTGCAACTCTTCTTCCTCATCGGCCCTCCACACTTCTCGTGCTCAATCCTCTCGTTTAGGGCACGTGCGATTAGGTCATCCTTCTTCGTCATGCCTACCCTCTATTTTAAATGTTTCTCATGCTACTTTTCCTTGCGATATTTGTGCCCAAGCTAAACATAATCGGTTACCTTTTTCGTTAAATTTGAATAAAAGCACGTCTTGCTTTCATCGTATTTATTGTGATATTTGGGGTGGATATTCTACACCCTTGCTCTCTGGTGCTCACTATTTTCTAACTATTGTTGATGGTTATTCTCGTACTACTTGGGTCTATTTGATGCGTTTTAAATCTTATACATATTCTTGTCTCACACAATTTTTTAATCTTGTCAAAAATCAGTTTGCCACTACTATTAAAATTATTCGCACGGATAATGGACAAGAATTTCTTTCTCACAAAATGCAAAATTTTTTCAATACTCATGACATTTTTCATGAAAAAACATGTGTTGAAACACCCCAACAAAATGGTGTTGCTGAACGTAAACATCGACACCTTCTTAATGTCGCCCGATGTCTCCGTTTCCAAGCCAATCTTCCCCTTATTTTTTGGGGTGAGTGCATTTTAACTACCACATATCTTATTAATCGCACGCCTTGACCGTAAATCCCCTTAAGAACTTCTTTTCCATAAAACCCCGTCTTATAATCACTTACGTGTTTTTGGTTGCCTCTGTTATGCTCACATTCTCTCTTCCCACCGGGATAAATTTTCGCCTCATGCTCGTCGTTGCCTCTTTCTTGTTTACCTTTCCCATCATAGCGCTGATAGTATTTATGACCTTGAAACTCACCAACTCCATATTTCTCGTGATGTCACTTTTGAAGAATCCTCCTTCCCGTATCACAATCCCGCCTTCCATCCTTTCCCTTGTCCCGTTCTCCCGTTACCTCTTCCTGACCTTCCCTCCCCTTCCTATGACGTCACTCCCCCTCCTTACCTATTCCCCCACCCCCTCTTGTTCCTCCACCATATTCCCGCCCCAAACGCCACATCACTTGCCCTTCTCGCCTTCAAGACTATCTTTGTCCCACTCTCCCTTCGTCTCTCTCGGCTTCCTCTTCCTCTTCAGCTCCTTCAGGTACGACTCATTGTCTCTCTTCTCATTTATCTTACCATCGTTTTAATGCTCATCATTTAGCTTTTCTCTCTTCATTAGCTCATCATGATGATTCTACTTGTTATTCTACTGTTGTCCGTCATTCCCATTGGCGTGACGCTATGGCTGCTGAGCTCCAAGCTCTTGAAGCCAATCATACATGGACTCTCCAACATCTCCCTCCAGGTAAGAAACACATTGGTTGCAAATGAGTTTTCAAAACCAAAATTCGAGCTAATGGTTCCATGAACGCTACAAAACTCGCTTGGTTGTCAAAGGCTACACTCAGGAGAAGGTCTTGATTATCATGATACATTTGCACCTGTTGCTAAACTTGTCACTGTTAGATGTGTCCTTGCAGTTGCTGCTGCTAAGAATTAGACTCTTCATCAGTTAGATGTCCACAATGTCTTCCTACATGACGACCTCGATGAAGAAGTTTACATGCTCCCTCCTCCCGACTATTGCAGTCAGGGGGAGCCTTGTGTCTGTCGTCTCCAGAAATCTCTCTATGGCCTTAAGCAAGCTTCTCGAAACTGGTTTTCCAAGCTCTCCGCCGCTCTTTTGGATGCTGGTTTTCATCAATCCTAGGCTGATCACTCTCTCTTTACTCGCACCTCTGGTTCCTCTAATCTTAGTTTATGTTGATGACATCCTTCTGGCAGGCAATGACCCATCCCATATTCAGGTTCTCAAAGATTTTGTTGGTCAGCGCTTCAGGATTAAGGATCTTAGACCCATCAAGTACTTTCTCGGCCTCAAGGTCGGTCGTTCCTCGTCCAGCATCTTCCTCAATCAACGCAAATATACACTTGACATCCTTGCCGACAGTGGTCAACTTGGAGCCCGTCCTGCTTCCACGCCCATGGAACAAAATCAAAATCTCACCGACACAGATGATGCCCTCTTGCCCGACCCTAGTCTTTATCGTTGTCTCGTGGGCCGCCTCATTTACCTCACACTCACCCAGCTTGACATCGTCTTCTAGGTTAATCTACTCAGCCAATTCATGAATGCTCCTCGCCAACCGCATTATGATGCTGCTCTTCGGATCTTACGCTACCTTAAATCTACTCCGAGCGAATACACTGCAGGTCATTGCATATACCGACTCCGATTGGGACAGCTATCCCTCCACTCGCCGTTCCACCACTGGTTTCTTCATTCAGCTTGGCTCCAGCCCCATCTCCTGGAGCACCAAGAAACAGTCCACCGTTTCTTGCTCCTCCGCCGAAGCTGAATATCGTGTCATGACCTCCACCACTTGTGAGTTCACTTGGCTAAAAATTCCTCTCCGCGACCTCCATGTCTCTCACCCTCAACCTATGCACCTCTACTGCGATAACCAAGCCGCCTTGTACATTGCTAAGAATCCGGTCTTTCATGAACGCACCAAACACATTGAAATTGACTGTCATCTCGTTCGCGAAAAATTACGCAGTGGTCTTATTGCTCCTGCCCATGTCCCTGCCTCGGCCCAACTAGCCGACATCTTCACCAAAGCCTTGGGCCGTGACCCCTTCCACACCTTGATTCGTAAGTTGGGCATTTCGGACCTCCATGCGCCACCTTGAGGGGGAGTCTTAACTGTACATAACGTTAATATTTTGTATATGGCTACTATTTATTTCTTTTCCTTATTTACACCATCAATCATGGGATTTGTTTTCATTCTCTTGTAATGAACATAATTATAGTAATCATCCTAATAACCACATCTAATGGTTGGCTCAAGAAAGACAAAAAAAAACTGTCAATAATTCCTGAATATTCACATCTTGTTTGGATGCGAGTTCTGGTTTTGATTTTGGGTCTCGGTTTTGGTTCTGGTTACATGAGTTAGGTCCAAACTCAATTTACAGCAAGACCCTTTCTGCCACTCACCCTGCCATACCATACACTTCTGCACTCTAACTTGACACATGCATTAATTGTACTAATAGTCTCAGAAAAAATAGTAGATGTCGTCACCCTTTTAGCAGTGTAGTACACACCTAAGTTAATAATATTATGTGCTTAGAAAAAAAAAGTTAATAATATTATGTGGATTTTTGTGATTTGTTTGTATTTTCATGCTTTAAAATATCTACAGTTTTATTATCTTTTAAAATATTATCATTTTATATGAAGTTTTATGTTAATTTTTTCTTTTTCTATAGCTTTATTCGTTATACTTTTGTTCTACGTTTAATAACGTCGGCTTGTCCAGAGGGCATTCGCGCAACATCTTATATGTATATGATGTTTATAGGAAAATTTCAGTAAATTATCGTGCTTCAATTTTTGCAAATTTTTTTGAGTACAAAATTTAGATTTTGATAGAAGAAGACATGTGTTGCCCTGAATAGAGCTATAATAAAAGAGGGGGTCTGTATATGTATATGTATATAAGATAGTTATAGTAATATCTGCGGCGTGTTTAATAAGTACAAGCAGACCTCAACAGAAAACTGAAGAGGAACGACATCAAGTGATTGAGTTCAATAGTTCCTCATATAAAATTATTGACTCTAGAGATATAGTAGTATGAAGAAGACAAAATTATTTCAAGCACCGACAAAACCAGAAGCGCCCCTTGTATCAAAGAGAGGAGGACATGTTATTCAGAGAAGTGCATGTAATACATTGCACCCACTCATCTGCTTAAGGTCATCACCTCAATGACGGAGTCTATCATTCTATCTTATATAGAGGCACACACGTATAAATCTATTTGTACATTATCATATATATCGGTTTAGAACAGAGTGAGTCATATGGATCCGAAAAGTCATACTTCCTGCCTCCGATTCATTAATCATTGGCCTGACTTTTCTAAAATGTTGCTCTATAATATGACATCTTATGTCATTACATATACCCAAAATAATATATAACTGATTAAAAAATAAAAATAATTATCTAATAATTATACACAATGATTAATTTTGAACACATATATCTAATACCTTAAGGTAAATGCATTAAAAAGGGTAAAATTTTAGCAGAAAGTTCCACTACAGGCGAACTTGCTTCGGGAAAAACCGTATTAATAGCTTATATGCCATGGGCGGATAACAACAATGAGGATGCGGTACTCATCAGCGAGCGTCTAGTATATGGAGACATTTGCTCAGCGAGAGTTCTACGCCCAAGGTATGATTGCGCTTCTATTGGAGTTTCACTAGGCCCGATGTTACGTCATGGGTTTGTTGGGATTTACTAGACCCAGAGCTTGTTCAGTTGTGTAGTTTTTTGAAAATTTTTAGGTGATGTTAACTTTATTGGTATGCGTGCGATAGTTATTTTTAGGTGATGTTAAAAAACATGTTCGGTGTGTGTATTATCAGGATTCAAAAAATCCTGAGAATAATTCCCCACCGAACAGCCCCCAATATTTTTAGCCTAGTAGCCTGCAAACAATTCCAAAGGGGTAGGCTGCAAGGGAGGAGAAACCATCACGTAAGGAGTCCCTTGGATCAGTCTGTGATAGTCAGGTATGACCAAGACTTGATTAGAAGATTCCTCCACTTTTAGAATTGGTCTGTTTGAACCAGCTGTGAAGCATCTTCCTCGAAAATTGCTTTGATCTCTTTAAGAGGACTTTAGTAGTTGGCACCCACTACATACCCCTTGTGGATCCGTCCTACAACAAATATAAATAATTTTTGTTTGACACTATGCAGAACCCACATTTAGATACAATTTTTGTTATATATATATATATATATATATACACATATATATTGCTTTTTTCCATGTCGAAAATTTGGGTTAGAGCATTCGTAATTGGTGTTTTTTACACGCATTAATCAATTCATGGGTCAATTCGTAATAATTTGTTAGTAATTATATCAATTTGTTATTTTGACTTTTGTACACCAATTTCGGACGAATCCAATGCAATTAAGAAATACATTAACTTAATTAGAAAAGTAACAACAAATCTTGAAAACTCAAACCAATCAGTATCAAATAAGTTACCGATTTGCTACGAAACGTTGAGATGCAATCTAGGCTCATTCACTAAATATTCTAATTTAAAAAAAAAAATAAAGAGAAAATATTTATATATAAAAAATATTGAAATTGGTGTAAACATTTATTAAAATTTATGTAAAATATTTTGTTTGTGATGTTTTGGCCATAAAAATTTTCAATTCTTTCAAGTTCTAAAAACCGGTCTGAAATTTTTTCTTGCCAACCCATCACCTTATACTTATCTTTTGCACATATGCTGGAGCACGTTAGTTACAACTTGGACACGTTTTTTACAAAAAAATCTTAAGATTTTTTGAATCCTCGCAATTTTACAATCAAACATCATTTTTAACACTACATAAAAATAATTACAACACGCATACCAATAAAAGTTAACATCACATAAAAATTCTCGAAACATAAAAAATCCTCACAAAACTCCTTAACCGAACATCTCCAAGACCTCCGGTCGTGAATTTTGCATTTTTGCACATATGTGTCCACAGTTTGACCACAGAAAATTCTATGGGTATGGTTCGGTCTTAATTTTTTTTTATCAATTTTAATATCTTTTTATACACTCTAATAATTTTTAATAAAATTTTCACTAATCTAAAATAATCTATATTACCTCTAAAACACAAAAACACAAAAATATTTTTAAAAAACCAAACGAAACATAACCTATGGGTCTGGAGGTCTATTAAACATATCACAGTCGGGGGCGAGACTTTATGGATTCACTGCTGGCAATTCAGAAATGCTCAACCCTATTCTCCTTTTCAACGCGTGCTTCACACTACCCAATCACAAAGCCCTTAATGTCAGACGTGGAAGACTTGAATTCCACGCTAAATCTCAGATCGTACTGAGGGCCATCTGGCTTATAGATCTCCGCCGACACATCCAACACCCAAAACGACCCAATCTCTCCTCTTCCGCTTCCCTTCTCTCTCTCAAAAAGGTCAGAAGCGGAGTAGAAGGAAATGTTTCCAGGATTCCAGCTCGTGTGAGGATAACGATGGCGTCGACCACACTCCTTCCCCTAATATTCTGACAACAACATAAAAAACAGTAAAAAAGCAAATGAAATATTTGAAAATTAAATGGAAAGTTGGAAACAGAACAGGTCCTAGATAGGACAGCCTTGCGTGCGCCGTATATATGGATGCCAGTTCATCCCCCTTCATTAAACGCTGCATTCCTCTCTCTCTCGTTTTCACAAACACTCCTATAGCCCCCTAGATCTCTCTCCTCGCAACTATTTAGGTTCCGTGCGAAGAACCTCCGTGGACAAAATGCTTCTCTGATTGTATCCTTTGAAGCTTGGGGATTGATTCAATTGTGGTTTTTCTTTGGTAAGGGTGTGGCGGAGGGGGATAATGGACGGCGGTGATGGGACGGTTAAGTTGGGGGCTCTGAACTTGAAGCAGGATCGGGTCGGCTTAGAGTCGGGTCCGGATGTCTCCGTTTCGTCTCCCGTGACGAGGCAGAAAGCCGCCGCTGCAAAACAGTTCATAGAGAATCATTACAAGAACTATCTCCAAGGACTTCAAGATCGCAAAGACAGGTCCAGATCCTTTTGATTTTTGTTTTTATTGTGTCTATTTCTCAGGTCGAGAATTTTGGTGTTCGTGCTCGTATTTTCTTGTTCGTTAGTAAATTCAGTTGAATGAATTATGGGATGTAGTAGACAAGGTGCTTATTGCTTATGGCCCCTTCAGTTGGTGTCAAGGTGCTTTTTTTTTTTCCCTTGGCCCCTTCTTCTAAGGGCATGTGTTCGCCGCATACCTGTGCCATATTTATGTTGCACATGTGCTTTCGCGACAAAATATTAAGATATGATCAGTTTCATGTTTGTCTTTTTACCTTTTTTAGCAGTTCTGATTGGCATTGAGAAACTGAAGTTTATTAAAAGACAAAAGGGAAAGCAATGGCTTAATTTATTGGTTTAGCCTTTTACCTGCACTCTTGCTTTCCCTGAAATCAATGAACTGATGACAGAGAACATATTTGTGTATAATAGGTTCAATTATGCCAGTCAGAATTAAGATCCTTTTCACATGCAAAAAGACAACTAATGTCATAGCCTTTTTTCTTTCTTTTTGTTTTTTTGGAGAAAAGTAGAAGGTAAGGAACTCCAACATGTAGGCTTAGTGATTGCTAAGGGTGACTATGAAATCCTCTCCCCTGTCCACAATGACACTGGACTTTCGCTTATTTATGAATGTATAGTTATTTTAATTACATATAATTCTCTTGCAGACGTCGGACACTTCAAAGGAAAGCACAAGAAGCTCAGGTACCAGTCGAGGAACAAGAGGAGATGCTGAGGAGTTTGGAGCGGAAGGAAACTGAATACATGAGGCTGCAAAGACGTAAAGTTGGAATTGATGACTTTGAGCAATTAGCTGTGATCGGTAAAGGTGCATTTGGTGAGGTATATGAAAACATTACAAGATGGCAATATGTGGCAATTTCTCTGATTTTCCTCTTTTGACAAATTAATAAATTATGATCTAGTATAGCTTCCAAGAGTTTCATTTTAAACACCTTATGTCTGTATAATGAACAGAGACTACTACTTTTGGTCAAAATTGTTGAGGACTCTTGACCTCATTGGGGCAGAGTCACTTGTTGCTTTTGGAAGGCGAGCTTAGCATAAATAATTTGCAGACTTATTAACATGCTTTGAGTTGTGTAAGTTCCCTTGGTTTACATTTATTGGGACAGTGTGTGTATATATTAGGTGGCATCACACTAGCATATCAAAATATACTAAAATTAAGGTAGCATCATGCTAACCCCTTATGTGCCGAATCAATGCAGGTCAGGCTATGTCGTGCTAAAGATACAGGAGAGATTTTTGCCATGAAGAAATTGAAGAAGTCAGAGATGCTTAGCCGGGGACAGGTGAAGTACTATCTTTGCTAAAGTTATTAGCTAACTTGTAATATACGTGATGCTTTTATGCAGCACCCTCATTCTCTTCTAAGCCACTGACACACCTACATTATTGTGTTAAATTTGGTTTCAGTTGGCGTACTTTGTAGTTTTATGATTGATCAGTGCTGCTGTATCTGATTTGTAAAAAGTTTGCTAGTTCTGTTCTTGGTATAACATGTGATATCATTTAATTGATGTTTAAGTATATATTTTGGCATGCCTATATGGTCCGTTGGAAGTTAACGTGCCAATTCAAATATCTCAAAACATCAAAGAACAATAATAATTGTTGGCCCTGTGGGGTGTGTGGGACTGGGGTGGGGGGTTGGTTAAATCTTTGCAATAAAATGCAAAAAATAAAAATGAAGGAAATTAACTGAAATCTTAAATGAGCTTTCAAAAGCTACAATGCTAATGGGAATTCAGGTATACTTCAACAAATTTACTTTGAGCAAATTGGTGAAATTAATTACAAATATGCTATGTAGTTTGTTACAGTAAGATATGTTCAGTCTCGACTACTTCCTTTTTGCTCTTTGTGCATCAGGTTGTGTATTAATTGTTCTACTCCCTTCCATAATTTAGGTTGAGCATGTTCGATCTGAACGGAACTTGCTTGCAGAGGTTGATAGCCGGTGCATTGTAAAGCTCTTTTATTCTTTCCAAGATTCTGATTTCTTATACCTCATCATGGAGTATTTACCGGGTGGGGATATTATGACATTACTGATGAGAGAAGACATTCTTTCCGAAGATGTTGCTCGTTTTTACATAGCAGAGAGCATTCTAGCTATTCATTCAATTCATCAGCACAAATATGTTCATAGGTAAATTTTTTTGATGAATAAATATGTTCATAGGTAAATTAAAGTTGGAAATCACAACTCTTTCTTTGGTCACTAGTGGTACATCATTCTTACTATGGTCACTAGTGGTACATCATTCTTAATTTTCAGTACTTTTTACGACTTAAATGTTAATTTTTTTTAAAAAAATCTAATTTTTTAGAGATTTGAATTGAATATTGAGGTTTGTTTTTTAAATCCTATTTAAATGTGTTTTCAGATCTGTTTATTAAAATAAAAATTATAGATTACTGTCAAATATCAAGATAAAAATGTGTATTTCAAATTTTATTTGAGAGGGGAATTTGTCAAATTGTTGGGGGTGGGGGGCAAGAAATAGATTTTGTTTATTTTTGGCATAAGGGTTTTTTTTTTTTTTTAAATTTCTCCCTCAGTTGTCATGTTTTCCCCTTGGTTGAAACTTGAACACTTGAGTTGGGCAGAAAAAAGAACTTTTATGGCAGTGAAGTTCTTTTTGCTCTTTCTTAATGCGTGTGGATTTGACAACATGAGATTGTAGCGATACGTTCTTACACACACAGGAATATCTGCATCTAGTTATTTCAACTAAAACATAGAAGCTTATTCTTACTTTAGCACTTATGCTTGTAGGGACATAAAGCCAGATAACCTCATACTGGATAGAAATGGGCATTTGAAGCTTTCAGATTTTGGCCTGTGCAAGCCTTTGGATGATAAGTATTCAGCAATATTATTGGATGATGAGGATTTTACCACCCAGGAATCCACATCTGAAAGTGACGGACATTCTGGCAGTGACGGAGCACCTTGGTTGATGCCAAAGGAACAACTACAACAGTGGAAACGTAATCGTCGTACGTTGGTACTCATCTCAACTCCATCTCTCTCTCTCTCTCTCTCTCTCTCTCTCAATTACATGGTGAAATGGAGTCTTTTATCTAATCCACAATGTCAAGTATAGCACTTTCTTCTACAAAAAGATTGTTGCAGATTTCCACTCTCTGTTTGTCCTATCTGAGCAATATTTGTATACATTTCGTGCTATAAATTACATCTGTGTTCTGCAGGCTTATTCAACTGTTGGAACTCTTGATTATATGGCACCTGAGGTTTTGCTCAAGAAGGGGTATGGAATGGAATGTGATTGGTGGTCTTTGGGAGCAATCATGTATGAGATGCTTATTGGCTATCCTCCCTTCTGTTCTGATGATCCGAGGATCACATGCCGCAAGGTAATTATAATTTTGTGCTTCTTATCCTTTTAACAAGTACCTTTTGTATTTGCTATTAGGCAATAATTTTATTTTGTACAGATAATCAATTGGAAAACATGCTTGAAGTTCCCTGAGGAACCCAAAATATCAGATATGGCCAAGGATCTGATATGTCATTTGTTATGTGATGTGGAAACAAGGTTGGGTACCCGATCAGTGGAAGAAGTAAAGGTAACTACTATCCAAAAAAAATGCTCTTATCAAAAGTTACAGTTAAAGTTAGAAAGTGCCATCTGTATTTGTTTTATCCTCATTGGGGCACAGAACAATTTTTTGCTGGACATAAATCAAAAGGTCAATGTTGATGTCCAAATAGCCCATTTCTAAAATATGCAATCCACGTGGTCATTCATAGCTCTTTGAAATAATTTGCACTACATATCTATAGACTGTTTCACAATTTGATCGGCATATTGGTGTTTTATAATTGAGTGGGTTATTGTTGTCCTTTGTTTTCTCAGTCACATCCGTGGTTCAATTGCATTCAATGGGACATGCTTTATGAAATGGAAGCTGCATATCAACCTACTGTAAATGGAGATTTGGACACACAGAATTTCGAGAAGTTTCCAGATGTGAGTACTCTTAGATAGATGGTTTGTTTTTTATCGCCTTATTCAGGCTAAGGTTACTGAGCTGGAAATTAAAGAAATTAAATTGTGCTAACTTCCATTGTGGTCTGATGGTGTTCTATGGAGACCCATTGGGTTTTCTGTTTTTCCTATGCTTTTAATTAGGTAGGAGTGACCAATGAACATGTTAAATCATTTACTCTTTTTGCGCCATCTTAATAATTTATACCATTGAACTTTATCACAAGGAATAGTATAAGAAAGAGAAGCCGATGGTCAGATAGTGAGAGAGAGGTACAGGGAATATCAATGAGTGCCACCAGCCTACTAACCTGAAGGATGACGGTCCAGAACATGGAGATTGTGGTCCATGTTCCCGCTAGCTGTCCAATGCCCACTTACAACCTTAGAGAGTCTTGTAGAAAGTGAAAAGGAAAACCATATTGCCATGAGAATTGGGAAAGTACATTCAAATTAGGAACTGCATGCTTGGGTATAATTTCATTGGCAGGTCACATTGTTTGGAGAAAGGTTTTTATGGGGACACCATATCAGTAATCCCACCCCCACCCTCATCTCCCCAGGAAGTTGAGTCCTCTATTTGATGGAACGAGAAAGTGAGTTCCCATCAAAATTCCATTTTCCAGAAAAGATGGAATTTTATCAGTTCAAATCTCTCTGTAGGAATTTGTTGTAGAAAAAGACGATAAATTAACGACAGGATTTTATTGGTCCACAACATGTTATATCAAGACCGATTTCCAATACGGGTTGTGGGACCTGATCAGAAAAATCAGGAAACATAAAGGATGGGGTTAGGAAATTCAAAACCTCTAAGATCAAGGTAGAACACCTTCAACGGCAATGGGTATTGGGGCATCTTACCAAAATAAAAAATGCATGACATCTTTGTGTGAAATTCAAAGAAAAGCATCAACTCCAACTCTGGGGTTTAGAACAATGACCTGGTGCAGAATTGGTATGTTCAAAGCAAATGCTCTTTAAATTGGCCTTGATAGTTCTCATTTCTAAGGGCGTCTTTTCTGGTCTTCACCTTGTTCTTGTCGCACTTCCATTTCAAATGGTGAGGCCTTGACTTTCAATTGAATGCAGCCTTGCCAATTATAGCATTTTGTTTTACACGCTTTCCTACGTTACTAGTAAACTAATCTATTTGTATAGAGTCATAAGCCACTTTATTGATACCTGGTGGAGAGAGGCTTAATTTGGCTTTTATTACAGAATAAGTGAATATTGCAATTGTCTGAAAATCCATTTTTCTATTCCTGTGCTAAATTCTGCATTGGGAATTCCTTTCTCTTTTCACTTTCATCTTTGATAATGTTATTCAATATGTTAAAACCATATTATAGATGCTTTGAATGTTCAGTGGCGAATCAAATGTATCCTTTCTTTGTCTTTCGTTACCTCTATCAGGTTTACACTTTCTTGGAGAAAAATAAAGAATCAGATTTCTATAAGCCTTCCCTTTTATTTCTTTTTAATAGGTAGAAGATCCACCATCCACAATACCCACAGTGGGACCTTGGCGGAAGGTAATTACTTGGTACTTTCTATGTAATTAGAATGTGCATTTAAAGCTGTCTTCGTAAACTAAGTTAGGTCTTGTTTATTTGGTGTTGCAGATGTTGACATCAAAAGATACCAACTTCATAGGGTTTACCTTCAAGAAGTCGGATGTCATTAAATCACTTGAAGGTTCAGGTATGCAACTGTTATCATTTATTCCTGTATGTATTTCTTTTGTAAATACAATTTCTGATTAAATTGTCTGAACTTAACCAGATGAATAAAAGGATGTTGATCCAAAGTAACGTGAAAAATACCTTGAGGGAGGTTTCTTGACTGTTCATAGGAAAGGATTGAATTTCAGGGTCTGAAACTGGTTTTGTGAGGAATTAAAAGGGTCTACAGAAATAACGTGGGACTTTAGGTAAGGTATATGAGTTAGCATGACCTGATAATTATGATTGCTTCTGGATGGATATGGTGATAGGATTAAAGGTTAAGACTGGAGTATCCGCCCCAAAATAGTATAGAAGAGACATAGACTATGACCATTTGATGAATGACTGAGAACAAAGGAGAAAGGCATATTATCCCTACACTTAATCAAGGAGTTCCAATGTGCTGCATTAAATTCCACCATGCGTCAAAATTTTCTCTCTATAAGGAATCTAACTCCCTTTATAACCTATAGAAATGGAACCTTAATTAATTTTCAGTAGCTGAGTTTTTTGTAGATGTCTTTGCGTGGTCCAAACTTTGTGCTTATGCATGAAAATCAAAGGAATTAGACATATAAATATGTGCGCCCACAAACACATCTTGCCTTTAATGACTGCAATATTAGTGAAGTACCACATTTTCTAAGCTCACTGGGAGATGATATATTAGGATAAGTACTGGTAGTTGTAGGTCTTCACAATATTTTAAGTAAGTGGGGTACTCGGATAAATTGTAAGCATAAGAGCAGCTGTAATTTTATACACTTCGGTTTGATGCTTGTTAGCTTTCATTTCATCATTCATCCTTCCCTTGAGAGAAATCCAAATGTAGTGGTAGATGTAGCGTTTTAAGTAGATCTTCCAGCCAAAGATGGTGATACTGAATTGCTGTCAATAACCTGTTGCATATGGGGACTTAGATGATGTAGAATCACGCTCTTATATGATATATATCCGCAGTCTTGATGAGTAGGAGGTCCCATCACGAGTGCGATAGTTCATTATCGGGTAACAACTGATGTTAAGAAAGTTCATCCATATTATTCCCCCTTTGTGTTTATGTATCACGTATGATGATTTTCCTTGAGAAACGTGTAGTGTTCAATACTCACCCAGAAAAAGGAGCAGATTTCATGAATACAACTTTAAGTCTGTGCCACTGTACATGCACTTAATTTGCATAAAACCATTATTTGGCATTAGTCTATGTGATACTTTTCTTTGTATCCTTATTCTGATTGATAAAACAAGTCAAGGATGTGTATAATTTCTGTTTTCAAGAGTCAAATAATTTCAGAAATCGAACTAGTCATTGCTTACTGTATTCCAGCTTATGTTAATGGACATTGTGTTTTTTTAGACTGTTCTGTGTTACTTATGAATGCTGGAGCTAGACTTATCAATTTAGGAAAATATTGCAGGTACAGATATGAGATCAAATGGATCTTCGAAGGCCCCATCACTAATTTCTTTGTTAGGTATGACTAATTTTCAGTTTTAATATTGAGTTGTGATTGGGATTGGGTGAAGTAGAAATATTCATACCTTATTCTTATAGTTTTCCAGAGCAAAGAACTTGTTAATGGGGGACAGTAGGCTTAATCTCTTTTGTGCTCTCATCTATGTTTGCAATGTGACCTCTAAACTTTTGACATAAACTCTTAGCTCCTCATTTTAGCGATATGACCTCTAAACTTACAATATCAACTCTTAACATATTACACCAGTGGTGATTGCAAAATGTCAGCATGTTATCTTATTCTGATTGCTTTTATACGTTTTGTCATGGTCAAGAGAAACGAGAAACTCACATCCTAGAATCTCATTTATCGTGGAGCAATTTGACAACATAAATACTGTTTTCTGTTTTTTTTTTAAATCTACTTTCCCCCTACCTTTGGGAGGGGTTTCGCGGCATTCGGGTATTACAAGTGTCTCGTGTCTCTGATTTCTGATCTAGTTGATATTTAGCAAGCAGAAAGCTTATTGGTTGACTTACTTATTAGTTATTTCTTTCCATAACCACTGTAGGTCGGATTGACTTGCAAGAAACTGTGATACCCGGGGGGGAGCAGAAGCAGGAAACTTGAGTTCTAACGTCTTTGTTCTGCTTCAATTGGATTATTATTTTTTGCTTCATAAACAAAGAAGATGCTACCAAACGAGACCACTTTAGGTGAGAGTAGCTACGTGAATAAGGTGACCATCTTGAGCGAAATTCTTTGGTTCCCCCCCCCCCCCCCCCCCCCCCAAAAAAAAATATTCAATGTAAAAGAGAAACTATAAAGGAATAGAAGTTCAAAATGTGTAGGCTGAGGAGCAAGAAGCTGAAAATTGGAGTTTAAATTTTGCCTCTCCATGGAATGTAACATACAATCAGCTCATTCAATTTTGTCTGTTGAAATCTATCTGTTTCTACCTTGTACTCTTCTTTTTGTTTTTTTTTCTCGATGAATGCTTCGGACATTGTGTTCACTTTGTAGAAGGAAAACACAAAATGTTTATTTTATAATGTCGTCTTTTGCCACTCCGTACATTCAAATGAGGGTTGATGTTTGATGCTAATATTCAAAATTCGCATTATAAAAGGAAAAGGGAGAGAAAGAAAAAAGTAGAGCTTTGGAAGAAAATACTAATACGTAAGGGTAGGTATCAGAACGGATGGAACCAGAATGATCCATTTCGGTACCAACCGGAACCTCTATTTCCATTCCGATTCATTTTTCGGAACGGAACCGGAATTTCTGGAGAGAGAGAACGAGAGGAAAGCAAAAAATTCTGGCTCTGGCCTGCAGAAAAGAAACCGTAGTTTATTTCACACAACGTACAACTACTTGAATGCAAACTAAAGAAGACAAGAAGTCAAGAAGAGAGAAAAACGTAGGCAAGCCATGGTTAACTACTTTACTAGGTTCAGGGGACTACAGATACTTTTCATTGTAAATAAAGATTCACATTTATCTTTTATCTTTTAGCAAGTGCCGAGAAGTCCACTTTAATTAATATTGGAACTAACCACATTCTATGCAAACCAAGCACTCAATCTGAGCTATAAAAGACTACCCACGCATTGACGTTTCCAAGCAAGCAGCATTACTCTACCCATTTTGTTCTGCGTCCTATAGCTTCAACAATCTTCTTGAGATTTGATCAAATTGTTATTTTGGGCGGAAAGGTAATGCAAACCTAAAATCTTCATCACCTCTGATCTGGGCCATCTGGCAGATTTGCCCCTAAAAATGCAAGGTGAGAGAGGAGAGAAACAAAGAGAGGAGAGAGATGGATAGACAAAAAAAGAAAGACTCAGAGAGAGAGAAAGAGAGGCTGCCGCGGCATTGCAATAGGGAGGGGAAGGTTGCGGCTTCAGGCTCAGCCTGGGGGCTGTCTTCAACTCTTTGTCCCTTAAGGCTTCACGAATACGCCGAATAAGAGTGAAGCCGTCTGTGAGACAATGAGAGAGAAGAGAGAAGATCTCTGGTTGTAGGGAGGAAGGAGGGAGGGAGAAAGGAGAAAGGTGGGGCATGAGAGAATTGTCGAGTAAAAAACGACCCAGGTCAATGCATAGTGATTTTTTTACTCAGGTATCAAAACTCAACGTTTTGAGCCAAAAAAAAATTCGAAACAGGAAATTCTGACAATTCCATCGGATCCGATTCCGAAATTTTCCTAATATGAGTTCTGGTACTGGTATCCGGAACCGGTACCAGAATTTCGATACCGGAACTAAAACCAGAAATTCTGGCGAAACTGGATAAATTGCACACCCATTAGGGCTAAACAGAACCGGACCGCAGACCGGACCGGATCGGATTTGCGGTCCGGTCCGGTCTATACATATTTGAAATGTGGTCCGGACCGGACCGAACCACATTTCATAATTTGTTTTTAAAATTTTTACCGCATTGCAGAGCAGTAGGCGCTCTGCGCGGAATTTTTTTTAAAAAAAGCGCGAAACCGGACCGTATTTCTTAAAACCGGACCGGACCGGACCACATATAAGTGGTCCAGTCCGGTCCTATAATATTGGAGGACCGGAAATGCGGTCCGAAAACCGGACCGCATTTCCGGTTTTCACCCCTAACACCCATACTAATACTTCCCTTGTACTTCGATAGCAGTGTCAATTAAGTCATTTTGTTTTATGTTTAAATAATTTCCTCTCAAATATTAGATATTTGATAAATTAAACCTCTAAACAAAATACAGGTGGATATTAATGACAGGTTCGTCCTTTCCTTACAAGACAAAATTGCGGTTTCGTCCTATAGATATTTTCTAGATATTTTCATGTTCCCTCAAGTTTTGTCTCATCTCTTAACAGTCTTATAGGATATTGTCGGGAGTAAAAGTTATTTTGACATCCTCGACAGATTAATTCATTCGTCTATAATTAATCAAATTTACCTTAAAATAAAATCGTCACATAATTTATTTATAACACATTTTTACCTTAAAATAAAATCGTCACATAATTTATTTATAACACATTTTTTAGAGACAATGAATGGAATTTAGTAATTCTAGGACTCAATAGGTCAATTTGAAATATTTTATCTGAGATTGCTTTAATAGTTTGAGAATTTAAAATGATTTTTTTTAAATTTTTTTATCCACTTCTTTAGTTTCTCTTTACAAATATATTTAAGAGTTTAGACTATCACTTGAAATAATTAAAATTGTGGGTGTTATTATTATTATTATTATTATATTCATCTAATTTATATTCATCTAAGAAAGAGGCAATTGAGTCAAGATTGTTTTAAGACACAAACAGCACATGTGAGTGCTGATGTAACATATGTTGTTATTCTATGAAGCTCCGCACATTTTCATTTTTGGTTCTTAACGAAAAATTTGTCACTTGATCAAGATTATTCCGTTAAAGAATAAACAAATGTTATTTTTTTAATTAATTAATTAATTTATTTAAAAGGATGCTATTCAGATTTTGTGAATGCGTGACGGAAGCAAGTCATTGGGCCGAAAAGTGAAAAAAAAACTATCTAAAAAGAAACGTAACGCAGGCGAAAGAGATATTTTCGACTAGTGGACTTCAAAAGCGCACTAAATGACGAAAGAGATATTTTCGATTGCTGCAATTAAAAATATCTGGCGGGCCCCCCTTTCGTGCAAAAGATAATTATTGGTGACGTGGCAACACCTTGGCCTTGTACACGTGTAAAAGCGATCGACAACTGTTACGTTCTTTTGTCCCCCCGATCGTCCCCATCACCGCCTCTAAAAGTGCATTCCTTCTCTTCCATTCTTTATTCTCTCTCGTTCTCTCTTCTTCTCTCAATTATTTCGTCCTGACCATGGGAGATTTCAGAGCAAGAGCAACACGGAGGAGTCCACCAACTTCGACTAATTACGGGTCATGCGAGTCCAAGGAGCCTTCCAGCTTGGTACTTTTCTGTATTCTTTGTTGTTAGGTGGGTTTGCTGATGATTAATTTGAGATTTGTTGGAAGATTAAACCGGCTCCTGTATGTTTTCCAAACTTGAGGTATTGTTCAGAGTTGGAAAGTATGTTTTGCTTTAACATCAAATTATACCCCGTTTCTGGCAAGGAAACTGATCTGTTTCTCTTCTCTTATGAGATATCAGAGCGATAGAAAATAATATACCCCAATAGGCACACGTATCTTTAGGGGGTTGAGTTTGAGTCTGCCTTACTGTATTGGCGTTTTCTTGGTCATTAGATTTTTAATTATATTGGCTTTTATTTTAAAAAATAATGATTTGAAAGTTGATTCTTTTTATAGTTCATTAAATACAGATACTGCATATGTAGGAATGTTTGGATGAAATTGTCTAGGAATGCGTTACTCTATAGAAGAAAGAACCAAAAGAACACCAGAGCTTTTTCTGGATTTTTGACAGGAATGTTTCGTTAAATATATCAGGGCAATCTGGTGACGGAATCTCAGTCTACAGAATGGACCGATGAGAAGCACAGCTTGTACCTTAAGTCCATGGAAGCATCATTTGTAAACCAATTGTATGATTCCTCGGAGTTGCTTGGTTTTTGCCGGTTGTCAGATCCAACGAATTCCAGGAAAAAACATTTTACTGCCCGTAGCCCTTCTGGCCAGGTTCCAACTTATCTTTTCTCTTTGATGTAAATTCTCCTACTTGCGGGTCTATTTAATGTGCATGTGTTTTCTCATTCCTGAACTGCACTTTTGACTCCTTTTTTTTTCAGTTTAAAGTTCTTCGAGGTGGCTGCTGGCAGAAGATTCATTTTGAAAGAGCTCCTGATCTCCAGCTCATGAAAGCAGAGGGGTCTCGTGGTCTTCTGAAAAATCCTTGGATACGGCACTTTAGACATGGATGCACACCCCAAGTTGGAGCATCTGCAGATGTCCATAATAATGCTGCATGCCCAAGTGAAGCGTTGGATCTAATTGGGAATCATTCTATTTCATGTGGATCAGAGACTTGTAATTTGGAGCAGATTCATGCATGCCAGACTCATTTGTGCCATCAGGATTTGGTTGGGAGCGACACAGGTAAACTTAGCTAGATGTTGGTGTTCTCTTTATTTTGTTGGGATGAATGGTTTACGGATTTGCATGTAATTTTTTTTCTCGCAATTCTGTGCTTATATATATTTGGTAACTTGCGCTAGTTCTGATAAAGAAAAGAAATAAATGGAGGATATTATTCAAAGAGGAACGGTATTTTGATTGATGGATATTTTCTGTAGCACCATGTCCTATTTAAAACAGATTGATAGGTTTGGTGTAGTACAAAATACTTAGTATATGGAATCAAGGTAGGTGGACATTATTAGTATATAGAATCAAGGTAGGTGGACAGTATTTAGCAACATCATTGGCCTAAACCACAACAGGTGAATAATAGTGATGAGAAGATTCAATGCAATAAAGATGCAGACTGAGTTACACGGATTGTAATTAGTCGAGGTACACGTAAGATCGTCTCAACACCCAGTTAAAAAAAAATCAAGCAAAATTTATATTTGGCCCCCCTAAGGACAAATCCTGGCTTTGTCCCTGTCTCTCTCATCCTACTGTTTTTCCCTTTACATAATTTTTGAAGGTATAATATGTGGATTCTGATGAACTTTCCTGTTCTCTTATATTGCTTCCCCCTTCTTTGAATCTTTATGTCCTCTTATAGATTTTGGGGAGTAGACTTGGAAAACAGTTTGGAGATTGGGATTTACCCTTCCCAGGCTATCCTTTTCCTATGCCAAAAGCAGCATCACTGATCGCCTCTTTGTTGTGGGATGAGTGAAAACTGTAGCTGTCTCATCTAATGATGCTTGGTTTATGGGATAGAAGTACTTAGTTCTAGGGTTCTAACACAAAGCAATTGGATCTGTGTTGTCGTTTTAGCTCTAGGATTCTTAATGTCAATGGGACTTGTCCGCTGAGGGTTGTCCTCAACAAGTTCATTCGATCAGCGGATAAAATCCCCCATGAATTATTTCAGGGATGTATGCAGGCGGTTGGAGCTCTCAAATAACATTAGTGGTATTAGAGGGAATTTCAGTGGACATAAAAAACAGATGGCTCTGACACCTGATAAAGAAAAGAAGGAAAGAATAAAGCAGAAGAAATTGTAGGAGGAATTTTGTTTTGATTAACTAGATTGAACCAAAGTATACCTACACCACGGTATGTGGATCATGATGTTTTTAAGCCATCGTTTATTTCCTATTGTTTTCATGATCAATGTTACATTGGCTATATAAGGAGGATTACAGTATGAAGTTTTAGCTAAATAGTGTTCTAATGATCATAAGTAAGATATATATATTTTTTTTCCCATTGTTGGAAATAACAAAATAGGGTTTGGATAGAACTGCACAGCAGAAAAATACTCGTGACTGACCTCAATTAGTTGGAAAATGATCCAAAGAGTGGATCCTACTGTATTGAGATTATGAGTTGATTTAAGGACAATGAAATTGAAGTGATCCTAGAATCATTGGGCTTATGGATTGAGTAAGTAGAATTTAATGGAACGTTGCAAAAATGATGGAATTATGTACCAACTTATGCGCAATGAACTTGTTAACCTCAACTGCTAATGACTGAAGGGAAAGAACAAATTTTTTTTATAAAACTTACTCTGAATGCCAAAATGATATATAGACTGTTTCGTTTTTGCAGAGGTGTCAGATCAGAATTTTGTTGATGAAGAAGTTGAAGGAGAAAGGGAAAGCCAAATGTGCGATGCAAAAACAAAGACGAAATCATGTTCAACTGATGCTTCTTGCACTGATCAGGTAAGTCATAGATCTTGAATTATTCTATTAGCACGCTTGCATCATGCTTAAGATGAAAGAATTATGTGGCTACAAAAGTCTAATGCCCTAAATCTCCCCACTTGCTTTTATAGCTTGTTCCACATAACGAGCTTCCCGTAAGAGAAGATGTTCCTGAGAATTGTATTTCTGCGACTGGATAAAGAACTTCCTCTGGTGACTTGCAGACACGTTAACACAACTGATTTGTGTGACTAGCAATCTAACCAGGAGCCTATTGACCGAACTGTGCATATAAATAATGACAAGGTCTGACAAGTTCGACATTCTATGGCATAAGGAAGAGTAGAGAAAGTGCTTCTGGTTACATCAAGAGAAGGCGTGGCATTCTCTCTGTCCCATCATTCCCATTTTTACTGCTGTATAGCACGACTTGGCTGTATAAGAAGTGGAGATTGTAGGCATCACTAATTATCTGCCGAGAGATTCTTCGATTTTCTTTTGTATCTTCTGGAACAGAAGATTTTAAGTGCATTTTGTGTAACGTCCTTTCAAGGGCAGAAACGCCTCTTATATATGTTTGATTTGGAAGTTAATTCATTTCAATCGAGTCCGTGAGTATGCATATGCAAATCAGCTTTGAAGGCAAAGTGGAAATAAAGGAAACTCCATACTTTCCGGCTGGTTCCTAGCTCACATAGTGATCCCAGTTCCAGGCGCTCTGTTCCATACACGTGGAACCTCTAAATTTAGGTGTGAAACCGAAGGCAATAAAACATTCGTGGAAGAAAACGGGAGACGACGTCGGCTATGTTTGGTTTAGGTGAGATATGTTTTTGTGTTTGTTTGTTTGAAAGTAGTGTAAATTTTCTTGGGATTGGTGAAAAGTGTGTTAAAAGTTGTTAGAATTTGTAAAAAGTTATTGAGATTGGTGAAAATGTATTGGAATTGATGAAAAAATGTGTAAAAAATGTTTTGAGGGGATTGGTGAAAAGTGTGTTAAAAGTTATTAGAATTTATAAAAAGTTATTGAGATTGGTGAAAATATATTGAAATTGATGAAAAAATGTGTAAAAAATATTTTGAGACATGAAACAAACATAGCCGTCGACAGTTCTTGATTCTTGGTCTGGATCAGGATTTTCCGTAATTTCTTATTTATATAAAATTTTCGGACAACATTTGGATTATTTCTTCTGTGAAACTCAGGTAAAGAATTACAGAAAAGCTCCCTCACTTCCTGCTTACCGACACAAACAATGCGTATCTTTAAAACTTTCTGCCTCGAAAATTGCTTTTTGCCGTGGGATTCTCATCATGGTCCTATCCAGAAGGATATTACCTCCCATATTCTCTTCACATCAAATACTTTCATCCCATTAGATGATATAAATACCTCCATTTGTACAGTGTATATGAAGCTTTTCTTGTGATGTGACAAATTACTGTTAAGAAAAGAAACCTCAACAAGTCTGAAACGTAACGCAACATTCTTGCGTGTTTCGTAACGTGGGTTACTTCTAACGGGGTTTCCTTGTATAAATGTCGGTTATTTAAAACATGCGTCAGGCTCAATAAAAAAGGAAAAAAGAAAAAGAAGTCAATTTGATCACGTCTCCTGTGGTTCGCTAAACGAAACGAAGTGATTTGATTACTGAAGTCACGTGGTCCAATTCAGAGAATCATCAAAATTTGCGAACGGAACACGTCGTTTTATACCCGAGTGCTTTTCCTTCTTAGGTAATTACAAAAGACCAAATATTTTATATACACAAAAAAAAAGAAAAAGAAAAAGAAAACAACAACCGGAAAACAAGCTCTGAGCACATTCTTAAGACGGACCACACGAAGATCCCTTCGATCGCGATTTGCTGCCAGAATCTCAGATACACAATTTACGTTCTACCTTTATTTCAGTCAGAGACGTTCAAGGTAGGTTCTCGTATTTTCATAAGATTCAGAGGGCTTTGATGTTCAGCTTTAGCTCGCATTCGCTCCTTAAGATCCTTTCTATACGGTATTTAATGTTTAATCGTTAGGGCCACAAAGAAGGATTCAAAGATTGAAAAACTAATTTGAGATTCATCATACTGATTTTGTAGCTTCCAGTGGCATCCCAGGTTCTTGGGCCTGTTGGATTTCAAGCTGTGTCCCTGATTTCTCTCAAACTGAGCCTAGCGATAGGGTTCCCAATTGTCATTACGATGCCGCCATTCATGTCGACCTCGAAGGCGGTCGGGACCTTCATATCCCGTAAAGACGGAATCAGGCATTTGCTTAAGTCGGTTAAGAGCTCAAGGCAGTTGCAGAAATTTGATCACATTCGTTGCTCCAGTAGTATCGTTGGTACCCAGACCCGGTCGGTCCTTAATTCGGTCAGTGGCCTCAATGACCTTAAATGTTTGTCGCGGAGGGTGTTTGATAATGGCCACACTGTGCAAACGAGGCAGTTTATTGGGTGTGGAGATGGCGAAGAGGGCGGTGTTCTGTCGAAAGTTCACGAGGAGAGGCGTGTGATTGGGTAACTTGGTTCACTGCCCTTTTTTGTGTGATTTCTAATTTTCTTGTGCCAATGTTATTATTATTTTATATATTGGTTTCGGAACTACTATCTCTCCGCATAGAGAGGATTTAAGCATCTCAGTGGCAATCGCATTTTCGCTGATCTTTGCCGTATATCTTTTTGCTTTCCCAATTTTTTGGGATGCGTTAGTTGCTAATACTAAGTGGAGATTCTTGGTTGACCATGAATGTCGTTTTCAGCTTACAATTCTTTTTGTTTAGTTATTGTTTGTGTGCTGGAAATGCATAGTCCCTCATAACATATCAACCCTTGAACTTAAGCCACACAAGCTTAGTACTGTTGTTTCTTTTTAGTTCTGAAGCTTTCTTTACAAGTTACAGTCCAAGAACGCAAAATTCTAGAGATTGGCTGCCTTAAGAGATGATTCTTGTCCTCGGCGATGAAGAAACATAGTTTATCGAACATGATGACTCACAGTTCCATTACATGTTATTTAGACCCTTCTCAGTTGCTGACCAAATTCTGTTCAATAGGTATTCCCCAGAGCAGTTGTTTGATGTAGTTGCAGCTGTTGACTTGTATCATGGTTTTGTCCCATGGTGTCAGCGGTCAGACATACGTGTACAATATCCAGATGGATCTTTTGATGCTGATCTGGAGATTGGTTTCAAATTTCTTGTGGAAAGTTATACTTCCCATGTAGAAATGAGCAGGCCAAATTATATAAAGGTATGCAACTTCCTTTCAGTGTTTGGTGATTATTAAGTCCAAAAATAGTCTTCCTTTCCTTTTAGTGGGAAGCTGAATAATGCTATAGCTTTGTGTGATCTGGAAGTTTGTAACAAAGAATATGAAACGTATAGGCTTTTCTACTACTAAATAGCATGCACGGGCATGATTGGGGCAGCCTATCTGCGGGATATGGAGAGTGATTTTAGAGTACAAGAATTAGTCTTAGGTTGACTTGAGGGAGTGTTGAATAAAATCTCGCTGTTGTGTGAATAATTGAATTCGTTACAAATTGGAATGAAATGCTAGAAGTGCTCTACTCTTTCAATTTTGTTACGACTTGGCTTGTGGAACCATATGATTGTTGGAGTCATGAGATGAAAGAAAGAGCACCATATTGGTAGTCAACACAAATTAAGTCAGGCAGCAACCTAGTGCGCAATATATGTGCTTGGGCATCGGCCTCTTGTGCAGCCAGTCCTTGGGTTTACATTCCTCATTTCTGAAAGTGTTGGATACCATGTCTACAAGCCTCTAGGTGGTGTGTGGAGTGTTAAATACATATGAGCTTGTATTGTTTTCATATGGTTCTTTTGCTGGTGGTTCCATCGATGAACTTTATCTTTATCCTGTATTGTGTGCAGACTACTGCAAAGGATACTGCCCTGTTTGACCACTTGATAAACATCTGGGAGTTCAATCCGGGACCAGTTCCAGGAACTTGCAACCTTTATTTTTTGGTGGATTTTAAGTTCGAGTCGCCACTTTACCGGCAGGTAATTTCTTGATTCCATTTTTGGGTATTGCATCTTGCTATCACTAATTTTTTCCACTTCAGAATGCTGCGATTGAGGACTTCAGTTTTCATTTTATTTTATATATACTCTTTGGGAATCAACTTCTTATTGAGGTGATACTCTTGGGGAAGCACCTTTTTCTTTGGGCTTCTTGGGTAGGATGGAGCATTATGGGTAAGGAAGGCAATGGGATGGGTTTGGTAGCCATTCCCATCCCCATCCATTATCATCTCGATAACAATTCCTCTCCAAGCACCTGTCATTGTTGTTGAGAGGGTCAAATAACCACTCATAACTGCCAATCTGGCCCCATTTGTTTTGGTAAGTTATTGGCCAATCTTGCCTTTCTAGTGAGTAATCTGCCATTCTGACCATCAAAGACGCATTATCCTCTCCCATACTCCCCCAACCTACAACTTGACAACCAAAAGACCACCACCCGTACCTAGCCCAAACCATCACCTGCTAATAAGCAACCCCCCCAATCACTGACCATCTCACTCTAACTCTGATTGTCTCCTTCCCACCATGGATTCATCCCCAAATGGTACGTAGCAGACTATCGCTGGTTCGGATGTGTCAACCATACTTAGGAGTCAGCAACAAAGACAACTGTGACTATGGCTATGGGAATTCTGGAGAGGATTTTAATACGTGTGATTGGACTGGCTTCACACACAACTTGGCCAAAGGGCTAACCTCAAGGCAGTGAGGAAGGGTGCTGAAGGAGGGAGATAATACCAAACATCGATGGCTACAAGGCCAAATGGCTGCTGCATGGGGAAGGCTGCAGCTGGCTGAGTGAGATGGAAAACTAAAACCTAAAGTTAAAAGGTGTATGTACATCTGGGGTGTGATGGGAGGCGGAGCACACCTCCTTAATGGACAGGGGAAACCCATCCAATTTGTGGCAGGTTGGATTGAAATCCAGTGAGGTCGGAAAACTGTCACCAACCTGTATTTGAAAAGAAAGAAATGATTACCTTTGTTGCAATTTGCTTAAACTAACCTCTTTCTTCCTGCTAATGCCATTAGGTCCCTGTTGTCTAAAGATGATGAAGAAGAAAGGAAGAAAATCTTACAATTCTTTGCGCCTCACCAGTTCTATAGTAGAACAAGAATCTCTATCAATCTTATTTCCAATATGGCCTTCCCATGGAACAACATTAATACCTCTTAGACATCAAGAGTTCCTACATTCTTGTGATTTCCACCTCCATATTTTGAGCTCAGCCCCTTCCCAGTTGCCACTGCTCACCTTTTATCGTAGAGAGCCCAAACAGAAGCTGTTATATGAACACTTTGTCACTGCTGTGACTACTGCTTCCCATGATTTTATATCACCTTTCAATTCTAATTAGGATCCACCATGACACTTTATAATCTTTATGATAACCTTTAATTGCTGCTCTTTCCCTCCTTTTCTTAGTCCAACATGTTTGGCTAGCCTTGGGAGAATTTCTTTCCAATTGGCTGTCTACTAGATAGGGGGAAAGTGCCATTTCGTCAATCCCACACTCTATACTTGTGACATTGATATGCCTTCAACTTCCTATACTACTTTTTCTTTTTTTTTAAGGTGAACTATCTTAGACATGGCCCTGAGATGGAACCCCAGATTCAGTATATGATAATCCCCTTGCATGTTGCTTATAGAAACCTGGATTCAGTCAATGTTAATCCCCTCTCATGTTGCTTATATCATAATAGTGTCCTTTGTGGACTATATTGCTTATAAAAACCCGGATTCAGTCCATGTTAATCCGCTCTCATGTTGCTCATATCATCAGTGTCCTGTGTTGACTATAAGTGTAGCACCTTCTCCCTCTTATTCTTTATATTTGGGCGTCATCTCTGTATGAACATTTTTCTTAACAACCTTGTAGCATTGGCGAGTGTCTAAAATGTTCTCTCTTTAAAAGTCCAAAATCCTTTCCCATTTTTTGTAACAACCTTGTACAATGGGGAGTGCCTAACTTATGACTTCTGTCGTAAGAGACAGAATGAGAGAGAGAGAGAGAGAGAGAGAGAGAGAGAGAGATGATAATAGCTTTCTTTAAGTGTTTTGACATTACTTACGACAGCACGTAATCGTTTAATTCATGTCCAAACTGTTTTCTAGATCCGTCTTAGAAATAACTCTTATGTCTTGACTATGGTTACATTTCATGCTTGTGCTGTAACGATTGAAAAATTGTGACTCTTATATTGGGCCTCATTTAGAATGCATGTCTGCTGTTTCTGGCAATTCTGGATTGATACCTTCTTGGTTGTTGCAAATTACGGAATCACAACAAATATATATGGGATAGTTGTGGTGAACATTCAGGCCATAAGTTCTATCTTGAAGGTGGGACCTTTTTATTAGGATGAAGACCACCTTAAAGAGTTTTAATCCTGGTAATGACTTCCTGGTTGTCAGGTCGCATCCATGTTCTTCAAGGAGGTGGTCTCTCGTCTGGTAGATTCATTCAGGGAGCGATGTTGTTTGATATATGGACCTGGGGTCCCAGTCCTTGAAAATTCATACAGCCAAAGAGCATAGGAGATGGTTTTGCATTTACCTGGGGCGGTGCCAGATGAAGTTTCCTGCAGTACAGTCAGAACATAAGAGATTAAATTTACTGTCTAACCAGCTGCCAGGTGGGGTTTTTTTTTCTTCTTTCTTTTGGTCTGCTGCCTGGTGAGCCCATTCATTGCTTAGTAACTGTAATTCAATCAAAGCCTGAAAATTCCCCCATCCTCCCTCTCATTGGGCTTGTTATCTTATATAAATACCATTCGATTAGTTCCAGAAGATGATCTTACAATGGTATGTCTTAAGTTATTGCAGCGGAAATGTGTGACAAAATTTCAAACATCGCAGCATCCTATCTCCAGTAAAATACAAGCCCTAGTGACCTCATTCCATTAAAGACATACAACTTGCGTACTTGATTCATGACTCGATCTGTAATCTTTGTGGTTCCGTCTTGCATCTAATGAAACTTGTGATCTGAAATTCGAGGCCATCGCACCATAATCTGTTTCCTTCATTGTTGGTGTGGGATTTTATGAATCTCCTTTCGGTCATCCTTTGTAATGGAGGAGCCTTGTGCTTCAAGGGTTGGATCTATATATAATGGGCTTACGAGGTTGTCATTCTAAAGGGAGATGTAGCTTTAGTGGATGAGTCTAATTGGTTTCATGTTTGCACATCCGCCCAAATGTATGGACCCAAAAGCATGGGCCTGTCGTATAGTGGAGGTGCCCTCCATATCCGGCTTAACGACTTTGAAAACCTGCGGCAAACTACCCATTTTTTTCCCAGGTTCGATGTTTGATTCTCTCACCTGCCTCTAACGAAGAAATGCAATTAGAAAGGTTGATACTTGTCGGTTCTAAAGCTTCAATCTTAACAGGTTAAGAGTATTTGAATATTGTCAAAGTATTAATGAATTTCATTCATGATCCAGATATAATTAGGTAGTGAATTAATGGCGTATTTTAAAAAAATTAAGTTAATTATATTGTTTAGTACAATCTGGGTCAAAATTCATTAATGTGTTGGTAACATCAAAATCTTTATTAAGGCCTATTAAGACTGAAGTTTTAGAATAGAAACTTTCCCAAGATCAGAGGCGGAAGTAGGTGGCGAACCGAGGCTTGGCCTTTGCAAATGGTTTAATATTTTTTTTAGCCCATTTAGCCCATTCCGCCCCCTTGTATGGGACATCTTCCAAGTCTCTTTCCAATAAGAATAGAGTATTTTTTAGAGGATTAGGATCTATTAACATTACCCAAAACATTTTTTTTTTCAAATAATTATCAAATACAATCATTGAAGTCTTGATCACAATTTTTACAACCGAATAAACTTAGGCCCGTCCTTTCCAACACTCATCTAGGTGGCAGACCATATATTGATTAATCGTTAGAGATACTAATCTTTATCCAAAGTACCTAACCTTGGACCAATCATGAAACAGTTCGTGGGTTTGATATATATTTTTTTCGAATATTATGCCAACAAAATGTTTTTTCGTGAAAAAAAATAGAAAGAGAGGAATATGATACTTCATTATACTCACCGTATAATGGGTCCAAAGTTGCCTTGATCCAAATCATGATATATTGGTGCATGAAATGGAACCTAACTCCTAAGCTAAACAGTGTTGAATCTTAGATAAGGTAATTTAAATCGGCCAGACCTACCATGTACCCAGTTCTAAGCTTCAAAGTTGTACATCTAGATACAGTTTTAGTTAATTACGGACAGAAACATTATTATAACCGGATGTACGTACGTATTGTTATTATTATATGAAAAATATTCTATTTAGTACGGTAAGTGTATTTCAATATTTTTAGTCCTTTATTTTTGATATTTTAACTTAACATGTTTTGCATTACGTAGTAATTTTTTTTTGTCATTTCGCCTTAAGATTTTGCCCCCTTCAAATTTAATCATAATTCCGCCATTTCCCATTTCCCATGATCACAAATAATAAGGCCCTCAACATCATGTATTTACTTCTAAGATGAAAATTTAAGCGGAAATTAGTTATCAACGTCAAGAATCTAAATTAAAGGTTGCGAACGGGAGGATGTGTTGTACGTTATGAAAATTTCATGGGTCGCTTTCTTTTCTTTGGCATCACACGTAATCCAAAAAAAAAAATTGAGATTTATGATGTGCAACACTATATATGCCCCACGAGTCTCCCCCTCTCTCGCCGCCGCCCCCACCCACCCAAAAAAAAATCGAACCCACCAACGAGAATATTATTGGACTACCAATAGAGGGACAAATGTCATTTTCCAGGTAAGAAGAGATCATAGGAGCCATATCTTTCTTTCTTCAGAAAAAGAAGAGGGGCGAGTATGTGCCGATAATTATGATGAGAGCACTTTGGCCGGCTACTGAATGATCCATGCATCGGTTGATCGATATTAATATGGTGGTGGGTGATATGGGACATGTCAACGTGTTTGCTTTGTCTTTTTTGGTACATTAGATTCCCAAATACCTCAACTGTGATCAATAATTCATATACTTTCGGAGATCCTCCAGCTGGAAGGTGGGTGATGTGGCAGATCGAAAATATGTGATGGGTCCCTTGAAGATCAGCTGATTGGCTGAATGGCGAAGATTAGATACGGATTTTAGTCTCTCTCTTCCCACAACCACAAAACCTCGTTTGAGTACTGCAAATGTGAAACAGCTATGGAGTATCTTTATCTTTTCATCCATTGGCCTAAACGAAGGTCCCAAACGCCGTATGTTCCAGAATTTGAAAAGTATCCCATTAAAACAGCTTTCGTTTCTTATTCTTTACTTTTTACCTTCCTTTTCACAGCCAAAAGATGTCTCTTTACATCTTCAAGGGGAAAAACTTTGAACAAGACCCAATTGCTTTGATTGATTTGTGTACATTATGATCTCTGAACACTGCATTCAAGATCACAGCTTGTATATATGTGTTGTAATTCTAATGGGATATGAACCTTTCTAATGAGAAAAAGGACGGCAACGTGCTTGCATTATGGTTAATATCTTTCTTGTGCTGTGAAAGCTATGGAAAGAGACTGAACGAGAAGCCTGCGACTCATCCACTCCATGCTGGCATGTTGAATGCTTTGATAAAGAAGATTTGGGGATTGGGCTAGCTGCCGTACTAGATTTCGATAAGAGATGTTGATAAGCATTTTGGAATCATCCAAATATCATCGACACTTTGTCTTCTCTGCTTTGAATTGGTGTCTGTTTTCAAACCTACTATGTATACCTATTTAGGTGGTGTTTGATTGTTAAAATTTTGGATATGAGAGTTGGTAAAAAAATGAAGACAGTTTTATAGGTGAAAAAGTGAAGAGAGAGAATATTTGAATGAATATTATAATAAAAAGAATAATTTGATGAGAGAAGAGAGATATAGATTATTTTTTAATTTTTTAATCAGACCCAAAATTTTGAGTGCTGAAATCAGATGGTGGTATGATTTTTCAGTAAGCAGGATGAAGTCAGGAATTAACTATATATTGGAGGGCCAATTATATGAAAGTTTTTTGGGGGCCAAAATGAATAAAACATAATATTTTTTTTTCAAATTCGTTAAAAAAAAGAAAGAATATGCTATTTTTAAAAAGCTTTTGAAGGGTTTGGGGGGTCAGGGCTCCAGCCAGCCCCCCATGGCTTCGTCTCTGTCAGTAAGGACACATCCTGTTGCTGGTTGAAGAAATGGTACCTGTTGTGAATGTGTCAGTTTATTAATTTTTCTGTATGGATAAGTTTGATGACCCAATTTTGGAGAGGATTCGAACAAATATTTTTAGGTCTACACCTATTAAGAAAGTATGGGTCAATAAGGCCGTAATTCCCAATTCACATAGAGTGGGGGAGACTAAAACGAATGCGTAAAGAGTAACACATATAAGAGAAGTCTCACATTGGACATCACAGATGGAATTAGATTTTATAATAATTGCAAGGGGCATAGAAAATAATATTGATTAGTTCTTTTAGAGTCCAAAAGAATCTTAATATAATAAGCATTGAATCATTATAAAGCCTCTTTGAGGACTGTGGATCATCGCCCACACTGGGAGAATGGCAAAGAAGAGTAGATCATGCATGAGGAGGGAGGCACACCGTGGATAGCGAACTGTAGAAGTGATTGAAAAGGAGAGGAGAAATCGTTGAGAAAAGTGTAATAAAACAAAATATATTTTATCATTGACTAAATAACCACGTCTTACAAGTTTTGCAACAAACAAAAATAAGTTCTAAAAGTTTCTCAGTAATCTAAAAACTAACAAGTAATGACATTTAACAACAAATAATTATAACTTTAATCCTTAGCAGCTTCAGCACTTGCACCAGCACCATCTATTCCAGCACTATCTGCACTACCACCAGTACCATCACCCTCACCATCAACATTGCCTGCAATTGTAATATTGAAAAATTAACAAACAGTAATGACACGAACAAAGATAAAAATAAATAAATACAAACACAAGAGCTTAATACACATTTAAAATCAAATTGATGACATTCTTAATTTATGTTAGTATCTTACCATCAAACGTTTTCCGGCTTGCATGAGATGATCTATGAATTGATGGTGGAACTTGGTCGGAATTGAGATTGACAACATTTTGATTTTCACTTTGCTCATACAAAAGTTAAACAAACAATTAACTTGGAAAATACATAAATAGAATCAACAATGATTATGTTAGGGTAAGTAATTAAAATTTCTACCCAGGTTGTAGCCATCATTTGGACTGTAGATTGAAGAAATGAAATTGTTGGCTACATAATCTTCATTTTCTCACGCATTTCCACCATTTCCTTGTTATTAGAGGATGCAGGCTTAATGGATATTCTTCTGGTGTTGGTAGGATGAGATGATGGAGTTGACCCTAGTACAACGCCGCAAATGCGACCATGTCGTTCTGGACCAATCACTTGTGCATAGCGATCAGATGGTGACCAACTGATGCTGCCACCTATTCTGGATTGGCTTAAAGTTTGTGAACTTGCTGGATCATTCACTTGACTCTCCTCCATTCGCCTCTGAAAGAATAGAACATAAGTTAAATTATGAATTAAAATTTGCACATTTAAATCAAAATTGATGTAATAGTGACATACTATTTTCTTTGCTACATCCAGATTCATTGGAGACCCGTTCAGAACGTGAATGAACAGCTTTATACAACTCTGCTTGATCAATTGGAACTTGTTTCTCTTTTTCCTGCATCACAAGCACCATATAGAATGATGAAATTGTAAATTACTTATAAGAAACCTAATAATAACAACTATACCAATAAACAAACTAATTAAGTACTATGTACCAACTCGTGAGCATGACGTGCAAAGCTTTTAGATCCTGTAGTGTGCAGCGACGACTGGAGTGATCGACTTTGTTTTCCAGCTTGACTTCGATGCTAAATTAATACTAATACATTAGAAATTAATAATAAGTTATATTCATGAAATCCATAATACAAAGAAGTAATGTCACACACGTCCTGCATCAGAATACCAGAAGTCGACTAAGTTGCAAAATTACTCAAAATTAACGTCTTTTGGAGCATTACTCTTCACATGTTGAGGCGTAAAGGCCTCATTGAAAAATTGATGCTTCAAAGTACATTTATAGTTCCTCAATTTTTCTCCCAAATCTTTGAGGAACCAATACTTCACTTTATCCCCCAATGGACCCTCGGAGATTGTAAATCGCTTATGCAAAATATACCTAAAGAGTTAAGTGCGTCAATTATTAAACTTATATAAGTGCATTTCAAATACTATGAATAAAATTATGTATACCATCATTATACTCCAACAATCCTCCTTTATTGCCGCAGAGACTCTATGCCAATCTACGACATTTAGGGGGATTTGATTAGGAACATAGGCAACGTAACACGTGAATTTGGAAAAAATGCTTCGAAGTACCTAGAGGCTGTCCATTCTCATTGAACTGCGTGGGAAGCGCCATTCGTCCTCTTTTAGATTCCACACATCAGTCAAGCACGTCCCACCACGCGCTTTATGAACTCAAGCATTATCTGCACATTTAACACGAGGGTACCGTAGGTTGCAGAGATGGTGGCGTAGCTTACTGCGAAGGTGGCATAGCCTGCTGTGATGAAGATGATATTGTCTTGAACCTCATCACAAGAAACTGTAGTAATTGATAATCGAGAATCAAAATACCATTGACTATATTCTAGACCCATTTCTTTGCATTTCTTTTACTGAATTTTTATGTTAGCTTACTAACACTTTCAAATTTGATTTAGTCATGCATGATAGTGATTTCAATGTAAAATTCAACCCTAAAACAAAAGATATGCTTAAGCTATGTATCATTAAACAAACTTTAAACATTAAACAACACAAACCTTATCCTCAAATCTTCAACAAAAATCACAGAACCAATAACAGATAACAGTTATCCCTCCAATCTCCAATAAACTCCATAGAACCAACAACAAGAATTAGTTAGCCCTTCCCTCTGCCTTCCAATAAAAACCACAAACTCCAATCTCCACATAAACCAAGAAACAATAGTAATAGTAATTGATATTCAAGAATCAAAATACCACTGACCAATTCCAAAGCAATTCTTTATCAGCAGCTCACCTATCAACCCTCAATTAGGAACAATAACCAAATTTGAAAATGTATTCGAATTAGTTTCTAAGCTTCAAAAAAAGCACACAAAATATTGTATGAACTTGTTTCTCCAAGAGGGACATCAAGGTATTAGTATAGCTTAGATGTAAACTCCCAAGCATGTGGAGTCAGAAAAGCAACTAGCAAACAAGGCAAAATTATTATAAATGATACATACAATGAGAAACTCTATATACTCTGAACATGTTTGTCTTCACTTAGATTTTAGTTTGGTAGATAATTGAGGTAAACAAGATAAAAATTACCTATCTTTTCTTATTTAGCAAAACAATGTTGGTTATGAAGAACTCAAAAATCAATAACATTTGAGCCTAAGAAATGTAGATCTATATGTTAATTAGGCAATGACTGGATGTACACTAGATTAAGAAGAACAAGCAAGTCATGTTTCCTATACTTTTACAGAATATTTATATATACGTACTAAGATTTTATTTTTAATTGTCTCATTTAGCAATTAAATTAAGCACAAACCACAACTAGTTTCTTAGGTACAACCACAAATAGATTCTTAGGTTCAGCCACGATAATTATGTTTCTCAAATGTCCATAATGAACAGAACTGAAATGACATAAATCCAACGACATGGAAAAACTTGCCACAAATACCAAAAGACCCGGACTCGAATACAGTTTTTATTTCTTCGCATTGCTTTTACCTCCACCTGAGGTGTCCCTTCCCCCCGACTGCGTGACCGTCTTTGCAGTATTCTCTTGTAGCGCCTTTGCGTCCCTGCCCACACAAACCACAACCAATGACAAAAACTTATAAATATCTTCGAAACAAAAATTTGGCAATATTATTACAAAATTTGAAAAACTAAAAATTAAAAAAAACACTTTGAATTAAATGGTGAGTTTTTTTGTGAACTCCCCCTTCCCTCAAAATGGTGAGTTTCTCACAACTCCCCCCCTCAAACCACTGAGTTTCTCCCCTCATAAAGTACCCTTCCCGAACACCCCCCACACACTTTTGAAAAATCTCTAAGTCCTCTTCATTGTCGATAGCCCTAGCTCTTCGTCTCTCTCTCTCTCTAAGTCTCCCTTTGAAAAATCTCTCACTCTATCTCTTATTGTAACGCCTCGGGCCCAAACTCCATACGGATAGATTTCCGCACAAAATAAATATTTTTTACCCTGACTTATTATTTATCTAGACCCCAATATTTCAAAACTAATTTTTGTACAACCTTAGTAAAATAGTCATAAACCGTAAAAATTCCAAAAATATCAATCCGAGCCCTAAAATTTACATTAGCATATCCGATATTTTCAATATCGATGAAGATCTCCCAAAATAAAACAATATTGAATTCCTCAACATTAATCTCCAAAAGTATTCTTGCAAAACACGCATTCAAAACACAAATATATCTGAAGCTCCTCAAACTTTTTTAATTCTGCCAACTTTGAAAAATTTGAGAACATTGGGTGAGCTACGACTAGCTCAGCAGTAAGTAGTAAGTCAATGAGGGTTGGGGAAAAGAAAATTTTATCACAATAACCGAAATCCAAAATAAAACAATGTGAGCCATACCAAATCCAAAAATACAAGTTTGTAACAAAAATATCCAAGGCCGCGCAATATAGGGAAATCACCAATGGTCATACAGACCTCCAAATATCAGGCCACAAAGACCCGCAAATACCACAAGGGGTATCAAATTGGCCACACAAAACACAGAGATATATCACCAGTGTAAGGACAATTTTCACAGTATGCTCACCAAAACAAGTTATAAATATTTCAATTGAGTTTCACAAAAATCACAACAATCTCATTTTACTCAAAATTTGTTCAGTTCTCCAAATAATACATCAAAACCATATAAAATACGGTACACATTTAAAAATCTCATTGAAGAACCACTTACCTCGAACGCTTAACCAATATTTAAAATTTCTCTAATAATTGCTTAACAATCTCTTGGAACCTAGTAGCACCACCTCAATTCAAATTTTGGTCTCCAATATACATTCTCTGCGACCATTTATTAACCTCAATCTCTTCAAATTTTAAAATTCAAACATACCTCTATCCATCACTTTTAAATTCAAACATAAGATCTTTATCCATATCTTTCAAATTCAAATATAAGAATAATCTTTATCCATATCTTAACCTTTAAATTCAAATCCAAGATCAAATCTCTATTCAAACCTTTAAATTCAAATATAGATCATATCTCCATATCAACACCTTTAAATTAAAAAATACGATTCAATCTCTATCCAAAAATCAAACATAGGATTAAGCACTATCTCTTTGTATAAAATTCGAATTACTCACTTACACCTTTTTCGAGACGGAGTATTACACTTACCCTTGATCACCCCAAGACGGACCCCTCTCTGAGTCCCCCCTCTCTCTATCTCTCGCCCTCTCGCTCCCTCATTCTTTCTTGCCTAATCGATTTCGAGGCACGTCGTGATTCGTCTCTCTGATCTTTAAATTGGCTTCCGTTTGGAACGGTGACCTTTGGCTTGACCCCTGAACAATGCCGGGAGAGGTAATGTCCCATCTCTCTTTACTTCCTCTTTCGTTTTCCTAAAAATTAGTTGTAAATTGTAATAGTATTTAAAAATCTTTATACTTAGTATTAAATACATAGCTATTTACATTTTTTTTATAATTAGTATAATAATATTAAGGGAAATTGGCATTTTTGTCCCTAGGTTTTGGGCACTTTTTCATTTTAGTCCTTCAGTTTCAACTTTCAAATTTTTAGTCCTTGAGTTTTCTTGTTTTGACGAAATGGTCCTTCCATCAGTCTGCAGTCCATATGCTTAACGTCACATGTAGCGGTCGACCGAGTATATGTGTTAAAAGTGAGCGGTCGACCGCTTCAAAATTGCTGACGTGTCAAAGAGCTCAAGGACCATTTCGTTAAACAATGAAAACTCAAGGACTAAAAATTTGAAAGTTGAAACTGAAGGACTAAAATGAAAAGTGCCCAAAACCTAGGGACTAAAAAGTGAATTTCCCTAATATTAATTAAAATAGGTTAGGAGCAAGAATATATAATACTTATAATTTAAAAGTATGTGTTTATTATATAATTGATATGTGCTAATTAACCTAATTACTTTATTTGTATGTACCTACATAATTTAAACCCCCAATCTTAACAGTAAAATCTTAATTTATAGTATTAATTACAAGTTTTTTTTAGTTATTTGATGGTACAATTTGTCAAAGCTTTAAGTATGATGATATACAATGGGTGATAATTAGTTGGAGCGCATCATGTAGTTCTTTAGAATTCAAGGTTCACTTCCATGATAAGACATAGACTTTAGTCTGTGGTATATATATTATCCTCGTGGTCATGAGAAAAAGCACACAAGATTCTTCTTAAGTGCCATATCACCTCCCGGATAAAAGTAAATTAAAAAATCACCTTCTCTTTAACTTTTTGTTAATGAGTACCTTATCACTTTCAACTCAAGAATTATCTTAATTAACTTTACTACTTGGACCATCACATCTAGCCTTCCAGACCTCCACTTCCGTTTTCTTTCTATCTCCGATCTCTCGTGACCCCTCTCTTTCTCTCTTCTATTTGTCTCATTTTCTTTTTTTTTTCTTAAATGAAGGATGTTTTGCCTCCTTGTACGTCAAGGCCCTGGAAGTCATTTAGTTGTTGGAGAGATTAATTTTTAATATATGTTTTTTCCTTTTCTATGACATGAAGGCACTACCAATTTTACATCAAGCAATACTAGCTCCTGACTTACCGGTAAAAGCAAGACTCATAGATGATACAAAGATTAACTCATCAATATCTCATTGAAAGAGGATTTGCATAAGGACAACTACTACTTGCCATATTTCATAATTAATTATTAGAGGCAATCCCGAAAACAGCTGGATCGATCGAAATATATTCATATAGCTATATATAATTACCATTTAAATGACAATAAAACAAAGATGCTATATTTCGATGATCCATTAGTTAATAAGTTCAACCAATGTTCGATTTTTCTTTATTTGTTATCTGACAAATGTTGAATTTTGAAATATTTCATTCCTTTTAGAATTCTTTTAGAAATAGAACTCAACCAACTCTATAAATACATATAGATCGATCAAGAAAATTTGAGGAGAACATTTCAAGCTTTATTCAATTTCAAGCCTCCTCCCTAGATAGAGAAAATTCTTCAGAGATCTCTGCTCATAAACAGTTCAGATTTTGTCCAATTATCTAGTTTCAATCACCATT
The DNA here is from genome assembly GCA_963930655.1 of Myrica gale. Lineage (NCBI taxonomy): Eukaryota > Viridiplantae > Streptophyta > Magnoliopsida > Fagales > Myricaceae > Myrica > Myrica gale. Next base: position 19,744,983 of record OZ005615.1, read on the forward strand.
GAAACCAATCTTCTTGTGGGAGTTTGGCTGCCGGAGTTTCCGGTGTTGAAGAACAAGGACGTTTATGAAGAGTTCATAAGAAGAACCTCAGAGAGCTGAGGGTTAACCGCAGGAAGCGTGTCTAGGTTGGATTACTTAGATTATTACATCGGGGTAGTCAGAGTCAAGCAACTGGATGTTGCCCATGTTTGAATCACCGTTGTAAGGTTTTACTTCTTAGTGATTTTTTGGTGACTGCTAGCCGGAGTGGTTTTTCTTTTGAAATGTAAGTTCAAAGGTTTTCCACTTCGTCAACAAAATCCTTGTCTAGTGTGATTGATATTTATTTTATTATTCTGCTGCATATATATTTTGTTGATTGATTATTCAGATCTAGACTCAACAATTTTAGGACTTGTTCTAAAATTTTTATTGAATTTTTAAATAGTGGGGAAACACCTATTCTATCCTTATAGGTGTTAATATCTAAACAAGATTTTTCATAGATGAACCTGAATCCTGATATTTTTGTTCCTTCTCTCATGGCGTACGGCGTCAACGTTTGCTGCATATATAGACGTGCCTAATTGCTGTCATGTATGCCGGACATTATATTCTTTGTAGCATATTGTCCAGGCTTATAACCTCCTCTGGCCCACTACGATGAGTCAAGACCTAATCTTCCAGGATTCTTATTGAACGGGTGCCGGTCGAATTCTGCCCTATTGTAACTTTTCTCGAACAAGCAACTGCATGCATGGAATCGAATTCAAGATTCAGCGATTTTGGGTCAAGCTAGCAGTGCATGATTAAAGAAAAGTTGCGATGTGCTTGCCAAGGTCTGATCGAGGGAGGTTTTATACTGATCTGTAGTGATATATACGAGTGAGTGCCGTACACGTACGTGCAACAATGAGTAGGTTCTTCCCTTAGCACTTCAATTGGAATGAGAAAAGGACTTCCATAAGTTAACCAGTACCATACGTAGCTAGAAATAGTGATGCATTTATACTACTTGCTCAAAAAGTTCATATAAATACGAAACAAATGTAAATTTGGTGATCTAAACAAAATGCTGCTCACATTCACTGGAGAACTCCATGATGAGGACGGTGCCTTGCAGTTGGAGTGGAGAAAACATTGTTACTGACATTCTCTATATGCGAAATACAGTAGGAAAATATCCTAGAAAATGATACTTAAAAAGAATGTGCAAAGACTAGGCGACATATATAATGTTCAAGCAATCATAGCATGTCTTGAACCCACCTAATGTGATACTATGTATAAATTCTCACTTATATAAAGAAAATTTAGCCAATGAATCAAATATGTTATGTTAGAGTTTCACAATATAACATATATAGATATTACTCAACCTTAAAACTTACGTCTTTAAATTAATTTAGACTTATTAATTATGCTATATTAACCACCCACACTTTGACTTAATTATTTTCAACGTTTGTAACTTTTACATATGCATATTCAACAAACAATTATCACTTTCTCAAGAATGAAGATAGCCGTACTGGGCATCTCTGGCGGCATCTCTTCTGTAGATTGGAATCAGTACTTGAGGAAGTAAACCCACTTTGGTGCTGAAGATTTTCTGTTAATTACTACATCAAAGCCAGGTACATCTTTAACAATCTGACCGGCCACCAGGCATCTACCAGCTATAATGAAAGCCTAAAAGGAGATTATCACCCATAATGTAGTGATAACCGGGATTTAGGATACTTGTACTTTTCATCGTACTGATGAGCATCTAAGCAGCGGACACCTACCCCATATAATTGATAATATATAAGAATATCTTCAAGAGATATCATTGTCATTGATTGACATCTCCTCACCGAGCCAGGTCAGGCATGAGCCAAACACTCGAGAAGAAGGAAGATTGGGTAATCGACACGTATAGTGTGCTCCAAACCCATAGGACGTACTTTGCATTCTTTCCTTGCATGATTGTCCACCTTGAATGGACGGTTTATCCCAGAAAAAGCAACACAAAACGTAGAAATCCTGCTGAAGTCGTGGCAAGAGCTTTCTAGGTACTGTGTTATAGCATGTGAGTGGGAATAGTAAATTAAGACAGAAATGACACGGAGAAAGACCAACGTCGACGTACGTACTGAATCATGAGATTCTCTTTACATTGTATTCCGACAGACCTGTTTCCGTGCTTGGGGGAAAGAAAACAAGAAAGAACAGAATTGTTTCCGTGAACACAAATGCGTATATATGTGATTGGACTGCGACAATATTTTCTCAGGTGGATAATTGAGTGTCAGTGCTTGCTTTTGGATCACGTGTAACACGTAGTTAGTAGGTTATAAGGCTGACAGAATAGAAACCTACGAACAAACGTCTCTTGGCCAAATCTCGATCGGTGACTCGTGATATATGCCAAAATATAAATTATTGGTGGATTGTTTTTCATGATTTACTGTCTTAATTAGACAGCATATCTGGTAAAAAGATTGAGATATTCTCTAATTTACTGTCTAAATTAAAGAATTCACACTAGGATAATGACGTGTTTATATCTCTTGAAATTAGACCATCAAATTCAGATACTAAATTTTCGGTCCATTACATAACGTCTTTTACATACTTTAAGTCTTTCTCCCCTTTTTTAAGTGAATGTAACACACATACACATACAGGGGCGGACCCAGGCCCGGGCGAACCTGGGCGGCCGCCCGGGGTCCGCCCCTAAAAAAAAAATTCATGTATATTCTTTTCATCAAGTATTTCTTTTTTATTATACGAGAGCAGTTGACAAGCGTACATTACTCTTTGTTTTTCTTTTCCTCTTAACAAGCACAAAAAAAGGGCCAGAAGAGGACGATTGCACCCCTGGCCGTAAAAAATAGTTGCGCGATATACGGTTGTGGGGTAAAAATAGTTGTAAAACTTGAAGAAAAAACAGAAGATTTGCTATCTAGCACGCTTTATTACAAATTCCAAAACATATATCCTTAAATACCCTTTTTTTTTTGTAACGTGCCCCTTTGATTAAAATCCTGGCCTCGAGATGGAATGAAAACAAGTCACTCACTACACATTTATGGTCAAACTTCATATGTAAGGCTACAACAATGGTTATTTCTACGAATTTTTACACTTATATAGCATTTGGCAAACCAAAATTTTAACTCCTAAAATTTTATCATCATTATACAAATTTCTTTCTCTTTACTTTTTCATAAACTTTTTTCTACTAACTATATATATTTGTGCATTTGTCTCCTAATTGAACCCTCATAATAAAATAATTATAATATAATCTGTCAATTAAAATTAGTAGGAGAAGAGTAAATGCCACTTTTATTGTAACTAAAATAATTAAGGTTTTTTAGTAGATCGGTCTTAATGAGCTCTTAAGTCTGGTACTCCAATACATTAAAAATATCGCAAGCCATTCATGACCTTACATGTAAATGCATAAGTTGTTTTGTGATACAAATCAACCCCACTGTCTCCCGGGGAGGACCCAGGCCCGGGCAAAAATCAAGAAACTAGTCTCGCACGGCCTGGTGATACTCGTTGATTATTATATCTCGTTTCAATACTTTAGACCATTTAGTCTTTCTTTCTTTATTTATTGGTTTTTAATTCTTATAACATTGTAGGTGACACTCGTTAGGGTTCATACTACACCACAGTACTGCGTCTCTTTACTATGTGGTCAGCAGTGTTGGACGTTCTTGAAAACATAAATGAGGATGATATTTGCCCAAAACAAAGAGCCATGACTAGGAGCTTGATGGATAAGATGCAAAGTTATGAATTTGCATTCACTATGCATTTGTTGAAGAAAATAATGGGAATTACAAATGATTTGTCACAGACCTTACAGCGAAAGGATCAAAATATTGTTAATGTTATTGGTTTAGTTGGAGTTGTGAGAGAACGGTTGCAAGAGTTGAGGGAGGAAGGATGAGATAAATTTTTGGAACAAGTCAAAACATTTTGTCTGAATAATTTTATCAATGTGCCCAATATGGAAGACATTATACCAACTCGCGGTCATTCGATGCGTGGAGGGCAGAAAATTACTTATTTGCATTATTTTCGTGTGGAAGTCTTTTGCCAGGTTATTGATTTGATTGCTCAGGATATGAATAATCGTTTCACAGAAACAAGTATGAAGTTACTTCATTGCATAACATGTTTTGATCCAAGGGACTCATTCTCAGCATTTGATCTTAATAGATTATGTCGTCTTGCTGAATTTTACCCAAAAGATTTCTCAACAATTGATCGTGTGGTACTTAGAGATCAGCTTGACACCTACATTAGAGATGTTAGAAGAACTAATGTTTTTTCTGGGCTTCAAGATATTGGAGCTCTTACTGTGCAGATGGTTGAGACCAGAAAGAATATTTTGTATCCATTGATTTATCTTCTTATTACGTTGGCATTGGTCTTACCGGTTGCGACAGCAACCGTTGAGAGAGTGTTCTCTGCGATGAAAATTATCAAGACTGATTTGCGTAATAGGATGAGAGATGATTGGATGAATGATTGCATGATAGTGTACATCGAGCAGGAAATTTTTGAAACTATTGAGAACGAAGTCATTTTGCAATGTTTTCAGAAGATGCACAACCGTAGGATCCAATTGTCCCCTCTCAGTCATAGTACATAGTACGGTATGTGTAATTCAATATTTTTAGTCTTTAATGTTTTGATATTGTAACTCTAAGACAATTTTTTACATTACGTATGGAAAAAAAATCAGTCATTTTACTTTAAAAGTTCGTCCGGGTTGGTTTTCATTCCTGGTTCCGCCACTGTACACACACACACACACACACACACATATATATATATATATATATGTGAGAATGATATAATCAGTATAGAACATGAAAAAGTCTAGAGGACGGGCGAAAAATCTAAACAGACCCAATCGGATCTAATGATCTAATAAATTGTAAGTTTAAGATCATCATTTAATTTTATGATGTATGAGAGGATTTTATCTCTCTTTTAAGTAAATTATTGTAAAATCAGATATTGTAAAATATGATGTTAATGTAATCCTAAGGTATGCGATATGATTTAATTTATGTTTATTTTTTTCAGTACTTATAGCTTGCACAAATATTTTTCAATTATATTCTCTTAGGATGGGGAGGAAAATTGGTATATACTCAATTCGGCTTGCATTTAATCGGAGGAGACATATGGGACTAAGCTGGCCGGAGTGCATTGACTAGACTATGGAGCACATATACTTAAGCCTCTCCCGGCCTAAGCCTTAGTTCAATTGCAGGTAGTTATGCCGGTAAACAGGGACAGATCAACATTTTTGGGCCATACGCATTTAAAAAAAAAATTGAGGCATTTTAATTGAAAAAATAAAAAATAAAACTATTCCTTTAGATACAAAATTACTAATTAAACTTTTATATTCAAGTTTAGACTACTTTCGATATATAAAATTGCTAAACTTTTAATCTATTTTGAGACATAGTTGTTAGTAAATCATTTTTATAATCTTTAGTTTTGAAAAAAAATTCTTTTTTACATATGCAATTATAACAGGTATGGTAAGTTTTTCAATATGCAATAAAATCATTTGAAAAACAACCTAGTTCTTTTATTAGATTAAGTATTTCAATTGGAGTATTAGTTTCTATTTTTTCTAACTTATTTTAAAACTTTTAATTCCGAAAATAAATCAAAACCATCAATATCAGAATGCATGTCATGTTTAAGAAAATTTTCAAAATCGAGACATTTTGTTTCTAAAGCGCAATCATTAAAACATCTTGAGCATAATTGAAATATAAATTCACTAGATTTCTTGAAGCAGCAACAACCAACCAATTGCTTTGTGATTATTTGTACCAAATTTTCAAAAAAGTGTCTTAAAACCTAAAAGACGCATGCAAAATATACGGTTCTTGTATATATATATATATATATACACGTGTGTGTTTTATTTTTGGGACGATAAAAGACAGAAAAATGATCAGAATGTGAATTAGAATATTCTTTTGACAATAATGTGTCGAATTTGGTGTTGTATAGTCTATGCTCACGTGTGACCAGTTAAAGAACTTGGTTATAAATGGTTGGAAGCTATGGGTGGGTCCTTCTTCGATCGGGTCTTCTCGTATCCGAAGACTCTCGAAATGGACCACCAGGATCGTGACAAGTTTTGAATCCAGCTAGCTCTGATGGCGACAGTGTCTCTCCAAATTGTCCAGAAAATGACCACAACAATCTCCAGACGACGAACACCGAACACCATATCAGAAGTGGAAGCCTAACAGGGTCCGCCTGAGCCCAGACTGGTGGTGGATTTGCAGTATCGGGAGAGTTCCACGTCTGCCCTAGTTCTTTCCCTAACGCCGACACAAATGGGGCCCATAAGAATCGGAGGCCCCATTCGAGCCGTGGTCATGTTGAAGATCTTAGAATCTCCATCGGAGTGAGCTGGATGCAACTACGGCGTGCTTGCACCCGAGCTGAGGTCCTCCCCCACCAAAGATTCCATTAGCCTTTTGGTTCCCCACGAAGAATATATATTAACTGTCCATCATAGTGCAAGTAAATTTTAAATGAAAAAATTTCTTTTCCTAATAAGTTTTTGCCCAGTAAATCAAAAGAATGCAAAATATAGTAATTAACGATGCAGCTCACCAACCATAAATCCATTTTTTGGACTCGCAAATTAAGTAGCTTAGATATATAATTGAGATATATAGCACTATCCAGTATCCATGCGATCTATTAGAAAAATGTCTCTTCATGGGACTATATATTAACCTTTTGCCTTTGCCTTTATTGCAAGAGAATTGAAGATTAGCTTTGAAGAGTTTATGGATGCAGCCTCGATTTGATGTCCAACTCAAAAAATCTAAAAGATATAGAGTATGCTGATCAATTTTAATTCCAATGTGCATGCAGTACCCTCTAAGATTTAAAATATCTAGATCAGCCTCTCTATTTATTAAATAGAATTAATGCCCTTAATAATTATAGAACTACGAACAGTTTGATTGCAGTGTACTAAATCCTATTTTATCTACTGAGTCATATATTTTTTTGGTCTTTTGATTTGACGGCCATTTCTCATCTTTTTAAGCTTGTTTGATCCAATGGTTGGATTTTGGCCGATCTTCTAGATCGGGATGGTTACTTCTTCAAACCATGATTAATTGAGGATTAAACATGTGGTTAGCTAGAGAACCCAGGACTACTCACATGTGGTTTTCCAACTGTTCTTGTCAACACTTTTCAGTGCATTTTCATATAAGAAACTATCAAATATTCGGGGTTGTTCTTTGTTTTGTGCAATGCAGTTGAGTATACTATTTTAATCCGGACTCCATTGTATTCTAGAGTGAATTTGCTTTAACCCAAAAAATTAAAGAAATTTTTCTTTGACCCAATGCACTCAAATTGGTGGGAGCAAATATAATTTAAAGAAGACATTTTGCACCCTTATCTATTATTTTTGTTGCATTGCACCCACTAACTATTGGTTTCAAATACTTTGAACCCTCCGTTAAAATATTATGAGACAAAGTTTTCATTTTGCACGTTAAAAAAATTATTTTTCTAAAATTTTTAAGGGAGGGTACAAAGTGTCTGAAATCAATAGTTGGTGAGTCAATGTGACAAAAATAATAGATTGAGGTGCAAAGTGCACCAAGATCTCCATAGTTGGAGGGTGCAAAGTGTATTTTTTTTCTAAGCTAAAAGGATGGAAGGGGGTGACCATGCATGACCAACTCCCCTAGGGCATGACCATAGAGGCTCCCCACCCGCTATACCATGTTCGGATTAAGCCATGACTACTAACCGGGAGGTTTAGACCGTTACCACAACCCCACGAAAGTGCAACAAACCTTGGTCGTGGGAGGGATCGATCCAAGGACCGCCATCCCCCTAGCCCATTCCAAGCGAACGCCAAGACCAGTTGAGCCACCAGTTCCGTGGTAGTCGGGTGCAAAGTGTATTTATCCTTTAAAATAACTTTATCTGGAGTTTAATATTTTCAAATAAATTTTTATGGGCATCAATAAGATGGTCTTAGACTCTTAGTAGACAAATTATACATTGTTACTGCATAGTGCATATTGCCAAGTAGGACTCATGTAAAAAGACTAACTATTGGAGAAGACTTAATATCCTAGTCAGTTTTTAATTCATTAAGGGAGGCCTTCCCTTGAGTACTAGTATTGCATGCAGCTGCATCTACCACATGTAAAGATTAGCAAAAGACTCGCAACAATGGTAATTTGGTGGTAGTTAGGACGGGGGCGAATTCGACTCGTCTTAATTATATTACGTGAAAATTTAACTAAAATATAATTTGGAGGCAAAACAAGTTACACAAGAATTTTAGCGATACAATTTTTGTGGTATTGACTTTTAACAAATCAGTTTTTAGGGTACAATTTTGAACGGATCAATTCATGTGGTCTATTTTTTAGACATATACGAGTCATTTCGTCCAAGAAACTTATTCGACTAACAAGAATGAGATCTCGGATAGGCTAATTTTTGGAGGACGAAAGGATCCATATGTTTGTAAAATGGACCACAGGGATTGGCCTATTTAAAATTGTACCAAGGGATTAATTTTTTAAAAATCAAAACCATATGAACTGTATCGGTGATTAAGTCTTTTAAAAAACGTGAGATTAAGTCCCTAAACTCAACCTACGAGAGGGTCCCTTTGAAGAAATTAAACTATGGTTTAATTTTTTTTTCTTCTTGTTATGGCTTTAGCTTGCAGTCTCACAATAGGCAATATTCCTTAACAATATAGGGAATTAAAATTATGATCGAGATCTAAGATACCACACCAATTTGGACATCAAATTTTCAAGTTGCAAATTAATGAAAAATTTGTTCGGAAGTTATATAATGTTTTTATTTCAGATAAAAAAATACACAAGAAGAAGAAGAAGAAGAAGTTGAAATTAGTCTGAGTTAACTGCCCGGCTGATCATCAAGCAATCCCACGCATGGAGTAGCTAGAGCTATTGATCTGATCTGTACGTCTTTTCTTGGTTGTCCCTTATGACTAAATCTGGAAAACAATCTTGTGATGTAACAATTAATTAAAACGTGAAAACGATATGACCTGGACATAACTTCATTTCTTGGTTGTCTTCCTTGCGGCCTCCTCTACCCTGCAGTGATGAAGATTTTCAAAGTCCATAGAAATTGTTTAATTTCTTTCTTGTTTCTTGGTAAGGAATTAAAGAGGTCGGTGTGTCTTTTTTATTACCTGTCCCAACTACAAAAGAAAGGTAGGTTTCCCGTTTCCCTATCATTTAAACTCCTCCTAGAAATGTCTGTTTTTTGAGCCCAGATTGTCCACCTGATTTGATTTGCAAATTACAGCAAACAGTTTTTTTGGAATTCCTTAATTTCTCACTCCACGTACGTACGGACTTCAATTTTGTCTATCTGCATTTTCTCGTAGAGTCGAGAACATAAAGTTAGGTGCCGTTATTTTTGACACGTCAAACAACGCCCGAGTCCGTACCAAATTAACCAATTGGAGAAGCACAAATGGATCGACCGACCGACCGACCGACCGACTCGGAGTACTATTTAAACTCATATAAATATGAGCAACCCATAAACAGGTTAAGCATATTGAAATTGAGAACAAAGAAATGTCACCGTAATTTACGCCTTGGAGACTTCAAATTACTAATTTTGATATATTGAGTGTTTAAATTATTAAAATTTATTAATATCCACACTGTCATAAAATCTAATTAACTGTATATATTATGTCACGTAGCCTGGTTTTTTACATATTTCAATGGTAGGATCTCACTGGAGATCGGACATTGATGTATTTTGATAGTTTTAAAGTTAAATATGATGAAATTCATAACTCATAAGGATAAATTATAATTTGGTGATACTTCCGAGATTATAAGTAGTGGAGATTCCTAAGAGATGAATATATATGTGGTTAATCATGGCATATATATGTATGTCTTTTTTTGGATCTTAATTTTTTTTTGAGCCCATCCCTGTTTTATGGCCATAATTGCATTTCCTTGATTTTTGAGTATCTATTATGTTTAATCACATTGTATTTATCAAGTATTGATTTTAGATACTTTGCACTCTTCGTTAAAATTTTCCGTTAATTTGGACGAAAATTTATTTTTTGGTCTCCACAATTACAATTTTACCCTCATATCGGCAAAAAAAAAGTAGACAAAATTATCATTTCACACTTTAAAAAAAAATTTCGTCTAAATTAACTGAAAAATTGTAAGAAAGCGTGTAAATTTTCTAAAATTAATAATCAATATAATAAATAATAAATTGAGGTGGCTAGTGTTTTAACCCTTAATAAAAAAAAACAATGGCGCCGGCTCGTGACGGAGGCGCTAAATGAATCTAGTTGTTTTTGCTAATGGCCTTCTGTAACGTGAATATTTGAATCGAAAAAATAGCCTTTTGAGATACGATCCGAGTCTCCGGTGAGTAATTTACTGGATATACATGTATTGCATGCATTGGCAAGATATAGTTTGTCTCTTCAAAAGCCAATTGACGCGTAGGTCACATGTTAGTAATCTTAAGGAAATCTGAGTGGGTTTGAGGACGGATTACAAGTATATACATAAGACGTGGACGAGATTAAAGGAGAAGCATCTCCGAGAATTTTTTAGAACAAAATTTTTAAACCTTACTTTCAAATTGGAAAAATTGCTTTCTGGGAATTCGAATATTGACATTTATCTCTCGTCTTGTCTTTATCTGCACTTCCCTTCTATATAAACCTCCTCATTTCTCCCTCTTGAGTGACTCAAAAGTTTACAAGATATCATATTCTGCACTTCGTAACAAAGGAGACAAGCCAAGTCATCTGGCTCATATAGCTAGAAGCGGCGAGGGGAGGGAGAGATGAGCGGAACTTTTGTCTATGTTTTTGTGTTTCTCTTTGGTCTACTCTCATATGTTTATCTAAGACGGGACAAGAAAGAACCTCAGGAGAAAGCTAAGCTTCCGCCTGGATCAATGGGTTGGCCATTCACTGGAGAGACTCTTCAGCTGTATTCTCAAGACCCAAATGTTTTCTTTGCAGCCAAACAGAAAAGGTTGCTGCTCTTAGTTTTTTTCCTTCCTTCCTTTTGAGATCACCTTCTGTCCGTTACTTTTTAACGGGAGTTTGATCGTGTTGGAGATGCTGTTTCAGGTACGGAGAAATATTCAAGACTCATATTCTTGGATGCCCTTGTGTCATGCTGGCAAGCCCTGAGGCTGCCAGGTTTGTGTTGGTGACAGAGGCTCATTTGTTCAAACCGACGTACCCCAAAAGCAAAGAGCGTCTTATTGGACCTTCAGCGCTATTTTTCCACCAAGGGGACTACCATACTCGTCTAAGAAAGCTGGTACAGGGATCCTTGTCCCTTGATGCAATTCGGAACTTGGTGGAGGGTATCGAAGCCACAGCAGCCTCTTCCTTGGAGTCATGGGGAGGCGGTCATGTGGTTAACGTTTTCAGTGAAATGAAGAAGGTTTTAGTTTAACTCAATGTTTTCATAAAAAGATTGTTCCAATTATGGTACTTCTGCACTCACACACCTTTGACACTGCCATTTTTGCTGTTCTTAATATTGTCAATCATTTAATGGTTCGTTTGGAATCATATATCCAAAAGGGGTCTGTCAAACGTACTGTTCAAGCTTCTTCCAGCATATGCTATATAGTTTAATGCTTATGAATAATTGGTTCATCTTGGAACAATTGCAGTTCTCATTTGAGGTCGGTATACTTGCCATTTTTGGCCATCTGGACGCTCATTATAGAGAGGAGCTGAAGAGGAATTACTGTACGGTAGACAAAGGTTACAATTCCTTCCCTACGAAAATTCCAGGAACTCCCTACAAGAATGCGGTACAGGTAAGCAAAATAGCCAAAAGTTCAGCACTCCATTCGATTGAACTTAATCATATCTATGACATACAAGGTATACGAAGAGTATCTCCAATTGACTGACTTTTTCTCTTCCTCTGTTTTTTTCGATCTCTGTAGGCAAGAAAGAGGCTCACTAAGATTCTCAGTGACATCATTTGCGAGAGGAAGGAGAAGAAATCTCTTGAAAAGGATCTGTTGGGTTTTCTATTGAACTCCAAAGATGAAAAGGGAGAGATCTTAACAGATGATCAAATTGCGGACAACATCATCGGAGTGCTTTTCGCTGCTCGAGACACTACAGCAAGTGTCATGACATGGATTGTCAAGTACCTCCATGACAACCCAAAACTTCTGGAGGCCGTAAAGGTATGATCAGTGAACAGCGCATATAGTCCCCGCGGGTTCTAGAACAAGTCGCTATCACCCCCACCCCTCGTCTTCTTATGTTTGGAGCTCGACATTAATGACTCTAATCCAGTCCTGATGATTTGTGAAAGTGAACTCTTTGCAGGCTGAGCAGAAGGCTATCGGTAGAGCCAATAATGAAAACAATCGGCCATTGAGTTGGAGCCAAACGAGAAGCATGCCAATAAGTTTCAAGGTATGCAGTGTCATTAAATAAGTCATCATGTATCACTTGCTGCTGAAACTTTGGAATGTTTGAGTCAATTATGTTATATTTTTCTCTGTTTTTTTACCAACAAGTAAAAAAGAACGGGGGGTTTTGTTCCTTGGGTGGCTAACAGTGGGGAACCATGGTTTTACTCAGGTTGTATTAGAAAGCTTGAGAATGGCGAGCATTATATCCTTCACCTTCAGAGAAGCAGTTGCTGATGTGGAATATAAGGGTAAGAAGAGCAACTAAAAGTGTTTATTGAAACTCAAAAACGAAATAAAAGAATACTTTCTTAGCAAAAGGGAATGCTATTGTTTACTTGCTTTGGCCAATATGAGCCTTCATTGGCCATAAAGTGCAGTTTGAATGACTTAAAAAAAAAAGATAATCTCTCTGGAATATAAGGGTATGTTTTTCTTGACATTAGGGGGAATGACTGACACTAGGATATGCGACAGGTTACCTAATTCCTAAAGGTTGGAAAGTGATGCCCTTGTTCAGAAACATTCACCACAATCCAGAGTTTTTCTCTGAACCTCAGAGATTTGATCCCTCGAGATTTGAGGTATGACTTTTAACATCGGTACATAACATTAGAACTCATTTAAGATAAATTTTTTGAGTCACTAGCAGCTATATTTCCAGACAGATAAGTGATTCTCATGCTTTTTTGTTTATGTCAATTAAGGTTGCCCCAAAACCCAACACATTTATGCCTTTTGGCAGCGGAGTGCATGCCTGCCCGGGAAATGAACTTGCAAAGCTAGAGATGCTGATTATGATCCACCATTTGGTAACCAAATTCAGGTGTGTTTTGTCTGTACATTTGTTCGATGTTAGAGCAATGCTTTGTTCCTGGTTGAATGGAATGTAGTGTTTCTGTAATAAAGGAAATATGGAAGGAAGGAAGATTTTTTGTGCAACTTGAGAGGAGGATCTTGCTGAGTGTTTTTTTTTAACAGAAGAATTTCTTGACAAGTGCATTTTGTTGGTTATTTGCAGGTGGGAAGTGGTGGGATCCCAAAGTGGGATTCAGTGCAGTCCATTCCCAGTACCTATGCATGGACTCCCAGCCAGATTTTCGAAAGAATCTACCAGCTAGAAAGCAGAAGAATCTATTGGAGTTATTTTAACCAGGATGTCATCCCCTTCTCCAAATTGTAATTCTTGTTGTGTATTTTTTCCCCCAGTAGCCCATCCCCGAACTCGTGGGGATGTTCATTTAGATGCTTCCTTTTCCCTAAATCTTTATCTTGTACTCCTTTTTATGAAGAAAATTTTCTTCTTTCACCCTATCTTTCTCTTCCTCATTTTTTTTGGGAGCAATATGCATGCTTTCTCTACTACCAAGACTAATTATGATCATATATAAGGAGTATTGATTATAGATTAGGGAAGAAAAAAGTTCTGATGAGACCCAAACTTGCCTGTAAGAAAATAAAAGAAAAGGAGTCGAGGAAAACAGAATTGCACCCACCGCACACGATGAGAAGCAATTGACGTGTTTTTAAGCAAATCACTAGTGCCTACCAATGGGCAATGGGACCCAAACTTGCCCTTAAGCTATGCGTAGAGGCCACAAAAAAACCACGTGTTCCCACATTGAATGGCAAAGGGATAATAGATCCGGCTGGCTGGGGGACAGCCTTTAAGATGTGGCTACTGGAGCAGCTTGATATCCCTTTAAAGCTGCTTTACATTCTCTCCACTATTCTTTTTTTTTTTTTGAATTTTCTCCACTGTTCTTGCTTGTGATATTTTGTTGCTTCGAGGACCCACTGTGTCTCGATGGAGGAGGATCTAGTCGCTGTGGTCCGGCACCCACCTTGTGCTTCCTTCCCATTTTGCTTTCCTTGAGCCGTGTTCCACTCAAATCATGAAGAACTCAAATTTCTGGTGTTTTCTAGGGGATGAAGTTCTCGGGGGACGCCAAAGCATCCAAAGATATCGATAGTCGATAGAGAAGCTTTAATACAGTAACAATCAAGTGCTGACGAGCTACAAAAGAAACCACTCAACTGGTAAGTTATGGATTACAGCACAGTGATCATTGTTAATTAATTACAAGAGAAAAAGCTTCCGTACTTTTTGGAAGACAAAAGAACAAGTAAAGAAAGGCAAAAAGGAACACAACTCCCCGTACGATCTTTCTTGTAGGATTTTGGTCTGATGCCCTTCCAACATCTCACGCGTCTGTTGATGCCCAAAGTAATTAGTTGTGTAGCACCAATTGTAATGGATGTCTGTATATCACTCTGTCTTTGAGATCTAATCATAAACCAGTTTGTCTCTGTCGTGTATGAACTCCCCTTGACCCCCACAGTGGGAAAGAAGATTTCCAACTTCATGATTGGTTTTTGACTTCATTGACTATCTCGATTCTCATCCATTAAACAACCTCATCATTGAGCAAAAACGTAAGAGCAAGCACATGTCTACTGGATGGATATTTTGGATTAGATTACAACCATCTTCCACCAGCTTTCCTATATTTCGACAAGTTGAGCGTGACCCTTGAGTGTCGAGTTACAATTCTCCAATTTGGATGTCCTTTAGTTTCAATGGAGAACTCTGCTAAATCGGATAATCTTCATGGATAATTAATTGCATGCAATATATGAGCGTTGAGTCTCTGACATCTACTGTTATAGCAAAATATGAGCTTTTGTTCTTCGTCTTGATCTATAGAAAAAGTCTTTATATATATCTTAAGCACATCAATGGTTTCACTCAACTTAGAATAACCAACTACGCACTTGAGCTCAAAACATGAGCCAGTAAATGTTCAGGAATACAAGAAGGATTAACAACCCCAAAGCAAGAGACAGATAACGCCCACTGGGCAAGAGAATGAGCACAAACATTTTGACTCCTAGGAATCCAGCAAATAGAGCAATCTCGACGCAACATAAAGAAGCCACACAGAATCTCAATTTGATCAGCAATGACAGGACCAGAGACCATTTCAGCATCCAAAATCATCAAGCTAAGACTTTGACAATCAGTTTCAAAATAAAAGAAGACCAACCCATAGACGAAACGATATTAGTAGCAGCAACAAGAACAGAGGATTCTCCAAACAGAGAATTGATGCTTGGGAATTGCTCCGTAAAGTTTTAAGTTATTTCATTAATTTGTTTGTTAGTTTGATCCGTCATAGCTGACTCATTTGTGTATATAAACACTTGTTTCGTTGAATAATATTCACTTACTTTTCCACAATCCAAACTGTGAAATAGTATAAGAGCAATTTAAATGCTTCGGCAAACCTCTCATGATTTCTTATACTCTATTTTCATTTACAAACAAAACATGACATCTCACGTCTCAAATGAACTCAATGATCAACCTTCCCCAACTTCACAACCTCACTCTCCAACAAATCCTCCTCTAAATCCACAACCTCACTCTCCTAACAATCTTGTTCTTTCTTCAAATCCTCATATTTCATTTGCTTCCATGGAAGAGACTCTATCCAATCCTTTATACCTTCACCATGCCAAGAATCCAAGTGCCATTATGGTTTCACAGCCTCTTTTTGGGGCACAAAACTACTCTACATAGAGCCGGTCCATGATCATGGCCCTCACCATCAAGAACAAGCTTGGATTTGTTGTCAAACCAAGCCAGGAAAATTCATCACACTTTGCATGGATAAGATGCAACATGATAATCACTTCTTGGCTAATTAATTTTGTCTCCAAAGATATTGTAGCCTCTGTCATCTACATTGATTCAACACACATTTTTTGAAACGATATTCGAGAACGTTTCACACAATCCAAAAGTCTGCGAATTTTTCATACCAAAAAAAAGTTTGAAACTCTTTCTCAAGATGCTACTTCAGTTAGCAACTACTTTACAAAGCTCGAAATGCATTGGGATGAATTGCAATTATTTTCTTCTATTGATGCATGTATATGTGGTTCGGAATGCAAAGCCACCAAATCAATCATTAATGGACAGGAAAGTGAGTTTGTTCTCCAATTTCTCATGGGACTTGATGAAAAATTCTCATATATTAGAGGACATATTTTATTATCTGATTTACTACCTGCAACTTGGGAGTAATACCATTTCACTATCTGAATCTACTGTCATGGCCCTTAAATATGAAAATAAACAAAATTATGGTGGAAAATTGACCTCTAAACCAGTCTGTACACATTGTGGCAAATCTGGCCATACCATGGACAAGTGCTATAAACTTCATGGCTTTCCAACAGGTTTCAAGTTCACAAGAGGGCGCAATGCACCTATTATCAACTTTGCTCACAATACTAGTCTTGATCAAGACATCAACTCAACTTTCGGGTTATCAATCATACAAGAGCAATGTCATAGCTTAATTTCATCTCTTCAACAACAGAATTTGATGTCCTCAAATCCTACTTCATCTTTGGTTAATCATGTGTCTATCTCTTCAACACCTAATTCACCTCTTGTACCTAATTTCTTAGGTAATCTTTCATCTGCTCATCATATTTCTTTTTCAAAACAGTGTCAAACCAACTCACACTCTTAGATCCTTAACACTGGTGCTATCGATCATATGATTGGTTCCCTTGCTCTCTTAACCACCATTATTTCTACGGTACACCTCAAAATCAAATTACCAAACAATCATTTTGTCATTGCCACTCATATTGGCACAGTAAACTTCAATGATAGCCTTATTCATACAAATGTCCTGTTTGTTCCAAATTTCACTATCAACCTCATCTTAGCAAGTAAATTAACTCTTGAGCTATCTTATTGTCTCACTTTTCTTTATGACCATTGTTATATTCAAACCCTTACTCAATAGAAGACGATTGGATTTGCCAAAAATTTTCAGGGCCTCTATCAACTATTACAGCCAACCACATGTTCTCTTGATTCTCGACAATCTGCCTCATGCAATTTCAGTCTCCAACAGTCTTGATTCTATGGCATTGCCACCTAGGCCACCTCTTTGCATCTCATATGCAATCAATAAAACTTGTTTTTACTAATTTTGATTTTTCTTCTTCACAATGTCATATACATTGTGATACTTGTCATCTCAATAAACAAAAGATACTTCTATTTCCATCTAGTGACTCAAACTCAACATAGATTTCAGCTCCTTCATTGTGATATATGGGGACCCTTTAAAGCTACTTCTTATGTTGGTTTTATATATTTTTGTCCATTGTTAATGATTAATCACGTTGTACATGAATATACCTAATGAAAACAAAGACTGAAAAATGAAACCTGAAACTACCTTTAATCATTATGTATTCTTGTTAAAAATCAGTTGAATCCCTATGTCAAAACAATATGATTTGATAATAGTTTGGAATTTGATATGCAAGCTTTTTATAATCAACATGGTAGGTATATTACATTAAAAGAGATGTGCATACACTCCTAAACAAAACTTCGTTGTTGAAAGAAGATATCATCATATCTTAAACATGGCAAGATCTTTGCGTTTTTAAGCTCACTTGCCCATTCATTTTTGGAGTAACTGCCTTCTTACTATCGTTTACATCATAAATAGAATTCCTACACCATTGCTTAAGAATTGATCTTCTTTTGAACTATTATATACTAAGCAACCAGTTTATACTCATATCAAAACATTTGGTTGCTTAGCCTATGTTTCAAATCAACACACAGGACACAAGTTCTCTTCTAGATCTATTCCTTGCATATTTCTTGGATACCCCACTGGTATTAAAGGATACAAGTTACTTGATCCTTCTAATCACAAAATTATTATTTCTGACATTTGTTTTTTCATGAAATTGTGTTTCCATTTCAAAAATCTAATACATAGTTTTTTTTATTTTAATGATCCTCTCACCAATGTTGTTCTTCCAGCTCTTTTCAATTCTTTCATAGATACTTCTCCTTCTTTTGATTCTTATGAATCACCATATCAACATTTGTCTCCAAACCCGATTATAAATTCTTCAAATATCCCTGATATACATCATTCTAAAACTTCAAATACATTTCCAGTTTCAACTTCAATCTCAACACCAAAACTTTCAATTGTTGAGAATCTTCGCAGGTTACCTAGAATCAAGAGGCAGCATGTGTATATGTAAGACTATAATTGTCATTTGGCTAAAAATCTTACCTACAACTCAGTTCCTGATTTGAGTATAGGCATTCTTTCACCTTTATTTTGATACTCTCTCCCCAGTTGTTGCAAAAGATTACACGCATCAAGAGGGTGTTGATTATTTTGACACTCTCTCCCCAGTTGCAAAATTAACTACAGTCTAATGTTTGCTTGTCTTAGCTGTCATTAATCAATGAGATTTACATAAATTAGATGTTAATAATGCATTTTTGCATGATGAGTTAAATGAGGAGGTGTACATGAAGCTCCCTCTTGGGTTCTCTTTTCTTGGTGACACAAGGGTATGTAAGTTGCAAAAGTCATTATATGGCCTCAAATAAGAAAACAGGCAGTGGTTTCAAAAAAATTCTACGACCTTGATGCAATATGGATTCAGCAATCAAAGCCTGATCATTCTTTGTTTACCAAGTCGAATGGATATGATTTTATTGCTCTCGTAGTCTATGTGGATGATATCATTCTTGCTAGTAATTCTAATACTGCTATTATGGATCTTAAAACTTGGTTGGACTCCAGTTTTAAGCTTAAAGATTTCAGGCCCCTAAATATTTTTCTTGGCCTGGAAGTGACTCAATTAGCTTATAGGATCTTCATTTCCCAACAAAAGTATACCATGAAAGTCCTTGTTGATGCTAGTTTGTTAGCAGCGAAACCAACCACGGTTCCAATGGATTGCAATCAAATATTAAATAATTCAGATGGTGATTTACTTGATTATCCAAGTGCTTATTGCATATTAGTAGGAAGACTTTCGTATCTTACAATCACGTGACCTGATATATGCTTTGCTGTTAATAATCTTAGTTAATTTTTATCAAAGCCTCAGAAGTCCCATCATGAAGCTACTCTCAAGGTTCTAAGATATCTTGAGGGAAGTCCTGGAGAATGTGTCTTTCTTTCCAGTTCATCCTCTGTTTAGCTCAAGGCCTTCTGCAACTTAGATTGGGCTGCTTGCCCAGATACACGACATTCGGTTACAAAATTTGTTGTGTTCCATGGTGACTCTTTGATCTCTTGGGATTCAAAGAAACAAGTGACAACAACTCGATCATCTGTTGAAGCTGAGTGTAGATCTACAGCAGCAGTGTGTTGTGAACTCAAGTGGCTTATTACTTTATTTGCTGATTTTCATGTTCAACATTCGTAGTCGACATTATTATTCTGTGATAGTAAAGTTGCATTACACATTGTTGTAAACCCTGTTTTTCATGAGAGAACCAAACACATTGACATTGATTATTATGTGGTTCGTGATATGGTGCAGCACAAGATCGTTAAAACTCTTCATGTTACTACCGATCACTAGTTAGAAAATTTACTAAATAGGCCTTTATCTTTTGAGGGGGGCTATTACAATAACTGAAGTTAGTTATGAAGTTATAAGTTAGCTCATCAATCTGTTATTTAGTTTGATGCATTATAGCTAACTCTGTTGTGTATATAAACGGTTGTTTCATTGAATAATATTCACTTACTTTTTCATAATCCTAACTATGAAAAATAATATTCTAATTAACTAACTCTATTTTGCTAAGAAGAAGATTTACTCATCAAGACCGTAATACATAATGTCTACAATATCCCTAATTTTTTTTTCAAAATTCTCACTTTAGGAGGATGAATACCGTAGTTACATCCAAAACCAAGAACTATAAAAACAAAATCCAAACAAATGATTAAATCATCATCGCTTTAAACAATCTTAATTTATCAAGCATAACACGAAGTTCTGCACAATTATTAGTCCCTATGCCATAGGACCTAGCATACCCAATAATAATATCACCTTTATTATTTCGTACAATACCACCACCACTCATACTAGGATTTTCAAAACTACTCTCATCCAAATTGAGTTTATAAAAGTTATTCCCAAGTTTACTCCAATACACAAACCTAGGTGAAGATCATATTGGAACTGCAGAGATACTTGACATGAGAAATACAGTAATTTTGCAGAGATATATAAAAAATGTAGCTTTTAATCATACATATAACAACTACTGCATCAAAAGTCTCATCCTTTATCCTGACCAGACATTGACGATGACAAAGTGCCCAAGTAATAATAAAAGATGAGTCCAATATGAATAACAATTTGAGAACTATTTCTGCCCTTAAGCTACCAAGAAAAAATTATGGACCATCAAGAACAATTTGCCACAAAGGACATCCCAAGAGCATTAGAAAGAAATTCCTAAACTTGAGAGGAAATCATACTAGAATTGAGGACATGATCCTTATCATTTACATGGTCTTTTAGACAGAAATCATATTTAGAAACAATAGGGACACCATGATGACTAATACGAACCTCAACAGGTAATCAATCATAGATCGATCTCCACATAACGAAAAACATCTTACTAGGAAGATGTTTATGTTACCCGATTACACCAATTTACCTTAGTAAATTTGGTTCAAAGGAGCTGCCAAGAGCTTTGGGTTATAAATATGTCTTTTGGATCCTGACAAGAATCAACTGATTTCCAAAAAGCTAAATCGTCTCGCTTAATCACAATTGCAGATGGCAAAAAATTTCTAATGTATCTCCCACTAAAAAATTATGCCCACAAAGAGTCATCTAATAAAATCTTCCAAGCAAATTTCATGTGCAATGACTGTTGAACTTCAAAAAAATCTATAATACCCAAACTATTTTCATCATGTCGTGGGCCACTTCTTAACCCTTTATGCCTCCATTTTCTAATAACCAACCTAGGAGATGTACTGATGTTGCTTTAGTCCGACAACTTTTCCATATTCCGTAATATACAAAGCAATGAATTTGTTCCACATGAAAAGATGTTACCGACCTAAGTGTTCACAATAATTTCGGTCATGTGTGTAATTGAGCATACCTACTTCGCGTTTAAACCTCTTGAAACACATACTATAAAAATTACTCACCTTCACAACAATATATCACATGACCAAGATCAAATCAAACGTGAAAAATGTTTCCAAAATGATATATAACTAAAACTTTTGTTTTTTATTTTTGGTCCAATTTGGTGTTATTTTTTACCCTGAAAACTTACAAGATAAATTACCCTAAGGGCCAACAACAAACTTAGATGGCTAAAGTATATAAACAAGGATAAAAGGTCCTTGATGGGTGAACCCAAAGGCTCACGCAAAGCAAGCAAGCCAGTGATTAGTGGGCTTGAAAGCCCACAAAAAGCGGACAAGCTAATAGTTTGTGTCCAATTATATTCTTTTTTATTTATTCTATGTCTATATGTAATGTAAACTCATCATGTCTTGATGTAAGTTTTAGATTCTTGATACTTGATTAGGAAAACAAAAATATAAAATTGATGATATCCACATTATCAATTCTCGCATGTTTCTTCAACCTTGCGTACGTTACAGAGGAAGTTACCTTGATTATAAAGCTATTCAGTGACCTTAGATTATTTGTGATGCTCATCAACCTGCACTATGTGGCATCACAAGTTCTTTCTATTTTTTTTTGTTTTGCTTTGGTATGCTCATTATAAGTTCTTATTTGATTTTTTTTGAATAATTTGATCTCCTAAAGAGTCTATACAAGGTTGAGCATAAACCATGGAAATAAGAAAATAAGCATACAATCAAAATAAGTATATTTCCCTAACAGGGGAGTTACTCAGTATGCAAAGAAGCTATAAGATGTAAACACAAGAGAGTTATTAACCTTAAAATTAGAATAAAATTCATAAGCTAGGATGAACTCGCTAGAAGTGCTCAATTTTGACACGACCCAACGAGCTAAATGATACTGTTGCAGCAAAATTGGCATCACGTGACATTTGCTTTTAGGGGCCCTTTAGTCTTTTTCGGTTGCTTCTAGAAGTGAGAAAGAGTGTGTTGTACGATTGGTCATAAAGAAAGCCTCATTAAGGGCAATCTGAACTTTTCCTATGCTTCTAGAAGGCTTGAGAAAGAAAGCAAAAACTGATCTGCATCTTACGGGGATATAGTGACTTTCGAATAACAGAGGCAAAACAGATTTTTGGTTAGAGAGAGTTTCAGATACTTTGCTTCTAAGATTCGGTGAACTCTAAGATTTGAAGAGCTCCTGTGTGCTGATCTGAAATGCCTCCCACATGATGATGAAGATCTGATTACGTGAAGAGTTTGGTGTGTTGATTGATTGGAAGATCAAGAAGTTAAAGATCACCGGAGTTTTTCCCCCAAATTCGATTTTGTGAAGATCGGAGATTCAGATGTTCTGAATCAGTGAGGCTGAAGGTTTCAGCCTTGGCCCTAGATTGCACAAGGTTTGTGCTTGAAGATCTATTGTCGTTTCGAGATCGTGGCTTCCGTGTTGAACATAGAAGTTCTATGTTCGAGTGGTGATTCGGTTTGGTAAACCGAGTTTGATTCAAGGGTTGTTGTTAGACTAGGTTAGTCTTCAATAGATCACCTTGTAACCTTTGGAAGCTAGTGGATTCGAACGGCCTACGGGCCCGGAGAGTTTTTCTCCTTAAGGACGTTCCTTAGGGAGTTTCTCTTCGTAACCATTTTCGGTGTTACGTCTTTATCATTGTTTCTTGCTTTGATTAATTGCTATTTTACTAACCAATTTTTTTCTTTGTGTTGTGAGTATTCAACTGTGATATTTGGTAGATATACTCATTGATTCGATTGGTAAGATTTCTTTGTGATTTTATCTTTTCTCAGTTCTGCAAGTTTGTAGTTTCTTAAGAGTGTCTTGCAGTATCTTCGGAATAGTCTTTATTGCTGTTTATTAATTTCTGTGTTGGGAAAAATTGAGTTACTGCATGTTATAGTTTTTTGGTACTGCTTATCTGTGATATTAAGTAAGTGGATCAGATTTCTGGTGGTGGTTGTTTAAGGAGATAAGTAATTGATTGTGATTCAGTTGTACAAAATTAATCTGAAAAATATTGGTTCTGTCCAGTGTAGTTACTTCGGAGTCACTTGAGGTATCTTCAGTTGTCTCTGTTTTTCAGATTAGTGTATCTACTGTGGATCTTTATTTTGTGCATATCTGTTTTGTAATAAGATATTAGAACCTTGTTAAAGATTGTTTGAGTTTAAATTTCAGAGAATAGGTTGTGGATTGAAAAAGAAAATTGCTATTGGATAAATTTTTTTATATACCTATTCAACCCCCCTCTAGGTATTTTCCGCAGTTTTGGGTCTAAAACGGTTTGTTCAGATACACTACCAAATTCGTATCTCTATGAATATCGACTACATCATCATAAATTCTTCATTCCACACACTTTTGGATGATCCTTAGATAGCTCAAATAACATTGAGGGAGTCCCTCTTCGAGAATGATATTAGAGAAATTCCCTTATGCAAAAGCCTCTTGTAAGCCTTTCTTTGTTGACATAAGAGACTTCTTTGTTTCTTGGGGCTGACCCAACAAGACAAATACTGGCCCATTTCATAATGTGTTATAGGCTTCTCAATATGAGAATCACGCATCAGTCAAAGAAAAGTGTAAAACCAAAGCTATTGATCAAATTTAATCTATCAATTATCTTGGATAATTATACTTACAAGTATACATAAGTCCATAAGGTTGAATCCACATGTATTAAATTATGTGATAAAGAATCGTGAATAAAAGAATTAAACAAAAATATAGAGAAATTATTTTGTTGATGGTTGAATTTGATTTTTAGATTACACTTAAATAAACAAAAAAATAGTGGATGAAAACAATAAAGAGAAACTACTAAGGTTTAGGTTTCAAGGATTAATTTAACAACTTTTGACATCTTTTATCAGATATACTCAATTGAATGATAATGACCATTTATCTCAAATGAGAAAATCTAACAACAAGCCCCGCGAAGATATACACAGGATTTATGAATAATAAATAGTTTGACGATAAGCTTTAATTTCATATCTCAAAGATTCTTAAAGCATTTAATGTATTCATAAATCACTAAGAATCAATAGAAATATATAGATGAGAAATTAATCTAAAATATACAGAACCATTCAATTAAACATAAAATACTTTATTAACTTATCGGCTATGAAAAAAACATCTCACCATTATCCTTAGCAAGAGAGTTATATCCTGATATCTTCACAATAAAAGTGAAGAATTCTAGAGAAAAACGTAAAACAACAAGAGTAAAAAGTGAAAAGTCTCCCGATGTTGTGTTCTTCATCCTTTTAAACTCCTTCGACTTCAAACGTGTTTTTCATCTCCACGAATATAAAATCTTGGTGAAATTGATCCAAAGTTGCAGGTAACTCAAAAGAGCTTTCAAACACATTAAAAGATCTTATGATAAATATTGAATTAGTTATAAATTTTTTCACTGAACACATCAAGGTATATAGGAATATTTCCTTACTTTTAAAATTGCTTTCAATTCAAATATTATTTTCCTCCATCTAATCCCACAAAATTGGCATAAACGAGAGTGTTCAAGCTCTCATTTTCGTTAATTGAATAGGACTAAGTAATTAAAATCACTTATCTTTCAATTTAATTACGATGCTTGTAAACATATAAAATATCTATGTATTAGAACTCTTTTTCTAATAAAACACATGATCAAATTTGATTAAAAAAATAAATATTAATTTCATGAATTAAGATATGATGATCCTGAAATGTCCCTATTAATGCTTGTTCCGCGAATTAAATAATCAAAAATATATAACCAAATATTATATTAAGAGTTAAAAAAGGTCCCTTTATATATATATATATTATTGGGGGCGTTTGTTGCCCAATATTTCCACCCTTCAAAATTTCCAAACAATCATAAAATAATCATTCTCTCCTCATTAAATTATAAAATAATATTATATTATTCAATTAAATCTTCTCTCTCCTCACTTCTTCATAAAATACTATATTTTTTCACAAAACTCAATATCCAAAATTTTCAAAACCTCGATATTTCCGCAAACAAACACCTCATAATTTTTTTAAGCCTCTTTCGCTTTTCGACGACAGCGAGAAATACTAATATTTCGTACACGAGAGTGTATGTAAGAAACCCTTTGTATGCATCATCGACTCATCGGTCCGCTAACAATTACCAGAAGCGTCTCCTTGGGGTGCGTGCCCCTCCCTTCATTAATTCGTCACCTAATCTAACCCTCCCTTCTCTGACTAAGAACGTGATAAAACGCAGAAGTAGCGATACCGTTGGGGATCCTCAGCGCTTTTGTTTAAGGAAGATCAATTACTCGTCCCCGCCAATTGAAGCGTAGAGCGAGCGCCATATGCAGTAGGTTAGCAATGGCAGAGCTCAAGTCCGATGCTTTGATGGAACAGATGAAGCAGCACCTGGCCACCGACGCTGGCAAAGAAGTTGCCCGGAAGATCAACCTCGTCTATCAGATGAACATCGCTCCTAAGGTACCCCAACCTGACTATTTTTTATGTATTCTTTATTGTGCGTCCATCAGGAATCTGATCCGGACGCTCGTGTTGATATCTTTCGTATGTAGAAAATTGGATTCGAGGAGGTAATTTATACCATTGACCTGAAGAAGGGGGAGATCACCAAAGGTTAGGGGCTTTTAAATTTCTGATCTTAATTAGTTTTCTGCTCCAATTCTGTCGATTTGACTAAGAATAATGAGGGAGCGAGGGTTGCGCATACCTTCCTCTCTCTAAATTGCACCGTCATCAACATGAATTTGGGAATTGTGTGAAATGATTACGACCATTTTTCTAATGGCGTTGAAACTTGAAAGAAAGTGCCAATTCAGGGGAAAGTAAAACACTTTCCTGGTTAATTGTGTGTAGTGATTGAGCGCAATCCCTTAGCAAGGGCCTTAAGCTAGATAGTCAGCAATGAACCTTCAAACGTTAAGGGTTGTTTGGTATGGGATTTTAAAACCGGTTCCAGTGCTTGAAACCGGTTTTGAGACCCAATTTGGGGATTGGAATTGAATGCTGACATGCGTTGGTATCATTTTTGCTCTGTATTTACTCGTAAACACTATACAGAATTAGAAGCGAATCAAACCCCGATGTATCCAGTTCTGCGATGGTAATACATGAATCGGATAAGTACTACGTCTTTTCAGTTAAATCTTTTGAATTGTTATAGGTGCTTACGAAGGAGGAAAGCCCGATGCCACGTTTTCCTTCAAGGACGATGATTTTGTTAAGGTTGCCTTGGGGAAGATGAATCCTCAAATCGCTTTCATGAGGTTTGACCATGAGCTTAATTCTGAATCTTTTGTATATCACCTGCCCCATCATTTTTTATTCTCTATATATTCACTATGCGTTTGTGATATTTGATCGATGCAGAGGTGCAATGAAGATTAAGGGCAGCCTGAGTGCTGCACAAAAATTCACTCCTGATATTTTCCCCAAGCCTTCAAAGATGTGAGCAGCAGATATGTTAGGGAGTTCCTCACATCAGGATTCCTTAAATTATCTCCATGAATTTCACTTGGTTTGGGAAAGATGAAAGAAATCATCTGAAAGTCTTTTATTGTTATGTAATGTATCCCATAATCTTTTCTTATGACCTTGGAATATAATTTTCTGGGCTTATTTCTTTAGATTAATAAGTTTCAGTCCTTTCACTCCAAGAATAACTTCTTGTGCCATGTAGAGCTCTGTCAAGTCAACCATTGGATTAGACTTCCACTATATTCTGAACAAAGTTTGTTGGCCCAGGCTGGAATTTCTTTTGTGATTTTAGCTTTGTACGGTTTTCAATCCCCACAACTCTTCTCTCACACACTGAAGCAGCGGTTTCCACGCAGGCTGGATTACAGCTTTCATTGGCTTTAAATAGGATGTTTAAGTTGAACAACCGGAAAACCTGCCGGATGCAGCTTTGCATGGAGGGAGATGCCCGTCTATAGGGCCCGGCCCGCTTCTTGACCAAAAGAACAGCTAAACAGCTGAGTAGCCGACAGTAATGCCAGTGTTTTTTTTTTCTCAATATTAATACCAGTGTCCATTAACAGAAGATATCATGTTAGACGTTTGACTCTTTGAGATCGTTGCCTAGGCCTCCCGAATTTCTGGCCCATGTTCTTTTGACTCAAAACCAGCTTGCCCAGCTGCTTTTTTTTTTAATCAAACAGCAAAACTTTATTCCAAACATAAAAAACAAAACAAATAAAACCACCCACATGTCATGGTGGATCAGTCCCCGCATACAACCAAGAAATATCAAGAAATTGCTCAACACTACAGGGATTGCCTCCCGAGATTAACTCAGTGGCGGCCCAACGAGCTAAATGATGCACTGCCGAATTTGCATCACGCCGAATATGATTAAAAAATCATTGCTTCACTTTCCGAAGAGTAACGAAAGAATCCTGCACTATAGGATCAATCCTCCAATCATGTGCCGCAGGGAATGTCTTGAAAGCATAAATGACACTCTCGGAGTCTCCTTCAAAGAAAATCTGATTAACACCCAGAGTAGAGGCTAACTCCACTCCCATTTGCATAGCTAGGGCCTCTCCTACCAGGGGCACTACCGCCCTTATCCTATTGATTTTGAAACTCCTGAGATGACCCTGATGGTCCTGAGCGATGGCAGCAACCACAACAAACTCTTCACGAATAGCAACATCTACATTGATCTTCAAACTATCTTCCGGGGGAGCTTGCCAGCACTGTAAAAATTCTGGGTGAATTTTCTTCTTCCAAGCCATCCAGTGCTCCCAGCTTAATCTCCTAACTCTTACTGCCAATTCAAGAACGCCACAATGTTTCCCTTCATGAACAGCTTGGTTCCGAGTAATCCATAACAAATCAATAGCATTTGCAGCATATAATTGGAAGTAGTATTGATCCTGTAGAGGGATACCAATCGACTAATGTGGATGGAGGATAGCTGTCATCCAAGCACCAACTGATCCTTGTCAAAATACCACTATGTTCAACTGCCAAGGTGACTCACTCCAGATGCCTCTACTATAAGGACAAAAAAATAGGAGATGGGAAATCTCCTCAAGTCCCTCTCCACACAATGAGCATGACAAATCACCAGCTGACTCCATAGATCGATTTACATGTGCCACCACTTTGCTTTTAGTAGGTAATATCCCCCACAGTACCTTCCATAATAAAAGTTTTAGTCGATCATGAATTTTTAATCTCCAAAATACCTTCCAATTTTCGTGAGGGAAAGAAACCAGCTCCTGACACCTATGCTCCACCAGAGTGCTATATGCCGATTTAATTGAGAAAACACCTTTTGGATCGAGAGGCCAGAAGAGAGTATCGGGTTGCATATTGACTGGGATAGAAATCTGTAAAATCGCAGCTGCAGTTGCCTGGGAGAACATCTGTCGAATTTTATTCTCATTCCAACATCTCCCATCCATCATCATGAGGTCATACACCCTTTAGAGTATCCAGATCTTGTGAAGCTCCATTTTTGATCATAGCTCTGAACCCCGGTATTGTCGGCACCCATGGGTCCCTTAGGGCAGATATAGAAGTACCTGTACCAACCTTGCAACACAACCCTCCCCTTAACACCTCACGGTGTTGAACAATTCCCTTCCAAAGCCATGAATCTTTAGACTTCACCCCTGCCTCCATAACTGAAAGCCCTCTCAAATATTTCCCTCCTATAACTCGCACCCACAATCTGTCCTTTTGAGTTAGCATAATCCAAGCTAATTTGGCTATCAAAGCAGAATTGACATCATAGGTTAAACGCATTCCTAGCCCACCTCGATGTTTTGGAGTGCATATTGATTTCCATGCTTTTAACGAGAGATTTCTGGATTTGTCATCCCTATAGCCCCACCAGAAATTTTTTAGTGCTCTATCCATATCCTTGCACCAGGATTTTGGCATTGCATAGCAGCTCATCACTAGGATTTCTCCCTTGCTTATGGTTCATGCAATGAAATATTTCCGCTGCCACTAAATAGTTATCATGAATCATACGCCCAGGGACAAAAGCCATTTGGAAAGGAGATATGAGCTTTGGAAGAACAGCCTTCAAACGTTCAGTCATGATCTTTGAAATCACTTTATAAATAACGTTACATAAACTAATAGGCCGAAATTGAGTAACCTTAACAGGATTTTCAACTTTCGGTATTAATGTTATGTTTGTATGATTTAGGGCAGGTAGCAATTCATCATTACTAAAGAAATCCTGGACAGTACGAACAACATCATTTCCAACCACATCCCAAAAGAATCTGAAGAAAAAAACAGTCATACCGTCAGGCCCCGGAGACTTTTCAGGTGACATCTTCTTGATTATGGTAAAAATCTCCTCAGCATCCGGCAAAGCAGTGAGCATTATGTTTTCCTCCAATGTGATTAAAGGGTCAATCAAACTTTCTAATTCAAAGGGAATATCCGGATTTATTGAGGTAAATAATCCCTGATAGAATTCCAATATATTTGTTCCCATAGCCTCTCTGCCCGAAATCCAGCCCAACTCCTCATCCTTGAGTTTGATAATCTGATTCCTACATCTGCGAATAACTGTGGATGCATGATAAAATTTAGTGTTTAAATAATTTGATGTCAACCATATCTCCCTTGATTTTTGTCTCCACAGAATTTCCTCCCTTTACAATTGTTCATCCAACTCTAACTGTAAATCTGCTTCTCTTTGTAAATTTGTTGTAGTCGGCTCCACATTTTGACATTCAGCCAATTAAACCTTCACTTGCTGAATTGTCGATTGAATATTCCCATAGTGCTTCCTATTCCATTGCCTCAAAGCCTGACGAACAGCTCTGATCTTATTGAGCATTCCAACTGCTGGCCTTTCCTCCACAACACCATTCCAAGCTTCAGCCACTACCCCATAACAAGTCTGATCTCGGGTCCAAAAAGTTTCGAATTTAAAAGGTTTAGGAACTGAAATTTCAGAACCAAATAGGGAGAGAATTACCGGAACATGATCCGAATTTGAAATTGAATAATGATGTACAACATGCTAACTAAGCTACCTTTTCATGAGATATGCCAGGCCATCGTAAGGCCTCTGCAGAAATATTCAATCTACCATTGGTTGTGCAAGTGGTCAAGTGTTGTATAATTTACCAGCACGTGTGTGGGGGAAAGAGAGACCGGGGGGGGGGGGGAAATGGGGGATGGACAATTACCTCATTGATTGCTTCTTTTAAGATTGGAAGCGAATTCCTGCGGAGGGACGCATTTCAATGTCTGCCTTCCACCCATCTCTTTAAAGCGTCGAGGGCCGGGGAAGTGGAACTTATCGTTTTCTGTATTTCCGGTAGCTGAACATGCAAGTGAAGTTAGTATCTTCTGGGTTGTAACCTCTGACCACTCGAGGCCGGTAAGGTAACTTAGCCGGCTGCCTAAGACCTTACCCTGAACTAAAGGTCCCATAAATTTTCATTAATCCCGTGGTATAACTTTTTTTCCATTTGGTTCTTCAGTTTTAGTTTTTCCCTAGAAAGTTCTTAGGGTTAACTCATTGTCATAAAAAAGTCTTTTCATCCAAATACGAACTACAAATAAGACATGCATATTTCGTAACGAAAAATGTCACTATTAAGCGACATGGCTGAGCAAATCTAGGTGTCGATTCATGTTTGTGGGAATGATGAGGGATTGAGGAGTTTGATTAGACAACAAACTAAACAAAGAATTGTTTCAAGGCGTGTTACAGAGTCACTTTCCTTAAGAATATTTGCCCCCGCCAATCATGCACAACATGTAGGGGTGTGTAACGGTAGAACCGAAGGTGAAATTTGAGATTCCGCTGCTGGTATCGATAAGAGACGGAAGCCCATATTAGGTTCCGGTTTTAGTCCGAGACTTACTAGAATTTCGGAAATCTCAGTACTAGAATGCCAAACACGGTTGTCGAAATTCCGATAGACAAATTTGAAACAGACCAATCATCCAAATTTGATTTGAAACCAAAAAAAATCCAATCATCACAACCAAGCAGATCTAATCATGCAAATTTGAAAAGCAAACCAGATCCACTCATTCAAATTTGAAACCAAAACAAATCACAAGTTTTAACAATAATCACATAACAAACCCTACTTTCAAGTTTCTAACACAATTCACAGTTTCACAAATAAAGAAAAATAAAATAAACAAAGCACAAATGAGAAATCTGAGACTAGAGAGAGATCGGCTGAAAGAAGCTTGGTTGCGGGCGAGGTCTCAAATTTGAGACTGAGAGCGGCGAGAGTGAGCGTAGGTCGTGGTGAGAGACTTAAGAGTTGAGATTGAGGGGGTGAGAGATCAGTGGGCCAGTGGCGAGAGTTGAGGATTGAGAGAAGCGATGAGAGAGGCGGGAAGAGACTGTTAGAGACAGAGGAGAGGATGAGAGGAGTGTCGAGATTCAGGGGAAGGAGAAGTGAGGTCATGGGAGGAAGGGGTGACATAACCCTAGAGTTTTGGTCTAGGGATTTAATTTTCTAAAATTGGGTTGTTTTGGACCCAAGTAAAAAAAATACGGAACTAGAATTCTAGGCATTGAAGGCAAAATTACGGGTTCCGCATTCGGTTCTGCCTTTAACGTGATATCGCCTACTGCCTTCGGCTCCGGTTCCCGACGGTAGGTGGTGCCCGGATTCGGATGTCGGTACCGGAACTGGATACCCTAACAACATGTACAATGATGTGCAATTGAGTTCAAGCAAGTTTGTCTCTAGGATACAATGAAGCCTAGATTACCATCTGTTGTCTAACAACGTTTTCCACTAAAGAAATTATACTAGAATACCCTCAGATTGTACTGTTGTAGTCAAAATATCATATTTCCACTTCTAGAGTAAACATAATTCGATAATTTAAGAAACAAAGATGTTTGTAGGAGTAGAATATTTAGAAGAAAGAGAGATAAGAGTATAGGTACAATTTCTATTATTATAAATTATGCAAATGAAGATGCTTATTTATAGATGTTGAGTTACATTTTCACCAAGTATGACGACTCTTTGTCAACAAGTATCTCTTTGTCATTAACAAGTACCACTTCATCACCAAGGATACATTTTCATGTGAAAATGAAACATTTTTCCATGAATGAATACCTCTTAAGGAAGATGTGTTATTTTATTAATGGACATACTGTTTCAAAACGAATAGGATTGAAGTTCGTCCATTAGATCAAAGATCACTTGATCTCAACCATCTATTCTTCAACTAGTTCATAATTTAAATATGATTGTTGGATTGTACATATTTTCAAATAGTTTACTAATAGCATCTCACGATCAAGAGATCGTACAATCACAACCATCCAAAATATTAACGGTTTGATCTAATCAGTTTAGCATTAAGAAATAATGTCACGCCCCGAACGCTAGCCCGAAGGGGGTTAATGACAGCCGCGAACATCCACTCAATGAATGTTCTAGCGTTTTCTCTTAATCATGCAGCAGATTTTTTTTTTGAACATATACATAAACACCTACAACTGAGAGAGATGGGCCAAAGAGATTTACATAAACTTCAACTTACACAATTGACTACAACGACAATAGTGAAAGCATCCAAATTACATGTCATGTCTGCATGGCTGAAGTACAAGTCCTAAGGGATTCCAACAAAACCTTAATATGGACCTACTCATAACATATATGTAATACATCTTGAATCCTTATACACATAACATAGACATTCACAGGATGCCTGATAAGCGTTCTTAGTACTTCCTATGAACTCTTCAACTTCTGTTTCTGATAACCACGACTAAGATACTAGACATCAAAAACCTTGAACTCTACTAGTCCGAACAACCCATGACCACCACACAACGGAGGCTCATGTCGACTCTTCAAAATTTCATCTAACCTTTTATGAAACAACAAAGAGAGATGAGGACGTTCCCATCGGTCCCTCTTCTAGATTTTCCCACCTGAATTGTTATCTGGAATGATACAATTTAAAACATCTGTGAGTCGAAAGACTCAGTAAGGAATTATAATTAAAACATGAGCTTGAAATCATGGTTTGGAAATATGAACTTGAAATCGTGAGTTTGAAACCATGAACTTATTCTTTGAACTCATAATCTTGAACTTGAAATCATACACTTGCTTTTAAACTTGAAATCATCATGAACTCGATATCATAATGAACTTAAAATCATAAGCATGCACTTGACTTAAA
The DNA here is from genome assembly GCA_963930655.1 of Myrica gale. NCBI lineage: Eukaryota > Viridiplantae > Streptophyta > Magnoliopsida > Fagales > Myricaceae > Myrica > Myrica gale. The sequence goes on from OZ005615.1 coordinate 19,778,682, forward strand.
ATCATAAGCATGCGCTTAAACTTGAAATAATTACAAACTTGAACATAATGTAATTCAAGTACAACTTGAAATATCATGAGCTTTAACTTGAAATAATCATAAACTTGAACTTTAAATATCATGTATACGTGTGTAATTCATGCATGATCATGAATCGTGATGCACGTGTATGCCTCATGATTGCATATGCACATGCACTTGCTCTTGAAAACATCTCTTATACTTATAAAGCTCTTTCTTTTGGAAAATCTTTTCCATTCTTATCCTATGGGCTACTTGAGCTCCATTTACCCCTGGCATCAGGGTTGTGCGTTCCCGTTGGAACTGTCCCCTATTTCCCTTGGGGACCTTACATATGGTCGAGCTAGCACACCTTCTCAATGTCCTTCAGTGGCTAGACACGACTCTAGGAGGTTCACACCTTCTTGCAAGCATCCTTCAGTGTGATTGCACATACCTCCCGGACTACCCATCCTTCTTGCAAGCATCCTTCGGTATGGGTGTCCTAGGTGACATTCACCCTTCTCGTAAACGTCCTTCGGTATGGATGCACCTTCTTGACTTGGTACGGTACCGACCGACTTGGGTTCGTTAATTAACTTGTCATAAAACTTGTCATAAAGTAGCATAAAAATGGTACTTTCATTTGCATAAAACAAATAAATGCAAATGCAATTGCTCATGACGTGCTCATGTCATGCTTGGTAATCAACTTATCATAAAATGCTTCTAATGCTCTTGACAGTTCGTGCTTAATGACAAATATCTCATAAACCTTTCATGTTTTCATTTGCACAAAAACTTCTTTCATGCTTTCATACAAATACGTATACGATGTCATGCTTGTTGAGAGATAACTTGTCATGCGTGGTTATAAGCATGTTATGCTTATTCATAAAAACATGCTGTGTATCATTCCAGTTTTGTAAAGCGTAAGTTGCTACTTACGATTTTCACTTACAAACGTAAGCTCCTCTTACCTTCGCTTGCTTGAGTGTTGAACGTCACGTTACCTACAATTGGATCATACCTTTGTTATTCATAGGTTTACTAAACGTATAGAGTAATCAATACATTACAATCATCCAAGGTATGACTTAAATCTTTCCATGTCCTAGGCCTTCATTCTAGGATCCACTCAATATCAAAAGATAACTACAAATGCATCAAAACACACTCTCCATTCCAGCTCTGAAATCTGCTTATGTAATTACCAGCCATCACAACAATCTTTTCAACGTTCTAACTTCCAACAACCCAAAACTCTAATCTCTTCATGACACAACCAACATCCAAGGCTAATTTAACATCTCATAACAGCAACCATTATTTCACATTCCTTCCACTTTTACAACTCCAACTCAAAGTTTATAACAAAACTATGATTCCATCTTCATCAAGCTATACTATTGCATTTGCCCATGTCTTTTGGGCTTTTTATCAAACACGAAGGGTGTATCATTTGTTCTCTTGAACATCTTTCAGATCTGACCATATATCAAACACTTAGGGCTTGGTGGTTCTCAACAAGACTCATATGCATACAACCTAATACATCAACCAATAGATTCGGCCATACATGCTCAAAATAGATCTCAGCCCTCTTTTAGGCTTTTCATCAAACACCTAGGGTGCAGCAAGCAATCTCTCTCTCTCTCTCTCTTGAACATATTTCTTTTATTTTTTCAGATCTGACCATAACTCTCCATGGTTCCACATACAACCCATACTACTCTTTAAAGCTCACTATTCTTTAAAGCTTACTAGATCTACATTTTCTTCAAATAACACATATGAACAGAACACATACAAGGAGAAAACCAAACAAACTTCACAACCAACAACCATTAAAGGAAAGAAGAGAAAATGAGAGAAATGAATGATGGCTTGGTCGGCCAAGAAGGGCTGAAATCCCTCACCTTCTTCTCTCTCTTTCTTTCTCTTCTTCCTTTTCCTTCTTCTTTTCTTCTTCTTCTCCTTCTTCTTTCTTTCTCCTTCTTCTTCTTCTTCTTGTTCGGGTGAGCTAGGGCAAGATGATTTGTGGGAAAAGGGGGGGTTGCCTTATACGTAAAGGGCTTGGGGAAAAGACAAGGCTGCCCTCCCTTATTTCCCCCTTTTTCACATGAATTCCACCTCACGTATTTCAATCCGATAAAATTTCGGAATGTAGTTATATGTGTCGACACCATCACTCAAGGTGTCGACACTTACAACACTTTTAGTTAGATGTGTCGACACCATCACTCAAGGTGTCGACACTTCCAACACTTAGTCAAAGTGGGAAAAATGTAAACTCTCGGGTTTTAGTTAGATGTGTCGACACCATCACTCAAGGTGTCGACACTTCCAACACTTGGTCAAAATTCACGGGAGTTCTGGAAAAAGGCGAACTCTCGGGTATCGGTCTAATGTGTCGACACTATGACCCAAGGTGTCGACACTTACAACACTTAGTCAAAATTCACTTTGGGCTCCAGAAAAAGGTAAACTTTCGGGTGTTAGTTTAATGTGTCGACACTATACTCCAATGTGTCGACACTTACCTCAAAAATCACAAATTCAATCATACATACACTTGCAATAATACGTACTTAAGAGGTCATAAGCAATAACTTGACAGACCTAAAATCGGGGTCTCACAAATAATTACATTCCATCATCCTCCACGTAATCCTCTATCGACCAATGCATTCAAAATATTTGAAAAATAATAATATATATTAATATTTTACAACTTATAAACGTAATCCTCTATCCACCAATGCATTCACAATATTTGAAAAAAATAAATAAATAAATATATTAATATTTTACGACAACTCATAGTTGCTGGTGACGTGGTTTATATCTTTAAAAAATTTCACCAACTTTTACACAAATAACCATAACAATTTAATCCAACTAAATATTCACCGCCCTATAAAAAATCCTAATAGTAAAAGAGAAAACAAGAAGATGTTGAAATTGCTTATGAAAGTAAAGCTGGACCTTGGGTCTAGTAGACGGGCTTGAGACTCTTTGGTGGTCTTACTGGCGTTGTGGTGACTAGCTCGTCCATTGAGTAGTAGCTATGACTGAAACTGAACATTCTCTGGCAAGGGGTGTTCTTAATCACATCCAGGGAGGGTTGCTACGCTGGTCTCCCTCTCCACTTTTATTTACCAAAAGAACAAGAAGGTGTAAGAAGATGACAAGTGAACAATAATCTCATATTTCAATGTGATGTTACAAAAGTCCCTATAAATAAAAGTTAGCTAGAAGTCTATGAGGCCTTTTGCTTGTAGAATAATATAATTTGTACGATAAAAAAATTGGCTTTTGTTTGTTTGACTTGGATAATATAACTTAAGAGCATAAATTTGGAGCAAAAGCCTCTATTGAGAAAAAAAGGAAAGAAGCAAAAAATGTGTGTAAAACCTGCAAAACTCACGAAACAAAAATAACATCACTAATTTTAAGTTAAAACTAAGCCTGCAAAAGATTTAATTTTAATAAAATTTTATTTGTCTCATTACTCCTTGATTATTACTCTATTCATCTCATTCTTTTTTGGTCCAGAAATTAACCATGTCACCGTGCTCATTTTCTAAGCAAAGAGAATCATATTTATACTCGTCTCCGGAGGGACGTTATGTATCAGTGCCCATTGCAGAGGAAGACGACATCAATGTGAAAAAGCGACATTATCCAATCCCCGTGTTGACGAATTTTCCATTTGGTTCTCGGTGGCTCACGTTGTTTTATTAGGACACCATAGATTGTCTTATTAAAGGGAAAATAAATTAAGCTCATAACTTTGAGAAAGGGATTGATACAGTTTTTTCAAATTCACTTATAAATTTTAACTCATTACAATTCTGCCTCGCAAACTATATTTTTTCGTTATGGTTTGATCCCCTAATCCGCTAGAGCTACAATATCAAATAGTTTTCATTCTAAACATAACATTCTTCTTAAGTATAATGACAAATTTGTTTTTTTTATATAAGCAAACATGTATTTCATTCACAACCAAACAAGGATGTTGAGTACAGAAAGCCCTCCAAGGCCGGACACAAAGAATAATTCTGGCACAAAGAATCACCCAGAACAACATCATAACTCTGGCTATGCTCCCAGTATTACAAAAATTTATATGGAGCAGACTCGGCCAGATTTTGCAGTTGGAGAAAACTGGAATTCTCTTTCTTATGATGATGGTGGAAAACCTAACCCCAACCAGGACGCACACCGTGGTGCTCTAGCTAACTGGGTACTGTCACTGCATTTGATTTCACAACCAAAGGGATTCTTCAAGCAGCTGTGGAAGGGGAGTTATGGCGATTAAAAGACTCTAATGGGAAGCCACCAGGACTGATTGGAACAAAGCCAGAAAGTGCTGACATTTATTGACAACCATGACACTGGATCTACTCAAAAGATTTGGCCATTCCCCTCTGATAAAGTGATGCAGTGATATGCCTATATTCTAACCCATCCTGGGATCCCCACCATTGTAACCACTGCTCCCCATCTTATTTATTTATAAACTTGATATCACACTGTTTTTGTTGACTGAAAGAGATTGTCTTGTGTTGTGCAGTTCTACGACCACTTCTTTGATTGGGGTCTAAAAGAGGAGATAAGCAAATTGACTGCAATTAGATCGAGGAATGGGATCAGTAGCACAAGCAGAGTAAATATTTTAGCGTCTGATGCTGATTTATATCTAGCTGAGGTTGATGACAAGATCATCATGAAGATTGGGCCAAAGCTGGATCTTGGAAACCCAATAATGGTTCATGAAGCCTAATAGGGATTGTAATGTGTTGAGGGTAGCAGATTTCTTCTATAGGAGAATAAAAAAGTTATACTGAAGCTCGTTATCCCCAATGCTTCCACCTGGCCACTCTTACTGCTGTTATGGTAAGGGCGAAGCCAGGGTTATGTTCGGATTGACTTCTGGAGGCAAAATATAAATATTTGCATATTTTGGAGGTAAATTTTTTTTATAAAAAAAATCTCTAATTTTGGGGGGTTTGCCCCCAACCCCCTTGGTTTCGCCCTGATTATGGCAACTCTTTGTGCGTGATTCCACCTACCTCTTAGGCTAAGATATTTGTTCTGCAATCAGTGGCGGAGCCAGAAATTTTGTATAAGGAGGCAGAAACGAAACCCATAGTAAGTAGGCATACCCTTCACCCGTCATGTGGATCTGTGGAAGGATGTCAACAAAAGTACAGTAATAGCACTCATATCAATTTTGGGGGAGGATGCCGGAGGATCTTATACCTACATCAATGTCTAAATTCAAAGCTCATCTTCTTGGGTCGAACAAACTGGAACACTCACATGAAAATCATAGTCATCAAGTCCATCACAGGCATTCACAACTAATTCATCGTCTGGCTTGTCAACAAGGATCTGTTTTTTCTTAAACCCTGCAGGCAAGGGAAAGCAATTGAGAAACACCTGGCCTCCATGGTAGACATGTCTACGTTTAACACCTTCCACTCTATTTGCACACAAAAAGATCTAGCATAGCACCAATTGATAGGGGTGTGCACCGAAACATTCGGATTCGGAAATACTCTATCCGAATCTGAATCCAAAATTTTCGGATTTCGAATAACGGATCCGAATCCGGTCCGAAATGGGCTACTATCCGGTTCAGTCGGTATATTCGGATTCGGATCGAAATTCGGGCCGGATTCGGAGTTGGGCCGGATTTGAAATGGGCCTATTGGCCTTTTTTATGCAGATATTTAAATTGAGCTATTTTTCGAGTTGGGCCAAAAATATTGGATTTAAGGTCATTTTAAGTTGTGACTAGCGTTTTAAGCCCTGTAAAACAATAATTGACATCTTTTTGCAAATTTAAGGTCATTGTATCCACTGTGGCACTATCCATATTCGGTCGAGTTCGACCAAAAATAAAAACCCTCCATTCGAATATATTGGATTTAAGGTCATGTCATTGCTCTGTATTTTTTTGCAGATTGCAAAGTTATATATGAACAAAAATTTCATGATCTTCTCTAAAAACCAAAATCTATATATATATATATATCCAATCCTTATTATATTGGTATCCCTAACATCTACAGCTCCAAATTAAACCTTCATCACTCCCCAATGAATGTAGAACTTGGAATTTTGGATCAATTCGCTTCACAGAAAAATACAATAACTATTTTCTTATCCCACACGTAAATTCATGCACACAAAGAAAAAGCATCAACAACAAACAAACAAACAAACAAATTGTTTACCTTGTCTTTTAGCTATAGCTCTTCGGGAAAGTTAGATCTGCAACCAAAATAAACAAATAAATCAACTCATGTCAGCAGCAAGAAACCTAGGCTAGGGCAATATATCATATGAGAGAGAGAGAGAGAGTGACAGAGAGAGAGAGAAACTTACAGAGAGAGAGAGAGAGAGAGACTTACAGAGAGAGAGATCTGAAGACTCGGTGACGGCGACTAAGGGTCGGGGGTGCGGTGACCGAGAGACGGGGGGTGCGGTGACTGAGGGTTGGCCGTCGGGGGCTTGCTTGCAGTGACTGGCCACTGACTGTCTGAGGGGCGGGGGTGGGGTTACTGAGGGCCGGGGGGTTGCAGCGAGTCAGCGATTGTCGATTGAGGGTCGGGGGTGCAGCCTTGCAGTGAGTGGCGACTGAGGGCCGGGAGGTGCGGTGACTGAGGGCGGGGTTGGCGGCGATTGAGGGCTCATGGTTAGGTTAGGGTTTTCGAAGGGGGGTGTGCTTTTTGAGAGGAAATCGCAAATGAGGGCTGAAATCGAAAGGCTTCGGCGAAAGGGAACTAAAGGGGCGGGGTAGGGCTGAAACGCGCGTTTCACTCAGGCCAAAACGCGCGTTTCAGCAGTGCGGCATACCGGGTCGGACTCGGATATTAAACGAACTATCCGACTCCGACCCGAAATTCTGATTTTTATATTTAAACTATCCGAATCCGGATCTGACCCCATCCGACCCGATCGGGTCGAGCCGGGTCGGAATCGAGTCGGACATTCGGACCGAGTATTTCTTGCACAGCCCTACCAATTGAGCTAGGGAGATCGCAGCTCACATAAGGGTAATCAGTTGTGAACTTAGCTTTTAAAAAAAGGAAAATTTAAAAACCGTTGTCTGAATTTTTATGAAATTTTTAAAAATGGTCAAGTTTTAAAAATTGACAAATCACTGCTGAAGTATAAGTTATGCTTATAAAATCACTAGCTCTGTCAGATTTATATCAAGATTTATAACAAAATTGATTATGTAACACGTCAAATGTGTTCTATTTTTCTCTTTTATTTTTTTCTAAGCAACTATTTTACTCTTTTGGGTCTAATATTTTTTTTTATCTCTCAAACAAGCAATTTATTAAAAACAGAACTATCATTACAAAACAGAATTCGAATCACAAAGTAAGATGTGCAATGGAACAAAATTAGAATCTAAAAAACCCGGTCACATGAGAGCATGCAGCCCACTAAACCAGCACAAGTGAGCTCGGTGATTAATTTTAAAGGGAGCCCAAGAGATAGACCAATCAGGGTCTAATCAGTTGCGTACACGAGTACACATCCAGGAATTTTTATTCTCCTCTCTCTCTCTACTTCCGAGTCAGATCTGTAATGGGCCTGATTCAGTCGGATATCTAGAAAGACGATATGAAATGGGCCATGCTCACAGGGGAAGATAAAGACCAAAAAGAACAAGCATGATAAGATTCAAGAACATTATCTTTTGAGCCCAACGTTCATAAATCGTCCAATTGATTGTAGGAGGCTCATGGCCAGTGATGAATACAACGAGAGAAATTCTCTTGCACGCTCTGTTCTTTTTGGCCGTTTCTCTCCATTGCTTTTAACCACCTATAATCGAGTGAGTTTTTTTTTAAGATAACTAGAGAAATCCTATAAATTGGGTCTACCTTTTTACATTTTTTTTTACAAATTTTAATAAAAATAAAATATCTATAAACTTTTTAATAACCTTTACACAAAAATCTATAAAACTTCATAAAATATTCACAATTATATTAAAATCTTAAAAATTCTACGAAAACAGAAGAGTAGTTTACTTATTAGAACCGGTTACCGGGTGCCCAAAGACAAACGAACAGCCAGCAAGCTAAACAAAAGGAAACCAGCTTACAACCGGGTGCATGGAGTGCGCAACCTCGAGACTCCGGTGAGATGCGTATTGCGTAATGCGCGTTGCGCGTAGTCATATCTCGCGCCAAAGCACGGAGTATGAACTTGCCCCTTTCCGTCGGCCTCTCTACAAGCCCTAACCTCTCTTTCTTCCACTCCATATTAAAATCTTTCATTATAAGCAAAAACTCTGGCCAAGCTTTGGTTCTTTTTCGCCAACTGTTGCTTTCCAAAGTGAAACCCAACGACCTCACTTTCTCTTTACTCCTTAAAGCCTGTAGGTCGTCTTCTTGCTCCTCAGTTTTGAATTTAGAGAACGAAAAACTAGAAGCAAATCAGACTCACACCCATTTGGTTAAATTGGGCCTTGACAAATTTGTGTATATAAGCACTGCACTTTTCGATTTATATATGAAATTGAGATGTGTAACAAATGCACAACGGTTGTTCGATGATATGCATGATCGAGATGTTGTATCTTGGAATGCGTTGATTTGTGGGTATTCACGAAACAGTTATGATGTTGATGCATTCCAACTCTTTGTTAAAATGCTTAGACAGGGCTTTAATCCTTGCCCAACAACTTTGGTTAGTCTGGTTCCGTCTTGTGGTCGGCGTGAACTAGTGTTTCAAGGGAAATCCATTCATGGATTTGGAATTAAGGCAGGACTTGATTTTGATTCTCAAGTTAAGAATGCGCTTACCTCTATGTATTCTAAATGTGCGAATTTGGAATCAGCAGAACTTTTATTCACAGAAATGAATGAGAGAAGTGTCGTTTCTTGGAATACCATGATTAGTGCGTTTGGACAGAATTGTCATTTTGAGGAGGCAATGCTTGTTTTCAAACAAATGCAGGAGGAAAGTGTAGAAGCTAATTCAGTAACCATTTTGAGCCTTCTGTCGGCAAATGCTCATCTGGAATCTATCCATTGTTATGCAATGAAAACTGGCCTTATCAATGAAGCTTCTGTTATTACTGCATTAGTGTGTGTCTATGCAAGGCATGGAAATACAGAATTAGCAGAACTACTTTACAATTCGTGCCCCCAGAAGAACTTGGTTTCCCTTACTGCACTGATTTCAAGCTACGCTGAGAAAGGAAATATAGGTTTGGTGGTGGAGTGTTTTGCTCAAATGCAGCAGTTAGACATGAAGTTGGATGCGGTTGCTATGGTTAGCATTCTCCATGGGATTAAATATCCTGCTCACTTTGGGATTGGACTTGCATTCCATGGTTATGGATTAAAGAGTGGATTGAGTGCCGATTGTTTGGTTGCAAATGGCCTGATAAGCATGTACTCCAATTTTGATGAGATAGAAGCTGTTTTCTCTTTGTTTTTTGAGATCCGTGAAAAACCATTAATCAGCTGGAATTCTGTGATATCTGGCTGTGTACAGGCTGGAAGGTCTAGTGATGCCATGGAGTTGTTCTGCCAAATGAAGATGTTTGGTCACAGTCCAGATGCCATTACCATTGCAAGTTTACTTTCTGGGTGTTGCCAACTTGGGTACTTGCGGTTTGGGGAGAAACTTCATACTTATGTCCTTCGGAACAATCTAGAAGTGGAAGATTTTGTTGGAACTGCTCTTATTGACATGTACACTAAGTGCGGAAGAATAGAGTGTGCTGAAAGGGTCTTTAAGAGCATCAAAGAGCCTTGTTTGGCAACAAGGAATGCAATAATTTCTGGCTACAGTTTATATGGGCTTGAATTTAAAGCTCTTGGTTGTTATTCTGAAATGCGAGAACATGGGCTAAAACCTGATAAAATCACTTTCTTGGGTGTTCTAGCTGCTTGTACCCATGGGGGTCTTGTTTATGAAGGAAGAAAGTTCTTCCAACTCATGAGGGAAGAGTTTAGTATAGTGCCAAATTTGCAACACTATGCATGTGTGGTTAGTCTCCTTGGTCGTGCAGGCCTGTTTGAAGAAGCAATGGATCTCGTCAAGAGCATGGAGATTGAGCCTGATTCTGCTGTATGGGGAGCTTTGCTCAACGCTGCTTGCATCCATCAAGAGGTTAGGCTTGGGGAATGTTTGGCCAAGAAGTTATTTTTCTTGGATTGCAATAATGGTGGGTTCTATGTGTTAATGTCAAATCTTTATGCTATACAAGGGCGGTGGGATGATGTAGCAAGGTTGAGGGAGATGATAAGAGACACTGGAGGGGATGGCTGTTCGGGAGTTAGCATTATGGAAGTGACTTCTTTTGAAGACGTGGATAGAAACTTGTGCCCCAATATAGTGAAGTTGAACAGAAAAGTTTTGCAGACCCAGTCTTTATCTTAAAAGCTTTATCTCATAATATTATTAATATACATTTCCAATCGTACCTATTGTCCCAATCAGCTACTTCTATCAACTTTTTATTTAAAACCTACTCTTCTACTCATGCCCTTATATCTCTACTAATCGTATGATATTTAAGTACTCTAATAAGATAATTGCTCACTGAAAAAGGTGTTTATAAGTACTCAATTTCCGTTCTTTCTTTAAGAAAACAAAACAAAAAAATCCGTTCCCTTTCAAGGTTTATATTGCTTTAGTGTGTACGAGACAATTCTTGAATTACATAGCTTGTTTACTGTTAGGACTTGTGTTTGAGCCATGTTAAGCTCGAACCAATCTAAATCTTATGTTGAAGTTTGTGTATTTATTTTTCAAACTAGTTTGAACTGGTTTGAGTGGTACTCGATTGATTAATAATACAAAACAAACTTCATAACCTTGTATATTTTTATAATAAGTCGTACATATATATATATATATATATATATATATATATTCATGAAATAGATTTCACTTTTATTGTGTCGCATGAGTTTCTCTATAAAGTTTAGACAAATCAATTTAATATGAAGTATGGCCCTTTCCTCCTCCTCGGCTCCTCCTATGCTCTAAAAAACTTGCAAGGAATCGGACGAGAGGTAGTGATCTCCTATTAGCCGATTCTCAAACACAGTTAACAGGGTATTGGAGCTAAATACAATCAACAATTAGAGGACTATGCAGACGAAGTTAATTAAAATAACATGCAGCGGAGAATTTATGGACTAAGCATAATTCTCTCTCTCTCTTTTTTTTTTTCGTTTTTCAGTTTCATTGTAATTAGCTATCGGTACTGACGGTTTAGCAAATAGAATGTTTTTCTAGAACTTGACTTTTGTATTTCTTTGAATTAAGAGGAAGTCTATATGAGTAGCGATTTCCTTTATTTTTACAAATAAAGTTAATACGAAGCCTGAAAAATTTCAAGCATATACAATAATAATGCTTGGAGTTCAATGCTCGAGTAATTATATGATCCCCTAAATCAAAGTGCTTGGCTCCTCCACACACACTCCCTCTACAATACATATATAATATTTTTTGGAAAAATATATGTCAGTTGATATTTATATCAAAAAACAATTTGTTGCAAAGTGCAAACTAGCTAGGGCATGTTTGTTTTGAAAATTTTTTAAGAATTTGAATCTAACTTTCTAAACTTACAATCCTAACATTACATCTACACACATTCTAATACAACTCAATATTATTTTTTTTACAAATATCGATACAAATCAACACATTCTACACGCATGCCAATAAGGATCATGAAGATTCTTTTTCATTTTTTTATTAAGAAATTAAAACTAATTTTGAAAAATCATTAGTTGAAATTAGGATAGATATCCTCTACAATTCTCTACCCAATTACAATTTAAAGAAAAACAACATATGAATCTTACACCATTTAATACTGTCGGTATTTAACTTCGGGCAATGTGAACACTCATCATTTAATAATTGTTCCATTTGTCTCTCTTTCAATTGAGCATGTAACATGGCGTTTGTGTACACTAAAATTTTAACATCATTACATTCTCATTCTCTCTCTTTATTTTTTCTCTAATTGTTTTTCACTTTTTACTTTTTCATTCTTTTTCTCTAACTTTTTTTCACTTTTTCATTCTCTCTCACTTTTTCATAACTACTAAAATTTTACCCCAAATTTTTACTTACACAAACGCCATAATTAGGACATATAATTGTAGAGGATTTTATTAGCATTGTAGAGGATTTTATTAGCGAGGTTATTTGAGTTAATAAATGAGCCCCATTCATATTTAAGCTCAGTTACTTTAATGCGTATACCTAAATTAGAAGAGTTTATTCATTAATTGAGATTTGTTTTTATAGCTCTCGCTATGCGTGTAGACCAGTGGCTGTGGCACTGAACCTAAAGGCTACGAGCCCTACGGCATTGTTCCAAAACCCGACCCATTCCTTAAACGTTCTGTTTACTGGGGTGATCCATATTGGATAAACCCATAAACCCCAGAGAAGGCCTTTCAATCACAACCCCTAACCGGTTCCTGTAGAAAAGGACACGCTCCGTTTTCAAAATTCGAACTTGGCGCCCCTCACCTCCCCAGTTCCCATTTCTGATTTCTCAGATCCTCCGGCCCTTCTTTCTCCCACTCGTTCTCTCTCTGTGTACCCCAGTATAGAGCAACAAGTATGGGTGCCAATAATAGCCGCGAAGATTTGGAACTCTCCGACTCCGACGCCGAACAGTACGAAGAACAATCCGAGCAAGAAGAAGAAAAAGATGACGAAGAAGACTACCAGGACGCAAAAGAGAGATCTTCGGAGCGCCGGCCCAAAACCCCGTCTTCGCTCGACCAAGTGGAGGCCAAGCTGAAGGCCTTGAAGCTCAAATACCCATCCTCAACCCAGAACCCCACTATCAAGAATGCCGTCAAGCTATACCTCCACATCGGCGGAAACACCCCCATCGCCAAATGGGTAGTCTCCGAAAAAATTACTTCCTATTCTTTCGCCCAGACATCTCGAATCAACATTAACGATGACGAAGAGGAAGAAGATGAAGATAATGAAGAGGGCGAAGAATCTTGGTGGGTTTTAAAAGTTAGTTCCAAGATTAGGGTAAAAGTTTCCACGGAGATGCAATTGAAGACTTTCGGAGATCAGTGTCGCGTTGATTTTGTGGACAAAGGTGTCTGGGCGATGAAGTTCTTTAGCAACGAGAACTATAAGGGTTTTGTAACGAAGTTTCAGGATTGTTTATTCGAGAATACCTACGGGGTGGAGGCTACGGAGGAGAACAAGGTTAAGGTGTATGGGAAGGACTTTATAGGGTGGGTGAAGCCAGAAGCTGCGGACGATTCGATGTGGGAAGACGCGGATGAAAGTTTCTCGAAGAGCCCCGGTTCGGAGACCCCGGTGAGGGTGAACCAAGATTTGAGGGAGGAGTTTGAGGAGGCGGCCAACGGTGGGATCCAGAGTTTGGCATTGGGTGCATTGGATAACAGTTTCTTAGTTGGTGATTCGGGCATTCAGGTTGTTAAGAATTTCGCTCATGGAATTCAGGGAAAAGGCGTTTATGTCAATTTCGATGGTGGGAATCGTAGGAGTGATTCGAGTTTGGTGCACTCCACACCGAAGAAGGCACTACTTATGAAGGCTGAGACTAATATGCTCCTCATGAGTCCGATGAATGATGGAAAGCCTCACGCATCAGGGCTCCATCAGCTTGATATTGAAACTGGTAAGATTGTTACTGAGTGGAAGTTTATGAAGGATGGGACTGATATTGCAATGAGGGATGTGGCAAATGACAGTAAAGGAGCACAATTGGATCCCTCAGGTTCAACGTTTTTGGGATTGGATGATAACAGGCTTTGCCGGTGGGATATGCGTGATCGAAAAGGGATGGTTCAGGATCTCGCTAATGCTAGTACCCCTGTCTTGAACTGGGCACAAGGACATCAGTTCTCCAGAGGGACTAATTTTCAGTCCTTTGCGACTACGGGTGATGGCTCAATTGTCGTTGGTTCACTTGATGGGAAGATTAGATTGTATTCGATCAATTCTATGCGACAGGCCAAAACGGCTTTTCCAGGCCTTGGTTCGCCTATAACTCATGTGGATGTTACATTTGACGGAAAGTGGATCTTGGGCACGACGGATACCTATTTGATTCTTGTCTGCACCCTCTTTACCGACAAGGATGGGAAGACTAAGACTGGTTTTACTGGCCGTATGGGGAATAGGATCTCAGCTCCAAGATTGTTGAAGCTAAATCCTTTGGATTCCCATTTAGCAGGAGCAAATAATAAATTTCGCAACGCTCAGTTTTCGTGGGTAAGTATGCATATTCAGTGCCAGTTCTTTTCACCTTTGTTTAGATGTTAGCTAGCAAAATAAGTAGTAAGTAAGAAGTTACTATTTTATACTTATTGCTATTCCATTTTGAATTTGGGGCTTATATGAGAGTTTTTTTAGTGTGGTTATTAGTGGTTATATTTTAACTACATGGTTCAGTCTTTTGCTTCACTTACTTTGCCAGTATATACAGTATATGGGTGCATATGTGCGAGTGCGTATTTCAACTGCTTTGGTTGCATAGTTTCATCTCATGGCCCTTTTAAAGAAGGTTTTCTTGGTATGAATTAGAACAATAGATGTCTTAGTTAATAAAAAACAGCATGGTCCTCGTTGAACATATTTGGCCCGTTTTGAATTGGTCAAAACAAATTGAATTGGAATCGCTTTTATTGATTTTGCTATGAAGTGGATTCGAATCCAATTCATGTTTGAACCAATGTCATAGAGTTCAGATTGGATTCTATGTTTGGAATCTCATGCCTAGTGAGTTGAATTAAGTTACAAGTCAATGCAAATTCACTGACAAGAACAAAAATTGTGTCAAATTGGATCTGATTCCAGTTTATTTCATCTCATATGTGAACCTTCTATCAAATACTTCTCATGTTATGTATCCACACTTGTGAATACATGTTCCTCTCTCATCTCTATCTTTCTCGCTCATGAATAAATATTGTCTTGCAGAAATCTATAAAGGGAACGTATAGATGATCATTTTAAACTTCTATTAAATTTATAATTGGGCAGTGAATTATCCTATAGAGCGAGTCTATGTCAATTCATAATTACTCCAAAATGCAGATTGGATTGTAAAATCAACCTAGTTCATTTTATATGTATTTAATTGTGAATTCCTATGCTTGTTTATTCTATCAAATAAATTGACTTTGAATATTATTTTGTTCTATCTTTATTAATTGAACTGAATTTCTGTTCATAATTCGTCCATGGATTGGTTCTGAACTGAGTGCTGATGTGGTTGTTGGTTCTTGATGTGTTTTGTTCCCTTCATCTCTTTTTGACTCCATGCATTGCAACTGCAAAGTGTAACCGTGCTGGCTGAGATTTGAGTCATGACACTGACTTCGATTTGAATTCCATTGATGGTCAGTTCCCTTCATGGAGACATGATTTTGATGTTGTGGGACTGATTTTCAGCACATTTTGGAGTAAACCCGTTTGCCAATTGACACCTCCTGCTGTTCATTTTGTCACTTTCACATACCAGATCTTGTATCTGGAACTTTGCATTCAGGTTCTGCTTTTGATTTAGGGTTAATGTCCACGAGGAGGTTCCCTATTAATTGAATGCTTGTAACCTCTAGGAATATCCAAGCTTGCAAGTGTGTTGATGTTTCTAATCTGAAGCTGTGTCCTTGGTTGATGTGTCTTTCTTGAATCTGGCCATGTTCTGGAATTCAGGGGAGCTTCTTCCATGCTGATGACCTGTTGTTTTGAGTTTGCAGCTCATGGGCACCTTGGTTGAATGGTTTGGCAGTGTTAATGTTATTGACTGGGCTAGCATTTCTTCTTGCAGTTACTTTAATGTTGTCACTTATCATTAAGTCCAAAATCTGGTTGATAAGATTCCCCCTGTAAATATCTTTTATGTACTTTATAGTTGGGGTGGCGGAGGGTTATTTCCTGTAGAAGTTGTTCAGTCACTTCTATTTTTTGTCCTCTCTCTCTTTCTTATATAATTTTTTGATTTTCCTCTATAATTGGAGCGTATGCTCAAATTCATGATATAGGATTCTCTATTATCACCTCCCAACACAAACAAAATACCTGTTATGGTCGCTAAAATTCATGGATGTTTGTGGAAGATGGATGGTGTGCCAATGGTTGCATTCTTTTACTTCTCCTTTTAAAAGTTTTTCAGTAAGCCCTATCAGATCTTTGTAACTTGCCCAACAATCTTTGTGGAAGATGGATGGTCTTGCCAAGTGTAATGAAGGAAGCATTATTGGTGGCCACTCACACTCGCTACTCTATCTTTCATACAGTTCTTGTCATTTTCCCCAGTTCATGGGTATAGTCTTTACAGTTTAATTTAAATTATGTTGTAGGTTACCGAGAATGGGAAGCAGGAGCGCCATTTGGTCGCAACTGTAGGCAATTTTAGTGTGATATGGAATTTCCTTCAGGTGAAGAATGGCTCTCATGAGTGCTACCGCCATCAGGAGGGTCTCAAGAGCTGCTACTGTTATAAGATAGTCCTGAAGGATGACTCCATTGTTGATAGCCGCTTCATGCATGAGAAATTTGCAGTCACTGATTCACCTGAGGCTCCACTGGTTATCGCGACCCCCATGAAAGTTAGCTCCTTCAGCATAACCAGCAGGCGGTGACAAGCTTAGTCATGGCCTGTTTCACTTGTCAGCATTTTTAGCTTCATCAATGAAGTTCAAATGTTATGTTTTAGAAATTTTATTGTATTTTGAGGTTATTGTTTCAGTAGAACATTGTATTAACGCTTGCAATCTCGCAAACTGTTTTATGTCCCCCAGCAACTATTGAATGAGCGCTTAATGAAGCTCGACTTAACCTTTTATATTGTACAATTCTGTAGTGAACTTTGGTTCTTTTATATTGTACTACTCTGTAGTGAACTTTGGTTCCCTAAAGTAATCTTCTTTTCACTTTAACTCCTTTGCTATCAGGTGATTGAAATCAAGTTTACCGGGTAATTAACTTCTCATAGAAGAGCACAAGCTGAGAAATAAGCTTTGGAATGTAATTAACTTCTCGTTGAAGTCCCCTGGGATGCTACCTTCTTTAATTTTGGAGCTTTGAGGATTGCAACTGAAAAAGTTTACGCAATGAGAGGAGCTATCGTGCTAGTCTAAACCTGCTCTGCAGGCCGCAGGGTAGATCTCTTAGGGTGGTCCGCACAAAATTGGTTCTACTATTCTATGCGCGGTAAATTTAGGACTTGTCTAATGATAAGAGCATCAACTCCAACTTGCATCAACTCCAACTTGTTATGTACTCACCCCAGATGATTGGAACTGTATCATGATCAAAACCAAATGTACTATCGGAAGATCTGTACATCTGAAGTCCAGGACATCAAGGTGTAGGGATAAGTGGGGCCCTGTTATCAAGCTATTTTGCTACGCGGATGGGAGTTGTGTGTACGTGGCATCCTGTACCTTACCTTGTGGTGTATATGACTCCCGTTAATAGTTGTTGATAGGAAGCGAACAAATGTGAAATGGCTCTTCACGGGGGAAAAGGATTCCTTGTCCAGCCATGCTTTCCCATTTCGAACCATATTTGTAAGCCCTCTTTAGGGGTAACGAACAAATTCTGGCCTGCTAGACGAGGAATCACTCCACGTCTTACCCTCGTTCGAGCTCAGTTGCGCCCTACATGGCTACCCGGGCTTGACCCTCCACCCTACCTTGATGGAAGGTTAGCCCCTTCATATAAATTTCCATGGTGGTTATCGTTTTTTGTTGCTTCTTGACTAGTAAGTTTGCCGACTTGTATCTCTCTCTCTCTCTTTGTGTCTCTGTGTCTAGTCTGGCGGGAGATTTTGGGTTTGACCCACTCGGTCTTGGAGAGGATCCAGAAAGCTTGAAGTGGTATGTGCAAGCAGAGCTGGTTCACGCTCGCTTTGCTATGCTTGGCGTTGCTGGAATTCTTTCAACTGATGTGAGTGATTCCAAACTTGCTTGGCCACTCACCATGTGCCAGTCTTTCAGCATTGTGGCTATAAGAATTCAAAGGGGGCGATGATTTGTAGATTGTTTGGAACTTCGTCTCAATTTTAAATATGCAAAACTAGCAAAAAAATGCCGGATGAGCTATTCTTTTTGGTCATTTCATATACTCTGATACTTTTTTACAGTTACTCCGCGTGACAGGTATAGCCAACATACCAGTTTGGTACGATGCTGGTGCAGTAAAGTTCAAATTTGCCAACACAGAGACTCTGTTCATTGTCCAACTCATCTTGATGGGGTAGAACCTCCGGCCAATCTCAACCACTGATTGATAGTTTCCAGCATTTTTTTTTTGCCTTAACTCTGCATTAAAAAAACCTTGCTTTAGAGATAAATGCTAATAAAAGAATGTTTTGATATCATCTCCATGGTGTTGCAAATCTTGTGCATTTACTCCAACATAACCTTGTTTGATTCCACAAGAATATATTTATTTGTTTGCATCTGGTTTAATTGTATACAGATTTGTTGAAACTAAGAGGTACATGGATTTTGTTAGTCCCGGATCTCAAGCCGAGGGACCTTTCTTTGGAATAGAAGCCGCACTCGAAGGTTTAGAACCAGGGTAATTTTCTCAGACAAAGTCTACAGCTTATATCTGTAAGTTCAAAAATAACTTTTTGGTTTTTGACAAACAGATACCCAGGTGGTCCTTTGCTAAATCCACTTGGCCTGGCTAAAGACATAAAAAAGGCCCAGGATTGGAAACTAAAAGAGATTAAGAATGGTTGGGTTTGCTCATTCTTTGCCTTATAATAATCCCTTTTTCTTTTTATTGTTTTTGTTACAATCCCTTTTCCTCTTTTGAATGTCTCATGGCAGGACGTCTTGCAATGGTGGCCATGCTGGGCATCTTTGTGCAAGCTTATGTGACTCATGTAGGACCAGTCGATAACCTTGTGGAGCACCTCTCAAATCCATGGCACAAAACAATTATCCAGACCCTTGCTAATTCTGGCTCTTAAATGTACATCTTGCTCTGTATCTTCACATGAAAAATGCAAACTATATCATAAACAATCTATCATTTGTTCGTTTTTAGTCAAGTGAAGGTTCATGGATAATTATTGGGCTGACAAACAAGCTAACAGGCGCCCAATGACTTGGCAAATTTTTATGTGCAGCATGGGCTATAGTAGGTTATATGGTGTTATGATTGCCTCATGGTATATTTCTCTAGATAAATGCTTTCAGTGAGACTGAGCAGTTAACTCTAAGCCCAATCTTCACTTTACTAATGCCAAAGGCAAAAACAAATCCAACTCTAGATGGAAAGTTCAAACCAGTTTCATTCATTTGAAGATTTTGATGGTGAAAGGAAAGAAAATGAGAAAATCCGGCTTTGTAGATTCGAATCACCAGCCCAACAAGTTTAGTCAGGAGGCTCAACTTTTTCGGGGGCTTAGGCAAGTCATCAAAATGAGGTATTTTAATATAAAATTAAAGAATTAAAGAATTTAAATTAAACCATAAATTTGCTTCATGCCTTTTTAGATGCAAAATTACCAATTAAACTTTTGTATTCAAATTTATCCAATAAATTAGTTTTGATAGATAAAATTGTTAAACTGCTTAATCTATTTTGAGACATAATTATTCATAAATAATTATTTATATTTTTTTCTGAATTTGGTGTGAAAGGGTGTTGAAATTTGTATGAACATTTTGAGATTTTGTAGAAAGTTGATAATTTTTCTTAAAAAGTTGAATTTTTTTTCTCACTAAACATATACCTAGTTTTGAAAAACTTCTTTCGTATGGTAAATTGTATTCTATATGCAATAAAACAATTAGTTCTTGATATCTTCACTTTGGTTGATAACATCTTGGTTTAGTTAACATTTAACAAGATCATATCACCCACTGAGAATAGTTGAATCATGCTTTCGTGAGTTTACTTAACATTTAACAAGATCATTTGGCTTTGTCCCTATATTAATGCGGGGGCTTAGTCCCTACATAATCACTAGCCTCTAACCATATTATTTAAGAGTAGTGAGATGTGTGATATGTTTCTAAAAATGAGAGAAATCTTAATTTATTTATTATTTTTAGCAATATAAGTGGTTTATTTTGAGCCGTACGACTTCCATTACTTATCAATCCAGTGGCCTCCATCATATTGTAATAAAATATACGTGCAATGTGTCACTCTAGCACTACTACCAAGTTTCTCTATCCATGGGCTATGGTCTCAAAATTGTATTGGAAATCCAATTATTTGTCCTAATTTTCCTAGCTTTGAAATCAATAAGGTAATCTATTCGTATGGTTTTCTTCATTTATATCTATTCGTATGGTTTCTTCATTTATGTTCAGTGTTATCATTACCAAGACGCAACGTCTTATTATTTATCCAGATATACAATGAACATAATCTTTACAATACTATTTACTACTTGTGGCCAAACTTCGCACATTGGGAAGAAGACTTTTGGGGACATGAATGGTTTAAACACGGGACTTGCACTGGTTTGAGTCAATATGAATATTTCAGAAAAATCTATGATGGAGTGATGAATCTTCCGAATCCTTTGGACATCATTCTATATCGCCCTATTTTTCCTGGTTTGTATTTTAGTTCTCTTCATTTTATAATGTTTTTGTATCTTAAGAAACAGTTATCGATAGCTAACATATTTTTTATTTTATTTTTTTATGTATTTTTGTCGAAACAGGGATGATAAAAGGTAGTCGCTACTGGATCCATGACAATGACTCTAAAGTAAAAAATAGTGTAAAATTGACACCAAACATTGCTTGCAACTACGATTCTATGGGTAGAACGGTGGATGTATAAGTTATCTCATGTTGCATAGAAAAAAAAACTTTGATTCTATGGGTATAAGATTTTGCATGGACGGAAGTGCATTCATTTTCAAAATTGTACTTTCAACCCTATGCCATGTGGTTCTCGAGCATGGTATAATGAGATCATGTTTCCTTAGTCATGAGAGTTGCAATAAAACCGTGCAGATCTTGTTGTTTATGGTGGTCTATTTTTGGCGAATCCAGATTTGAGCTTAATGCTTCTCTTAAAAGTATAATAGACACATTCTACACACTTGATTGACCTGTTGTTGGGTGCAATGATTACCCATTTCTTGAAGACCCAACTTAGCTTTGTAAAGGAAGAAGGGATTAATTACAAATTTTCGCCACGATACACTTTCATTCTGCTCAACTATATAAATATTCCAATCTTTATTGGAAGTCAAAACAATATTAGCACAAATGGGAGAAAAAGGAAACTTGAATTTTTACCAAGATAAATTTCGAAAGATATCCCAAAAGATGCGTCTCGAATTATACACCGAAGAAATCTACCCTTTAGTCAACAACTATAGTACACCAGTACTGTTCATGAGACGCAATAAATTTTAAAACTCCTCCTGTCATATCCAGGAATGCAAGACATTATCTAACAACAATGATTATAATTACTAATTAAACTTTTGTATTCAAGTTTACCCAATAAATCAGTTTCGATAGTTAAAACTGCTAAACTGCTTAATCTATACATAGTTCTTGATAAATAATTTTTTATAATCTTTTTGAAGTTTGTGTGAAAAGGTATTGAAAATTGTATGAAAAATTTGAGATTTTGGTAAATTGTATTTTTATGCAGTAAAATAATTTGAAAAACAATTTGTTCTTCCACTATATTAAAGTATTTCAAGTGGAGTGTTAATTCTTGTTTTTATAACTTCTTATAAAACTTTTAATTTTCAAAATAAATTAAAACAGTCAATATCAGAGCACATGTCATGATTAAGAAAATTTTCAAGATTGAGACATTTTTATTTCTAATTTTACTATAATATCTACAAAACAAGCAATTTTAAGAAAAATTTAATTTAATTATTTGAGAACTTAATTAGTAATAAAGTAGCTATGGTAGTTGAGATTCTAGGTTTTAAGAGCGAATAATTTATTGTAAATGATGCTATCACTTATTTCTTTCTAATTTTTAAATATTCCTATTTTATAGACCTTTAATTAAGTTTTATCGAAAAATTTTAGATTTTTTTCTTTTCATTAATTTAAATTTTGCTATAATATAGCCTTCATAATTTCAAATTAGGGTCTGACTTTACAACCCAACCGTAGTTTGAATAAAAGATTCAATCCAAAGCTTTTGGATCGAAAGCTGTTATAAGGGACAACTTGAATTTTTTTTTTTTTTAAAATAAGGGACAAAATTGCACCAACTCTTTGATGAAAGAGAGTCAGCTAAATTTTTTTTTCTTAAATTTAAGGGTTAAATACATTTTGTTCAAGTATCTTTGGGGTCCTTTATACTTTGCACTCATATGTATTATTTTTGAGACATTGGATCCCTTAACTCAGTGGCGGAACTAGGAATGAATTTGAAGGGGGGACAACTCTTAAGTAAAAATAACAAAAAAAAAACTAGGTAATACAAAAAAATACCTTAGAGTTAAAATAATGAAAATTAAGAACTATAAACATTAAAAATATATTATTTCGAATCCAGGTGCTGTTTATACTTTCTGATCTAATTAGAATTAAGAATTTGACACATTGTACATGTATCTAATCATCTCTCTCTAGCTCTCTCACAAAGTTGCAGCCTCCACATTATAAAAGAAGCTACTGTATTATCTCATCCAGACCCAATTGATAGACTCCAAAAGATAAATGTTATATATTTGTTATACCTATAACAAATATATCCCATTAAGGATCTTTATTGGAAGAGACAATTACATCCACGAAAACCAGCATATCCCATTAAGTTAAAAACGCATTCATAAGGGCCACATTCGCCCACATTCTTGAACTAAACAACATTAACATCTATGACATTCTCTCTTTTGGTGTAAGTGATCCAAAACATTCTTCAAGGAAATGAAAAGGGGGCCCGACCTGGTCAAAATGGGAAGATTAGTTATAAAATAAAAAATAATTTTTTTAAAACTTTTTGTACCCCCTATATGCGCCAATGCCTTAACTTACACATTTTTTTTAATTTGGACCCTGTACCCAAATTGCCCGTCAATTTAGAAAGATTCCGTCAAAATTTTTACACATTGCCCTTCTTATCTTTGGGAGTATTTACACATTGCATCACACATTTTTGACGGAAACCGTCTAAATTAACAGGCAATTTGGGTACGAGGTTCAAAATTAAAAAATGTGTGAGTTAGGAGTCCAATGTCTCAAAAATAATAGATCATGGTGCAAAATATAAATGATCCCAAAGATAAGAGGGACAAAGTATATTTAACCCTAGATTTAAAAAACAAATTTAGACCATCTTATTTAATGAAAGGAGAGTTTAGGTGGCAAGTTTGTCCCGTGAATTTAGAAAAATAAATCTAAGCTATTCCTTATAATAACTTTGAACTGAATCTTTTTCGGGTTTGAATATGCCAATAATTTCGGCCATGAATTCCACACTAGTTGCAGAGGTCCAACAATACCACTAGCCGGTAGGTGACACACAATGTTCAGCAGTTGCTAGAGTTTATTTTGCGATCTTCATCCATTCCGTTGGTAACCAAATGAAAAGCATGAAAACTCTTTATCAGATACAATGGCATTCAAAATGAGAAGATTACAGATTCAAATTATCAACAGAAAAATTTATCTCACAAGGGTAGATCACAAAACACTCGCATTCTCTCTCACACTTTCAGGAGGGTCAATCTTCGGCATCCCAAGTCTATACATTACAGAGCCATCTTATTGACTTACCCAACCAAGCACCAATAAGAAATTTATTACATCCTCCCAAACCCACCAGTCGCGAAAACTTTTTGGCGAGTAAATATATAATCCAATACACGACTTATCATACATAAAATAATCACCACCATGTACATTCTTTTCTATTTTTTTAGTTTTTCTATGGATGAGTTCCAGCATGTACGTTCGAGTACAGCACTCGCGTTGCTCCGAGAAAACTACCCAAAAGAGAGGTCAGCCATTAGAGCAAAGACAGCATACAGGTTTCAGAGATGACTATGGGCTGATTTGTTTGAGAATGACCTCCTCCTAGACAACAACGTTAGAATCCGTGGAAAGAATGCTTTCTTCTTTCTCTTTCCAACCGTCCCTTCTGTGGATAACTCACTATCTGTGATAATCCCACGTACATTCGCCAGTGGGCTAGACACATAGTGTGAAAGAATAGCGGCATCAGCTGCCAGGTCCAAGTTCTTCGATTCTTTGCTCCCCTCGAAACTTATCCTCGGGCTTTTAACAGGAGTTGCTACTGCTTGAGCAGATTCACCAGCCTTCCGTCGCTGTTCATGTTCAGCCCTCCATTTTCTTAACTCCTGTTCTACACCCAACTTCCCTTCCTGGGCCTTCTCAGCCTTCTCCAATGCAGATCTCAGAGCTTCCTTTCTAGCAGTCATCTCCCTGTTCACTTCTTCCAACTTTTCTAAGCTTCTTGACTCGGATTCCTTGGCTACCTCAATCTGGGAAAGGGCAGCTGCCACCCTCACGTTGGCCTGCTCCTCTGCATCATGAGCACATTTGCTGAGCTCATAGTACTCCTCCAGAGAAAGTGTTACACCATTAGGTGAATCGACATCATTGGTGCTTGTAGCAGATTCACTCTCTTGCAATGCTTTTATTGCCGCTATGGCCAACTTTTCTGCAGCCCTGGCAGCTTCTATCTCCTTTTGAGCTGCAAGTAATCTACTCTCCACAGTACTTGCTCCAGCCTTTGCTTGCTCAGCTTCTTCCTTTGCCTTGCGCATCTCTTCATGAGCTACTTCAGCAAGTGACTTGGCCTGATCAGCCTCTTGGGCTGCTTGCTGTAATTGTTTGGGCAGCTCCACCATCTTTTCTCTGGCTTCTTTCTCCTTCATCTGCACTAGAGCTATTTCTGACCTCGTCCTATCTAGTTCAGCTTCAAGTGATGCAACTACTATTGATGCCATTCCCTCTCTTTGCCTAATGGTGGCAAGAGCTTGTTTCTCTGTTTCAATCTCCGATTTCAATGAAGTAGCAGCCACCTTCAAGCAATTTACTTCAGCAATTGCTTTCTCTACGTTGAGCTTCACTTCATCAAGTTCTTTCTTTGCAGAAGCAACTGCTGCTTGTATGTCACTATGAGTTTTCTTTTCTGGTTCCTCTCGCTCGCCATTTGAGTGGCCATTTTCACCGGTTTCCTCCTTCAATTTTGATTCCATATAAGCTGCTAATTCAGCTTTCAATTCAAGCAGCAATGCTGAGGCAGTGTCAAGTTTTGACTTGAGTTCCTTTGCAGATAGAATTTGTTGGTTAAGTCTCTGAAGCTCCTCTTCTGCCTGCTTCAATTCCTTTTCCCAGTTAAGGGAATCCTGCTCTCTGGCCATGGCCGCTCCTATTCTGTGTTCCTCTGCTTCCAAATGTGCAGCATGCGCAGACTCTAACAACTCCTTTGCGGCAATCAGCTCAATAGTCAGTTCTTCCACCATCTTCTCAACTTCCTTGGATGCAGCAATGGCTTCCTCAGCTTTCTTCACAGCAACATCTTTGTCAGCCACCAAAGAAGCATATTCCTTACGCAGTGCTTCTAACTCCTCTTTAACAGATTTTAGCTCCAAAACTGCAGCTGTATGGCGAGCTTTAGCCACCTCAAGCTGTGCCTTGGCTGCAACACTAGCCCCATCAGCTATTCCTTGCTCCATCTCTTCCACCCTGAGCTTGGCAAGTTCTGAGTCTTGTCTTGCCTGATGCTCTTCTGTTTGTGCCCTTTCAAGGTTGAGCTTTAGTTCTTCTATGAGTCTCTTAGTGCTCTCCAACTCCTTTAGTACTTGCAGTTTTGCCTCTTCTGCTATCCCTGACCGTCTCTTATACTCGGGAATCTCCTCCTGTGCTTTCTCAAGATCTTGTTCGACGACTTTGTGCCTCTACAAAAGCCAGAGAAGCTTAATGGTTATTTTCAGTAAAACATGACACAAGCTCCACTTGGAAGCACAATCCACAACTGGATAAAATTTTCCGAAGAAAGTAAGGAAATAAACGATTGATGAATGCATTATGCATCCCAGAATAGTTCCAAACAATTGGTCACCAAAGAAAGCAAAGGTAGAGCCAGCACTAATCTGGAATTGGACTTTTACCCAAAAATTCAATATATATCCTCCGTCCATCATTGTTCGTAATTAACTGAAAAACCTGACAGGACATAGAAATTAAACATGAAAAAAAAAAAAACAAAAAATACGTCAGGTAAAGTCTTAAGAACCTTTTGCGGTCTTGTTAAATTGACAAGTTAGCCCTCTCTAGTTAGATTATAAAGTCATTACTTTTAGAAATAACTATTTCATATAATACATGTATCACTTCCATCATCATCACAATTGAAACAAGGAAATTAGACAAAAGAGAGTGTGTCTTGGTAAAGTTATCTACTGGGTCTCTATAAGGACATTGGCTTGCTTCTTCCCTATCATAACCACAAACACTACAGCTAACATCAATGTTGCCAACAGTAATATCTCTTCCGCCTTCGCATTCTTAATTTTTTCATCTATGCATGGATATAGCAACCCAGTACCATCCAAATTGCCACTTTCCATAATAATAAGAACCACACCACTGAATCATAAAACCTCACATATTTCCTTGTTTTTCAAAATATATCATGTAAGCCTTAAAAGACACCTTGCGTAGTAGCTTTGCAGCAAAAAGCAATGAAACACGATAAGAAACAAATCATTAGAAAAAGCTCAAAGAAGTTGGTATTTGAAGGTTGTCATTATAACTAAAAGACATAAACAAGAAAGATGGCAGAACATATACCTCCACAGTTTGGGCTCTATGGGCTTTCCAATCAACAATTCCTCCAAACTTGGACACAGCTTCTTTGACTGATTCAAAAGGTGCAGTGGTATCAATATGGCCTCTATTTGCATCAATCTGCTTAACAAATTCAGAGGGAAAAATGGTTGCTGGTTTCTTAAGGGAAGTATCGGCAACCTTTGCATGCGGCAGAGGAAGCTCACTGGACGGAACATTGTGATCCACATTTTTAGTTTCCATAACGTCGGGAGGGAAATGACCATCAGATGATACTGCATGGGTCTCATTTTTGGAGTCGTTTACCCCAGGAGAGGAAGCAGAAGTCATAATCACATAATCTACATTAACATAAGCGCTGTGAGTACACAAGTCGCCTTGCGCTTGCTGTCCAGAAGAATCTCTTATCCCCTGACTTTCAGAATTTTCCATCACTGTAACCTCTTGGTCTATCTCTGTTTTTACTACTTTGTCTGTGGAGGTTGAAGGTGAATCGTCTACTGGAGGAAGCTGATGTTGTCCTAGAGATGGACTATCAGATTTTTCTTGTACAGTTTCTGATGATTGACTGTTGAGTTCCACTTGTCCATTAGCGACTGGGGTAGCTTGATTATAAGCCTGAGAATCATCCTGGGAAGGTAAGGGGGGAGCCTCTTGAGTGATTTCCATTTCCTGGGGAGGCTTTGAGTCAGCAATTATGACAGCCTCCATACCCTGACTTTCAGAATTTTCCATCACTCTAACCTCTTGGTCTATCACTGTTTTTACGACTTTGTCTGTGGAGGTTGAAGGTGAATCGTCTACTGGAGGAAGCTGATGTTGTCCCAGAGATGGACTATCAGATTTTTCTTGTACAGTTTCTGATGATTGACTGTTGAGTTCCACTTTTCCATTAGCGACTGGGGTAGCTTGATTATAAGCATGAGAATCATCCTGGGAAGGTAAGGGGGACTGTGGAGGAGCCTCTTGAGTGATTTCCAATTGCTGAGGAGGCTTTGAGTCAGCAATTATGACAGCCTCCATACCAAGAAAATGGTAAGGAGTGCCACAAGGGTATCTGAAAACAAAATCAACAAAATGAGTTAGCAAAAGTGAACATAAAGAAAAAATCGCATGAAATTCATGTCTCCTTTGTGCAGTTCTTCACAATATATGCAACTTATCACCGCGGCTGCAACGAACAGAATAATTTTCTAAAATACTCGAGTACCTAGAATCATTAAAGGTTGAACTTCTTACGATGAAAGTTGAGGGCCTCATTAAGATAGATGGACTGCTGCCAATTGATAGGTCATAAATTTAACTTGTTCTCTGCATGTACCACTCCTCATGAAAGATCATTTATTTTGAAAATAACAGATCACTATATACTATTGCATTCCAATTTTCCATCTGCTGATCAAGATTGGCAAATCTGCTAATGGAATAGAAGTTCCAACCAAGTGCATTGAGAATTGACATGTTTAACTGGTGAGGAAAGGAAGTCAGGCCTTACAGAATGCACACAGAATACAAAGTGTGACCTAAGAGAGATGATAAACAAACAGAAGTGTTAAAAGTCGGGAAATCTATAGTTGGAGATATAGGTCCCGCCGGAAATGATTTTGTGATACCCCGAATCCCATATGAAGTGGGATAGGAGAATGAATGGGAGATGAGTTCTATAAGGGCCAAGTCTCACATTGGGACCTTATTAGGTTGAGCTGAGCTTTATAATGATCCAAGGAGCTTCAAGAGCAACCTTGACTAGTCATTTTGAAGTCAAAGCACAGATGTGGCTAGTTCTTGTCCTTGGGTCATTACAAATGGTATCAGAGGAGTCCTAGTAACCACTAATGTGGGCTTGGTGGGCCTTGACGAGGACGTCAAAGATTTAAGGGGGGGAGATTGTGATACCCCAAATCCCACATGAAGTGGGATAGGAAAATAAATGGGAGATGGGTTCTATAAGGGCCAAGTCCCATATTGGGACCTTACTAGGTTGAGCTGAGCTTTATAATGATCCAAGGGGCTTCAAGAGCAACCTTGACTAGTCCTTTTGAAGTCAAAGCACAAATGTGACTAGTGCTTGTCCTTGGGTCGTTACAGATTTGAAAAAGGATCCCAACTTGTAACCAGGGTATAGTGCAGTAGGCAAGTATTAAATGGAGATAATTAGCTAACAAAAGGGGCAGAAAGGCTGAATGGTCATTTAACAATTGATAAGAATTGTTTCGAGAGGGTCACTGATTGCCCTTTCTCCATCCTAAATGCTGAATAGTCTTAGAATCAATTTTATTTTGGGAAAGAACAAGACCATATGCAAGCATTGACTCAAAACCTCACATGTGAGTTTCTATAGTGGAATAGACAATGTTTTCTGAAGATTCCCCTATATATAAAAATGAATATGGGACACAATAATTTTGCTGCTACTTAATACCGGCCATCAGATTCGTAAACCCTAATAGCACCAGTAAGTCTTGACTTTCACCAATAGCTAAAAGCTAGAAAAAGAAATGTAGCATATAGCATACAAATATGCAACAGAGTCCCTAGGAATTCGACAAACCATGAAACAGCCTATCAACTAGCCTCAAGGTAGTATGAAGCCGAAAGATCCTTTTCAAAAGTTTTGATCTTGTACCATTTCAGAAAAAGCTGAAAGTTTCCAAATTCTGTGTGGCTATCTTTGCCAACTATTACAGGGTCCATCATCAATGGCAGCACAGAATTAGCACAGAACCAAAAAATTCCCTAACATGGTCTGTGTACATATTATTGCTAATATCACGCTATTGAAATCCAGTAACTTCCACAAATTATCTATCAATCTCATAGGAACACCAATTCCACCTGAAATAAGAGACCAGAGAACAATTTGAAGACAAGTGTTTTAATTAGTCTAAAACGTACAAACTACTGATTTAGCTGTACAAAAACATTAGAAACATGTGTTAATCCAAGTCCAAGGTTCTTAACGACAATTCTTAGTAAAGGAAAACAATAAATAAATAAATCGGAAAAGCAATTAAAAGCTTAAGAGGAGCTACCCCAGCTTCTATCATTCGTTAACCTTCCAAGTGGCTCTTGGCAATCAAAACCGAGCACATACAGGAAATAAATTAAGAGAGTACAAACACCAGTCAGAGTTTCGCAATCCAGAAAACCGCATCACGTTCGAGCCAAATACTACCTTACTGACGGACTTACTGAACTCTACCAATAACAGTTATATCCAATTTGACGGGCTTTCAAATGCTCTCAATTTCCTTTTACACAGCTCTTTTTCCATCTTTTAAGTTTGAAAACTAATCTGAAGCTGAGAGCACAATACACAAGCTCTAATCAAAAGTTGAGCACTAAATGACAAAGATTATGCAACTATAAAGCTGATTGCAGAGTCAACATACAAAGTTTAGAAGCGATGATAATTGAGAAACAGAAAAACGAAAACGAAAACGGATGAAGAAGAAAAGGAACGTACCCGATAGACCAGAGAACGAAAGAGAGAAGTCAAACGGAATCGATCATCACAGATAGCTGAGAATTCAAAGGAAAAAAAAAAGCATACAAAAAGGAAAATGAACTGAGATTATAATTGGGGATATATTTCTTAACGTGGAAAAAAAGGAGTAAATTACTGGGAGGGAAGACCCGTGCGTGGAGTCTACCTCTTCACTCAGACTAGATCCATCTGTACTTCAACGCAAGCTCGTTATTTACTATTATCTTTTTTTCTTTCTAAACGTTATTTACTATTATCACTAGTCTTTTTCTCCATGAAAAAAGCAGCTTCTAATAACAAAAGAGAATATTAGAAAATGAAAAGCTGTTCTGGGTTGACTCATTCACCTATGCCATCCAGCTCAGCTTAGTCGCTCTTTCGGCTAATCTCCCTAATTTATATTTTGTTTAATAGAATAAAAATGCTGGCAAAGGTTCAGGGATTCCTAATTATTTCAGCTAAAATTCATTTAGTATATTTTATGAATAAATAGGTTCTGGCGTAATATTTGTATTCCGTAGAATCTGTACGCTCAGCAGGTTTCGCTGACATGAGATATGTCTGCAACAAATAAAGTTACAGCTCCTTTCAGTATAGTTGTCCAATGAGCACTTCACACGTAAACAAGTAAAAAGAGAAGGAACCTGGCCAAAGGCACATTATTTTATTTGGGTTTAAACTTTAAACCATGATTTAAACCTCAAAACTAAAACCTCGACCCAAATCCAAACAAGCCTAAATGGTCTATCTAAGTGGAGATTTCTTTATTTTTCCTTTCTTGCGGGTCCTAACTCTATTAGTATATAATTATTTTTTTTATAAGTTATTAGTATATAATTACTAGAAGATAAAATGAAGTCGCCGCCCATCATGAATGATGCCTTCACGCGCCTTGTAGTTCGTGGTGAGCCATTTCGTGTGAAAAGACTATGTGCCCATCTTATTCAATCTCAAATTGCGAAAGACTCTTAGCCGTTGTCAGCTAACATTGGCCACTTTTGTAAAAACGAGATGTTATCAGACCCCAATTTTTCCGGCCTTGGAAGTGGAAAGTTCTACGAGAGCAAACGGTCGAAAAGATACAATCATACAGGACAATGGCGCGTCAGATGATTATAATGCCTCTTCTCTCATTTTCGTTAGTGGGGTCCATATCTTATCTCACACCGCCGGCGCCGACCAGTTGGACAATTTAGAGCCGTGGATTCAGTGAAGCAGTTGAATCTAGTCGTGTTTCGATGGGCTTGTGACTTCGGCGTTGGTTTTGTAATAATTTCCGGATCCAAGGCGATTGGGGACCTGTGGAGTGTGGAGACCACCTAACGGCTAACATCATAACATGTACTTTGGATAAGTTTAGGTTTCTTTTGTCGTTGTGCCAAACAATCTAACACCAAGATTAGTACAGTTTTCAGTTTTCCCAGTTAAAAAATGTTCCCCTTTTATGCGCATGCAATCACTCGTATATTGTCCTATCCAACAATTAGGTAATCTCAAGGGACATTAGCCTCGTTTCCTCTGCTTCCAATCTGGTCGGATCTTCGCCAACAATCAGAGTTATGTTCGTTTCCTATATTTTTTCAGGATTCAAATACATTTACAAAATTACCACGAAACATATTTAAAATTTAAACATAAACAATAATACATTTTACACAATCTCTAATAACTTTTTATTTTTTTATTCAACATAAATTTTCTCTCTATATTTTTTTACATAACTTAATACTTTTTATTAAACAATTACATCAAATCATTTCTCTCTCCACTTTACACAAAACATCAATAAAACATTATTCAACATAAATATTCACAACTTCTTTAAAATCATACATTTTTACTCAAACAGAATATATCCTGTGTTTCTGTGGGCCAATTGCATGTTCTTTCTCTCCTCCAATGGACTCGGCTCGGCTACCGTGATGGATTTTTAGGTTTTCTCTTGGGCATCTAGTCTCTTTCTGGGGATTGGCCTTCAAAGCTTCTTTGTGGTCCATGGGCCTTTGGACTCGACTGCAGGTGGTGGCCCATTGGGCCTTTTCATGTATTGTATCAAGTCACTTTATTTCACTGTAATCCTGTAAACCGACTCAGGTTCTTTGATTGAGCCGGGTTCAGAATTTAGCCAAAAATCGGTGAGATTTGGTTCAGCTTCGATTTGAGAATTTTTTCCAACCTATTGAACTCCATCCCATCCCAGATATAGTAATCATATCATATCGTACATTTTAGTAGCTTGTCAACTTTTAATGGGCCCTTATAATAATACGATCTTTAACACACGCAAACCAACCCGACCCAACCCAGATGCACAACCCGGCCTGGTCATTGCTGGTACGTTTCAACGGGCTGGTTTCTGTTTGTCTCCGGCAAGCTGAACGTCACAGTACTTCTCCAAAGTACTTAACTTTTGCGGGGATTGTATCACTTACGAATCATAAATGCAAAATCTGAAGCCTTGTAATTTTCGTTATGAATTGATCATGACTAAAACGTTTTTGGTCAAACATTCTAAGAGGGGATTCTAGGAGGAAACTCAAAATTAGGAGTGCTCATTTGCACCGGCGGTGACCGTTTTAACCGCTAAAACCTTTACCGCTACCGGTAAGGGCGGTTATTGTGCCTTAGCGGTGCGGTGACGGTATCAAATATGTGATTCCGTCAATTGAGACTTGAGATGATTAATTGATTATGTGACATATTTTTGTTGGAGTATGTTAGTTGGTTTTATATCACATTGTTTGACACTTTTATTATACTTTAGTATTTATGTTTGAATATGATATTATGTTGAACTTTTGGACAACTTATTATATTTGTTATGATTATTAATGATTATGATATTATGTTTGAATATGTTATGATATTTGTCCATTTGATATGATTATTGATTATGATATTATATTGAAAATTTAAACAGCCTAAAACAGTGAAAAAATGAAAAAGCCCAAGGAAAAAAGTAATTTTTTTGGCACAACAGTTATACGGTTTAAGCGGTTACCATATAACCGTTACCGTTAATACCGTCACCGGCAAGGGCGGTTATTGCGCCTTAGCTGTGCAGTGACGATGTTAAATATGTGATTCCGTCAATTGCGGTGACGGTGACGGTTTCCGTCAAACCGTCCCCTACATTATCGTTAACCACCCCTAGTCGAAATCTCGCCTGAACCAATTACCTATATTATTTTCATGAATTAAATGGTTGCAGGAGGTCAATGCGTAGTTAATTGGCTGGTTGTCCTCTCCTCTTTATGCTTTGACTTTTGATTCTCAGTAGTTATATGTGATTGTCAAAATACGAAATAAAATATAAAAAGATCGAGAGAGATACGTGGAGAGAGAGGGAAAAAAGAGCGGAGAATATATAAGAGAAGTGGTACGTTGTCTAAAACTCACACACCAGAAAATCTTAGAATCTAAAACATTATAATAATAATATTTTAGATAGCATTAGATAGCATTATATATAATTAATTTGTACAGAGGACGGATTGTACTCCAATAATTATATATAGGGTGCGGTACATTAATCATGCATGGCTAGTAGGATAATGAAGCACAAACTGGTATCATTGTAGTACTCCAACATCTAATCCTCTTAGACTCAAGGTAGAGGATTAGACTCAAGGTATTTTTGCTTCAAATCATCATGACCTGGCTTGGATCAAGGTCATCATTGGGCCCAATCTTGATTATTCCTATTAAAAACAAAGATTTGAAGTGGTCTATGAATTTAAGAAGCAGGCTTTACAAGCTAAAAGTGAATAAACATATTTTCTAATTAGGATATCCCAATCCCGGAGTGCCTCAACATTCTAAGAAGGTTGAACATACTCAACCATAAAGTTAATTTAATAATTAAGTATTTAGTCGAATTCCCACCCTCGTTTAATAATCAGTACATATCACGAAGTAACACGAATATATATTATATGATCTCTGGTAGCATGCATGGGGTCTATTTCTTTCAGTCGGACAGTGGAATTAAGTGAGAAGTTTGGGATATATTTGGTATTGTTTCTTAATTTTATCGATCATCCGGTTCTAAATCTCCACCGTATTAGAGATAATATCATATAAACCGTATACCAATTATGGTTGCGAGGGTCATCAAGTATGGAAAGACTTAATTTCATCGGAATCGATATGTATTGTAGGTAGATGTTGCCTGGTAGCCGTAGGTCCGATATATAGGACATTGTGTGGGATGCAGAAAAGACCCTTTTTTCATCTCCTACGAGTAGTCCTACAAAAATTTTGAAATTTTTGAACTTGAAATCTTGGTCAGAGTAAACTCTCAAATCTAACGTCATATATATAACTAGTGCGAGGGACAATCCCTTGAGGGCATGTCAAAAATATTTCGAAGACCATAATCTGCATAATGTGATGCATGCCGATTTTGTCGTATTTTGGTTTATCCTCTTCACCTACAAAATATAACGACCCAATGCCTAACTTTCATTTTCATTGAATAGGGCAGCAAAGGCCGGCTCGAGCTGTCTTGTAACTTCTCTACTTAATTCCTGGACCAATTGCTTTCGACAATTTTAGCAACTTCTCTCTACAGATATATTTAATGGGTCTTGTGTATATAATGCTCATGATGAAGAAAACGTCGGTGTATAAAAGAGATGGCTTGTCTGTATCTCTCAGTGTCTGTTTGCATGTATATATATATATATATATTTCACCAACACTTTCGTAATAAAATCATTAACTAGAGATCATAATCAGTACTGGTACAGACTTGGTCTCTAATTAAAACTCTATCCCTTCCAATTATGAGAGTCTGAAGGCCGGTCTGACCGGATATGCTGAGAGTCAATCAACCGATTCGGATCGGACTGACCATGTTAATGAAACCGGACTGGTCAAGGGCCGATCCGGTTTGGCAGGACCAAACTGGATTTGGCCTTATTTTAGGTTACGTTTTTTGTTCTTTTTTGGACAATTTTCTGAGCTTCTATACATCATTTTTGTTTTGTTTTTTTACATCAAGTATTGGGTTATGATCTTTTTTAAAGCAATTGTAACCTTTCTTCTACAATAAACCAAATAGAATTTTATATCATGCATTTAAAGAATACTACTATACTAATTACTAGGCTACTAATTAAAGAATTCTAAATCATAGTTTTTTAGGAATAATAAATCATACACTTAAAGCTTACATTTAAAGAATTCTAAAAGTATCAAATAGAAATGTTACTGGAACTAATTAGTAATTAGTAATTACACTACCCTATTACAAGCTGCTGCCATAAAAAACAACAAAATAATCAAATAAACAAACTAAAAGTATAATTAATACATGCCAACAAATAGTAGAAAAATAAAATAAAGTTAATAAATTGTATCCATCATCAATTGTCCAATTGTCCATCTTCCATCAAACTGTAAAAAAAAATATACATGTGAAATAATAAACTATGAAGCATATGCACCCAATTCACAAAGTAGTTTAACTAGTCCGAGTATCCCAAAGCTCAATCTTATTTCCGTCAACATTGTTATCCCAATTTGATTCAAGGAAAATCCAACGCTTCCACGACTAAAAGCAATTTCCTCAAAATTTAGGCTTAGGCTTTGGGATTAAGGTGTTTTTTTAACATGTTATGTCAAGATTTCTACAAGTCAGGTTGTTTCTTAGCCCAGAGTGGTATGAGAGACCATGGTTAACAGTACGAGTGTTGGAGGCAAGGGCTATACCAATAGTAGATTGTGAACGAAGAGCATATATGTATACTAACGGAATATACATTGTGCAAAGGGAAGTTTAATCAAATGTAAGCTATACGTTTGAATGGATATAACAATTTGTACACCACAAAGCACCAATTCCCAGAGATCAAATGTACTCTAATCTCATGAATAAACAGAGCACCAACTCCTCTAGAATTTCACCAATACAAGAGCACCAATTCGCAGAGATCAAAAGTGATGCAGGGGGATCCGAGTCAGATGATGCCGAGCTGTCAGATTGCTCATTGATAGCACTGAATTACCTGGAGTGGGAGGATCAGCGCAAAGATGGTAAGAAATCGTGATCTAGCCTAATTGGGGCAGTTACCGCGCACGTGTCGGTTTTTTGGCCATAACTTTGGCTACAAGTGTCCGATTCGCGCCCGTGACCCCAATTCGGAAAGCTCTTTTCGGTGCGCACGTCATAGCCACCCAGCTATGCTTGGTGCACCTCGTTTCGAGCCCCAAATCCACTGTTTTCCTTTTCGAATCTTCATTTTTAGTTAATTTTTGCTATTTATGGTAATTTTCTATTTGTCGATTAGGAAATAATTCTGAATCCGATTTGGGCCAGATTTTTGGCAATCGTTTGTTTCTTTCTGTATTTCGTTTTGGTAAGACTTTTAGAGTTTTTCTATTTTTGGCAAAATTCTATTAAGGGTTGAATTTCAGCAATTTTAACCCGGCTTGTGAGTTGTTTTGATTCATTCTTAATTATTATGAATTTTATTGAATCCAGAGTGTTTCTGAATTCTTTGGTAGAAATTCTCTCTTTCCTTCTTTCAAATTGCCTTTTGTTTTAGCCTACAGAATAATCTCTATTCTGTTCGGCGTCAATTGGTATCAGAGCTCAGCATCTTCCTGAGGCAGTACTTTCATCAAGTATTCGATGGCTGGTGGTCGTGGTCGTCATATCTTTAGAACGGTTAGAACATATCTTTTGAACACACACATGACCGTTAGAACGGTTGTGAATCATATCTTTTGAGACGAAACCTACACTACAAAAAAAGGGATACAACAGCGGTCAGAAAACCGCTGGTAAAAGTCCAAAAAACGTCGCTAAACTTTTACCAGCGGTTTTTTACCGGCGTTTTACGACCGCTGTCTTTTCTCCGTCGGTGAATGTCTTCAACGACGTTTTTCACAAACGCTGGTGATTCCCTACCTTTTAACAGCGGTCACTTAGCGGCGTTTTTAAACCGCTGGTAATGTCACAGCTTACAACAACGGTTTTTTAGCGGCGTTTTTAAAAAACGCTGGCGTTTCCCTGCTTATAGCAGCGTTTTTAAAAAACGCTGACATTTCTCCTGACTTTTAACGGCGGTTTATTAGCGGCGGTTTTAAAAACGCTGGCGTTTCCCTACTTATAGCAGCGGTTTTTTAACAGCGTTTTTAAAAACGCTGGCGTTTCTCCTGACTTTTAGCGGCGTTTTTAAAAACGCTGGCGTTTCAACACTTATAGCAACGGTTTTTTAGCGACGTTTTTCAAAAGCGCTGGCGTTTCCCTACTTATAGCAGCGGTTTTTTAACAGCGTTTTTAAAAACGTTGGCGTTCTCCTGACTTTTAACGACGATTTTTTAGCGACGTTTTTAAAAACGCTGGCTTTTCCCACACTTATAGCAGCGGTTTTTTAGCAGCTTTTGAAAAACGCTGGCGTTGCTACTGATTTTAACGACGGTGTTTTAGCGGCATTTTTAAAAACACTGGTGTTTCCCCGGTTATAGCAGCGCTTTTTTAACAGTGTTTCTAAAAACGTTGGCATTTGCCCTGATTTACAACAGTGTTTTTTTAGTGGCATTTTTAAAACCGCTGGCATAGTCTAAGAAGAGGGCTATAGCAACGATCAGAGACCGCTGCTATAGCCCAAAAAACGCTGGTATAGGCCAAAATAACACCAACATTGTTTAGCTACGATCAGTAACCGCCGCTAAAAGTCTATACCAGCATTTTTTTTCAATGTGCTAGCATTTTTAAAACACCACTAATTTTTTCCTATATTTTCATATACTTGTTTTTTTAATCGGTAATACAAATTTATTTTAATAAACATAATTCATTAGATATAAAAACTTAAAGAACAAGGATAATAAAGCAAAATATACTTCATCATTGATTAATAATGTTTTACAATAAACACAAAAATCTCTACGAGTAATTTAAAAAGTAACAAGTTTCTAATTTAAAATAACAATAAACAAAGGACCAAATAAAATATTCAAATTCAACACAAAAACATTCTTCGGTGTACAATTTCCCCTTGTTCTGATCATAGTGTATCTTGAGCTCCAATCATAGATTCTTTCTTGTACCTGTCCAACTTCTTCACATGTTCTTACACGGATGAATGAAGTAAAGAGTGCACTCAGAAAGGACAAAAAGTGAGATTCAGATTTTTGCAGAAACATAAGGGACAAAAATGTCTAGCAATTATCTCCTAAAAGTTAGAATTGATGTTAAGGAGCTTATTTTCTGAATGAAGCAATTTCCAAGTAGCAGAACCTAATTGCCATGCAATCAAAGCACATTCTATAACATGATATGGACAAGGAAATAACACGTTTCACCCTACCTCAACAGTATCAATTGCTTCGTTTGAAGGAATTGCAAGTAAAATTCTTCAACAAGAAAGGAAAAATAAGAATTATGAAAACATTACTGAGGTCTTGGAATCAGAGGTGCACTATATTTCAGCAAGGATTAAAAAGAGCAATTTTAGTTAACATGAATTCTAGCATGGGCATATCAGAGTCTCAGTAGTTGACTTTATGTTAGTTTTAAAAGCCACCATACAAGAAACTCTCTCTGAAAGTCCGTCATACAAAGTATGACATAAACTAGCATCTATCAGTACTTTCCCCTTACAATCATGGTTAACAGAAAAATTGGAGTAAATGTGACACAATATGCAACAAGATTGCAACAGAACATTTAGTACAAGTTATGTACCACACTGAATCCCTAAAAAAAGAACAAGGTAACAGTGAGTGAGTGATGAACATGTGCATTTCTTTCAATACCGAGAGCACCCAGTAAAGGTAACAACTTTTTTTTTATAAGTCCTAGTAAAGGTAACAACTACCTAATATACTACATCTACAATGAATTGATCACCAGCACAAATTCCCATGGTGTAGGAGAAGCACCCCACTTTACATCAAACCTTGTATTTTTTAAATGGGTAGTTCTATTTGATGTTGACACATATAGTTCAGCAATAATCCAGCCAATGGAATGTATGTCTATAGACTCTATTCTGATGAGTTTTCTTCATCTGCTCTAAGATTTCATGAACTCCTTATTCTGTTTTGATCCCCGCCAACAGTAAAAAAAAACAGCCACAGAGTATTTGTAGAAGCCATTGAATATTCAGAAATAGGATCATACACAGTGCGCCAGAGCTCCCAAAACTCACCAATTGTATGCTACAAAACAATTTTCTCTGGAGGTCAATACGCCCTGTCAATGAACCACCATCATTAATAAGCATCACTTACTGTGAATAGTAGGAAAAATGTATGCAAACTACATGTTGAAAGAATGCTACTTGTGATAGCCTCTGCAAGGAAAAGGACACAAGAAAAGACTAACTAATTGGCAAAGAAAAGGGTAAGCTTTTAACAAACATCCCTCCAAACAACTTTTTATCCGCAATAGTAATTACAGTTAGACAAATCAACAAACTGTTACCCACTTGTATAGCCTATACTGCCTAAAAGACCCATAACATCAGAATTGTGAAAGGCTTCAGGAAACGACTCCTATAATCAAGATAAGCATTCTAACTAACACCAGGCACATACAATTTCTACCATGTGGAGAGGATCATTATTATTAGATGCAAATACCACCAGCTTCTAAAGCTAGAAGTATGTTTTCATAGTTAAATATTTCCCTGCAGAAAATTCTGTGAAGCACAAAAATAAAATGATAAATAAATCAATGCATATAAAAATTTCTAAGGGTTTGCAATATTTATAACTTTGGCAAGTTATAACTCCATACACACTGTGGGTAGTTTAGGATACATAACTATTTTTTAAATCGCTAAACAGGCCTATGACATCTTTACACGTCATCATATTTACCAGCAACATACTCACTCCAATTATAATTCAAATCATAAAAAGAATTGCACTTCCTATCTGACGTACCTCATTCAACATCCTATGCAATTCATCCTTGCCTCAACAACTCGGTCTCTGTCATTGATGTCTACCACAAAAATGAGACCCTGTGTGTTCTGAAAGTAGTGCCTCCACAGGGGACGGATCTGTAGAACAGTAAGACTTCAATGTTTATCCATTGTTTGGAAGGGAACTCTATTGAGGGAAAAATACAGGCCTTACAAAAAAATTATACAAAAAATAGAGAGAACACAGAAAAAAAGAAAGGTACAAAAATCCTATCAATAACTAGAGAGAAGAAAGGAAGAAAGATCACACTTCATACCTTCTCCTGAACACGAAAGCGAGTTATGCTTTAAGATTCAGTTTGATCTGTATGTGGCTCGAAGTATCGATAACCAAAACAAACAGCACATAAAAGAACACAAGACTTGGTACAAAGCTATAAAGGTAACAAAAATGAAATTAGAAGCAAAAATAGATAAGTAAATTTTTCGAACTGAGATACCCAAGGTCGATTGTAATAATCAACAACTGTAACCAAAAGTTAGCCTCCATTGAAAAGAGTGCTTAGAGGGCAAGGAACAACCGAAGGAAGGGAGCGTTTAAAATCAGGACAAAGAAAAGGAAAATGAGGGTAGGAGGAAGTTTGGGCCTGCTGCCTGCTAGCGATTTCCTTCTAGCAAGTTTAGCCTCTGTGCACCTCACACATCAACCAATCGACTGAAACCTCCTCCTACGTCAGTCACAAAAGTCTCACGTAATGGTTGACCCATCTTTGCTATACAGCCATTCGCTGTGCGCACGATTTTCTCCATTATAACAAGTGTCCAACGAAAAGAACGCAGACCCTCATAGAAATTCTTGCGCCCTCCTGGCCTCCATAGCAACGAGCAGGACAACAATCAAAAAGCCATTAATCGCCATTATTATTATTATCAAAATATTTCTCCTGCTAAATCCTCGTTGTTCAAGAAAAGAGGTTTGTAAATAGGATTAAATAAACGGATGTCGGTGGAGACGGGAAACAAGGTGGTTCTGATTCTGAGGACGTACCTAACTGGGACGGACTGTGGGAGCAGAGGTACAAAATGAGGAAGCAGAGGAGGGTGACAACGGGGATGACGTGGACGAACTTCTCGGGCTTCTAAGGCTGCGACAAAGACCTAAGACGGGGCCTTGTTGCTTTGCGCTCCTCTTAGGCGGCAAAATCGTCGTCTATGTGCTTTGGCTCCTTATCTTCAGCCATGACTCATGAGAGTGTCCTCCTTGGCTCCACCATGGCCATGATGCTTTGAGACTGCAGGTGACCCTAGAGATTTTCTATGCATTGCGGAGAGCGTGAGAGAGTTGGTTCTAAAAGGGTCGTTCCCCACTGCATCGACTTGGGAGGGGAGGGAAATGGGAGGGAAGGCAAATGTTTTGGTCCAGGGGTGCGGGCAGGAAAGGAAAACTAAACGTTTCGGTCCAGGGGCACGGGCGGGAAAGGAAAACTAAACTCACCGTGAAACTAAGCTTTCTTTTCTTTTCCTTTCCTTTATATTTTATTTAATTTATTTTTGATTTGTATAATGTTGTTTTATTCTGGTAAAGTAAAATAAAACAACATATATGTTGTTTTAATTAGCACATACATACATGATATATATGTGCTAATTAACCTAAATATTATATATATATATATACTTACCTAAACAAAATCATAGCCTCTAAGACCATATATTAAGTTATGTATTTTAATTTCATAAGTTAATCTCATAATATATTTTTGTTTGAAATTAAATAATATGTAATAGTTAAATAATATTATATTACTAATTATTCAAAATATATATGCTCATTATAAGTATGATAATAGATGTTTTCTAAACTAAACAATAATGACTTCATTGGTATTGAATTAACCAAGTAAAGTTGCCCGTGAAATGAGGAACGAATAAATGCGTCAGATTGCTTTTCGGAAAATCTTCAATTTCGTGAGATGTGCTGACACATCAAATATCATATGCTAACACATATACAAATGAGCAAAAAGTGAGTAATCGGGAGTTAGTGCAATGTGTCGACATTATGTCATGTATGTGTCGACA
This sequence comes from Myrica gale, assembly GCA_963930655.1. NCBI lineage: Eukaryota > Viridiplantae > Streptophyta > Magnoliopsida > Fagales > Myricaceae > Myrica > Myrica gale. The sequence goes on from OZ005615.1 coordinate 19,820,945, forward strand.
CCATGATTTCCAGTCTCGGGAGTAAGTGCAATGTGTCGACACATGTCCTGTATGTGTCGACACCTAAGCACCCTGGAAGCAAAAATCAGTTTCTATATGCTTCAAAACCATTTCAAAAACCTTTTTAAGGGCTTATACGAAGGAGAAATGATTGTTTCAACATGTGTAAAGATGCTTAAGTGAACTTAAGGAAGTTTTAGTTAGAAAACATTAATCCATTTGAGATAAAATTTGGAAATGATGGATTTAACAAAGTAAAATAAAAAAGTCTTCAAACATAGAGAATTTTGTTATCATCAAAATCATTTAAGGATAACAAGCAAAACAACATTGGGCTAACAATATCTATTTGATTTTTAGCGAAACATAGGGGCGCTAATTATGACTTTACCTCTAAATTATATGACGATTGTATTTATTTAATTAATGATATAATAAAAAAATTAAGTATTTATTTATTTATTTATATATATAATATACTAAATATCTTATAATAAAAATATACTAAATAAGTTATTTCTCAATATCGATCTACTAAATACATTGATATAATATATAACAAAATTCACAACAACAACTAATTAAGTCATCAAGTTATATCATACAATAACTTCAATTTCTATAACACTCCCTCTAATTTCATACTTTATTAAGTGGGTCTTTTAAAATAAAAATTTCCAAATATATTACTACACAAAATAATATATTATAAGGAATATTATAATTAGTAACATTATATAGCTTAGGATAAGCATATTAATATGATAATTTATAATAAAAAAAATATCGACAAACTTATTCCATTGAAGATCTTTTTATTGGCGATTTGGTAATTTTTGTCACTAAAGTACGTTCCGCCACGAACCAAAATTGTCGCAGAATCACTTTTAGCGACAAAATTGATTTTTTGTCGCTAAAAAAACTTTTTTTCACTTTTTAGCGACAACCCGATAATTTCGTCGCTAAAGATGTATTATTAGTGACGAAATGGGTTTCGCCACGGAAAAATTCGTCGCTGAAAATCCCAATTGTTGTAGTGACTCGTTCGAACGACATTTAACTGGTTCGAACGAGATGAATTACTCTTTAGTGACGAACTCCTAATTTCGTTGCTGAAAATGTATTTTCAGCGACGAAATTGGTTTCGCCACTGATAAGTTCGCCGCTAAAGAGCAAATTTGATGTAGTGTTATAAGTATAATAATAGCAGCGACGTTTTTAAAAAACGCTGGTAATTCCCCAGCTTATAGCAACGTTTTTTTAAAAACATTGTTGTTTCCCCGCTTTTAGCAGCGTTTTTTTAGCAGCGGTTTTAAAAACGCTGCTGTTTCCCCGCTTTTAGCAGCGGTTTTTTAGCAACGTTTTTAAAAACGTTGGTGTTTCCCGCTTTTAGCAGCGGTTTTTAAAAACGCTGGCATTTCCTCGATTTTAGCAGCGATTTTTAAAAACGCTGGCGTTTACCGCTTTTAGCAGCGGTTTTTTAGCGTCGTTTTGAAAAACGCTGGCTTTTCCCGCTTTTAACAGCGGTTATTTAGCAGCGTTTTTAACGTTTTTCAAAACGACGCTAAAAAACCGCTGCTAAAACTCTTTTGACTTTTAACAGCGGTCCTTTTAACGGCGGTCTAGAAAAGCGCCACTATAGGTTCCTTTTCGCTGCGTTTTTCTCGACCGCCGTTAAAAAGACCGCTGGTAAAAACTTCGTTGTATTTTAGCGGCGGTCCTTTTAATGGAGGTCTAGAAAAACGCCGCGAAAAGGAATCTATAGCGGCGTTTTTCTAGACCGCCGTTAAAAGGACCGCTGTTAAAAGACGATTTTTTTGTAGTGCTAGTTGCGTCCAAAGAAAAAACGTTAGAACGTTCATCATGTACCGTTTGAACACTTATCACTTTCTGTTGGAACGCGTCTAAATACCGTTCAAACGAGGTTTGAATAAAAATAAAAAATTAAGCTCCAAAATTACCTGCCTTTTTTCGATAGAGAGCTTTTTAGACTGTTCAAACAAGATTTGCTGTTGGATGTTGCGTTCGAACGATTTCGTTGGATGTAACGTTCGAACGATTTAAATTTGTTCGTCCCAAAAGGGTACTTTTTTGGGACGAAATAAATTTTTCATCCTAAAAAACCTTTTGTAATGAACTTATTGGAGCACCTGATGTGACAGAAAAATTTCGTCCCAAAAACATTTTTGGGATGGAATTTGGGTTTTTTGGGATAAAAAATTCCGTCCCAAAAATTGTCGAAATCTACGTTTTCACCATATTATCTGGATGTAAAGTACAAAAATATTAAAGTCTTAAAGACCAAAATGTGCATATTAATTAGGACCCGATGCCTAACCAGATTTGATCTACAAAGGTAGAATTTAATTGGTTTCGTGTATACCGGTGCTGATGATCTTCTGCACCCCAAGTACCTAGTTTTTGAGCTATTTAATTCCAGCCCGCATGCAGAGAATTATTCGGTATAAAAGATGTTTTATCCGTCTCTGATCTCATTGTGTCTGCTTGTACGTGCTTGGTCTCGCCAACACTTTTATAAGCAAATGATTCACCAGATTATGGTTAATTAGTCGTACATCCCGCATGCTTAGAAAAAAATACGACATTAACCGTGCATCGTTTTTTAACAACTTGGTACTATAACCCTCCCGGCCCCCCTCCAATGTATTGTAATTGGGTAGCTAATTTTATATATTTATGGACCTAATTATGGTGGTTATGTTATCAAAATTTGAGTTGAATTTTGTTAAGATACACTATATATAGCTAGCATGATCTGTGATATCATTTTCTTTAATTTGGGCCATAGAATATTAGAGGTACAGTGGGGACTTAATTAGTTGGTGTCACTACTAGAAAATTGACTTTTTGTGACGTAATTCTCTGTGACGAAATGAATTTCGTCAATAAAAAATGGTTTTTCGTTACAAAAATAATTTTGTTTGCTAATTTCGTCACTAAAAGTCTTATTTGTGACGAAATAACAATGTCGTCACAAAAAATAATTTTTTGGTGACGAAAATTTTCGTCACATGCCGATCGATCGGTACTTTTGTGACGAAATGCTCCATAACTAAATGCAAAGAGTTTTGGCGAGAAAATTACGTCGTCACTCCACCCGATCGATCGTTGTTTATATACCGATCGATCGATTCTCAATAAACACGTGGCTTTGAAACACGATCGATCGTTCATCATAACCGATCCATCGCTACGATATGACGATCGATCGGCATGCGTCATAGAAGATCTTTCTAAATTTTAAGATAACCGATCGATCGGTGATTTAGGTGATCGATAGTTTAAGTACGATGTCGTTTAGATATTTTTAATCTACCGATTGATCGTTTATATTGAAGTGATCCATCATCAAGGACATCGTCGTTTTGTCTTATGCATAACGATCGATCGGTGAAGGCACAATAACCGATCCATCGGCATGCGTCATAGAAGATCTTTCTAAATTTTAAGATAACCGATCGATCGTTTATATTGAAGTGATCGATCATCAAGGACGTCGTCGTTTTGTCTTATGCATAACGATCAATCGGTAAAGGCACACTGATCGATCGTCAGGATGTATCGTCGTTAAATGCAAAAGGCGATCGATCGGTACGTAAATTTCATGATTAAACATTTGTGATTGAATAATATGAGCTTAAATAATTAGAAATACAAAATATATATTAACAAAGTACGTTAGGATATATTTAGATTGTATAACAACATATAAAGTATACTTCATTAAAATTTAGGAAAGCATGTACAAGTTGTACATGTTACATCAAATAAACATTTTGTAAGAGTTAATATGAGCAATGTACTAAGATGTCATAAACTATTGATATAAAACTTATTTAACACATGATTATAAGTTATTAGTATGAGATATGTATTAAAATGACATTTTAAGTAAAATAATTTTAATAATTATTTCATTTGTTAGGTTAAAAATCGTTTTTTCAATAATTAGGTTTAACGATCGATCGGTATATCACCGATCGATCAGTAAACGACGATGTCGTTTAATGGTTTGAGACCGATTGATCATATATTAATATTGATCGATCGTTCACGTCCGTCGTCGTTTTGAATTCGTTTCCCGATCAATCGTAAAATTGCGATCGATCGTTTGAAAACATAGCGGAAATTTTAAAGCTGACAAGGCGATCGATCGGTATGGTGACCGATTGATCGGTGTTTATTGTGCTTGAAATGCCCAAATGCTCTAAGGTCGTGGGTGAAGTGAAAAAAACACCCACGGAAACGAGTAGAACGAAGGCTTGCGGCAATGAGCTCTTTTCCTCTCAAACTTAGTCCACATACCGTTCTTTTGGTTGAGAGAGTGTTTAGAATAGATTAAGAGGAATCCGATCTCATATTCATTAATTTTTTAACTGAGTGAATATTGAAAATATTTGACGAAATTTGTGAGATTTTGGTAGAGATTTTGTTTGTTTTGGTGTTTATATTGTGCAAGAGGTAATATACTCTACATACATTACGATTTATGAACGATTTGGATGGTTATTTGATGATTTTTTTGATTTGGGTATTGTGGATATAATTTGTGATGATTAGAGCTTATTAGGATATTTTTAATATGTACATTGCAATGGGTATTGAATGAGAATGATTTAAGAGTGATTTGGGCGTGGATTTGAGTGTGTGGGGAGGGTGTGCATGGTTTTATCGATCTGGGTAATTGACGATCGATCACCAATAAGTGACGATCGATCGTCTGTTAGATGGTATACAACCGATCGATCGTTGTATTTTAAACGATCGATCGTCTTCTAGATAGTTGTCTGACGATCGATCGTCATATTTTTTACCGATCGATCGGTGTTTCACGCAAGTTTTGTTGTAAATTATTGATGATGTGTAGCATTTATATTTATTTAGATGTTTGATTATTGAAGTGCTTGAGTTCTGAAAATAAGAATGATGTAAGATCTCTCCTTATGTTGTTCATAATTTTTCTCATATATTGCCCTGATAATGTGGATGAGTAGAGGTTTCCCTGTCTGATGTAAATTGTATTTTTTTTGTACTCATTGGAAACACCAGGAAGGGAATGACCTATGCCCCCTACATTTTGCAGTTGGAAATCACATGCAAATATGACTGTATATCTAACCCTGCAGGTGCACGCACGTATGTGCATGTAAGTATATACAATTAATAGCTTACGCTCTTGCAAGGGTATAACAGTTTAGCTCACCAGCTTTTAGAACACCGATTTGTCAAATTTTCTGTTCTCGCTCCATTTGTTTATTTTTTTTCTATTTATTAGCATAAAGTTTTTTTCTACAATCTTTATCCAAATGTTCCTTTTTTTTATTATTTGCTAGCAGGGAAAAGTTTCATGATTGTTTGATTTTTCTTGCTATCATAATCAGTTGTTGAAGCAGGGATGCTAGTTCGGGTAACATGGCAAACACACCATTAATCAGGACATATAGTGATTGGAGTTTCTGTAAAGTAGGCGAGTCTGGCTAATCTGGGAACAGCTATTGAGTTATGTTTGCAGTTATGGGTAAAGGTTAACTTCTCATTAGCTTATCTTTATCATACAAAGATGGTTATTATATTTTCTTCCCTAATGACAATGATAATTCTTTGATGCTTAGAGAATTTCCATTTTTGTGTTGCTTTTGTACTAGTGCAGAATGAATGTCATGTTTTTAGTTGCTCACAAAATATGACAGACTACGCTGGGCTTATTTTTAGTTTGGATCACATCTCACATGCTTTTGAAATTATGATCAATTTATTTTAGTTAATAACAAAATAATGTTGTAATGACTTGCTTAGATTCAGCTATGTCTTTGCTAGAATTTTGATAGAAGACATCACAACATGATTGCATAAACTAACTGGAAGAGAATGAATATTTCTTCAGATTCTCAAACAAGAAGAGAATCAAATGGCAACATCTCCTTCCAACGGACTGGTGCTCTTATCGGATCAGTGAATTACCAGAGAAATGTAATCCCCACGGGTCACCTCTCTCTTTCACACGCTACTAAAGCGAATGTTTTCATATATTGTCAGATCACTGAAGCAGTAAAACTAGATTTGATGCATTTAACTATTAATTTTAATTTTTCTAACAATTTGGAGTTTTCAATGTAGTTCCTACAGCCTTCTACAGCCTTGGCGTCATGTTCCCTGGCATGGGTAAAAACATTTGTCTAGCACCTCAGCTCTTTTATCAATGCAGAACCACAACCTATTCTGTTTTCCTACTATTGTCTTGTGCTTTTTTCTTTAATTTCTAACATATATTCTCGAATATATGACATTCATGCAAACCCCGTACCGTATATATATATATATTTGTATTTTTCTGCTAGAATTCTATATTCAGATTTATTGTTCCTTAATATTGATTTCCATCAGGGAAGAAGCTAGGAATTAGCTCTTGGGTTCACTTGCATGCGAGTGGAGCACGAGGAGCGCATGCAACAGGAACAAGAGCACATGCGAAAGGAATAAGAGTGCTTACTGGCAGAAATATCAAAGGAGATGGAGAAGAAAATGTCATATGTATTGGAAAAAAATGAGTGACATGTCAAAGCGACTATTCAGCTAGTTTAGAGGTTCAAAAAGTATATGCATGTATATTTTAATAGCTTTGTGATTATGTATTATTGTTACGATATTATTTTCGATTTAATTACGAATCACTATTTATTATTATTGATGTTTATTAATGTGAGTATTGTATTGTTATTATAATAGTACGTTATATAATATTTTCTATGATTATTATTTTCTTAAAAAAAAATCGATTCTGTTACCACCTTTTGATCGGCATCTTCAGCGATTGATCGATTGTTGTTAAACCGATCTATCGTTCAATACCACTGTTCGATCGTCAATATTAAAAAGAAAAAATCACTGATCGATCAGTAATGTAAACGATCAATCGGTGGAGAAATAGACGATCGATCGTCAAATTACACCGATCGATTAGTTACTAATCAACGTTCCATCGCTGAAACAAATGACCGATCCATCACTACGTTCTCACCGATCGATCAGTTACTTAATCAACGTTCCATCGCTGAAATAAATGACCAATCAATCACTGTTTCAACCGATCCATCACTATGTTCTCACCGACCGATCGGTAAAAGTACCGATCGATCATTAGATTTAGTGACAAAAATTTTCCGTCACTAAAAACTTTTCGTGACAAAATTCGGATTTTGTCACGAAATACATTTTGTGACACTCTTTCACTGACGGAGCTCATGACGAAAAAATTTCGTCACTAATACTTCTAGTGACGAAATTTTGACTTTTAGTGACAAAATTTTTTTGTCACTAAAAGTCAATTTTTTTGTAGGTTGTACCTAAATGGGTTAGCTCAACCAATCCTTTCATGATGACTTATTCACTTGCCAATTATCGAGCTTCCTCCATCATTAATCCTTATCCTTGCCTTGCACCCAATCGTAATTTTCACCATCATGACAAATAATTACCAGCAAAATTTGTTACAAAATGGAACGTCTCAACGTTTACTGCATTAATTATATGATTAACGTTTACATATATTATAATTGACGAATAAATTCAAGCTGTTTTCTTGCTACATGATTTCACTTGATCCATTTTAGATTCACGATATCGCATATGAATAAATTCTTGATTACCCGCTTTTCGAAATCAGACGGCTCAACTCGAATCATTCTATTTATGTTCAGAAGACTGACACATATATATGCATGTCGATGGATATCGATGGAGCAATGCTTAATAAGACATTAATTGCTTGACTGGCATCAAATTATTTCCTTTCTATTAAAAAATAGGGTTAAAGACCATTTTGATCTCTTGATTTTGTAATTCATCATAGGTAGTCCTTATGTTTGGACAAAGAGTATCAAACGGTCCGATCGTTCAGTTTACCTTCTAGAGTTGACGGATTGACACATCATGCCTAATGAAAATATTAAAACAACAAAGAAAATAAAATACAACAAAATAACAAATTAACTAAATCACATATTTCATGTCAAATAAAAAACATTAAGACAACAAAGAAAATAAAATATTTTTTTATTGGACATGTGGCTTAATTTTATTGGATATGAAAATATGAATGAAGATATTCCCCTCAAATTCAAGGTGTGGCAGAATAATATGGTTTCGTGCATGAGCATGTTGATAAGTTGATCTTCCCACATGAAGTTTGGATAGTAAGAAAAAAGGGAAAGAAAAAGAAATGCATGCAGCTACTATATATCAAAGAAAATAAATATATCTATAGTACAAAAGAGAAAGAAAATAAATATAGAAGAAGAACCATATTTGAATTGCGAGTAACTGCAAATATGAATTGTCTCGTTGAACTTTCTATTCATGGCTCCGGTTATTATGTGAGCGTAGAAGGGTGTGAGTAGTGAGATTGAACGGTCAGGATCGCGTGAAGGGATTTGGACCGCTTAGATCGCGCCAGCGCATTAATGAGCAATTTGGGGGGACCCAACTCCACGATCCGACCACAACCCGTTTCTGGCCGACTCCCCCAAATCTCACGCCCTAGCTTTCCTCCCCAAAATTGGCTGCGGGCTCTGGCGACGCAAACGTGGCTCATTTTCTTCGAGGAAAAGGCATGGCAAACATGTATTCTTGGTCTTCCAAACGGTAAATTTAGTCCTATTCCATACAAAGCTGTGGGCTCCGGCGACGCAAGCATGGGTTTTCCAGGTTGTCTTCCTGCAGGAGCTTTAGAGGCGTGAGTGGGGCAGAGTTTGGTGGTGGGAGTGAATAAGAGGAAGAAGTAGAGGAGGTGAACCTGCTGCTAAAGTATGACAACCCACAAGAGCAGGAAAATTTTTACATTAACATACTGCAACTATGTTATTTTGATCCATCACCCTCAACATTCAACCATAAGCTGAAGTAAGCTATATAGAGATTACAATTTGAGCTTTATTTTCATGGAGATTAGTGTACTGTTTGTTTTCTGTTAGCCCAAAGTTGTTTTACAAACAATCTATAAATGATTTTGATGATAACAAAAGTTTCTAAATTTTTGAGGACTTTAGAATCTATTTCATCAATCCACAAATTTCAAGTTATATTTTAATAGGATTTAATTTATCTCTCTATAAGTCTTCTTAATGTACTAAAAGTCGTTGCACATGATGCTTGATAAATTCTTCAAGATATGAACACTTAAAAAGGTTTTGGAAAGGGATGAAAACCTCAAAAGGACTATTTTTTGTCTCCAGGACTTTTAGGTGTCGACACATTCAGGACATGTGTCGACACATTGCACTAACACCCGAGACATGTGTTTTTGACCAAAACATGTGTCGACACATTGCACTGACTCCCGAGCACTAATTTTTAGTTCAAATTCTATGTGTCAGCACATGCCACTTGAAGTGTCGACACATTACAAGGGTTTGAGGATTTTTCGGAATGACATCAAAGACATCAAATCGTTCCTCATTTCATGGGAAACTTTCCAACGACTATTCTCACCTACCCATTCGATCGTTGAAGACAAAATGTCTTAAATAGAGGACCAGTTGTTGAAGAACAGAAGAAGCTCTCACCTACACGATGACTTTGCATTTACTCCATGACCTAACTTCTTGAAAAGAGAGAAAGCTTTGAAGAAGAGTGAAGTTTCGCACCAAACAAGAAGACCTGCTATTTTTTCCTGCCATATTCGTAGTCTTCTATTGTACATCTTATCCTCTTCACATAGTTGGCGCCACACATTTGTAAATTCGGCTTCATTTCATACCCCTTCAAGTTAAATCTCGTGAGTGTTGGGTAAACACTGAGCCATACTCTTGTGAGTAGAAGAAATCCCTAGGTATTGAGATTTGAGAAGAGCAGTTAAAGCGTAAGTTCAAGAAACGCTTTGTGAAGGTTCCTTAGCACCCGGGAAGCTAAGGTGTGCTACCTATTTGATAGTTAGTGGAGAAAGCCCAAGGAGGTCAATAGCCTTGGGGGTGGATGTAGGCAAGTGTTTTGGCCGAACCACCTAAAAATTACGGTGTCATCTCTTCAACCCTTATCTATTCAAGTTTCATTATTTCTATTACTCTTTACTGCAGTTGTTTATAGTGATTGTTTATTAAAACTCAATTCACCCCCTCTTGTGTTGCTACATAGACTTTCATTTCTTATAAGATGAGACATATCTATCTCCCAGGTTACTATTGGTACTGATGATGTATACAAGAGTGCCGCTGTTGTTAAACTAGTTACCAAAGATGATGCTTTAGATAGTTTCTCTGGAGTTTTAATTTTTGTATAACAATGTTTAGAACCTACAAGCGAAAATTATCACTTCAAATTGAAAAGGCTTAATCCATGCATGTCGATTGCTGCAGCAAATACCTTTTTTCACACTACATGTGCAAACTCTTCTGGTTTGCTTGCTTAGCTGAAAGCAATATCCTGATATTTTTCTAGCTACCACGAGCTCAAACAACTAATCTCTTCTTTTTTTTGCTTATCTTTTTCTTTCTTTCTCAGGATTTGGAGGACAATGAAGATTACCTCAAAGAACTGCAGAAGAAAGAGTGATCCATTGGCATCTCTTTCCGTTTTGAATAAGAGTCCTGCCTTGGACCACTGTATAATGTCTAATTATTTTGTATCCTCCTATTTTCATGTACGTATTTTGTTTGACACCTTGTTTGTCGGTTGTATGATCCCTTATTATTTAAACATTATCTCAGCCAGCTACTGTTGTATGTTTGCTTATATATACAAATAATAAGAAAGTAGCTTTTTTCCTTCTAAGCGTGATTCTGGTTTGTACTGACTGCTTTTTTCGGATATTAATATATAAATTACAATTGCCTAGAAAAAAAATGAGAAAAGTGGCTTTGTATGAGCACAGTAACAACATATTCCATCAGCTTGAACTTGCAGAACGATTGAGAATAACTTCCTGCCAAGAGGAACTCTCAGCAAGCTAGCCAGAAGTAATATCCACAAAAACCAAATATAAGATGGGATCCTAACAACATTGAATCATGAGCCACAACATGCTTAAGTTGTGCCCTTCATTTGAATCCCCCTAATTTTACTCTAGGTTGGACCAGGTAAATTTATCCTTAGCGCTTCCTCGAACGACTTCTTGAATACATTCTCCGTGCGTCCTTCGTGAGATAACAATTGCAAAGCAGAACAGAGTGCCAAGACTTTGAAAGGATGCAAGTGCTTAAGTATCTCAGAGTCTCGATCATAATCCTGGCAACATGAATTTTAACAGTTAGAAAGTGAGTGGGTGGTTCGGTTGTATAGTCATGACAAGGGATTCATAACTTTTTACTTCCTTCATCTCAACTGAACTCTTGATAAGAATGTAATTCATGGCAGAGATGAATATGAGTTTTAGCTTGGCTTGAAAGACATGATGGTCACTGAAGTCCATTCAATCAACATAAGATGCTCCAATCTGCAGCACGATATCTCTCATTTTGAGATAAAAGCAAATATTGAGGATGTAGAAACAGAGTGAAATGGTAGTAATGATGCCACATAATCTTTCTCTAGAGAGCAAGATGTCATGTATGAAGCTTCTCAGCACCTGAAGAAGTAATCTTGAAACAAAATTAAATAAATGAAAGAAAAGCTAATACCTTCTCCATTGCATTCACAAAAGCACTTGCAGAACCAATGGCAGACACACATAATATTATGGCGTTGCACAGAGCTCCCAGAGGAAATTTGGAATTAATATTTGCCACTTCAAAAAAGTGTGAGAGAGTCATTCTAGTGTAGAAAATATGAAGAGATTCTTTAACTTCTCGCATAATAAGCTCTATATCTTTGAGATTTTGGTCTGAAACCTGTGTGATGTCCAAAAACAATTCTAATTCAGTGTCAACATTCACTGCATCTGAAAACACACCAATTGATACTGAGAACCAAAGAACTGAATTCAAAACAAATACCTAAAGACATGCTGATCATTATGCACAATATCCTTTGAAGCCTAAAGAACCCTACCAAAATGAAGAAACAGAAAAAGCACAATCTAGCATACCAAGTCTGCATGATGGATGACAGCAACATCTGCCCGGCTCAGTGCACACAAAGGCTCCCTTAAAGGTCCAAGAGGGAGCAATTGACAGTTGCCCCACAACGTTAACCCATTGACCATTATGATCTCTAGATCACGCTGCAAGCTCCAGTGCTATCTTCCATATCAAAGAAATGCAGTATCAGCATAACACATCCATAAGCAAAAGATGTTTTTCAGGAGTTTTTTCATTAGAGTCAAGTTAAATACCATAACATGGAAAAACTCAAATCATGTTTTTTTTCTCACGTTTTCTTGGTAACAGAACAAAAGCTTAATATTAAAAAAAACATATTAAAAATGAAGACACAAAATTTTAATTAAGTAAAAAAATACCATGGCTTGTCCAAGACCAAGGACATCCCATCTATCAGGCAAAAGAGAAGACCCAAACGTCCAATTCTCCTCTGCTCCTACTTCTACTTCTTCCTCATAACTATTACTCACAACCTCCTCTACTTCTTCCTCTTCTTAACTCCTACCACCAAACTATGCCCCACTCACACCTCTAAAGCTCCTGCAGCAAGACACCCTGGAAAACACATGCTTGCGTCGTCGGAGCCCGCAACTTTCTATGAAATAGGTTGTCACCCGGTTTGTCACCTAAAGCCTGTCAGCGAATGTTTTGGGTGACGATTTTCGTGTTCTGTCACTAAAACCCGTTCGGACGGTTTATAATACCGTCCGAACGTTTTGGTGCAATACTGACGAAATTCAAAATCGTCATGCCTAGTACAGTCCATCCCTTCACATGAGCTGTGTGAACGTTCTCTCATAACGTTCGCACCGTTGTATATTAACGTCCGAACGCTTATGTGAATATGTTCGGACGTATTCATGAAGACATCCGCACTGTAGTTTCATTATGACGAAATTTATTTTGTCATCTGAAATGAGGTTCGAACCTTTACGTATACAGTTCGGACTCGTTGTACGTTGCACACGTTCGAACGTTTGGTTTATCGTGCACACGGTTTCTTATTTTAAGAACGTGTGCACATTATATACACCTTTCAGACTATAGAATTTAAAGCAAAGTGTTCGGACGTATGGTTATGCGTGCGCACGCTACAACAAAAAATATCCGTGCGAACATCATGTAACACCCGTGCGAACGGTTTTCTATATATTTGAATTAATTTAATTAAAATTTATGAAATAATATAAATATGAAGATATTTACTACTCATAATATAAAAATATTTACAAATATGCAATCGTTATTAAAAGTAAATAAAATACATAATGGATAGGTACTGACAAAATAGTAAAAATATATAAATTTACCTAAATTTTCGATTGGGTGTCGAACGAGATTGCATCTATCTCATCTGCTTCATCAGCTGCTCACGCATCTGCTCCGCCATTAGTTGCATCCTCCGTTCTTGTTGTTTCACTAGGTTCTTTTGCTGCTCCTACATCATCTTCTGGTGCTCTTCGTCTTTTTTCCGTTTCTGCTCCGCTATCATCTTCATCAGCTCTTCGTATTTCTTCCGTTGTTGCTCCTCCATCATCTGGAAATGCTCTCGCATCGTTTGCTCCATATCTGACAGCTTAACCAGAAGTGCTTCATATTCCAACTGTCTAGCCCTCATCTCCTCAATCTGTAATCTGGCCTCCTCCAATCTCCGGGACAAATCAACAGATGATGCTGATGAAGATGATCCAACAGACCATACTGAACGGCCTAAACCTCGCACGTAACCCGCTTTCGTTCCCAACACCTTAGTGAAGATCTCCACTTCGGTGTATGACTTTTCCTCTGACTCGTGCTGCAACTGTAACGCCTCTATTTTTTCCTAAAAAAATAGAAAAGTAGATAAAAATAGTGCATATGAAACAAAAACGCATACGAATGCATCATTAAAACTAACTTTACAACTTACAAAATTTTCTCGTGCATCTTCTGAAGTCCACATGCCATCCTTAGTAATATGCGTCTTTTTATAAAGCAACGAAGGACTAATTTCATCAGATTCTGGATTTTTCTGTATACCAAAAGAAATATAGAACATGCATATAAAAATATCTAAGTCATTTATCTAAATAATAAATAATAAAAATGTAAATTTATTACTTACTAACAACGCTCTAGCGCGTTGGAAAGACCTCGCTCCTGATGAGTGTATAATCTTCAGCTTAGCTCTATTATCCTTGTTGATTGCACTCCTCCTCTGCATTGTACATTTACAATTGGTAACACAATTAAACATATGGCTAAAATAAACGTTCAGATCGGAAAGAAAATGTTTTACCTGAAATTCCTCGCTTGCGAATAAATCACAAACACGAGTCCATTCTTCCTTGTTCATATCGGGATACGGGTGCTCCAACGCCTCTTCTTTGGAATTGAATACCGAGTAATGCTGGAACATTCTATTTTTGTGCGTCTTGTACGCTGGTTCATCGTTGACGTCACAGTGATGCGATCCTCGGCTCAGTCGTAATCTAGTTGGAAGTCATCCTTAACATATATAACAGTTAGAAATGCAAAAAAATTTTAACAATCAAAATTTAATAAATTATACTTACCAACACTCGGTTCATCACATACGATTTAACCTCGTTAGGGACCTCCTTCCACATAATCTTCTCAAATGGGACATGTTGTCGAACGAGTGCACCAATATGGCTCGAGAGCATTGAGGACGCCATGTCATCACCCCCAGTAAGTCCATCAGGGATATGTACGGTCAGATTTCCTCCGGTGTGAGCCTAGAGTAAGGCAATCCAGCGCGTATTACCTTGAACGTGTCTAATTCCAGACGTCGCTACAAATGAATAACAATAAATTTAAAATTCAATTAAGCATAGAGATTTAAAAGTCATAATATTTAATAAAGATTGAAGGAGTAAGATACTTACACGCACAACTACTCTGGGTGCCTACTGGACTGGCTGTGGTAGGGGACGGTAATTCATTCCTATCCTTAAGCGAAGGACCCGACACTGCTAGTGTATCCGGACTATTCTCAGCTCGAACTGATGAATCGCACCGCAGACGATTCCCTCCCGCTGGCATGACGTCGACCTGTGACCAAATAAATCAACATTAGAAAAAAACACAATGAATTATGTTACTCAAAATGAATAAAAAATAAAAATGCAAAAATATGATTGCAAATTTAATTGAAACGAAAAATGATTCCTACAATCTTCACCAAACGATTCCAAGGATTCATCTCGACGAACACTACCCAAACAGCCTAATTTCATAAAATAAAACACCAGAACAATCTAACAATCGATGTTATTTAATCGAAATACATAAATAAAACAACATAAGAAACGTTTTACCTGAAGTTCTTTGAGAAATCTGGAATGGAGAGTGAAATCCGAGAGAAAAGTACGAGAGTGAGTTTGAGATTTTGACAAATTCTATCGGTTTAATGTGGCCAGTACCCGTCCGAACATCTTATACTAGCGTTCGGACGCGTTTCAACGGTTATACTGACACGTGACCCTATCAAATTTAACGTCATTAAATATGCCCGATTCTAAATGGTTCTAGAACTTATACTGTCCGAACGCTATTTCTTTGTCCGGACTGTATCGATGTCACGTGCCTGAAGTTTTGCAACGTGGAAGCACACGATTCGCCGAAGATGCATTTATAATTGTGCGGACCTTTTGTTGTACCGTCCGGACTTGGGTATTTTTTTTCGTTGGAACGTGGTTTACAACATTCGGACTGAATTGAGTATTCATGACGATTTTTAATTTGTCACTCTAGCCTGACGATTACTATTCGTTAGGTAATGTCCATTCGGACTGTGTATCAAAGGAGTCCGGACGGGAGTGTAAAATTGTGACGATTCTAATTGTCACTCATTTACGACGATGTGTAATTTGTCACCCTGCGTCGAGTCCGAACGAGTATCTTGAGAGTTTGGACGTTATGTTTTTTTGTGACGGTTTTTTTCTTCACTCATTCGCGACACGTGTATGTCGTCACACCAGCAATACGTCCGAAGGGTGTTGTGACAGGTCCGGACGGTTTTGGAGTTCCCGAATGATTTTGGGTGACGAAATTAATATTTTGTCATGGAAAATTGAGTTTAGGTGACAAAATTTGGTTTGACACCCAAAATTTTATCACCTAAACCATAATTTCTTGTAGTGCACATTTGCGTCGTCATAGCCTGCAGCCAATTTTTGGGAGGAAAGCTAGGGCATGAGATTTGGGGGAGTCGACCAGAAACGGGTTGCGGTCGGATCGTGGAGTCGGGTCGCCCCAAATTGCTCATTAATGCGGTGGCGCGATCTGAGCGGTCCAAATCCCTTCACGCGATCTTGACCGTGCAATCTCACCACTCATACCTTTCTACACTCACGTAATAACCGGAGCGTCTGTGTAAGACCCCGAAGAAACCTTGCTTGGACGAGGCATGATTTTATGTTAAGAAAATGCATGTATAATTATTTTGAATTTCTAAAATATGATGTTATGATTTTAAATGCTATGGATGAGATTTTAAATCTATAGTAACCAATTTCATGTTGCTAGATTAATTGTATAATTTCCTTCAATAATCTTGATTTTAATTTTTGAAGGATTTTCTTATGAATGATTTTAGATTATTAAGACTTGCATGTTGGGCTTAGAAACCTCAAACAATGGGCTGACATTGGGCTACCCATGTATGGCCGGTTATTAGATGTATTTGGGCCTTGAAGTTATGACATATGGGCTGCCCAAGTACATGTGATGATGGGCCCTTGAAGTGAGATATTGGGCTGCCATGAGGCTTATAACATGTGGTGTATATTGGGCTTATATGGCATGCTAATGGGCTGCCAAAATAAACATGGTAATGGGCCTAGTAATGGTGCTATTGGGCCTTAAGAAAGTTGGACATTGGGCCCAAGCCCTTAGACTTATGAATTGGACTTTAGGTGGTAATGTTGGGCCTTGGATTAAGGACTTATTGGGCTGCCCAATGGGCCTTGAAGTCAAGTTTGTAATATAAGATTAGTATTGCTAAACTTCATTTATTTTACTAAGTAAACTAGGTAGTTGGAATTCAACCAAGTTAACTAAATGAGGAACAAGCTTCAAACTAGAAGTTGGAATTATGTGGAGAAGGGAGATACACGTGAATGACAATTAGGGTTTGAATTTTGTGGTGCAAAAATGTTATACTAGAAAGGCAAGGGAGACATGAAGGAGACAAAAATTGAAAAAAGCTGAAAATAGACATAGAAAGGGAAAGAAAACCCCTTGGCCGAATTTCTTGGCCACATGCACTCATTTTGCCTCTTGTGAGAACCCTTACACGCCTAACACCACCCTCACACACTCATGCACTCATTTTGACACCCTTTGGTCGACCAACACAAGCCAAGAGAAAGGGAGAGAAAGAGAGAAACCAAGGCCAAACCGAAACCAAGAGAAAGGGAGAGAAAGGTGAGGAACCAAAGCCAAACCGAAACCCTTGGCCCCAAAGGCTGAGATTGAGCTGCTGTCAAGGAGGTTTTGGGTAGGAGAAGAAGGAGGACAAGGAAGAAGAAGAAGGTGAAGTCAAGAGGTGTTGTGCAAGGGAAAAAGGGAAAAAGAAAACAAGGGAAACACTAAGGTAAAAACCGGATCTTGTTTTCCACTTGATGGTCAAACCCTCTTGTGTTTAGATCTTAGGGTTTGAGTTGTTATGCTTGGATATGATGAGATCTGAATGACTAAGAGTATTAGGTTGCTTAGTAGGTGAAAAAGGGGAAGAAGCTTTCAAGGGATCAAAGGGGAGGAAGGAAGAACAACAAGGTAAGCATGGATCTTGCATCTCTATGTTGGCCGAACCATATGGGGTTGGATATTGAGTTTTTGTTTTCTATTTTAGTTGGACTTTGAACATGGGTATGTGCAAGTGATAGATCTGGACATACATGCTTTAGATCTAAGTTTTAAATGTTGGAAAAACGCAAAGAATATACAATGTATACTAGATGAAGTTAGATCTAACCTAGGTTGTGTTTTGTTGAATGAAAGTTGAATATTTTCTTAGATCTAGGGCTGTTGATGTGTCTAATGTATAAATCTAGTCATGTGGATATTAATGATGAAGATATGAAGTTGATATATGCAAGATAGGTGATAAAATGCAAGGATGAGCAATGTATGTTAGAAAAAGGGTTAGACCTAGCCTAGGTTGTGCTTGGCCGAATGGTATGATTGTTTTTCCTTTAGATCTTGTGTTGTTGAGGTCTCTAAATGATAGATCTAGAGTTGGTGGTTGTATATGATAAAAATATGAAATTAATACATGCAAGACGGGTCATGAATGCAAAGGAGATGTATATTATAATTTTAGCATGAAAAATGTGGGATTTTGATGTATAGCCGAACCATGTATGCTTAGGTTTTCATGAGTGGATTGTATATGCTTAGATCTGGACATTGGCCATGTTGTGTACAAGATTTATGACCTAATGCATGGTAGATGAGTGCTATGTGTAAAGAATGCATGCAAGGTGATAGAACCAAAGAAAACCTAGTGGTGTTGTGATATTTTGAGTTGGCCGAATATTGCTATGAGTATGATGTATTGTGTTGGTGCTTTGATTTATAGATCCTAGGTTGTGAAATTGTTGAATGGAGGATGAGATCACCATTGGAGTAAAAGTTGTGATTAATTGGTGCATAATGGTAGTGGCCGAATGTTATAGTAATAATGAAACCCTAAGTACCATTTATGATTTATGGATTTTCATCATTGTGATGGATAAGGAAATTAGAGTTTAGGCTAGTGGGAATACATATTGAAGAACCATGATCTTTTGATAAAATATTATTGGGAACCCTAGTTAAGACTTAATCATAGTTGGATAAGGTTTTAATGGAGTACGTGTAATAAAAAGAGACTTAGGGTTAATTCTAAATCTATGAGTAATATTTAACCCTAATCTATTAATTGATTAAAACCCTAATCAGGAATAGAAGTGTAAATATTTTGTAACATGGTTAATAATTAAATAACCTAAGTTTAGATAATATTAGAAGAGTAAATAAAATACTTTAATTGATTAAAAGCATATCAGTGATTATATGTATATTATATATTTAATAATTACGTACTATTTCTTAAGGACTAAGAAATATTTGAATCGCATGTAGGCGATCTACGTGTTTTATACACTACCAAGGAGGACCGAGTGTAAGTGGACAGTAAGTGGTTCTTTTCAAAACTGGAATGACACACTGCATCATTTCATGAACAAGCATGAGATTTTGATCAAGCATGACATGACATGTGCATTGCATGAATTTTTCTAAAGAGAATATTTATGCAATGATTTTAAAACCACACTGAAGGACATTGAGAAGATGTGGTGCCTCCAAGGGTCATGTCTAGCCACTGAAGGACAAATGAGAGAAGGTGCGCTAGCTGACCGCATGTAAGGTCTCCAAGGGAATTCGGGGACGGTTCCAAAGGGAACGCACAACCCTGACTTCAGGGGTTAAATGGAGCGAGCCCACAAGTAAAAGAGATGGAATGGTTGTGAAAGGCCAATAGTGGCACAAGTATGAATAAATAATTTTCAAGGGCCTGGGGCCGAAATTAAGCAAGAGCATGTACATATCCATGACATGCATGTGCATCACTCATCAATTTTATTCTCTTTCATGATTAAGCAAGCATAAGTCAAGAGCATGTTTCAAGTTATGTTTTACCCTTACTGAGTCTTTTGACTCACGTGTTTTTAAAAATTGTGTCATTCCAGATGCCACAGGTGAAGAGAGTCAGGAGGACTACCTGACTTAGAAGTTCCCGGACGATATTCTTATTTTGAGTATAGTGACCTGATCGATGAGATCCGTCACTAATTGAATTCTAAACATTATATGTGTTTTGTATGAACTTAATGAGAACCCTGATTATGTTCGTTTAAGCTCGAATCCCTCGTGGTCATCGGCGGAGGGAGGGGGGGGCGAACCGGGGCCATTGCCCCGGTTGGCTCCCCCCAAATTTTTTTTTTACTATGTGTTTATTTTTTATTTTTTATTTTTTTATTAGGTTTGCCCCCCTTGGGCAAATAAAAATTATGCTTGCCCCCTAGATGAATCAGCCCGCCCCCGGTAAAATCCAAGCAGCCCAATACCTCAAAATCAAATTAAAAGAATAAGCAGAAAGATATTTATTTATGTCAAAATTTGAAATCCTATATTAACTTGTCGACGTTGTCGTGAATTTTGCGACGAATATTTCATATATTTCTCCTGATTCCTGATAATCGTTGTGTGTTGTAATAATTGAAATAAATGTTTTCACTATTCTAGTACTGCTTTTTTTTTGTTCTTTTGTCTTTTATGTTGGACTTGGTTGAGAATTTGGATATCGCAAATACTGAGAAAGGGGGTGGTGTCACCATCTTTACTTACTAGAGAATAATTGGTTATATCATTTTATTGTCACTATCAACATCTAATTTTAAATGTCTGACTTCTCTACAATTTATGAAAATCCAAAGTTGAAGTAAGACTCATTTTCATCTATCTTTTGTTTGTTTAGGTCTGATTTTTCATAGCCCATGAGATTAACTTGTTTTTAATTGTCTTTCTCTAAAGGTGGAACTTCTTTTCCATTGTAATTTGTGACGTTTGGATCAAGTTATAAATCTATTTCTTCAAAATTTTAGTCATTAATTTAGCCAGGTAATGGGCACTTTGAACTACGATTTTTCTGTTTTCTCATTTTGTAAGGGGAGTAGAATAGTTATTTGGATGTTAAGATTGAACTTTTTGTCCAAATTTTTTTTCTATTATCATTTACCAAGTATGTATTTTCTCCTTGCAATTTCGGGTTATTTTATTATTGATAGAGATTCTACTCTTGAGAAGCCCGTGTTCAATAGTACTGTCACACTAAAAAAATTATAGCAAGGGTGAGAAGCATTTTTATGCCATTGGAACTTGGATTCTTTTTGAACTTTGGATAATTTGGCTTCTTTTTCCAATATGCTTTGATTTGTTATTGTTTCTTTCAAGAATAATAGAAATACAGTAATTGTTTATTTTTCTCATTTATGTGTTATGTTTTCTTTTTACATATCCCAACAAATTCAGCAGGACTTATTTGAGCATAAGACACATCCTTTCTGACAACAAAAATAAGTACTTCATTCATGGAAGTAAAAAGTTATATTGCTGAAAATACTTTATTTCATTTATGTGTTTTGTTTTACAAAGAATATATATATATATAAATACTTTTGTTTGTCTGATTAGTTGATGCTCTATTGGTGTCTTGAACAATAAGAATTTAATCTTTAATGTCACCTCTCAGTATCAGCAAATAGTACGGTACGTGTATTTCAATATTTTTAGTGTTTTTAGTCCTTAATTTTTTTTTATTTATACTATTAAGACATTTTTTTGCATTAAGTAGTAAAAATTTTTTTTGTCATTTTTTCTTAAAAGTTTGCCCCCCATTAATTGGGTTTCTGGCTCCGCCACTGCTTGTGGTCTTGTATGTTTCCGCCGTAAGCAAGTAAGTAAGAACGCTGGAGCTATCCGGAGATAGTTCGCGGCTGTCACGTTTCCTGCGGGGTGCCGTTCGGGGCGTGACACTCTGTTCACTCATAAATTAATTAGGTGGATAATAAGAAAAAGTAATCCATGAATCCTTAATTCTATAGAAAGAAGTCAAAACACGAAAAGCAATTACAAAAACGAGATTTAAGTATATGTTATTATAAATTCTAATCAATCAAGTGAGACCGCCTGGGATCTGTAATATTAATCCGCCAATGCTCATCAGGCGACCCGGCCATCTTCCTAGCCATCTTTCTATCCCAATCCAACTCAATCCTTCTGCGCTTCGTTAACCCACAAAAACGTTGCAACCTCGCGTCCATGGCATCGTGAAGCTTCCACCACCTCCGGTGAGCCACATCGCTCGCATATACACGTTGGTCCTCTTTGTCCCAGTTACAATCATAGTCCCTGTAACAAAGCCAAGGCTTCAATCCTAAATAGTGTATAGAATAAACTTTTGGCGGGTCCGCTCCGAACAGATGGTTCTTCACACTACGTTCCAACGTGGTGTTGGCCCAAAAATTCTTCAAGAAGTTCAGCCTCCTGGGCAACCGGTGCCACCATACAAAGACTTCGTTCAGGAAGCCTTGGTCGCCACCGTTGTACGATATTACATCTTTCCGACGGTCCATGAACACTCGAAACGTGCAGTTAGAGGGTTCGATGACCATGATGCCGGAGTTGAATATGGAAACGTCGTTGCCAGTGGCCGTCATTTGAGGAAAGTGGAAGAGGAGGTCGAGGTTACGTAAGACGATGATGTCGGAATCTATGAATATGATCTTGTCGTAGTCGGTGAGCTGCCAAAGCAGGAACTTGCTGTAGTTGTACTCGTTGTACGAGTCCTTCTCCGCTCTGGGGTTCCGGATACGCTTGATGAGTCGAAGCTTCCACCCGGCTTCCACGAGGGCGTGGCGTGTGGAATTGGAGATGGACTTGTCTATGAGCAGGATAAGGTCGCGCTTGGTGCCGGTTTGGAGGAGGCTTTGAGCGAGGGTTATAGCGCCACAAACGTAGGCTTCGGAGGAATGGAGTACCGCAGCGTAGGCTTCTCGCTTGGCTGTCTTTGTGGACCTCTGGATATTTGAGAGGTCGTAGACTTCGTGGATTCCTGGGAACAAATTTGTTTAGATGCGAGAATCGAATGCTCAAATTATATGTATGGAAATTGAGGACAAAATTCAACAATCTAAGTCTTTCGAAGTAGTAGTATTATCTCTGCTCGATCATCGAAGAAAAGTACTACTTCCAACGTAATATGCAAAATTTTCATCAACTTTGCATTCAAATTGAAATGATATTTCCACTTGACTATAAAAATTATGACGGTGAATTTAAGGGTAGATATTTGTTAAAAATTTATAAATATAAGAAAAAAAAAGAACATAAGAGCTCTCTAATTTCCAACCTAATGTTAGACAGATGTCGGCCCTAATTCTTAAAGACTGGATATGCATGAAAGGCTAATTTTTTGGCGCCTACGAAGTAGATGCTGCAACTGGAAATATTATTTCTTAGAAACAAAGACAATCCACACCTACCAAATAACGTCACTAAAAAGCAAGGGGGCACTTGGTTTTTCCAAATTAATATTGCAGCTAGCTAACCAAACCATGACGTGTAACGAAAACAAATATTAATTTCTTTAACCTTAAATTAAAGGTTTTGTTGTCATCTCTTAAAAACCATTTGTTAACTAGTCTTTTAAAGTTTGCAGTGTTAACCTTCTAACGAAGCGCCTGTAGCTCAGTGGATAGAGCGTCTGTTTCCTAAGCAGAAGGTCATAGGTTCGACCCCTATCTGGCGCGTGCGTTTTTGCATTTGTTCTTCAACTTTTGGCCTTCGCCATGAGTCCATGACTGGTCTAATTACGCTGATTATATGCGCAGCCATATATCAAAAACTGGGAAAGCTATAATTGAAGCACAAGGACTACAACATGCGTTTACCTTTTCCCCAAAGGGGTAAAGCCAAGTTGCAAGACCCAACAGGCAATAAAACCTTCTGGTGCAACCGTCCCATCGCGGGCTCGTAGAACCACCAATCACCTTCTTGTTTTACCAAATCATCGCACCTAAACAGCTCCATCATTGGCCTGCACTTGCTCAAAAACACCACCTTTGTCCTGCTATACCAGTCCCTCTTTCCTTTCTTCACGGCCAAATTCGCTGCTATAAGATGAACTTGGAGCCTGAACACGTCTCTCGCCCAGCCCTCTTCTGGAAACTTGCACGGCAGTTTCGCCACTATCATATCCATGTTCTCGTAGCTTCTGAGATCCGGCATTGGCACTTCGGGGCACGTTGCCACATCAGTTTCCTCCTCCTCATGACCTCATCTATTCATTCAGGAAACAGATCTTTCCATTCAAAATACTCCGAGACCCGTTCGAACTTTACCGGTACAGTTTCGCTGTGTGTGCTCCATTCACTCAGGTTCAGATCATCCATATTCACAATCCCAATCTTCATTCCTCCTCCCATCTCAGTCATGAAGCTTGGCATTTCCATCTTGCTCAAATTTCCTTTAGGCTGTGGCGAATTGGCTCCGGTATCCTCCAAGACCACCTTCATCTTCAGACTTTTGTCCACCTGCAAAATTAAAGTTCAATCACTTGGGTAGTTCGAAGAGGAAAAAAAGATAAAAACGGTGGGAGCAATTGCTTGTGGGAGCTCACCTTACCTTGTGATAGCACTCGCGCAATGAACACCTTACAATTGACGCTGCATTCCCAAAATATACTGAAGAAGATGGCTGGAGAAGGAGAACTGCGTAAACTATTAGGAAGAAAGAAAGGAAGACCAGATTGATTCTGATAACCAAAGCCCTTGAAGGAACGACCTTCATCATCTTCTGAAGACCAAGACCTTCCATCATATCAAGGACAATCCGCCGCAGTGCCTCAAAAAAGGGGAAGCGTATAAATATCGAAACTAATTACTCTACTTCCACATATAAAGTGTAGCAGGTGATAATTATGATTAGGACATTCAAGGAAGAATTTGGAGGCAGTGGTTAGAGTGCTTAGAGAGTGAAATTAGAGGAAAAACTCCAATTAAGAAAGCCAGACCATTCAAAGAGCTCCATGTGTAGTTTCCCTACGTGGGGTTTCTTTACTTAGGGACAAGAAAAGTCGGAGCAAATCAAGCTTCGCGTCTTTCCCATGCTGTTGGGTGCTGGTATATATTTCTAGACAACATATTTGAATTCCCAATGTAACCTTATATAGCGTTTCGCCCTTATCTCTCACCCTACCAACCCCGACCAAGCATCTACGCATCTTCCAAGGAATTTATCCATGTTTTCGTGTCTTTCTATCTGTCGCTAACCCGCATCTGACAGTATAAATTTAAATTGAAATGAGATTGCTTAATGTAATTTCTTTTATTAAGAAAAAAAAAAGTTACTTCGGCCGCTTAAGATCTCTTGCTCAAATTTCATGCTTTTGTAAGCCAGCATTGGTCAATGGGCTTGCCCATAGAATCTGTCAATGGGCAGAGTCGGCCAACGTGGAGGGAAATGTTCCTCTTCATTGTATTCCTTTGAATATTCTCTCTAGTGACAATCCGTTGAACCCTCCATGAATTGGCTTTTGGTTTTGAATAAATGAAGGTTATTTAGAAAAAAAAAAAAGTAAGCCAGCATTGCTCGTGTGTCTTTCAATTAAAAGAAAGGATATTTGAACCTAAACTAATTTATTTAATTTCCGCGGAAAAGGGTGTCAATTTTTTCAAAAAGTTAGAGATTAACAAAATTGTGCCTATTTAATTTTCAAAGTGGATACTATATTGAAAAATAGTTTAAAAAAAAGTAGAAGACCAAAAGTATAAGGAGGAAGGAACTTTAATGGATAGAGTGGAGACAGAGTGGTGAATTGGAACATTATCAAGGAAATTTGGTAGTGTACGAAGCTAAACACGCCGGCCAACAACTATTTGGTTGAGCGGTCAACTTCGGGAGGCAAATGTCGCTACTATTCGTTATGAAATCGCTAGTCTCCCACCAATTTCCATTTTATAATCATTTGCTCCTTTTCCTATCTTACCCCGTCTTTGTTCTTTATAAGGTTTTAGGTTAGATATCATCACATCACACAACTCACCAAAAGTGATTTGGGCAATATTTTACACGACCTTGGCCAATGTTATGGTAAACTGTCACATCGTTATTCTTTTCAGACTCGAGAGTCTCGACAATGACTATTTTTTTTTTGTCGAATGACAATGACTAACTCAATGGTGGGGGCTCTCTGGCTATTAATTTAGACCAATGGGCTACTATCCCCAAGCCATATTATAATCTCCCCACGTTTATATCTGAAGATAGCGAAAGCCCTACTGCTTTCGTCTGTTTTGGGCTTGGTCTGCCATCGTTCTGAGCAGTATCCAAGGAGGGGAATTGGCTTTCAGTGTATTGCCCATTTATAAGAGACTGAGAGTCCTGAACTCGTTAGAAAATGCCCTTTGCCTAAAATGGCTCTATATATGCTCTGAGACATGCCGAAAAGCACGTTCACGTCAATGGGAACAACAACCAGTTTCACAAGTTCAGTGTCCACATTGTGATTCTCCTAACCTCTTTTACTGCATCTCTCTCCTGTTAGCTTTTCCATCCCCTTCTTATTCTGAATGGAACCCCGCACTCGGCAGCTTTGATTTTCCTACACACGATTATATATCCCCATATCAAGGAATTTATTTTGTTGACATGCAACATACAAAGAGGGGCTACTGAGTCAGAATGCCTGACCTGTATTATGAACCTGAAAACATGCAATGTGCTCAGTGCTTCCAGAACCATTCAAATGGTCAGTTGAAGTCACTAGTTGCCTGCATCATGCTTTCAGCACTTCTTGAATGTGTTGGGAATGGCTTTTGCCAGGAGGAATAAAAATCAGATCTTCCCAACCTGTGTTATTCTCACTCATCTGCATTGGTATGGGGGCACCAATTCACCATTATTTTTTTTTGTACAAATAGAACCGACAATTTCTGTAGTAAATGCCTCGTTACCTCCATTTTTCTCAAAACAGCTTCCAAGCTATTGACCTGTTGAAACAATTTAATCAATAAATGATATTAGAATAATGCAAAAGAAACAGTACCAAAATCGACTGCATCCAGGAGGAGAAAGATGTGAGGCAAATCGTTATAACCTGTGGAGAAGAAATCTGGGCTAAAAGCACTTTAAATAGAGGCGTCAATTAGGTCCTTATATTTCCGATTTAGATCCTTAACCAGTAGCACATGATCTTTTTTTTTTTGGGTAGGCACTCATTAGATTCATTACAAATAAGCCTTTCTGAGTGAGAACAAAAAATAATTAGTGACATGATATGCACAGGGTTCTAACCCATCCCCTTGTATCAGCTAAATAATAAAGTTGCCTGTGCTAAGAAATTTGTTTTCTTTTTTTGTTTGGGGAGGGATGGAGAGGGGGGGGGGGGGGGGGGGCAGCATAACAATCGTCCTACTTCACCTCTTGAAAACCAACAGTGTATGATTTGGCATCGGTAGAGGGTCATGGTGGGGTAGAAATAGGAGGTGGTGTTGAGTTTGCTGAGGTTTTTGATACCCACTTGGGAGGTTGATCTCTTTAGAAGGGAAGGGACTTCACACGAGGACAAAGCACTTCCCTTTAAGTTTTGAGCCAGCACACATTCACACACTACTCAATCACAAGTCAACTTCATGAAATCTGGTCCAGGGCAAATAATCGCAAACCTTGACCTACTTTTTGGCCAATCATTAGTCGAATAAAAATGGATTTCCAAATTAAACCTGGCAATTGCCTTTGCCGATCCTCACCAATTTCACAGGTACAATCCATTAATTCTGAGCAATACAATTCTTGGTCAATCCATTAATGACGGGGCAATAACAAAGCAAAAGAATGAAATGCATTTTATTGCTCCACAGCACAGGAAACATGCTACAATCGCTGACTATTACAAAGAAAGCCAAAATGAGTTACAACTCTTAAATCTATGAAAATTGCTTCAAAGCTTCTGTATATCTTATGCTACATGTTGTCGATGGAAATATTTCACTAGAAAATTTTAACCTCATAAAATAAAAGTTAGCGCAAAAGAATGGCAGGTTTTCATACCATGATAGGTGGAGAAAACGCCGGTCCTCTTGGTGCCCTCGAGACCTTTGATAGTTCTTTCTCTAGATCCTCCTGTATAGGAACAAGCAAAAGACAGCTACTAGTAAATAATATACTAATATCTGCATCTTAAAACGTAACATCATCTAGAAGGAGCTAATGGTCCAAACAAACCTTTGTAAAGTAAACTGGGCAGTAACGCCTGTTTTTCTTCCTCACAACCAGAAGGTCTGACTGCAGACAGAAACAACCCATTAGAGAAACCTGAGAAATCCAGGTGCTCACTTTTTGCTATCCTTTTCGCAATTGTGATTGCATATACCTCAAGTACTACTCATCTTTTTTGCATTTGTCCTTTGGAGTGGGTGCCCTTAGGAGTCATCCATCATTCTCGCATTTGTTCTTTGGAGTGGATGGACTTTTCTTACTTAGGAACGGTACTGACCATCCTATTTAGCCCCATAACATAATTTCTTATTCCATTTGCATAAAA
Source organism: Myrica gale (assembly GCA_963930655.1). Lineage (NCBI taxonomy): Eukaryota > Viridiplantae > Streptophyta > Magnoliopsida > Fagales > Myricaceae > Myrica > Myrica gale. The sequence goes on from OZ005615.1 coordinate 19,849,148, forward strand.
AGTTTCGTTTTGAGAAAATCAATGCATAAAAACTCATGACGTGCTTAATGATAAATACTCTGCATATCATTCCAGTTTTCGAGAAATATAATTTTCACTTACCTTTATCTAATCAAACTTGTAGTGTTTTTTATTTATTTATAAGTAAGCCAATCTTATTAAAAATAAGATTGTTGTGTTGCCTTACCTATAAGTGAGTAATACTAAGGTCGCGACTTAAACGATTTAGAAATTCACTTAATGCAACAGAGAATAATTCATTTCAACATAACATATTATACTAATTCTCATATATTTCTTTACTAACCAGCAGTGGTCCAATAATCTATTTTGATGCCACTGAACCCATTAACATTGGGTGCCAAAATGATCCTCACACCTGAGGCTATACACATACTAAAATTTCGGATAATTTAGAGCTTGTTTGCCATCCAGAACATTCATTTGAAAAATAGAAGTTGCTGGGGCATCCAAATTGCACGAAATTGGTTTTAAAATTTCTCCTTCATAAACTTAAATTTAAAGATAAGTCCCATAAAAATCGAATCTTATTTAGACCTTTAAAACATTTCAAAATAAGTATAAAATTCTGGAGCGTTTCACCTCGGGTCAAGTTTACACATCAAACTTCAAATGTACATAACTCACTCGTTTTTCAACCAAAACACAAACATTATCTTAAATGTCCCTCCTTCATAAACTTCAAGATCAAGACCTAACCCATAAAAATCAGATTTGAAATGACTCCATATAAGATCTTCAGAACAAGCGATAAATTTGGAACGTTTAAGGCTGGGTGACAGCTTCACGTCTGAACTTTAAAAATTCATAACTTATTCAATATGTATCCGAATCACCTGAAATTTGTGTCGAAAGTCTTAGATTTGAAAGGGCTTTCAGATACACTTGGGTTGGTTTTAAAAACACAAAAATGGCTCTCAACCGAGCCTATAGTCTGTAGAATTTAATTTTTCTGCAAAACAGTTCTATCTCATCCAACGAGTTCTTGACTTTTTATACTCTAAATCACACATGCAACGAGTTCTATCTCATCCAAATGAGTTTCTAAATTTTTAACATAAACGCATCCAAAAACAACCAAATTTTCATAAAAAATCTCCATCTCCAATAGTTTCACAACCTACAACGATTTTACTTTTGTTTCTCTGGATTTTCCAGGTGCTCTTCATTTTTCCTTAACCCTGTACATAAACCCAACTACAAATATATTCTATCAAAATTTACGGAATCCACCAAAGAAATCCACGAATGGTGCAATTGACGACAATTAAGGCAATTGCCCCCTTTTTCTTCTTTTTCTCCCCATCACATGACTGACCCTCCTCCGTTTCCCATACTGTGCGTCCAACATCTTAATTAGAGAAGTAAAACCATGAAAAGGAGACGAAGAAGAAACAAAGGAATCGTGAGTTTCTTTGGTGTATTCAATAAATTTTGAGAGAACTTAGAATATTTATTTTTAGGTTACATATAACGATCTAGAGTTACATTTGTGCATAGGGTCAGAGAAAAACAAAGAATACGAGAAAAATCGAGAGAAACTAAGGTAGAATTGTTGTAGGTTTTGAAATTGATGGACGAAGGGATTTTTTTATGGTGATTTGGTTGTTTTTGGATGTTTGTGTTAAAAATGTTTAGAAACTTGTTTGGATGAGATATAACTTGTTCCATATGTGATCTAATATATAAAGAGTCAATAAAATGGATTTGAAACTCACAGTTCTGCAGAAAAAATTAAGTTATGCAAAATAGAGGCTCGATTTGGGCATTTTTGTCTCGATTCTTGTGTTTTCAAAATCAAATCAAATGTATATGGAAGCCCTTTCAAAACCAAGAATTTCGACTGATTCAGATACAAATTGAGTAAGTTATGTCAAGCTGTCACCAAGCCTTGCAAGTTACAGATTTCTCGCTTGTTCATAACATCTTTAAAATGGTCATTTCGTATCTTATTCTTATGGGTTAGGTCTTGAACTTTTAAGTTTATGAAAGAGAAACATTTTAAGACATTTTTGTGTTTTGGTTAAAAAATGAGTGACTCAAGTACTTTTGAAGTTTGGTGTGTAAACTGGATCTCCGATGAAATGCTCCAGAATTTTATAAACTTAAAGTTTTGAAGGTCTAATTGAGATCCGATTTTTATAGATCTTATCTTCAAATTTAAGTTTATGAAAGCGGAAAAATTTCAAAAACAGTTCTGTTAAATTTGAAGCTATATTTTTGAAGTTATGAACTTTTAAAGGTGAAGACGTCAAAGCTATCGCCAGCTTGGATGTTGTAGCAACTTAAACTTTCAAATGAATCTTTCGAGTGGAAAACAAGCTATAAATTACACGTCATGGACTTTTAAAGGTGAAGACGTCAAAGCTATCGCCAGCCTGGATGTTGTAGCAACTTACATTTTCAAATGAATTTTTTGAGTGGAAAACAAGCTATAAATTACACTCCAAAATTTGATCTAATAAAGTAATTACAAAATAATCTTTCTCCCCATCAAATCATCTATTTCCACTATAATAAATATAAAAATTCATTCAAACCATCTCTTTCTTCACTTTTTTACCAACTCTCATAAATTATTTTCATTTTTTTTCAACTCTCATATCCCAAAATTTTGACACAGAACACCATCATGTTATAGCCTCAAGTGTGAGGATCGTTTTGACACCTAATTTTAATGAGTTTAGTAGCTTTAAAAAAAAGTTTGAGTTTTGGACAACTTCTGGATACTAAAGAAATATATGAGACTTAGTACAACATGTTTATGTTGAAATGAATAATTGTATGACTCACTTGTAGGCAATGCACCACCACAAACTCGAGTAGATAAAGGAAATGGAAAATTATTTCTTGAAAACTAGAATGATACGTAGCATGAGTATTATCATTAAGCACGTCATAAGCATTTGCATTGATTTTCTCAAAAGGCAAAAGAGAAATTTTTATGCAAATGGAATAAGATATTATGTTATGGGGCTAAATAGGAATATTGATACCGTATCTTAGTATGAAAAGTGTATCCACTCTGAAGGATGAATGCGAGGACGGATGACTCATAAGGGCACCCATTTCGAAGGGCAAATGAAAGAAGAATGAGTAGTCCTTCATGTATGTGCAACCACATTGAAGAATGAAAGTGAGAAAGTGCGGATTGCTAAAGTCCTGAGGCCACGAGTCAAGTAATTAAGGGATAGCTCGACCAAATAATATGCTCCAAGGGAAAGGGGAAGGGTTCCAAAAAGAACGCATAGCCCTGAATTCAGGGGTAAATATAGTAAAAATAGGTCAAATAAGGATGAACATGCATTTACTTTTGGCACCACATGTATACCTATCAATCATTACTATGCTCAAGTCATACATATTTCAATTCATTAAGCATTCCTTACTGAGTCATTCGACTCATTAGTATTTTCAATTGTATTATTCTAAATGACGCCCCAGACGTAGAAAATTATGAGAACTCAAAACATGAGGGGGCTAATGAGAGAGCCTTCCCCTGAAGCGTAGTACATGTAAATGTTCAATTTTGAAAAACTTATGAAACCTCTCTAGTGATGTTATCGCAGCCTGTTCAGGCTATGAGACCATCTTAAGACTTCATATGAATTAAACTAAGTGACTTACATTTGAATTATGTTGTAACCATAACCTATTGATTTTGATTTATTGTTCTGAATGTTTCCTTATATTATACTATGCAGTATCAATATATGTTTCTATTATGCGTATATTTATTTAGATTTTCGTATGCTACATAAGAACGAGTGAGGGTATATGTGACAGCTAGCGATAAGGAAATAAATTTCCGAGTATTTTCAAAAACTAAAAGTGGCTCATAGTTTCTAAATTAATAATGATAAGGAAAAAAAAATTCAGCTGCAAGATTAAATTAAGTGCGCTGGAGCACTCATCATAGCGAGCGTTCAAGTTGTAATTAGCCCCTTTCGAACTAACGTTCGCCGGATGAGATCTCACATTGCCTAAGAGGGGGAAATTCCTGGTGTTCATAAGGTGAGATCTTGGACCTACTTTGCAAGAGGCCTTTGGGGCTTTAAGCCTAGATAAAGAAAACCGTGCCGGTTTCGCTCAAAGCGGACAATATCTTACCAAAAAAAAGTCTGGTTCATTACACATACTGTTTAGTAGTCTCCAATTAGATTTATGCTGCTAGATATGATATGTAATACCCACCAAAGATGAATTTACAAGAGTTACTAAACATATAAAGAATGTAAGCTAAGAGGCAAACTAGCAACACGACCTCAGACCAAGAAGACTGTCATTTAGATCTTGATTTTATTTCTGATTTTCTCCTTTTTTTATCTTCTTTCTATTCATACCTCAATGTAATTCAACCATGGACACAAGCATGTAAGAAAGCCATCCATATGAAGAATCAGAGAGATGGTATCCCCCCTCTCTCTCTCTTCTTGGACAATTAAAGAGAGCGCTCATCCATTCTATTGATGAGCTAAGCTAAGAATACTATTGAGTTAAGTTTAATATATTTGTAAATGTAAGGATAAGTATCGATTAAAAATGGATTAACAAACCTGAAAAACGGGAACTCCATCAAACCCATCCTTGCAATCAGCAGCTTTGAGCTAATATACATGAAGGATAATTGTAAGCAAAATTTAGGACATGTTTGTTTCCCCAAAAATTTGGGGTCCCAAAATTTTAACCAAACATACTTCAAAATTTCCAACTTTTACACATACATTTCAAACTTTTCACAAACCCCAATAAACTTCAACATTCAAAAGATTCCCAAAATTTTGGGAGTATTCCCCAAAATTTTAGTAAACAAACAACCCCTTAAATGTTAAGAAACTTCAATCATACAGTAGAGGACTCTGGTATGCAACATCTTCGTTAACAAATGTACAAATTCTCATCTAAAATGTCACTAATCAGGTTTGTTCTGCCAAGGTCGTAAGTGAGCTTTTATATTTACTTTTCTTTGTCCTTCGTTTATGCCATTGAATTTTAAGATGAAATTGGAGAATTATGGACTGGTTTGAGACACCAAAAATTTAAGATTCAATGAGAAGGATACATAATAGAGAGCGATTGGAGTGTCCACATGTTTACATGTGTATGTATGTGTATTGATATATACCGTTTATGTATATGCCTATATGTATTTATGTTTATGCATGAATATGTATAATGGACATGTTACTCTCCATTATCAAAGATAAGGCTCTTCTCAAGCAGCGCAAAAAAGGTAAAAGTAAACAGTTCAAAGTATGAAGGGATTTAGGTGATTTTCAATAAAAAAATTCACCTTTTTGGCTAAATTTTTTTAACACAAAAAATTCAAGACCAAACATCCAAAACCTCAAAAAATTCAATACAAAATCTAATACTTTTTCGCACAAACTTCAATATCATTTATAAAAAAAATCTATAAAAATTTCTCTCTTCATATTTTTTCACCAAACTCCAATATTTTTTTATTAAATAATTCCATCAAATTATATCCCTTAACACCTTTTTACAAACCCTAATAAAACTCTAATCTACCTAAATATTCACACAACTCTCAAATTTTCTGCAAATTTAAAGGATTTTTTGCATCTGAACATCACTTTAGTCAGCCAAAAAGAGAAAGTATAAGAAGTTAAAGAGGACAGTCACCAACTTTACTTTTACATACACTGATATTACCATGTGACACGTTAATGGCATACGTCATAGTCATTGCCTTCGAAATAAAGCAAGGGCCGGTTAGGGGTTCTGTTGCTTTCGAAAGGTCATGTGCAAAAAAATTAAGAATTTTGAGTTTGTAATAGAAAAATTTGACATTTGAAGGTTGCTAAATTTTCCTAACCAAAAATCAACTAGGAGTGAAGCACATTGATAGAAACTAACCTCCAATGCGTTCTTTATTTGAACTGGGTCAGGCAGAAACCGGAACGCAATTCCTTCGACCTTCAACATGTATACCTTAGAGTTGTAGATAGAAAAGGAGTGAAATTATGCTTCAGAAAATGAATGTATCAACGAACAGAAGCATCTGAGGCTCGAAAAGAAACTGAATACATTTTTAATTATTACGACCATCCATGCTATAAAATTTCTCTGGTTGGAGATAAATAACATGAAATTTCAAATACATACCTGGTCAAGAGTAATGGGAACAACCTTGGCCGCACTTCGTAATTCTCTTTTCCGCGTTCTAACCTGAAAGTAACCACAAGCCAATTGACGAATATATCAAAATTTCCCGTTTGCTTGCTGAAAAAATGTAAATCAGAGCAAAAAAAACATTCCAAATACAAGATTCTTGACTGGTGGAAATGTAGAATCTCTTAAACCGACTCCTACTGTTAAAGGTACAAAATTCACATACACAAAATAATCTCTTCAGACAATGTTACTAACCTGAGCAAGGAAGGCCTCAGCGTCCTCCTGGCGAAAGCAAAGCAAGCCAATCGACTTAACTCCATTGGGATCGGAGATAAGCACGAACTCATTGTTCGAATTGCTAACTGTGTAGACCGCCGTGCCAGCTAGGGTTTTGGCCACGTTGTCGGAGCTCAAGCCAGCGGCTAGCGCTTGCTTCGTCTGCGTAACCGACGCAAACAGAGGAGGTTGAGACAAACGGGGACGCCGATTCGCCGGCCGCGGCCAGTTACCGACCAATGTACCGGCTAGCCTCTTGTTGTCGTCGAGCCGGCTTGCGAGGTCGGCCCCGAGCCGGAGGCAGTGCTGATGGACGAAGGCGGAGAACGAGAGAAGAGGGTTTGTGGGCCCAAAGGATTTAGGGGACTCCATGGGACAGGGAAGAGAAAACGGATCAGTGTGTCACAGTCACTTGCTTCTAGTTTTGATATGGGCTCTATGGAATGGAGGTGTTGTTCTGGACCACCTGCAGATGGTAGCTTACGGTTTTACGCTCCTATTGATCAGTGAGGATGGAAGTTCCACTGCACTGTGGGCCAAATCAGTCTTCAGCCCAATGTTTAGCGATTCATTCGTCTGCGTCCGACTTCAATAAAAGGCCAGACTTAACAAAAGACTACATAAGCGAACCAACGACAAAAAAAGGCTTACCTTTCTTTATAAATTACCATCTAATTCTCATTTACACCCATAAATTTTGAATCAGTATGCTTTGGATTTTTCTGTAATTTTTATGTCTACTTTCTCCTTTTGGAAGTTACTAATGTCATTATCCTTGAGAACTTAGAGGGAGCAAACCCTCGAATCCCAAACCTAGATCATTAGACCATCCCTTTGGGGTTACTATTTGTTTAACCTTAAATATGTATATAACAATACTTTTATTTTCAAACTAAGCTATTTATACGTGTCTAGGGGTATGAATGAGTTAGCCGGGGTCCTAGTGGCTAGTTGGCCGACTTGGTTCAACTTTTCACATTTAGAGTAACAAAACTTTGTGACTTAAATGATGAGGCGGCTAGTACACATGTTTGATATTTACAGTGACGTTAAGTCTTTTAACCTGATTAAGCTAAATCAAGTCCGTCCAAATCCAGTGTACAGGAAATACTGCAGATTGCCCTTTGTTACAAAAAAAAAAAAGCTCTACAAGCAAGTAGAATCCATATGTGGAAAACTTCAATTCAAGCCGTCATTTATTTGGTTACTCTAAAAAGAGCTATACATTTGCGTTGCCTGTGGCAATTTATGCCCTAACCAGCCCTGTGAGTGGTAGTAATTGGCAGTCAGGCAGTACAAGTTTGGTACTAGCAGTGAGCTATTATCTTCGATCTAGAGTGAAAGAGAGAATATAGGCGATAGAGAGAGTCGGAGGGAAGACGACTTAATTTCTTTGAAGCCGCGACATTTTGAACCTGTAATTTTTTGTTTTAATTCCTTCTATTTGAAATCACGTCGTTTCTTTTAATGAGAAACACCATTTTTTTATATAAAACAAACAAACATATTCGCAATTTCGGGCACCCCGGTGACAATTAAGCGACTCCAATATCGGTGGCTTGTCCAGTTAAACTAGCCACTGCTAGTACCGTGCCCAACCGTCCAGCCTCTAGAGTAGCAGGACTGCCTTTCTAACCTTTCACAAGAGATTTCATCCATACACGCAAATTTTTGGGCTCGTTTCTAAGGTTCTGATTTTGCGATTCAAACTATAGTTTAAACCCAAGTTCTTCCATGGCGTTTGTATTGACTGATCAGTCCTACGTTTATTGATGTGAATCCAAATGCGACTATGTTTTGCAAGAAATGAAAAAAAACCCCATAATCAACAAAAAAAATAGTCGATACAAGGAAAAAAAAGAAAGAGTAGCGATGCCAATTTTAGAGATTGAGAAAAAAGTACTTTTATAATTTCGCATTTCACTTTGATTCCTTTCTCGTCAATCAATCCCTTTTAACATATTTACCAAGAGAAGGAAAAAGAAAGAAAGAGTAGCAATGCCAATTTTAGAGATCGAGAAAAAAGAACTTTTATAATTTCGCATTTCACTTTGATTCCTTTCTTGTCAATCAATCTCTTTAATATCTTTACCAAAAGAAGAGAGAAAACTAAGGACATGTTCGTTTTGGTAAGATTTTTAGAATCTGAAGTGTTTTGAGAATTTTTAGGTGATGTTGAAGTTGTATTGGTATTTGTGTAGATTTTTTAGGTGATTTTTTAGATTGTTATATGTAGATTTACCTTTTATTGAGATGTGTGTAGAAGATAAAATATAAAATAATAGTGTTTATTTATAATATTTATTATAATACATATATCCATTCAATCCATTCAATGCTTTTCGAATTTAATTCACTGAACCTGTGGGGGTCACATGTTTTGCAAAAACTCATTTTACCCTTCAATTTTTATGACCTTAACTCATTATTAGAGGATACATTGATAATTCTTTATCAATTTGTCCAGGGCAAAGTTGGAAACTTATTTGGGGCATTCTTCCTTTAAAATATGTCGGGTTGCCAATTATATTTGGAACAATTCCGATTCAAAAATAATTATATAGTTGTGGGGTTGGCACGTTCGATTAGATATAAAAACAGAATTCTCCCGGATCATTGAATTGGGTCATTTCACGATTGAAGAAATTTCTCAAGTAGATTTCTTTGAATAAGAATTACAGTATATATGGTCAAGCTTTACATTATAACAGCTTTAACAACCATAACTAAAATCCTAACATACTCTGCCACTTATAGTTATACACGTGGACTTATACAACTAACCAATCAAGCGATAATAAACTCCAATACCCCCCCTCAAGCAGGGCTGTGAATATCAAGCAGACCCAGCTTGGAAATCAGCTCAAGAAACTTGTCTAAACGCAAAGGTTTAGTGAGAAGATCAGCAAGTTGATGATCAGAGGTAACATGGAGTGTCTTGATAAGCCCTTGTTGAACCATTTCTCGCACAAGGTGACAATCAATGTCAATGTGCTTTGTCCTTTCGTGAAACACAGGATTGGCAGCTATATGCAACGCAGATTGACTATCACAGAAGAGTAATGCCGGCTGAGTGAAGGAAACACACAAATCAGTGAGTAATGCAGTCAACCACTTGAGCTCACAACATGTTGCTGCCATAGAACGATACTCTGCCTCAGCAAAGGAGCGGCTGACAGTAACTTGCTTTTTGGACTTCCATGAAATAAGTGAGTCACCAATAAAGACTGTGAAACCGGTAACAGATCTTCTGGTGTCAGGGCATGCAGCCCAATCAGAGTCACAAAAAGCCTTCAATTGAATGGAAGAACTACTGGACAAAAAAATTCCTTGACCAGGACTGCTTTTGACATATCTTAGAACCTGAATAGCTGCTGCATGGTGAGACTGGCGAGGCTGAGAGAGAAACTGACTAAGGGAGTTGACAGCAAAGGAAATATCGGGTCTTGTGATGGTTAAGTACAATAACCTGCCTACAAGTCTTCGATATGAACTAGGGTCTTCTAATAGATCACCATCTGAGCTAGTGAGTCGCAGATTACTGTCCATAGGAGTCTTGGCAGGTTTGGCAGCTAGGAGTCCCATATCAGATAAAATTTCTAAAGCATATTTCCTTTGACACAAGGAAATACCCTTTGTTGTACGTGCCACTTCAAGACCTAAGAAAAACTTAAGAGAACCAAGATCTTTAAGTTTGAAATGAGCATCCAACCAAGATTTTAAACTGGCAACATCAGTTGGAGAATTGCTAGCAATGACAATATCATCAACATATACTAACAATGCAATGAAACAATGAGTATCAGATTTTATAAACAAAGAATAATCTGATTTTGACTGAGTAAAACCATATGAAATCAAGGTGGTTGAGAATTTATTGAACCATTGTCGGCTGGCTTGTTTTAAGCCATATAAACTCTTCTGCAACTTGCATACCCGCTTGTCATTGGGAGTAGAAAAACCAGGGGGTAGTTGCATAAAAACTTCCTCATCCAACTCACCATGTAGGAAGGCATTATTCACATCTAATTGGTGCAAATCCCATCTGTTAATTGCTACCAAAGCTAACAAACATCGAACTGTTGTTAACTTAGCAACAGGAGAAAAAGTATCGAAATAATCAATACCCTCTTGTTGTGTGAAACCTTTAGCCACCAACCGAGCTTTGTACCTTTCAAGAGTACCATCTGCCTTGAACTTACACTTCTACACCCATTTGCATCCAATTGGTTTCTTACCAGGAGGCAAGTCAGTCAAAAGCCAAGTGTTATTATTTTCAAGAGCAATAATCTCAGCTTGCATAGCCTCTCGCCACTCAGGAGATTTTACAGCTTGGTGAAAGAATTTGGGTTCAACATGTTGTGAAACAGCAAGGGTAAAAGCTCTATGGGATGGTGAAAGATTAGAATATGAAAGTGAAGAAGATAAGGGATACAAGATACCTGAAAATGCAGAACCATTATCCGAAAATATCATGGGGTTGTTGTGATTGGAATTGGCTAATGTGCAATGATAATCTTGCAAATAAGTGGGTTGCCTTTTGATTCTTGTTGACCTTCGAGTAACTTCAGTAGAAGATGGAGAAAGGGAAGACAAAATTTCAGAATCAACAGGTAAGGTGGAAGAGATAACAGAATCTGTAGGAAACGATGTATGTGGAGAGGAAGAAGTAGAAGAAGAATCTGAACAAGAAGTTAAAGATGGACCAGAACCATGTGATGAAGGAGCTTCTGAAAAATCAGAAGAAAGATTAGAATTTGACATGGTTGGTAAAACTAGACTTTGAAGAAAAGATGGATATGGATCTGCAGAATTATTGAAGCCAGATGGAGAAGCTTGGAAGGGAAATTGGTCTTCATAAAAGATAACATTTCGGGAAAGGATGATTTTGTTTGTAGCTGGATCAAGAAGCTTGTAGCCTTTGGTTCCAGAGGGATATCCTAAAAAAACACAAGGAATAGCTCTAGGTTCGAACTTAGTTCTATGAGCAGGAATTGTGGATGTGTATGCTAGACAACCGAATGTTTTTAGGTAAGAATAAGATGGTTTCTTATGAAATAAAACCTCAAAGGGAGACTGATTTGATAATAGAGGAGTAGGAAGACGATTGATGATATGTACAGCTGTAAGTACACAATCAGACCAGAATTGAATTGGTAAATGGGCTTGAAATCTAAATGATCTTGCCACATTGAGTATATGCTGATGCTTTCTCTCAACAACAGAATTCTGTTGAGGAGTGTGAGCACAACTAGTTTGATGAATGATACCATGAAGATGGTAGAAATCTTTCATATCAAACTCAAGTCCATTGTCAGATCGAATGATTTTTATTTTGGTATTGAACTGAGTTTGAACTAAGGAGCAAAAAGATTGAAGATACTTTCGGGTATCAGCTTTGGTTTTCATTAGATATACCCAAGTACATCTAGAGTGATCATCAACAATTGAAAGGAAATAAGAGAAACCATCATATGAAGCATGAGCAAGAGGACCCCAGATATCACAATGAACAAGATCAAAAACATGAGCTGACCTGGAAGTACTTATAGAAAATGGAAGTTTCTTTTGTTTGCTAAGATGACAAACAGGACAATGTAAAGAAATTGAATTAGAATGATTAACAACTGAATCGGGTAATATAGATTTCAGTAGTTGCATTCTAGAATTTGAGAGATGTCCCAATCGGGAATGCCAAAGAAAACTTGACTTATTTAAACTGAAATTACAAGAAGAGACTTGAGAATCAGCTGGTAACTTGTTATCTTGCAGCAAATGGTATAGCCCTTGAAAAAGTCTAGCAACCCCAATCATCTTCTGATGGATATGGTCCTGTATAATGCAGTAATCATGAGCAAAAATAAGACAACAACCGAGGTTAGAAACAAGTTTGCTAGCTGAAATAAGATTGACATTGAAATTGGGAACACAAAGAACTTTGTCTAAAACAAAATCTTTGTTGAATCGAACTTGACCTATATGAGATGCAATGGTGTGATGTCCATTAGGTAAATTGATTTGAATATTTACCTTGGAATCAACAGATGTAAGAAAAGCAAGATTACTGACCATATGGTCAGTAGCACCGGTATCAATAATCCATGATGAAGTATGAGAATTTGAACATGAATTATGATCATGAATATATGAAGTTGAAGATGCAGTCAGATTATGAACAGAACAAGATATACCTGAAAAATTGGGAATAAGTGATTGAGGGATAGAATTATCAAGTGAAACTTGATTCACAGAAGGCAGAGTGACAGATTGATTTTGAAGAGAGGATAGCAAATGTTTACATTGCTCTTGAATCTGAGATAGACCGGGCAATTGATTGACTGTCTCTAAGTCAGCAACCACATTGTGCACATTCTTTCCCTTTGTGAATTTGAAGCTTGGTGGAAAACCATGTAATCGATAACACTTATCAATAGTGTGACCATTTTTCCCACAATGTGTACACAAAAGCTTGCTCTTTCCTCCCCCAGCCCTTATAATAGGTTCTGCCTTTATAGCCATGACAGCAGGTTCAAGAGTGATTGAAGGATTTCCTAATTGTTCCTCTTCTTGCACAATTAAAGAGAACACTTTGTTGATATTAGGTAAAGGATCAGACAATAAAATCTGACCTCGGGCACGAGAAAATCTGTCATGTAATCCCATCAGAAATTGGAGAATAAACTCCCTTTCGTGATTAGCAGCTACTGATTTTGTGACTCGGCACTCAGCACCACAAACACAGACATCAATAGGAGAATACACTTGTAATTCATCCCAATATGTCTTTAGTCTAGTAAAATAATGACTGACAGAATGATGATCTTGGACAAGAGTTGCAAAATTCTTACGAATATGGAAGATACGAGGACCGTTTGATTGGGTGAAACGTTCACGGAGATCATTCCATACCAGTTGAGCAGAATCTGTGTGCATGACAGATGAAGCAATTTCAGTTGAAATAGAATTGATCAACCATTGTGTAACCATCATGTTACACCTAGTCCAAGAGAAGAACGTAGAATCGGCTGAAGATGAAGGTTTCTGGATTGATCCATCAATGAAACCTAGCTTGTTCTTGATGGTTAAAGCCATAACCATGGACCGGCTCCAGTTGGCGTAATTTTGTGTTCCAAGCAAAGGTTGTGATACCAGTACAGCTCCGGGATTCTCTCCATGGTGGAGATAAAGTGGATTTGTTTCCATAGAAACATTGAAGACAGAATTATCTTGAGAATTCAGACGTGGAGATGGCTCAGGAATGTCAGAAGCCATGAAGGAGAAATAAGAAGAAACAAAGTCGAATTTCGTAGAAAAGAAGAACAAGGTGCGGAAGTTGGAATTCTTGAAAAATTTCAGAAAGCAAACCAGAAAGCAAATGTTGGCTCTGATACCATTTCACGATTGAAGAAATTTCTCAAGTAGATTTCTTTGAATAAGAATTACAGTATATATGGTCAAGCTTTACATTATAACAGCTTTAACAACCATAACTAAAATCCTAACATACTCTGCCACTTATAGTTATACACGTGGACTTATACAACTAACCAATCAAGCGATAATAAACTCCAATAGGTCATGAAGATATTCAGTGAGTAACTTTTGACCGCAGGCCAGATATATAGCACCGGAGACGTGCTTTCGGCCAACTACTCTATAGTTTCTTATAAAATAACTCCGGCTAGAAAGGAATATTAGTGTGCTGGAGTTCAATTCTCCAACCGTAGGCAGCGCTGTTAGGGTTCCACTAGATTAGCACCAAGAGAAGGCTAATGTCGGCCTACTTGTAGAAGAGAATAACGTTCCAAAGACGACGAATATTTATCTAACCGTCCACTGCATTGGAATATTGAGACTGTCAGATGAAAGAGAACATAAATCTAAAAGAGACTTCAAAGACAGATATACAGAAAAAGAAGTTCATAATTTGGCATGATGAATATTCTTTGTTGAGCGGGACTTGATCAGATTCCAATTCTATCCGTTTCTCCTCTTCTCAATATGCTCGCTTTCCCAAGTTTTCTCTTTCCCCTTCCCTCGTGGAGCCTGATATTTCCATGCTTTTCTAAGTTAATTAGAGAACTACGATAATTAGGAAGATTAAAAGCGAAAAATAAGGACGCAAATTATGTATCCTCCCAAATATCGGTCACATATAAAGACAACCTAAATCCTATATACTTGACGGCCGATTCACACTGACAACCCTAGTCATAATAACTTGACACCTTTGGATAATGTCCCATCTACCTATCTGTTTATGGTCAGCTCCCACTTAAACGTGCAATATTCAACTTACACCTAAAGATCAGATATTTAATCCCCAAAGCCATAGGGTTTTTTAGAACTTTTTCGTGTTCTTCTAGGAGCCTTATAATTAATTATATCTATAGCTTTCCAGAAGGGAAGACCACATTGGACTAAAGGATCTAATCAAATATTGAGGGCACTATACCCTTATAACAATAATGGTGCTATTACGCTTTTTTTGTTCTAGAAACGTTTCACCTAACTAGGGACGGGTATCAAATAGGTTCTGATTTATATTTTTGCAATATTTCTGTCTCTTTTTTACTCGCAATTAGCTTAACTAATGTCATTAGGTCGATCTTCCATGGATCATAATAGAAATTATGTATCCATCCATTAATGTTCTTTTTTGTCAACACAAGCCAGTGAAATCCTTGCATACAAACCCGATGTGGGCTTTGCGCTTTATTTGTTTCTTGTCCTTATCTGGGTTTTGCCATTTCACTTAGTAGGACTTGTCCACTGAAAAGAGAAATGAAATGTTAGGGTGACGAGGAATTTGAAGAAAAGCTAGCTAGCCTAATATTCCTCATTTATTTATTCCCCGAATCTGATCGCGCGGTTCACTATATATACAGGCGGTCTCTGCTTTAAGTACCTCATCAGTACCGATCGACCCCCAAACATATAGGGAAAAAAAATGCGAGTGTGGAGGAGTACAAGTAATCCCTTGTCCGAGGAGCAGCTCAAGGGTCTTCTCAAGAGATATGATACAAACGGAGACGGGCGGCTGAGCAAGAACGAGCTCAAGGCTGCCTTCCGTAGCCTTGGCCTGCGCTTTAGTGGCTGGAGGGCTGGACGAGCAATCCGGCATGCAGATACAGATGGAGATGGCTATATTAGCGAAGAGGAGATGAAAGAGCTAGTCAAGTATGCTAAGATGAAGTGGGGATTCACTATTAGCTAAACGTTCTCTTCGAAATGTTTTGTCTAACATTGTATAATCTCGTGTCGTAGAATTACTACATTATAAGATGCTTTAGTTTGGTAGTATATATAGTCACCTCAGAGAAAGAAAAGACTAGCTGTAAGCTCTTTGTATCCTGCAAATTAAACGGTCGTGTTTAATTGTTGCTTACTTATCTGAAGAAAAAGACGTGTTTAATTAAAGTCGACGGACCATCATATTCTGCATCTTGACTCTGCTAATTATAATTATAAAGTTCATATATTTGAGCGTTTGTTTTGAGTGCGCGCACGTACGCATGCAATGGAATTTTATAAGGAGAAGATATACAGGTACATACCTACGTATAAAACAAAAAAACGGAAGGAGAATCCGGCCAGCTAGAACTTGAAATTCAAACTGCATAACTTCTCATGTACAAATTTTCCTTTTTATTATCTCCATTCACATGCATGTCGGTAGAAGGCCTTTCCTCACTACTATTTTCTTCTTTTTTTCTTTGTTAAGGATTACCTACCCAACGTCTATATTAAACATTGAGAGGAAATTGAGATGAATAATTCGTGTGTTTATTAAGCTGTACATGCTCTGTTTATATGTACAATCAAGGTAAAACAAAATGGAAAGATTCTAACTAAAAGCTAGTTACAACAAACTAACAACTTTCTAACTTTAGTTGCCACATCAGCAACTAAGCGTTATACTAAACGATCTTCAGTAGTTTTGACACTCCCCCTCAAGATGGTGTGTGAATGTTGTCCATCTTGCCAAGCAAATACTGAAATTGATCATATCCAAGTACTTTGGTGTGCAAAATCAGCTACTTTATGTCTGGAAGCCACATGAAAAGTCTGAATAATACCAGAAGAGATTTTATCACGAATGAAATGAAGATCAATCCTGACGTGCTTTGTTCTCTCATGGAATATAGGGTTAGCCGCAATATGTAAGGCTGAATGATTATCACAATACAAAGGGCAGGTTGAGGACGAGCTATGTGAAAATCAGCAAATAAGTAAAGCAACCATTGTACATCAGCAACTACAGCTGCAATTGCTCGGTAAAATATAACAGCTTGCCAACAAGTTGTCTGTAAAGTGTTGGATCAGAAAGCAAAGAACCAGTAGAGGAATCGAAATGTTGATGTTGTTCCATGAGAGTTTTGGCAGGACGAGAACCAATGAATATGAGTCACAGAGAACATCCAAAGCAAATTTTCTTTAACATAAAGAAATGCCTTTCCGGGACCGGACCACTTCCAATCCAAGGAAAAATTTCAAATCATCTAAATTTTTGCTTTGATACCATATTAAACTTTGAGAGGAAATTGAGATGAAGAATTTGTGTGTTTATTAAGTTGTACATGCGCTGTTTATATATACAGTCGAGGAAAAACAGAATGGAAAGATTCTAACTAAAAGCCAGTTACAACAAACTAACAGCTTTCTAACTTATTTGGCACATCAGCAATTAAGCGTTATACAAAATGATCTTCATTAGCTTTGACAGTCTACTCAAATTACTTAAATTATCTCTCTCTTCAGTATTTCTTCACTAATTCTATAAAATTCCAAAATTTTCTACTATCTCCCAAATATACTTCAAAATTTGCACTATTTTTTCTAAAACTTCGATCTACCTTAATTTTTACACCACCACCAAATTTTTAAAAAAATATTATTCTTAAGATGCAAACATGACCTTATTCGTATTCTTTTAACAGTCACAACAAGTGGCCTGAAATTAATTACATTACCTAGACTTTCATAAATAGACATTCAAGCCCATGCACGTTCGGTTCTAGACAATAATAAAACCCCACTCATTGTGATGAAATTCATGCTTAACTTCCTCAGAATTCTGTCCACTAATTTTCTAGCTTTCAGAACTAAAGTTATGCATGTGTGATTGGTCTCATCATCCCATGCTAAGGCAACTCCCCCGGTTAGTTTGTCAAGTCTTCACTACGATTCTTATTTTTCGTGTAATTGAGGAAAACTATAGAAGATGCAAGTATAAAAACAATTAAATTTTCACTTCTTCACATGTTGGGCCTCATATAACCTATATATTATACCATGTTCGTGTGGTAGGCCGGCGATGTTCTACCTCGACGTGTTGGATTTTACTTTTTTTTGGAGAAATGATGTTAGATTCTTAGTGATCCACTACTATTTCTTTTGCTTTTTTGGGGTGCAGGCAGCTGGTTGAATATATACATGTAAAAGGCTGACTCCCATATTGAAAGAAAACTACAAGTGTGAGTTGTTGAAATAGTATATATAGTTGGCCCTAAATCTATAGCTTTAATAATTTGTGGTTAAGTCATGGTATCGTTATATATATATATAGCGAGCCAAGTCTCAAAGTGATCATGTCCACACTAAGTGGTGATCTCCAAGCTGGTGGCCGTGTGGTTTGGAGAGGACTTGTAAGAGCTGAGGACAAGTGTGAGTAATTGATTGTGTTGTACTCTACACAAGTAAGACCTTATAGGATCGAAAAAAGATGATTCCGAGTGACAGAGAGCAAGTTGTGCTTGTGCATTAAAATTGTTTAGGTTGAATAATATCCCTACATTTTATATTCTTAACCCACTATATATATAACTCTTCAAAGTATTCAAAGTATTCTACAAAAAGTATATCTGATCTCAAAAAGAGATTTCCGAGGAACAATTGTACTTGCTCTATTAAAAGTTTTTAGATTTATTTAGTTCTCCAAAGTGTTCATGTTCCCAATGAGGCTTAAGTTCATCTTCAAGATTTAGCTTACTTCAAGATTCTCCGAATATCGCTCGATACATTCTGTCCTTACACCGACAGAAAAGGAACTGATCATCAAAAACAGCTCTGCTTGAAACACGAATCAGGACAATGTTTCATGTTACGTAAAAAGAAAATACCATAACTTTTAAAAAATATTCGTTGTTTTTCCGAGGCTATCTGTCTTGGCAAGTGATATGGGTGTGTGACACTTTCTTATCATGGAACTCTCTCTCTCTCTTACATCTGGTGTACGTCCTTTATTAATCTTGATATTCTGCGCACTATGATGATCAAACTTATAAGTTGCAGAGAGAGGACCATATGAGGTGGCACCTAGCAAAGATGGGAGTATATGAAATAAAAGGACCATATGAGGTGGCACCTTGATGATGTGTATCTTGATACTCCCCTCAAGATGGGAGTATATGAAATGATTTCGACTGTGAAATTGCAAAGATCCCTATAGTTTGTGAATATGTCTCCTAATTGCAAACTTGTTGAGACGTACGGGAAAGGTTTTAATCATCCCTTCGTGAATCCTTTCCCGAACCGCATGGCAATCTATATTCATGTGCTAAGGTCTCTCATGACAAATAGTACTTGATGCTATGTAAATTGATGCCTGATTATCACAAAACAGATGTGCTGCCGATGATTGATACCAATTATATCTGATAGAATTAGGTGCTTGAACGAAACTAACTAGCAGATAGTTTATGCCATACATTGTCTATATTACTCTACCTCTGCTAATGATCAAGAGACCGTCTGTTGTTTCTTGGATCTCCACTAAACTAATGCGACACCAGTAAACTCACAATAACCAGTTCTCGATCCACCACTATGTAACATAAAAGGTGGAAGATGGAACTGTGGGGCCATGATCATGTGAAGTTCTTAATTAACCCATTCATCTACCTTGTTCTGATTCTACTCTGATAATTAAAGGTAGTTCGCACATTAACTCTCAAATATTTTTAAAGGTTTCAAAACACCCCAATCAAACTCTCAAACTTTCATATACTAATGGGAAATAAGTCATTAAAATTGAGTGTTTAAAAGTGGTCAAAAACATGGTTTTAAAAGAACTGGACTATGTGCTTAAGCTGAGGAGGTCGACCACTCGGTATAGCGGTTGACCGGTTCATGTAGCGGTCGACCGACTCGTTTTAACAGATTACTCCCAACGGATATAAACGGCTAGTTTTCATAAGTGGCTTATAAATACACATTCATAACGTTCAAAATACATATACAAAGACCACATATCATTTATACTACTTGAAAATATTCAAAACCTTCATCTTCTATTTTTCTCACATCATTCACACAAAACACGCTTTAATATCCTTGTCTTTCTGTGAATCAAGAGATAGAGTCTTCCATTTCCATATATACTCTATTAAGAGAGTTTTTATTATTCAATTTACCTTATCAAGAGTGGTGTTTCCTTTAGTGAGGTTGTTCACTAAAGAAGAAGCTTAGAGAGGGTATATCTCAAAGCTTTGTTACATTGTGAGTGGTGAGCCCGAAAAAAACCACTTGGGTGGGTTTGAGAGTTGAGCCCGAGAAAACATTTGTACGGTTTTTTAGCACCCGGAAGCTAGAGTGTATGCTATTTGAAGATAGTGAAGGAGCTTGAGGGGTGAACGTAGGAGGGTTTGCCGAACCACCTAAAAATCACGTGTTTGCTTCTTTAAACCCTTCTCTTTATATTTAACACTTATTTATACTTTTTGTTTATATATACTTGTGCTAAATTAGTATTTACTTTGCAAACACGACTTTTGGGGTTAAAAGCGAAAAGTTTTGGAAACTCAATTCACCCTCCGCTTTGGTTGCCTTAATCCTAGGACTTACAACTTGTGGGATTTATTAAAACTAGACTAAGGGTGAGTAATAAAATCAGAATTTTGAGAAATATTGCAACAGGCTGGGCATCGGTTGACAACTACCGTGAATCCCCTCTTGGCATAATATGGCTGTGTTGGAACCCCAATGACGTAAGGGTCTCTTTAATTGATCTGTTAGACCAAATTATCAATTGTGAGGTGCGAGATGTAGCTGGAACTTGGAAATGCTACGTGTCTATGGTATACAAAGCTAACTGTTATGAACAACGAAGGAGATTGTGGGGAAGCATGGTTAATTTGAACTGCAAAATCGAGGGCGTTCCAAGGTTGCTACTTGGTGACTTCAATGCTATTAAAAGAATCAATGAGGCATTGGAGGGCTCTCAGCTGTGGCCATCTTGGAAGGAAGGAATTGGATGAGACCTTGAGCCGTACTAATCTTGATGATTTGAGATTCTTTGGCCCACTGCTCACTTGGACCAATAGAAGAGATGACGACCCAATTCTAAGAAAACTTGATCGGGTCCTCCGAAACCATTATTGGGAGAATTGTTTCTCAGCTGCTTGGGCTGAGTTTCTCCCACCGAGTATCTCTGACCACGGAGCGATGGTGGTGCATCTTTCTCATCTTTCTAAGACCAAAAAACCTTTCAATTTTTTTGACTTTTGGGCTCACAATCCTAACTTTCTATCGGTGGTTAAGGATGTTTGGAGACAGCCAATCGAGGGCTCGTATATGTTCCAATTGAGTGTGAAGCTTAAAATTTTAAAGAAGGCACTGACACAGTGGAATAAGTGCTAATATTCAAACCTGTCCAACAGGGTTGCCACAACTAAGCAAGTTATGGAGTGTGAACAAGCTTAAGTCCAGCTACGCCCCGAGTCAAAGCTTATGTGGACCTAAGGCGTGATGAGGAAAGTTTTCTATGGCATAAATCTAGAGTCCAATGGTTAAACCTTGGAGATAATAACTCAAGTTTCTTCTTCAAAGCTGTGAAAAGCTTCCAAGGTAGAGCTAGAATCTGCTCTATGCCCTATTTTCCAATAAAGATGGAAAAGCACCGGGCCCCGATGGATATAATGCTAAGTTTTTCAAGGTGGCGTGGACTATTATGGGAGATTTGGTTATCAAGGCTGTGAGGTCCTTCTTTCACTCTAGATGACTTCTTCGGTAATGGAATCATACTTCTATATCCTTTATTCCCAAAGTTCCTAATCCGAGTCATGTGGGTGAATATAGACCTATTGTTTACTGCAATATGGTGTATAAATGCATCTCCAAGGTGTTGGCCAACAAATTTAAAGCCTTAATGCCATTCTTAATTAGCAAGCACCAATATGCATTTGTCCAAGGCAGGAGGATAAGTTAGATGGAGTTTCTTATTGGAAGTGATGCCATGGATTTTCTCCAGAAAGTATTAGCTGGATCAAGGAGTGCCTTTCTACTCCGAAGTTCTCCGTTAACCTTAATTGTGGACTATATGACTATTTTAATTGTGAGCGGGGATTGAGGCAAGGAGACCTCATTTCTCCTTACTTATTCACCCTTGTTATTGTTGAGAGAAAGGAATTTTCAGCACCATTGGAGATGCAAAAGGGAGGACATAACCCACCTTTGTTTCTTTGATGATGTACTCATCTTTTGCAAGGGGAATGAAGAGTCTGTTGCTCTTGTGAAGCATTACTTAGAGAAATTTTCGTCGTTATCTTGTTTGCATCCCCACCCTGCCAAGTGCTATGTTTTTACATGTGGTATTTTCCCTCAAGTCAAAGACTGCATCTTCCTTTCTTTGGGTTTTAGCAGTGGAAATCTTCCGCTAAGATACTTGGGTGTACCCTTGTTATCCTCTCATCTAAGGAAAGCTAAATGCAAAGCTTTGGTGGACCGCATCATCACTAAAGCAAGAAGTTGGACATGCAACTATCTCTCATTTGCTGGACGTCTCCAGTTGGTGAAGTCAATTCTTTTTGCTACTCAATCTTATTGGGCCTCTTTATTTATTCTTCCCAAGGGTATCATTAAGGACATTGAGAAGACCTTGGTGGTGCTAAAGTAGCTTAGAAGGACCTCTGCGTACTGAAAATAGGGCAGATTAGGCATTGCCGACTTGTAAAGCTGGAACCGTGCCGCTATTATCAAGCACATCTGGTTTTTTATTTTATTTCTGATAACAGTCAATAATGTGGTCATTATGGATGAGAACCTATTTATCGAGGAAGAGAAGTTTCTAGAATATAAGGACCCCAGACGACTATTCATGGTATTGGAGAAAAATCCTAAGTCTTAGACCCTGGATCCATGACAGTTTTAAACATGTGGTAGGAGATGGGAATACTACCTCTCTATGGTTTGATGATTGGCACCCCGCAGGGCCACTGATACAATGAACCACTTGTGAGGTAGTGAGCAGTTCCTCTTTGAATCTTGATGTCAGAGTCTGTAATATTATTGAAGGTAGTGGGTGGTGGTGGCCAATTTTGGACCTCCAGGAGATGTGGACAGAAGTGGCATATGATACTCCAACCACATTCTTGCCTAATCCAACTAGACCTGATATGGTTAAATAGACCAACAATTCCAATGGAGCCTTCTCAGTTAGCAGTGCCATGGAGTTGATTATGCCGCATAGAAGTGAAGTGGGATGATGGAAACTAGTGTAGGGTAAATGTTTTATCCCACGACATGCATTTATTCTTTGGCTTGGGGTTAGGAGGAAATTGTCTAACATGGATAGGCTTATGACCATGGGTGTTGTACAGTCTAATGTTTGTGTATTATGCAGGGAGCATGAAGAGAGCCTCGACCACCTCTATTTTCCTGCAAGTATTCTCAACTTATCTGGTTGACCCTAGATGACAAATGCAAATTGCCTCGTATGAATCGAACCTCGGAAGAGACTATTGATTGGGCTGCTAGTAATTGAAATTGAAGATCACTCCTCAATACTATCCATAGGCTTACACTTGCTGCAATAGTCTACAATATCTGGAGGGAGAGAAATAACAGAGTTTTTAGTGGCAAGACTAGAAGAATAATTATGATTATTAATCACGTTTTGTTTGAAGTTAAGGCAAGAATCAAACATCTGAACATCCCTCCCAATTATAAAGCTGATGATGCCTTCCTTAGCTTTTGGGATCTTGACAATGAGGATTGATTTCCTTTGACGGTGTATGACGTTAGCCTGTTATGTTGTTTATGTTCTGCTGTGATTTGCTGATCTCAACCTGTTGCCAGATTAGGCGTGTTGTGTGTTTCTCTGCTGGTGTATGAGGATTCGCTGCTCTAGTGCTTACTGTGGTTCTGTGTGCTGATGTGCTCTGTTTTGTGAGCATCTTCTCTATTGTATTTTTTTTTCTCTTTTGTTTTTTTTGCAGGTGTTTCCCCTGCTGTATGTATTGAATATCTATTCTAATTTATTTATCTTCACCTTTCACCCAAAAAAAAACTAGTATCAATATGTACATTAATTACTAAACTAGGGATATGTGAAGTACATATATGATACCGGGGTTAACCGAGGAAACCGCGAGACACCTCGTGATCACCTCAGAATGGTTGGAATGAGAGAAATAAACACCTCATAAATAGTAATGGGGACCTCGAGAAGTTTGTGGGACGTCGGGAAAAAAACTCAGAAACACATGATAACTCATAAACTCGGATAGATAAGCTGACCACCTAAGTAGAACACAAAGGGATACATAAATCACCACCTAATGTAATCCAACACGGGATACAGAGCAAGAACTCGCCACCTATCTGAATCTACCAAAGGATAAAATTTTGTAGAAGAAATCCTTCAAAATAGCCTAAGGCTCAAATTGTATAAATTATCAAAAAACCGTATATCCTTTTCCACAACAAGAGAGGGGTATAAATAGCAAAACTTGGAACAACCCTCCAAGCATGAGTAAATGAGAAGTACATCTTCCAAAATATTAGGGGTAAACTCATAGTTAGCCCCCTATGTTTGGACAAAAATCAAGTTAGCCCCCTATTTTTCAATCCAACAATTTAAGACTCATAACTTTCAAAACCTATCAATCTTAGCCCCCAGTCTAAATAAGGTGTTAAGGCCGATGAAAATTAATGCAAAATGACCGAAATGTCCCTCCAAAGCTAATTTTTAAAAAAAAAAAAAATAAATTTAAGAAATGAATTAAAATAAATATATTATTGAAATAGAGTTTCAATATAGTTTTATTTAAAAAATATCATTTTTATTTTTAATGAATTTTTTAATATTTTTAGTAATTTTAATTTGGAGTGGCATTTTGGTCATTTTTCATGATTTTCTCTCTGATTTAACGTCTAATTTAGACTGGGGCGAATATTGATAGGCTTTGAAAGTTATGGGTATCAAATTCTTGGATTGAAAAATAGGGGGCTAACTATGATTTTTGCCCAAACATATGGGGCTAACTATGAGTTTACCCCAAAATATTAATTGAGACTTAGGAAACATAAAAAACTCTTAGGGAAATGAAATGACACTTTGAAAATTCAAAAGAACAATCTAAAAATAGCAAACTCATCCAAAATTCGCAACACCTCGTACTGAGCTGCCTGCCTGACCTCTTTTGAGTAATTTAACCATAACATTGTCTAGAAAACTCCAAATTGTACGCCTCTTGATGCGTTGGAAACTAGACACGTATAGCTTTCCCAAAAGACATAGCATGAACAGAAAACCTTTGTAAATCATTCTAGAATTTAATTTCAATCTCGATCTTTTATTATGAACACACCTATGACATGCTCCCCTGGTTGGAAAAGACTCGACCTCGAGGCTAGCCCTTTATCTTCTTCTTCATGATATGGAGACAGGTCAGAGACATTAAAGGTTGCTGAAACTCTATATTCCCCTGGAAGTTCAATTTTATACGCATTATCACCAATGCGTTGAAGCACCTTGAAGGGACCATCGGCTCTAGGTCTAAGCTTAGCATGTCTTCCTCCCGGAAAATGTTCTTTCCTTAGATGAATCAACACCAAATCACCTTCCTTGAAATTTACTGGCTTTTGGTGCTTATTGGCTTGCTTCTTATACTTCTCAGTTTGCTTGAGAATCTGGTCTCGAAATTGTTCGT
This sequence comes from Myrica gale, assembly GCA_963930655.1. Classification (NCBI taxonomy): domain Eukaryota; kingdom Viridiplantae; phylum Streptophyta; class Magnoliopsida; order Fagales; family Myricaceae; genus Myrica; species Myrica gale. Next base: position 19,874,515 of record OZ005615.1, read on the forward strand.
GCAACTTCTTAATGTTCTTCACTTTTTCCTTGGCATCACCACTAAATTGATGAGTAGTAGGAAGTGGAGCCAAGTCCAAATGACTAATAGGATTCTGACCATAGACAATCTCAAATGGACTACAACCCGTAGTTTGACTAGTGGAATGATTATAAGCAAGCTCGGCTTGTGCAAGAATTAAATCTCATTGACAAATATTCTTACCAACAAAGCTCCTCAATAAATTTCCCAAGCTTCGATTGAAAACTTCAGTTTGTCCATCTGTTTGAGGATGAGAAGTTGTACTAAATTGCAGATTAGTTCCAAGCGTCCTCCAAAGAGTACGCCAAAAATGACTTATGAACTTCGTATCTCGATCCGATGTGATAGTCTTTTGAATTCCATGAAGCTTAACAACTTCTCAAAAATAGAGATCCGCCACATGATAAGCATATCAAGAGTCTTGCTACAAGGAATAAAATGCGTTATCTTTGAATAACGATCAACAACCACCAAAACTGAATCTTTGTTCCTTTGAGTCTTTGGCAAATCCACAACAAAATCCATACTTACATCTTCCGAAGGTGAATTATGAATTGGAAGTGGAGTGTATAACCCAGTATTTTGGCCATGACTCTTGGCAATGTGACAAACTCTACAACGCTCCACATATCTCATAATATCTCGCTCCATTTTTTGCCAATAGAAATTTTCTTTGATAAGAGAAAAAGTCTTATCTTTACCAAAGTGACCAACAAGTCCACCATCATGACCTTCAATGATAATGACATTTCTCAAAGAGCATTGTGGAATACACAATTGATTGCCTTAGAAAAGATAACCATTTTGTAATAAAAAAGAGTGAGAAGGACCCTTAGAACATTCTTCCCATACCTTGGCAAAGTAGGGATCCTCCTTGTAAAGCTCTTTCACCACTTCAAAGCCCGAAACATTAACTTGCATAGTAGAAAAAAGGCAATAGGCTTTCCTTCTTGGTTAAGTATTGCACCAATGCCAACGTTAGAAGCATCACAATCAACTTCAAACAAAATGTCAAAATTTAGCAAGGAAAGGATTGGAGCTTCCATCATCTTTCTCTTGATATCTTCAAAACTCTTCTCGGCTTCACTAGTCCACTTGAAAATACCTCCCTTCAAGCACTCGGTGATGGGTGCAATGATAGAATTGAATCCTTTGATAAATCTTTGATAAAATGATGCAAGACCATGAAAGCTTTGAATATCATGAATCAACCTTGGTATAGGCCAAGTCGTGATTACTTCAATCTTGCTAGGATCCACCTTTATCCCTTTGCTAGACACCATATAGCCTAAAAAGATAAGGCTCTCCATCATGAAATGACATTTCTCCAAATTGGCAAACAAATTTTGCTCCCGTAGAGTTGTGAACACTTGCCGAAAATGTTCTAAGTGTTGTTCCTTATGCTTGTTGTACACCAAGATATCATCAAAGTAGACAACAATAAAATTCCCAATAAAAGATTTAAAGACATGATTCATAAGGCGCATGAAGGTGCTAGGAGCATTAGAAAGCCCAAAAGGCATAACCATCCACCATCCACTCATAAATACCATCTCGAGTTTTGAAAGCAGTCTTCTATTCATCTCCCGGCATCATCCGAATTTGATGATAACCACTTCGAAGATCTATCTTCGAAAAGATAGAAGCACCGTGAAGTTGGTCAAGAAGATCATCAAGGCGAGGAATAAAAAAACGATATTTGATGGTAATCTTGTTCACCGCTCTACCATCAACACACATCTACCATGTTCAATCCTACTTTAGTACAAGAAGTGCTGGGACAACACAAGGACTCATGCTTTCTTTCACCAAGCCTTTAGCCAAAAGCTCCCCAACTTGCCTTTGCAATTTTTCATTCTCCTTAGGACTCATCCTATAGGCTGCTTTGTTTGGAATGATGGAACCCGGTACAAGATCAATGCAATGTTGAATGTCTCTTATAAGAGGGAGACCATATGAAATTTCTTCGGGGATGACATCAATGAATTCCTCAAGAAGAGATTACATAATAAGAGGTGGTTCATTCACTTTTTCATTTTCTTCCATCCCCACAAGAGCACAAACTTCGTTAGAACACACCAATTCCTTCTCAACATCATATATAGAGAGTAAATTATTTCCCTCTCCTTTATAAGGTTTGAGAGATCTCTCCAAACGCAAAGGATCCAAAATGATCCTTACTCCATCTTTGAAAAAATCATTAGTATTTTTGAACCCGTCATGAATAGTTTTTCTATCATATTGCCATGGTCTACCAAGAAGTAAATGGCAAGCATCCATAGGCACAACATCACATAATACTTCGTCTTTATAATTATTGCCAATAGAAAATTGAACAAGAGTGCGTATATTTACCTTCACCTCTTTTCTTTTTCGAAACCACTTAAGCTTTTGAGGTTGAGGATGAGGTTGTGTGTTAAGTTTCAGCTTCTTCACCATGGCTTCAACCACCACGTTCTCAAAACTTCCACCATCAATTATAATATCATAAACCTTGCCATGGCAAGTGCATCTTATTTGAAAGATGTTTGTCCGCAGCCATTCATCACAATCTTCATGGACTGAACTCAAACTTCTTCGAACAACAAGTGATTCTCCAATGTCGGCATAAGTGACATCTCATTTTCCTTGTCTTTGACATCGTTCTCCGTTGGTTCCTCTTCATCGCCTTTGTCCATTCATTCTTCTTCAATAAGAGTCACCACCTTGCGGTTTGGACAATCAGAAGCAATATGACCAAATCCTTGGCATTTGAAACACTTACAAGAATTAGGATTTTGGCGAATTGAACTCGATCCTCCTTCATTCTTCGGGAGTTGAGGATTTGCTTTGTTTGCTGAAAACTTTGGTGCTGAAACTTTAGGGACTAAAGAGCTCCTTCGGTTAGAATGATCATCTTTTGCTCCAAATCCCGACCTACTTCCATGAGCCTCATTTTGTTGTTTTTCCACCTTCATTGCTAGCCTCACAACACCGTTGTAAGTCTAATACGGTTGTAATTGGACAATATTGTCAATCTCCAATCTTAGCCCACCAAGATAGCGAGTGATAGTTTACTCTTCTAGCTCCGCCACATCACACTTCATCATGAGATGGTCGAACTCCGCAGTATATTCTTCCACCGAAAGATCATTTTGCTTAAAATTATGGAACTTAAGGAAAATATATTGTCGGTAATTATCCGGCAAAATTTTTTGCTTAAGAACTTTTCTCATCTTTTCCCATGTAACAATACGACTTTTTCCTTCTCGAGCACGTTGTTTCTTTAAATTCTCCCACCATTGATAATCATATTTCTTCAACTTCAATACAACAAGCTTTACCTTTCTTTCTTCCGGCACCTCCTTATAATTAAAGATCCGCTCCACCGAATGTAACCAATCAAGAAACTAGTCCGGCTGCATCCTTCCTTCGAACTCGAAGATATCAAATCTCACATCAAGTTGATCTCGTTGAAGTTCATGGTTTCTTTGATTACGACGACGACGCACATGTTCCTCCGATGATGCTTCACTTCGATCACGATAGAAAGGATTCTCATTCTCATGAGGAGAAGATTCACCATCCAAACCATGATGAGAATTAAAAGGCTCATAATGCTCAAGACGTTGCTGAAGTTGTTGTAATTGTCTCCTTAGATTTTCAATTTCAACTTCATGGAGATCTCTTTCACGAGCTGGAGGAGAATAAACATTTGGCCCACGAAGACGACGACCTGCCATGACAACTAGAAGCTCTGATACCACTTGATACCGGGGTTAACCGAGGAAAGCGCGGGACACCTCGTGAGCACCCCAGAAAGGTTGAAATGAGAGAAATGAACAACTCGGAAATAGTAATGGGGACCTTGGGAAGTGATAACCTGGGATAGAGAAATACCTATGAATAGTAATGGGGATCTTGGGAAGTTTGTGGGACGTCGGGAAAAACACTCAGAAATACACGATAACTCACACACTCGAATAGATAAGCTCACCAACCAAGCAGAACACGATGAGATATAGAAATCACCACCCATTGTAATCCAACACGGGATACAAAGCAAAAACTCGCCACTTATCGGAAACCACTGCAGGATAAGAATTTGTAGAAGAAATCTTTCTTCAAAATAGCCTAAGGCTCAATTTGTATAAATTCTAAAAAATCTGTATATCCCTTTCCACAACAAGAGATGGGTATAAATAGCAAAGCTTGGAACAACCCTCCAAGCATGAGTAAATGAGAAATACATCTTACAAAATATTAATTGAGACTTAGGAAACATAAAATACTCTTACAGAAATGAAAAGACACTTTAAAAGTCCAAAGAACAGTGTAAAAATAGCAAACTCATCCAAAATTCGCAACACCTCTTACTGAGCTGCGAGCCTGACCTCCTTGGAGTAATTTAACCATAACTTTGTCTATCAAACTCCAAATTGTACGCCGCTTGATGTGTTGAAAACTAGACTCGTATATCTTTCTCTAAAGCGATATATCGAACAGAAAACCTTCATAAATCATTTCAGACTTTAATTTCAATCTCGACCTTTTATGTTGACCACATATGTGTCAATATATATATGATAATAAAAGTTAATAAATTATAGACAATTCTTGTCCTTTTATAATAATTAAAGAACTTATGTAGTAAGCGTTTTCTCATGGTCATCATATAAGGAAGATAAGCAATGAGTGAAGATGAGACGTTGAAGAGACTGGAGGCATTTGTTTTGTTTTATAAGCGTTTTGGCTTTTATGCATTTGTTTTGTTAAACTTTTAGGACTTATGAAGACTTTAACATTTTCACTTTGGGAAAATATAGTTATAAAGTGTATTTCCTTTTTCTTTTCTTTTTTTCAATTGTTGGAAGAAAATCTATGGAGTACTATATATATATATTAATTGTCTGGGGGATAGGAGGTTGTTTCAATCATTTTGGGTCTAAAAGAATTTTGAAAAAAAAAATTAAAGGAGAGAAGAGTTGCCAACTTAATTTCGAGATGATGATATCTTTATCAAGATTTGCCATATAATTATGAAGATTCTTGTTCCTTTTTGGATACTTAGTACATCTACTAAGTCGGCCCCAGCCTTTTGAGGAGGATATGTTTTCTTTCACCGGTAATTTCACCATAAAATTTTTTTACCCATCGAAACATAGTCGTCGGCAAGTGGTTATTTCGTGTATCATTCAGACTTCTCCAATATTTCTTTGTTTCCACAAGTTTATCGAATAATAGAACTTTCTGGAGACTTACGTACGTGCTAATCTTTAACATTTTGATCTTTCATGAATTGCCCAAACAAGACGTGGCAGAGATAAGTACTATCTCGATCGTATGAAAAAGTGGCTTATTCCGCTCCACTCACGAATTAGTGTCACTGCGGCCGTCTATCCTGTGTACCACATTTTGCGTCATGAGGTATGAGCGAATATAGCACTTTCGCCAAAGGAGTCTGCCTGGAGTTCTATATAAACCGATATCAATACTTGCTCATGAGAGAGCTTGCTAGCAAGGAAACTGTCATAGTTGCCATTCTTTTTTATTAGCACGAAACCAAAACACCAATTCCATCCTAAAAAACCAGTCAGATTATGTTTAGGAAATTAGCTCCTGCTCATGTTAATCGCACTTGGGCAGAGACTAAGGGTGCATCTATCACATACACTGAAGAGGAGATCAAACTTGTCTTTGAGCGCTGCGACAGCGACCAAGACGGCCAACTTACCAAGAAAGAGCTTAAGAAAGCCTTGAGGGAGCTGGGGGTCGAATTCCCGAACGTGAGAGCTATGTCAGCACTTTGGCATGCGGATGAGAATGGAGATGGACGCATCAACCATAACGAACTGGCTTCTCTTGTGAAATACGCTTCAACTCTTAGTAGTGTTAATGACAACGCCTACTAACTATATATCTTCCCCATCCATACGTAAGTGATGGGGGTGATAATGCATAAATAAGTTTGTGGCTTTTGCTTTTGCTTTTGCCTTATCTTTTTAGAATTTCTCTATCGGTTTCAGAAGGCCGGAGAGCCAGTATAGGTTGCATATACTTTTAGCAAGATGCAGCTTTCTTACTGAATCCAGTAGGATATATTGTAAGGGGAAGCTAGCCTGTCTGCTTGTACCATGTTTCCAGGGCGTGAGCCCGTGGAACCTGGATTTGTAATACAGCCTTATGTACAATAAGTTCTGATCTCTACCTGGTGTAATCACCCAAAGTGTCTCTCTATCTCTATAGACTATACAAACAAACTCTGTTCCACTTGCGTCCTTAATTTCTGCCAAACATCGGAATTCGATTTTGCATATATATATATATATAAACGTTGGCCAAATATCATCAGTCAACTAGAGGAATTAGGTGGGTAAAATTATATTGGGCCAAAAACAGTGTTAAACAAATTAATCGTTTTGATACGTGCGGTATGAAACTCGTTCAATGATCTATATATATATGTAATTCCTCGTAAGTAACAATTAAGACATTGTACATCATTAATAAAGTAAAATGTTTCTTAGAAACACGTTACTTGCATTCTGGTAATTTTTGAGACATGATTCTCTTTTGGCCGGAATTCACAAAAGCAAAAATATATTTCTTTGAATAGTCTCTCTATCTCTCAGTACTCTGATCTTTCTCATTGTTCTGATCTCTCGCCGACCTCTTCCAAAAAGTTATTCCTTTTCAGTATATCTTGTAAAAAATAAAAAAGAATAGTTTAGATATTGTAAAAAATATTGGTTTATTTGAGGCTTTGTTTTAGGGTTTAATATTATAAAGCTATCAGTCGACCAAGATAATTTTGCTATATATCTTATAAAGCTATCAGTCGACCAAGATTGAGGATTTTTCTTGTTGTACGTTAATTAATTAATGCATGTTCTTTTTTTGAGAAAGACGGGACATGACTTTTAATTCTTATATATGTTTGTTTGGACTTTAAAGACTTATATGGCAGTACGGAGATATATGTAACTGTTAGTCAAACACTGGAGTCCCTAAGGGCAGGCAATAGCTCAAAAAATATAAAGTTTTACCCGTGAAGGAACCATATATATTTGTGTGTAGTGTAAAATCAAATCCTATTGCAAGGAAGTTTTAACTAAATTAATATTTAGGCTGTAGGGTCAATTTGAGTATCAAGAATTTGTCATTGTGCTCCAACTCAGTCAGTACATTTCTCAGTTGCGCCAGATCCGTCGGTGCACAACGATCAAGTAATGGATTTTTCTAGTTAATTTTTTTTAAAAAAAAAACAGTATGGACCCTCGCTGCTTTCTTTTTTTGTTTTCCTTCGTTTTTTCGGGTCGAACTTGACCCGTTTTAATACGTCCTTTTAAAGTTTTTAATTGTATCTCTTGCTTCAAATGTTTCCAAGTATGTTGGTAATCGAATCAGTTAAAGTTGTATTTGGGATCCGTTTGTTTAAATGTAAAACTATTATTTGAAGTACAATTTTCTTCATTAAAGCATTTTCAGGAAAAAATTATATTTTAGTGTTTAGTTATTCATTTAAAAGTATTTTGTGATGTTTGACACATTTAATGATTTAAGTATTTGCATATAAAATTTAATACATGCTGTGGATTAAATAATTAGGTTCCACAAGAAATAAATTCTCATCCATCAAAGCTTAATTGTAGACCACATAAAACAATCATAAGCACCTTCAAATTCAAAACATTCTTTAATAAAAAACTCACACTACAAGAAATAACATTTTAGGTGACAAAAATTTAGGTGTCAAACCAAATTTTGTCTCCTAAAGTAGTCTTTCTCTGTCAAAATATTAATTTCGTCACCAAATATCATCCAGGAACCACAATACCGTCCGGACCACTCAAAAACGCGTTCGGATGTATTTCAAGGTGACGACATACACCCGTCGCCAATGAGTGACGGTAAAAATCATCACAAAAAAATAAACACCGTCTAGACTCAACAATACCACGTCCGAACTCTATGCTGGGTGACAAATTGCAGATTGTCCTAACTGAGTGACAATTAGAATCGTCACAATTTTTCCAACCCTGTCCGGACAACCCAAAAAGGCCGTCTGGATGGTTAATTCAGACTCTTTTACCTAGACATCCGGACCAATAACACCAGTCCGGACGGGTAAAGTTCTAGATCCATTTTGAATCCATCGGCATATTTAATGGCGTTAAATTTGATTAGGCCACGTGTAACAGTAAAACAGAAAAACGTTCTATCGCTTATAAACTACGTTTGGACGCTTCCAATGGACGTTTAGACTTTGTGAAGATCACAAACTCTCCCCTCTCATAAACTTTTCTCCCAAACACTCTCGTTTCTCAAACTTTTCTCCCAAAGACTTTCCATTCAAGATCTCTCAAACAACATTCAGGTAAAACTTTTTCCATGAGTTTGCTTCTTAATTTCATATATTTTAATTCAATACCGTCCGCTATCTAATTTGTTGGGTTGTTTTCGTTGATCAAATTAAGTTGTTTTGGTTTGGTTCATCGAAATACAGTTTGGATGGTGTTAAACTCAGTCCGGACTGTGTTTCATAACGTCCGGACTATTTTTCACGTCTACACTAGTTTTATATGGTCGGACGATATACAATTTAATCGATACAGTTTGATTTTCGTGCGAACGTTTTTTATAAGGTTCGGACGATTTTTTCTAGGTTGACAATGGAGTACTCAGGGAGAAATAACATCAATGTCGGGAGACAGACAGAGCGACCAACTTGGGCGGATGCCGTTTTAGTGAAGTTGAGGGAGAGTATTCAAGAAATAGTGATGCCGACACATTCGTTGTGTATGACGCTTGACTGGTGTAGAGACCGAACTTCCTCTAATGGATAGAGCTCTGACGGAAGAGCTCAATATTATGCGGAGGGAACTGTTCTCTGTGAGAGAACAATTGTCTGAGTTGTCCCGATCTGTCCATACCGTTCCGATACAGCTACAGACACTCGTCCGACGAGTGGATAATATGGAGAAGCATTTGGCGCATGTTCGTGACACCCTCGGTTTAGATCTGGACGAGCTAGCTACTGATTTGGACTAGTTTCCTGTTTATGTTTTATTAGTATTAATTATTTACATATCGTTTGAAGGACCGTCTCAGGCTTGTAGTTGACATTATCAACGTATTTTTTGTTCAGTATTTGGATTATTTATGATATTTTAAATTAGTTTATATTCTTTCACTTGATAAAATTTAGTACAATTTAAAGAGATAATTAGAACGATAAAGTAGGCGATTAGTACAAGTGTTATGTTAGTAGAACAGGTAGTGTAATTAACTTGTAATTATAGTTAAATAGACGTTTTACTGTTACCAATTTTAAGTTAATTTATTGAAATTAATTTTCTCAACTTAATTAAATTAACAAATCAGGCGTTCGAACGACAACCATAACGTCAGGACTACATAACAAATAAGCATTTGAACATAGAGGGATAGAGTCCGGACTGTTATCATTAGGCGACACTGTTGGAACAGATGAGCAAAACGTTCGGACTGCTATGTAACCGTCGCATGGTTTACACGTGTTTACGTTACAAGATGGTGAGAAACAGTTGTGCATGTACGAACGTTATCTACGGGTTCAGACGTGTGGGTCAGCCAAACATGCGGTGCCACGTCGCATGGTTTAGAAGTAAATAAGTTTGCATGTCTAAATAATGTCTAGACGTATTTAGTGTGCCGAACCGTTTTAAACGGTTTAAATTTTAGAATTTAATACGCGTGCGTTGATTGGGTCACGTGTGTAAACTAACAGTCTGGACGGGTCGCCGAGTTTTGAAAAAAAGCCGAAAAGTTCAGCATTTTCATAACAAACACTTCGTCTGTTCAAAATCTCATAGCTCTCAAATCTTTTCTTCTCAAATCTTGGCCTAATATCACTCTTTCGACGCTCTAATCTTGTTAAGGTATGTTTTGTTTACTTTTAACATGATTTTAGCCAAAAAAATTTAATTTTTTTTATAGTTTTACGTATAGATTTTCAATTCCATTTTTTGCATTGTACATTGTGTTTTTTGATTGATTTTTACGTAAAAAATTATTGTGTTAATTGTTAGCATTGTTTTGAGTATGATAGTTTGTGTTTTGGTTTTGTTTTGGGTGTGTGTTGTGGTGGTGGGACGCTGTCATGACTGAGTTAACCCAGCAGTCACACAGCGTCCGTGCTTTTACGTTAGAGTCTGTACGTTAATGTTTAACGTTCTGACTGTTTCGAATGCCGTTCGGAGGAAAACGTTGTTGTTTATGGTTTGTCCGAACAAAATTTAATTTTTTTATTGTTATGTATGACTTTTTATTTTGATATTATTTTCAGATTTTTAAAAAAAATATCTAAAAAATAAGTAAAATATATTTTAAATTACAAAACATATTATGCTTAAATATTGTTCCGCACGTAAAGGGTCAACATTAATTCATCGGTAGCAGAATAGAGAATACCACGCAAACATATACGTCCAATATTCTCTGCTTACGTTATACGGGTCTTGGGAAGTGACGAAGAGCCTCGAGTCATCCCCTAATTCGAAGGTTCACATCGTTTTTTATTTGCAGTCCTTCCGCAGGGATAATATGGGATTTTTTCTAAGCCAGTATAAATTTTGTATATCATTTAGATCTTATTTAATTTGTAGATGTGATATTTTTTTTCTAGGATATATTCCTTTGCAAAAGTATTCTATAATACAATAGGATTTAACAAAATTTACAAAAAGAAACCTCTAAAATCTCAAAAATTTATACACAAACATCAATATCTTTTACACATTTCCAATAACTTTTTACACAACTCCAATAATTTTTCAAAAAAAAATTATAACAAATATTCTCTTTCCATACTTGTTCACAACTCCAATAATTTTACAAACTCTAATAAAAATTAAATATCTTTAAAACTTTTCACCAAATTTTATACAAAAATCTATAAAACTTCAATCTACATAAATATTCACAATTCTATCAAAATATGATTGGCCCAGCCCATTGAAATACACCAGTCCATCCGTCCAACGCCATAGGCACCCAAGGCTCTCAGCCCGCGCACATGAGAATTTTTCCCTCCATTTTTTCCCGCTCAACCATTTAAAAGAGTCCTAAGGCTCACATGATTAAGACTTCTCTTAGGACTATAATCCCTTCACATATAAATAGGCAAGTATTGCTCTTCATATTTTCTCAAGTTCATTACTTCACTAGACTCAAACTTTAATCGTTCTTCTCATACTCAAATATTCTTGAGATCTGACTTAGGCATCGGAGCTTCCGGATCTGACGTTGCCCCCTCTTCTTGTTCTTTTTTAAGGTTTGATCGGCTCCGGCCAGTGGTATTTTTGGCATAATCAGTTGGCGACGTCTGTGGAAATTTCTCGAAAAAAATCACCTGCAAATACTTTTATGCTCACCACAATATTTTTCAACCACCTCATTTGCATCATTTCTTCATCATAATGTCTTCCCCCATTGAAACGACAAACAAAGACCAGCCACCTCCGATCACAAACACAAAACTTGTCCCCAACAACAACGTTATGGTAAACTCAACAGCGACACACTGCTAGCTAACCTGGCCCAGACCGTGGAGAACCTTGCTCATCATATCAGCACGATCCAGCAAGCTAAAATACCTTTATCTCCAACACGTTTGAGTATGACTCAGTCACAGGAAAGAACCATAGACAACAACTTGACTCATTAATCTCCTCCACAGCAACACGGGGTGAGCGATTGGCAAACTGCCTTCCATGAGCAGATTGTCGGACAGGCAGAGCAGATTCGGCTCCTTCAATAGAAGTTGAATAAAGTGGAAAACCCCAAATCAAATGACTCCTCCATCCTAGGGAACGTTGGCAGTTCCCCTTTCACAGCAAAACTACTAGTGTGCCCATTTCCCCCATGCTTTCGACCAATCCAGATCGACCTATTTGATGGCTCTAGCGATCATACGACCACTTGGAGATATCCTGTCTGCAAATGCACATGAAATAATACGAAGATCTCGTCCTCTCTCGTGCGTTCTCATTAACTATCAAGGGATCGGCACAAAGATGGTTTTCTGATCTACCGGCTGGAACCATCGACAACATTGACACCCTCGGCACACAGTTCCTGAGCCATTTCATATCAAATCGACAGATCAAACCGACTTCTTATTTGTCCAGCATCAAGTAGAGCCTTAAGGAAAGCATACACAGTTTCATAACGCGCTTCAATCGTGAGGCCGTCACGGCCTCCCAAGCAACCGATGAGGTCAAAATCATGGCGCTAATCACAAGTCTCATGCCAAACGACTTCCTCAAAACCTTCACGAGGAAAGCTCCGACAAATTTTGCATATGCTATGACGAAAGCAAAAAAATACATGGATTTCCAAGACATGTTTGATGCGCTTATGCATTTAACACCTCCCGACCAACAGGGGGACAAAAGGACCGCGACATTGACCACTCTCACTATTGGGTTCAACGACGACGAATTGGCAAGGAGCACTCGCCATGACCCATGCCACAAACACCTCCCGACCTCACAGCAGAGAACTGAGAAAGTCCTGCCCGAATTAAATTTATCCTACTGATAATATCTCTTTATCTGATATGATAATTTCGTTTTATCTCAACATGATCTTGTTTATCTTTTCTAATCTTACAACCTTTTTTTCATCTTATTTGATAATTTAGGCACCATGAAGGTACAGCGCCAAGAGCACCATGAAGGTACAATGTCAAGCGCACCCCAAATGTTACAGTGTTATGTGTATCCAATTTTATAGTGTCATGCGCACCACATTGTTATAGTTGCATGGGCACCCTATGTGACAGTGCCGTGTGCACCCTATGTTATAGTGTCATGCGCAACATCTTGGTACAGTTGCTTGTGCACCCTATGTTACAGTGCTGTGTGCAACCTATATTACAGTGTCATGCGCATCACCTGGTTCGGCAAACCCGCCTATATCCACCCCTCAAGCTCCTTCACCAAGCCTCGACGTTTTCCATTATCTTCAATAGCTTTATACACTAGCTTCCGGGTGCTAGTGAACCGTACAAGTGTTTTTCCGAGATCAACACTCAAACCCACCCAAGTGGTTTTTTGGCTCACCACTCACAACCTCACCAAGCTTGAGATATACACTCTTAAAGCTTTTTCTTTAGTGAACAACCTCACTAAAGGAAACACCTCTTTTGATAGGTAGATTGAGGAACAAGACTCTCTCAAAGAGTAGATATAAAAGTGGAAAACTCTACCTCTTGATTCACACAAAGACAAGAATGTGAAAGTGTAACTTGTGTGAATGATATGAGAAATATGAAATAGGAAGGTTTAGAATATTTCTCAAGATATACAAATGATATCTGGTCGTTGAGTTATCATTTTAGACGAAATGAAGGTGTATTTATAGGCCACATATGAAAACTAGCCGTTTATAGCCGTTGTGAGTTTTTGCTTAAGTGAGCCGGTCGACCGCTTCAAGTTACCGTTATTCCAACAGTAATATTGTCAGAAGCTCAATGACTATTTTGTCAAAACCAACCGGTCGACCGCTACATGAGGCAATCGAAGTACCGGTCGACCGCTTGAACAGCCGGTCGACCTCCTCAACTAAACCATGATCCGGTTCTTTTAAAAACAAGGTTTTTGACCACTTTTAAATACCCAATTTTGAAGACATACTTCCAATAAGTATATGAAGGTTTAGAGGTTTGATTGAAGTGTTTTTAAACCTATAAAAACATTTTAATCTTTCAAACAAAACTTAAAACGATTTATGGACGTTTTGAAAGATATGCAAGTGAGTGATTCAAATCCTTGTCAAATGTGAAATAAAGAGTTACAAGGATTATACCTAAGGTCTTGAGTCTTCACTTTAAGCTCCTTGCCTCTTCTTGTTCTTCTTTCTTCAAGGTTTGGCTCTTTTCGTCAAGTTGTCTTTGTCTTTGAAGATGTCCATTTTGTAAACACATCCATTTATTGTAATCATCAAAATCTCGATTGTGCACAAAAGCCAACAACCTGAAATTATTGGAGAAAGTAAGAATAGTATATGAGCTAAGAAAGTTGCACTCTTTCATGTTTCTGCTGTTATAGTAATTGATGCAAGACAAAAGAGTAACATAGCTTGGAAAAAATATGGGAAAAGATGTTAATGCTCTACTTACGTGTCCCCAGTTATCAATTCCTTTTGACAATAGCCCAATAACCTGCATAACAAACAAAGAATTGAATGAAATGAAATGAAAGAGTTTGCTGCCTATATGCAATTATTTGAATGAAATGAAAGAGAATGTATATCATAGACACTTTAGCCTTCCCACACAACATAATAACACCTGTAAGACTCAAATGAAATTTGATCAAAAGCAAGAAATAGTTCATAAGCCTAAGAATCCCTCCCCACATTCTCCAAACACACTTCTAGAAAAAAGAAAAGAAAAACAGTAGCAAAGAAGATCTTAATAAAGAACCAAAGATTTTGTCTTTGAACCTCAACACGACAAAGAATTTTTTGCAGCAACAAAAAGACAGCAATCCAACTTATATAATATCTGATGTGAATCCAGACCACAGTTTAAAGTCATCTTTTACTAATACAAAAAGCCAAGGTTTTTGTGTCCTGTTGAAATTGAAAAGTACCAAATGGCTCGGCATGCCTTTCAATCTCAGATTATGAACAATGCTTTGAGGTTTATGCAATTTTTATAGATTAAAAAGATTGAAAACCAGAGATTTTCAGTACACTTAGCACAAACATTATCTGAACTTTAAAGAAAGATATTAGTGCATTTATCGAATAAATAAGCCTTTAATATTTACCTTGAAGAGTCCACAACATTATCTGAGATTCCATTGCACCTACTTTCATGGTTATACATTTCTCGCAATCTAATGTATCTGTTACATAGGAGGCAAATCAACAGAAATGTCATATGCACATTTGGTGAGGGTATATCACTAGATGTTACACATAATATTTGTAATTTGTACCTGATGCTCAGCTAAATCAATTGCAGGCAATGGAAACTCACAGAACTCGCAGGTGACAATCCGTTGGGGGCAATTTTCTCCTTTGTGGATTGGTAAAATTTCACATTCCATTGTCTCACTGCACAGTGAACAAGATACCTGCTCTAACACAGATACATAAACGAAACTTATAAATATATTCTACATCTAGACTTCACAAAAAGCCCAGACCAAATAAATCAGGTTGGCTTCACCAGTCTGTTCGTACTAATTAATACATTAGGGACGTTTTAGGTCTTTTCAAATCTGAAGAAGCTCTATTGAAAACAATTGTCACTATAAACTCCACAGAGGTAATATGGCTCTTAATTTTTTGTTATGGATAACAAATGCAAGCATTTTGAAACAGTTATAAAAAGAATCTTGAGCTTAAGCATCCCGCAGGCAACTGATACACCAGAAGGAAAAAGGCCTAGTAAACAGAGTGAATATAAGCACTCTAATTGGAAAAATTAATTTTATGTCCACTAGAAAAAAACTTCTATCAGATAAACAGGACATAAAACAGTGTACCATTGTTGCCTTCTTGACTAGGGTATTTTCAATCAGTGAACCAACAAGCGGACAACCCAAGTCTTGATAAACGGCATTCCAAACAATGTTGTTAAACTAACTGCAGAATTTTCAGACTCCTCGGGGACATCTCCATCAACCAGTTCCTGCCCTTTGACATCCTCCACGCCTGACATGATGAACTCGCACCACTCAACGAAAAAGTTGCAACAGCACAATTGTTAGCTTTAACGTTTTGCTAGATCTATGAATTATTTAGGAAAAAATATAAATAACATACCTGTGGTTTTGGCGGAATCGATTTCAGGACCTGTTGCAGCACTTTTCTTGGAATCAAGACCCAACCCCAATTTCAGTTTGCCAAACATGGCAAAAATTAGAGAAAATGAAAGGAAAGGGGAAGAGAAAGAAGAGGGTTTGGTGTAGGGTTGTTGAGCTACTCGTAGAGAGAGAGAGAGAGACTAGCACTTTCTTCTCCCTCCAGTAGGGCGTGGGAACTACTTGAAACGAAAGAGGCAGAGTGCTCGCGGGGAGGGAAAATTAGAGGTTTTGATGAAAATTTCGCGGGGAGGGAAAACTTTGGCAGGGAGGGAAAACTTTGATTTCGGTATTACACTCTAAACTCAACTCACCGTTTTCAGTTTCTTTTAATAATAACTTATATACATATTTTTAGTAAATTAAAATCAGTTGTAATTTATAATAATGTTTAAAAATATTTATATTTAGTATTAAATACATAGTATATTATTTTATACTATTTTCATAACTAGTATAATCATCTTAATTAAAATAAGTTGATAGTAATAATATATAATACTTATAATTTAAAAGTATAATGCTTTTTATATAACAATGCATGATTTGTTATATGTGTTTATCATATACATGATATGTGCTAATTAACCTAAGTACTTCATATGTATGTACCTATATATCTAATGACTAAATCATAGCCTCTAAGACTATATATTAAGTTATGTACTTTAATTGCAAAGTTAATTTCACAATATCTTATTGTTTGAAATTAAATAATATGTCATAATTAAATAATATTATATAACTAATTATTCAAAATATATATGATCATTATAAGTATGATAATATATGTTTTCTAAACTACTTAGATTTAATCAATAAATATGCAATTACCATAGCAACAGTAGGTATAATTTAAAATATATCATATAACAACTTCAATTTTCATAACACTCCTACTAATTCCATATTTTATTAAGTATGTCCTTTAAAATAAACTTCAACAATAGGTATATTTTTTTTTCCAAATACATCACAAAATAAAAATACATATTAAAAGGAATAAAATAATAAATAAAATAATTTTTAACATTGAATAATTTCTAATTAATAAATAAATAAAAAATTTGGAATTAAACCTATAGCAGCGGTCACAGTGATCGCCGTTGTAGATACCTGATTTCTAGCACCGTTTGTTTAAAAACGCTGCTAAAGGAGGTCTATACCGACCGTCGCTAAAGGTAATACGTTTAGGGTAATACCTTTAGCTGCGTTTTACAAACAAACGCTGCTAAATAGGGTCTATAGCGGCGGTCATTGACCACTGCTAAAAGAGAGCCAATACCTTTAGCGGCGTTTAACGAAAAAACGCTACTAAAGGGGGCGCCGCTAAAAAGACCTCATTTATAGAACCCCTTAGGCAGTGTTTGTTGCAAAACGCCGCAAAAAACAACCTTTAGCAGCGGTTTTAGCGACCGCCATTATATACATATTTTTTTGTAGTGTTTGTTATTCATTTGGGTAGGAAAAGGAAAACATAGAGGCTTAATTTGGACTATAAAGCCACAATCAATCCAACCGATCAGCCAAACCGACATATTTTGCTATTTCGGAATACAATACAAATATTTTAATCTCCTCCTTTCGAGGCTAATGATTTTCGATTTCTTTGTATATAAAAAATCAAATATACACACATCAGAGTATAAACATTAAATCTCATGTTAAAAAATGAGTATAAGTGGTTAGCATAACATAATTAACTAAATTTTATAAATTTAAACTTTTAGGTTAAGTAGAAATACATATACTAATTAAAATCACTGAAAATACATATACTAATTAAAATGAAAGCGTACTTACAGACATGTAAAATCACATCCAACAATTGATCCTTTGCAAACAAATTGCTTTCTTTCTTCTTTTTGTAATTTTGATGATCTTCTGGTGGAAGGAATAAAGTGCTATCGAATTGTTCCAATCTAAAAGTGTCCCCGCCCGACCAACAAATGCTTGTTTATCCAAATTGTGAAGTTTTAAAATTTCTTTGCGGGCCCTGATCTAGTCATTGAGATATGAAATTTTAGATTCCTTTCTTTCTTTCCTTTGGGTAAACTTCTGCTTTGGATAACCAATATCAATACCATCTAATTCCCTATGCAGACCAGAACTAAGTAGACGCTTATATATATAGCTCTTCCTGATTTCGGAAGCATTGTCAAAATCCAAGCTAGTAGTACAGTGCCACTGCCATACACTGGAGAACAGTTGAGAGGTATGTTTAAGCGCGTCAACACAAACGGAGACGGGCAGCTAAGCAGGCAGGAGCTTAGAAATGCCTTCAGCAGCCTCCGTTCGGCTGCCCCGGGCTGGCGAGCTTTCCGAGCACTCGGCCATGCCGATAGTAATGGAGACGGACAAATAAGCGAGGCCGAGTTGGACAATCTTGTTGGATATGCTTTGAAACATGGTTATACCGTTAACTAAAGCTCGTTATGATCATCTTGACGGTCCATATTATGGGGGGTGTATTTCCAATCCATTCCATCAAACTCGTACTGTCATTTCTACAGGTTTTTTTTTCTTTCTCTGGCACTGTACTTTCAAGATACGTACCGAACCTGTATGTATGAACGTTGTAGCATGTTTTTAAGCGTAGAAACTCGGAAGTTAAACTGATCACGTATTATACTTCCCTTCTCTTCCCGATATCGCAAACTCTTGATATAATATCTTCATTTCTCAAGCATTGCAATATAGTGCGGCGACTTCATCCAAAGTATAGTCCTGTCAGCCAAATCAGAAGAATTCAGGTTCCTATAAACAATACGGCCAATCTGTTGGTATTTCTTTTGCCAATCAACGTTGCACTGTTGACTATCTATGGAATACGCGAAGGGCACACTATTCGAACGTCGTAAATAGTAACGATAGATTCATGGCATCGTTGGACAATTAGGTCAGGAATGTCGACATCCGGTAACCAATGTTCGCCATGATGATGGGTCAGCAATTGCTGTTTTTTTCGCCTTTTGCGGCAATTAATCTCTTAAATCTTGTGTATGCAAAGTAGTGACTGTCCCTCTGCAATCTGCATAGAGTCTTAGGGGAACAAAAAGAAAAACAGAAAATCTCCGAGAATTACTAACCAAAAAGATGACCACAAGAATTGGATAAACACTTCGTCGGATGGCCTAATGCCTAACCGTATATATTCAACCAATTAGATTAATTAGGTTTCACGGTACACCAATGTGATAGAGCAAACTATGGAACATGTTTCTAGCTCTGATATTATTCTTTGGTCAATATTCCTCAAGCATGGCCTTTTGACCCGGGAGAGCACTTGGGTGTGTTGTCGATCGTGTCCTTTACCTAGAGCCAATTAATAGCAGTACGTAACTCGGCTTCGTCCGAAAAGACAGTCACGTGCACCACGTTTACAAAAGCAAACAAAGACGAAGCAGCCTTCTGTGGGTTCTGATTCGTCCACATCCAAAGACGAAGCAACCTTGCCGCATCTGGCACCCATCAACTATGCACACATAACATAACATATATATATATATCAATAATTATTTAGTGAGGTGCAGTTTTATATTATTATCGTACTGTTCCCTGTTCGCCATTTAGACGCTTTGGATCGAAGATCACCCAAAGTGATCATATATTCCATTCAGGTATATTATTTGCATATCTATTAGCGGGTATTTGCCCTATTTACTATCATTCTAGAAGATTTGGATTCAGGATTAGATGGTTGATAATTTCTCCAACTACCACCGAATATTTTAAGAATTCAAACACAAACACAAATACATCAAATCATTTATCTCTTCACTTTACACAAACACCAATAAAACACTATTTAACATAAATATTAACTAACTTCTCTAAAATTTTATATTTTTACCTAACAGGAACATATCCCTGGGCATCATGACATGTTCAGTCATGCATGTTACGTTTTTTCAACAATATTCTACGATTCTAGAATGCAGGCCTAGCTCAAAAGCTTTTGACCCAATAAAAACAGCAATCGATTGCTGCATAAAGTGGTAACTGATAAGGGATCTGCACCTTTCTTGTAGCCCTCGATCCTGTACGTTCACGGGTGAGTTTTCCTAGAATGCCTAAATATATATTTTCCTAGAATGATAGTAAAGGTTTCATATAATTTGAGAGTGACGATATTATGCAAAGATGGCTTGATTAGAACATAGATGTAGAAAATATGCCTAAAATATTAGAACATAGTTTCGAATTTTACTGTTTACGAGTAAGTTCTTTGCTTAATTAATTACTCGGACGGTAGAGTGTCTGGAATTTGTCATTGTACACCTAGCTCGATCAGTACACTTCTCAGTTGGGCCAGATGTGTAGGAATTACTCTATCCACAAAACTATGTTTAATGATTTTTCTTTGTTAATTATAAAAAAAAAGTACCACGGTGGAGCATTGCTCTTTTTTCTCTCTCGTTTTTTTGGGGGCGAATTTGACCCTTTTCAATATGTCGTCAAGTTTTCTCAATCTTCATTCACTACAAGAAATTATGATTTAGGTCACAAAAGTTTGGGTGTCAAACCAAATTTTGTCACCTAAAGTGAATTTTCCATGACAAAATATTAATTTCGTCACCCAAAACCATTCAGGAACTCAGAAACCGTCCGGACCTGTCACACCAACGTTCGGACGTATTGCTGGTGTGACGACATACACGTGTCGAGAATGAGTGAAGAAAAAAACCGTCACAAAAAAACTAACTTCCGGACTCTCAAGATACCCGTTCGGACTTGCTGCAGCGTGACAAATTCCACATCGTCGCAATTGAATGACAATTAGAATCTTCACAATTTTTACAATACCGTCCGGACTCCGTTTATACACAGTCCGAACGACATTACCTAACGAATAGTAATCGTCAGGCTAGAGCGACAAATCAAAAATCGTCATGAATACTCAATTCGGTCCGGACGTTATAAACCACGTTCCAACGAAAAAAATACCCAAGTCTGGACGGTACAAAAAAATAGCTCATGTGAAGGGATGGATTGTACTGGGCATGACGATTTTGAATTTCGTCAGTATGACACCAAACCGTTCGGACTGGTTTATAAACCATCGGAACGGTTGTGAGTGACAGAACACGAAAATCGTCACCTAAAACATTCGCTGACGGGCTTTAGGTGGCGAAATTTGTACTTTGGGTGACAATTTTTTTTTTCACCCAAAGTGTTTTTTCTTGTAGTGATTTACCATATTTCAATTTTATCTCTTGCTTCAAATGTTTCCAATTATGTTGGTAATTGTAGAAAGAAAAGTTGTAATTAATGAGAATACGTATTTGTTTTGTGGACGTATATGGCATTACAAGATATGCTTAGAAGATACAATTTCTTCAGTGCGCTTTGTGTTCAGAAGATACTATGCTTAAATATTGTTCCCCATGTTAAGGGTCAAGTATAATTGCTCAGTGCCACCGGAAAAATTCAGTGGCACCGGCACTGGGTTGCCGGTACCCGACTTCACCAGTGCCGGTTTAGTATTTTGTAAAAAACTCGGTGGTATTCCCGGTTCCTGGGTAGCGGGAAACAAGAATTTTTTTTACAAAACGTTTCGTTTTGTCAAAATCCCCCCTCCCCATTTCCTTGTGTTTCGCAAAATCTCCTCCTCTCTAGGCTCGCGAAGCTTTTTGCCCATCACATCCCTTCGTCGATCACCATGCCTCCCATCGCCGACCACAGTTTCTTCATTTTCTCCCCTCCTTCACGCGTCAATCTCTCATCTCCTTTGCCACATCTCTCTCAGAGCTTGAGATTCACTTAGGTATGTTGTGAAAAATCAACGGGTTTGTTGATTTTAATTTGTTCTATTGAAAATATTTGGACATATATTATTTCTTAACTTTTCCCCATTTGTTTGTTGTTTTTAGGGTTTGGAATTTAATACAATTTGGGAAGTTTAATATAATCTCTTTTCGACTACTTTTAGAGGTTTATATGTAGATTTTTGTTATCTGATCCAGTAATTCTATGTACCTGATGGAGGAATAGTCCTCTGTTAATGATGAGAACATTAATGGCTTAGAAATGACATCTCTTCCGTCAGAAAACCAACTCATTCTGGGTTAAAGAAGAGAGGAATATGTCGAATGAGATTAAGTCCATGGAGAGAACAAGCCCATTGCTTTGTTAAGGCTTTCAGGATGCTACTTCTTCATCCTAGCTTGGTTTCTTGGCTTGGAAAAGAGGGAAGATTTTGGGATTATGTAATATTTCCTGCAACCAAACTGAAACCTTTGAGAAGTGTCTCAAAGCAGGATTTACCTTGGAAGGCTTGTAAATTGAAATGGGGTTTGCTAGTGGATAGTGAAGCAGAGAAATTAGGATCCCACGAGCATCAATATTTTTTTGGTGCTTTATTTGTAACATATACCAAAGTCTCTCTCTCAGTATGTGTGTATATATACATAATTAGTAAATAAAAAATGGAGGCAAGCTATTATTGTGAGGTAAAAGATTCAGTCGCCTTTTATTGTACTATCCTGTGATACTTCCACAATTGTGTAATTATTGGTGAATCTTGCGGTGGGAATATTATTAATGGTTTTTCTAAGTTAACCGAAAACCATCATCGCTAAAGGCCAGTTTTTGTCCTTAATGACGTATGTGTAGGTGACAATTATTTAAAAACTGACCTATCCACTAGGGTTGAACAACCCTAGGGTAAAGCTCAACATTTTTGGGGCTTTAAGGGTGAAAGCGTAGGCTTTTAGTTAAATAAAAAATTCAAAATTAAATCATAAATTTGCTTCTTTTCTTTTTAGATGCAAAATTACTAATAAAACTTTTGTATTCAGGTTTAGCTAATAAATCATTTTCAATAGATAAAATTGCAAAACTAGACAATTATTAGTAAATAATTTTTAATTTTAAAAAAATTCTTTCAATATGATAAGTAATATTCTATATGCAATAAAATAATTTAGAAAACAATCCAGATTTTTATATATTAAATTAAGTATTCAAAAGTAGTATTAGTTTATGTTTTTACTATTTCTTTTAAAATTTTTAATTCGGAAAATAAATCAAAACCATCAATATAAGAATGCATGTCATGCTCAATTTTTTTTTTCAATTTTTTAATATGTAGACATTTTTTTATGAGCACGAACATCAAAAGATCTTAATATTTCAACAACAAACAAAAAAACTAAATATGTCATTAGTAATAAATAGGCAGTTGTGGTTGTTATTAAATTATATTCTCAAAGTTTTAGGTTTTTTTTTTCGTTTTTATAAAAGTACTTCCTAATTTTAAGAATATAATTAGGGGTTTTAACATGTTGTCTCACCTGTCTATCCAAACCGACATATTTTGCTATTTCGGAATACGTACAATACAAATATTTTAGTATCCTCCTTTGGAGGCTAATGTCATACCCCAGACCCAGCAGGGTCCAACATTGGACTTTTTCTTTGAACAATATTTCAAATAAATCAAAATATAAAATTCATTTATTTCAAATAAACTTAAATATAGTCATTACTTTCAAAATCATAAACTTAAATAAAGGTCTCTCAATAAAACAAAGTGCAATGTAAAATAAAACTTTATTTTCATCTATCTCAGCCCGCATGACATCTAAGTTTGTTCCTCAGCATGATCTTCATACTTTTTTGGAAATGAAAAAAATATTAATGGAGTGAGTTCGACAACTCAGTAAGCGGAGAATAAAAATATTAATAATAATTTTTTAAAATAAATTTCCAAAAATTTTTCAGTAGTTCAAAAATTTTCCTTAGGCAATATCAGTAAGCCATATCACTACAAGAAAAACCGCCTCTGCCCACGGAAGCAGTCGTGGCACAAACGCATAAATTTGGTCGCAGAAGGCCTTCCTCCACGGAAAGACGTCGTCGAGCTCTGGTGGCTATTGAAGCGTGCAGGTAGAGTTTCGCTGACGACCAAATCTTTCCGTCGGCACCCATCAAGCAGTGTCCACCGTGGAAGACGTTGGAGGAAGTCACCAATCTCCGTCGCGGTTGATCGGACCTCTGCCCACAATGGCCCTTAGCTAACGATGACCAGTCGTCAAGAGAGGTGAAACATTGCCAACGACGACGACGGAAAATGTTTTGGTGGAGAGAAATGGTTGCCCACGACTTCAATTTTGGTGGAGAGAAATGGTTGCCCACGACTTGCAGTGACCGTAGTTGCATTTTTTTTTTCTTAGCATTTTTTTTTCTAACCGATCGTAGTTGCATTTCTTGTTAATTGGTGGTTTGCTTTTCGGTCAAACCTAATTGTAATTGGTTGGTCAAAGTGTTCTGCATATTTTTATTAATTTCTCATTTTAGTGCAATTGGTTTTCGGCATTTCATTTCAGTGTAATTTTTTTTCGAGCTTCTCTATTTTTTTTCCATTTAGCTTACGACATTCCTCCATTACTTCTACTTATTTCACTGATACTAAGAAAATAACAAAGCTATGAAGAAACTTACGAAGCAGCACTTATAACATATTAATATCCATATCTATATATATTCATATCATATTCAACAGATCTTCATCAGATTTATAAATCTGAAAAATCCAAATCAAGCTACAATTCAAATAAAACCAGATTCCATATCTAGGGGTCCAAATGTTGCGACATACCCTGATCTCCCTGAGTGTTCATCTGGGATCCAACTAGTTTGTCCATCTTTTCATCAAATGATTCAACATGTGCCATCAAACTTTGCATGTGTCCCCACAACTCATCATATTTCTCATTACACGCCACTATCTCACTTTTATATTGTTCTACTTGTTCAGTTAGATTGGTGACATGAGATTAGCGGGAGGTCGGAGATGGCTTCGGAATGGCGGAGTTCCCCAAGCCCCTTACGTGTCCAGGTTTGTGACCCAGTACTTCATGAAACACTTGCTTTGCCACCTCCAAGTCAACCTTTTCGGGGTCACGAAGTGCAAATAACCTCATCATCTCTTCCTATACAATGTTGTGGCAAAAAATATATTAGAAGCTTACTATTCATGCCTAACATCTGTAGCTAACAATATAACACATGTTGTCCACTTGCATAGAGTTATTAACAGAATTTACTAAACATAAAGTTGTTATTTTCACAGCTTCACATTATACTACTTGGCACTACGACTAAGTGATACTTACATATGTGGCCTCGGCCACCTCATTGATCAATTTTCCATCCAATCTCCATGTGTGAGATCGTTTGTAGAATTCAATCAGATTTTCCTTGCTTCCAGTCTGTATATAATTTCGAAGGCATTAGTTAATGTAAAATCCATATTTCTTAGACTAAAACAAAGACTATAATATTGTAACATTATCTGCAAACATGTTTTGCAGAGACTTTGAACCGGAAGTGCGAGGCACTTTAAGCTTCCTCCTATTGACTGAATTCGTCTTACAGACTTTCTACAAACAAAAGTTTGGATCAACATTCAAATTTTCTTGACAGGTGTCTATAATTAAAGCACTATAATGAGCATAACAATTGAGAACCCTCTCTAATTAAAGCTTCAAATGGATAGAAAAAGAGATGCAGATGTCTCTGTATTGGCACTTCGGTATCATTTCTCACTTGTTTTGGGTTTGAGCCGTGTTTAAAAAGGAAAAAAAAACCGTATAAACAGCTAGATTGTCATGAAAGAATTTCGATAGAACTATAAGACTAATGCCGTGGAATAACAAGTGTTTTATTCGACCCAATAGATTCATGTTGTTACCTCCTGCTATAGCATTTCTAGTAGCACCACAAAATTCAAATAGCAATTTTCAATACTCTGTTTCATATATTATGTTAAGTTTGAGGAACTCTATACTGACATGATGATCTTTTCATGGAAAATTTTATATTATGTGTTTGAGTGCTTGATGGTGGAGGAAATATAAAATTCTTTATGCATGGACGATGTTGCCTACATATTCGTAGCAGGTAGAAATGCAAGATTGGTTCCAAGTTTCACTTCTGCTACGTAGTGTCTTATCATCCCATTAAAACATAGATATCTAATGACTTACATTTTAGAGAAGATGATGTTGTATATTCTGATCTGAAGTCCTCAAAAATAAGAATCTATAACTCCATAATATTTATCTATTCGACTTTGAACAATTATCTATGTCAACTAGTTGGATGTTTATGCTCTCTATGATACTGACATATTTAAACAACTAGATTGTCATGAAAAAATCCTTTAAACAGCTAGATTGTCATGAAAAATATGGTCGACAATATTATTCACCTGGTACTCCTCCTCCCCCATTGCTCGCACATGATCTTCCAAGTTTCTTCACGCATTTCCTTCGGAGGATTGGCCAGTGCTGCTGCTTTGGTCGAGTATTTCTTATAAATATTATGTAGATCATACCTATAAGTCTTATAGCTGGATGCGAGTTTTGCTTTTATGCATTCGCGGTCCTCATATCTATCCCAATCCAATGTGAAATCTCTCTGTTCAGAAGGCAATATTGACACGATAACAAAAAGTTTTTAAGAAAGAGTCAAGTGAAATGCATAAATCTAATATCCAGTTGCAACAGCTATTGTGGAAGATAATGACTACTCGACAACATATAAGTGGTATGCTAAAATCAAGACTATAATATTTGGAAACTACACAGTGGATATGATAATTCTCAAAAACACAAATGCTTCAATGGGTATGCTTTAATCTCAATTCAATATATCAGTTAACT
Source organism: Myrica gale (assembly GCA_963930655.1). Classification (NCBI taxonomy): domain Eukaryota; kingdom Viridiplantae; phylum Streptophyta; class Magnoliopsida; order Fagales; family Myricaceae; genus Myrica; species Myrica gale. The sequence continues at coordinate 19,901,045 of OZ005615.1, forward strand.
ATTGTTATATTCTATTGTTCTCAATTATATAGAACTCTCACTATGACTCGGGTGTATAACTCATCCTTATCCTCCTCGGGGACTAGAGTCCAGCACTTGTGCTTCATGTCAGTAAACGTTCGTACAATACAAGTCACCCTTGCAGCAAGCACAAGGGCATTTTCCGCTCATGGTCCCCTCGCACCAGACGGTATACTGACTTGGACACGACCTAGCTTTCGAAGTTTTGCAAACTCTGTACCCTTCGCCTTACCCCGACGCCGGTAACAACGACCCAACTGAGCTGTCATAGAACAACAAGATGCAGAGCCCATCAGTAATCAGTTCATACATAGTGGGATGAATATATAATAAAGTTACAACAAATTCAAACTAATTGAAACAAGGTTCAATCTGAAGTGATTGGTGTGATTGAATGTCAATCGTTTCAGAATATAGTCAGCTTGCATCAAATTTCACTTGTTCAATGAAGATACCGCTACTGTCGAAATTGTTCCGAGACAAAATTGGCATTTTGAATAGTAGCAACAAAGATCAAACCTTGGTTAAATTCAAGGGCCAAAACAAATAAAGACGTCATTTTTTTCTATGCAGTAACTCAGTTATATTTCCCAGATTCAATTAAACTTCCATTCTGATGCTTTTTGAGTTCTCTAGAACTCACTAATTGTATACTATAATGAGATAACAAAAGCTAAACGTTCAAGGAAACCAAAAACTTATTTGAACACATTGGAAGTGGCATAGAGATATTGTGACAAATAAAACGCAAACAAATCTAGGTGACACCGTCACAGTTGCATTATATTTGAAAAATAGCAACAATCCACCATAAACATAACTGGAAAACTAATTGCACATCGTTGCCAAAAACTAGATTAAGCGGTTGATGAAATGGCATAACTGAACAACATTTATTTCACACAAAAGCTTAAACACTCAGTAGCCTAGGATTAAGCTGTATGAGAGTTTCTCTTAGAGAGAAATAGAGGATCGGCTCATGAGGATGGAAGAGTAATAGCTTCTTACCTTCACTACGATCATCCTCATGAGCCTCGGCTCCATCAAAACCACCCCTTTGCTCTGCCCATCCGTCTGGTGGCTGCGTAGGTTGTCCAAATACCCCAAAATCGATTCTTGTAATCTAGGCTGAGGCGAAGGCCGGAACGGAACACGTGGGGACGTCTGACCTTCTCCAGTTGATCGTAGTGACACCCACCCTCCTGGCCTCCCTCGCTTAGCCCTTCCAGCCATTCCGACGGCGAACAAAGCTGAATAAATGGGGAACAAAACAGAAACCAAATGGGCAGAGTAAGATATAGGGAGAATTCGAATGGGTAGAGAACTTGTAGTTGTCTTCCCTGTCTAAGAGCAATTTTATGCAGAAAGGGAGGGAAACCTCAAGTATGGAAGGAAATATTTTTGCAAAGTAACATAACTGTTACAGCTCATATTAATTTTTTTCACGGATTTCTTCATTTTAAGTTTTGCAGAGTAACATAACACGGATTTCTTCCTATTAAGTTGTTTCACTATTTTTCTTTTAGGGATAAATACAACATTGATCCTTGTGATTTACTTCAAAATCAAATAAGTCCTTAAATTTTAAAACACATAAAATTTGTCTCTAAAATTTAATATTCATCATGGCTTTAGTCCTTCCGGGACCCTTCAAATGTGAATGATTTTAAGCTTTAGGGACTAATTTTATGTGTTTTAAAGTTTAAGGACTTATTTGATTTTGGAATAAACCACGGGGACCAATATTCTATTTATCCCATTTTAAAAAAAATTATAAATAGCCGGAAACAGAATTAATTAATTAGTAGTCCTTTGTTTTTGTCTCAATCGAAGGTCTTCCTTTTTGTTCTTGTTTTTCCCTGAGATTTATTCTCTTGCAGTTACTTGTCCATTTTCCTTCAATTTTTCTACTTGAAAAACAAAAGTGAAAAATAAAGACAATTTTCATATTTGTGGCTCAGTAACACAGCATATTTCATCGTAGTTTATACTTTCAAGATGATATTTCAAATTTGTTATGCAAAAATCTGTGTCCTCATACATGCAGTAGAGAGAGCATATTACAATAGTTCGTATTACACAGACTTGCACTATGATGTTTATCACATTTCCGAAACAATAGTATTTCGTTCATGGTTCAGCCATCATACTAAACATATCTGCATCTACAGATCCGTAGTTGAAAACATCAATTAACTTGAGATCAACAGAGCTAACACTTCGAATATGAGTTAATGCCCATAGGCTACTCTATTTTCTCTTATAACCTTCTCTAATTATTAGATGGAATGCGAACCATACAATAAAAGAGATGGGTGCAGAAAATGATTTTCTAAGACCATTGTTCTTGAAGCTTTAAATTATCATTATAAAATTCAGACGAGTCGAGAAAATTTGGAAGCATTTCACAAATATGAGGGGTTAGATCTAAACAAAAGGATTCCTTAACCTAGACTTCAGTGCTCGGATGGATGAGATTGCACGTAACTAAACAAGTTGTAGTCATCATCACAATCTGAGAATTTAAGGCTTTCTCAAGTCTACTGCGAAACTGAGGTTCATTTCATTCTCCCAACTATTTTGCTACTTTCATACTTTACTCCCACAAGGAGATTTCAGAGAAAAAAATAGCCTATCAAAATGAAAACATGGCCCTTTCAATTTCCAAGTCACTTTAACACAAGTATTTGCTGATTTTTGTTTTGTTTTATTTTTTTAAAATAGCTCAGGTAGCTCAAATGCTTTGTCTGCATGCATCTAGTGGATATGAAGGTAGACAAAAAAATATCATGGGGTTAGTTTAAGATTCCAATCAAAGGCACTCTGAAATTCTCTTATCTGCTATGAACTATTGATATATTTCCCGTTTGAAATGTCTGCAGTCAGTGAATTACTTCATTCTTGTTTTCATTTCGCTTCTTCCATGTCCATATTCTTTTGGACTCATTGAAGGAGTTCCCACATCTTTTGTTTTAAATGTATATTCTGCCATTGGTACTAACTTTGGCTAGCAAAGCTCCTTTATTCGTTAATGAAAGAAAAAGGATGTAGGCCATGATAGTTATCTATCTCAGGGTCTGTTTCACAAGAAGGGATAAAGTTTGAAGAAAGAACAACATGTTACTCAATACTCTGTGAGTGGCAAATACACAAGCTTATACACAAACAAAATATTCTCTCATGTTATTGCTGCAAAACTAATTGATTCACAAACTTGAAGCAACTCTTACGAATAAATTACAGTACGTACATCAAAACAAATAAATATAGGCTCGGTTTGATATCTCACGCTTCTCCACTGATCATCACTGAAGCAACAAGATCTTTTCCCTCACCGAAACCATCCCATATCTGCATAATAAAGTTCAGAAAATTGAGATAATGGGAGAATTCATAAACCATTAGGACAACTGATTGATATCTATTTTCAGTGGCATATGCTCTGTCCTACACAAAAGATACCATTTCTGGAGGCCAACAAGTAATGTGCACTCAACTAATCTGTTTCCCAGAGGATTAAAAAATTACTTATAAAGCACAGAACTAGCAAGGCCACTGCAATAAGCAGTTCACAAAAGAGTACCTCATCTTAAAGAGAAACCAATAGTTTTCTTTAGCAAAACATTTGCAGATAAAATTGGCCTGTTACATGAACATCATGAGATATCAAAATGAACATCATGAGATAAAAAATAATTGCTGAAATAAAAAATTATTAAACGCAGAAGCTATTGTGCCTTTGTCTGCTATCTCAGTAATTTGTCAAAATGTGATGCAAGGGCAGAAGCAAGTGATCAGAACTGAAGAATATATACAAGAGTGAAGTTAGTAAATAAGATAAACAAATCTTTGACCAGTAGCTGTGAAGCCTGAGCAATTTAAAATCCATTAAGACCTGTCTACCATGCAACACATTCCCTTAGTATATTTCCTCTCTTTTCCCATCTCTGCACACAGGAGATGTAAAATCTCCTGACGGCTCCAAGACTGCAGCATTTCACAGGCACCATAGTAAATTATTCCAGAAAAAACAAATAAATACCTTCAGAAGTTCAAACAAATACATCTTAAAGAGAATGCAAAAGTCCAAATTTCAATTGAAATAGCAAAAGGGAGCAAAAACACTAGCTGCAATATTCTTTCAGAGAGAGAGAGAAAACAGGTTACATATATATTCTGACCTATAAACATGACCAACCAGAGCTTAAACATCCAAATCAGAGTCTAAGTCATCGTCACTTGGGATGTCGGGTAAGTCATCATCAGACAAAGCCTGAGAGCTCATTTCAGTTTCATCGGTGCTAACGTCGTCAGCAAATTCTTCTTCATCGACTTCAATCTGTAATTCAGCTATCACTGAAATATCGACAGGTTCAAGCGTGAGATCCTCTCTATGCAGTGGTGTAATAGAGTCATCTAGATGCATTGACGCAGGTGCAAATTGGCTGCTAGGTGCATCCTCTTTGTATGGTTCTTCACTAGCAGGTTCAGTTGCAGTCCCAGACAGCATGGACTCTTCGTTGACATTCCTGGGCGTGAATTTTTGGACAACTCGCCAGTCAGACCGCAGACTAGGGTCATCCAGGTAGAAAACCTGTTTCGCTTGTGTAGCCAAAATAAATGGGTCATCAGTATACCAACGGCGCATAGTATTGACGGACGTGAAATGCTTTCCAACCCGTATCCCTCTTTTTTTGTCCCTTATATTCCACCACTCACACTCAAATATGTACACCCTATTTCCACCCATATAATGCAACTCAAGAATGCTAGCCACTTGCCCGTAGAAGTCCACTACTTTCGAATCATGCCAACCCTCCACTACCACTCCGCTGTTTTGTGTGAGGCGATGTTGCTCAGAAAGACGTGTGTGGAATCTAACCCCGTTCATGATACATCCGGCAAATGAATAGGCACAAGGGTCAGCACCACACGCTAACGCATAAATTTGCTGAGAGATGTCAATAATGGCTTGACTGTGCAATTGTTTAATCTACAATACCATAAGTATCATAATTAGATAGCAGATGCACATTATCAAGTAGTTCACTAAAAACAATAACGACAACATATTTCTAATCTTATCACTTATGCGGAATTTGAACCATGCAGGGAATTGTGCTTCGTGCTCCGTATCAACATCAATGTGCGAATCCTCACTAAGGAGCGTGCGATGCTCACTAAGCAGTTGAATTGTTTTAGAATCATACAGTGACAATAAGACATAATGAAATAAATCAGTTTATATATTGTGAAAGGATACAACATAGTAACAATATAACGAACCTGAGGTAGGGAGTAACCTCTTCACAGTTGTTGAGCACGTACCATTGTGCCTTGGCAAATCGGTGCATTTCTAATCGACGGGAAGTGGTAGCTCCAAGAGGACAAACTTTTTGCAAGAATACAGAGATATCTACTCCAACACTTTCTTTAACGACATCCACATTCCGTTCACATTCCGTTCTGAACGATTAAACCTTGTTTCGATATCCCAAAGGTATGTAGAACAAAAATTCAAGCACTCATAGTCTATATATGCCTCCGCAATAGAACCTTCTGGACGAGACCTGTTGCGAACGAAACGCTTTAGTTTGCCCAAACTTCTTTCCATTGGATACATCCACCTAAATTGCACCGGCCCACCAAGCATAACCTCATGTGGTAAGTGTACAGCTACGTGTACCATCACGTCAAAAAAAGATGGTGGAAGTAACATCTCCAGCCGGCAAATGATTGAAACAATGTCCTTTTCAAGTCGTGCAACATCATCGACGTTCAATGTCCTTGAGCAAAGTTCCCGAAAGAATTGACTTAGATCTTTCAAAGCTTCAAGAATGTCCTTCCGTAAATACCCACGAACACCTACGGGGAGGACTCGCTGCAAAAGAACATGGCAATCGTGGCTCTTCATCCCAACGATCTTACACTCTGACACGTTCACACAACGGGAGATGTTTGAGGTAAACCCGTCAGGAAATTTAACGGCCTTCAACCATACTCAAAAAGACTTTCTTTCAATGTTTGATAGGGTATAGCAAGCAACAGACATTAATCCGTGAGATTCAGACCTTTGAATTTGAAGTTCTGGCCTTATCCCCATTGTAAATAAGTCATTACGACTAGCAATGGTATCCTTGCTTCTTCCTTCAATCCCCATTAGAGTTCCCAACAAGCTGTCACATATATTTTTTTCAATATGCATCACGTCCAAGTTATGTCTCAATCTCAGAGTTGACCAATAGGGTTGTTCAAAGAAAATGCGTTTTTTGGTGGAATTGAGCTCCTCAGGTGTGCGCTTACGCTTTTTGAACAACAGAGATTTACCAAATTGGACTTCTCGAATGTTTGCTAGTTGCTCTAAAACATCTGTTCCAGCGAATTCAAGGGGTGCCATTCTACGCTCCTCAATGCCGTCAAACAAAGCCTTTTTTCTTCTCCATGAGTGACTTGGTGGCAAGAAAAAACGATTCCCCATGTAACACGTCTTTCTACTATGCTTTAACCACATAGAACTGTGTTCATTGTTGCATAATGGACATGCCATTTTACCCTTTGTGCTCCACCCAGAAAGGTTTCCGTACGCTGAAAAATCATTGATAGTCCAAAGAAATGAAGCATGCAAACGAAATGTTTCCGAGGAGTGAGCATCATATGTCTCAACACCTTCGCTCCATAATTCATTCAACTCATCAACTAAGGATCGGAGGTAGACATCTATATCGTTTCCAGGTGATTTATGCCCAGGAATAAGCAAGCTCATCATAAGGTATGGATCCTTCGTACACTTCCATGGTGGGAGGTTATACGGTATCATCACCACTGGCCATACGCTCTAGGTTGTACTCATATTTGCAAAGGGATTAAATCCATCACTTGCAAGCCCGAGGCGAACATTGCGGGGATCTCGAGCAAACCAGGGGTGTTCATTGTCAAACTCCTTCCAGGCAGGAGAGTCAACTGGATGCCTCATTATCTTTGGATCGGATGATCGGCCTTCAAGGTGCCACCTCATATCTAGGGATGTGGGCTTGTTCATAAATAGCCTCTGAAGGCGTGGTTTTAATGGAAAGTATCGTACGACTTTGCACGAGATATGTTTCTTCCTTCCACTGTCAAAAGTCCATCTAGACTCCCTGCAGACAAGACACTCTTGTTGGTTGGCATGCTCTTTCCAAAACAGTACACAGTCGTTCTTGCAAGCATCGATCTTGTCAGAACTAAAGCCCAATCCCCGTCTCAGCTACTTTGCCTCATAGTGTGATTTCGGCAATTCAACTCCAACTTCCTCAAATGCAGCATTTAATAGATCAAGCGTCATATCGAAAGCCTTGATGCTCATATTGTTCATGGTCTTTATATGTAGCAACTTAATAACAAAAGATAGCTTCGAAAACTTCGTACATATCGGATAGAGTGGACGTTGAGCATTTTCCAACAACCCTAGAAATTTCATAGGAGCACTGTCTGATTGAAAATCAGAAGTAGAGTTGGTGGAAGGCTCATCACCATTGGTATTTGCAAAATTCCCCAAAAAGTAGTCGTTCAATAGTGGCTGCATCTCATCAACATCTTCTAACACATTGTCGACATCGTCACAATCATGCACTTGAGGACCACCGAATATTTCCTTCTCCCCATGGAAGATCCGCTTAGTGTAGGAATGATCGAATCCTTTTATCCATATATGTTCTTCAACTACACCAATGGGCCTATAGTATCGATTGCTACACACTGGACATGGACACCTTATTCTATTAGCCCCATCAACATGCTCTCGCGCTAGAGAAAGGAATTGCTGTAGACCCTCAGCAAATTCAGGAGATTTAAATTTGTTGGTAGACTTGATCCAACTCTTGTCCATTCTGTTCCGCTTGTGAGCAATATAAAAAGGGAAGGAAAATCCTGCACTTTTGGAAGGGAAAACACATAACTTATGCATAGTAGCCAATTAGTCATGTTTTGTTATTTTTCTTCTATAAAGAAATAAAAGCAAATGGCAGGATAATATAAAATAATGTATTTTCTTCCCTTCCTAATCCTCTAAAGAAAAAAAGAGAAATAAAAGCAGTATATGATAACTTACAAGATGGGACAGACAGTGTTAGCTGCCCTTGCAAACTCATTGATTAGTAGTATTAGTCTTTGAGGTGATACACGGACTTCAAACGAGTTTCTGCCCTCCTCACATACGTAAGAACTTGTTAAATACTATTCAGGAGTGGATATGTAAAGAGCAACTTGCTTATTTCTATGCCATTGATGTATGTCATGCAAGAGACCTGGGTTTCTAGCTGTCAATTCTGAACACTAACGAGCACGTTCCTCCCTATAGTTACATTGTTATATGAAGTGAAAGGATACTTAGAATATTGTCACTATAAGATAAGACTCAGTCTCTCCCTCGAGCTTAAGAGGCACTGTTGTCATACCTCACATGCATTAGATAAATTACTCACGAGACTAATAGCAATTGCTTTAAGATATCAATTTATAGGTTTTCGAAGACTTAATTAGTTTTAATATGTCCAGGAAGACTCGCCCAAAACTAAGCCATGCTTTTACGGATCTAAGAGCTTCTTTTCTTCACACAAAAAGAGAAAGAGGAAATATTGAAAAACAAAAGAAACGACACAGTAAGGCTCACCTGTTTGATCGCGTTGGTGTTGTACAGTGTTTGTTCCAAACCCTTGCTATCCCATTCTATATTTGACCTCAACCTCTCAACCAACTGATTAGGCATCCATCAGCTAAGTTAGTTCTTAATTTCATTGTCATACTCCTTCCATGCTAAATTTATATGTAAATAAAATTAACAAATTGAAGAATAGAGCTCAAAAGTTTGCTGTATAGACATGATATCTACTCCATAGCTCTCATTTCAATTTTTTTTTTTACTTTTTCTCCCATACATCCTATTTTGTCCATTTTTTACCAAATTGCATTTTCGTATAAACCTCACCTTTCACTGATGATTCTCTGTGACATGGATGACTTCTTGCAGGTGCATCCTAAATGTAGTCCTTTAAGCAACAATGAAGATCACAAATGGCAGAAAAATAACGATGGCACAAGCCCTGCGAGAGAGAACCAGAATGGTGGGAATAGACTTAGCACTGTGAGGGATTTAAATACAAAAAGGAATGATAGGGACCTTAGCTTTCATGTATCGGCCATTCTAACAAACATATCATGTGCATTAAAATTCTAGAAGGTGCTAAGTCCATTCGCTTACAATATAATTCTCTAAATACAACAGATTCACAATTCAATATACAGGGGAATTGCCAAGAAAAAAAATATACAGGGGAATTGAAAACGCCTCTCCAAACGAACCTGATCAGAAAACAAATTCTGATTTTTGTCATCTGAAAGTGAAGAGGAAAAATCAACCTTAACCGTCTTCCTCCAGCTCATGTACATCCGGTGCAGAAAAGTGAATTACGTGAAGAAGCTTCCTCGACAAGCAAGGAGATCGTGGTCAAAGAGTGGTCCTTAACCAACAACGACGATTATTAGCGAGAAACACAAAGGCGACGACCTCCACCGTCGATTTTACAACACTGTTGACGGAACCAGATGGTAGAGGAATCATGACCGGCTAAATTCAATTTAGGCACAAGTACCATTTCGCCTTGCGTCCTTCCTTGACATGGTTCTGCAGTTTAAATTGAGCAAGACGTACGTGGTAGGAAATTGGATTACAAATTTTTTAAGTAGTCTATGCCATAATAAATTTGTTAGATTTATACAAAGGCAGTAGGAAACAACAAAAGAAACGCACCCAAGTGTATAACCCACAAGTGAGCAAGATATCCGAGATCAAAGAATGGACCTTCGCCAACGCAGATCAGATCGTCGGCCTTAATATCTCACCATAAACCCATTGGCGAAGACAAAATTTCGTCGGTTCGTCATTTGTCTTGACAGACCCAGAACGACGCTACTGGTGATCGAGTTACCAGGGGATAACAACCACCCACCCCGTTGCTGTTATTCGGAGATTTGTCGCTAAAGAGCTTGCACCCCACAAAATCAGGCATTTAAAAGCAGAGGAGTTTTTTTAATTGAACGTCGACGGATAGTTAGCAATGGTGGACGAAGCTCATGCTTTACTGACGGGAAGGAGGGGACCGCGTTCTGCCGCGTGGCTAAAGCGTTGTTTTCTTGTAGTGTATTTAGCTTATGATAGGGTTGTGCCATCACTCCAAAGAATGTATGCACCTGTAATCAGTAATCAGTAATCAATGAGTTGGTACCAACAGAGACAGTAATAACAGTAATCAGTAATACACATTGCCATCGGGATTTCGAAACATAAAACAGTAATTAAAAACATAAAATCATATTTCAGTATAACCAGTAGTGAATCCAAGAATTCAAAACAGACTTCGGTATAATTTCCAAAACTCGTCATTTCATATTATCGAGAAAAATTTATCGTTACCCCGCTTACCTGACTCGCTTGAAAAATCGATATCCTCGCTATTAGCACAACCTAATAGTAATCCGAAAAAATAATTAGGGATCAAAACGATGTTTGAAACTTGAATTTCATAATGTATAATTCGTTCAGCTATTTGAAACGAATTACACACGTGATCGGAGTAGAGAAAGATTAGAGCATACCGTCACCGAAAAACATCAAGAATTCGCAGCAATGAGAGAGACAGAGAAAGAGATATATAGAGATCTCAAAATGATTGAGGTCGAAATTGAGAGGTGTGTTTGACCTCTGAACGAGCTCTGCCTTTTATAGTTGAGGAGAACCCAAGATTTGGCTGAAAAATTCATTGAAAAATCTTAAAACTGATGTCCTTTCGAAATCCCACACAAAATATGATAAATCATATTATTTATGAAGAATCTTCGAGATATTTGCAAATGAGTTGAATAGGCTTCGAAATCTAGGTAAAAAGAGGTGTAACGGGTGAGAAAATGAAGGGAGAGAGAGTGCTTTATGAGAGAGAGATGCAACTGGTGGGCGAAAAGCCATGTAACCGTTGCAGAATTCGAAAATTTAGGGCTGAGGAAGAAGAAGAGTAGAAACGCAACATTTTACTAAAAATCAAACCAAGCGAAAAGAAGCTTAAGTAATTTAAAACATCATTAAATAGAACAAAAGCACCAGGCGCCTTAGTGGTCATGCTGCCCGCCTCTCTCCTCTCCTAAGCGTTCCAGTTCGAACCTCTCATGCGCCTCTTTTGTTTCATTTTTTTAAACTAGTTTATCACAGCTAATGATTTTCAGTTTCTCAGGTTAGAAAAGTATTGGAAGTGTTTAACATTAGATAGTTCAGTCAAGTCTATAAATTTATGGGTTTAATTTACATGTTATATATAGGGTTAAATGCATGTCATGCCCCTGTGGTATGCGGTAATAACAAATATGCCCCTGAGGTAAACAAAGTCCTTTTCATACCTCTGAGGTAAACATTCAGGAGCAAATATGCCCTTCCGTTATGTTTACCTCAGGGGTATGAAAGGGCATATTTGCTCCTGAATGTTTACCTCAGGGGTATGAAAAAGACTTTGTTTACCTCAAGGACATATTTGCTATTACCGCATACCACAGGGGCATGACATGCATTTAACCCTTATATATATTATGAACCCACTAAAAAACTCTAAAAGTGTGCATCTCCTCCCAACTGAAAATGCACATACTAATTAACTTCAAAGCGTAGTTACAGACATGCTAAATGACATCCAACAATTGATCCTAACGTACGTTCCAAATAAATTGCTTTTTTTTTGGGTTAAATTTGACGATCTTCTGCCTGAAGGAATAGAGTGCTATATCTGGAGTTGTTCCAATCTAATAAAAGTGCCACCGACCGACCAACTAATGCATGTTTATTCAAATTGCGAAAGTTATAAAGTTTTCTTTGCTGGCCCTCTAGATATTGAGTTAATTTGAATGTTTTAGATTCCTAATTTCTTTCCGTTGGGTAAACAATATCTGCTTTGGATAACCAATATAAATACCATCTAATTCCCTATGCAAACGAGAACCAATTAAGTAGACACTTATGTAGCTTTGCCTGCTTTCGGAAGCAGTGTAAAAAATCCAAATTCCAGCGAGTTGTACAATATGCCGCAGCTTCCCACAATTTGCCAAAAGAATGTGGCCTCCAGTTGCTCTAAGGGAATGGATGACAAGACCGTGCCACAGCTGGTATACACTGAAGAGTAGTTGAGAGGTATGTTTAAGCGCTTTGACACAAACAGAGACGGGCAGCTAAACAGGCAAGAGATTAGAAATGCCTTCCGCAGCCTTGGTTCGGCTGCCTCACGCTGGCGCGGTTTCCGAGCAATCGGCCATGCTGATGGTAATGGAGACGAACAAACAAGCGCGGCCGAGTTGGACGATCTTGTTGAATATGCTTTGAAACATCGTTACAGCGTTAACTAAATCTCGTTATGATCTTTATTGTACATGCATGGTATGGGGGTGTATTAATTTCCAATCCATTCCTACAACTGTCATTTATACAGCTTCCATACAATTAGGTCTTCTTGTCTTTTTCATTTTTAATCTTCTATGGCACTGTAATTTCAAGATAAGGAAACTGAATGTATGAACGTTGTAGCATGTTTCTAAGCGTAGAAACTTGCATTGTAGTATTCGAGATGAATCCTCCATTTAATTCGTACAGATAATGAACATGGCTCTAATATCACTTATAGGCAAATCAATTATAGGCAACTCACGATGGAAAAGAAAATATAATATATAATCTTGTGTATGGAAGTAGGGAATGTCCCTCTGCAATCTGCATAAGAGTCCTAGGGGAACAAAAACCAAAAACAGAAAATCTGACATTCACTTACCAAAAAGATGGCCATACGAATTGTATAAACACTTCGTCCGATGGATGGCCTGAAGGCTAAAAGTAGTTATTCTTCCAATTAGATTAATTAGGTTTGACGTTACACCAATGTGATAGAGAAAATTAACTATGGAACACGTTTCTAGCTCTAATATTCTACTTGGTCAATATTCCTCGAGCATTGCCTAGAGCCAAACTGCAGTACCACGGGTTCGTCAGAAAAAACAGAGACACATGCACCACGTGTACTAAAGCAACAAAGAAGAAGCAACCTTCTGTGAGTTCTGATTCGTCCACATCCAAATTAATCCATTCGAGCTTGCTGCGTCTGTACCCATCAACTATACCCACATAACATATATATAATTTGATCCGGCAACAGAATTTCAATAATTATTTAGTGAGGTGCAGTTTTATATTATTGCCGTACTGTTCGCCTGTTCGCCATTTAGACGCTTTGGATCGAAGATCACCCAAATTCCAAAGTCGTATATTCCATTCGAGAAGCTAGCTTGCACCCGGGCTTATACCCCCAAAAACAAATATTTTTACATGCTATTTTTTATTTTATTATTATTTTTTACATAAGTTGGCCTGGGCCGACACCCATCAGGCTCAGGCCCAGACCAACTACAAATATGTTTTCTATGTAAAACCTCGGCCCGATCCCCTTAGCCCAGACCTTTTTTATTTTTTTTAAATAGCAGAGTGTTCACCCCTCTGCAGAATTTTTTTAAAAAACCAGAAACGCGGGCTTTCCGCGTTCCCCCTTTCCTACTCTCCCTCTCCTTTCTCTTTTCTGCATCTAAAGACTCCGACCTTTCTCACCTCTCACTCTCATCTCACTCTGCCGCCGCCGCACACTCAACAACCATAGGTCTGGGCACTCAGCCACTCACTTTGTGATTTAAATCTCTTTACAAATTTAATTATTAAACTCTACTATCTCTCTCTCTCAATATTTCACAAACCTATCAGCTATCACCTACGATGTCTCTCTTTGACAGAATCACTCAATCAAGGTAAGTAATTTTATTGTTGTGATTTTTTGACGAATTTTATGAATTAGGGATTTGTGAATTGAGGATTTCATGAATTTTGTGAATTAGGGATATGTGAATTATGGATTTGTGAATTAGAGATTTGATGAATTTTGTGAATTAGGGATATGTGAATTAGGGATTTGTGAATTAGAGATTTTATTAATTTTGTGAATTAGAGATGTGTGAATTAGGGATTTGATAAATTGTGTGAATTAGGGATGTCCGAAAAGCTAAGGAGAGTGTAGTTTTTACATTTCAAGAGTCAATTTTTTCCCTCTGAACCTTAAGGTAAGTGCATGTTCTTGAACCTTAAGACCATTTTTCCCTCTATTTGCTAAGATACGAGGTGATATTTGGTCCATCCTTCACTTCTCCCAAAGTTATTCAGCATTGCATTCACACTTGCTGTTTTTAGGCTTTTGAAAGCTCGAGCCTACACCAACATCTGCTTTTCAACAATTTGTTCTCTCTTTATTAATATCTCGTGTATTTGAAGCAATCCTACCATATCTCATATCTCCCTTTTAAAACCCAATGATTAGAACAATGCAAAGCTATGTCAGCCTATGAGTAGTAGTTCACGCTTTTGATTATGTTTTACATTATTAGTTTTTATGCAAACTAAAGTAAGTTGTCTTGCTTGTTAGATATAGAGGGCTTAGGAATGCTAACTCTTTCCTGTGTTGTTAGCAGCGTGTTCGGAGGGGTACAAATGCTGGTGTGACAAAAGCAGGACTCTTAGCAGTTGCAGCTGCAGCTGCAGGCAGTGTCATAGGACTAACTTTCGTGGTCTTTGGTTTCTGCTATGTACGTAATAAGGTACTTTAATACTTCTGCTATGTGGGATAATTGTATTACATACACATAGAAGTTGAAGTACAGCGTGGTGAATTGAACATGCAATGGAGCACCAATCTGTGATGTGGTCACAAGCACAGCTATAAAGGGTGCTCTGTATTTTTTTTCTAAGCTTGAAGAAGGTTTAAATGGTGCATAAGAAAGTTTTCGTTATAAAGGAAACAAAATTTGTTGTCATTTCACTTTTAATATTCGACCCCCTTAAATTTTTGTCCTGGTTTCGCCACTGATGCATTAGATAATTTCTCCTGATCTTTTGCATCATGACATGGTCTTTTGCATCAGTCATGCTCATAATGACGCATTAGCTTTTTGTAACATTCTACGATTCTAGAAGGCGGGCCTCAAAACCAATTTTGACTCGGTAAAACAGGAACAATTCCTGCATAAGCGTGCATTGTAAACCAAAAATACAATAATAAAAGAACATGTTTGCCCATACAAATTGTGTCAATCATACATGTGCATTCACTGTCATATATTCTAACGATAATTTCAAATATTGATAATTTGATTTGGAATATATCCAGATTGAGAAATTAAGATATTAATTACAAAACAAAACAAAATAGTTTAAAGGTTTAAAGTGCAACACTTCATCGTATAATTAAATTATTATACGTATCAGAATCCATCCTCATCCCTAAAGAGAAGACCCTTGCATCATATTCTGATACAATTACGTGATGGCACCCTCCGAAGTTGGCAATGACGCGAGAGGGCTCTTTGTCACTTATAAACACTAGGATAACGTAAGCAGAAACGATATACAAGTACGAGAGGTCTGCTACTCATCCACATGGGTTCTTCGATGCTTTCCTAATAAGCATAAAGCTGCATCAATCAGGTGACTCATGAAGTGATCAAACCGGCTAATATTAGCCAGATCGAATAATTTCTCTAGTAGTGAACAAGGAATAATAGAATACAAATTAACAGTGGCAGCTCCGGCTTCTCCAAACAGAAAAAAAACGACATAAACATTCATTCACTTTACTCCACTTGATCTATTTTGACGCTTTATCCAAACCCAATTATGTTATATATGTGGGCGCCCAGCACATGAGGTTTAAAAGCCCTAAAGACTCTCAGGTCAACAAAAAGTTGCTGCACAACCTGAGAAAAGAAGAAAAAGTGAGGCTGCTACACCTCTAAGAGAAAAATATACGAGAGAAATAAAAAAGAAAAAGATTACTTTTTCAAGTGTGGTTTTCACACAAAAGCAAATTGGTTATTTTTAGAAGGTTATTCGGGTGCTTCATTAACGGGGAGTTGTGATATTCAGATTCCAGGATTTTACGGTAAGAATGTATTTTTTCTCAGAGAGTTGATATTGTTGAATTATAATTTGCTAGAATTCAAGTTTTGGGCATAAACTTGAGTGTTGTAATCTCTGTTTTCTAATAGTGGATTTATCTCAGAGTTGTCCCGTGATTTTTTCCTTTACACTGAAGGTTTTTTCAGGTAAATTTTGTGTGTTCTCTTTCTGCTTGCTTTATTTCGTTATGACCTGGTTGTTGGTTTCCTTGGAGTTATTATTTAATTTGCACAGAGACGTAATTTGGCCCAACAAAGTGGTATCAGAGCTAAGGTTGTGTGGGGTTAGTTGTTTTGTGTGGATTAAATGGAGTAGTTCAGTCACTATGATTAAACTCATGGCATCAAATTATTAAATTTGGAAGCCGATGATGGAGGACATCTTTTACTGTAAAGGTTTGCATGACCCTATTGAGGGTGATAGTGCCAAGCCAAGCAATGAAAGCACCAAGGCTTGGGAGAAGAAAAATTGAAAGACTATTGGGTATATTAGACAGTGGATTGATCTTAGTGTGTTGTATCATGTGTCTTAAGAGACAAATGCCAGAAAATTATGGAAGAAATTGAAAAGTCTCTATGAGAGGAAGACAACACAAAATAAAGCTTTTGCGATAAGAAAACTTGTGAATTTGATGCTGAAAGAGGGAAAGTCTATTGTCGAGCATTTAAGTGATTTACAAAACTTAGTGAATCAGTTGATTACAATGAAAATAGTGCTAGAAGATGAGTTGCAAGCGCTATTGCTTCCGAGTTATTTGTCAGATAGTTTGGAGACTTTGGTGTTATCACTTAGTAATTCTGCTCCGAATGGTGTGTTAGCACTCAATATGGTGAAAGATTGTTTTTCAATGAAGAGACAAGAAGAAGAGATACATGAAAAGAAAACGTACAGGCACTTGTTACAGAGAACATTGGGCGGAGTAAGCGTAGAGATTCTAAAGGACACGAAAATCCAAAAGTCAGTCGAAAAGGAAAGATCAGATAAAGTGTTTCTTTTGTGATAAGAAAATTCATATAAAGAAGCATTGTAAGGCTTGAAAAAATAAGCAGAAAGAGAATCAGAATACTGATTAGAATATTGCGACTAGCATTTCAGATGAGAATATGGTAGTAGCAATTTTGTCTGTTGAAGAAGAGCAGTGTTGTCATGTTGCAGATTTATTTGTTGAGTGGGTGATTGACTCAGTGGCTTCCTACCATGTCACTTTAAAGAGGGAGCTCTTTATCTCGTACAAAGTTGGTAACTTTGGCAGAGTGAAGATGGGCAATGAGAGTCATGCCGACATAGTGAGAATTTGTGATATTTGTCTGCAGAAAGATGTTGGATGCACCTTGACATTGAAGAATGTGAGACATGTGACAGACATGCGCCTGAATTTACTATCTACACATGCTTTTAATGATGTGGAGTATGAAAATTATTTTTGGCAATGGAAGATGAAAACTTACTAGAGGAAAGATTTGTTGCATACTTTACACGACACAAGTAAAGGTGTGTAATGAAGCGGTAAATGCAGTTGAAGGTGATTCTTCACTAGATTAGAGGCAAAAGTGGCTGGCTCACTTGAGTGAGAAGGGATTGCAGATTTTGGCAAGGAAATCCCTCATTCCTTTGGCAAAAGGTACGTCTTTAAATCCCTATGATTATTGTTTACTTGATAAACAACATAGAGTTTTTTTCTTCAGAAATCCTTTAGTAGAAAGTCTAAGTCTCATTGAGGTGGAGTCCTTAGGTGGCAATAAGTATTTACTTGATAAAATACATAAAGTTTTTTTTTCATAAATCCTCTAGTAAAATGTACATCTAATGCGTTTAAAGATTTCTGCTCAGAGCATGACATTAGATATGAGAAACAGTTCCCCCTACAACATAGCGGTTTTGCAAAGATAATGAACCAAACTATTGTCGGAAAGGTCAGAAGCGTGTTAAGGATGACTGGTCTGCCTAAGTCATTCAAGACATCCCGTGCAACCTAATCAATCGGTCTCCATTAGTTCCTTTGGATTTTAAGATTCCAGAGAAACTATGGATAGAAAGGATGTTTCCTATTCTAACTTGAAGGTTTTTGGGTGTAACATATTTACACATGTGCCTAAGGAGCAACGGTTAAAACTTGATGACAAAGCCATTCCTTACATTTTTGTTGGTTACGGAGATGCAGAATTTGGCTACGGGTTATGGGAGTTGGAAAAGAAGAAGATTATCATAAGCAAAGATGTGATTTTCCGTGAAAATCAAATTTTGGCAGATTTTGAGAAATCTGAGAATCCATGACATCCCGTTGAAGGTGTTACTGAACTTACACCTATCTCTTCGTCGCTAGATAGTGCCACTCAAGGGGAGAAATCCTCGTTGATAGATATGCTGATGAGGATGATCCAGAGGATGTTGAGCAGGGGAGTAACCTACTCCATCGGTACCTCAGGCTAGAAGGTCCATTAGAGAGCATCGTCCATCAATCAGGTATTCTGAATCAGATTATATTTTGTTAACTTATGAGGAGGAGCCAGGAAATTTTCAGGAATTGTAGTCTCACAAGGAGGAGTTGACGTATCTTCCTAAAGGCAAGAAGGAGTTGAAGAGTAAATTAGTTCAAGCAAAAGAAAGATGGTAATAAACTAGTTAAGTAGAAAGCTCGATTGGTGGTGAAAGGCTTCAATCAGAAGAAAGGGATTGACTTCGATAAGATATTACTTCCTGTCATCAAGATGACTTCTATTTGTGTGGTTTTGGGGATAGTAGCTAGTTTGGATCTCGAGCTTAAGCAGCTAGATGTGAATATTGCTTTTCTCCATGGTTATTGGAGGAAGAAATCTACATAGATCAGCCAGAAGGATTTGAAGTGAAAGGAAAGGAGCGCATGGTTTGCACGTTGAAAAAGAGTATGCATGGTAAATCACGGTTATACATGGACATAAGCAGAGTTATACACGGACAGAGAATTCCGCGGTGGAAACTTCATTATTATTTTTCTTATGTAGATGAGATATGTTGATAGTAGGGCAAGATATTCAATTTATTCGCAGTTTGAAGGCAGATTTATTCAAGTCCTTTGACATGAAGGATCTTGGTTCAACACGACAGATTTTGGGGGTGCATATTCATCGTGATAGAAGGGCTAGAAAGTTTTGGCTATCACTAGAGAAATATATAGAAAGGGTGCTGACGAGGTTTAACATAAAGAAGACTTGTCCTACTACAAAGGAAGAGAAAGAAAGAATGAAAACTATTCCATATTCCTCTGCAGTCGGGAGTTTGATGTATGTCATGATTTACACACGGCTAGACATTGCTAATGCAGTTGCGATGGTCTGTAAGTTTCTTGTTAGTCTTGGAAAAGATCACTAGGAGGCAGTGAAATGAATCTTCAGGTATTTGACAGGTAACTCCAAGCTGTGTTTGAATTTTGGGGATTCAAAACTAGTTTTGGAGGGATATGCCGATGTTGATATGATGGGTGACCTGGATGGTAGAAAATCTACTTCGGGTTCTTATTTATTTTTGTAGTGGGAGCTGTATCATGGCAGTCAAGATTGCAAAAGTGTGTTGCCTTATGAAAGACTAAATAACAACCCAAGAGGGGGGGTGAAATTGAGTTTTAATAAAAGTAAATATTTTTTCCAGATTATTTAAGCAATATAACCGTAAGGCATAAAACATCACAAGAGAGATATGAAATGAGTATAAATGAGAGATAGAGTTAAAGAGATGACACCGTGATTTTAGGTGGTTCGGTCAACACTTGCCTACATCTACCCCAAGGCTATTGACTTTCTTGGAATTCATTCAATATTCTCTAAATAATAAATACATCTTTACAAAGCATTTTGCGAGCTCACGCTTTAACTCTCTTCACAAATTCCAAAGCCCAATGAATTTCTTCTACTCTCACAAGTAGGACCGAGTGGTTCTCAAAATGTGGGTACAAAGGAATAACAAAGAATGACTCCTAAAGCCGAATAAGCAAGTGAAATACACAAAACGTGTGAAATGGCTCACTAAGCCGAATCAGCAATTGAAAAGCTTAAAAGTGTGCATGAAGACAAAATTCTTGAGGAAAAGCTGAAGTTTGGCAGGTAGCAGCATAAGCTCTCTTGGTAGGTGTGTTTTTCTCTCTTCTTCAAATCACTTTCTCTCTCTAGAAATTAGGGAAAAGAGTAATTGCAAGTGTAATCGTAGGATGAATGTCTTTATCTCTCTATCTCTTTCTATTTATACCCACTTTAACTTCAACGGACTTCAAGTAACTTTATTTTACCGTTGGAGGAGTTTAAATAACTTTTTTAAATATTTTGAATGAGCTGACGAGGTTTTAGGATTTCTACAAAATCGTGTATGTGTCGACACATGGTTAGTATGTGTCGACACTTCAAAAATTGGTCTGGAAATGTGCTCTCAGGAGACAGTGCAATGTGTCAACACTAGTCTTCAATGTGTCAACACCATGAAACTTAGTCTAAAATTTTGCTTTCTGGTGCCAGTGCAATGTGTCAACACTTGTCTCCAATGTGTCGACACCATGAATTCAGCTTCCTGGTGTCAGTGCAATGTATCGACACTTATAAGTGCTGTAGAGAAAAATCAGCATCTTGAAAGTGTTTAATCCATTCCAACAATTCTTTTAAACACCTACAATATAAAAATTTGATCTTATCAACTTGTGTAATGATGTTCAAGTCCACATATAAATATTTTAGAAATTCATTTGAAAGATATTGCTTCAATCCTTTGAAATTCATTTAGAAATTATGGATTGACAATGTAAAATCTAAAAGTCTTCAAAACATAGAATTTTTTATCATCAAAATCAATTATGGATTGTTTGTAAAGCATCCTTGGGATAAGACCTTATCTACAACTAAGGCTAAGTATATTGCAGTAATTGAAGCAGGGAAAGAAATGCATTGGATGAAACAGTTTCTCCACGAATTGAGTTTGAAGCAAGATGGGTACGTGGTTTATTGTGACAGTCAGAGTGCATTAGAATTAAGGAAGAATGCAACTTATCTCACGGACGAAGCAAATTTATGTGTTATACCATTGGCTACGACAAGTAGTGACAGAACAATTGATAATGTTGGAAAAGATTCATACTGAGAAAAATTCGGCTGACATAATGACGAAGGTTGTGACTAGAGAGAAGCTTGAGCTTTGTGCCAGACTAGCCGACATGGATTCTAACTGATTTGTTAGAAAATAGTCTCCTTCCTGAGTGGGCTGGAGAGAGAGATTGTTATGTGGGCATCTAGCCCATGAGGTTTTAAAGCCCATTTGTGGTGCAAGTTTTGTTAAAGTAGGGCAACTAAAAGTTGCCGCACAACTTGAGAAAAGAGGAAAAAGTGACGCTGCTGCACGTTCAAGAGAAAAAATAGATGAGAGAAAGAAAAAATAGAAAGAAAAGAACTTTTCAAGAGGTTTTCTTTTGATCTTCATGTGTGGTTTTCACACATGATCAAGTTCGGTTATCTCTGAGTAGGTTACCTAGGTGCTTCATCAATAGGGAGTTGTAATATTGAGATTTGTGGTTACCTAGAGGGTGGGTTTCGTCAGATTTTAAGATTTGTGGTGAGATTATATTTTTTTTCCAGAGAGTTGATATTGTTGAATTCCGATTTTCTAAAACTCAAGTTTTGGGCATAAACCTGAGTGTTGTAATCTCTATTTTGTCATAGTGGATTTATCTCGGAGTTGCCCGGTGGTTTTTCCCTTTACACTGAAAGGATTTTCCTTGTAAATCTTGTGTGTTCTCTTTGTCATGCTTTATTTCTTTTCTGGCTTGGTTGTTGGTTTACTTGGGGTTACTATTTAATTTGTACAGGGAAGTAATTTTTCCCAACAAATTATTCCTTCTACC
The DNA here is from genome assembly GCA_963930655.1 of Myrica gale. NCBI lineage: Eukaryota > Viridiplantae > Streptophyta > Magnoliopsida > Fagales > Myricaceae > Myrica > Myrica gale. Next base: position 19,922,971 of record OZ005615.1, read on the forward strand.
CACCATCCATCATCCGCGAATAATGTCTTTAGCAGATATATTGCGTTTTTGTGGCAAAGCTCATACGTAGCTTTTGAGGATTGGTCCATGATTAGATTATCGTCGAAGTGGTGTTTAATTGTTGAACCTTCAATGATTCCGAAGACCAGATCCTCAAAACATTTGGACTGGGAAATTAAAATAACTATTTATTTTTTTAAGGGAAAATTAAATTATCACACCTGTAATTATCCCTAGACTATCACGCGTTGCAACTTAGTTTGTAAATTATGTCGTTGTGGTTCTATCCCACAACCGATTTGGTACTTCAATTTGAATGGAATCTGTTCCACGTGACCCTCAATACACGTTCAAAGTCTGTTTTACCCCCATAAAATTAGAAGAAAATAAAACTCAAGCTACTTGCATACCCTCAAGGCACGTTTTGAAGCCTTCGTCGTTTTTGTTCAGATCTAATTTGCACATGAGAAATCTAGATTGAATGAAAACCAGCAACTCATGATCATATTGCATGAGGGAGCACAATTATATCAATTTGAGCAAGAAGAGCAAGAAGAAGGAGGTCAAAAAACAAAAAGTTGCGTACCCTGTGAATCGAGTTTCATATGTGACGCTTTGGATGGAAGATCACACAAAGTCATATATTCGAATCAAGAAGGATGCATCAGAGGGTATATTTATAGTTATATTTTTAGAAAGTAAAAGTATTCTTCAATTTGGAGGAAATATAAATAAGTTGCTAATTTCAAATTTAGAAAGGTCAATCTAGAGACAACAGGGTTTATTCTATGATTTTTATCTGTTGTAAAGTATTTTTGAAATAGTAAATCAGATCAAACTTTTACGAATCTTATCTTGTAATTTAAGGCTATGAAAGAGGAAAGTTTTAAAACTCATTTCTTGCATTTCGGAGTCATGTTTTTGAAATTATGAATTATTAAAAGGAGAGACATTAAAGTAGTCATCAACTTGGACGCTCCAGCAACCTGTATTTTCGAATAAATCTTTTTAGTGTCAAACAAGCTCTAAATTACACGAAATTCTAGTATGTTATAGCCTCAAGTTTGAGTATCATTTTGGCACCCAATTTTATTTGGTTCAATGGCATTAAAATATAATTTTAGATTTTTGAACGACTACTGGTTAATAAAGAATGATATGATACTTGGTATAACATTTTATGTTGAAATGAATGATTGTTTGTTGGATCAAGTGAATTTCTAAATTGTTTGATTGAAAACCTTAGTATGAGTCACTTGTAGGCAAGAAACAACCACAAGGGCTAGTTCGACCAAATTTCATGTTCTCAAGGAAAAAAGGAACGCACAACACTAACTGAAAGGGTAAATAGAGCGTAGAAGTAGCTCAAATAATGATGAAAATAATTTTAAGCTAACTTTCAAGTACAAGAGTCTCATGCATAAACTTGCATTTATTTTTGACACATGTATACCTGTCATTCATGATCATGCTTCAAGTCACACATTTCAACTCATTAATCATTTCTTAATGAGTCATTTGACTCAGTATTTTTCACTGTATCATTCCAGATGATGTTGTAGGTGAAAAAAATTACGAACAAAACCCAGGATATGAGGAGGAGGCTGATGAGGGCGCCCTCTATTGATTCGTAGTACATGTAGACATCTATTTTTTGTAAAAAATTTGTGAAAATCTCTAGTAGTGTTGTTGTTTTCTGCTCAGGCTGCGAGACTATCTTATATTTTGAACCATGATGTAGTCCTAACTTATTGTTTTACTATTCTTTGAGATTAAATTTCTAAATGTTTCCCCATACATGTTATGTGGATTGGTATATGTTTGTACTATGCGTATATTTAATTTCATATTTGTACACTACGTAAGAACGCGTGAGGGTTTACGTGTCAGCTAGCGATAATTAAATAATTTTTTAGTGGTATTTTCAAAAACTAAAAGTCACTCATATTTTCTTAATTAATAATGATACAAAAAAATCTGCTGCAATATTAAGTTAACTGCGTTGGAGCGATTGTCATGGTGTGCGCTTGTGGTTGTCATTAGCCCCTTTTGAACTAGCGTTCGGGGTGTTACAGTTTTTGAAACACAACACATGTTAATATTCAAATCACATACATGTATGTCAGAACATATTTGACAAGTTCAAATAAAATTCATCAAGTACACTAATTGTGTTTTAAGATATGAGTTATGAAAAAATTGCTACCTTTTTAGAAAATATTTTTGATACTGGGGTTAACCGAGGAAAGTGCAGCACATCTCGTGAGCACTTCAGGCTGGTTGGAATGTTTCCGAATAATTGGAAACCCCGAGAATAATCGGAAACTCGGGATAGTCATGTGACTTCGAGATAAATTTTGGAATGTCAGGATAGTATTTGGATAGCTCGGGATGTAGGTCGAGAAATACTCGGGAACACAATCTAACTCACACACTCAGATAGATAAGCTGACCACCCAAGTTAAATACAAAGGGATACGAAGATCACCACCCAATGTATAATCCAACACGGGATGCAAAGCAAGAACTCGCCACCTATTGAAATCCACCGAAGGATTAGAGTTTGTAGAAGAAATCATTCTTCAAAGTAGCCTAAGACTCAAGTTGTGTAAACAATCAAAATCTCTATTTTTCCACTACTAGAGAAGGCTTTAAATAGCAAAGCTTGGAACAACCCTTCGAGCATGAGTAAATGAGAAATACAAATTTTAAAATATTAATTGAGATTTAGAAAACATAAAAGAATCTTAGGAAAATGAAAATACATATTGAAAATACAAAAAGGACAAGGTAAAAATAGAACAATCGTCCAAAATTCGCTAGACCTCGGAATTAGTTGGCAGCCTGACCACCTTGGAGTAATTTATTCATAATTTTGTCTCAAAAGCTCCAAATTATACGCCTTTTGATGCGTCAAAAACTAGACTTGTATACCTTTCCAACAAGTCATAACTAGAATACATAATCTTCATAAATTGTTCCAAAAATTAATTTTAATTACGATTTTCGTTGCTGACCACACCTGTGTCAATTTTCAACTTTTTATATCAGAATAGGTTTTATATCGAACCAAACATGGCATTTAAATCTTCTGGTCAAGCCTCTAGTACAAGGCCTCAGCTGTAAGTTGTACATTCAACGCATTATGAGACATTCATTTATTTTATTTTTTTTTTCTCTTATTTTCTTTCCTATCCTAATAGATAACTCCATGGCATGCGGATCGGTCATGATCAGGACAATACAATTCCAGTCTATCAACTTCCTCAAAAAGAAATTAGAGGATCGATCGTACGCCCCACTATATCTGTAAATTCCAGGATTAAGGCAACCCAAGAGGAGGTGTGAATTGAGTTTTTAAAACTTTTCGCTTTTAACCCCTAAAGTTGAGTTTGCAAAGTAAATACTAATTTAGTACAAGTATATAAGTGCAACAATTATAAAGGAGTGCTAAATATAAGAGAAGGGTTTAGAGAAGCAAACGCGTGAATTTTAGGTGATTCGGCAAACCCGCCTACATCCACCCCTCAAGCTCCTTCATCGAGCCTTGAGGGTTTCCAACTATTCTTCAAATAGAATACACACTAGCTTCTGGGTGCCAGAGAACCGTACAAGTGTTTTCCCGGGCTCAACACTCAAACCCATTCAGGTGGCTTTTCGGGCACACTACTCACAACCCACTCAAGTGGTTTTTCGGGCACACCACTTGCAACTCACACAAGCTTGAGATATTCCCTCTCTAAGCTTCTTTAGTGAACAACCATCATTCAAGGAATTACATCTTTTGATATAAAGATTGAAGAACAAAAACTCTCTTAATAGAGTAGATATGAAAATGGAAAGCTCTATCTCTTGATTCACACAAAGACAAGGATACGAAAATGTGTTTTATGTGAATGATATAAGAAAAAAAAATTTGAAGGTTTGGAATATTTCTCAAGTGATCTAAATGATATGTGGTCATTGTGTATTATTTTCAGACGTTATGGATGCGTATTTATAGGCCACATATGAAAAATAGCCGTTGGCAGTCGTCTGTTAAAACGAGTCAGTCGACCGCTTCAAGTTACCGTTACCCAACAATCATATTGTCAGAAGCTCAATGGATCTATTTATCAAAGCCAACCGTTCGACCGTTATACTAAGCAGTCGAAGCCCGGTTGACCGCTTCATCAGCCGGTCGACCTCATCAACTTAAGCACATATTCCGATTCTTTTAAAACCATATTTTTGACCACTTTTAAACACCCAATTTTAAAGACTTACTTTTCATAAGTATATGAAAGGTTTTGGAGTTTGATTGGGGTGCTTTGAAACCTTTAAAAATATTTAATCTTTCAAACAAAAGGTAAAACGATTTATGCACGTTTTGAAAGATATGGAAGTGTGATTCATAATTTTTGTCAAAAGTGAAACAAAGAGTTACAAGGATTATACCATAAGGTCTTGAATCTTCACTTTTAGGCTCCTTGCATCTTCTTCATCTTCTTTCTTCAAGTCTTTGGCTCTTTCATCAAAACATATTTTTCGTTGAAGATGTCTGTTTTATAAACTTGATCCATTTATTGGAATCATCAAAATCTCGATTGTGCACAAAAGCCAACAATATCGTGGATTCTTATTCAAACTAGACTTTCATTTCCACTAAGTACTTTTATGCAATATGCCTTTATCAGTGCTTCAAAAAATTCGAATCATGATGGAACGTTCCCTTCCTGGAAATTTGAAGGAATCTCCTATCGAGTAAAGGCGGTGCCTAATTAACTATTCCATTGCCAAGGAATTGATTGATGTATGTGTGTCCACAAGCCAAAAGAAATATTTAAAAGTTGTGCACACTTTTGGCTTCACCACTAGCCTAGATTCTTCCTCACGTATATCCAAGGCTAACTAACAAGAATTTTTCGTTTTGGACCTGAAAAATTACATACAAAGAAGATATCTTGTTCTATCAGTGGGCTCTCTGAGTTATTCTTGTCTGATGTAATTTTCCGTTATATCACTACAAAAAAAAAATCAGCATGCTAAAGGTCAAAAAATCGATGCTAAAGCTTTAGCAGCGGTTAACGCCGCTATATGACCGTCGCAGTAGGCTATAGCAGTGATTTTTCGATCGCCGCTATAGACTCGAAGTGCAAATGCTACAAGTCTTTAGCAAAGTTTTTAAAACGTCGCTATAGACTATTCTACTGCAGTGTTTTGTAAAATGTTGTTGTAGGTCAATTTTGGTCAGCTTTTAGCATCTTTAGCAACATTTTTGTGACCGCCACTAAAGGTCTGTACCAGCATTTTTTTTACCCAAAAGAAAAATGTTGCAACAACTATATTTATAAAAACACCTACATTTTTAATTTGTAAAACAAATTTATTTTAATAATCATAATTCATTGATGTAAAAACCTAAGAACAAGGATAATAAAGCAAAATATAATTCATCATTGATTAAATAACTAATTCTTACAAGTTTTACAACAAAAGAGTCTATACAAGTTTCTAACATAAAATAAAAATAACTTTAATCCTGGTATTAACAAAAGCAGCTTTAGAACACCATCAGCTCCAACACCAATTTACGTTATGAAAATGATTGGACTTGTACAACCCCGGGTGTTCTCCTTGCAGTCCAATCTGGGAAAAGCAGGAAAAGGAGGCAAATCTTTCAGAAACCTTTTAAGCCAGAATTCTATGAAGAAGATTTTAGTCACATTATCCTATCTGATTGTTCGATCCTGCTAATGTTTCAGGAGGAATTGCTTTAATTGCAATTAGTTTGGACAAAAAAGGGCCAACCTGATGTAAGCATCTATGTCTGAACTCCTCAACTTGAGATGGTTCGGACCCTCACAGGGACAGTAGAAGGTTTTATACTAATGACCTTTAACGTATGATTAGCTTTATCAAAACATCCTTTTGATGACTCTAGAACAAAAAGAGCTATCAGAATAGTTCGAAGGACATAAACTAAATGTACAGTAACATATACAGAATTTACATCTTGAGGAGTATTAGAAACCGCGAAGAAGTTCAACCAATACTACTCGTTTACATCAAAATCAGCAATAGAGAACAGCATCCTCAGCCATTTGAACAGCCTCACTTTTAGACAACTCATGGACCTACAAAACACAAGTAATTCACAACTATCCTGTGAGCCCATCAATAGAGAACGCACCTCAATTAAGAGCTACCATTTCACTAAAACCTTAGATTTTTTAAAATTTCTCCCCTTTCGAGTATTTTCAAAGTGACCAAACGGGCATCAGAAAAATAAAACAAAAAAGCCACTCATCATGAGTGTTGAAGAGTCGTACTCCAACGAGCTTTGATTCGAGAAGGTACGGCCCCGTTTTGGTCTTCCGATCCACTAGGGGCTTACAGGGAAAGCTGCTGCCGGTGATCCCAGCCATCATGGCTTGTTGAGCGAGAGGGGAATAAAAGAGGAAAATCGTAGATTATTGTAGGCACAATTGTTGCTTTCCCCGAGGTCGTTTCTTGTTGAGCGATAGGTGAGAAACTAAAAAAGATTTCGAGGGAGAGGGAGAGAGAGAGCGTTTAATGAAGAGAAAGAGGAAGAGATTTCGATCGGAGAATAAAAGAGGAAGAGGGAGGGAGAGATTTCCATGGGCGCCTGCGGGAAATGAAAATAGAACTCCCCGTTTTTCAATTAAAATGATACTCACCATTTTGCTTTTTTAAAAATATTTTATTTATTTTATTTTGAATTATATAATGTTCTTTTATTATGGTGAAGTAAAATTGTAAAGCCACAAGAGCAGATGTGTCAAATTAGTGTCAGATAAGAAAATAATTAAATAAAATTGGTGTCAAATTTAAAAATTTAAAAATTACATATGTTTTGCTTAACTTATTGCTTATATAAATATGCATATACTTATAACTATCCAATTATTCATATACTAAATAAATAGTACATGTGTATTAGACAAATATATAGATCAACTGACAATTGTAAATTTTCAAACAATTATTATATTATATTGACTATGCATTGTGTATAAAGATATATACAGAGTATTTAAAATACATGGTAGCATGTTATTTTGCACTCTTTTTTATAACTAGTATAATAATCTTATTTAAAATAGGTTGGTAGTAATAATATATAACACTTATAATTTAAAAGTATAATGTCTTCTATATAACATTGCATGATTTGTTATATGGCTTTATCATATACATGATATGTACTAATTAACCTAGTGTTTTATATGTATGTACCTATATACCTCTAAGACCATATATTAAGTTATGTACTTTAATTGCATAAGTTAATCGTACAATATCTTTTTGTTGAAATTAAATAATATATCATAATTAAATATTATTATATTACTAATTACTCAAAATATATATGCTCATTAAAAGTATGCTAATAGATATTTTCTAATCTACTTATATTTAGTCAATAACGATGCAATTACCATAACACTAATACGTATAATTTAAAATATATCATATAACAACTTCAATTTTCATAACACTTCCACTAATTCCATATTTTATTCAATAGGTCCTTTAAAATATACCTATAACAGTGTTTGTGATCCAAACGTTACTATAGATACACCTTTACCAGCGTTTATTGACACAAACGATGTTAAAAGTTCGATCTTTAGTGGTATTTTAAAAAAAACAGCCAAGCGGTTTTGTAGCGGCCGTCGCTAAAAAGACCCCCGCTACAGACCTATTTTTTTATAGTGTTATTGCCATATGTTTCAACCAAAAAGGTGATGAATTTTATTCCAACCTTCTGAATTTGTTTGATCAATATTAACATGGGCGGATCCTGGGGGTGCGGGTGGGCGCGGCCGCCCCCACTGGATCCAAAAATTTTTTCTAAATTTTTTTTTGGTTATTAAGAATCAATCCTACCCACACTGGCCCAGTTGCCCAGGATTGCATCTAGGGCCATTGGGGGCGGGACGGGGCCAGCGGGGGCGCACCTAGTGGCCAGTCTCATGTGGCCTGCTTCCTTAATTTTTTTTAAATCAAAGGGGGAAACGACGTTGTTTCACCATTTGATTTTTTTAAAAAAATTGCACGCCTCTCTCTCTCTCTACGATCTCTCCGGCTCACCCTCAGCCCAACAACATTCACGTCTCTCTCTCACTCACTGCTCACTGCTGCCATTGCCCCGCCCGGCGCCTGCCCACCATCCCTGGTAGACTGCCGACGCCGGCCCACCATCTCTCTCATTCTCTTGTTTCTTTTTTTATTCCCAATAATCTCACATCTTGCCTCTGCTCTCAGGTGCTGTCCACCAGCCACCGGGACTTTCTGCCGACTGCTTGACTGCCTCTCCACTCCATGTATGTGCAATTTGGACTATTTAGTTTAATTTATTTTTCCAATTTAGCCATTTAGGGTTTCAAATTTTAATCATTTCATGATTAATTTCCTATTTCTCATGATTAGTTGTTTAGTTTTATTTTATTTTTTCAGCTACTACATGATTAATTTCTCATGATTTAGTTTAATATTGTCCGAATTTCTCATGATTTATCATTTATGATTATGTGATTATAGTTATGGACTATGGTGCTGTTGTGCTGGTTTTTTTTGTTTTTATGATTTGTCTTGGTTGAATGGTTGTTTCAACATTCAATGTTAATGCTTCTGACTTGATCATTAATTGCTTATGGTTGTTTCAATGTTGGACTATTTAGTATGTTATATTTTATTCCCTTTTGTGTCTATATTGTATTTATATGAAAGAATTTTAGACGTGAGAGTATTTCTTCTAGAGGAGCAAAAAAATAGTGTCTTTGCTTCTAATCTATTAGACCCAATTCATTAAAACTACTCCCGATATATTTAACTCTTGAGTAGCTATTTGGACTGTAATATCCACGTGGTTTCATTTACTCTTGAGGATAACAATATAGAAATTTTGTGAACACATATAAAATGTTTGTTTGTTTGGATGCTAACCTTTTGATGGGTATTAAGAATTGTCTTCCTCATATACTGATGGACATTTTAAATTGTTTTGTTTTGTTATGTTCTTTTTAGATAATGGAGCAATTTTTTATCTTAAAAAAAACCACGAAGCATGAAATTGTCTAATACTCCTAATGTGGCTACTAAATGAAGATTCTAGTTCGAAAAGATCTCGTCCTTTGTTAAGTTCGGATGATATTATTTCTGACATAAGGTTACGTAAATCTATTGACTCGTATGATGCTATGAAGATGGTTGAGAGTGACAAGAATATTGTATTTCCATTGGTTTATCGTCTTATTGAGTTAGCATTGGTCTTACCGGTTGCAACTGCAACTATTGAGAGAGTATTTTCTGCAATGAAGATTATTAAGACTGATTTGCGGAATAGAATGAGAGATGAATGATAGCATGGTAGTATAAATTGAGAGAAATTTTGACACTACTGAGAATGAAGTCATTTTACAACGTTTTCAAAAGATGAAGGCCCGTAGGATCCAATTACCATATCTCAATATTAGCAAATAGTTCAGTAAGTGTATTTCATTATTTTTTATAATTTTAGTTATTAATTTGCGATTTTGTAATTTTAAGACACTTTTTACATTATGTGAATCTTTTTTTGGTAATTTTGCCTTAAAAATTCGACCTCACTCATTTTATATCCTAAAGACGCCAGTGTCAATATATATTGTCTATGTACGTGTTCGCACTGATTTTAGACCACCCAACATTTCTTTGTTTGTCATTTCAGCAAAACGTCATGGCGATTCCAACCTTCCAAAATACGGAATTGCTTTTATATATAGAGTATCCATATTTCTTTTCAAAATCCACATCAGACCCAATCAATGAGTGCCACCTGCCACTTAAAAATGACGATCCCCAAATTTTAAATCCTAGTCAGCAAGTGTTGTTAATATGTTTGACAGGAAGTGGACGGAATGACCTATTTTTTATTATAACTCGACTTCGTGGGTCTATTTGTTGAAAACGTTACCTAGGAAACTTATTTGTAATTTTATGATACCACAAAGGCTCTGGGTACAATTATGCCTTAAAATAAGAGCCAACAAAAGATTCGTAAAATTGTTCAGTATTAAGAATAAAATGGCTGTCGAGACAAGTCGGAAGATTTCACCATCGATGTTGCATGGTGATAGTTAGAGAAGGAAAATTGTAATTAATCCAAAATTTTAATAATTAAAAGGTTTAAAGTCTATTTTCATCGTATAATTAAATTATTGTACGCATCAGAAACCATCTTCACCCCTAAAAGAGAAGCAGCTCCGAAAACCCTTACATCATTCTGATGTAATTACGTGATGCCATCCTCCGAATTTGGCAATCACGCAAAAGGGCTCTTCGTCACTTCTAAAGACTCGGATAACGTAAGCAGAAATGGCATCAAAGTCAAGGGGTCTGCCACTCATCCACATGGGTTATGCGATGCTTTTCCAAATAATTGCATAAAAGCTGCATCAATCAGGTGACTCATGAAGTGATCCAACCCGAATAATTTCTCCATTAACGTGGGATACCGTGCATAAGTTGTAAAAAGAAAAGATTAGTGAAGGAGGAAGATACAATACAAATTAACAGTGGAAGCTCACGCGGGCTCTTCACGAAAGAAACAATAAACCACCAAAAAACCAAAAAAATAAAAAAACACGATACACATGCTTCCACTTTTCACCACTATTCGATCTCTTCTTTTCGACGCTATTGCCAAATCCAATGTTTATTCCTTCTATCCACCATGCATCGACCGCGAATAATGTCTTTGGCATATATAGTAAAGAGGAACAAAGGTGTTATTCGGTTATGTTGTATTTTGAAGATTTTTTGTGTTTTGAGAATTTTTATGTGAGGTTAACTTTATTGGTATGCGTGTTGTAGTTATTTTTATGTAGTGTTAAAAATTATGTTTGGCTGTAGAATATTTTGTATTCTGGGAATTCAAAAAAATTCTGAGGATTTTGTTTGGCCGAACAGCCCCAAAACTTTTCTCGTGAAATGCTTTTTAATTTTTGAATAAAAATTTGCAAGTTCCATATGATCCAATAATTGTAATCATATGAACATGCTTTTGATTTCACTGATAGTTTTTACGGAATTAAACTAAAACAAACATGTTTTCAAAAAAATAATCAATTAGGATTACAATTGCAATTGCGGATTCGATTACCTATCTGATACAGGAATGCAGGAATCGACAAACCTCAAGTCGTTTTACGATTCAATTCAAAACTATAGGAATTCATAACAGCAACTCAGATGTGTTGCCTCCTAAGGGATTTATGTCACTCTCTCTTTTTGTGATTTCTCTAATAGGTTTTGATGGTCAACCCCTTGAATATAACAATTATATTTATAGGCCTTGGAAAATCTAGAGAGGGCATGAGACAAGATCCTTAGGGATCTCAAATTACAGGTGTTGGATTAAACTGGAGAACTCTTCTTCTAATAAAATTAGGGTTTCTACTAATTACAATCAAGTCCATCAACATATTGTGATTTATCCCTAAAATTTGAGATTATTACAAATATGCCCCTTTACATACAATTAATTTCTTCCACCAAACTATATTTCATATGAGATATTATGACTGAATTAATTATTTGGTTATCGAGTGCACATAATTCTAACAGTTATCTTGTATTATGCATAACTAATTTCCTCTTACGTCGCTGTTCTTTTCCCATAGATAATGATAAGGATCTCAAGGGCACTTCAGTAAGGAAAACCCAAATCGTTCTAATCTCTGATCTATTCCTCACGGTCGTCTGGGAAATTGTTAATTTCCATGGAAATTCTCCCAGGGACATTCTTCTTAATGGGCACACATAACAGAACAATAAAAAATGTTGATCCTGGGGTTATTTTCAGAAAAGCTACTAAATGCAAAGTTTTATCTGATCAGAAGAGATTTTGATATCGAACCAAATGGAGTTTATAAAATATTGAATTTTACACAGACGTAATATAACTTTACTACTTAATTAATTTTGTCTCAAACTTTCACTAACATGTTTTTAGCGAAGTTAGCAAATGCCGGCATAGCTGTGTCGGGAAAAGGTTCGCCAGAGTTTGTCAAAACAAACGCTATATATATTCCTTTCCAGTAAATCTCGTACCCCTGCATCGATCATGGTATCGTATCGAGTACTGGCGGTGCCTGACCCGATCATGGTATCGTATCGAGTACTTAATTGAAAAGTTGCAGACCCTACACTTTCAGTTACACCATTAGGGCAGATTCGTCGTCATCCATGATCCAAGGCTATGTTTGGGTTTGGCTTTTCCGCAAAACGTCGCGAGGATTCCAACCTTCCAAAATACGGAATTGCTTTTATATATATATATATATATATATATATATAGTATCTATACTTTTTTCAAAATCCACTTCAAACTAAACAATGAGTGTTACCGACCTCTTAAAAATGAGAGTTCCCCTAATTTTAAATTTAGTCAGCAAGTTTCGTTAAGGAGTTTTACTGAAAGTGGATGAAGGGGCTTATTTTTTCTGAGAACTCGACTTCAGGGATCTATTTATTTGAAAATATTACCTTGGGGCTTATTTACAATATTGTGATACATCAGGGGGCTGAGTGCAATTAGGCCTTAAAATAAGAGCCAACAAGAGATTCGTATAATTGTTCCATGTTAAGACACAGAATGGCGCCCTCGAGACAAGTTGGAAGATTTCATCATATATGATGTTGCACAACAAGAATTTTTATTTTTAGTGATGAAATTCTCAGTGTTGAGCATTTCTTCACTAAAAGTAAGGTTTTCGAGACCAATTTTAATTTTTCTCAGTTAAAGTCTAATTTTTAGTGACTAAAATTGATTTCATCACAAAATTTATCAAATAGTCGGTATTATTGACGAAATTCAAATTTTGTCACCAAAGATAAATATACAGTCACGAATGTTTTCGTCACTAAAAAAATAACAAATAGATCCCTGCCTCTTATTTAATATTTTTTTAATAACAAATAACGTACAAATGTTTCGTCCCTTTTGAGGCTTTAGCCAAACCCAATTATTCCTTCTATCCATACATGTCATCATAAGCGGAGGCAGGAAGGTGATTAATGGGGAGCAAGTTCGAAAAATGGTAAAAAAAAAAATTATTTGAAAAAAAAAAAAAAAAAAAAATTTAAGTGTACAAATTTTTGTTTTAGGGAGCCAACCGGGGCAGTGGCCCCGGTTCGCCCCCCTTTCCTCCGCCAGTGCATGTCATCCGCGAATAATGTCTTTGGCATATATATCGTGTTTTTGAGCCAAACTTTGTACGTGCTCAGGAAAAGCCAAAAGGGACATAGCTTTTGAGGATTGGTCCAGGATTAGATTCTCGTTGAAATGATGTTTAATTAATGTTCAACCTTCAATGATTCGGAAGACCGGCTCCTCAAAACATTTGGACTTGGAAATTAAAACAAGTATTTATTTTTTTAAGGGTAAATTAAATTAGTACACTTTTCTCACTATCCCTAAATTATCACTCGTTACAATCCAGTTCGTAAATTATATCTTTGTTGTAATTTTTTCCCTCAATCGATTTGAGGCATCAATTTGAATTGAATCCGTTTTACGTGACGCTCAATACACATTAAAAGACCGTTTCGCCCCCATTAAATGAGAAGAAAATAAAACTCAAGCTACTTGCGGACCCTCAACGCACGTTTTGAAGCCTTCGTCATTTTTGTTCATATCTGATTTGCACGTGAGAAATCTAGAGGGTGAATGAAAACCGGCCCGCAAATCATGCTATTGCGTGAGGGAGCACAATTTTAGCAATTTGAGCAAGAAGAGCAAGGAGGTCGACGAAACAAAAAACTGTGTACCTGTTAATCAGGTTCCCTATTTGTGCCCTTATAAGCTTCTCCTCTGCAGACTAGAATTCTTGCATGCGGATCGAATCTAAAGGAAAATGATAAAGACTTCAAAACGTGTGTTAAGGGTCTTCGGGTAGCTTGCGTTTATATATATATACATGTTGCTTCTCGCTTAACAATTTGATAGAAATTAATGCATGTGACTAATATTTGTAAACCAGTAATGTGTACTCCTGTAGTATATATCAAATATAGTGGCAGAAATCGTGGATTTGAGGATCGTATCAACTCGTGATTATTTATTGATTCCCCGGCCACTATTTATTTCTCTTGTATATATCTACTTATAATTAATACCCGCATTTTTTAATAAAGACGTACACTTGCTACAAATTAAGATACCCGTATAACGACGTAGAATAAAGTGATGAGTAAGCTGTAACAGTACCCGGATCTCTAGCTATATATATCATTGCGACACCCTAAGCTCATTCCTGAGGTGCAGACGACCAGAGTGAGTTGAGAACAAGTCATTGTAGAAGCCTGTGCCAAAGTCTCCAACATAATGGGGAGGGATGCGCTAATATTCGACGTCGTCAAGCATGACCTTAAATCTGTTGGTCCCGTTAGCTATACTAGAGTTGATCTAGTAGGTGTTTTCAACCGTCACGACAAAAACGAAGATGGGAGGCTGTCAAAAAGCGAGCTGAAGAAAGCATTCGAAGAGATTGGATCGAGGTGGCCTGAGATGAGAGCTTCTCTGGAACTCCGCCATGCTGATGAGAACCACAATGGGTTAATTGATAAAGAGGAGTTTGAAAAGTTTATCGATCATGTCCTGAAACACAATTACCGATATGACGGTTAGATCTTCTGATCGTACGTCTACTGCATGTCGGTGAATAATGTTCTCCTTGCAATATATTATATATGTGAACAAGATAAGTCTCTGCTAAAAGCTAAATATGTGAGCGTTCGTCTCCTTTGATTTTCTTCTTCTTTTTTTTTTTTTCTTTTGTGTCGGGGCATATGTCTGTGAGCCTATTTGTAAGTCAATCTTTTCGAACGCCGCTGTATGTGTGATGTGATGACGGCTGCTGGAAACCAGTGATACTGGTCACTTGGTTGCCGACCCCTTTATCGGTATATATATATATATGAAGCTGTCTTAGTGGAACCAAAAACAGAAAATCTCTCTGAATCTCCAACCAAAAAGATGAGCATAAGACATGTATAAACACTTCGTGGGATGGCCTATAGGCTATATATATGGCGTAGAGCCAAACAGCAGTACCTCGGGTTCGTCGAAAAAACAGAGCCACATGCACCACGTACGTTTACTAAAGCAATTACGTAGAAGAAGCAGCCTACTGTTGATTCTGACTCGCCCACATCCAAATTAATCCATTCGAGCTTGTCGCATCTGGCACCCATCAACTATAGAGAGGGGATTGTCCGGATGGAAGCCCTCTTGCTTCATAAAGGGGCGCTCAATCTCAAATTCCGAAAGTGATTCTATATCCACTTTCCTACCAACCATGATTTTTCTATTTGAGAAGTCACAATAAAACTTTGAACCACATTCAGCATTAAGGAAGTTGTAATCAGGCTCACCCGAAGGAGTTGCTGATGATCGAGACGATCCCGGGCGGTCAGAGACGTGTATGACAAGTTGCTTCGTCCTTGGCATGATGATTGAACTCGAGAATTGGAGGGAAAAGAGGCTGGAATTCGAAAATTTGGGGTTAGGGTTTCAAAGAGGCCGAAATCCCTAATAATCTCGGGCTTGATGGATTTTGATGTGAATCAACGCAAAAAGAGAGGGCTTATGCCGAAAATGATGTTCTGAGATGATGGGGTTGATTTTAGGGCAAATTATGGTGTTTTGGGAAGGATTTGAGAGAGTTTGGGTCGAGAGAGGCGAAACTGTACGAGAGAAAAGAGAAGTCGGTCGACCGAAATGAGAACAGAAGTATATATAGATTCGACGAGGCGGTCGACCGCTTGACATGTAGCGGTTTCACATGACCATCGACCGCTTCGTGTAGCGGTTCTACATGGTCGACCGCTACAGACAACAGTTTTGAGAAAATGAGGTTTTAAGGCCCATAAGTGAAATGGAATGATGCATTTGATGAATGTAAACGATGTAATAAGTCATAAATGCATTTTAAACATGTTTAAAAACATCAAAACAAAAAAAAAATGGAAATTAATGAGATAGCATTTCAAAGAGCATTTGCATCTAAAAACACTATGTCTCGTCTAAGATCACGAAATCTATCATTACTCAAGGGTTTTGTGAAAATATCAGCTAGTTGATGCTCAGTACTAATGAACTCAAGTGAGATGTCACCTTTTATAATATGATCTCTTAGAAAATGATGTCTCACTTCAATGTGTTTAGTCCTTGAGTGTTGGATAGGATTCTTGGATAAGTTGATAGCACTAGTGTTATCACATTTGATAGGTATAATATCAAATTCTAGTCCAAAATCTTTAAGTGTTTGTTTCATCCACAACACTTGAGCACAACAACTACCGGCCGCTATGTATTCTGCTTCGGTTGTTGATAATGCAACCGAGTTTTGTTTCTTGCTACTCCAAGAAACTAAAGATGAACCTAGGAAATGACAAGTACCATTAGTACTTTTTCTATCGACTTTGCACCCGGCAAAGTCAGCATCGGAATAACTTACTAGGTTCATGTGAGTGTCTCTAGGATACCAAAGTCCTAGGTTGATAGTTCCCGAAAGATATCGAAAAATTCTTTTTACTGCAACAAGATGTGATTCTTTAGGACAAGCTTGGAATCTAGCACATAAACACACACTAAACATAATATCCGGCCTACTAGCCGTCAAATAGAGGAGAGCTTCAATCATACCTCTATATTTGGTGATGTCTACCTTTTTACCTTTTTCATCCGCATCAAGCTTTAGCGATGTGCTCATTGGTGTTTCAGCCGCTTTAAAGGTCTCCATTCCAAAGCGTTTAAGTAGGTCCTTTGTATACTTGGCTTGGTTTATGAAGATTCCTTCTTTGGATTGCTTGATTTGAAGTCCAAGGAAGAAGTTGAGCTCACCCATCATGCTCATCTCGAACTCTTCATGCATAAACTTAGAAAATTCTTGACAAAGAGAGTCATTAGTAGCACCGAAAATAATGACATCCACATATATTTGTACAATTATGATATCATTGTTTTTGGATTTGGTGAAAAGTGTTGTGTCAACTTTACCCATGGAAAAACCTTTTTCAACGAGGAAAGTTTTAAGTCTATCATACCAAGCTCTAGAAGCTTGTTTTAGTCCATACAAAGCCTTTTTCAATTTCAAAACATGATTTGGATAGACTTCGTTTTGAAAACCTTATGGTTGTTCTACATAGACTTCTTCCAAGATAAATCCATTTAAGAAAGCACTTTTCACATCCATTTGATAAAGCATAAAATTTTTATAACAAGCAAAGGCCAAAAGCATTATAATGGATTCCAAACGTGCTACAGGTGCATATGTTTCATCATAATCAATTCTTTCTTCTTGATTTTAGCCTTTAGCAACCAATCTAGCTTTGTTTCTAATAATAGTACCGTGCTCATCAACCTTGTTCTTAAAGACCCATTTTGTGCCAATAATGGTTTGATCCTTGGGTCTAGGGACAAGTTCCCAAACTTGATTTCTCTCAAATTGGTTTAACTCTTCTTGCATTGCCAAAATCCAACTTTCATCGTTTTCGGCTTCAAGAAAAGTCTTAGGTTCAATTTGAGACACAAATGCAAGATGATTACAAATATTTCTAAGTGAAGCTCTAGTTCTAGTTCCATGAGAGGGATCACCAATAATTAACTCTTGAGGGTGGCTAGTAGCATACCTCCACTCCTTAGGGAGTTCTTGTGAAGTACCTTCTTCTTGCAATGGTTGAACCTTTTCTTCACTTGGAGGTTGAGCATCCTCACTTTGAGTGGGGTTAATGTTGATTTCAAGTCCTTCCATCTCCCCCTCAATATCTTCAATATCTACACTTGCATTTTTCTCAAATGGACTTTAGATTCATCAAAAGTAATATGCATTGATTCTTCAACACAAAGAGTCATTTTGTTATAAACTCTATAAGCTTTGCTCGAATTAGAGTATCCAAGGAAAATTCCAACATCGATTTTAGAATCAAATTTTCCAAGGTTGTCTTTGGTATTTAAAATGAAGCATTTGAAACCAAAGACTTTGAAATAATGGATGTTGGGTTGTCTATCTTTCCAAAGCTCGTAAGGAGTTTTCTTCAAAGTGGGTCTCATAGATACCCTATTCAAAACATAGCAAGACGTATTTACGGCCTCGGCCCAAAAATATTTCGGTAACTTGTTTTCATTCAAAATAATTATTGCCATCTCCTGAATAGTTATATTCTTTCTCTCAACAACCCCATTTTGTTGAGGAGTTCTAGGTGTTGAAAAATTATGCTCATAACCATTCATGCTACAAAATGATTCGAACTTCTCATTAACGAATTCACCACCATGATCACTTCTAATGGCCACAATGGTGTATCATTTGCGTTTTGCACCCTTTTTGAAAATTTGATGAATTCATGAATGACCTCATCTTTTAAAGCTAAAAACAAAATCCATGTGAACTTAGAGTAGTCATCCACAATTACAAAAGCATAGGTCTTTCCACCAAGACTTTGAGTTCTTGATGGACCAAATAAATACAAGTGAAGTAATTGTAGAGGTCTACTAGTTGAAATGAAGTTTTTGGATTTAAAATAGGTTTTCACTTGTTTTCCCATTTGACAAGCTTCACAAACTTTTTCTTTTTCAAAATTTAACTTGGGTAGCCCATTCACAATATCATGCTTAGAGATTTTCAAAATTTGATGCATGCTAGCATGACCTAATCTTCTATGTCATAGCCAACTATCATTTACATTGACCATAAGACAATTTTCCAGACAAACATTTTGATCAATGTCAATCTTATACACATTTGAATTTCTATGGCCAATGAACAATAATTTACCATCATTGACATTTTCAATAAGGCATCGAGAAGATTCAAACACAACTCTATAACCTTTATTACAAAGTTGACTAATACTAAGCAAGTTATGCTTCAATTTATCAACTAATAACACATTTTCAATAAGTGGAAGGGTATTACCGCCAATATTACCTATACCAATTATTTTTCCTTTAGAGTTGTCTCCAAATGTTACATTTCCACCTTTGATGGTTGATAGACTTGAGAATCTTGATGGGTCACCGGTCATGTGTCTTGAACATCCACTATCCAAGAACCAACTATTGCATTTCTTCTTTCTTGAATCCTACAAAACAAATTCAAGATGAAGCTTTTGGTACCCAAACCTTTTTGGGTCCTTTTGGGTTAGCTATATTTCCCTTTGGAACTCATACCTTTCTAAGAGCTTTGCACCCAAATTTCTTAAGTGGACAATCAAATATTAGATGTTCATTCTTGTTACAAAAGTTGCAAATGTGAAAATATTCATTTGAAGATTTAGCCTTGACAAAGAAATTTTTGAAATACTTTTCATTTTGATAAGGCTTGTAGCTTAATCCACTTTTGTCAAAGACACATCTTTGACTATTAAGAATGTTTTCAAAAGCTTTGCTTCCTTGAGTGAATTTTTCAAGAATGGTGTTTTGACGAGTAACCTTATCTTTGAAAGCTTTGTCTCAATTTCCAAGGTTGAAATTTTTAGTTTCAATTCCTCATTCTCTAGCTTCAAAGTTCCTTGTTCATCCTTTAAGGAATCAAGGTCACTTGTAGCTAGTGAATGCTTCTTTTTCAAAACATTGTATTTGAGTTTAAGCTTTTCAAATGTAATGTATAACTCATCAAAAGCATTTTCTAATTTATCATATGAAGTTTTTGAATCCTCAAGATCCGAGAGATATACCTCATCATCTTCTAGTGCCATGAAGCACATGTTTGTGATTTCTCCCTCATCTTCTTCGGAGGAGGAGCTTGAATCGCTATCTTCCCAAGGAGCTTCCATAGCTTTCTTTTTGTATTTGAGTAGGGGGCAATCCGCCTTAATGTGACCGGGTTTCTTGCACTTGTAACAAGTGATGTGGTCCTTCTTGAAGTCCACCTTTGAGTATTCCTTCTTTGGCTCTTCTCTTTTGAAATCTTTGAAATTCTTCCTTGCTTGCTTTCTCTTGAGGAAGTTTCTAAAGTTCCTAGTCATGAGTGCTATATCCTCGTCTTCACTGTCATCATCATCTTCTTCAACCTCAACAACGGAGGATTTCAAAGTTATACTCCTCCTTTTGGACTTTCTTCTTCATGACCCTTCATGGTGATTTCGTGAGTCATGAGAGATCCAACAAGCTCTTCTAAAGGCAATTTGGTGAGGTCCTTTGCTTCTTGAATAGCGGTGACTTTGGCTTCCCAAGTCTTTGGTAGTAACCTAAAACTTTTTCTCACCAAATCGGAGTTAGTGTACACTTTTCAAAGAGCATTCAAACCATTTATGATATTTGTAAATCTAGTAAGCATGTCACTAATGTTTCCCTCCGGTTTCATTTTGAACAATTCATAGTAGAGGTGAAAAAGTGGAAATGCGGTCCGGACCGCATTTCCAGTCCAGTTTTAAGAAATGCGGTCCGGTCTGGACCACTTAAGCGCAGAGGAGAGCCCAGTGCAGAGCAGACAGAATTTAAATTCTTTTTTTAAAAAAAATATTTTTTTGAAAAAAAATTTCGCAGTGCAGATAGCACTGCGAAGTGCTGTATAATTTTAAAAAAAATTAAAAAAAAATAATGAAATACGTCCGGTCCGGACCGCATTTCAAAAATGTATACACCGGTCCGGACCGGACCGCATTTTTAAAATTAAAACCGGACCGGACAGCAAATTCGATCCGGTTTTCCGGTCCGGTCCGGTTTTGTTCAGCCCTAATTCATAGTTATGAACTAGCATGCTTATCTTAGATTCTTTTACTTGGTTCGTACCTTCATGCGTGATTTCTAGAGTATGTCAAATTTCCTTTGTGCTATCAAAGTAGATATTCTATTGAATTCATTTCTATCTAATACACAATAAAGAATGTTCAAGGATTTAGCATTTATGGAAATTTTCTTTTTGTCATCATCGGTATACTCATTGGCGGACTTAGGGACAATTTTCGCATCTACGGATTTCATAGGATAATGTGGTCCATTTAAAACACAAAGCCATAGATCATAGTCAATATATTGAAAATAAATTTTCATCCTTGCTTTCCAATAGGTCTAATCACTTCCATTGAAGGAAGGGGGTCTAGATGTTGAGAGTCCCTCAACATGAGAGTTGTTACTTGAAGTTGTCATTCTAACTCAAGATTTTTAAATATTGCTAAAGTGAGCACCAAGCTCTGATACCAATTGATATTCCTAGGATTAAGGCAACCCAAGAGGGGGGTAAATTGGGTTTCAAAACTTTTTCTAAAAATACCCCAAAGAGTGTGTTTGCTAGCTACAAGAGAAAACTTTAAAACAATAAACTAGTAGCACAAATAAAGAGATAAGAGAAGAGAAGCAAACACAATATTTTAAGTGGTTCGGCAAGCCCGCCTACGTCCACCCCTCATGCTCCTTTACCGAGCCTTGAGGTTTCTCCACTATTCTCCCTTCAACCAAGGGAAAGGTTTCCTTACACTTGAGCTTGAGAAAACCCTCTTCAAGCCTCAAGAACGAGTTTGAGTACAAACCTCTCCAAACTCCTTCTTTCGATGAACAACCCTCACCAAAAGGATGCAAGAGAATCACTCTCTTAGGAATGTGTATGGTTGAACAATATTTCCCTCTAAAACTCCCTTGATGGAGTAGATATTACAATGAGTAAGAACTAGCTCTTAGGCTTCACACAATAACAAGGATGTGAAAATAAAGAATATGTGTGTATGATGTTTGAATAAAGATTGGAAGATTTTTTATCACTCTCAGCCTTTGTAAATGATTATGGACGATTGAGTTATGTTTCAAAGGCATGGGAATGGCTTTATATAGGCCTTTTGAGAAAAATAGCCATTTATAGCCGTTAGAGTGATCTGTTAAATGAGCCGGTCGACCGCTACATGAATCGGTCGACCGCTTCAAGTTACCGTTACACAACGGTCATTTTGTCAGAAGCTTAACGACTCTTTAATAAATGCAACCGGTCGACCGCTTGGTGTAGCGGTCGTAGGTCCGGTCGACCGCTTCATTGAGCCGGTCGACCTCATCATTTTAAGCTTGATCCGGTTGATTTAAAAACTTGATTTTGACCAGCTTAAAATACCCAATTTTAAACTCTAACTTCTCATAAGTATATAAAAAGGTTTGGGAGTATATTTGGGATATTTTGAAGCTAATAAAAAGGTTTTAATCTTTCAGCAAACGTAAAAACGTTTTATGCAAGTTTTGAAGACTTATGCATGTGTGTGATTGAAATCCTTGTTAAAGATGAAGACTTAGAGTTACAAAGATTACCCTAGCATCTTGAGTCTTCACTTTAAGAGCACTTCAACTGAAGATGATGTTGCTTGATCGCTCCGTGCTCGTTTTGGATCCGCTTTTCTTCACATCTCAATTACTTCTATTGTTATCATCAAAACATGAATTGTGACTAAAAGCCAACAGCTACAAGATGCCGGAGAGACCGAGCTGGTTATTCGCATTGGGGAGTTTGCTCAGAGAGAGGCTGAACAAATCATTCAAGCAAGATGTTGTCTTGGTTTTTCATGCACGTACGTCTCATGACCGGCCTGATCTCTCTCTATATATATATATATTCAACCTATCCTCAAATCTCAAATACTACTGAAAGTTAAGTCATTTCAGACATGGCTGAACATCTTAAGCTTAGATTTGTTCGTGCCATGACTTCGTTCCAATTTTTCCGTTCCAAAGATCCTTCTACTTTTCTGGAAATTCCATTGTCGGCAAGTTATCCGCTGTGTCCGATTAACCCCAAAGCACTGGACACCGTCTACCCCAACCTCCCTACCCCACCATCAAGACCTGAACACGCTCTTCATAAACGCACAGAGTCATCAAAGATCATATCTATCGACCATAGCACCGGATCACACCAGCGAAACCCTGATGTCTTCCTCCATAAAGAACGTGATACAAACCGCAAAGAAGGCTCGTAGTCGTGGCCATGCTCTTAGAAGCGAATCGACGCATGAAGCGAGAGCGTTCATGATAGTAGAAATACTGTGTACGGTGCATGGGCAGGTGACGGAGAGCTTCGCGGTGGTGAAGACGACGGAGGACCCGTACCATGACTTTAAGAGGTCGATGCTGGAAATGATACTGGAGAAGCAAATTTGTTAGACCAAGGACTTGGAGAAGCTCTTGCAGTGCTTTTTGTCTTTGAACGCAAGGGTTTATCACGGGGTTATAGTGGAGGAGTTCTCGGACATTTATGTCAATGAAAATTACTTACGAAGGGTAGATTCGTCAATTTGGGTGGAGTAGACGCTTGGAGACGCACGTACAAGAAAAACCGTCTCATTTCATGGTGAATTTAAATGGGAGTGAGGATTGAGTTATTTTGAAACATAAGGGTCTCAAATTCATAGTTTGGAAAATAAAGATAGTAACTTGATTTTGCCCCAAAGATATGAGACTAACTATGAGTTTACTCCTAAAACTTAAAGGGTTATATCTTTATTTTTAATTAACTTGATATATAACACTGACAATGGAAAATATATTAATTTCTAGGACACAAAATATACAAGCAACACACTTTACAATCCATGTGGGATATATATAAAATATATTAATCTAATTATAATAGTTAAAAGGGATTTGGTAGCAATATCCTGAATAATATGTAGACAAGCGTCTTATTCGAATATTGATGGTGACAACGAAATGGATATAATATGTCAACAGGGATATAGAAGTTAGAAAATTATCTTTAAAAGTGGAAAATTTTTGTTCTGGGCCTCATAGAGGGTGTTTTGGAAGGGCCTTTAGGAATGACTATTTTTAAGGCCTTCTTGAAACGTCGAAGAGAGTGAGCCCCCGTAAAAGATTAATTATGTCAGAAATCCAGTAGTTCTAAAAGCTACATGTCCAAGGCCCTCAAAGTACTCGTCATCGTACGTTGGATATGTGCACGTATTTAAAACGAAGACAAAGTTTGCACTTATTGATTATTTGAATTAGAATGTATCCAGATTGAGAAATTAAGATCCTAACCAGGTTTACCCTCCCAACGGACAACTCAAATTTGCCCAAATCGAATTTTTTACTTGGAAACGAAACTGAATTTGATGCAAGGGTGTGGGCGTTGCAAATAACGGAAAAAACTGGCTGAAGGAGTCACTACACGAAATTATGCTTTAGGTGACAAAATTTTGGGTGTCAAACCAAATTTTGTCACCGAAAGTGAATTTTCCCTGACAAAATATTAATTTCGTCACCCAAAAATATTCAGGAACTCCAAAACCGTTCGGACCTGTCATAACCATATTCGGACGTATTGCTGGTGTGACGACATACATGGGTCGTGAATGAGTTAAGAAAAAACCGCCACAAAAAAAATAACGTCCAGACTCTCAAGATTCTCGTTCGGACTCTATGCAGGGTGACAAATTCCACATCGTCGTGACTGAGCGACCATTAGAATCGTCACAATTTTTACAATATTGTCCGGACTCCGTTTATACACAGTCCGAACGGCCATTACCTAATGAATAGTAATCGTCAAGCTAGAGTGACAAATTAAAAATCATCATAAATACTTAATTCAATCCGGACGTTATAAACCACGTTCCAACGGAAAAAATACCCAAGTCCGGACGGTACAAAAAAAGGTCCGCACAATTATAAATACTTCTTTCGCGAATCGTGTGCATCCAGGTTGCAAAACTTCAGACACGCGACATTCATACAGTCGGGATAAAGAAATAGCGTGCGGACCGTATAAGTTCTAGAACCATTTTGAATCGAGCATATTTAATGAAGTTAAATTTCATAGGGCCACATGTTAGTATAACCGTTGAAACCCGTTCGAATGCTAACATAACACGTTCGGACGGTTACTGACCACATTAAACCGATAGACTTTGTCAAAATCTCAAACTCACTCGTTCACTCGTACTTTTCTCTCGCACGTTTCACTCTCCATTCGAGATCTCTCAAAGAACTTCAGCTAAAACGTTTGTTATGTTGTTTTATTTTATGTATTTCGATTAAATAATGTCGATTGTTTAGTTTGTTATATTGTTTTATTTTATGAAATTAGGTTGTTTGGCTAGTGTTCGTCGAACTACGTTCAGACCGGTTATAAACCGTCAAGACTGTTATTTTACGTTCGAACTCGTTTTATTATGTCCGGACGTCCTAAAATTTAAACAACGCAGTTTGACATTCGTTTGAACGGTGTATACTCATGTTCGGACGGTTTTGCTAGGTTGACCATAGAACACTCTGGAAGAAATATCACCAATGTCGGGGGACTGACAGAGCGACCAGCCTGGGCAGACGCTTATTTAGCGGAGTTAAACGAGAGTATTATGCGGAGGGAACCAATAAGAATGAGAGAACAATTGTCTCTATTGTCCCAGTCTATCCATATCGTTCCGGTATAGCTGCAAACACTCGTCAGACGGGTGGATAATATGGAGGAGCATTTGGCACTTGTCCGTGATGCCCTCGGCCGAGATTTGGACGAACCAGTCGCAGCTCGTGATTTGAACTAGTCTTTTGTTTCTGCTTTAAACTTAATTATTTATTTATCGTTTTAAGGACCGTTTGCGGCTTGTAATAGACATTACGATTGTGTTTTTCATTCGGTATTTGAATTATTTTTGATATTTTATATTAATTATGTTTTTTCAGTAGATTAAATTTATTACAATTTAAACGGATAATTAGTAAAATTAAATAAGTAGTTATAATTAAATTGATGATTAGTTATAATTGATATTTAATATAAAAAAATATTATTAATTATATATTTTTTTATTTATTTTAATAAAGAAATTAAGTTAAATATTTGTGCCAAAATAGATTGAGTTGAATGAAATAAATTAAATTGTTTACTTAAATGAACTCATTTAAATAAATTAGGTTGCTAGCGTAATAAAGAAATTGTGTTAATTTAATCTGTAAAATAAATCTGTTATCTGTTCGGACTCTCTACATGTGTGTCCGGACTCCTTCATCGCAACCGAAAGTAAGTGAGGTACCCGTTGGAACGGTTGCATGACGTACACGTGTTTCCGTTATACGAAAGTTAAAAATGGTTGTACAGTCCGAACAATTAAAAGAAGTTCGGACGTGCTTCGCCGTTTTTTTTTATTTGTAAGCAATATCTACATGCGCGTCCGGACTATTGCATCGCTACTGAAAATAAATGAGGTACCCGTTGGAACGTGTTTGATACAGTCCAGACGTTCACTTAACTGTTGCATGGCGTACATGTGTTTTCGTTATACGAAAGTTGAAAAAGGTTGTACCCATCTGCACATTTAATAGAAGTCCGTACGGAATTCGCTGTTTATTTAGCCAAATGTGCGCTTCCACGTGTCTTCAATTCATTGCAACGTCCGAAATTGTCGTGCGAACGTCTTAACAAAACGTCGGAACGTATTAATCGGGATTCGCAATTTTAAACGGTTTAAAGTTTGGCATTTAATACGGAGTACGATGATTGGGCCACGTGTGCAGAAGGAAGTCCGGACGGTTAGAATTACGTCCGGACAAGATCGACGTATTTTGAAAAGACGACCAGTTCATCATTTTCACGAACACCGATTGTTTTTCCTCAAAAAAGCTCTCAAAACTCAAGTTTTTTCTTCACAAATCTCGATGTAATATCACTCTCTTGTGTATCTAATCACATCCAGGTATGTTTTGCTTATTTTTAACAAGATTTTAATGGTGAAAACTTCTTTTTTAGATAGTTTAATGTATAGAATTTCAATTATATTTTTTGTATAGTAGATTGTGTTTTTTGATTGATTTTTACGTAGAAATTGATTATGTTAAATATTAGCTTTGTGTTTAAGTATATTAGTTTGTGTTTTGGTGGAATTTTTGGGCGAGTGGGGAGGTGGAGGGACGCTGTCACGGCTGAGTTAACTCGGTCATTGTTCACAAAGCATTCGGACTCATTATGTAGGCGTTCGGACACGTGTATGAACGCAGTCCGGACGCTTTAATGTTAAATTTAAATAGTTTTTTTATCGTCTTAGGGTTGGGACGGGTATCCGAAACCGATACGTTGACGTTTTGATCATGTCCAGACACGTTTTGTACACGTCCGGATGGCTATATTTATGTTCGGAGGGTGTATTTTTTCGTTCGAACGTTGTGCTAACCGTGCAAACTCTATTTTGTGCAGATGCACATAAAAAAGGAGTAAACGCCCACGTACCAGCGGCCAGGTTGATGAAGAGCAATCTTCCACTCGAGCTGTGACAGTAGAGCAGCATACAACGATCATTATGTCGCGCTCGATTGTTGTCAAGCAGAAGATCAAATTGGCCGACTTTAACGACCTCACATTTGAGGGTCGGACGCTTCCGGAAGTGGTGGAGGATTAGGTTGGCTTCCACTGATCCACAGGACCGACTATGCGTCAAAAAATATGGTCCGGGAGTTTTATTTCTCTATATTACGGGTGAGGGACCTAAATGAGCCTAGTATGGAGGTCATTGTCCATAACGTTCCAATAATATTCTCATCGAAAAAGCTGCCAAATTTCTTGGACTACGAGAGAGATTTGGCTGCGTTCCCAAACCTACCAAT
Source organism: Myrica gale (assembly GCA_963930655.1). Lineage (NCBI taxonomy): Eukaryota > Viridiplantae > Streptophyta > Magnoliopsida > Fagales > Myricaceae > Myrica > Myrica gale. The sequence goes on from OZ005615.1 coordinate 19,950,536, forward strand.
GAGCGAGGAAGGCCGTCCTACTAAGGTCGATGTATTCCAGATCATGATGGGGGATGATACAGCGATCTTGGATGGAGCCTATATGGTACACGGGCAGCTGATTCCTTTTTGGCGGATTATGCATCCGATCCTATGCTCCTCCATCTACCCGAAGGAGCACACCACACAACTGTCTTATAGCCGGGCCGAGTTCCTGTACCTGGTAGTTGTACAGGGGTTATTTGTTGATATAGCATCATACATCTACCAATCCATTCGTGCAGAGGCCTTGAAGATTGATGTTACGACTTCATTGCCGCATGAGATTCTTCTGACCCAGTTCCTGCACGCCATGCTGGTACCCTAGGGTGGCGACGAGCTGAAGGCGCATCCACATAGGGTGATCAACAAAACCACGATCTCCAAATCGATGGCCCAGACACGCCAAGCGCTGCAAGCCGCTCGAGTTGCTAGAGGAAGACAACAGGAGCACGCTAGAGGAAGACGACAGAGCTTGACCCAGGGACTTGGGCCACAGCGATCAAGTTGGATGGACGATATGATGATGGAGCTATCTCAGCGGATGCAGTCAGTCTTGCAGCCCACCCATTGCACGGCTTTGGAGCAAAAGGTCGCCGACATGGACGCTGGGTGGAATAAGGAGGTCACTGCGCTTAAGGAGAGTTTGATGGGCGTGGAAACGGGTGCGGAGCTCTTTCCCCTAACTGAGCGGGTCGTACTGATAGAGAAGCACCTTCGTCACGTCCGTCACGTCCTAAAACTCACGGATGATGATGATGATTAGTCTTCCTTATTTACTTTTTTTATCAAGTTTTTTTTATTATGTTTTGAGGACATTTAATTTTATATTATGTTTTGTGGACATGTATAGATTTTGTTTGATATTTTTGTTCATATTATGTTTTATGTCATTTCAGTATGTTATTTGTATTTATTAGAATTTAATATAATATGTTAATTAATATTACGTTTATAATTTCGGTACACTCATTCAAAAAAATATTTATTATTTACATTATTAACTAACTTTGGTTATTTATAATTTGCTAATAAAGATAATTAAAAAATGAAAAAAATAAATACATATTGTCCAAAAACGTTCGGACCTGAATTTATCCGTCCGGACTTTTTTTTACTACCGTTTGGACCATTTTTGTATATTATCAGACGTTATGGTGTTGGTATTTTCTAAACAGTCTCGGGTAATGTAAGGTAGTTTTGGGACGGTATGTGACGGTCCGAACGTATATGTTATTGAGCATACGCTGTCGTTTGAGAATTACTAAAACGGTGTGTTGAACTGTAAGAGGGAGTGCGGACGGTTAAATAGTAGTTCGGACGTATATGAAAATTTTGGCGGCATGAATTTCCTCGAAAAGTAATACACGTATGAGTCCGAACGGCATGTTATCGGTCTAAACGGTATTCAAAAGTATGAAAGTTACAGATTCGCAGACAGTGGAAGAAAAACGGAGAAAAAAAAAACAAATGAGAGATTTGAGCACGAGGAGAAGCGAAGAGCTGATTTTGGGCGTTCAATCTCATTGAAGAGGGTGTGAAAAGAGCATATCTTTGAGAATTTGAAGTTGGATTGCATTTGATGTTAGTGGTTTTTAAATTCAATTGTTTTAGGATGTAAAATATGAAAGCATGTGTTTTTCGAAATTATAGGTTCTAAAATGATAGTAATGAAGTTTGGGGTTGGTTGTGATGTGTTAATATTGAAGTGTTTGTGATTTGGGTTGATTTTGACATGGTTTTTGGACTGAAAATTGTGTGCGTGTGTCGAAGAATTGTCTTGTTCGAGAATCGCAGTCCAGACGGTTGATTTACCTTCCGGACCGAGTTTGTCGGTCCGGACGCTTTGAAAAAGGAGTCCGAACGTATTTGTGTATGGTTCGGACCGTTATGTAATGTCCGAACGGTATTTGTTGTAATGTCATGCATTCATTTAGTAGCTTTAGACCCCGTTTAAGAATTACACGAAGTTCGGATAACGAACTGGATGTAATTCTTGAATTGTCCACGTCATATTTTTGTATTTTTATTCATTTTGAGTAACATAATTCATTGTATTTTTTTCTCTAATATTGATTTATTTGGTTACAGGACGACGTCATGCCAGCGGGAGGGAAACGTCTTCGGTGCGATTCATCAGTTTGAGCCGAGAGTAGTCCTAGTACACTAGCAATGTCAAGGCCTTCGCTTCGAGATAGGAATGAATTACTGTCCCCTACCACAGGCTGTCCAGTAGGCACCTAGTGTAGTTGTGCGTGTAAGTATTTTACCCCATCAATCTTTTATTAAATATTATGACTTTTTAAATCTCTATGCTTAATTTAATTTAAATTTATTATTCTTCATTTGTAGCGACCCTAAATATCCCTGATGGACGTACGCGCGGTGATGACAAAGTGTCTTCAATGCTCTCGAGCCATATTGGTGCGCTCGTGCGACAACATGTCCCATTTGAGAAGAGTAAGTGGAAGAAGGTCCCTGACGAAGTTAAATCGTATTAGATGAAACCAGTGTTGGTAAGTATAATTTATTAAATTTTAATTGTTTAAAATTTTTACGTTTCTAATTGTTATATATGTTAAGGATGACTTCCAACTAGATTACGACCGAGCCGAGGATCGCATCACTGTGACATCGACGATGAACACAACGTACAGGACGCACAAAAATAGAATGTTCCAGCATTACTCGGTGTTCAATTCCGAAGAAGAGGTGTTAGAGCACCCGTATCCCGATATGAACAAGCAAATATTGGACTCGTGTTTGTGATTTATTCGCGAGCGAGAAATTTCAAGTAAAACATTTTCTTTTTGATCTGAACGTTATTTCAGCCATATGTTTAATTGTGTTACCAATTGTAAATGAGGAGTGAATCAGTAAGGAGAATAGAGCTAGGCTGGAGATTATACACACATCAGGAGCGAGGTCCTTCCAACGCGCTAGAGCATTGTTAGTAAGTAATAAATTTAGATTTTTATTATTTATTATTTAAATAAATTACTTAGGTATTTTATATGTATGTTCTATATTTCTTTTGGTGTACATAAAAATTTAGAATCTGATGAAATTAGTCCTTCGTTGCTTTATAAAAAGACGCATACTACTATTGTTGGGGATGAAAGAAGGTTATGTGCGAGGTTTAGGCCGTTCAGTAAGGTCTGTTGGATCATCTTCATCAGCATCGTCTATTGTTTTGTCCCGGAGATTGGAGGAGGCCAGATTACAGATTGAGGAGATGAGGGCTAGACAGTTGGAATAAGAAGCGCTTCTAGTTAAGCGGTCAGATATGGAGCAGACGATCCGAGAGCATCTACAGATGATGGAGGAGGAGCAACGGAACCAAGACGAAGAGCTGATGAAGACGATGGCGGAGCAGCAACGGAAAAAAGACGAAGAGCACAGGAAGATGATGCAGGACCAGCAAAAGAACCAAGTAGAACAACAAGAACAGAAGATGCAACTAATGGCGGAGCAGATGCGTGAGCAGCTGATGGAGCAGATGAGACAGATGCATTCTCGTTCGACACCCAAACGAAAATTTGGAGAAATTCCCATATTTTTACTATTTTGTCAGTACTTATCCATTATGTATTTTATTTACTTTAAAAAACGATTGCATATTTGTATATATTTATTATATTATGAGTAGTAAATATCTTCATATTTATATTATTTCATAAATTTTAATTAAATTAATTCAAATAGATAGAAAATCGTTCGCACGGGTGTCACATGTCGTTCGCACGGATATTTTTCTTTGCTAGCATGAGCACGCATAACTATCTGTCTGAACACGTTGTTTTAGGTTCTATAGTCCGAACGATGTCTATCGCGTCCACACTTTCTTAAAATAAGAAATCATGCGCACGATACACCAAAACGTTCGAACGTGTCAAACGTACAACGAGTTTGAACTGTATACGTAAAGGTTCGAACCGCGTTTTCAGATTACAAAATAAATTTCGTCAATTTTCCGTGACAACTCGGTTTTGTCGCCAAAAAACTTATGTGACGAAATTTGTACTTTGGGTGACAATTTTTTTTTGTCACCCAAAGTGTTTTTTCTTGTAGTGACTGAACTGTAACAATAAAATTAATTGAAGGGATGAGTAGTAATGAGTTCTAGTTTTATGGGGATTTTTTAGAATGAGATGATAGTTTGAGGAGGAAAATTATAATTAACCCAATAATTAAATAATTAAAAGGTTTAAAGTCTAACTTAATCTAAATTATTATACGTATCAGAAACCATCTTCACCCCTAAATAGAAGCAGCTCCGAAAACCCTTACATCATTCTGATGTAATTACGTGATGCCACCCTTTGAATTTGGAAATCACGCAAAGAAGGCTCTTCGTCACTTCTAAAAACTCGGATAACATAAGCAGAAAATGGCATCGAAGTACAAGGGAGAAACGATTTTTCTCCTCCCAACCTAGGGCCCGATGTGTGAGGGAGAGATTATTGGGTTCGTCCCACTTTGGTTGTAGAAGGGGTTAGTGGTTAGTTTGTAAGTGTGAGGGAAAACCTCACCTCTTGAACTAGCTTTAGGATTAGTCTCACATCGGTGTTAGAAGGGGTTAGTCATCAGATTATTAGTGTGAGGGAAAGCCTCACCTCTTGAGCTAGCTTTTGGGGACTTGAGATGGCTCAAGACCACCCAATACTGGTATCAGGACCTAACAGTCCATGGGAGAAACGAGTTTTTTCCTCCCAGCCTAGGGCCTAATATGTGAGGGGGAGATTGTTGGGGTTAGTCCCACATGAAAAAAGTTGACGATTAGTTTATAAGAGTGCAATGGGTGTAGTTAGCCGATTCTTGTCAAATCCAGAAAGGGAGCATTGGAATGGAGTTAAGTGGATCATAAGGTATCTTCAAGGCACTTCCAGTGTGAGACTTGGTTTTGGATTTAGATAATCATTACTACTTAGCTACACAGATGCAAACATGGCAAGAGATGTTGATACTCATACGTCTACTTTGGGTTGTCTGATCACTTTTGCAGGCAGGACTGTTGCTTGTCAATCAAAACTTTAGAAGTGTATTGCTATGGCCAAGGAAGTTAATAAGAGAACTTGGTTCAATTAGGAAAGGTGTGTGTTGTTTTGTGATAGCCAGAGTGATATTCGTCTTGGTAAGAATTCCAATTTCCATACAAGATCGAAACATATTGACATTTGATACCATTGGATCAGAGATGCGTTGAATGAAAAGTACTTGAACTTAAGAAAGTTCACACAGATGATAATGGTTCTAATATGTTGACAAAAACGCTACTAAGGCAGGAGCTTGAAGTTTGTTGTTCGATCGCCGGGATGACGATTTCCCCCACATAGCCTAATTGGAGGAATTTTAATAAGACTCAAAGCTAATTAGGGTTTTAACTTATAACCGTATGGAAGATTTTAAATGGCACAGATTAAAGAACAGAAAGAGACACTTTTTCTCATTCACGACTCGGTTTCATCAAAGGATAGATTCTGCTTCGTTTGTGGTCCGATCAAGCTGTAAATTGGATGAGAAGTTCACGACACAAGGGGATATAATCTGCACAGTGAAGATCTATTTATGAGCTCGGGAACAGTGCTTCATATTCGTAAACAGTAACCGCGGATTGTTGGTATTTTCTCTATGCTTTTCCATTGTATTTGCCAAGATTTATACAATCTTGTAGTGATATGAGTTGTAGCCTCATACTAATACACTGACCATCAACATCTTCCACAACCGATGTGGGACTAACCCCCAATAATTTTTTAGAGAGATAACGACAAACAAATAACGAAATAATTATTCTCTCTAAATGCAAGAAAATAGAGCGCAATCTAAATAATTATATGTACTGAAAATAATCGCAAGATAATCAATCACACCAATCTGGTGTGAGGAAGAAAAATCATTGGACCTACTCCAGTCAAAATCTTTGTTATAAACTCAATACCATGCATAAATTGTGAAAAGAAAAGATTAGTTAAGAAGGAATAATACAATACAAATTACCAGTTGCAGCATGTGCGGTCTCTTCACGACAGAAACAATGAACCTCTGAAAAACCAAAAAAAAACACGACATTAACATGCATTGACACAAGTGTGGTCAGCATAAAAGGTCGAGATTGAAATTAAATTTTGGAATAATTTACGAAGAGTTTATGTTCTAGTTATGGCTTGTCGGAAAGCTCTACGAGTCGAGTCTAGTTTCCAACGCATCAAACGATGTACAATTTGGAGTTTTCTAGACGAAGTTATGGTTAAATTACTCTAAGGAGGTCAGGCTGGCAGTTCAGCTCGAGGAGTTGCGACTATTGGATGAATTTGCTATTTTATATTGTTCTTTTGGATTTTCAAAGTATTTTTTTCATTTCCTTAAGAGTCTTTTATGTTTCCTAAGTCCTAATTAATATTTTGGAAGATGTATTCTCATTTACTCTTGCTTGGAGAGTTGTTCCAAAGCTTTGCTATTTATACCCCTCTCTTGTTGTGGAAAGGGACATCCAGATTTGAGTGTTTATACAACTTGAGCCTTAGGCTACTTTGAAGAAGGATTTCTTCGACAAACTCTTATGTTTCGGTGGATTCCGATAGGTGGCGAGTTCAACTCTTATCCTTTGGTGGATTCTAATAGGTGGCGAGTTCTTGCTCTGTATCCCGTTTTGGATTACATTGGGTGGTGATTTCTGTATCCCATTGTGTTCGACTTGGGTGGTGAGCTTATCTATCCGGGTGTGTGAGTTAGAGTGTGTTTCCGAGATACTCATACACTTTCCCGACCTTATCACAAATATCCCGAGGCCTTCATTCATATTTCGAGGTGTTTATCTATCTCGGGTTATCACTTTTCGAGGTCTCAATACTATTCCCGAGGTCCCTATTACTATTTCCGAGGTGCTCATTAGGTGTCCACGCTTTCCCCGGTTAACCCCGGTATCATGCATCCACTTTTCTCCACGGTTGGATCTCTTCCTTTTGACGCTTTCCCCGGTTAACCCCGGTATCATGCAACGACCGCGAATAGAGTCTTTGGCAGATATATCGTTTTTAGACCAAAGCTCGGATATTCTCAGCAAAAGGCAACAGGCCCGCTTTTTAGTGGTGTACTTTAAAACAAGTATATATGCATGGTATCCCGCATTTAACGGAGAATTGGTCCAATATTTGATTCTCGTTCATTTTTAGTGGTGTGTAATGGTTCAACCAGCTTCAATGATTCCGGAGACCGATCCCTCAAAAGCGTTTTTGGACTGGGAAATTAAAACAAGTATTCATTTTTTTAATAAAAAGAATAAGAGAGATAAAGGGTTATTTTCTCCTATCCATGAAGATTCCGTAAGTATTCCATTACCAAAATGAGTAACCAAGGACGGCACCCTCGTCCCCCTTTAATCACCCCCGAGTGGTCTTTTTTGGTCTCTAACAGTACAATATAGTTTTGGGTGACAAAATTTTGAGTGTCAAATAAAATTTTGTCACCTAAAGTGAACTTTCTATGACAAAATAATAATTTCGTCACCCAAAACCATCTAAGAATGCCAAAACCATCTGGACCGGTCAAAAACACGTTCAGACGTATTTCTGGTGTGACGACATACACGTGTCGAGAATGATGACGATAAAAATCATCACAAAAACAAAATTTCGTTCCGACGAACGAGAAAACCGTTCGGACTCTCTGCAAAGTGATAAATTCCAAATCGTCGTAACTGAGTGCCATTAGAATCGTCACAATTTTTACAATACCACCCTGAATCTTTTTGTAACACGTCCGAATGGACATTGCCTGACGAATAATAATCGTATGGATATAGTGACAAATTAAAAATCGTCATGAACACGTTATCCAGTCCGGACGTTATCAACAGCGTTCCATCGAAAAATATTACATCGTCGGGACTGAGCATATTAAACTCTCCAGACTTTGTCAAAATCACAAACTCACTCACTTCTCTCAAACTTTTCTCCCAAACATTTTCACTATCCGTTTTAGACCTCTCAAGGAACTTCAGGTAAAACTTCCTTCATGAATTTGCTTCTCAATTTCATGCATTTCGATTCAATATCGTTTGTTGTCTAGTTTGTTGTGTTGTTCGTGTCTATCAAATTATGCTATTTTACTGGTGTTCATCGAAACACGTTCGGATGTCTTTTTACACCATCCAGACGTTGAATAAAACGTCCGGATGGTAATTTACATGTGGGAATTTTCTGTAACGTGCGGACGACCTAAAATTTAAAGGACACATTTTGAAGTTTGTTCGAACGGTTTATGATAATGGAACGCTCTGGGAGAAGTATCACCAATGTCGAAGGACAAACAGAGTGACCAGCTTGGGCAAACGCCTATTTAGCGGAGTTAAACGAGAGTATTCGGGCGATAGTGCAGCCGACGCATTCTTTGTGCAGGGAGCTACAATGCCGCTTGACCAGTCTGGAGACCAAACTTGCTTTAACGGATAGGGCTATAACGTAAGAGCTGAATATTATGCAGATGAAACTAATAAGAATGAGAGATCAATTGTCTCATTTATTCCAGTCTGTCCATACCGTTTCGGCTCAGCTGTAGACACTCGCCAGACGGGTAGATAATATGGATGAGCATTTGACACATGTTCGTGATGCCCTTGGACAAGAAATGAACGAGCCAGAGGCAACTCGTGATTTGGAGTAGTCTCTTGTTTATGCTTTATTACTATTATTTATTTATCGTTTGAAGGACTCTTTCCGGCTGATATTAGACATTATGATTGTATTTTTCGTTCGGTATTTGGATTATTTTTTATATTTTATATTAATTATATTTTTTCATTTGAATAAATTTATTAAAATTTAAACGGATAATTAGTAAAATTAAATAGGTGATTAGTACGAGTGATAGTTAGTGTAATTCGCTTGCAATTACAAATAAACTGGTGATTAGTTATAACGAATATTTAATATAAAAGTATTTCTAACTATATATTTTTTTATGTATTTAAAATATAAAAATTTAATCCAAATTAGACTGTGTTAAATTGAATGAAATAAATTAAGTTATTTAAGTAAATTAAATTAAGTGAAATACATTTATTAAGTAAATTAAATTATTTAAATAAATTTTGTTTTCTAAAGTAAAGTAAATTTAGTAAACTTAACCTTCGAAATAAATCTGTTAGACGTTCGGACGCTGGTCAATACCGTCTGGACTCCCCTATCGCAGTGAGAGTAAATGAGGTAGGCATTGGGACAGATTAGTAAACCATCCAGACTATACTGTAACAATCGCATGGCGTACACGTGTTTACGTTATACGAAAATTGAAAACGGTTGTCACCGTCCGAACCTATTTTAAACGTCTGTTTGGACTCTCCTATCGCAGTGAGAGTAATCCAAAGCTGTTCGGACTCTTGTTAAACTTTCAAAATGAATACGTTGACGTTTTCATAAAGTCCGGACGCTTGACGTAAATGTCTGGACAGTAGTAGTATTGTTCGGACGTTGTTTATATGGGTTCGGACGGTGTGGTTACGGTTCGGATGTATTTCTAACTGTGCGAACGTGTTTTTTGTGTAGATTTTGAAACAATGAGCAAGCGTGCACGTACCAATGACCAGGCTGATGAAGAGCGACCTTCCGCTCGAGCTTTAACAGTGGAGCAGCATACTGTCATCATTATGTCCCGATCGATTGTTGTCGAGTGGGACATCAAGTTCACAGATTTTACGGATCTCACATTTGAGGGTATGACACTTCCGAAGATGGTGGAGGGGTCAGGTTGGCTTCCATTGATCCATAGGACCGGCTACGCATCGAAGAATCTAGTGCGGGAGTTTTATTATGCTATACTAAGGGCGACGGACCTCTAGGAGCCAAGTATGGAGGTCACTGTCCGGACTCCCCTATCGCAGTGAAAGTAAATGGGGTAGGCATTGGAACAGATTAGTAAACCATCCGGACTATATTGTAACTGTCGCATGGCGTGCACGTGTTTACGTTATACGAAAATTGAAAATGGTTGTCACCGTCCGAACCTATTTTAAACGTCTGGATGATATTTTCTGAATATTTAGCCAAACGTGAGCTTCCACGTTGCACCCATTCAAGGGAAATCCATTCGCACGACGAGATTTTACTTCCGAACGTATTTATTATACCAAATCTTTTTTAACCGTTTAAATTTTGCATTTAATACGAAGTACGTTGATTGGGCCACGTGTGCAGAAAAGAGTTCGGACGCCCTTCTTTGGGGCTGCTCTTTTGCCACAGCTAGCTAATGAGAAGGATGTCAATGGTACTTCCATTAAGTGGCCAGTGTGCAGGTTTGCACTCTACAAGTGGATGGGTGGAAGATGAGTGGCGTAGACAAGGGCAAATTAAGGCAAAAATTTTCATTTCAGACAAAAATGCTATTTCAAGTCCGTTTAATTCAAATACAATTTTAACCCTCTTCCCACCCAAAACTTTTGCACAAAATCCTCTTTGCAAGACCACAAATAATATCTTTTTTAAGTCCTCAAATACCATTTATTTCTCAAAATAAATTAGACAAATTTAATACTTTAAAAATCATACATTTAATTAAAATGACAACTAATAAGAAATGAATTATACATTTAATTAAAATGACAACTAATAAGAAATGAATTAAAGTATCTTTTAAAATAACAACATAGGCTAATGGAATTTAAAGTTCAAGATGCAATTTATTTTCTCTGGATCGAATTTTAGAAATTGATTATATAAAGCAGGTGTTTCTTCTCTAGAACATAATCTAAGGTGATGTTTGGGAATAACAAATTCCCAAATTTTGAAGAAAAATTGATAGTGGTGTGAATATGAAGGTAGATTGAAGTTTTACTGGAATTTGTAATAAGTTGGTGAAATTTTTTAAAGATATTTGGTTGTAGGATTATTTTTATTGAAATTCATAAAAAAAGATGTAAAGAAGGATGGTTTAATGGAATTTTGTAATAAAAAAGCATTTAAGTTTAGCGAAAAAGTATGGAGAATATTTATTTGATTGATTTTTTTTAAAAAAAAAAACTGTATTTGTGTTTGTGCAAAAATGTGTTGGAATTCGTATTAAATTTGTTTAGATTTTGAATGTTTAGTAGTGAATTTTTTTTATTTTCAAAATATTTCTCCAAAAAGGTGAATATTTGAAATCAGGATTGAACAAATTTGGGCCAAAAACAGAACTTGATGATCCAAACCGACTGAAACCCAGTAGTGCAGTCAGTTGTAAGCTGGGCCAAACATCATCATTATTCTCGTCTATGACTTCGGCCCCCAAGACTTGAATTACGACTCCGCAACTAGGAAGATAGACAATGGTTAATTCCAATTTCGTTTCAATACTTACTGGAATACAATTTTTTTGTTCCGGTTTATTTTACCATAATTTTTGAAATTGAAACCGGCAATTCTGATTCAGCATTTGAACTTTTTTGGACTTTTTTTTGCCCTAATGAGCACAGAATATATTTTGCCAAAATTTTAGAAGATTTTTCTGTTATTTATAATAAATTAACAATAAATGTAAATATGCATGCAACATCAAGATTTTAAAATAAACATTAAAAAGAACTTCATATGTTATACCTTATTTTGAGTCCCATTAAAAAAAACGTAACTGGAACTAAAACTGAAATTTCCTACAATTTCGCCTAACAAGATTTTAAAAATTTGTAAAAAATGACTACCAATTCATATTGTGATATATACCATAATCGAATTCGGATGTAGAACCGAAAATTCTAGTTGTTGCCGGAACTTTTGGCCGCCCCTAAATCAGGCTAGCTAGACTCTACTATATATTCACCGCTGAGGATGCATCATCCAACGTGTAGTGGCATGCTTTTGATGTCCTTTGCAGAATGAGTACTCCACTTCCCTATCTGTCACGAGGACTAAAGATTCCAGTCACTCTTCCTCAAAAAGAACAAAACGACATGCCTTTTTTAGTGCTTCAAAGAATTCTAATCGTGGGGTACTGTTCCTTTCGAGGAAAATTGAAGGAATTCTATCTTCCCAGGCATAATGAATCTTATCGAGTAAAGGCGGTGGTGCCTGACACAACGGCCACCATCGCAAAGGGATTGATTGATGTATGTGGTCCGCAAGCCAAAGAAATACTAAAAAAGTTAAGACTTAACATTTTCGGTTACACCATTAGGGCAGATTCCTCCTCATCCAAGGATATGTTTGGGTGTTAGAATCTGTCACGCTCTCATCGGGACTCGTCAAAAGCTCAATTTAGTGCTCCAAAGAATTCGACTCGTGGGGTACTGTTCCTTTCCAGGAAAATTGAAGAAATATAAGGCATGTTTGAGCTCCAATTAATTGGGCTCAAAATTTTAAGTTTACTACTAAAAAATTCATCACATAATTTTTTATTATTATAATATTAATTAAAAATCTTCTCTTTCTTCACTCTTTCACCAACTCCCATAATATTTATTTACTTTATAATATTTCTCAAACTCCAATATCCAAAATTTTCACCCTCGAACATATTTTCCCAGGCATAAGTAAATATTGTATCCCTGCATCATGAAGAGTAACCAAACGATTCCTCTCCATCTTCCTCAAAACGAAAAGGATCGGCCCCCACTAATATTTGATTCTTATTCAAACCAGACTTTTATTTCCACTAACTTTTATGCAATATTTATGAGCCCCAGATCAAAAGGAACAAAACCACATGCCTTTACGAGTGCTTCAAAGAATTTGAATCATTATGTACTGTTCCTTACAGGAAATTTGAAGGAATCTGTTATCCACAGCATAAGTAAATCTCGAAACCCTGCGTCCTTTTCTCTTTAGCGAGTAAATTAAAGGCGGTGCCTGACCATTCCAATATACTTAACAGTTTCTGTTTCACCACTAGCCTAAATTCTTCCCATGCATCGGAGGCAAATTGACAAGGATTTTTTCGGGTTTTGGACCTGAAAAATTACATATAAAAAGATATATATCTTGTTTGATCAGTGGCTTATACCACTCTACCTCGCTCTCTGAGTTATTCTTGTCCGATGTAATTTTTCAGGAAAAAGGTGATGAATATTATTCCAGCCTTCAAGATATGGATTTGTTTGATCTATTGAGGCATCCGGATTGTTTTTAGACCGCCCAACATTTCTTTGTTTGGCATTTCAGAAATACGTCATGACGATTCCAACCTTCCAAATTACGGAATTGCTTTTATATATATCGTATCCATACTTTTTCCAAAATATCAAACATTTCTTGGTTTGACATTTCATAAACATTATCTCTATTCTTGATTTGAAAATTTTCTGAAATACTTTTCATTAAAGTTTATAATAATCAAATCCAAGAGTACATTAAAAAAAATAAGGAAATAACATCAGAATATGGGAAGGATCGAGATGTTAGAGAATAATTATAAGGTCATGAAAAAGGTGACACCGGATTCCATGTGAAATATTTGGACCACTGATTAGAATAAAACACCTTTATGTGATTTGATATTTTGAATGTAAAGTTCTTCTATCTTTGTATTTGAATGTTATGTATTATATACTATCCAACCTTTAATACAAATTGGTATATATATCGTATCGATATACAACTTCGTGATTTAGTCACATTTGGATCAAATATTTGCGTGTCTTTGGATGTGGTTTTTTGAGTCATTTATACGTACTTAGATTGAAAAAGCATAAATATGTAGGGATCATATACAGAGTCCCACGTTGGAGATACAGTAGACGTTCCACTTGGAGTATCAAGAAATTAACAGAGCCAACAAGAGTTGAAGAATCTCGTCACCATGATGTTGATAATAACACCCAAGTAGAAGGCAGCCTATATAATCCTCATGTTGTAGTACTCCCAAAATCACACTACATCTAGAAGCCTCTAAACCAAATTTGCATTCGCCTCTTGCCACCCTGTGACATACGTTTCCCCGGCCAGGTCCCTTCTTGACAACATGCGTCTTGCACCTAAGGCACTTCCCCCGACTCAAGACGTGTTACTAGACATATTCAAAAAACACGACGTTAATGGCGATGGTCGTCTTTGCAAGGCTGAGCTAAGGGAAGCCTTCAAATCCCTTGGCTCTCGTGCCCCAAACTGGAGAGTCGGCCGAGGCCTCCACCACGCTGATGCCAACAGAGATGGAGTGATCGACGAAGCGGAGATGCAGGCCCTTTCGAATTACGCTTCCGAACATGGATATACGGTTACCGAATAGGATCGCCGTATGTACTTGCGATCTATAGTGCATTTGTATTGCATGCAGTACTTAAGTCTCAGCTTGTACTACAATATCGAACAAAAAGACGGCCTGCTCCTGCTGCCTCTAATAGTATGCAGTGCTTGTGTTATGTCGTAGTTATTGTATAATATATGATCATGCAGTCCTTCTATGTGTTTCTTTTGTTGCCTATGAGAAGGCTGTATTCTATCTTCTTGTTTAGTTCCCCCGGAATATTCCAAACTCCTTGTTGCTTTCACGTAAGAATCCCGCGGTTATCTCTTAATTACTTGGGGAACATCATTGTATTGGACCCGTCTCTATCTAGGTTTTCCATGTCTAAAATGCTTTATCTAGGGTCTTATCAACTCCTATATAAAAAACAAAGTTGCGATTTTTTTTTTTTATTTAGTTGGCCATTAGATCTTCAGACATTTTCTTTTAAAAAATACCCTAAAACAGGAAACAAAAAAAGTGACTTCGATAACTTAGGTGGCCACATCCAATATCCAATTTAATTTCTATATATCGAAAAAAAAACACCAATTTTGTTATTCACCTAGAGGCCTAAAGTACTAGAGAAGGAAAGCGCTTCCTAAGAAAATAGTTTGCCATAACCTGGTCCGGTGAAGACACATCCAATATCCTCTCTTGATAGCTTGGTACCCAAGTGCCTCGGTCGCAAGTCAAAACTATGACTTCATGAACACAAGGGCCCTCACCACTAGGGCCAGCACCATTGGTGGGTTTTTTGCAGACTTTGATATTAATTAATTGGATAGGTGATATTTTATTGCTCCAGAGGCTAGGGTCGAAGAATTACCTACTTACTATTTGCCCACATACGATAAATTACAAAATGATAAATTAATATAGGCCTCTTTTCTTAGACATGACAATATGGTATTTTTTTTATAGGCAATGAACCTCAGTGCCATTTCAAGATCTTGGTAAATATGCATTTGGACTACTTTTATTTGATTCTTATTCCATGAGGAACAGCATTAAATTTGTAATTACCATGTTTATTTTACGGCCTGTAAAATGCACTATATATACGGAAATCCTTCTCTCTCTCTCTTGTTTCTACCCTTCAGAAAGTGATGTTTTGGTTCTTCTCTATTCTTTTTTCATGTTTTTCTCATCTTTCTTCTGTGTCTCGTTAAATTGATCTACACTCAACATTCACACAATTTGAACAACCTGTACTGATCATGTTTTTTTTTTGTGGAAAATGCTAATATTAATAGGCTAAAACAGCCGGTACTGATCATATTAGCAAAAGAAGCTACGTTCGTACAAGCAAATTTCAAGAGGAGAAATGGCATGCATTGCGTTTGAAGAGAATTTCTACAGTTGAAGCGTATGCCTAACTACTGGGATTTTTCAATAGGTAACTAACTATATTTGCAGTGCTAGCAAATGATATAAGCAGACTACGAAATCAGAAAGTTTCAATAATTCTCATATACAAGACCCTATCCCCCTCCCCCCCAAACTTTTTCCCCAAAAAAGAAATTTTCCTCGAAAGAAGGAAAATTGAAATTCACGTCTGATAGATCCAATTCTTCTGTTAATGCAAATCTTCTTGCCAAATAAATCAGCTTGCCACGTAAAACTATGAACAAAGTGGAATATTTAATTGCTGTCACCTTCGGTCACATATAACCTGTATGATTTACCAGACATAATAATCAGCAAAAATGTAACATCCCAAATGCTGAAACCTTAACCCATGTGACTTTAGACATGAAACGATGCAGTGCAATGTGATAGAAGTTCTCTGATTTCACTGTCTCAGGTTTGTGACAATTTCTCACGCAGAACCCCAAGCATCAATATAACCCCCAGCTGGAATAGTATTCTTCTTTCACTTGCCCATAAATTTTGGAGCCCCCTTCTAGAAACAGATCGTTATGTTGTTGTTCAAGTCTTTGGGAACTTTAAAAAAATCTTCCAGAATAACTTCTATGAAAGCAGCTCCATGGTTAAAATCTCCAATGAATAATAGATCTTAGAATTAAACCCAAAATTTCATCCAGAATTTTTAAGTGTTATGCGAAAGCTCAAATCAGAGATTACCATGATAATTCCATTAAGGCACTAGGAACACCAATCCATCTCCAAATCCAGAGGGTTCAGCAATAACTCTGGCTAACAAGTTCAGACAGAGAAAGCAGGAGGTGGCAGCTTCCAGTAATTCCAGGAATTAAAATCCTCCTGTAACAACGCAGGTTAAATACCAAAATATAAAGTATTCCACCAAAACTGAAATCTGAAAATTTAAAGACAATATTTCCATGTATGATGGTGCGGATATAAATTACTTTCACCTAGCATCCAATTTAGCTGGACGGGCGTAGAAGAGAATGAGGCACGTAAGGTTACTTGAGGTGAGATTCGACTCAGTATAAAAGTGGCTCATTAGAAGGAGAGCAAAGTTGGGGATATGAGAGAGAGAGAAGCTCAGCTCCTGAACAGAGTCGACTCTAAAACATATGTACTCAAATGCAAATTTCCAGCTGTAGGGGCAAAGGGTATAGCAGCCATAAATGCTAAGTTTAATGTTGGACTTCATGGCTGTTTCTTTTGCGATACAGGTCCTGAATAATCACAAATGCAGAATATTCAAGGTTGAAAATCAAACCTGCTCAGATGACGTCATGGGTGGAAACATGCCATTCACAAGAGCGTGAAGTGAACTATATGATCTTGTGTCAACACGGCGATTTACAGCAACCCCACCCTGGAAACTTAATATATTAGGAAGCTTGACGTAACAAAGAACCATTGGATATTTATTTTGGAACCATGATGACCGTCAATTACCTTGGGATTAATAATGAAGATTTTTCCTTTAGGGATTCCAACCTTTAGGTAGCTAAATTCATCAGTATCTCTGTTTCCAAAACCCGCATAGAATGGATTGCAATCAGAAGGAAACAACGCCCTGATAGCCTGGAAAGTTGGACAGTAATATGTATTAAAAGCCTCCTCTTTCCAGAGCAATAGTACTGGATAATTCATTGTGAATCCAAGAGGCAATCCCTCCCTCCCTCTATTTGAAGGGTGCACATAAGTTTCAAACTCTTAGCATATAGGAAAAGAAAAGAACAAAGGGATAAATACACTTTTTACTCCTAAACATTGGAAGATCTAGTAGATTGTACTTTTATACCCCCAACTCGTCTGTTTATGGGGATTTTGTAGAAGAAGGTTCTCGTTGGGGGTATAAATGTAAAATTGATGGCCAAAAAATCACATACCAGTTGCATGCATCATTTTTCATCTGAGTTGACAGGAAATGACAGAAGAGTGCAATGTGTAAAATATCAAAAGTTGAAAGGTGAAATGTCTCAAAATTAAAAGTTTGGGGTGCAATGTTCCAAGACTCTAAAAGTTCAAAGGTGAAAAGTGTATTTATCCTAAAAATAAAATAGAATCAACAATCATTCTATCAACATGTTTTCGGAACCTGTCAGTCAAAAGGTTGCCAATGGATGGATCAACAAAAGGAACAAACAACATTTGAATACAATATTATCCATTTGTGCTTCAACTAACAACAAAATAGAACCTTCTCCAATAGCTAACATGTTCAAACAGAGAAAGCTGGAGGTGGCAGCTTCCAGTAATTCAAGGAATTAAATCCTCCAGTAACCATGCAGGTTAAATACCAAAATATAAAGTATTCCACCAAAACTGAAATCTGAAAATTTAAATACAATATTTCCATGTAAAGATGGTAAGGATATAAATTACTTTCAACTAGCATCCAATTTACCTGGGACGGGCCTAGAAGAGAATGAAGTGAACTATATGATCATGTGTCAACACGGCGATTTACAGCAACCTCACCCTGGAAACTTAATATATTAGGAAGCTTGACATAACAATATAAGATCCATTGGATACCTATTTTGGAAACCTGATGGCTGTAACGGCATTTTGGCATTTAAACGTGAGTCACCTATAGGGGCATTTTTGTCATCTTCATCATTTCTAGAAGAAATTAGAAAGAAGAGGAAATATGTTAGTCATTCATGCTTGAAAGGGATATAACAGATTTTGTGTTCGCAAAGAGTGGTTTGGACACATTGCCGCCGCCCAAGGTACGTGTATTTTTAAGAATGAGACTCTCCGAGAACCATATAGCTTCTACATCTCCTTCTTGCTAAGTGTTTTTTGATTTTCGTGAAGGCCTCCATTGTTGCAGATGAAGAGCTTTACGAGATCGTCAATTTGATCACCTATTCCCCCATAATCTACCTAAGAGGTTGAAGATTCAGAGGTTCTGAATGAATATGGCTGAAGGTTTCAGCCATGGTCTTTGAGAGCACAAGGTTTGTGCGTTGAGATCTAGAGTCGTTCAATATCAGAGTTTCCATGTGAACATAGAGGTTCTACGTCCAGTCGTTCGATATCGATTGGAAACTAATGGATTTGAATGGGCTACAAGCCCGGAGAGTTTTTTCTCTTTAGGGATAGGGACGTTCCTTAGGTATTTTTGTTATTGTTCTTGATAAGTTTTTACTATTTTCTTACTAACCAAGATTGTTCTTTGTGTTGTGAGTTTGAATTCTTAAGATTTGACGACCTCTATACAAAGAACGTTCAAGGATTTGTGGTTGATAAGTTGCTGATTAGATCTAGGTATTTGGTGAGTTGTTAAATTTATTGCGTATGAATTGATTTTGTGAATCTGTAAAATTTGTATTTTGCAAGTTAAGTTTCGTTGGAGTTGCTTGTAGTGAGTTTAGAATTGATCTGTTTTACTGATTGCTTTTATTGTTCTGTACAAATTTGTACTTATATGTTCTATGGTCTTTTTTGAATCTTTGCAAATTGAAAATAGTGTAGTTGGGTTGATTTTACATAGGATTGTTTAAAAATATATTTGATAATTTTTAAATATTCTACCCCACCCTCTATGTATTTTGTAGATAGTTTGAGTCTAATTATGTTGTTCAATGGCCGTCAATTACCTTGGGGGCAATGGGCTGAGTCGCATATTATGGCACATCAATTGTCTCTCCTTTAAACAAACGTGGACCGATCAGGGGCCTAATAAGCCAGGTGAGTGCGGGCTAGCTTGATGGCTTAATGTGTCATATTATGGAACCGAAACCGAAAATTTCGACAATTTCGCCTAGCTTGACATTCAGTTCAGATTCTAGTATATACTAAAATCGAAACCGGACGTGGAACCAAAAATTCTGATTAATCTTGCCCGAAGTTTTGGCCACCCCTATATCAGGCTAACGAGACTACTATTCACCGCTGAGGATGCATCATCCAACGTGTAGTGGCATGCTTTTGATGTGATGTCCTTTGCAGAATAAGGACTCCACTTGCCGATCTTTCATGAGGACTCACGATTATAAGTCACTCTTCCTCAAAAAGAAGAAAACGACATGCCTTTTTTAGTGCTTCAAAGAATTATAATCTTGGGCTACTACTATTCCTTTCCAGGAAAATTGAAGGAATTCTATCTTCAAAGGCATAAGTAATTCTCGATCGGAACCCTGCATCATGAATCTTATCGTGTAAAGGCGGTGCCTGACCCAACCACCATCGCAAAGGGATTGATTGATGTATGTGGTCCGCACTCCAAAGAAATACTAAAAAAAGTTAGACTTAACAT
Source organism: Myrica gale (assembly GCA_963930655.1). Taxonomy (NCBI): domain Eukaryota; kingdom Viridiplantae; phylum Streptophyta; class Magnoliopsida; order Fagales; family Myricaceae; genus Myrica; species Myrica gale. The sequence goes on from OZ005615.1 coordinate 19,970,394, forward strand.
TTTCGTTTACACCATTGGGGCAGATTCCTCCTCATCCAAGGATATGTTTGGGTGTTAGAATCTGTTAGAGTCCCACATTGATTAAGGACTATTTAATTTTGTGCTTCATATACATGTTGGGCCACCTCTTCCCATTGCCAATTGGTTATGAGATGAAACTTGACATGGTATCAGAGCCAGGTTTCTCTGGGCTTGGGCCACTTGTTTGTATTCCACATTTGTTGTCCACGTGCATGGACCAAGTTCATTCAGCCTGCACGTGAGGAGGAGTGTTAGAGTCCCACATTGATTAGGGACCATTTAATCTTGTGCTTCATAGACATGTTGGGCCACCTCTTCCCATTGCCAATTGGGTATTCTCCTAATAGATGTCTCACTTATCAATTATATATTTTTTTCTTTCTAACATGGTATCAGAGCAAGGTTTTCGGCTTTAGTCCGGTTACCTCCTGGCGACCATCCGGCTTAGTATCGGCTTTCTCCCGGCTTAGTACCGGTAACTTTTCCGGCTCAGTACCGGCTTTCTCCCGGCTCAGTACCGGCTTAGTACTTGCTTTCTCCCGGCTTAGTAATGGAAAATTTCCCGGCTCAATACCGGCTTTCTCTCGGCTCAGTACCGACGACCTCCCGGCACAGTACCGGCAACCTCCCGACTCAGTATCGGAGCAACTTTCCGGCTCAGTAACGGCAATCTTTGTAATTATTTTTTTCTTGTAATTATTTTTTTTGTAACTCCAAACTCAACGTTTGTCGGTTTGTCCACCTTGAGTTTGCGGGGAGTGTTGAAAGTTGAAATCCCACATTGCTTGGCAATGTGGGCAAGTTTGTTCTTTTGGGTTATAAATAACATCCTTATGTAAGATTTTTAATATAAGTGAGTTAACACAATTAATCCAATTGGGTATTCTCCTAATGGATGTCTCACTTATCAGTGTAAAAATATTTTATTTCTAACAGAATCTGTCAACTTAATTAAATCCGGACGCTCTCATCGGGACTCGTCAAAAGCTCAATTTAGTGCTCCAAAGAATTCGAATCGTGGGGCACTGTTCCTTTCCAGGAAAATTGAAGAAATATATTTTCCGTGGCATAAGTAAATATCGTATCCCTGCATTATGAAGAGTAACCAAACGATTCCTTTCCATCTTCCTCAAAACGAGATCGTCCCCCACTAATCTTGGATTCTTATTCAAACAAGACTTTTATTTCCACTAACTTTTATGCAATATTTATGAGCCCCAGATCAAAAGGAACAAAACCACATGCCTTTACGAGTGCTTCAAAGAATTTGAATCATTATGTACTGTCCTTACATGAAATTTGAAGGAATTTGTTATCCACAGCATAAGTAAATCTCGAAACCCTGCGTCCTTTTCTCTTTAGCGAGGAAATTAAAGGCGGTGCCTGACCATTCCATTTCCATGGGATAGATTGATGCATATATGTGGTCCGCAAGCCAAAAGAAATACCTAAAAGTTGCATATATACTTAACAGTTTCTGTTTCACCACTAGCCTAAATTCTTCCCCATGCATCGGAAGCTAATTGACAAGAATTTTTCGAGTTTTGGACCTGAAAAATTACATATAAAAAGATATATATCTTGTTTGCTCAGTGGCTTATACCACTCTACCTCGCTCTCTGAGTTATTCTTGTCCAATGTAATTTTCCAGGAAAAAGGTGATGAATATTATTCCAACCTTCAAGATATGGATTTGTTTGATCTATTGAGGCATCCGGATTGTTTTTAGACCGCCCAACATTTCTTTGTTTGGCATTTCAGAAATACGTCATGACGATTCCAACCTTCCAAATTACGGAATTGTTTATATATATATCGTATCCATACTTTTTCCAAAATATCAAACATTTCTTGGTTTGACATTTCATAAGCATAATTTTCATTAAAGTTTATAATAATCAAATCCAAGAGTACATTAAAAAAATAAGGAAATAACATCAGAATATGGGAAGGATCGAGATGTTAGAGAATAATTATAAGGTCATGAAAAAGGTGACACCGGATTCCATGTGAAATATTTGGACCACTGATTAGAATAAAACACCTTTATGTGAATTGATATTTTGAATGTAAAGTTTTTCTGTCTTTGGATTTGAATGCTATGTATTATATATATACTATCCAACCTTTAAAACAAAGTTGTATATATATCGTATCCATGTACAGCTTCGTGATTTAGTCACATTTGGATCAAATATTTACGTGTCTTTGGATGTGGTATTTTGAGTCATTTATGCGTACGTATATTGAAAAGCATAAATACGTAGGGACCATATACAGAGTCTCACGTTGGAGATACAGTAGATGTTCCACTTGGAGTATCAAGAAATCAAAAGAGCCAACAAGAGTTGAAGAATCTCGCCACCCTGATGTTGATAATAACACCCAAGTAGAAGGCAGCCTATATAATCCTCATGTTGTAGTACTCCCAAAATCACACTACATCTAAAAGCCTCTAAACCAAAATTGCATTCGTCTCTTGCCACCCTGTGACGTACGTTTCCCCGGCCAGGTCCCTTCTTGACAACATGCGTCTTGCACCTAAGGCACTTCCCCCGACTCAAGACGTGTTACTAGACATATTCAAAAAACACGACCTTAATGGCGATGGTCGTCTTTGCAAGGCTGAGCTAAGGGAAGCCTTCAAATCCCTTGGCTCTCGTGCGCCAAACTGGAGAGCCAGCCGTGGCCTCCACCACGCTGATGCCAACAGAGATGGATTGATCGACGAAGCGGAGATGGAGGCCCTTTCGAAGTACGCTTCCGAACATGGATATACGGTTACCGAATAGGATCTGCGTACGTACTTGCGATCTATAGTGTATTTGTATTGCATGTAGTACTTAAGTCTCAGCTTGTTCTATAATATCGAACAAAAAGACGGCCTGCTTCTGCTGCCTCTAATAGGATGCAGTGCTTGTGTTATGTCGTAGTACTTGTATAACATATGATCATGCAGTCCTTCTATGTGTTTCTTTTGTTGCCTATGAGAAGGCTGTATTCTATCTTCTTGTTTTGTTCCCCCGGAATATTCCAAACTCTTTGTTGCTTTCACGTAAGATTCACGCTGTTTTCTCTTAATTACTTGGGGAACATCATTGTATTGGACCCGTCTCTAGCTAGGGGTTCCATGTCTAAAATGCTTTATCTAGGGTCTTATCAACTCCTATATAAAACAACATCGATGGCCATACGCTTTGGTTGCTACTGAAACTTAAGATTACCAAATTTCAAATCAGAGGTATGAATTTTCTATTTAAATCAGGTGCACGTTCTAATTCAATCAAATTCGATTGTAGATGCAACAACAACCATCAGTGCCCGGTGGCAAAGTCAGTAATTTTTTTCTCAAGGAGCTAATTTAAGAGAGTACAAAAATTATCAGAAATTGCCAAACAATATATAAAAACAAACATGTTCACGTGAATATGGCACAATTTAATTTCTATATATCGAAAAAAAAAAAACAACAATTTTGTTATTCACCTAGGGGCCTAGAGTACTAGAGAAGGAAAGAGCTTCCTAAGAAAAGAGTTTGCCATAACGTGGTCCGGTGAAGACACATCCAATATCCTCTGTTGATAGCTTGGTACCCAAGTGCCTCAGTCGCAGGTCAAAACTATGACTTCATGAACACAAGGGCCCTAACCACTAGGGCCAGCACCATTGGTGGTTTTTTTGCAGACTTTGATATTAATTAATTGGATAGGTGATATTTTATTGCTCCAGAGGCTAGGGTCGAGAATGACCTACTTACTATTTGCCTAGATACGATAAATTACAAAATGATAAATTATAGACCTCTTTTCTTAGACATGACATGGTATTTTTTTTATAGGCAATGAACCTCAGTGCCATTTCTAGATCTTGGTAAATATGCATTTGGACTAGTACTTCGATTTGATTCTTATCCCATGAGGAAAAGCATTAAATTTGTACTTACCTATGTTTATTTTACGGCCAGTACGTAAAATGTACTATATATACGGAAATCCTTCAATGAGTCTTTAGATGTGAAGTGGAACGCCAGGAGTTCCAAAGATGGCTGTATAAGCAAACAAAAATTCGAGGAAGCTGGTGGTTTGCAAACTGGAAGGCCCGCTACCGGGTTCGTTGTGCATGCAGAGTTGCCAACGGCGATGGTTAAGTTTATCAATAACCCTTGTGGAGTTCCCACAAACAACAGGGTGTGGGAATTGTACCCTATTAGACTCTTCCATTTTATGAGAGTTCACGAGCTCTACAAAGCAAACTACGTCGTATTGTGACTTGTAATGAAATGTGCTAACTAGCTTGGAGAACATTAGGAGACTGACATTAGGCGCTCTCTCTCTCTCTTTAGCCAAACAAATCATTCTCCAAGTGCAAGGGTCCTGAATGAAAGGATATTGGCCAAGTAATATGAGACAACAAGAAATATGTCGAATAAGAGAACTAACAGAAATCAAGTTATAAGAGAAAGAGGGAACTACAAGCACATTTGTTAGCAAAATGGAAGGAGAAACTTGTGATGTGCAAATGTGTGTAACAGTACCAAAGTGATTTTTTGGCATATTGCCAGAAGAATTAACAATATAAATAATAGTAGTTAACACAGACACAGAGCTGACCATATGGTTAGTAGCTCCTGTGTCAACAATCCAACGTGCAGTAGAAGTGTCGATATCTGGAAGAGATATCGCAGGAAGATTACCTACCATATTCACCATGGCATGAGCAAACATCTCATTAGAAAATGTGACAAATTCTGGTGAAGGAACACTACAAAAAAAAAATATGACCTTTAGCAGTGGTCGGAAACCGCTGCTAAAGGTCACAAAACTACTGTTATATCTTTTAGCAGCGGTTTTCGCAACCACTGGTGAAGACCTCCACGACCGCCGCTATAAACCCAAACGCAATTTTGTCTTTTCCGCAGCGTTTCGGAAAAACGCTGGTACAGACTTTTAGCGGCGGTCGCGTTTTTTTTTTTGCTTTTTTTGCTAGCATTTTAAAACACTACTAATTTTTTTTCTATATTTTCCTATACATGCTTTTTTAATCGGTAATACAAAGTTATTTTAATAATTATAATTTATTGGATGTAAAAACTTAAAGACCAAAGATAATAAAACAAAATATATTTCATCATTGATTTATACCGTTTTACAACAAATACAAGAATATCTACAAGTAATCTAAAAAGTAACAAGTTTCTAATATAAAATAACAATAAGCAAAGACCAACTAAAATATTTAAATACAACACAATAAGCAAGGACGAATTAAAATCTTTCTCATTTTACACATCAACCTCCTCCATCTTCGTCATTTAAACCACGAGACACCTGAAATTATTGGAGAAAGTAAGAGATAGAATTAGCAACAGATGGCGACAAGTTTCCCTCTACCAGACTAAGAGAACCTGCGGTCCCGCCAAGGCGCCAAAACTAAAAAAACAGAGGGAAACTAAAATTTTGCTCTGCTTTTTTTTACATTTTGCTCTGCTTTTTTTACTTTCAATAATCTCATGTAGTTGGATATAAAATTTATTTTGTAATTACATCTTAATTACTATGGAATACAATCTCTATAGGTACAAGATACAGCTATGACCGCCGCTATAGGTATACAATCTCTAGCGGCGGTCCACGAATGCAAATACGAAAACGCTACTAAAGGGGGTCTATAGCGACGGTTGCTGACCGCTGCTAAAGGTACCCTAAAGGTGGTACCTTTAGCGCCGTTTTGAAAAAAACGCTGCGAAAAGTGAGTCTATAGCGGCGATCGCTGACCAATGAAGCCATAATGATTGCAGGTAGGATGTTCCTTCTTCTGAGGATATTGTTTGCAATGTTCTGAGAATTTGCAAGAACTCCACGAGTAAAGAAGGCAGTATTCTCAAGGGACTGTGAATGTAGAACAATGTCTCTTTTTCGTTCTTCTACAACCAGAGAGAACACTTTGTTAATTAATGGAAGTGGTTTCATTAGTAGGATTTGTCCTCACACATGTGCATAAGAATCGTTCAGCCCATAAGGAACTGCATAAGATTCTCTAGATTGTGTTCATTAGTAAAATGTTTCATGGCTCCATATGTACAAACAATCAAACATGATGAACCTTATAGTTAGACAGTCTTCCCATAGACTTTTCAGTTGAGTATAGTTTGCAGTAACAATAGTCTATCGTTGAGACAAGGATGCAATAGACTTTTGAGAAAATCGATCAACGACGTCTTTACAAATACCTATTGCGATGTTAATATATAAGACACTATCCGCCAGATCTTTGGAAATGGAATTCATAAGCCATGATGACACCATGTCATTGCAGCAATTACAAGTTGCATATTTGGTAGAAGTCGACTCTAGCTTTGGAAGTGCTCCATTAACAAAATCATATTCGTTCTTAGCACTTAGCGCCATTTCCATTGACTTTCTCCAACTTGGATAATTTTCTACATTAAGAACCTAAGAAACCAGAACTGTATTTTCAATTATCACCATTATTGAGAAAGAATGGATTTGCTTGATCATCAGAGTTACTTGAAACGGTTGGTGGTCTTTTGGTGGCCATCAGAAATGCTCTGATACCATGTCAAAATGTGAATGTGGAAAAACAGAGTAAGGAAGAACAAGAAAGCATTTACAGAAGAAATGAGAAAATTGATCTCGTATATTTCAATTATCTCAATATTACAGAGTACATTGAATATATATAGAACAAAACTTCACGAGCTAACAAGCTTATCAAACTAATAACAATCCAACTGACTTCCAGCTCAGTATCTCTGCTTCGAGTATCTTCAGAGTAACTTCTTTCCAGCTCAGCATTTGTGCTTCAACTAATAACAAAATAGAACCTTCTCCAATAGCTAACAAGTTCAAGCAGAGAAAGCAGGAGGTGGCAGCTTCCAGTAATTCCAGGAATTAAAATCCTCCTGTAACCAGGCAGGTTAAATACCAAAATATAAAGTATTCCACCAAAACGGAAATCTGAAAATTTAAAGACAATATTTCCATGTAAAGATGGTAAGGATATAAATTAGTTTCAACTAGCATCCAATTTACCTGGGACGGGCCTAGAAGAGAATGAGGCACATAAAGTTACTTAAGATGACATTCGACTGAGTATAAAAGCAGCTAATTGGGAGAGAAAAGTTAGGGATAAGAGAGAGAGGCTCCTGAACAGAGTTGCCTTTAAACCCAATGTACTCAAGTGCATGCTTCCAGTTGTAGGGGCGAAAAAGGGTAAAGCAGCAAGAAATGTTGAGTTTAATGTTGGATTTCAAGGCTGTTTCTTTTGCAAAACAGGTCCTTAATAAATCACAAGTGCAGGATATTAAAGGTTGCAAATCAAACCTTCTCAGATGACGTCGTGGTTGGAAACATGTCATTCACAAGAGAATGAAGTGAACTATATGATCATGTGTCAACACGGCGATTTACAGCAACCTCACCCTGGAAACTTAATATATTAGGAAGCTTGACATAACAATATAAGATCCATTGGATACCTGTTTTGGAAACCTGATGGCTGTAACGGCATTTTGGCATTTAAACGTGAGTCACCTATAGGGGCATTTTTGTCATCTTCATCATTTCTAGAAGAAATTAGAGAGAAGAGGAAATGTTAGCCATTCATGCTTGAAAGGGGTATAACAGATTGGGTGTTCGCATAGAGTGCTTTAGAGACATTGTCGCCGCCCAAGATACGTGTATTTTTAAGAATGAGATTCTCCAAGAACCCTTATAGCTTCTACATCTCCTTCTTGCTAAGTGTTTGTTGATTTTCGTGAAGACCTCCTTTGTTGAATATGAAGAGCTTTACGAGATCGTCGATTTGATCACCTATTCCCCCAAAATCTACCTAAGAGGTTGAAGATTCAGAGGTTCTGAATGAGTATGGCTGAAGGTTTCGGTCATGGCCTTTGATAGCACAAGGTTTGTGTGTTGACATCTAGAGTCATTCAACATCGGACTTTACATGTGGACTTAGAGGTTGTACGTCCTTGCATATTCAGAGTGTTTTTTATAGGCTAGGTGTAACAGTTCTCTGTGATTTTTGTAATTAAAGATAGAAATAGGATTTGAGATTGACGTTGTATTGAATGACCTCCATTGAAAGTTACTGTAAATGATGAAAGAACAAAGCCAAATTTGAAGTTTGGCTAACCACAATAGAATATAGAGAGAAACGATATAAATTCTACTGGGTTTTTCGATACCCTTTACAAGGATAATTGTCGCCCTATATACTATGCACGAAAGAAACTAATATCTCTAACAGCATTATTCTAACAGAAATATTCTAACAACATGTCACGTCATAAACTTCTTTCGTAAACTCCAAGCCCACTAACAACCTGCGTTCCACTCATTACAGCAGTCCACTGCCACACTTCTCTACTAAGTGAGCCCAAGAAGTCTGAGCCCATCGTATCATAAAGCCTATACGACACTACTATCTCTTCTAGCTCCACGTCTCCACTTTGTTACTTCTCCCGAAACTTCTAGCTAATGTTTTGTCCCTCATTGTGTCTTCTTCTCTCACGCCCATCACATCAACCCTTACCTTTCAATGACATCCATGTTACATTGCACGCCCCTTGAAAGCACCTTGTCCACAAGGTGCAGAAATTGAAGCTTTAAGGATTCCAGTCTCTCCAAGTGGCATCATCAGTCGTCTGGCTGCTCCAATGCACTAACACCTCTATAATTGAAAGATGATGGCTGCGAAAAACTCGACGGTTCAAGATCTGCTGAGGTTCAGGTCGAAGGATCCCTTGAGAGGTCACTGGAGGCATCGTGGGCAGAGGAACGCAACGGGTCCCTAACTTTTGCTTCAACTGGGATACATAAAAGATAGGATGTATGTGAGCATCTACTGGGAGATGGAGCTTATAAGCAACAGCTCCTACGCAAGCGGCGATCTGGTAAGGACCAAAGAAACGAGGAGAAAGTTTCAAATGGCGACGCTGATTCACCGAGATCTGGCGGTACAGCTGTAAACGGAGGTATACCCAGTCCCCCACTTCAAATTGACGTTCACTGCACTGGAGATCTGCCTAGTGCTTCATTCGGTTTTGAGTTTTGACTAGGTTTTCTTTCAGCAATTGCCACTTGGGTAGTCCCAGCCTAAAAAGGTAAAAGTCGCGAAGGTAGTTGCCCATAAACTACTTCATATGGTGTGAATTTGGTGGATGCATGAAAATTTGTATTGTACCACCACTCAGCTAATACTAGCCATTGTGACCAATCTCATGGCATGTACCTTACAAAACACCTTAAATAGTTTTTCAAACACTTATTTACAATCTCCTTCTGACCATCAGTCTGAGGGTGGTACGTTATGCTATAGGACAGTTTAGTTCCCTGGACTTTGAAAACCTCCTTCTAAAAGTTGGGTCCCTGTCTTCCTTTAGCACTATAGTGTGGTCATGAGACCTAGGTGGAGGTAGACCCATGGGCTCCTCAAACGTGTCAGAGCACTGGTTTAGCAGATCTGTCAGTTCTGGTAGCAACTCTGTTTAGTTCATTTCTTCTGGCTCCATGAGCTGTAATAGGAGACCTTTCTTCCCAGCCTTGCTGATTTTCGATATCTCCCCTTCCTCCATCAATTGAATAGGACTAAGTCCTTGCAACCGAATATTTTTGGTATTCAAACTGAACTCCATAGTTAACTCAGCAAAATTTCACAAAATTTGGCCCAAAGTTCCCAACTAGTACACTCCAAGCACCATATCACAGCCAGCTAAAGTTGAACATAGGCGTCAGTTGAAAACTGATGGCCCTGTATAAATACCTTCACCGCCATCACTCCTACCTTCACTGGTAAGCAACTCACCATTCGCCACCCTTACTCTGATGTCTTTCCCCTTGCTGGTTGATAATTGACCTCTTTTTGCTATAGAACGATCAAGGAAGTTATGTGCACTTCCTGAATCAATTAAGATGACCACTTGTTGTCCACCAATCCTTCTCATAAACCTCATAGTTTTTGGACTTAGAGATCACGTTAATGCATGTAAATAAATTTCAGGACCCGCCTATGTCTCTTCCAACCCACTTCTTCTTCCATTTCTGCCAACATTTGGAACCCTTCATGACTAAAATCTCCTGGTTCCCCTCCATTAGAAATAAATTTGGATTCTTACAAACATGTCTAAATGACCACTTCTCATCACAATTATAACAAAGTCTCTTCTCCCTTCTTTCCCTCATTTGGTTGGGTGTGAGTTTTTGGATTGGGTAAGTTTTTTTAGCTTGTGGTTGAGTAAAGGAATTGGTTGTGGAACTATTTGGATGGTGTGTTTGGTTGCTTGGGTAATGTAGTGTAATGTGATATGAAGGTGGTGTGGGTAGTAGCCCTTTGTTGGACTTTCGGCTAAGCAAGACAAGCTCTTCTTGAATTTTAGCTAAACCATAAGCAGTAATCATATTAGGGGGATTGAACATCCTCACTGGTAATCTGATTTCATTCTTAAGGTCGCTTAAAAAACAACTTAGGTTATATCCTTCTGTTAAACCCCTTAACCTATTGGATAAAGCTTCAAACTAGCTTTTATAAGCCCCTACACTTCCAACTTGCCTCAACCTAGTTAATAACTCTATAGGGTCATCATAAGAACTAGGTCCAAACCTTATAAGGAGAGCTTGCACAAACCCCTCCCAAGTATTTAGAGTTCGAGTATTCTCCAGGTCTTGGAACCAAATTAATGTTTACCCTTCCATATGGTATGATGCTAACAGAATTCTGTGAGTCATTGCAACTTTGTGAAACATCTGCAAATTCAAGGTAAGATTTGCAAGTTGTTGTGCTATTCCATGCAGGGTCTGCTTCTGATTTTGTTGCATTTGTTGCAACGGATTCACATGATCCATGATCTCCTTGTACTAAGTGTCCACCATAGTTGAATCGTAGCAGCTCCGATACCACTTGTAACAGTTCTCTGGGATTTTATAATTAAAGATAGAAATAGGATTTGAGATTGACGTTGCACTGAATGACCTCCATTGAAAGTTGCTGTAAATGAAGAAAGAACAAAGCCAAATTCGAGGTTTGGCTAACCTCCATAGAATATAGAAAGAAACGATAGAAATTCTACTGGGTTTTTCGATACCCTTTACAAGGATAACTGCCGCCTTATATACTATGCACGAAAGAAACTTATAATACCCCTAACAGCATCATTCTAATAGAAATATTCTAACAACTTGACTTTTATAAACTTCTTTCGTAAACTCCAAGCCCACTAACAACCTGTGTTCCACTCATTACAGCAGCCCACTACCACACTTCTCAACTAAGTGAGCCCAAGACGTCTCAGCCCATCATATCATAAAGCCCATACGACACTACTAACCCTTCCAGCTCCACGTCTCCACTTCGTAACTTCTCTCGAAACTTCTAGCCAATGTTCAGTCCCTCATTGCATCTTCTTCTCTCACGCCCAGCACATCAACCTTTACCTTTCGATGCCAGCTAACGTGTCAAATTAGTGTCAAAAAGGAAAATAATTAAATAAAATATGCGTCAACTTTTAAAATTTAAAAAGTACATATATAGTGCTCTACGTACTTATTGCTTATATAAATATGCATATACTTATAACTATCCTTTTTTAAAAAAAGTCTTGTTTTGTTATATAATAAATTGAGTCACAATACATGTGGGTAAACTTATAGCCTCTAAAATCATATATTAAGTTATGTACTTTAATTGCATAAGCTAATCTCACAATATATTATTGTTTGAAATTAAATAATATGTCTTAGTTAAATAGTATTGTATTACTAATTATTCAAAATATATATGTACATAAGTATGATAATAGATGTTTTCTAAACTACTTAGATTTAGTCAAGAAATATGCAGTTACTATAACAACCATAGGTATAGTTTAAAATATATCATATAATAACTTCAATTTTCATAACATTCCCTCTAATTCCATATTTTATTAAGTAGGTCCTTTAAAATAAATTTTTTTAAATACATGACAAAATAAAATTATATATAAGAAGGAATATAATAATATATTAAATAATTATTAATATTAAATAACTTCTTTTTTGCACTTATACCTATAGAAGCACTTGTGTCAACAAACGCTGCTATAGATACGCCTTTAGCGGCGGTCACTATGACCACCGTTGTAAATACTTAAATTATAGCTGCGTTTGAGTATAACGCTGTTATAATTTAGGTATCTACAGCGACGTTTATAAAAAAAACACCGCTAAAGGGTGTCTCTAGCGGCGATCGTTGGCCGCTGCTAGAAATTAGATCTTTAACGGCGTTTGTAAATAAATGCCGCTAAAAGGTGTTTGTAGGGGTAGTCATTGACCGCCGCTATAGGTGGTTTGTAGCGGCGTTTGTTCACGAACGTCGCTAAAGGGTGTCTTTAGCGATGTTTTTAGCGACCGTTGCTAAAGATTAATTTTTTTATAATATATTTTGTTATTTGTTTGTCGTTATTTCTCTCAACAAAAATAAGCTAGATTAAAATCTCTCAGTACAGATGTTCAAGTGAGATTAAAATCTCTGGTAACGCTTGAGGTCTGATAATACTTTTACGTGGATGTTGCAATTTCTAATAGCTTCAGGAAAGATGATTCTTTTGTAGATATTGCAACGAGTAGAAGTATCTACAGGTTAACATGATTGTTTAAACCTTTTTGTCACGAGAAAAGGTTTCTCATTGAGCCCAGCAGCCATCAATTTTCGTGGGGGCTTCCTCGATTGTTGGGAAAAGAGAAGCTATTGTTGTCAATAACAGTGTATGTTGTATCAAGTAATTGCAGGCTAAAAAACCCTCCGAAACGTTCTAGAGAGAGAGACTCCTCCCTCTCTCTAGAACTCCTCCTCTTTGCCTGAACCAGTCCTTACCGCAGCCGTTATTGGTGGGGGAGAAGCTCGGCTCCGAGCTCCTCCCCTCCCTCTCCTCTCCTCCCCGCCGGCACCGTTCCTGGTGGCCGGAGGCCCCCTGTTTTCTCCGGTTTTCTTGCTTTTTTAAGTGTTTTTTGTTAGTTGTTTTGGATGCTAGATCCCGGCTTCTCCGGTGTTCTTTGGCATGCACGGCCCCCGGGAATGGCTTCCTCTCCTCCGGGCGTTCGGTTCTGGCCAAGAGCGGCGGCCCCCGGCCGAGAACTCACCCGCGCCCACGCACGTGCGTGAATCTCACGCGCTCGACCTATTTCGGCTCCCCTCTTGCGGTTTTGCTCTTTTCTTGGAGATCTGGCCCCACCCCGCCGTGTTTGGCCGTTTCTGGCGGTCCCCGTCCAGCCTCCCATTGCCGGCGCCCAGCCGTCACGTGCGCCCTTGCGCGCGTGTGCCGCCTGGGAGCTCGGCGGTTTTGGTTCCTGCCGCCCCTAGTGGGTATGTGAGGCTTCCTCTTCCTCCCCTGCATGCAGCTACTCGTTACCTGAAGCTCGCCACAAAGGAGTCGGATCGTTGCTCGGTTTGCCCCTCCTCCAGTGGATGCCGTCATCACCTTGAGTGTTGGTTTTATTGTGTTTGTGTTCTGGTTCTTGTGACCAGGTTGGCCGGTTTTGGTTCCGGTTATGTTGTGTTTGTGTTTTGTTGTATTTTGGCCCTTGTGGCTGGTTGCTTGGTTGTGTTTGTTGTGGTTGTTCGTTGCTCGGTTTGTATTCTGGTTTACAGCCTTTGTGGCTGTTGGTTGTCCCGGCTGCGTCCGGTTATTGTTGGACCTTTGGGTCCGTTTAGGTTTTCTGCTGGCCTTTTGGTCAGTTTTTGGTTCTGTATTGGTTGCATGCTTCTCGATTTTTAATGTATTATATTTGCTTAGAAAAAAAAAGTAATTGCAGGCTTGCAACTGCTTAGAAAAAAAAAGTAATTGCATCACGTGCAATAAAGTTCAGTTTCAAGAATGACAGTTAGTTTGTAACTTAGTTGACGCTTCTTTTAAAAGATAGGTCTAGGTTATGTTAATTTTGAATAAAAATGTAGGATTTTAGAGAAATTGTGAATATTTATGTTGAATAGTGTTTTATTGGTGTTTGTGTAAAGTAGAGAGAAATGATTTGATGTAATTGTTTAATAAAAAAGTATTGGAGTTATGTGAAAAAGTATAGAGAGAGAAAATTTATGTTGAATAAAAAATTAAAAAATTGTTGGAGATTGTTTAAAATGTATTGGTATTTGTGTTTGAATTCTGAATATGTTCGATGGTAATTTTGTTAATATACTTAAAATCCTAAAAAAATGTGAAAACGAACATATCTCTAATCTGGGATGGAATTCCATAGCCCCATTCTCGAATTAACTTAGAAAAAAAAAAGTGAATGCATGGTCACGCGGGCGGACACATGCGCTTGCAAATTGCATCTTTTCCCCGGAGGAATGGTTTCTTCGTGTGCCCTTTTTTTTGCTTTTTATGTAGCTTTGGAGTGATGATGGTTCAAAAGAAAGAGAGCACTTTTCATGTGGGTGGGGTTTTGAAATGGTGAGATGTTACCTATTGATCCCTAGAATGTCACAGTATAAGGATGGTCCTCGAAAGAGAAAAATTTGCCCCCAAACGATTGCGCCCTTTGTTACAGCTTATCATTGTTCTCATCTGCATCATGGCTACAATCAGAAACCATAACCCACTATGACTTCGTGTCTTCCATATTATATTGGGGGTCCCTTCGGCATTATTGTAATCATGGATAGTTGTAGTACTGGCTAACTTTTTAGGAACTCTTCGGCCACAAACTCGGATCCGGCTCTCCTGCAATTCGCTGACCGAATTGCAGGGAGCAATTCAGTGAGAGGTGTGGGTCCCGGGCGGGACCCACGCTTTTGTCTCTGCCTCTCACCGAATTGGACCCTCAGAAGATCCTGGTCCCACAAACTCATGAGACCCACGGCCTTTAAATGCCATTGAAACCAACACTTTTAAAACCTCGAGCATTCTAAATTGATTGGAGATGGTTTTAGTAGTTCTTTTTCTTTTCTTATTTATTGTGGGGACGATGACTCTTGGATGAAGATTTCTTGCAATTTACTACACTCTTCAATTCGGAGAGAGATCGACAGAACAGGTGGACTCCACACTATTTAATGTTGCTCATGTAAAGTTTCGGGCAATATGGACCCTACAATGAAATTCACTTGTTCTGTCTATCTCTTTTCAAATTGCACTGTGCGATTTGACCAACAAATTGCAGAAGATCCCGAGCCGGAACTCTTGGTGCATGACTCTGCAATTAACTTCACTTATTTGTTGTTTTGTATTAACTTACAACGTGGCATTTACTGACTGGTTTTGAGATTCATTAAGCATATTTACCCCTTCAGTTCTTTCAAATACTTAGTACTTTAAAGGGTTCAGATTCAAAGCATGTTGCAGAGCGGGACTTATTGCACTTCTATCAGGTAGAAGAAGTTGGTGATGAACCTGCTCACAGTTAATTAGTAGTCTCCAGGTGGTTCTCCCGTAAGAGAGAAAAAAGTAAATGTAGGTGGCAGAGGAGAGCATTGGGTCTTATCGACCACGTACAGATTCTGGTTGGATTTAACAACCTGAGTATGATTAGATCAGTGGCCCACAACCAAGAACATTAATGTCTGTGTATGAACATTAGTTCGCATCAATCTGTAAGTACTCCTGCCGTGGCCCATAATAAGAGTACCAGACAGTACTAAGAGAGGACTACTAAGACTATTAAAGTTCAGTTCTTGGAATTGTGTTTCTTCGTACTAGTTAGGGATGCTTGATGCTCCCCGAGCGCTAGCCTAATGGTTGGAAGGTTTTTTTCCATGTGCTCGACGTACCAAGACATGGGGTTGATGTTCCTAACTATTTAGACAAATCTCAGACTAACCGCTAAGATTGGACCTGTACGCACCACGGAGGTTTAGGCCAGTCGGGTAGCTTCAGTGATTTGGACCTTAGAGATGCATGATAATTTGTGTAGAGTGCTGTGTTATACTACAGGGGATTTCTACTCGTCTTTTATGTTTCCCTAATCGGACTTTTTAACTCTGGTTGATACTATAAAATGGTAAACAGCATGTGTACAGGTCCGAGATTGAACTTGGGCCATTTTGTTTAAATGCTTAAATGACCTAATTTAGACGTGTCTGCAGAAAACTAAGAGAGATTCATTAGACTGCTACTACATTAATGAATAAGAAGGTTGGTGTATCTTGTAAAAGTGAAATACAATAGTTTAATTTATATGGAGATTTTCAAGGCTAATCAAATATTTTAGCAGGATCTGATTCCACGAATAGTTGATTTAGTTTTAGAGGGTAATCAAACCCAAAAACTACCTTGCAAACATAAAAGACAAGAAAGCACACCTTGAAAACTGTTGAAGGTAGTAAGCATTTATGCTGTGCTCCATTTTCAAACTCATCTAATAGACAGTTCTTTCTATATATCGTCTTATACACAGAATATATAAAATGTGCAAATAATAAGTGGGACTTGAAATGAAAGTCTTAGCTTCATAAACCTAGTCTTAGCATTGGATTTTGTCCTCCTTCGCGATTGAATTCTTGCAATGAGCAATTGCAGCCTGAATTGCGGCCTGCAACTCTTCCAGGGTACTGTCACTCGTAGAAGACGAAAGCGTTGCACTCGCCAGGAGAAGACCACTATTTGATGGAGATGTACTCATTGACGCTGGTGCTGAAAACCCTCCTCTTCTTCCTCTCAAATCTTGCTTATTTTTCGTCCTTAAATTACCTGAAAACGAATAAGGTTGCCGCCGTAATTGGATATTCTCTCCTCTCCTTCTGAAGAACAATAGCGGCCGGACCAGTCTCACGTACCTCTTTAGTACATGGCTCACATCGAACCTCAGCTTCCTCTTGTGCTGACCCTTATCTTCTTTCTCGCTAGCTTCATCCCCTTTTCGCCATCTTGGGAAACCAAATATCGAGAATGACTTCGACTTGGTTCTTCCCTTTGTCTCAGTAGCGCTGCTTCGAAGGTGGTCGCCTTTATCATTGTTGCTCGTGATGTCCTCCCTACTGATGGTGCTGCAGTGGCTGCAGCTACTTTTATTGGGATTTCCCTCATCTAATAAGTCTCTGATTGGGAGGGTGAAGCTATCCAAGGAATTGATAGAGGAGCGAGGAGATACAGGAAGGTGAGAGAGGAGGTGAAGAGGAAGCAAGTGTCCATGGAAGAAAATGTCATCGGCAGGAGTCAAATCAACTGCTGATGAAGGAGGCGCATTGGTTTTATCAGGGAATGTTGTTGAGGAAGAGTGGAGAGAGATTGTGAATGAGAATTCATGCGATGGAGACGAAGATGCTGAAGGTGGAGAGGCAGGGGATGTTGGTGACCGTAGCTTTGGTGCTAAGCCTGCTTTTCCTTCTTGATATGTCTTCCTATCTTCATGCCGGTTATCTGCTACTTTCTCTCTGGTCTTTTGGTGCTGACGGCTGTCCATAACTGAAAGATTATTTTGAAGACAAGCACTAAGATATGGAACAGTACTCTGAAATTCCCTCACTTTCGGTTTTCAGTTCTATGGATGTTACCAAAACTCTGGGGAGGGATAAGGAGATCAGAAATAAGTGAGGAGAGAGACAGAGAGAGAGAGAGAGAGGGACTCTTTGTCAACCTGCGGTTTGGCATAGACTATCTTTTCTGCACATATATTCACTTAATTATTGTGCATTATTGTTGTTCTTCCTGGAGAAAGGATGTGGTCACCATCACCCAATGTAATGTAATGATAAAATTACCTTATATATGTCTTAAATTTGAAAGTTGATGGGTCCTTGTCCAATCTAACAGCTATAGGTGACCTGATCGGGAAAATGAGATGACAAACATCCAGATTTGTCACATAAGGGTCGATGGGATTGGCAAGGAAGAACTAATTTTGGGTACGATTCTTCGTAATTGAATAGTTTTGCAGTGAAAAGGTGCCTAGCTTAGAGAAGGTCATCTGCGTATACACAGAAAGATGCACACGCCCATTTCAAGAGGAATCTTTTAACCTACCGAAGACTTTAAAGACGCTCCCTTTCACTGTTGTTATGCTCTCTATTTGCACTCCACCACATCGGGGAAGGTGTTTGATTAAACATTTTATGTACCGTGCAAAACTATATATAATAGGACAAATGGTTGAGATAGATGAGGGAGGTTTTTTTTTTGTATTTTCTTAAGGCACTCGAGTAGTTGAAGAGCTTTAAGAAAAACAACCGAGGATGTTTATGTTTATGTAGTCCTCGAACTGTTTTGATTGTTATATGGACATACCAAAATGCGCAACATCTCTTTTCAAGGTCGATCTACGCTGACAACGTAAGATAATTCGAGACATATAACGTCTGCATATATAAATGCAAAATGATTATTCTTCGAAGGAGAGAGGACGACCTCAAACCTAATGCACAAGCTAATACTGGGATTCACTCGCATCATCCGTCAATCAATTCAAGTAGAAAGAAGAAGAGAGGAAGAAAAGAGACACAAGTCTACAGTGCCTTACAGATGGCCATGTGACTTCTCCGCCCTTCAGAACCGCTCGATCTTACACGAGACTGTTAAGAAACATTCTGCAGCCAAATAATGGGCAGCATAAATGACAACAAATGTCACTGTTTGGTGGGGGTGGAAGACCCATACACACGTGTACAAGGTGGTCCATCCAGATAGAGGAATTTTGTTCGTTTAGTGAAGGGTCAACATCTCAATCATGGAGGCATTATTTTGGTGGACTGACTCATCTTCATCGTCACCTAGAAAAATAAAAAAGACTCTTCTTCATCGTCTTCAGTTAACCACTCAAAATCACGTAAATTTATAAAAAGCTTGAAGGTAAAGAATGGAAGACAGAGCAAACGCTTCGTAAAACAAAGATTTCGCTCTCAACCCATATTGGATATGCTCTGATAAATTTGGATGGGAGGAACTTTCCCTTCTCTGCTTTTGCCACTGGGCGTCTGGGCCACTCGGTATCTTATATTTTTCTGTCATGACCTACTCGGTCATAGGAACATAAGCCAAGAAGCAAACATGGTATCGGACAAAATCTCTCTCTCTCTCTCATCTTTACTCTGTATGTGCAGGCATATGGCTGGTGGGTGTCGGTGGTTTATCACATAAAATAAAGAGTTTTGAGGAAAATGAAATAGACCCAGAAAACCATATATAATATAGAATTCGGTGACCACATATTAGTGCAGAAGTGGAGGGATAAGTTTTCAAAGATTTTCTGAAGATCAGCTTCGGTTCAGTGCTCTTGGTTGGTACACCGTGCTCACGGAGAATATATATCTTACCCAAAAAAAACACTTCTTTGACTCGACCACAATCGAAAAAGCACTCTGGTTCTCAACCACTGAATCATGTGTTCCGCGATGACTACTACTTAATTAGAACTTGAAGGAATTTATTTATTTATTTATTTAAACATTAATCACAAATTTAATTCTAAAGTGGTACTTGTGCCCGTGACAGCTCAAAGATTTTAAAGTTTATCCGTACGTTCGTATGGTACTGACATATTCTTTACATTCATATGATATCATGACATATTTGTGTTTTAACAGAATATAGAAAGTTTTGTTCATTATCCTAAACAGTCAAAGATATGGAGAACAATTACTCTCTTTTTTTACCGTGGTATTAGCATCCATTTTACTAATTTTGAGAGAGTTGAAATTAACAATCCAGTCTCAATAACTACCCATGGTGGCTTTGACGAGGACGCACGGATTAAGGGGATTATGATACCTCAAATCCTACATAAAAGTGAAAGAAAAGAATAAATGAGAGATAAATTCTACAAGGACAAAATCTCACGTTAGGATCTTTAAAGTTGAATTGAACTTTATAATGATCAAAGAGCTTCAAGAACAACCTTGACTAGTCCTTTTGAAGTCAAAGTACAAATGTGATTAATGTCATCCATAAGTCGTTACAAATGGTCTTGTAGTGTTCAGGAAGAGATTTGAATTAGAGACCATTAAGGGCCAAAGGGAACCAAACTCAATGCCTGACCAGCTAAACTACTCTTGCATAAGAAATCACACTTATTTCATCCAAATGGGTACAACTCATTTTGCAATGTGCTCCAAAATTATCATATATTTTTTTCATATTATTCTCTTCTTTTAAAATCTGACTGCTAAAATGTACGCAGAATAAGTTGTGGCACAACGGGAATATTTCAATGATGAAACACTAAGCACGAGCAAATTTTTCTTCTAATTATACTAGCAGTATTGTTGAGGATACAATTCTTTAGATCTTAACAGTTCTTTGAAAACTTAAAGGTCGGGATTCTGTCATTCATTTTCAAATGGATGGTCCAAATTGAAAGAGATGTATCCTCTGCAATAGCTATGCCCCCTCTATTCTAGGCTGTCTCATCTCCTGGACCTCATGTCAGCAATATTCTCTTGGAAGAAAAAATCTAAGCAATTCAATCTCCATCCAGGAAAATCATGTCTCACACTGCACCATGCAGTTTTCATGGTGACGCCAATTAGAACTTATCAATTGATTAAAGTTACAGTATTGCCCACTCTGAATTTGACAATGGCAAGAAAACCAAAGGAACAAGTACGAGCAATTGCAAAGAAAAAGTAGGCAGATATCTGTTTCAAGAGGTCAGTGTTAGCAAAGAAAAGAGATGGGCTTAGCAATGAATAAGGCATTCTGCCTGCCAAGGGGTAAAACAATCGATGACAATTTTTTCTATTCCACAAGCTCACCTTCCTACTAGTCCAAAAGGAAGGATGAACTATTACGCTACATGAACACATTCCTTCAGCAAGCTGGTCAAACATTTTTTCCAAATTTGGAATGAATTCTATAAGAGGTCTCATCAACTCCCTATATCGTAATATTACAACAAAGTGGCTTCAATTAAGTAGTTAGCTCTCTGAAATGGAAGAATTGCATAGAGTGGAATGGATCCAGAAAGATATATGAATTACCTCCAATGCGTTGTTATGCACTGGTGAACTAATCAAAATATTCCACAACTCTCTTCAACAGAAGCAGGCACAGGAAGAGTAGTTATATCACAGCCGGCATCACATCAGAAAGCAATTCTTCAAAGAACCTTAACTGTGATCTTGTGACTTCGAAGGAATGAAAGATTAAAAAAGAGATCCGGAAGATCCTGCAGTGGACTGCTCAGATGGATCCAGGACCTGAACATCCTCCAAGAGAAATTGAAGGGAGATAATCTTTTTTTTCAGGGAGTTCCAACTTCACCTTACGACGAAATTCAAAACAATTGTTAGTGCTCTCAAATTATGAATATAGCTGAGGAGAGTTGGCTAGTCACTTCCGCTACTATGTCTATCTGAAAAGTAAAGGAGAATGATTAAAATCAAGATGCCTGAGTACTACAAAGTTTTGAAGCAACTCACATGGAGGGAGAGGGAGAGGGAGAGAAGTGCATACCTCCGAATGGTCT
This sequence comes from Myrica gale, assembly GCA_963930655.1. Classification (NCBI taxonomy): domain Eukaryota; kingdom Viridiplantae; phylum Streptophyta; class Magnoliopsida; order Fagales; family Myricaceae; genus Myrica; species Myrica gale. The sequence continues at coordinate 19,991,807 of OZ005615.1, forward strand.
TTTCCCTTCCATGGCTTCCTTCTTCTCTTGGCAACTTAAGCAAAGGAAAGGGCCATCCCATGGACGCAACTTTCCCAGTTTTGAAGTACCCGTATGTATTGAAACACCTTCTCCAGGCTTCATCTCTGCTTGACAGACTGCACACGTGAACAACCTAAACATGTTGCAGAGCGGGTACTTCGTATCTAACCTGCATTACACATAGCACACCGTGCATCATGAAGCTATAAATTGAGGCGATCACTCACAGAAGTGTGACGTGCCTCCATCATACAGAGGTATGAAGAAAGGAGAAAAGGAAGCATGCAAGACACATCAGTCACATGATGCCTGGAGGCACAAAAGTTCAGATTAGTAATTGTGGTTTCACAGCACCAACCTCTCTGAAAGCATAGCAGATCCTTCCTCATACATTTCCTCCACTACATCTGGCTCAATGTACTCTTTCTCACCATGAGAAGATGATTCTGAGGGTTTTCTACGAAACATAGACTTAAACACGCCTTTTCCCTGCTTCTTTGTTGATGTCAAAGGAGCAGCTGGCTTCTCATGGGGTAATATATCAATTACAATGCAAGTGGTATCATCACGAAGTCCCTTTGCTAGTACAGCTTCCTGAGATGGAATGAAAAATAGTAAGACAAGCAATAAAAGTAGGCAAGCAGGGATTGCATCTGAAAAGTAGACTGACTGCATGTACTGTAATTAACCAGAAATAAGTTGATATGGTTCCTTAAACAAAAGGGAAAAAGAAAATGGAATTTCAATTCTAGTTGTAGCATACTTTAACAATTTGTGCAGCCGCAGCATCTGCTGGCATCCCACGACAACAATCAAAAGCTGTCTCCGCAGTTAAAGCATCCCAAACACCATCACTTGAGATAATGAGCCTACCACCGGCCGTAGATAGCTGGAGAAATATGATTTCAATGTATCAGAAAGAAAATTTCTTTTGAAACTGCACATCTCAAGAATTACTGGCAGATCGCAAGAAAATCCTATTCAAACAGTAACAAGCAAAAGGAGACATTTTCAAAAGGAAGACAGGCAAAACGAGTCTACAGTGCATTGCCATCAATTAAACCAAACATATGCCTTGAATATAATGAAATCAGTAAATTCTCCCTCCCCATGCCCCCTCTGAAATTGTAAGTCCTCAAAGGGAAGACAAGGCTTTAGTAGATTTAGATTCCACAACCAATTCGGAGATTTTGGCTAAAACTATGGCTGAAAATGCAATCAGAGGCTCCAAAAACAGATAGCCTAACCACCATGGAAACAGAAAATTCAACCCCCCGCACCCCTCTCACACTCTCTCTCTCTCTTCCCACAAAAAAAAAGAGCACCAGAAAACTGATTCTCCCTAACCTTTGCATGCATGCAGATAAATGCAATATGCTAAACAACATTTTGATCTATCGTCTTGAAAAGGAGTGGAGAAGGGAAGAAAGAAAAGGAAAGTTTTTGATAATTTTCAAAAGGTAAAATGTTAAGGATTGAGTCATTCTAAATAGTTCGCTAGGGTAGTAGAGAATTAAGGTAACTCTCCTTTCTTAAAAAGCTATGTCTTCTTGCTCTAGCTGTGGGGAAAAAGGAAAAAGGAAAAAGAAAAAAGAGCTTTCTCTGTCATAGTCATTGTGTCCGCTGGTAAAATTCACCGTTTCACCTAAAAAGGTGCACATGTAGCTCCCTGTTTCTCAGCAAGCTAAGCAAAGGAATCTTCCTGAGATAAGCCACCTTATGTGTAAATTATGTTACTAACGCTATATTTGTATACAGTTGCACAGAAATTAATGCACAAGTTGCATTGAAAGCCACAAAGGAAAAAATTTGCTGTATGAAGATGACAATACAAATTTCTCAATGAACAAGGTTTCAGGGTGTTCTATTGAGGTGACTACAGCACAAAATAAATTTTCTGTAAAAGATGTCGGTTGTCAGAAGTATAAAACCTTTCCACCATTCTGCTCTATGCATCTTCAAGAAAATCATTGACATTATTCAGCCAAATGTCAACATAGTACGGAGGTTGTGATATCTGACTAGGAGTTTGTAGATAGCAACTTGTCATGTGGTTCAAGGGGGAGCCTAGGTAGGGTCTCATGCTGGCAAAGTCGGGTAACAATAAGGGTCAGGTTCTGAGGACAGACGATGAGGAAAACTCAAGTTTTGAACTGCTGTTCTTGGTACCATGAACAGTATCCGGGAACACTAGAATGCACCTCTTGGGTAGTTTAGAATCTATTTGAAGGTAAGTTGCGAGATAACTTGGGGAAAAAATAGAAAGAAAAAGCTAAATACAGGCATCGCATCTGTATTTCCTCAGCACCATTGCACATATGGGTTCCTCAACATCTTCGCAGAAGGATGCACATATGGGTTCCTCAACATCTTCGCAGAAGGATTGAAGTGCACAAGCTTAAGCATAATTCTGCCAAATTATCATAAACTCACTCTCTTTAATAAAAACTTCCATCAATAATGACAGAAACCTAGACCTCATCTCTATGGGACAAGGACTCTGTACCTTTTTTACCTTTATTTTTTTCCTAAGCCAGCTATCCAATTGATCACTGCCCAAGCATGGGGAATCAAAACCGGTATGACAACTTACAACCTCATTAGGGATGACTATGAGTTTTCACTGCTAAGCCCCATTATTAAAACCCAAAATAAAACCTAATGAAGTATAAAGCCCACAATAATCCAATGGATCAAAACTATCGTCCATCCTGCAAGTGTAAGACTTACTGGAATACCCCGACTCCTAAAACCACTATAACTCTATTAAAATAAAACCAACTCCCCGAAGCTTCCATCAATAGACCCACAAAACCTTATTCATTTCACTAACATATTCTCCATCTATCTCTTTCATTTGCTTCTCCAATACCTCCCCTCCCCCAGGGACATCTTGCGTCCATCAACATCCAGAGCTATAGCAATTGCTTTGTATACCCAAGGTAGTAAAACTAAAAGGGATTTGCATAACAAATTTGTAATAATAAAAATTTAAAGAAAAGAACCAATGCATTTGGGTGTTTTATTCTAATTCTTTGAGCATCGATTCCAGAAGCAATGCCAAGCAATACCTGGGGTTACATGTCATGCCTAACAAATTCGTCATATTAACTTAGTAATTAAAAATCACCCTCGAGAGTAAATCATACTTACACCTATAATGGGAGGCACGCAAATTATAATGTCAAAGGAAATGTAAATGTGAAAATGAAGTTATGGCACACCACTTGGCAAAATATTTAGAGAAGAAAAAGAAAAACGGAAAGAAAGAGAGAGAAGAAGAAGACGACACGAACCTTCACTTGCTTAACATAAGGAACAGGAACGATGTACTCGCCAACATCCATATCACCAATTGACCGTGAAAGACACAAACCACCGGGCCAACACCTCAGAGGACCAATCTGCAAAAGAACCATTAGACTAGTCAGTTGGCAAGCTTTCCAGGGAGTATAAATCGTAGTCAAATCTGAATGTTCCCAGATTCCAACGAAGTCCACAGGCGAAACCGATCTGTCATCATATTGGGGCGAATAAACATCAGGGGTTCATCCAAATAGCAATATTCATAGCTGAAGTTTGTAAAAGATTCCACAATCTTATTTGCTTAAATCTATAGATAACTGGTACTACAATTCAATCAATCTTAACCAAAACAAGCTATTGGAAAAGCCCATGTTTTCATCAATGATCTAAGTTGACCAGGTGTTTATCCAAATTTTAGCCTCTGTTTAGCTGACACAAAAAAATTGGAAATTCTTGCACAATCACTTTTTCACAAACTCTAACAACTTTTTACAAACTCCAACACATTTCTTCATAGGCCCCAATAAGACTACACTACCTCCAATAAATTGGCCCATTCAAATAGAGGCTTAATGTCTGGAGATGGGACCAAGGATCATGAGCAACATATAGTCAAAAAGATACCTCTGCCCCACCACCAGTATTCAGCCGACCCACCTCACCCCCACTTGCAGTGATACGCTCCCTCCTAGGAAAATATACAGAAGTAAGGCCTAAGAAGGGCGGTGATTAAGTGAAACGCCAGACAACCTATTAACAACTTACTCCTCCTCATTGCAGTCAAGTCTGTGGTCTGCTGACAAGTAATAAATACCACCTTCGGCAGGTTCAAGTATGCAACGGGAATCACCAACAGATGCAACCGTTATGACCCATCCTTCAATTATTACAAAGGTAGCAGTTGTTCCTGATGTTTGTGCTGAGGTCACCATAACAGTTATGTCAATATCATGCATACATAATGTAATACAAAGAAGAAAGAAAAAAAGATATTCTAGTTTGAGACATAAAACTATATAAAAAAAAAGTGTCCAACACACTGACATTGATAAGAAGAAAAGAAGAAGGTAACCACTGCTATTGAAACTGTTACACATGCATGCATGACAAGGAGTCCAAAAACAAAGAACAAAATGTGCCAACTGTTTTTGGAAATGATATTAAAGACTGTTAACCACCAAAGTTTACGAAGCTGGAACAATTAATTAGCACACAAGGAGAACTCCAAAACTCCAGAGCTTTCAAAGCAAGACAGTATACTTGTATGCCCACACAAAAAGTTCCCAAGCCAAACTTGAACTTGCAAACATGCCAGGAGTGACCAAGACATTTATTAATAGGCTAAATAAGTTAGGTTAAAATTATGGAAGCCGATTATATCCAGGTAGGACTTCAATGAACTCTAAATATATTCATACGGAAATCTACATACTATAACCAGCTACAAATACATAAAATACAACAGATATGTTTCTACATAGAAAGTACTCGAACCTTTCTCTTGAAAGTCTTTATCTGTTTTAACAAAGCCTGCAACCAAAGCCCTTGGAAGGGTTGCAACCCATTCATCTCTGTTAAGATCTGAAGGAATAGCACGTAACACATTTCTTAGGAGAGTCTCCTTAGAGTATATAGCAGCAGCAGATCCATTATGTCCATCAAATAGCTGCAAAACATGGTTTAGTAAGAGCAACCTACAAAAGATAATTATGATGGCTATGAATATTACAATAAGTGGAACGCAGCCACCAGTGCTTCAATGGTTTTTTTCTTATAAATAAATTCCATAGTAGTTACAGGCCCAAATTATCCAGTGAACTTGATAAGTGCAATAGCAATGACATCATTTTTCCCTGATCCCAAGCAACCGTCATTTGACTTATTGGTTAAGAGGCTCCGATCTGCAGTTTTTACATATCCTTTCCACTTCTGCCAATGAATCTACCTTTATTCCATTCAAACAGCTAAAAAGGTCGTGCATGGAGTAACTGACATCTTATGCAAGCTAACCACACCAAGAATGCAGTGTATCACAATAGAAACTCTCAACTTGCAGAACTTACTGAATGCAAGCACCAAGGAATCCACATATCAAACAAGAACTATAAATTTGGATACAACCCAACACAATGGGAATAACCAATACCGATACTTATCGAAACAGAAAAACCATACCCCAAAAACGGAGTACGTAGAGACCCCATCTCCAACCATCCTTTGGCATTCCGTCTTCAGTAATGTAAAATCCTCCCCTTTCTTGCTCTGGCTGGCCTGACCATGTACAATTTCAGGCCTCTCAATCCTTTCGCTGGCCAATTCGCGCTTGAGTAGCACCGAAAGCGGGACCGTGCGATGATCATTCCTCGTGGACATTGTTCTCACAGACAGAAATCCCAATATTGCTTCTCGCCAGAGAATGTACGCACGAACCCACCTAACTCCAAGCCTCCATGTGTTATTAGACAATGCCCTGAAACAACCAGCCAACGTTACAAAATCAACCATAAATATGCATCCCATTCACCAAAATTTCGAACTTCGATCGGTAAATCACCGGTTTCGATAGCTGCTGCAGCCATGACCGGGACGAAATTATCAAGATCTTCCAGTGAAACGATCAGAAATCGCAAATGCGCAAAAAATTACGAAAATATATGTCAATGTGGATCAATACACATCCGCCGAAAGCTTGAAAAAGGCAACAACTCACAAATCCAATAACAAAATCGAGAAGGAGAAACCGGATAGAAACGGAGGGAACGAGAAACGGACGATATTTACGGAAAATGAGAGTCGAAGCGACGGTGGCTACGCGCGGCGAAGGGGATGAGATGCGATGAATTGGAATAGTCGCTGTGATCGAGAAACGCGGATCCCGGCGTAATGCAGAAATTCCATTGCTCAAGCAACAACAGAGTAAAAATAAAAACACGAAAAGCTCAAATGAGGAGCTGTTCTCCTCTCCTTATTTTTTCCCCTTCTATTTCAGTTTTTTTTTTTTAAAGCAGCTGACATGTCACGAAACTGCCACTCGGCGCTCCTTGCCGAGCCGTTTTTTTCCCTTTTTCCGGAGCCGGCGTTTACCTTGGCGCCCCTGTCTTGTCGCTTGAGGCGCTTTCTGAATGGTTGGATTAGGCTTTGAGGCATCAAAGCGGACCCCACCGGCCACCGATACGGTCCAACAAATGAGAGTATTCTTGAGGGTGTTTGGTTAGTGTATATTTTGAGAATTTTTTGTGTTTTGAAAATTTTTAAGTGATGTTAATTTTATTGGTATGCGTGTTGTAGTTATTTTTAGGTGATGTTAAAAAACATGTTCGGTTTGTGTATTCTCAGGATTCAAAAAATCTTGAGAATGCAAACAAAACGAACACTCTTCTGGACTGGGACTGGGTAATTATTCTTCTTCTTTTTTTTCTACGTGGCTAATTCGATGATGGGATGGTGCCGGTTTAGTTAAGTAACGATGTTTGAGGTGAAAATTTTCGGTATTAGGTTTGAAAAATATTATAAAATAAAAATATATTATGAAAGTTAGTAAAAAAGTGAAGAGATAATATTTTTAACAAATATTATAATAATAAAAATTATATGATGAATTTTTATTATTAAATCTAAATATTTGTCTTTCTACCCAAAAGAATATTTATTTATATCTTTTGGTTATTCAGTAGTTTTGACAGGAAGAGATGTAATAATTTATATAGTAGGCATATCTAAAGTGTTCCATATTTTAATAAACTAAATAAACCCAAAATTGGAATATTAAATTCATTATATATTCGAATGTAATTATCAGAATAGAACCCTAAACATTTTCTTACTAAAAAAACAAAGAGATGCCATAAAAAAACAAACAAACAAATTTATTGGCAGAAGAACATATCCAGTTGTACTATCCACAAGGGTGGGCCTGTGGACCCATGCGCGTGGGCCCACTATTACTGGGCACCCCTATTCTCCACTCTCCAGTCTTTTCCAAATTCCAACCACACTTTGGACCTCCCACTTGGATGCCCCGAAATCAGCGGCACCAGTTAAGTCTAGTACAAGTCACGAGGGAAGGCCCACATGCAGGAAATATGCCTCAACTGCGTCTTCAAATCCAACTACTAAACGAACAATCGGAAGCCGAAAAACGAGGTTTTTGAATCAATCGGATCCCGGCGTGTCGTCACGGAGACAAGAAGCACGTGTGGTCTTGAAGGCATCCTAAGTTAAGCAGTGGTCATCGGACAAACACCGCGTGAAAAGAAGTTATAAGAAACAGTGAAGGAGAGAAATAATTGATTCGCCACGTTGGCTTCGGGGGGGAGCCCCGCTCGGATGAACGGCTATGGCTTAGCGGCTGAGTAGAAAGACAACAAAACATTATATATATATATATACAAAGAAAAACAGATAAGTAAGCAAGGGTGATGTAACAAGTCAGAAGAAGCATGTGTTCTATTTTTGGTAGCCCGGCCCCCTCGTGAGCTTGTTCCAGCTGGCGTTGCAAATTGCAATAACTTCCACAACTATATATTAGAATACTCTGTAATTTATTTATTGTGATGTGTCTTACTATACAATTCTTATAGTAAATTATAGAAAATCTTCATCCCACGATTACTTGCTCTGTCCATCTGATATCACAGCTGCTTAAATTCCTTTTATGATTGAAGTTTTTTGGGCTCTCGAGAGTTAAGTTCAAAGAAGAAGGTAATGGAGAGGCCTACTCATTTCTTATGGGTATAATGTCTACGTCATAATTTGCAGCACAAGGAAGGATAGACTCAAGAGGAACGTATCAAGTAGATTTATCATATTAATATATTCAACCCCCACCGCATTCGATGCCAAACAACCTACGATTAGCTGTCGCCAGTACTACAGTCTACAGCAGAGGGAATTTTTTTTTTTGTAAAAGAATAATGTAGTAAAAGATATACGTATTATTCAAATAGGTGAGGCTGATTCTAAGGGATAAATATTTTATTTAAATTATATTATGCAACAATACTTTTTTTAATTAGTAGGTCTGTAATATTAATTAAGATTTAGGGTTCGTTTATTTAGCTGGAAAGCATTTTTTAATTTTAATACATTATGTTTCAGTAAAGTATTCTAATTTCTGGTATTTGATTGTTACATCAAATATATTTTCTGAAAGTATTTTTTAAGTATGTTATGTTTTTCGTAATTGGAACATCAATTTGAAATATAAAATAAAATAAATTTTTTGAGAGAGTAAGAAAGAGAGTTGGGTTCCTTTGAATGTTTTGGTTACAAGTTAGAAACTCGAACACTAACTTGATTTTTTTTTCGGGTTCGTGTTTCAAAACCCGATCTTGACCTCGAAAAAAGAAAACCGTCGGATTCGGGTTCCTTTGAATGTTCGGATTTTGAGTTAGAGACAAGAACCTAATTTTTCTCGAGTTCATGTTTCAAAACTTGACACCGACCCCGAAAAATAGCTAAAATCATTGGAGTCGGGTTCCTTTGAATGCTTTAATTTCGGGTTAGAGACCTGAACACGACCCTGATTTTTCTCAGGTTCATGTTTTAAAACTTGATCCCAAAAAAAGCCAAAACTGTCGGAGTTTGGTTCTTTTGAATGATTTGGTTTTGGGTTAGAAAAACGAACACGAACTTGATTTTTCTTGAGTTCATATTTCAAAACCTGACTCGACCTTGAAAAAAAAATTGTCGGGGCTATGTTCCTTTGAATGTTTTAGTTTTAGGTTAGAGATCAAACACACAAACCTGATTTTTTTCGGGTTCATGTTTCAAAACTCGATCCCGAAAAAAGCTAAAAATGTCGGGGTCGGGTTCTTTTCAATAATTTGATTTCAGGTTAGAGACCCGAACACGAACTTGATTTTTCTTGAGTTCATGTTTCAAAACTTGACCACGATGTAACCCGACCAATTTTGGTTGAATCGGGTCGTTTCTAGTTAGGAGATTGGGTTAATTGATTTTTGACCACCCCTATGACTGAGAGACGCTCTCTAAACAGTCGAAAATATGAAAAGTATTTTACAAAAAATAAAGTACTGCAAAACAAACAGAGCCTTAGAATAAAGTGTGGAGTCAGTTATCTAACTCAAGAGTTATGATATTATATAAATCTTTTCGCTTATCTTAAAAATTTAAATTAATAAAAAAAAGTATTATTTAAATTATATTCTTTAACCATTCACATTCCGTAGACATACACACATCTAACACCATTCTCGTCCATCTTTGAAACATGCAGGTGTCCCTGATCCACGTGTGAGAGTTATTTGTTCGTGTATTTCCATTGGAAAGAGATGTAATGGCAGCATCATCCAGAGCTAAAATTGCTCCGGACGAGAAAACGGGATTTTTTTTACTTAACTACCGATAATTCCTGTGGTATTTATTTTTAATAAATCTGTTATTGAAGTACAATTTTATGTCTATTTTTTAAATATATAGATATTTTCATCCACCAAAAATTAGATTACTAAAAGAAATGAAATTCGAGATATCTCCATCCTAAATCCATGTCGATCTTTTTTTAATCAGCTAATTTTTAATATATAAAAAGATTAATATGTCTGAAAAATAGACCACATAGGCCAGTTCATTCAAATTTGTACCTCAGAAATTGGTTTGATAAAAGTCAATACCACATAGACTCTACCGATAATTAAGCCTCTTTTGTCCTTGAATTATTCGGGATTCAGGTATAACATTATCGCTGGATTATATGATCTTTTGCTGTGTACTCATTGTGTAAACAAAACGGCGAAAATGGTAATCATGTCAAGCAGAAACTAGAAATACCAGATCTGATTCAAACCAGGCTGTACGTAGGTTTCTAACGTTGCTTATAGAATTCAGACAAACTTATAGCGATGCATGAAAACTCGAATAGCTGTTACTAATAAGATTTTTTGTAGCGAAAATACTGTCATCACTAACTGCCGTCCTCAATACACTTACGGGAATTTCTTTAAGAGTATTCTGACAGGAAGCTTAAACCCCAAATAATATTTTCTAATTTTGGTATTTAACGTAAATTACCATGTCAGTATCTATCCCATGTAACAACATAAAACATATCATCTTATTATTCTCTATATTTAGAAAAGTTTGTTAATGATAAATACGGGAAGTAGATGTTCCCAACTAACATATTTTATGATAGCCAATGAGCTTTAGCTCAGCTGGCACCTCCTCCGGGGGGATAGATCTCTTATAATAAAATTAGAGATTTAAAGAAAGAAACAGGCCAAATAGGCAAATATGCAACTCCAGTCTCAAGAGAACCAGCTTGTTCCTATCTTTTCCAGCCCGACCACCCGGACTAGTTCAAAAGCTCTTGATTGATGATTCGCTCTTGACCACACACAAGGCTCTTGAATGTATTCATCTAGCATCTATTCTTCTTGTTTTTCCTGATCCAGCAATGAAAGTTCTCGATTCTCAGGTGCCTTTCATGAATCATAATTTCATGTGTTTGAAAAAGATAACTTAGGTAAAGAGGTTTTTTTCAATCTTTTTTCCAACAATTTTTTTTAATAGTTCCAAACATAAAAAAAAAAATCTTTGATTTACAGAGGGGGCAAAAGAGACATTTCTAACGGGATAATTTGGGTAGTTCCCTTTCTGTGATTACAAGCCAGGTGTCTAACGAGGATTTCTTTAAACATATTATCCAGTAGATGCACCAAATGGCTTGAGCTTGTACTCAAAAGCTGTAGATTAATAAACCTGCAAAGGGAGTTGCATGTGTAAGAAAAAGCTTCTCAGTCTATTTAAATTAAAATAAAACAGCCCACAAAAAAGTTGAAATAAATTGTAATAGGCTAATAGCCAATTGGTAGATCGGGCAAATTTCAGGCGAAAAAATTGTTCTGTATATGCTTTTTCTAAGAAAGCCACTACGTGTAATCACTAGACTTCAGGGGAAGTTGAAGACTTGCACTGAAAACCATACAGAAAATGGGATGGGTAATTGGCAGTAGACTTTGGCACTAGTAAACCATCTTAGAGCTAAACATGGTCCTAGAAATAATGCAGAGCCTCAATAAAAACAAAGAAAAAACAAGTTACCATATCCTCATCAGAATTTTATCAAGCCCAAGTTCTTCAGCCAGTGTAGCAACTCTGATAGTCCTTCTTTCAAACTTCTAGGGTTGTAATCCAGCTCTAGTTTAGCCTTCTCACAGGAGTATGCCCACTGATGTCTCAAAACATGTACAGTCTGCCCCAAGATTGAACAGGAGAAATTGTGAGACTGCATTGTAAGGAGAAGTCAAAATAGGAAGGAGGCCAATGGCCTTTGGGCCAAGTGAACCTCTTGCACACGCGTGTCACCTTTACACATGTAAGAACAGAAGGTGGGTAAGATCATGGCTCAGGTCCAACGGGATATGTGTGTGTGAGCTACCAATACAAAAAGAAAGCAGAGTGATAAAAAGGTGTGCTGAGTATGTCCTTATACATAACCACTTGCGTGGTGCAGTAAACGTGGAGTGGTAGAAAGTGGTTACCAGAGAAGACACATCCTTCTTTAAGTGGATTTCATAACTGAGGAGTTAGATAAACTCACAAAATCATTTATTGTGGGATTTACAACTGTTAGACCCTGATATAGGTAAAGTTAAAAACCTTAGGCATTTTCTTTTCTTCGACCACTAAACAAAATATCCATGCCAATTGTCAAAAAAAAAATTTTGACTCAAGAGATCAAAATTAGATCGTTGGTTTGACTATCAGGAAGAATTTGCTTAATGGTCTACTAAGCACTTATAACCTATAAAAGACAACTTCAAAAAGCCACTGAGCATACCGGAGGGCTGATCAGAGGAAGCTTTCCCGTAATTCGTGAAAAAAGAACTGAGACCCAACCATATAACTCGATGACCAAGAAGGGGATATTAAAAAAAGGCTTTTTGGTCTCAGTGATGATAGCAGCCATATCAAAAACATGCTTGAACGATGCATTTTCTCCTGTCAGCAGATATCTTTCACCAGGTCGTCCTTTGTTCATTGCTGCAATATGCCCCTCTACTACGTCATTGACATGGCTAAAAGAAAATTTATCACTTCCAGGCCCTATATATCCAGGTAACCGCCCATTAAAGCGCTCAATAATCTGACAGAAAAAGATAATATAACCATATCAAAAGGAGCTATTGGTAAGTATCTCATCTTCTAGGTGAACATGAGGAAGTAAATCATATATGACACAAAATTCCTGCAAAGCTGCACATAATATTCTCAACAATTTGCACCACAGCCGAGAAATAAGCTTCGGTAAAAACATCAAGACACAGCCCTTAACACTTCTCCTGTTGAGTCTTTGTATTGGGTCTTTTTATAGTTCATTCACAGAGTATTTCTCACTGGGTTAGAAGGCTCATACAATACACAGTGTCAGCGGTTCATAGAACTAAGGTTTTGGTAGAGATATAACAGCTAGCATTTTGGAATGAAGTGTTTGCCTTAGAAGACTCAAGCTCATGAACTTTATAAATCCAAAAGCTTTAGCGATTGGACAATGCTAATACTTATAATGCAGTGAAATACAGTTGCATTTGTTTCAGGTTTGGCAGAGTGATGACTTAACAGGTTCTATCAAAGCACAAATTTCAAATTCAACACAAAAATCTGCTAAATCCTTTCTGAATGCAAATGTCTTGAGTGATCCAGAAAACCTGGGATTGGGAAAGATGATCTCAATGCCTATATGCAGATCCAAAAAAAAAACAGCAGTGACAGGGAAGAAAAAAGATTTAAAATTTGGAACCTTCGGTACTACATAAAATCCACGTAAACTGACTCCCTCTGGCGCACTCTATCTGCCTGAACAAGGTCTAGGGTGTAGCTACTGTTCACAAAAGGTAATACCGCGACTTAATTGTTCAAAACTGCAAGTCTAACTCAAGGTCAACAAAAGAAATCGGACTTTTTCTTTCTGGAGACCTTAATCATGCAGTAAATATCTAACTTTTCTTAGCAATCAGTGAGGGATCAATGGAGAAGCACAACAAACTTAGCATATTCCATGTCGATCATCTTTCACTATTAAGAAAGTACACAAAAGATCAAGAAAAAAAAGTACACAAAAGAAAAGGAAATAATACCATTAGAGCAACAATGTTTCCAGAGGTGACCTTGCCCGGACCGTAAATGACTCCGGGATAAACTGCCACTATCGGAATCCCATCTGATGCAGCTTGTATCGCGATCTTATCAGCATAGACCTTCGATTTCTCATATTCTGTACAGAAGAACTTCTCATGATGAACCTGCCATCACAATGTCGGTTTATAGAAATCCAAGAAGAACATCAGCAACACCAAACAAAATAAGATTATGAAGAAGAAAAACAGAGCCGAAATCTATCTTCGTACTTGATTCTCATCAGCAACATATCCATCAGTTGGTCCAAGAGCGAAAAACGACGACGTGTATATAAGCTTTTCAATCGTCTTCGTCTCTCGCACTGCTTGTAAGACATTTTTCAACCCTCCAACATTGACCTAATAACGAAGCCCCAATTATTTTCTCTAAAACGAAAACCAACCGAAAATGAATTTTGAAAAAATGGCATTCCACAGTCCACACAATCAAGTGGAGTTGCCAATATAAGCTTACTGAGAGGAATTTGGAAGGATCAGGGAGCCAAGGTTCGACCACGGCGGCCGCGTGAAAGATGACGTTGCAGTCGGCGAAGGCAGCCAGGAGGGAAAGGTAATCGGTCACGTCACCGAAGACAATTTCAAAAGCACCGTCGGTGTTCGGAGGAGGTAGAGCGGAGAGATCGCTGGTCGGACGAACCAGGGCCCGAACGGAGTAGCCTTGTCGCACCAGGGCGTGGCAGAGTCTTCCCCCAAGGAAACCGGATGCCCCGGTCACCAGTATCTTCATAGTCCTTTTCTCACTCGTCCAAATCAAAGAACTGTGGATTGAGATCAGTTGCGGCCCCGCGTCTGAGGCATTTGCTGGGACACGAAGATGACGGCTTTATTAATCTGCTCCATTATTCTCAGCAGTGATTCGGCGCTGTCAAAGAGTAGAAAAGACACGGTCACAACTCACATGGAAGTCCCATGTTACTGGCAGAATTAACGTGTAGGCTGATTCACGTGAAACGCCCCTTGACAGATTTTGGGCACGTTTGTTTGCCCAAAAATTTGAGGCCCAAAAATTCCAATCAAATAAATATATCTCAAAATTTTTAATTTTTACACATACATTTCAAACTTTTCACAAACTCCAATAAAGTTCAACATTCAAAGATTCTCAAAATTTTAGAAATATTCTCCAAAATTTTAGTAAACAAACAACCCAAGAGAATCTTCTATGATTTCTAGATAAGTAATTAAGTATACAAGTCGCAGAGATATTAATAGGAGCGTTTATTTCTCTAAGACTGTGTTTGTTCCGGGGTAAAATGAAGAAAATGAGAAAATATTTGTAGGAAAAAAAATAAGTTTTAATGATTGGATAATTCTTGAAAATAAATATTTAGGGTATTTTGTTTGTTAAAATTTTAAAGAATATTCTCGAAATTTTGAGAATTTTTACTTTATTAAGATTTATTAGTATTTATTAAAGATAAAATGTGTATATATAAAAGTTAAAAATATTTGAATATGTTTATTTTGTTAAAAATTTTTATTTTTTAAAATATCTGGGAAACAAACATACCCAATATTTGTTTGTCAGGTAAAAATTGGAAATGATGGTAATTCAATTTTCTTATCTTCCTAATTGTTCTCGTATTCTCTCTCTCCCCAACCCAAGCGTCTGTCATTCTCAATCCGCGTGCCTAAGCCATTTTAAGGTATCCAGGCCAGTTCTGTTCTAGCAACGTCTTAGCTACTAAATCTTTCTCTACTTCAACATAAGTCCACTTAAACCTTAAGTGAGCCTGTGTAGGTTGGACACCTACCTAGGGGTGGCTCCTGCCTCCTACATAGTTAATTGAATATCCTCACTTTTCATCTATCTTAATATTCTAAAATTTTCATCACATATATTATTTTAATTATCAAATATTTTGAGTCATACATTTATGAGTTAATGGGGGTATTTGTTTCCCCAAAATTTTGGGGTTCGAAATTTCCAACAAAATAAATACACTCTAAAATTTTTAACTTTTACACACACATACTCTACTTTTCACAAACCCCAATAAATCTCAATAAAGTAAAGATTCTCAAAATTTCAGAAATATTCCCCGAAATTTTCACAAACAAACACCCCCAATATAAACCCAAATTAGAGAAGATCTGTCCCTTCCGTGCTTGCTGCGACAATCCGAACCTGAACTGAAAAGGGTGTGAAAACTCAGTTAGAGCACGCTTTTGTCGGACGCTATCTAGGTTGATATATAAACACGCAATTTTTTTTTCAATGCAGAATTATTTGCATGTTGTCACTTGATGTGCCAGCAAGTAGTCAAGGGATTGAAGGAATAGTGAACACAGTAGTGCCAGCATCTGTTCTGAAGCTCTCTCTACTTTCTGTTTCGTGGCATTCTATTTACATCGTAAGCTTATTTGCATTACAATGATCACATCAAAAGCCACAATAAGACTTTCCAGTGGAGAAGAAATATTTCATGTCAAACATGGGCCAAAAGCTTTAACTGTGCCACATTCTTATTGCCAACAAAACAGCACATCATACACTCGCACACCTATTCTCTCCGTCTCTCTTACCCCAATCTTTTTTCTCTATTAACTCTCCGCGTCTCTCCAGCCTCTTTCCAGAGCCTTCGAGCAGAGTGATTTGGACCAAATATCAGTCGTACAGATTCATATACAGGTGAATTAGTCAGCAAGAGATTATAGCCTGGAGCGACGAATGCACTTTAAGGGATTAAACGGAGCATGCCTCCTTGAAGCAGAAAACTGGTGACCATTCAAAGGACTGGGTTTGATATCCCAATCTTCGACATTGTCAAGAACACAGACATCGAAGAGGATTTGACCAAGAACACCATGAGCACTAATGCACGGTAGGGTATGCATGTGGATCAAACCTTCGTCGTGTCCATCTTGCACAGACCCAACATCTCTGCCATCGTAATACTCCATCGAAGTGGGAGACAAGTAACGGTCACTTGGTCCAACAGCGACTTGCTGAAAGCTATTTGAGTTCATTTTTGCTTTTCTCAGGTCATAGGTTGGCTCTGGAATTTCGTCATGTGTTCCCTCTATGCCCATCCTTTCTCCTTCAAGTCTTCGAATTCTTTGCGAGTAAACTTTAGCCGCCTTACCAAGGAGCTCGGTCACAGCAGCTTTGTAGTCGATTGTATATTGCCGATAATGACCTGTGACCAGATAAAATCACAAAATAATACCATAGGAAGGTCTAGAGAAGTATTTTACAATGAAATTACGAACCAAAAATTATCTTGGTTATTAGTCTAAAATCAAAAGCAGCAGAAAACAAAACCAAACTTAAATTTCCAAGACTGCATTTGGACACACATTTACTACACTACTTTGTATAGTCTCTTTCCAGTTTTCAAATATCATGGTTATAAATCCAAGCTCAAGGATGCTAATCTGAGTATTAGCATTTCTTTATCACAACTGGGAAGGATTGTAGCAATGTTAACTGTGTACTTGAATGCGGTCAGGATGCAACTACTATATTCCAGCAGTATTTAATCTAGTATGATATTGATCTACACAAAGTCATAAGTTTAGAACCAGACCTACGTGAGGAGAGTCTTTCCATTTCACCAGCTTAATGTCACCCCCAAGATCTTGTATTCTTTGAGCAAAATTGCAGATAACCTCATAGGGAGCAAGATCATCATTTACGGAGCACAAAACGAGATATGGAGCCTGCATGCTCTGGAGAACAAAGAAAGATGAATAAATACTTCAGGAAAGGAAGTAAAAACCTTGAATAACAGCAAGTCGTCATATACTTACGACAGAAGAGTACAGAGTCTGCCAATACTCAGCACGCTGTGATTCAAACCGACTGAGAAAGAGTGTATCAAGACCAGAAGCAATGCTGTGGGAAATCCACGATGCTAATCTTGGTGGATGGGACATTTTGAGAACAGATGGGTGAAGAACAAATCTTGTGCCCAAATCACTGGTAAAATCCACCGGACTGGAGTCATAGATATGACCAGATATAGAGTCTCTAACCAGTCGGAGGTCATCCTTCAGGAGAAAAAAGAAATAATAACAACAATTATATGTGGTTGCTGAAGTTCTTAAATCATGAGAGCTTTAGCAAACATGAGACAAAATTCTTTTCACCGCATCATACAAAGCCTGCTGGAAAATAAAACAAGATGAGTTTCATCTTGATGCTTTATTAGAGAAGTGAAATTACTATATGCTTAATTGCAAAAGGGAATGGGAGAAGAAAAGAAGAGCATACCAGATTTGGCTGTCTTTCAATCTTTCCTTCAATTAGCTGCCAAAGAAAAAACAACCTCTGCTTAAATATGTATCGCCAAAAAAAAAAGATTCTGATTGTCACACCCCAGACCTAGCAGGGTCCAACAGTGGACTTTTTCTTTGAACAATATTTCAAATAACTCAAAATATAGAATTCATTTATTCTAAATAAACTTAAATATAGTCCTCACTTTCGAGTCCTCGCGCTGCCATGTTTTTCTCATTTAAACCCTGTAGCACATATATATAAAGCGCACCACCAGTTAAACGAAACAACGTGTAGCTCAGTGGTTTCTCTTTGTTTACCACTAGTCCAAGGGTTCGAATCTTAGGTATGACCATTTTTTTCTTTTAAAACAGGTTTTCACACTGATAGTTCCAATGACACCTTATACACACAGGAACCCTCTAAAAATGATATATACAGGGTGCGTCATCTCTAGAAGATATTTACCTGAAGGACCTTGTACATGCAAGCTTTAGGACCACCAGAAAAAGAAGCAAGGACCACAGGGCATGGTCTAATCTTTAGCTCCTACACAAAGAGACACCCAAAAAAGGCCATTAGTAGCTAACCTTATCCCATCAATGAAACTTACAACCACTTGAGCACGAGGAGCACTAAAGTTTCATTTGTATAAAAGAATATGGAGTGTTATCTTCGATCAGAGGAAACATTTGTACTGGACTAAAAAAATACGGGATGCAAACTTAAACAGATCTAAACTCTCTGGCTTACATTTTTATCAATTTTAGGAACTCCCACCCAAATTGACGACAATGGAACTCAAGCATAAGTTCCAGACTAACACAGTGTCACAGTTGTACAAGCATTCATTATAGTACAGGTTAAAGAAACAACTGAACAAAAGCTTCAACCTGTTGTAGTTTGATTACTACTGTAAGCACTGACCTGAATGAGTTCATTGAGAATGTCAACCGCTAGACTTGTGGCCTTCTCGGGGAAGAACCTGCAGAGATTACATAGGATGTCCAAGATCGGAAAAATGAAGATAAAGTGCACCTATATTCTCATACCATCAGCTGAATATGAGGGAGAACCTGAAGCCACACTAACAGACATATCCAAGATTATGAAGTCGACAAGCACTAATCCTATTGATTGTAACTTGCAAAAACAAACCCATACATGTAGGAATTGCGAACGTGCCAATTAACAAACCCATACATGTAGGAAGAAGCTAAAAAATGTATCCTGAACAACTATACTAACCGGGATCAAAAATATTCCTTATAACAGATGCTTATCAAACCTCTATATGGACCCCAGGGTAGCACAAATCTAACTAAAGGAACATAATGTTGAGCTTCGGTAATTTACCGGAGAAACAGAGGGAGAAAGTTATAGGAAGAAAAAAAAAAGAATAAGCAAAAGGAGCAGCTTCTTGACAGGCCTCATTCCAATTAACAGCAACAAGATTAGCTAAGTTTTATTCAGAATCAAGGTGAAAATTTTGCACCAAAACCATTCCTTAATAGCCCCTAACATAACCCAAATATTCAACCTTGCGGCTCAGTGAAATCCCAATCAAATCAAGAAATAACAACTTAGATGAAATGGGAGCAATCGGACTCACATATTGAGAAACTCCGAATGGCAGACGAGTGAATTCCAGCCCAAAGAAGAGTAGAGCTCTACGCAGCTACTCACTTGCCTCTCCTGGCTCGACATCCATGCAAATATCACCACTATCCCCTCTGTCTTCCCACCCCTTTCCCTTCTTCCCCAATAATATTTACCCCCAAATCCCCACATTTCCTCCTTTTTTTTTTTCCAAGAATTCAAATTCCTGAAAACATTTGCCTATATGCTGCACTTGAACTCTACAAACACTTGGCCTTCACAAGAATTGCCGGAAAAATTGGCCCTGGGGAAAAGAACTGGATTTTAATCAACAGAGGAACGAATGAGACAGCGGGAAATCGGGCAGAGGCAGAGAGGATTACATTGAGCTTCGGTTTTTGGCGTATTGTCTAGACAACTACAATTCCGCAACTTGGGCTTCGATCCAGTGAAATTACCAAGAAAGTAAATTTATGCAGACGCTAAAACACCGCCAATTATCCCATGCCACATGTCCCTTTGGGATTCCACAGTAATAACACAATGACTTTTATACCCTTACAGTTGGTGCCTGGTGTACGTGGTGTCCCTATGCGATCTATATCATATTGCAGCGAATCGATGCTTCTCGGTGGCATAGAAGTAAAATCATGTGAAATTGCTGTTCTGCGCGTGAATCATATTCCAACTATTTATAGAATGCTATTTTATAATCCTTTCATTTTGTTTTTATGCATTTTATATTCCTTATCTACTCCTATCTGTTTTTGGCGTAGTGATTCCGTTTTCACAATCATTCAGGACAAATTAATATTTCTTTTTAATAAAAAAATATTATTTAGAGTAAATCAAATTTTTGCTTCCAACATTATAGATTCACCTAAGAGGATTGTTATTTTTTTTTATCTAAATTACATGATAAAATTTTAAAAAATAAATAAATACAACAGATAAATCATATATTATTATAGAACTCATGTTAATCGAAACTGATATAAACAATATTAAATAATATAAAATCCGCTTATTATATATATATCTTTTGAAATTCTGAAAAATAAGGCTACCGTTTATTCATACATTAATGTTTTTGTTTTTATACGATTTTTTTTTTAAAAAAAACTTTACTTGAGATGTTATAAAAAAAGTTTTATTTTTTATTTTATTTCATTAAAATATTCTAAAATTGGTGAGGTGCTTCTTTTGTACTCCTTTTTTATTGAGTATTACTAGTTTTAATTGGCACTACCATTGTTGTCGTTTATTTTTTTTATAAGCTACCATTTTTGTCGTTTGCGTGCGCCATAAGAGGTTCATCCAATGGTGAGACAGCAGGACAGGTTTGTTCTAATAATAGACGTAAACGCAAACAACTCTTTAAGATTTCCTTGCACACCTCAAAATTTTTTTCTTTCCCGTTCTGGGGGCGGGCATTGAACTTTTATACATTAGCACAATACCATCTTTATATATCAGCAAAGAAATATTGAGAAACTTATTGACTCATTCCCATCAGTAGTTTTTCAAGTGCCTCAGTTGGAAGAGGAATGTACAAGCAATCCCGGCCATCTGAATGTCTTCTGGTCTTGACCAACTCATGATCTTTGAATTCTGTCAAATGGGAGTTCAATGTAACTTGGCTACTAACCAGGAAGCGCTCTCGACACATTGCGTACAAATCGCTAATTGGCATCCCTGAAAAGAAAAAATAGGCTCGGTATAAACACTAAAGTTCGCAACATAATTCCTCAAAAGTATGACGAGCTACTTGCCTTCTTCATCGGGGTGGGACAATTGATGTTCAGCAAGAACTCTAAACACACTCTGGGCATTGGGCGTCAAACTCTGTAAAACTATGGCAGCTGTTTTGGCAGTCTGCGTGGTATTGCCATGCGCAAGAATCATAGGAAAGAACATTCCTTCAACTTTGTATGGCGCAAAGGTAGGAACATCATACCAACACCAGTTGAACTGTGTGAACCATCTTCTTGTCCCACACTGTCAAACAAATCAGGACAGAGCAATGAGACTCAAAGATGTATAACATCAGCCAGACCCTATCTCTGCAATTGTACAAAGCCACTGTCCTCTCATTTTGAGTAAATACACTAATATTTTTTTTTAATCAAAACTGCATTTTATTCCAGAACACCCAAATAAAAAACAAACATCAAGGAGGTTCAGTACCAGCATACAACCAAGGTAAATCAATAAAATGCTCACAATTATGGGGAATACCACCTAGACTAATCTCAGTAGCAGCCCAACGAGCAAGGGAGTGCGCAGCCTCATTCGCACCTCTTCTGACATGAATAGCTTTCCAACTATCCATCTTTCTACCAATCTCAACAGCCGCCTGGACTTCGGTTTGAATCTTCCAGTCCACACATTGAGGAAAACTTTGAATTGCCGCAATCACAGTCTTCGAGTCCCCCTCCAGTATCACATTACGGTGTCCCTCGTGCCATGCAAATTCCATTCCCATTTTAGCTGCAATAGCCTCGCCCTCCAATGGTTGAACAGCAGATATTTTACCAAAATGTGAACCAGCCACCTTCCCCGTATGGTCTCTCAATACAGCAGCAGTAACAACAAAGGTACTTCTTATAGCTACGTCAACGTTAAGCTTTAAAATTCCCTTCGGTGGTGGTTTCCATATAGCTGGACCCTCCGATTGGACTTTTTGTTGCCAAGTGACCCAGTGCTCCATTCCAACTTTTCGAACCTTCTCTGTCAGGACATTGATATCGCAGCACCTTCCTTCATGGACTACCCGATTCCGCTCTGCCCATAGTAAGTCAATAGTCGTGATAGCAAACAACTGGAACCTGTGTTGATCCGCCAGCGGGACTCCAAGTTGCTGGTGAGGATGACAAATCTTCTTAACCCAGTCGAGCAATGACGTCGTACTGTGCTGCAGAATATTAATCTGCCATGGTGATTCGCTTCATATTGCACAACTAAAGGGGCACTGTAATAACAAATGGTGGAGGGACTCCGGGGTATCTCCACACAGTGAACATGAGATATTCAGCTCAACCTCAGAACCAGATCCAATCCGTGCAGCAACTCGGTTTTAGTAGGTAATAATTCCCAAACCACTTTCCATAGCAATAGTTTATACCTAGCATGAACATCAAGCCTCCACAAATCCCTCCACTCCACCGGAGACAGCAGAGAATTTCCAGTCACACGCTGCCCAGCTATCCTTCTATGAATGGACTTCACGGAAAACGTTCCAGTAGGCTCCAGCGCCCAGAACAACTTATCTGGAACCCCTACCCCTTGCACATGAAGTTTCAAGATTTCCTCGGTAGACTCTAAGGTAAACAGCCTCCCAATCTCCTCCCTATTCCACGAGCATCCATCGTCTAATAGAAGTTCTTTGACTTTCATAGTACGGAGACATTCCTCCCCTTCATTTCGTGGTCTTGGTATATACCCGGAGATAGTGGGCACCCACGGGTCACACCCCACACAAATATCCTGCCCCCCACCCACCTTATAGCACAACCCAGCCTTGAGGACCTCACGTGTTTGAACCATACTGCGCCATATCCATGATGAAGACCGGCGAGCCCCCACCTCCCAAAAGTCACGCCCTTTCAAATACTTACCACTTACCACCCTCACCCACAAACAATCTCTATTAGTCATGATTTTCCAAGACAGTTTAGCCAGCATAGCCTGATTGACCTCACACATCCGACGAATGCCCAAACCACCTACTGCCTTAGGTTGACATAGAGACGACCATGACTTCAAAGCTAAATGTCTTGGTTTCTCCTCCGAATATCCCCACCAGAAATTCTTTAAGGCTTTATCCAAATCCTTACACCAAGTCTGCGGCATTAAATAAAAGTTCATAATGTAAGTTGGAATTGTGCTTGCAACGGCATTAATCAAGACTTTCCGACCGGCCTGTGATAGCATCTTAGCTTTCCACCCCGAAATTTTCTGTAAAAATTTTTCTTTAAGATCCGCCACCGCACATTGCCTATTTCGAGGAATAAGTAAAGGAAGTCCAAGATGTTTTGCCTTCGGAGGTAGCCTTTTTAATTGCAATATGTCCAGAATCGACACAATAGCTTGACCCCGAAAATTCTTACTAAAATGGACCGAGGATTTAGACCTATTCAATTTCTGACCTGACCAAGCCATATACTTCTCCAGACAATCCTCAAGTGTCGAAGCCTCCCGAATTGTCGCCTTTGCAAAAAGCAGTAAATCATCGGCAAATAAGAGGTGAGTAATATTCGGAGCCCCTCGACCCATCTTAATTCCACGAAGAGAACCTCTATTTTCCTCCCTCAATAATAACCGGGAAAGCACCTCAGAGCAAATAATAAATAAATATGGGGAAAGAGGGTCACCTTGCCAAATTCCTCTCGATGGATGAAATTTGCCAAAAGGACTACCATTTAGCAAAATAGAAAAAGGAGTAGAAATGCATTGGTGGATCCAATTTATCCATTGAGGACTAAAGCCAAAGCATTCGAACACCTTAAGCAAAAACCTTCATTCCACCCTATCATACGCCTTCTCCATATCTGCCTTAACAGCCATCCAACCACCTCTACCTTGTTTATGGTTCATAGAATGAAAAATCTCTGCCGCTACAATATAGTTATCTTGAATTGCTCTCCCCGGAGCAAAAGCGAGTTGGAAAGGTGAAATAATCTTGGACAATACAAGTTTCAACCGATCTGCCAAAATCTTGGAGATAAGCTTGTAAATGACATTACACAAACTGATAGGCCGAAACTGACTGACCTTAAATGGATTATCCACTTTTGATATCAAAGTAATATTAGTACTATTGAATTCAGGAAGCAGCACCCCAGTAGTAAAAAAATCTTGAACTGCACCAACAACATCCGAACCCACCACTTCCCAAAAATGTTGAAAGAATAATAATGTCATACCATCAGGACCAGGTGCTTTATCCGGACTCATCTTCTTGAGAGTAGCATATATCTCCTCAGCATCAGGCACCACCGTAATTAAATCGTTATCAGCTTGAGTAATAATCGGCTCAATCAAATTATCCAGATCCTCAGGAATTATCGGATGACTAGAAGAAAATAGATTCATGTAGAAACTAGTCAGTTCATTGCCAAGCGCCGTCCTCCCCAATACTCATCCGGCATCCTCTGTTTAAAGCTTCAAAATATGATTGCGACACCGCCTAATCACCGTCGACGCATGATAATACTTTGTATTCAGCTCACTTGAGACAAGCCATGTTTCCCGGGATTTTTGTCGCCATAAAGTCTCCTCTCTATACAAATGTTCGTCCAGTGCCAAAAGTAATTCCTACTCCAGTTGAAAATTTCGAGCTGAAGGTGACGCATGTTGGCAACGCATAAGCTGATCCTTAACATGTAGTATTGAGTGTTGAATATTACCAAAAGTGGCTTTATTCCATCTTCTCAAAGCATAACGCGTGGCCCGTATTTTCTTAAATAGAGAAAAAGCCGGAGAGATCTCCTGACCTTGAGACCAAGCCGACGCCACCACTGCAAAACAAGACAAATCCCTTGTCCAAAACCTCTCGAACTTGAACTCTTTCGGTGTGCGCTGCTCCAAACCGAACACAGATACAACCAACGGAACATGATCTGATGTGGTGATATCATAGTGCTGAATGACATCATTTGGAAATGCCACCCTCCAAGGAATATTAGCAATCCCTCTATCTAGCCTCTCCCGAATATTGGCAAAACCAGATCTTCTATTACACCAAGTAAATTTCTTCCCAACAAAACCCAAATCAACAAAATCCATAGTCTGAAGAAAATGCTTCAAACCCCGCGAAGAAGAGGATGAATCACACGCCCTCCTCTCTTCTCATCTTGCTTCACAATGTCATTGAAATCCCCCACACAAAACCAAGGCATAGACAAATTCTGCCCCAACCCACGCAACTTCTGCCAAAATGAAGCTTTCGCCCTCCAAAGTACAGGCCCATACACAAGAGAACACAGAAACTTTGGGTCATCACCCCCAGGTTCCACCTCCAGGTGAAAAAAATATTGAGATGATGAAAGAACTCTAAAACGAAAACCCGGACGCCAACAAAACACAAGACCCCCACTCCTCCCAATCGGAGGTATCGAAAGAAAAAACGAAAAATCAATCTTCTTCATCACACGAGCAACCGAACTACAATCAATCTTAGTCTCCATAAGAAAAATTCCCACCGGATCCACTGTCTTCACAATGTCCCGGAGGGCTCTAGCTGCCGAGGATCGCCCCAACCCCTGGCAATTCCAGGATATTAACTTCATGGCGATGTTGGGGGCATGGCTTGGCCCGCCTCCTCAGCCTTATCATGATGAAATGAACCCCGAACACCCACCAACTTTTTTATTTTGCCACCTACTGCTTTGCTACCGCTGCCTTCTTTAGTTCCTATTTTATGGGAGACTGTGGACCCACCCACCGAGAATTCCATGCGAAAGAAATCGGCCAAGAAATGCTCCCTGCCAATATTTTCAGAATCCCCCAATAATTTGCCCCGTTTAGATCCCGCAGCTTTCTCCCACTCTTCTTGTTGGGCACCACACTTATGACTCCCTACTAACTGCTCCACACCATCAGAGAGGAAGCCCAGTATTATTTTCAGCATGAAGAGACTGTTGTTTGGCCCCAAATTTCCTCCACTTCCTACTTGGGATGTCCAAAGACTGAACAGAATGAGTAAATTCAAGCTCATCTACAATCTGAGACTCAGCAACCCGAAGTTGTCGGTCACGTGACTCTTGGGGGGGCGGCCTGGAATTTGGCAACATACTTTCCATATCAGAATTGATACCCATATGACTTGGCAGTTGTGTCTTCTGAATTACAACAGAATCATCGGACTGAAGGATAAATCCCGAGCTTCCAGTAATTGATAAAGGATTGTCACCCGTCCTCATATCACGCCTAGAATCTTGGTGCCACCATGAGTCGGTGCTATTTGAATTTGAAATCTCTTGTCCAGCATGAAACACGGCGCTCGCCTGGGCCTTTGGACTGACCACTGCCTCCGCCACCCTCTCTACCGTTACCGCCCCACTATTCTTCCTCCCTGGACTAGTCCCACCCATTGAGGGGCGAATGGGAGCAGATCCCTTGACCCCCCATGTATCCCACTTGGATCCATCTCTGGAAACCACTGCAGTCCGTACCTCCACAAGTGGGGCAGCCGGCGGGCAACCCCGCAACTTCTCAGTCAAAGCAAAACTCTGAGGATGAACATGAGTCTGGTCACATGCCCCAACTGTATGGTCGATGAGCCCACAACGAACACAGAAAGAAGACAATCTTTCATACTTGAAGCCAATCCAAATCGACTCCCCACTTTCACGATAATATGAGAAACCTAGTTGCAAGGCCATATTACAGGGAAACCTGATCTTAAGACGAAGGAAAGAAACATGCTCGTCAATGCTGTCCATCTCCAATATCTCTCCCAACATACAGCCGATTAGCCTAACATTATCATCATCAAATATTTCCAACGGGAGACCATGAATCTGAACCCAATACTCCACCAAAGACAAGTCAACTTCCTCAAGAGTCTTATCTGGTTCCCACTCCTTCAATATCATGTACGACCCCTTAAAATTCCAAGGTCCTTGATTCAACACACGATGCTTCTCCTTTGTACTAGGAAACGTGAATAAAAACCGGTTAGCACCTGCATCTTCAATGCGCATATCGGAAACAAATCGCCATCCAGACCTAATAAGAGGCTGAATAATATGGAATGGATAAACCTTTTTCGACACTAGCTTGCCAACCAACGAAGTATGACGTATTGCTATCGCCCGACTCCTATTAGGTTTTAACGCACCCGAGAGATCATTCCAAGAAAGCTTCTTGGTCCGTTCAATGAGTTCTTCCATCCGTACCAAACTCTACTCAAACCCACAAGAGACAAAACATAATCTTCAAAAAGAAAAGAAGAAGGAAACAGCCAAGGGGCCTACAGCCAGGAAGAGAAGGGATAGAGCCAAAGCTCTCAGGGGCTCGCGAGGATGGAGAATACACATTACCTTATTGTGGCATACTACTAGAGGCATGGGGACATCAAATTCAATGCCCACCGTTATCTACACTCATAGAGCAAAACTACCATGAATGAATGAATGACCAAAACCACTTAATTTAGGCCTTTCCTTTTGATTAAAAATAAATTATAATCTTGAAGAATACGAGCATAAAACACATACCTAGTCTTTGGAGCATCTCCCCCGACCACAACAAGAAAACTTTCATATCCAAAGAACATATCAAAACTAAAAATAACCAAAATTTGAACAGTGCAAGAAAAAATGGATAAGTAAGAAAATTTGACATGCTCACTACTAACTAACTTATTTTCCATGAGATAATTGTCACACTAACAGAAATACTCACGAAGAGGTGCATTCACATGGTCAATTCAAGCAACAATACGAATACAGGAACAAGCAGCTATTTGCGCAAGACACTGTTGAGTTTCAGCATCTCTTAACCCAGGCCCATCAATATTGTGAATAACAACACATACGAAACAATCTCTGTCCTGGGATCCATGCAGAAATGCAAGAACATCATCCATGGAACGAGAACTAAATGGCTGTTGAACTTTAGACAAGTTCCCAGAAGTAGCCGTTTTTTTGGTTTTCAATTGATCCCATAGAACTTCAGCTAAGGATGTCACAACCTACACATAAAACAAAATGGATGGATAACGTCAAAATACAGTACTCCTTGTTTTACACCATGTAAATTTGTGTTCCCAAAGCAATTACAATGAGGAGACAATTTCCATTGAACTTATATATGCAAATAGAAACAGCAGTGCAAATAGCACCCAGTACATAAGCATGTACTACTCCAGAGTTTATCTAAGCAGATGATACCTGCTTTATATTGATGTTTTGAAGATAACCATTGATCACAAGTACAGAATAATTGGTCAATGTGGTTGATGCAAAATCTTCAATTGAAGCTTTCTTAGATCCAAATCCATACATTACAAGGCCAAAACCGCACCTGATAATTGAAAATAACCGATAAAGAACAGCCATTGTCAATAACCATATAGAGCAAGTCGTCTACAACTTTCATAGCATACAATAATAAAAACAAGAGAAGCAACATGAGGAAAAAAAACGATATTATCCAAAACAGCTGTAGCACTGCTTGCCCTGAAATCAACATACACCAGTCTATTCCAAGTACCATATCATAAACTCTTCCCTACACTACAATATATACAATTAAAAACGCCAGTGTATCATTGTTTGATTACAGAAAATCACAACGCATACCTCAGCTCGAAAACCCATTTAGGGTACAAACTCTTGTAGCTATTCAGCAAAGCCGCGACCTCTTTCTCATGCTTGGGTTCGATGTTAGATGCCGCTGCCCTCAGTTCCTACAGATAAAAAAGCTCTTTTGAAGTCAACTTTTTAATCAAAAATAGAGAACCGTGAATTTCATACAGAGTTTAAGCAAGTGCCTGTTCGTCAACAAGATCAATGTCCGAGAGCTTGCGAGTTGATTTCTTCCCCGAGCCGCCCAACTCTTTGGCCAGAAAATAGTCTCTTGAGAATCCTCCTCCTCCTCTTCGACGCCATTGTTGATCTCCATGGTTACGAGTTTTCAAATTGAACTGCCTGACTAAAAATTCAAAACGGTGGAGTTCAATGTGGGTATGAAAAATTACTGAATAACTTAGAAAAAAAAATTACTGAATAATGAGAGAACTTTAATTGTGCCCTAGTACATTTTCCCGCTGTTTTTCCATTAAGGAAGAGCAACGGGAGGATTGAATCGGGTTGAAAGATCCACTACCATTTGGCCCATTAACACTCAATACAAGGGCGAGGCCCACAATTTGAAGGTATTCATTCCGGTTAGCTTGTTTTGGAATTGGTTCGTGAAATCTTAATGGGCGTTTGTGATATTTTGTGCAAATAGCTTTTCTCCTTTTCAAAATAAAATATGTATATTCTGTGAAATTTTCTTTTATCATTTAAAGCAATTCAAAGAAAGTTGTATTTATGAAATTTAATGGAGAAATTGAGATTAATGTGTTAAAAAAATGCAGTTAACTTCCAATAGCATTGAGTGAGTACTTCTAGTAAAAGCAAGGACGGAATTAGGACTCAATTTGAAAGAAGGCGAACTCTTAAGGCGAAATGACAAAAAAAAAATTCAACATAATGTAAAAAGTGTCTTAGCATTCAAATATTAAAAATTAAGAACTAAAAGTATTAAAAATATTGAAATACATGTACTATATTATTTACTACTAATATAAAAGTGACATGTGAAACATTGAATTACAACACTTTGTCTACCAAGGACTGAATAAGTCCTCTATGTTAAAAAGTGCTTAGAAGAAGTGCAGTTGGCACATATATCAGCATTGGCATTCCAAGTTATGAAAAAGGGGTAGGATGTGTCTGCAACAATATCAGCAGCAGTAATTAAGATCAATTAGGCATGTTTTTGAGTCAGTGCAGTATATAGATTGATTATGCAAAAAGGTTTATGTTTAACTTCCTTTAAATCTTGAAAATAGGGATAATGGACTATTTTCTTAGACTCTTGCAGAAATTTAACGTCTGTTCAAATTTTGGCCCTTCTGTTGCCGGTCATTGATGTTCTTCATCATGGAAGACCCAATGTTTCCACGGTAGATCCCAACTTGATTGCATTTGCTTTTTTTTGTTCTTCTTCTTGAATCTTAAAGTCTGTATTTGTCGTTTATGAACTGGACTATACTTTTATGGAATTGGAGCCTAAGGTGAGACTAAGAATGATGATTTTAATTTCTGCTATTTATTCTGGAATTCAAGAACTTATATAAAATGCACAATTCACAAATCACAATAAAAAAATTTCAATTTTCAAGCCCTAATTGCTCTCTCAGGGGATGCCTGCTGCCCTGCACAAGCACTGGAGCACAGCTGGCCAGCAGCAATCTATGGTAGGCACTGCCACTGGAATTTGGGCGACTGAGAGAGAGAGAGAGAGACTGAGACTTGAGAGGGAGTGAGCTGAGAGGAGAGGGTCGGTCGACGGTGGAGGATTTGAGAGAGAGTGAGCCAAAAGGTCGTCGAATGCCGGTGGAGGAGCTGAGAGGGAGAGACTAAGGGTGGGTACAGGAACTTATAGTAGGCCTAATTGCCCAAATTAAGTAAACAACTTCACAACTTAACAACTTCAAAATTCAAAAGAAAATGTTCCAATCCTCAAAGTAATTAAATAAACAAGTAATTAGAGGAAAATCAGAGACAAACATAACTTCTAATGTACAAAACCAAAGTCAAAATCGATGTACAACTTTGGCCCTTGAATGCACGAATGGCCAACCAAAACTCCAAACAATAGAGTATATTTAGACATTGGCTCCGTATTTGACACCCACACCCAAAAACTAAAAGTTGTCTTACATCATGAATGAAAGTGAAATACACAAAAAAAGAAGAACAAAAGAAAACTAAAACTAAAGCGAAAAGACAAATGATCATGCAAATTTGTTACTATAGACAAATTTTATCCAGGTTACAGATATGGTCATCCTAAAATTCATCAGTTTCTTGTTCTGGTTTGCAACATTGAAAGCAATAGACAAAGAACAATAAGGACAATAAACAAAATGAAAGATGGCTCAAACCAAAGGCATAAGTCAGAGAAAACCTACAGGAACTCAGTTTTGGTATTTACCGTGATGTTCTTGGAGTCTTCAAGTCGTTCTGCACCATTCAACACAAAAAAAAAAGATCATGAAACCAAAAATATATCCATTACTTTGCCCTAATTCACAAATTCACTAACAACTAAAGGCTAAATAAGTTTAAAGACTATAGAATACAACATTTACAAAACTAAATTAACAAACCCTTGGTGAGAGATTCGGCCCCCAAAACTCAAAGTGATGTTAGCAAAGAGAGAGAGAGAGAGAGAGAGAGGACAAATCGTCTCGGTCTGGCGGCTGTGGGTGCAGTACAACGATAGGGAGGGTGGGGACAGTGGCGTAATGAGGATTGAATTTGAAGGGGGCAAAACTCCTAAGACAAAATGACAAAAAAAATTTCTACTTAATGGAAAAAAATGTCTTAAGAGTTAAAATATCCAAAATTAAGAACAAAAACCATTAAAAACATAATTTAATAATTTCACAACATAATCATAATTTCACAATTTAATATAATGCACATTCACAATTTCACAATATCAATCTAATCACATTCACAAATATAATTATGGGGTTGCAAAGGACAAATAACAAGAGACATAATCCTTAACCTATCAACTAGAAAATGCTTGGAGTAGTTAATTGGTTATATCTCATACAAGGTTACAAGCACTAGATAATACTTTCAGCAATAAAGGAAGATTCTCACAATAAAGGCATAGCAAAGCATAATTTAAACATTTTTTCCAAAAAAATATTTACTCGCACAAAAAGATGGAAAATAATTCCTTATCCTACAGTACAGTTATAACAGTTATATTTATAAAGGAAAATGCTTGAAATTGTCACCTTGAAGGCTAGAAATTAATCCCTTATCCTACAGTACATTCAACAGATATTGCAAAATCAGATACGTCAAATGGATGTTATCATAGTTCAACATTGGAGGCGCGCGTCACTCCATCAACTACATTGTCAAGGCCAGAAAAATAAATCAACAAAATTGTAGACTAATCACAATTTGTTTAAAAAACTCTATTTGTAGAAAGTATAAAATAGAAATGGTACCCCTTGTTAGAAAATATAGGAACAACAATTTGCAAAATCAGAAAGCGAAGTGGGCCACAGCCCTTTGAGGAATAAAATTGAGCAAGTGGAAGGCATTTGAGTATGCACTAGGATTGGAATGATTTCACAACCAATGCAAAAATTATCTAAGAACAAAGCAATAAGTAAAATTATTCAGAAATTTCCCTGACAGTTTTGGGAGCAACATATTTTACTCCATAGAAATCCCATAGTATAGCATTTAGAATTTGAACTTAGTATTGATTCAAATCTAATCACAATCTAAGTATTCTGAAGGTTGAGAGAGAGAGGTTGAAGACTGAAGTGTACCTAGCCGACCGACAGCGGCTAAGAGAGAGAGAGAGAGCCCGAGAGAGGTAGAGAGATAGAGCGATGAAGGAGAGAAGGAGGGAGACGTCGAAGAGGCAGAGTGGGAGACAGTCAGGAATCAATCTGAAGAGGGGTCAACTCCTAAGGGAAAATGACTGGAAATTTTTTTTACTACGTAATGCAAAAAAAAAAAATGTATTAGAGTTAAAATATTAAAAATTAAGGAATAAAAACATTAAAAATATATTATATTAAAATACATGTACCGTACTATTTATTGAGACTATTAAATGCACCAAAATGACTCCCAAATACTTTCACTCCCCTTTTCCAATTGCTAAATCCTATAGATGTAAACACATCTCCCCCCGGATCTTGATCCTCTACTTTGTCTAAATAGATAACACCACAAACAATACGCCTCATCCTCTGATACACTATATTCCAACCACTCATATTCTTTGAACCATGCATGACTTCAAAAAAACCCTAATTTATTTTCCATATCGCTTATTGGAAAAATCATATCCAAGCGGTTGACAAAGATCTTTTATCAAATACTCCCTACGAACTTAATCTCTAATCCCAACATCATATTCTTCAATGAGTTTATGTAATCCTGGGTCAGCAACAATATCATCCGGACTAAATAAAATACGAGATCTTTTCGAACTAGTAGTTGTCTCAGAAGTAGCAGCCACATTAGGAATATTAGACGATACCGTTGATTTTTTTTATCAAAAGCTTATCCATTATTTAAATAAAACAAAATAAAATTCATCAATATAATTTCACAAGTCACAACCTAAGGTCTTAATCACAATTTCACAACCTAGTTCTAATATTCACAATTTCAATATAATTTCAAAAATATATATTAATAGCATATAAACTATTACCTTGATCAATTACAAGTTACTTTTTGCAGGAGACATATTAGTTAAAAAAATCAACGTTTTGCATTGGGCCAATCGGGGCCATCCTCCACTGGTGAGAGGGTGGCGTGGAGTGGTGGAGGGCTGGAGGCGTCGGGAGAGAGAGTGTTAAGCCTCACCCTGGGCTGGGTGAATGAGCTTGGGGCTATGTGCACATGGGTCAATGGTTGGGCAGGCCTAAGCTAAAGGGAGGAGTTTTCTTAAAAATAAATAAATAAGTACAATCAAAGCAGTATCAGAAAGCGAACCGGGGCCCTGGCCTGGTTTTCGCCTTTAGGTGGGGGCTGGAACGACGGATGGTGGGGAGGTTTCCTTTCTTTGCTGTTTTCAAATGAAGAAATGAATCTTCATTTTTAGACGTTAAACCTAGGTCGTTTTGACCCATGTCATCCTTTAAAAAAAAAAAAAAACCTTGAGCCCTGAATTTTTTTTTAAATACTGGTTCCGAAAAACCATAAATATGGTATCCGATTCCGGTATCGGAATAGGCTGGACCCAGTGTCAGATTTCCGGTGCTAGAACCGAATATGGAATTTTCAGTTGGAACCAAAAAATTTCTCCATCCTTAGGAGAGACTGAGACGGAGGAGTTGTGCGAGAGGAAAGAGGGCTAAGTTATTTTTTTTAAGCAAAGTCGTTTCACCCTCTAATAATTTTTTTTAAAATGCGGGTTGGGCTCAGTCTTTGGGTAGGCTAAGAGGACAGGCCTGAACTCATAGGAGGCAAACACACATTTTGTTTTTTTTTTAAAAAGCTCATTTTCGCAAAACTAACCGAGGCGGTGGCCACTGTTCTCCCCCGCCTGGTTCCACCATTGAATATAAGCAAAGCAACGAATAGTAAAGACCATGTTTGCAAACTAAATTTTTTTCGAGAATTTTAGGAATGTTATGAAAATTAAGGTAGATTAGAGTTTTATTGAATTTTGAGATAAAAGTAATGACAATTAGAATTTTATGGGAATTGGAAAAAAAATAGATGATTTTGAAGAAGTTTTTTTTATTAATATATTGTTAATTACAAATTTGAGTTAATTATATTTACAAATAAAATTTTTGAAATGAAAATAATTTTGGCTGAAATTTAGATTTGCAAATAAGCTATAATTACTGTCTGACTTATTCTGCCAAGAGTATGAGCACATATTTAACCGATTTTATTAACCTCTAAACTTCAATATTCAGATTTTTATTTTATAATGTTTCTTTTATAAACCTTCTTTTTCTTATGAAAAATATATCAAATATTCTGGATTTTGCATTGTGGACTCAAATAATAATGTATATAGCCGTTCTGTTCATAAGTGATAGGTTACATGGTATGGAGATAATTTTGATTCTACTTTTGTTTTTGTTTTATTCAATAGTTAACGTTTAGCTCAATAGTGATCTTAGTCGTGCACTGTTTTTTTGTTTGTTTGTAAAAATGTACGTCATTGTCTATGTCCTTCCTTTTGCGTTTCGGTAAACTCCTGTTACACTATTGTTTACAGATGGCCTATAGTTACGTCAGATTAAAATATAACACGTATTAATTTTTGGTCACTACATAGATAGCAAAACAGCTGAAACCTTGAATTCACAAAACTTTAAAAAATAATAATTAAAATATATTGGTCTCCATTTCAAAATTTGATATAAGCGCACATGTATGTAATTTATATTTTTCTTAAAAATATAGTAACAAAGAAAGTTCGACATACACATCTTCTGTTTATGGAATTTGGATGAACTTAACCCAACTAGTATATACATTGATCGGGTTGAAAGTTAAACAATATGATTTGAATTCATATCCACACATTGAATACAGTTTTGTCAAAAGTTTATTTTTTCTTCATCGGATTGTCGGAATAATGACATTATCTCACGTTCTGTACTCCTATCCAAAATATTATAATCTTATCTTAAATGCCAATAGAATATCTTTAGGATGTTCGTTTGGAAGAAATTTGTAAGATTATGATAAAATTGTGAATATTTAGGTAATATTAAAGTTGTATTGACATACGTGCAGAAGTTGTTAAAATAGATTGATGTTTGTAAAAAATATAATAAAGTGTTGTATTGAAATACGTGTATTTTGTGATGTTTAAAAAAAAAAGGTAAAATACAAATCCAAAAAAAATGGGCAAGCGAACGGACTTTTTTTTTTTTACATTATCAGTGAATGGTACCTGCTCGTGAGAAACAAAATGGATGATTTTTATTTTAAAAAAGAATAATATCTATTTGAACAGTTCAAATCAGACGATTAAAATATAATTATTTTCCGTTCGTGCAGACCAATCAAGTGAGTAGATCATTAAAATGGCAAAGAGTGCACTTAAAGAGACCGTTCGATTGGAATAGCATATGATTAGTTGATCTGATTTGGAAACTTAATTTATAAATATTTTTCCTGCGCACAAAAAGTGTAACTGTAACATTAATTTCATACTTTTCAGAAATCCAATCACGAAAACGCAACTAATCATTGGAGATAACTCAAGATCAGCTATACCCACAGCTGGTAACTTTTACTGGATCAGTAATTTCTTACTATTTTTACTAGAACGATATTTCAAAATTGGGAATTTTAGGTTTTATAAGATTTATCCAAAAGAAGAAGACCAATTATCTTATCAGATTTTATTTCGCAAATTGGAGGAAAGAGTTGGCAAAAACCAGGACGGAAAAGGGTAAATAATAAAAGGAAAACCAAAAACTTAGAAAATAATAACAAGACTTAAGGGCATGTTTGAGACCCCAAATATTTGGGGTCTCAACAAATTGGACAAACCAAACAAACTCCAAAATTTTTAACTTTTACACCTACACACTTCACTTTTTACAAACCCCAATAAATCTCAATAAAGTAAAGATTCCCAAAATTTTGGGAATATTCCCCAATATATTGGCAAACAAACATCCCCTTAATTGCCCTGTAAGTCTACGTGGTATCACCTTTTGACAAATTGGTTCTTGGGGTATGAGTTTGTACTGGCTAGCCCCTGGGGTAAGTATTATGTAACAAAAAGGTTCATCTGTTAGATTTCCGTCGATCCACTTAACGACCAAAGCTTCTGGGATTACCTTTTTGTTACATGATGCTTACTTCCGGGACTAACCAGTACAAAAGGTGATATCATAGGGACATACAATGTGATTAAGCCTTCTTTTTTCCACTCCTAAACCTTCAGAATAATACAATAATGGTCTTCCTCAATTGATGAATGCTCTAGATACGTACATCTCGGTCGATAAAAGAAATAACGAGGAACTTGATTGATAAATGATTCTTGGCGTGGAAGCTTTGCCTATAGTGAGACAATGTGGAACAATAATGATAAACTGGTATTTCTCCTTACAAATATTAAAAACTGATGCTTTGGAGTTTTTATCTGATGTTAAATTTGATGGAAGTTGAGGATCCTCTAATAGTTGTCTTTATAGTCAGTGTGCACCTAGTGTCGAGCCTGCACCAAGTTGGAGATTCCTCTCCATCAGAAAGAAAAAATTACTTGGTGTTGAGACCTCGAATAGTCATAGTTCATACAAAACTTGCGAAGAGATCATTTAACCATGACTGAAGGAAAAACAGATGGGGACTTAGATGTCAGAGTGTAGGGAACAAATCCAGACCAAGAAATTTATTGGTGCATAGTATCACAAAGAGCAACCAAGAACATTTAAGACTTCCAAATTGTGTCAGGTCGTAAGGAAACCAAGAGGTGCAAAGGTTTTGTGACTACAATATTGGCCGGTCTTTAATTGTTTCCAGCATACCTATGCTATAAAATTATTTTTGTACCAATTCAGTACGATTTTTTCATTGTTTGTGGTTGATTGTTCGCTTCCCACTACTTGTTGCATCTGTTGTCAATAGAGTACATTGTCATTCCATAACACCTATATTTCTTTTCTCTTCTTCATTGTTGATCACTACTTTTCATTTATTATTCTTTGGCTTAATTGCACCTTAGGTTCCTGTAATATCACCGTTTGACAAATTAGTTCTTGGGGTATAAGTTTGTACTTGCTAATCCGTGAGGTAAGCATCATGTAACAAAAAGATTCTCCCGTTAGATTTCCGTCGACCTACTTAACTGCAAAAGCTTCCGAGATAACTTTTTTGTTACATGATGCTTACCTCAAGGACTAGTCAATACAAACTCACACCTTAGAGACCAATTTATCAAAAAGTGATAGCACGAGAACCTATAGTGCAATTAAGACTAATAATAATAATAATAAATAAAAAAAGGAAAAAAAGAATTGTCATGATAAACTGTCAGCGAACTGTATCGCGCAAACGACCAGCAACAATCACGGAATCGCCCGGAAGGTAATCAAACCCGATACAGCAAACTCCCACCGTCCCAACTAAACAGTGCGTGTAATTATGTTGGTTTAAGCACGAGATTAGCAGACGGAAATACGTCACAGCGACAGATAAAAAAGGAAAGGGAAAACTCCTCACACTTCCACTGCCGGCTGGGTTCCATTCCTTTTTCTCTTTTCGGAAGCAAAAAGGGGGTTGTCGATCGAGGGAAGTAAGTTTTGGATTGATTTCTTGTGTTCTAGTTGATCAATCTACCATCTTAACCTTCAGTGGATAATAAATAATTTCTTAGTGGAGAGTTAGTTGGTGCGAGAGAAAGAGAGAGATATGGTGGAATGAGGGTGAAGAGGAAGAAGAAGGGAGAGAGAGAGGGACATGGCGCAGGGGAGAGGGAGGTGGGGATGTTCCTACAAGAAAACTACTCTGGTTGTTTGCTCAATCAACATTGTCATCGCCCTCTACGTTCTTCGCTCTCTTTATTCTTCTCTCTACATCTACTCCGGTAATGTCTCAAGGAACGGTAAGGTTCTGTTTTGCATTTCTATTCTCTTGAGGTTCGAATCATTCTTATCATTTTGGCCATGCCCACTTGATGTGTTGCGGATTTACTTAAAACTCAGTTCCAAAGTTCGAATTTTTTTCTTAAAATTTTTCAGCTGTTAGCTATACACCGGATCAGATTAGCAAAATGGAGGAATCCATTCGGATTCGGAGAGCGTTCCAACCGGTGGAGCTTGTTAAATTGGTAAGATCCACTGAGGGATATGTATCTATTTGATTCGAATATTGGATGTTATTGTGGTTTGAGATATTGCTTCCTCAGTGGTCTCTCTGAAACTCGTTGTTATGGCCAAAAGGTGAAGAAACTTAAAGTGGAGCTTTCTAGAGGAGATGTCATGGCTGCACTGCCGCGGCCTTTGAATCAGAAGATCACGGATGAGATATTGGAGAGGCTGAAAAGCTTGAATGGTAGTGCCAACGTTACTGAGCAACGAGGTGGGTACAAGTCAATTTCCTTGTAATGTCGGTTGGTTACTGTTAATGAAGAAATTTCTGATATTAATTTCAATTACATGATTTCGCAAACAAGGCATTAGCGATGTTGAAGGTTATGGGCATATGTTCTTTAAAACATTAATCGTGTTAAGTCTTAGTTAAGGGTTGTCCAATATATTAATGGTAATTAGCTAAACTCCAATCTCCAGGCCCTAGGTACATTCCCGATTGCTAGCTTCCTTTACATATGTGGAGTTCCTTTTTGGGCTATTTGAGTGAGATGTCGTAATCAATGGTGCTTCCTGTTTCCAGTGCACATCTATTCCTTGTTCTTGGTTTTAGAACTGAATTAGACAGTGTGTTCCAAAGTAAAATTCTGGATTATTATTATGCTTAAAAAAAGAGAGGCTATAGTCGGTTCTACAACTAATACTATGTTGAATGCTAATAAAACTCATGAAAACTCTCTCTCAACCTGTTCTGTGCTTTTCATACCCGAAGGAGCTGAAAACTCATTAGAGATGCACATTTCCTGCATCTTTGTACAGTAGTATTAATTATCTAATTTCTGTGTTATAATTTGGGGAAACTTCTTTATTTTTCCTGTATACTCAAGATGTTTCTTTTTTTTAATAAAATATTTTTCCTACTCATAAGGGAAAAAGAAATGAAAAGAACATTTATGCAATTTGAGGAACTTAAGAGAATTCTCCAGTCTTGCTACTTTAAGCAAATTGAAGTTAGAGATAAACAGTAACTGGATTAAGGAGACATTTATGATTTTTGCTGAACATTTTTGTCTTTTGTTATATTGGACAGAAAAGGAGTCTTGATTTGCTGAAAATTCCTGGAAATTCAGCTCTAAAATGCACAGCCTTAAAAAAGATCGTCCCTTTTGCAACTACTACAATTTATAGACAT
Organism: Myrica gale; assembly: GCA_963930655.1. NCBI lineage: Eukaryota > Viridiplantae > Streptophyta > Magnoliopsida > Fagales > Myricaceae > Myrica > Myrica gale. The sequence continues at coordinate 20,031,373 of OZ005615.1, forward strand.
CTAGGTTCAGTTTTAAATACATGTGAATTATTCTTCTTTTCTTGGTATGATCTAATCACTCCATTGCTGTTTCACACCCATCAAGAATTAGAAAGACTCAAACGTTTCAGGTTGTCTCATTTAATATGCTACAAGAGTTTTCCAGTGGTTACACTTTGGACTGGTGATAGCATTCTGCTTGTTTTGTTCCAGGTTTATTCATCTGTTCTGCTCTTTAACTCTTCTGCTAAGCCTGGTCTTGTCAAATTCCTTTTTATTCTTAAAACATAAGCAAGAAGTGCAGCCAGATTGATATTGAATACAGCTAAACATGTTCTGATTTTGGGAGTTAAGCTTCACATTTGTGTTGAAGCTTAATTGTCTCCACCTTGACTAATTACCATTCCTGCTAACGCAAAGAGCACTATTTCTAGATCCTTGAGACTGCCATTTCTTTCACCACCCATATTTTATCGATCCAATGCTATGAACAGTATAAAATGCACTATCTCCAATTTGCATGTGTCACATTGTTGCCACTGTTAGTGTCAACATCATTGCCTTCTCCCTGGGAACCACTTATGTCATTGCCACTTCATAGTCCCCAATGCCAATTTACTTATAAAAAAAAAAATAGTCCCCAATGCCAATTCCATGGAGTTGGATAGGAAATTTTTTTTTTGACAGATGGCCACCCTCGGTAGTCCTTTCTTCTCTGTCTTTAGTAAAAGCAATCTGAGTTTAAAATTGTGCATGTTCGTGGGAGACAACAGCCTTATAGCCTAAAAGAAGCAGGAAATGGTGGTTGGGGTATCCGGTGATGAACGGGAGACCAGGAGTGATGGAACTGAAGAATCACAAGGAAATAGCTGCTGAAATGCAATTTGGTTTAATTTTGTTCCAATGGGAGTTTTTGTTGTGATTTTATTCTGATTCACTGTTCCTGAGTTTTGCCTCTTACTGAAAACCTAAATAACATTGTGGTCAGAAGTTTTTTTTTTAATCGTGATTGATCTATGAAAGGGCCAATGTGACGTTTGACAGTTAATAATGTTGTCTTTTAGTTTCTGCTTGCTGGCTCAGACGTCTGTCCTTTATATATGTGCATTAATGATACAATATTACGTTTTCTAGTGGAATCTAGTGCATAATCTGTGAATTTTGGTATTGAGTGAACTTGTAACTGGACTCCTGTGCAGAATCATTCTGCTCCTTGCGAAAAGGAACTTTTGTTGCAGATGACAATATGGGGAAGAGTGCCGCTGTGTCACCTTTCTCTTAATGATTTTCCTGTGGAGGCATAGGGTATCAGTGAGATGGATAAGTAGAATCAATGTCCGATAGTTAAAGATATGTGCACGTAGAACTAAGCTTGTTTTGCTGGGTTATCTTGTAGGCTGGGTAAATGTGCTCTCTCTTTAGTTAGTTCGAGAGAAAGTTTTTTTCTGGTGGCAATTGCCACATTTCCTGTCATTATTTCTGTTGAGGAATGCCACCGCCTCATGGAGGTCACAGAAGCTTGCAAAGACTATATTTTTCAATGTCTGTTTGGGGTTTGCTATGTTGCTTAGGAAAAGGCTGGAAAGTAAAAATGCATTGTTCAAATGATTCAAAGTAAAAATGCATTGTTCAAATGCTCTATTCCGGGGACCTTGTCCCCCCTGCTCTCTCTATGGGCCAATGATGCGACTGGACTTAAAGAACCAGTACTATGGTCTGTATAAAATATGAATTTCTGTTTTGTATTCTGTGGTTACATCTCTTAGTGGATGTCATCATCTCATTTCCGACTTTACCTAATTAAAACTTCCTTTCTCCCTTCTCTACCATAATTACTGGAAAGTGCATAGTTTACATTGCTTATGAAACAGTAACAGGGATGTTACAGACTGTTATGTTCCCCACAGGGTTGTCCCTCTTTGTCTTGCAATGCTTATTAGCTGCTGGTGACGAGGATAACCAACTTTCATTAAGCAATAAGCTAAACTAATCATGATTCTGAGAATTATTGTTCTGAATTTGGGTCTGTCTATCATTGGCTTGTTCTTGCTACTTATCCTATCTTCTCTTAAATAAACAGAAGCAGTTGAAAGCTGGTGCAGGGAAAAACTAGAAGCAACTAAGCAGTTAACCTTTGAGAGAGGGAATTTGAATTCAACTATTCTGCAGGAGGAAGCTGGTATGACTTTTCATCTAGAGGCTGTATTATTTTGTATTTGAATCTATCTGTGGGCACAGAACATTTAGGATCAACCTTGCTGAAGTCTTTAAGGGAGACTAGTGAAATTACTGTCCAGGTGAAGGCTAATATTCTAAACTGCACTTGGTAGGGATGCTAGTGAAAGCCTTGGAGTCTTATTGGGCAGTGCTGTTAGAAGAAATTGGCCTTTGGATACCTGCTGAAGTTATTAATAAAGAACATGATGATAAACCTGAAGGTGAAGAAGAGTTAGGTAATTCCTTCCCTCCCATTTCATTTTTAATTATACATTTTAGGAAGGTAAAATCCCATGGCACTTGCCTGCTAGATTTCTGAATATATTGTGTGTTTCTCATGGAGCTGAGGCTAAGTTATATTTTCTCTTCTCCAGAGGATGAAATATTGGCTGGCAGGCCACTGCCACCTCAATGCCATGCTGAACTTCATACAGATTATGATGGTTCAGCTGTCAGATGGGGCCTTACCCACCATAAAGAAAGTGCAGCTGACTGCTGTCAAGCTTGCTTGGATCACGCTGCACATGCCAAGCCAGGTGAAAAGAAATGTAATATCTGGGTTTATTGTCCGTCTGAAGATGGGTGCCATTCTCCAGATATTTATCAACACAAACATCAGGAGTGCTGGCTGAAATATGTGAGTATCAGCCTACCTCTTCAAGATGTTAGCTTCTCAACACCCCCCAAAACAAATATGAATACATTTTATTTTTCCATAAAATCGTGTTATTCACTGATTCACATTTAGTTTTCTTCCAGATTTAGTCCACTGTAATATTGTTGGTCTTGTCTATCAAAATGCAGGCAGAAAATCCCAAACGGAATTTCAAGGACAAGTATCCTGAATCATATAGAAATTCACACCCAACTGCGCCCCTTGTGGTACCCTGGGTCTCTGGTGTTGTTAGTGCATGATTGGATTTGCCAACACGGGGTGGCCTAGGATTTTGAGCTGCTGCTTGTGCTACCGGTGGAAATGCACATGAAACTAGCACCACTGGAATCTTCTTGATCTGCTCTTATTCTCCGTTGTCAAGGAGGAAGGAAGGAGAAGACGCAAGCTGAGGTTGGCTATGCTATACTTCCAATTTTTCTTGTCATTCAATTTTTTTAGGTCTGGGCCCTGGGGTGAGGTTGTCTTGGTGCCCATGATTTTAAGTTGAGAAATCTGGAGCCAAGGCGTGAAAAGCTTTATTTGTGGATTTAATGATCTGCAAAAATGATTCATTGTAGTTGGGATCCCAATTAGTGTATGTAAAATGATTCAATTTTTATGGGGGATGCGAATACTTAGGGCATGTTCGTTTTGCGAAAATTTGTTGAATTCTAAGAATAGTGTGAATATTTAGGTGATGTTTGAGCTTTATTGACATGCATGTAAAAGTTAAGTTGTATTGATGTGTGTAAAAAAGTAATGTTGAGTTGTATTGGTATGCATGTAAGAGTAATGCTAGGAGTATAAATTTAGAAAGTTTGATTCAAATTCTAAAAATTTTAGCCAAACAAACATGCCCTTAGACAGCTGATTGTTGCGGATTATCTCTCTCGTCATATCATATGCCGGAACAGATAACTCTAAGTGCGCTCTTAAGTTGAAATGAGGACTGTAAGGCAGCCTACTCTCACCAAAAGGAATATAGATGGAAAAGAGAGAACAGGCCAAGAAAGGTTGGAGGGGTTTTTTTTTTATGCTAAACAAGTAGACATTCATTCATTCATTCCAAATACTAGTAGCCCAAAACGGGCAGACATAGCTTGCCATACAAAAAATGAGGCATATAATTACAACTAAAAAAAGGTGGTTCTTTAGCTTTGGCAATGCGGGGGTACTGGGTCATTTTAGGCATGATCCGCTTGGATCCTATCGGTCAAAATCTTCTTGAATCGTCCGAGTGCAGCTTCAGAAACAGCCAAAAGAGCCGCTAGAGCTTCCCCTGCTGTAGAGAGATTGTTAGAGATATAATTTAAATAATAAAATATTTCTTTTCCTATCAGCTTAAACTTTTAGGTTGAGTGATAGATTCATATGGTATCAAAGTCAAGATCTTGAGTTTGAGACTTGATTCCGCATTTTATTCCAGTTTCAATTAAATATTATACGTGTTGAGTCTCCCAATTAAAAAAGAGTCAGGTTCATATGTGAGGAGGAGTAATAGAGAATATAATTTAAATAATAAAATCTCTCTTCCTATAAGCTTAAGTTTTTGGATTGAGTAATAAATTCACATAGATGAGTTAGGGTGCGTTTGTGTACCAAAATTTTACCTCTTCTAAAATTTTAACACAATTAAATATTACAATATAATCTCTCTCTCCACATCAAATCATTACTATTTACTACAAAAAATATAAAAAAATACCTCTCTCTTCACTTTTTCACTAAACCCAATACCTAAAATTTTAACAACAATAAAATTTTACAACACAAACACAACCTTAGTGTTCTAGTTTTTGTTCTCAGTTCTTTACCTAGGCATCCGTGCATACCACGATAATCACCAGGAATGACTCCCTAATAGGGAGGAGGGGGGGACGACTTTCATGGGACTTCCATGCCAGTATATGTTCAGAAGTGACTTATGACCACCTGTGTATACCCTCATTGAATACTTTGTTCCTGGTTAACCTTATAATGTCCAGTGTTCACAGCAAAACAATTGGAAGTGGCGAGGATCTACATTTGCGTCGAGTAGGTTTTGAGGATGATGCTGACCCTTTGCGTCATGTCAGAGATTGGAATTTGCTACATGTCCATTGGCCGTAGAGAGGAAATTTTGAGTTGCTAAAATTTTGAGGTATTATAATTAGTGAAAAAGTGAAGATTTTTTTATAAGAGTTATAAAAAAGCGAAGAGAAATGAGATTTGAATGAATATTATAATAAAAAATAATTATTTGAAGGTAAAAGATAGTTTATTTTATAATTGTTTAATTTAACCTGAAAATTTAGGTGTTTAAATTTTAAGAAACAAGCGCCTCAGATTTTGCGAGATTTGGCGCAAAATACAATTAGATGTTCAAGGGTCTTCAATGCTACAGTGGCATAAACGATGAGTTTTGTTAGAATATATTCTTCAAGTCCCACTTTGATCAGAAACGTTCTTTCTAAGTTACGTCTTCAGGTGTGTAAATACTTCTATGACATAACTATTTAAGTTTTTTTCCCTTACTCTTCCTTTTTGGTAAGGGATAAATACAAAATCAGTTCATTTGATATAAGCTAAAATCGAATTAGTCATTGTGATAACAAAATCATAAAATTAGTCAATGTGATTTCACTTTCATTTGCCGTTAGTCCTCTCACGAGGGACTAATTTTATCCATTTCTAAAATTAGAGAGACTAATTTTATACTTTTTGTATCATAAAAACTAATTCAATTTTAACGTATATCACAGGAACTAATTTTACATTTATCCCTTTTCGTAATCATTCGTAAGCAACACTCCACAATCTCCACATCAAGCAGCCTCTCATGCATCCCTGTAGTCTCCACAAAGCTTTTCATTCTTTTGGTTGAAGGGAGCTGCGCCGTTTTTAAGTTTTGGATTAATTACACTTTTTATCTTTATTTGTTTTCCAAGTAACACACTTTTTATCTTCACATTCACGTTATCGAGGTTCTGATACTTTCCATTTAAGGTTATCAATTTAGTTAATTTTTATCTCACAACTACTATGTGTTTTAATTTGCCCCTAATCGTTAATTTAGATAAAAACTGCTATCTTAGTCCAGTGAAATGACTATTTTATAATTTGCCCCTAATCGTTAATCTAGATGAAAACTGCTATTTTAGTTCAGTGAAATGACAATTTTACGATTTTACTATTATAATGTTTTTATAATGATATTTTGTATGGGGCAAAGTTCTTTATTAAACTAAAAAATGTAATTTCTATTTAAATAAATGATAGGAGTGTAAAGTTTAAACATATAGTAATTAAACACCAAATATAATAAAATTAATAGTCTAAGATTTAAAGTGTAATAACTCTTAGATGAAATATTAAGACTTAAATCTTAATAACCCTGATATTCGGGACGAAAAGTATATTTTTGAACCCATATGTACTAAAGAATGAGGGTACGATGCTCTTTCACTAATTTTAATTTTGCCTACTCACGCTATAACTCTCAGACCATGTTTCTCTGTAAAAGTATTCAACAATACAATAGGATTAAATAAAATTTATAAAATTAACATCTAAAATCTTAAAAATTCATAAATAAATATCTTTTATACAATCTTCAACAACTTTTCAGACGAAATTCAATATTTCTTTTTTAAAAAAATTATAACAATTATTTTTTCTATATTTTTTTACCTAACTTCAATATTTTTTTTATTAAACAATTACATCAAATCATCTCTCTAAGTTTTTTTACAAACTCCAACAAAAATAAATATCTTTAAACTTTTTATCAATTTTTATATAAAAAATTTTAAAACTCCATATATTCACAAATTTTTTAGATCTTAAGAATTTATCATTTTTTAAAGGGAAATTGACATTTTAGTCTCTAAGTTTATACTCTTTGACAAAATGGTCCCTCAGTTTCAAAATTCAAATATAAAGCCCTTAAACTTAATGCTTTTGACGTAGAAGCTCTTCCGTTAGGCTTCCGTCCATCAGCTTAAAGGGAAGGCAGTCCACGTCAGCGGAAAGTACACCTGCAACACGTTACGCCAGCTCAAATTGACTCTTCCATTGCTTTATCTTAGCAAGCTCCATTCCCTCTCTCTTTCGTCTTTATTTAGAGCCTGAGATTCCCCACATGTAATTCATGCATGCCATGATACCTTGCACTGTGCACAGAACAGTCTTCGGCAGTTGGGACACTCAGATGCGGTCACGACCACCCCTACATTTCGGATCGGGGCAGCTCACCGTTGATATATTTTCCTGTATCTTTAGTCTTTAGCGCAACATATCTGCAAATGCAGTCGGTGCAAAATGAGTGGCTGCAATTATTGTTTCTGAACATTTCTCCTGTCGATTTTCCATCCACGCAGTCGGTCCTCTTTACACTTCCTTCGTTTCCTTCACCTTTCTCCTCATCTCTTTAAATTCCCCATCGAGACAACCACAGATTTTCTTGGGCTCTAGAGAACCAAAAGAGCAGGGAAAGTAAAAAAATAAAAAAACAGAAGATTCTTTTGCTTTTCTTGCTATTCTCTTATCTCTCTTTGCCTTTCTTGGGATTATCCAACATGGGTTATTGCAAAGAAAAAGAAGAGCCAACAAAGTGTGTCTGGGTTCATGGGCCGATCATCGTAGGTGTTGGACCATCTAGTCAAGCAGTCTCTGCTTGCCTCTCTTCCCTCTTCTTTTTCCAGCCACTTGATGGAGATGTATTAATAAGTGCATTAAGACCCGTTTGATGATCACAAAAAGCGGGGGAAAAGAAGAAATCTGTTTGAGGCATACGCCAACCACTTCTTTGTCCTCCTTTTCAAGTGTAATTTGGCAGGCTTGTTTAATGGAAGGATATAGGGGTTCTACCTTCTTCTCAAATGGAGCACTCGAGGTTCTACTGATACGATGCATTTTTGGAAGCAAGGGCTGCCAAGCAGAGCTGCAACCACAAATATGCTAAAAATACATTAACCAATGAGCCTATTGAGTTCTCTTAATTGAGTATATAAGAAACACCAGTTTTACAAACCCAAAATAGCTAAACTAAACCATCGCTAGCTTGCTACTTTCTGAGTCTAGCATTCTTTTCCTGTAAATGGGTAACTTCAAGTTCCAACTCATTCGTGTAAGCCTGCGAATAATTCAAAACGGTATGAAACAATATCCAAGTAACAGATCAGTAGAAACATGCAGCATAGTGCAAATGATTGATAGCACTTGCAGGTTTGCACACGGTATTAATTACAGGTGAAAAAAGAAATTATACGGGTACAGATGACCGCATATGAGTGTCCCAATTACCGAAGACTGTTCTGTGCACAGCGCAAGGTCTCATGGCATGCAGAAATTACTTGTGGGGAATTTCAGGCTCTAAATAAAGACGAAAGAGAGAGGGAATGGAGCTTGCTAAGATAAAGCAATGGAAGAGTCAATTTGAGCTGGCGTAACGTGTTGCAGGTGTACTTTTCGCTGACGTGGACTGCCTTCCGTTAAGCTGATGGACGGAAGCCTAACGGAAGGACTTCTACGTCAAAAACATTAAGTTTAAGGGCTTTATATTTAAATTTTGAAATTGAGGGATTATTTTGTTAAAATGGTATAAATCTAGGGACTAAAATGTCAATTTACTTTTTTTTTTTTTAAGCAGAACATCCTCTAATTAAACACAAAACAAACCTTCTCCTTCGTTCGTTTTGGCCGCCTTTTCCCTTCTCTCATCTCTCTCTGTCACCGTGATGATGCAATTTTGACTTGAAAAACTATGGAAACAGCTTTGTAGATGGAGAGTCGAGCATCACCGCGATCGCAAGAGGGCATATTTTCTTATAATTTTTGATCCTACGTCGTTCTCTATTCTATTTCCGTTTGTTTTTGTGCAGGAGAGTTTGATTGCTAGGGAAGGTGGTGAAAGGTGAGGTTTTCTTGATTATTGAACCAAGGTGAGTATGGATTCTTCCCTTCGTCGTTTTCTCTGTTGTTTAAGCCGATTTGAAGTCGAGATCGAACTCGGTTCGAGCTCGAGTCCGTGTATTCTGTAGTCGAGCCGAGTTTGAACCGTCAGTACTCGGCTCGATTACAGCCCTAAACCCCTCCAATTAGAGCTTGATTTGGGAACCAGTTGCTCTTGCTTCTTAATATCAAAATTAAGTAAATATCCAATCCTAAAATTGTTTTCATTGACTTTGCAGTGAAGGATATCCGATAACAAGAAACCTCCTATAATGTTTATTGGCGAGGTATCCATTATGGAAACCCACTACAATGTTCTATCTGTTAAGGAAGACGCAAGCTATGAAGAAATTCGTACAAGCTACCGATCTGCCATCCTAAACTCCCATCCTGATAAGTTAGAGAAGATATCTGAGACATCCAACCCAGAGCATGAGTCAAGGGAAATGTTTTTGAAGGTACAGAGAGCTTGGGAAGTCCTCAGCAATTTGAGTTCACGGTCAGTTTATGATAGTGAATTGCACACATTGAGACAGGATGCTGTAGTTGCAGATGATGTCGCCTTGGAGGATATGATGGTTGAAGATGTTGGAGAAGCCTTGGAGCTCTTTTACCAGTGTCGATGTGGTGATTAATTCTCTGTTGATTCTGTAGAGTTGGGAAAAATGGGGTATATGATGTTGAGAGGTGGGAAAAAGATTTCTTTGCAGACACCAGACGCTTCGCCGGCATCTGTGGTTCTTCCTTGTGGTTCTTGTTCTTTGAAAGTTCGTCTCTTGATAAATTCAGATATCACAGTTACTTGACGATGATCTTTGATGATTGTTTTCATTGGTTTTTTTTCTGCTCAATTTGATTGCTTCATGGTCATGGAAAACTTTAAATTTGATTACAATTACTTGAACCTTGTGTCTGGATTCCATGTCTTTGGTCCTTTAACTACGTCTTCTAGGCATCAGTTGGAGCAGTTGGAGAAGACGCTATAGAGCTATGTATGCTCTTTCCAGAAACTTGACTTGGTTGTTGATGCTGGATGCTTAAAGTATGGATGATTTGTATTTTTTTTTGATACAGGACATACAACATCGGTAAAAGTATAGTTGATCTGTCTAGGGACAATAGTTATTTTCAGGTTGCCTCAGATTTGTATTAATTTCTGATGCCCTTATTAGGATTGCTGAACCATGTCATGTGATGCTGCTGGTTTGATGATATCAATTTGACGCTGAATTTGGTTTGTTTACAGGGCCTTATGCCCGTCACAGCGGTGAACAGTGAGCAGTGTGAGATGAGTTCAGTGAGACTTGTCTGATACAGAGAAAATGTGGAAGTCAAGCTGTCAATAAGTGTTCTGAGTTATCCCATCGCATCAATTGTTTGGGCATGTGATTTAGTATTAGCAGATAGGCATGCCAAGTATTAGGAATCGGTCTCTTAATTCTTCTTCTTCTAAGCAAGGATTCCGAGATCATTTGTTGGATGCATTGTACAGTTCGATTTATGCTGTCCTCCTTGCTTAGTCCTTCCTCTTAAGGGGTTGTGTTAAGTATAAATAAAATGGAAAATAACTAGATAAATGGGTTTCAATTGGAAATCTCTCTCTTTTTCTCCATGCTTCTTTCTGAAAACATTCCTGATGGGTGATGGTGTTTTTGTATGACTGATAAAATCACTATACTATTAGCATATTGTGGCTCAATGTTGATACATGTATTCGCAGTAATTACCACCTCTGTGAAGCCACTCTACGTCCTCATTGAGGCTGCCCTTTCTGTCCCCGAAAACATCATCAAGTCCTTGCGCCCGCTGGCCCCCAAGTAGGGGGGAGGACCCTTTTTGTTTTTGTTGTTCGATTTTGAACCAATGTCTTGCTTTGTGCTTGTTAACACCTACAATGTAATGATCCAAGAACAAGTATTGGTCATATTTGTGTTTTGATTTCAAAAGTACTAGTCAAGACTGTTCTTGAAGCTTCTTGGATCATTATAAAGTCTAGTTTAACTTAGTAAGGTCTCAATGTGAGACTTGACCCTTATAGAATCCATCTCTTACTCTATGTGAGATTCAGGGTATCACATACAATGTTCCCTCCTCTCACCATTTCCACCCAATACTCTTGCCACTCCTTCCAGTTTAGTCGCATTCTTCTCCATGCCGTGAGGCGTGAGCCTTGCTCCTCGACTACTTGCGGCATCTCATCTCTAGCATTTTGTTTCTCTTTTCAATCACTCTAGTACAATTTATATGTTGATAAGACCAAGCTCATCCTCATCCCTCCATAGCCATGGATATGTCTCTTTGTCCAAGCTTACTTTGGTTGCATCCCGCTTCGGATAACCTCAGGTCCTCGGCACTTGGCTCACGCAGTCGTTGCCAACAGCTCCACGACCACCTCCAGCAACCCTTCCTTCTTTAGTCATGCAACTATGCAAGACGGCTCGGTTCCTCTGGGCCTTTTTGAGCCACTTGTCTAGTTTTGGGCTTTTGGCCCACGTTTAGAAACTTGTATTAAATGGGCTAAGGGCCCGTGGTGCTGAAAGAGTCTCACCCGACTGTTCTGGAGTGGAGTCACACTAGACTTCAAATAATTGACATCTCATCAAACATTGGGGAATCGTACTCACAAATGAATGAAACTTTAAATTGTCCGCATTCTTATCGGAACCGAATATGTCTAGAACACCTTTAGGGTTCGCCCAAACCTCCCTTCCCTCACCTCCTCCCGCCCCCCTCTCCTCCCCGCCCCGCCCCTCTTGCCTTCCGGGTTGTCTTGTGTGGTTTTGTTTTTGCTCAATGAAGTGGAAGCTAGATCCCGACGTTTTTGTTGACTCTTGGAGGCCACGCCCTAGCTCATCAGACTCAGCTCCTTCGGCCGGTCGTTTCTGCACCAGTCCGTCGCCGATCCGCCGCACGCACCTCACTCTCCATCACGCGTCGAGCATTTTTCTTTGCTGTTTGGGCTGTTTTCGGTGTTTTTTGACGGCACCGACAATGACAGACGTTTCGGGCGGCCATATCTGGACTTCCAGCGTCCCTCCGGCCGCGCGTGAATCCCACTCGCCTCCCTAAGCGGCGCGTGAATCCCATGCGCCGCCGTGTCTCTGTCGTGGTTCCGGCCACCATGTTGCAGTCAGCTACGTTTTCTTTTCCTGTTGTGTTTGTGTTGTTTTGTTGCTGCCCTGAGGGGGCTTCCCTGGCCATTTAGTGGCCTTGCGGCCCTTTTTTGGGCTTTCTTTTGGTTTCTCTAGGTTGCCTTTGTGCTTAGTTTTAGTGCTAGCTCCTATTTGGTTCCGGTGGTGTCGTCTACCGTTTCCCGCCACCCACTTTCTCTGCCTTGCATGTAGCATTTGTGGTATATCGATCCTTTTAGATCCTGTAGCCCTTTTTGCAACCTGGTCATGTGTGTTTGAGTCCGTTGTTTGTGATCTTTATTGTATCTTGTACTTTAAGATTCAAAACAATAAAAGCCTAACGGTATTATTCAGAAAAAAAGAAACTTTAAATTCTCTATGCTTCTTCATTTAATAAAAAGCTTAAATAAACATCGCTGGTTCAAAATTCTGATCATCACCCAGCTTTTTTAATTAAAAAACTCTCCATTTCTTCAGAAGAGAGCCAACTGATAATCACGATAGAAGGCGCAGAACTTGGATGTTGCAGAAGCTTCTCTGGCGAATTCTCCAAACCTTGTTCGCCATTTTTGGGCTGCTGAGGTACGCCTCTCGCTTTTTCTTCTACCTCAATATCTAACTTACACAGACTATAGATCCTTCCTTTTCCCCTTTCTCCTTAATAAATTAGGAACCGAACGGGAAGGTACCATCTTTGGATGAGAGAGATTATGATTTCAGGGTAACCAAAAGATGGGGCGGTTTCGAATCTTTCGATTCTAAAATACTTTGTTTTCTCTCCACTGAAATTGAAGTTTTCTGACTGAAGCTAGGGATTATCTCAGGGGTTGTATCGGGGCTTGTGCCAAATACATTGGACTAACAAGTTCTAGGACTATCCTGCTGAAGCTAGTTCATTTTCCTAATCACAGGGCAACATGGACTAAGATGGATAGTCAAATTGTGAAGTTATTATGAGCACTCTAATTTGTTTTATATATTCTGGCGATCATAGAGAACAGAAATAGAGATGGGTTCAGAACTAAATCCCAGGTGGAGCGTTTTCGATGGGGTTAAGGTAATTCCGGCATTACCGGAGGCTCTCGTGGCAGAGATTGATACAGCCATTTCTAATCTTGAGTACGCTCGCGCTACTGCCCGCCTTGGATCTTCGTCTTCATCCATTCTAAAGAATAAGAGCTTGTATTTGCGTCCGAGGCCTCAGTATGATGCCCGAATGGCGGACCAAGCTTATAGGGCAGGATGTGCAGCCTTGGCTGCGGGCAAGGTCGATGAGGCTCTTCAGTCTTTGAACATTTCTCTGTCTAGATGTCCACCCGATAAGACTAGCGCCATTGCTAAGCTTCAGTCTCTCATTTCTCTCACATCTCAGCATCCACACAAGTCTCCCATATGAACTACTTGGTAGGCTTTCTGAACTTTTGAATTGTTGGCGATTTTTGTACATTTTTGTTTGGACTCAATTGGAAGATTTCTTTGATGTCTATGACATGTCTCTTTTAAACTGCTATTGAATACTGAAAAGAGGTTTTGAATTTTTGCTTTTTCTCTCCATGCCTCATGGCGAGGTTTGCACTCTGTTTGGATTTCTGAAGGAGTGAAGAAAGTAGAAACAAAAAGGTACAAGAATGGTTAAGCAAAGAATCTAATTTCTCAAGCAATTCAGCAACTCCTTTTCCTTTTATGTACCCATTCCAGGAGCTAATCCAGAACAAGTTGTTTTTCTACTTCCAAGTACCTCTTTTACCCACCCCACCCAAGGGGTTTGGTCTAGTGGTAAGGCAACGGCTTAAGTTCTCACATGTCCCAAGTTCGAGCCCCAACACCGCCATTATCGCCCTGACTTATCTGGGGTGTGTTCGGTGGGGTCCTGACACATGCCCCCAGGTTTGCTTGTAGGGCCGGGTACACGAAGTGACCCGACCTTGGGAGCTCCTGGGTTATAAAAAAAAGTCCCTCTTTTAGCCTACCTGAAGAAATCTATTGGAATTACTTGCTTCCATAAAGGACGATATTGAGGTATGACTTGGGAATTATTTATAAAAAAATGGGTATGACTTGGGAATTTAAGCTAGCCAAAGGTTGAGATCAAGGTTTTAATATGATTCTTTGAACATTCCAGTAGCTGAGTGGTTGGATCTACTTGCCAAGATGGAGAGAACATTAAGAGATGTTTTTTTTTACCGCAAAATTGTACTGATTGTTTTGGACTTCAGGCATTGGTAAGATAAATTCCTGACCTCTAACATATTAGGAACTTCAGAAATCTACGACAGCACGTTCACACTTTAGACATTGTGGTGTGATCCTTTTATTTGACACTGCTAGTATGAGCGGATAGTTGCTTGATGTTGTAGGAAATAGCTCTTTGAACATACTATTACACTGTCTATATTTTTTTAGTTATTTCTTGTTTTCATATTTTTTTTTAGTTTTTTCTTGTTTTCACTGCCACATGAATTCATGCGTTAACCCATTTATTTCGCTTGTAAATATCTTTACTTTTTTCTCTCTTTTTGGTCTTTATAAACTTTTTTTTAAATTGAGATGTTGTTTGTCAATGTTTTTGCTGATAACTTGTGTAAATTTAGTAGACATCACTTTTCTAGTCATCAATGGGTGAAAGGTGACAGACGGCCCTCAACACAATGCAGCAAGATTTAATGGCTTGTTGATACGGTTTGTCGTCTTGCCAATCAGTGGCTAGTTGGAAGCTTGTTTTCTGCTCTTTTGGTAAACAGAATCATACAGCTTGTCAGGTCGACACTCTTTTATATCTGGATGTATTTGGACCAAGGTGTGCAAATTTGGAATATGGTTCTGTTCTTTGTGAATCCCCGCCCCGATGCCCAGTCATTGTTATACTGAAACAGTCTTCGTCTCTCAAATAAATAATTTTACAGCATCTTTTTGTTCTGTTGTGTACTATTAATATTTCCCAGTCTCCAGCAGAATGTTGTTCGTCAAGCTTTAGAATAAAACTAATTGATTGAGAGGATGTTCCATTAGTTGGTTGATTGTATGATTAGTTCTAGTGACAGATGGCTACACGAGGACGCCTGAACTTTTGAGTCATCAAACTCTGTTTCTAGGTGAGCCGTCCAATTGGTTCCATACCCCGGAAGAAGTGAATACCCCCCTTCTTAAGGAAGTTCAGGCTTTGTTCAGAGGCTAGAAATGGACTTTATGATGATCTCCGTCCAAAGCTAGTCATTTAGGGGTCTGAAAACTGCCCAGAAACCGGGCGGCAAGGGATTCTGTTAAGATTTTTGTTTCTAGGCAATGGATTCGGTGCACAGATTAAAAGAAAAGAAACCGAGAATTCAATTTGCTCTGGAATTGGGGATCATTGTTCTAGTGACTGATATCATCTGAGGTTTATGACAGTAGAACCGCACCTATACATAAAATGCAATTTTACCAAAACACTTTCTCTAATTCTCTCTGCCCTTCAAGTAGTAGCTTTCTATTTCCAATCCGGTGTGGGAGTCTTGTTTCACTACAGCTAGCCGCTTCTTCCAGTGCAAGGTTTTTTGTCTCTCGAAATTTTCACCCCTCAAAATTTCCAAATAATCATAAAATAATCTCTCCTCGTTAAATTATAGAATAACATTATACTATTCAATTAAATCTTCTCTCTCCTCACTTTTTCATAAAATATCTATACTTTTCACAAACCCCAATACTCAAAATTTCCAAAACTTCAAAATTTCCACAAACAAACACCCCCTTAAAATGGATAAAGACATAGGGTTCACGAATCGTCCATTAGAAACTTTCTTTTCTGTAACGTCATGAATATAAATTTTCAGTTCCTGTGGTTTCTTGATTGAACCTGCCAGAATTCAAAGAGATCTGTCCTGCCTTAACCCCAATGATTTCTCAAGACTCAACATTGTAAATGGAGGAACAGCGCTAGTAAATCCACTATCCAATTATTTTACAAAAGCAGAAAAAGGCTCTTCTGGATCGTTGCTTTTTTCTGTGTAATAGGATGTCTTCTCAAGTGGGCTAACTATTTTTCGTGGGAAAGTGACGCAGAAGTGGGTCCTAATGCCCAATACCCGTTAGTTTCTTTGTTGTTTTCTCCCCGGAAATAAATAACTTGAGACGGGAGTCCTGTCATTATTAGAGAATTTTTGTCCCAACAGCCTTCGTGTTTTAGGTAAGGCGTCCCACCTCACCATGTCTTGAGCTTAAAGTGAAACTTCGGAAACAACAGGATAGACACTATCTTCAGAAAAGTATCAAAAAATAATTCCGATAGAGATAATAGCAGTCAAATCAGCACTTGGAATCTCAGCTAGGGTTCCTTGCGTTTATTGTTAGAATGTCTTATGCCCTTTTTACCTTTGGCTTTACCCCCACGGATGCAAAGAAGTACTTTCAGTAAGCTGCAAGGCCACTATCAGAAAAAAAGCAGGTCAATTTGGGCATTCATGGATGTGTGAATAAAACTACAGTTTTTTAGGTCTGTGTATATATATATTTGTTTATCTGAAGAAATAAATGCTCATATCCAACCCAATTTTAATCCTCCAGCATGGGCGTCTTTTATCATGAAGAGCCACAGCCAAATTCTCCCAAGAGATGCAAGTTCCTCATCGCAGCTTTGAAGGATGTGTTCTCCTACTGCCATATTTTTGGTGGAGGGATTTCAACACCAAGCCTGGAAGAGGATCAGTATCTGACAAGCGACTTCGATGATGAACAAGAAGTACTTACTATAACATCCTTACAGATTGCATCAACCTCTTTTGTATTTTCCTTTCTTCTTACAACTTAGGTTTACTGTTATTGTGATTGATCTTTCCTCAGGTGGTTGTTTCAGCGATCAGGAGCCGAGCCATGGAAAAGTTGAGACGCAAGCCTAGCCTCTTGACGGATAGCTTCTCGTGGGTTTACTATCCGATGACTGGGGAACTGTACATGACCCCCAAGGCAGCTGAAGGGAAAGAGGGTTGTGGTGATGAAGATGATGAAAGGGAAGAATTTGTATCCGTTGAGAGTTGTTTCTCCTGCTGTTCGAGCGCTGCCAGTAGGGAAGCGTTCTACTCTGTTAAGACCAACTTCTCACGTAGCTCGAGCTTCAATGGGGTTGATCTTCAAGAATTTTGGAAGCGATCGATAATTCAGGAGCTGTGCCACTGCGAGGGGTGGCCATTTGGTCTCTACCGGAAGGCCATATTGCTTCCACCCCTACCCAAATCCCCCTCTGAATCTTGGTCATGGCGTAAAGGCACTAGAACGATTAAGACGCCTTCATTTCAAAGTTAATCTCTCTCCTTCTCTCACCTCCCATCTATGTTTGTTCATTTGGCGTTGGATTCAGAAGATCAGCAGAATAAAGGAGACGACTTACAGTACAATCTATTGCTTTCTGCAAATATATATCGTACTGGATGAATAGAGTAATTCCTTAGAATATCTTCCGAGAGTAATCTTGTCAACGATTACCACACCCATGGAAATTTTATTTATTTATTTTTTCCTGTTTTCGCAGCAAAACAGCCCTTAGTAACTGAAGACAGAAACCATTTCAAGCTAAAAAAAGGCAGGCTGTATTAAAAGTTATCCTGCAGTTATCCTCCATTAACGCTCTCTTTTGGTACTCCTCGGCAATATGAAAAGTTAGATCTAGGCGTTTTGGTAGCCACGCACAGCAGGGAAGAGCTTAGCGGATTCAGGCGCTATCTTGCACTCATCCTGCCCGGCCATTTTCTGCTCTATTTGGTTGCTTGTGGTGGTTTTCTACAGCCATGCTTTTCTGGACGGGCTCCTAGTTGTGTGCTTTGTTTCTTTTTTGTTATTTTTATGGGATTTTGTGGGGACGATCTAGGAGTGACCACCCTTTTTAGACGACTTTCGGTAGACATGCAAAATTTGGCCATCTTCAGAGGTCTCGGATCTACATCACAGTGGCTGGCCGGCAGCTCTAGGTGGTTCTCCTTGTTCCTCTGTCACTTTTTGCTTTGGACCATCGTGTCATCTTTTAGTTGTGTTAGTATGGACGAGCTTCCGAGAGAGTGGGAGCGAGGTGCTCAATTACCATCTCCTCTAACCGTATAAACCGCCACTTGTGGCGGCGATAACTTTTGGCTTTGAACCTGTTTAAAAAACTCAGGACTTAGTAGCCCATTTTTATGAGGCTTTGGCCTTTTGACTAGTTTCAAAAGTCTGGACTTAGTAGCCCATTTGTATGAAACTTATATGACCATTTGGATTCAAGCTTTTATGACCTGTAAATGTATGTAAATGTATGTCCCTTAGAGGCTTAAAAATTGTTGTAATGGGAGTATGATTTGTTACTTGTAACTAGCCTCAGAGGCGTGTGTACTCAACATTTATGTAATTCCCATTTGTTTCGGTAAAAAAAAAAGAAAAAAAAGACGATTTTTGTTTCCAATCTTATATAGCAAATTGTTGTCCTAGGTTTTTGAAGGGACCGTGTCATTTGTGGTTGCCAGCGACCATAACAATGCACCCATATTTGGAATTCAGAAAAAAAAAGCAATGTCCATAATGAGCTATCAAAACATCCTACTGGAACACTGATTTCAGAAAAAATAAAGGTATCAATCACTTCTTATTGCAGACTGACTACATAGGCCTAGGATTACCTTTCATGTAAGGTGGAAAATAAGAAACATCTTTCTTGAAGCGGCAGTTGTTTTGTGCAGTTTCAGTAATATAGTCAAAATGACAGCACTCCTGCAATTTCTCACTCTGGGATGAAGGATAAATGTAAACATTATAAACAATCACAGAACTAATTTCTCCCCTGATCATCAGGCACAAAACTATGCCAAGTTCAACCGTCTTGTCAGCAGAAGCAAAATGGAGCTGATCAAACAGAGATTCTATTGGAGTTAATAGAACTGACAGCATCATGGGTTCGAAACAAAGCAAAACAACCCAAACATGATGCCACATTGTTCCTTTCATGTAGATAAACAAACATAAATCTTATTTAACTGCTCTTGCATCTTGACTGTGAAGGCTTTTAAGGAGAGAATAAACCAGCCTTGTCTGCAAATGATGAAAACCATTATTCTAACCACAATGTTCACAATTACATTGGACTTCTCAAAAAGCATGGGTCTAAGCTCTTTGCTCCACATATGACCCAGCAAGTCCAGAGGTTCCAAGAACTGTAATCTGCAATCAAAAGTTGAAATTATGATTAGGGAGTGAGCTACATGACCGTGAAAAACACTAGATTTTTGCCAACAGAAAATGAGCTAAACATTTCATAACAAGCACCTACACTTTTCAGACTATGGAATGTATATCAGTGTCACATATTGAAGATACAGAGAGAGACATCAAGGCTGATGTATACTTTATATGCCCTGTAAAAGTCTTCAAGGAGACAACGGGAACGGGGGGATCCTTTTTAAAGTTAAATTAATAGTTATTTACTTTCACACAGGTCAATCTTTAGCAACTAGTTCTTCTAGGTGGTCCAAAGAGAAAGGAAAAAATGTCATATTCCACAGATAGGCAAAGAACTAGACTTCTACAAGTATAAGAGGATTAACTAGATTCTTCCACCACTTGTTTGTCTATCTCAGCAATTACAAACTAGGCTGGATGTCACCATCATGAAGCTTCTGATGGCATACCAAACAATTTCAAGTTCCATGGAATATGTTAGTCAATAAAATCTATGCTTGACATCATCTATAAAAAACAGTTGAGTGAGGTCTGAGAGGGAAAACTGAAAGTTGTTATTACCTTTCCCCACTCAGAACCGAGGCCACCGCATCTCATCTTTAAATGTATCATCTTTGCTCCCAACTCTGTCTCCACTTTCTTCCGCAAATAGCTCTCATCTGGCCCAAATGCATCCAAATAAGTAATGTAGCGATTGTAAACTGTATGAAGCGCATTCGTATGCTCTTCCGACACGGGCTTCACATCCTGCAGAAAATTTGACATCATTGAACCATAGAACTGGAGATACAAAAGAATAACAAGTCCTAAAATGCTGATAAAGATCACACTACCTCACCACCCACTCCAATGCTGTCATCAATTTCCATCCTCAAAGATACAAGAATACCACCAAATTCCTCAACTGCTTCTGCTGCACGAAAAACATTTGTCACCACCTCCTTGCCTGTGGTGTCATCAGTGCTTTTAGACAATGCCGCCTTCACATCGTGAACAAGAGGGTCAGGAAGGTCATCCCAACTGGCAGCAAGCAAATCCTTGAAGGCACGGTGAAGCTCAGGGTCTTTTATGTCTGGCATATGACTTATATCTTCGCTATACAACCGCTTGCTTCCTATGACCATTGAAAGAGAGGACAAGCAATCTGTGGATTTGCAACAATGAGAAACACGTTCAGTACATAAAATCAATTACAACGAATAAATAATATACCTTCTGATACCATCTAAAAGTTTACCTACCACGCAAACTGTGTGGACATATACTGCTCAAATGACCACATGCTCATGGGCGGAACGAGGGGGGTGCGTAGCGTGTCTGCCGACACCCATTGCTCCCCCAAAATTTTTTTTTATATATGTATTTTTTTAATAGAAGATGGCCTGGGCCCGATACCCATAGGCCTAGGCCAACTTCATATGACCTCATTAAGACTCTTAAGCTTTAGTATCAGAAAATCTTCCTCTTTGTCTCTTGGCATTCATAAACAAATATATGCAATTTCATTATGCATCTCTCTCAATTGGTGCTATGTAGTTACTTTCTGGACCTGTTTAGGCAGAATGAATGTTAGGTTTCTTTTTCTTTATATTGTTTTCTTTAGTCATATTTTGGGATAATGTCATAGTGAGCCTCCTAATTATAAGTTAAAATCAATTTTGCGTCATATATCTGCCCTCAAAAGAGGTAAGTTTGCAACATTTAGATGATCTTATAAGCTTCCTTAAGATAATCAGAGTAATGTGACGAATAGATGAATTCATCACAGATTAAATCAACATGAATTTAAATTGTTCAATATTTGTGAATCTATGATGAATTTATTTTAATTTTTGATGAAGAATGTGATGAATTTTATATTGTGATTATGAATTTGATTGAGATTGTTGTGAATCTTTGATTAGGATTTGATTATGCATTATATTGAAATTGTGATTAGGTTATGAAATTAGATTAATGAATTTTGTTGTGTTTAGATAATGGATAAATTTTTGATAAAGAAGCCAGCCAGTGTAGGGTCGTCTAGTACTTGTAACGTAGCTGCTACTTCTGAAACGAATATTATTGAGAACGAAATTATTTTACAACGTTTTCAGAATATGTAGTCTCATAGGATCCAATTGACCTCTCAATTTCAGCAAATAGTATTGTACGTGTATTTCAATATTTTTAATGTTTCTAGTCCTTAATTTTTGATATTTTAACTCTAAGACATTTTTTTTTGCATTTCGTAGTAAAAAAATTTTTGTTGTCATTTTTCCTTAAGAGTTCGACCCCCTTCGATTGGATTCCTGGTTCCGCCACTGCACATACTGATTCAGCACCACAGAGACAGTATTACTCACATCTTGCAATGCCAAACTAAACATTACCTGAATCGCACAAATATAATACAATCTAAAACTACCCACCGAGCAGTTATTGTCACAGTCCAGTAATGTATTATCGAGTTTCAGCCAAGTTAATTCAACATAGGACTTTCACAAGGCATGTCCAGCCCTTGCCTATGAAGCTCCTATATACACATCCACTAGAGAAAACTTTTATGGTATACTCTTTACCCAAACACGACCTCATTTATCCATGATGTTCAAACATCTTGAAGACACGCATGTAAAAACACAGATAGATGAGAATATACATACAAGTATTTCAGAGTATATACATACAAAAGGACTGCAGAGGCTGCCTACACGATACATAGCCTAACATGTCAAAACTCTTATTGCAAGACTTCTGCAAGCTGTTGAACTTCTGAATCTAGAATTGATGCCCATGAACAGGGTCATCGAGAGCCCAAGGATCAAGCATTAACTGAAAGTTAGATTTATATGTTTATTTTTTTAGGTAATTAGTTAGATTTATATGTTTCGTCCTGAAAAACTTGTCTTTTGAAAATTTGGCTCGTCAAATAGGTCTGTTTCAAAAAAAGCTTTTACACGGCACTATTTCAAATAACTGAAAAAACTTAATTATCCACCAGAAAAGGTCAGCAATGCGGCTTACTAATCTTCCAACATGCCCTTTGGACTTTGGTCTCTGATTAGGCAATTCTAGATTCGTTATAGAGTGATGTCCTTAAAAGAAGTTCCAAACATACAGTTTTGGCGAGCATACGGACCAGCATGACACCCGAAATTTACAAGGGAGAAACTTGAAATTCAGGCCACTTTTTCAAGGATGGAACATATACGTCAACATTAAATGAAAAACGTAGTATTGAAGGATGGCAAAATCTAAGATATATAACGCAATCAGGACCCAATATACATAGAAGCTATGCAAAGGAGCTCTTGTACTTTCAGGCTAATACTAAGACTCCTATGCCACAAAAATTCATCAGGGAAAATAAAATCGTTTTCACCATTAATACTGCCCTACCCCTGTGATTCCTTTCCTTAAAACTAAAGGGGGGAAAATAAATATTTATTTGCCCCGTTCAAAAGTTCATTAGAAAGCTTCAGATAGCTCTTTCGCGTTTCTTTTAGTTAGTACTACCTCGGTGAGTCACGGTCGCTGAGTAGCTTCAACAAAGAAAATTAGACAAACAAGTGGCGTAGACTCAACGGGAAATGAAACCCAAAAAAATTAGATACGGTTCATTTAATAAGCCGCGCGATCATAGGGGAAAATTGGAATTTAAAGATCAGATTTCAGCTAAACATACCGGATCCCTGTGCAAAAAAAAAGGGGGAAAATAAGTCAAATGAGGAAAGGTATAAGTACCAGAAAGGCGGCGGTCAGAAGAGCCGGAGAGAGAAGGGGAGGAGAGATTGAAGAGGCTTCGAGAAGCGTTGTGGTGGGGGTGGCGGAGTAAACTGTGGCTGACTGCAGCGACATGATTAGATCTGGAGCAAAGCGAGCGGTATAGCGATCGTAGAACCAAAGTCTTATCCATTGAACTCTCTCTCTCTGTCTCAATTAAAAGAAGAAGCAGACGAAGGAGGAAAGGAGTGAAGCGTAGAGTGACGAGGGAAGGGGCTTTTCGTCGCGAGTGATCGGAAAGGAAAACCGAAAACGTGAGAGTATCGACTGAACTTGTTCATTTTTCCTTTCTCAAAAAATAAATTTGTTTCCACTTATTGGGCTCGATATTGCTAAGGATTAATAATAAAGAATGGGGTACATTGACTGGGCAGAAGCCCAGATTTTGAGAGAGCCTTTTTTGCATCTCTTTCATTTCTAAGCCCAGGTCGGGCCTTTTTCCAGATGCGATGGCCGAAGTTCCTATGCATTCAGCGAGTCCAGACTCCAGCCAACGTGTTCGAAACATTCAACTTGTTGATGGGCAAATTTCAATGCTCAGGAAGATAAAATTGTATACGTATAGTTGGCTGCCTAACCTCAAACACTGCAAGTCAAAATTATGTAATTTTCATTTGAATTTCTAAAGTAGCTTGAAACCAAAAAGCACTAATTTGTATCAAAATGATAAAAGTAATCTGCCTTAACAGGCACGAAAGCAAGGAACCAATAGGCATCACGGGTCCCCTAGCTTGTCTATATAGGCCAATGGCCAAGTGCTAGTCTATATAGGCAAACGAGAGGAAGAGAAACACTTCTAAGCTATCCGCTTGAGCCGAACCAGTCAGAAATAGCCTTCGAGTTCCCCTCAATGCTTCGAATCTATAAAGACGGTCGTGTTGAGAGACTTCACGGCACGGATTTCGTTCCGGCATCAACAGATCACCGAACCGGCGTCTCATCCAAAGATGTTACAATCACCCCTGAATTCAACCTGACCACACGCCTTTACCTCCCAAAGCTCACCAAAGAAAACCAAAAGCTTCCTCTCCTTGTCTACTTCCATGGTGGTGCCTTCTGCGTCTCATCGACGTTCAATTCCAAGTACCACAGTTACCTCAATACCATTGTAGCCGAAGCTAACGTTGTCGCGGTTGAAAGCATAAACAAATATTCGTATCCAAATATACTTTAATTCGTATAAAGAAATTGCACAGCGGAAAACTTTATAGATCTAACCTCCTGCCATTGATGCTCAAACGTTGATGTAGATCTGAAATTGAATCTCAATTTTCCCTGTAACTCAGACAGAAAATTGTCAGAGTAATAGCAAGAGAATCTTCTAGCCTATAGCCTAACCTTAGGGTTTGCTGTACTTTAGATGAAGTGAACAGGCCAAATATATAGGCTAGGCTAGGCTAGGGACCCCTTGATAGGTAATAGAAACCATAGTTTAATCCTTCCATCAATGATTAATTACAAATGTACCACAAATAATTCTTTATTTATAATTTGACCCATCACCTAAATTAAAACCCTTATATATCATATGTGTCATGCGGACCATATATTCTAACATTCTCCCACTTGGGCCACATGACACAAGAACATTCTTAGAGGTGCCAGATTCCTTAATATGACCAAAATTTTATCCATGAATTACTCGTGAACTTCTCCCACTCAACCAGGAAAATAATCTGCATTAATCATAGCGATAAGACTCCATATATCGAGTCTTCTCTTCCATGTATTACTATGCAAATACATCTCCTAATTAAGTACTGTATGTGCTATATAACTTCATGAATGGACTTCCTATAAGCCATTCGGGTCTAATTTATTTGTCATATGCGTGCAAAATAACTTTATTCTCCAAAATTAAGCTTTATGTCTATATAGAACAAATATAGAGAAACAAAACTTACATCGAATCAATGAGTCCCATATGTTCCACGTGACCCTTAAATTGCTTTACCGGTAATCCTTTGGTCATGGAATCTGCAATCATCAATTAAGTGCTTATATGCTCAATGAGTACCTCTTGTTTCTCAATGTACTCTCTCACTCTGAGATACTTGATGTCGATATGTTTGCTTTTGCTGCTGCTTTTATTATTCTTGGAGAATAAAACTGCAGCTCTACTGTCACAGAAAATCTTGATCGGCCTCGCTATAGAATCGACAATCTTGAGACCCTTGATGAAATTCCGCAACCATAAGGCCTGTGTTGCTGTTTCAAAGCATGCAATGAATTCTGCCTCCATAGTAGACGTAGCAACAATAGTTTGCTTACAACTTTTCCAAGATATAGCCCCTCCAGCAAGTAGAGAGATATACCCTGAAGTAGATTTTCTGGTGTCTACACATCCGGCAAAATCTGAATCTGAATAACCAACCACCTCCAACTGGTCAGTAGCCCTGTAGGTCAATTTGAAATCTTTGGTGCCTTGCAAATATCGCATGACTTTCTTTGCAGCTTTCCAATGTTCTAAACCTGGGTTGCTTTGGTAACGACCCAATAAACCTACTGCATGAGCAATGTCAGGTCTGGTGCAAACCTGAGCATACATAAGGCTCCCTACTGCAGATGCATAGGGTATACTTTTCATCTGCTCTTGCTCCAATGTATTTTGACAACAGGTGCTACAGAGGGTGAACAGTTCTTCATTCTGAATCTCTCTAAAACCTTTTCAATGTAGACCTTCTAAAACAGTACTAAAGTTCTTTGTGTCCTGTCTCTGTGAATCTCTATGCCAATGACATATGAGGCTTCACCCAAATCCTTCATTTCAAAGTTTTCAGAGAGGAACTGTTTGGTCTCATGCAACAGCCCCAAATCACTGCTTACAAGTAAAATGTCATCCACATACAGGACTAAAAAAATAAATTTGCTACCACTGACCTTAAGGTATATGCACTTATCAACAATGTTCTCTATGAAACCAAATGAGGTAATCACCTTGTTAAATTTCATATACCATTGGCGGGATGCCTGTTTTAGCCCATATATGGATTTCCTTAATTTGCAAACCAAATGACTGTGCTCACTGAAACCTTCAGGCTGTAACATGTACACCTCCTATTCAAGATCCCCATTCAGGAATGCCGTTTTCACATCCATCTGGTGTAACTCTAAATCAAAATGAGCTACTAGAGCCATGACTGTTCTTAATGAATCCTTCCTTGAAACGAGAGAGAAGTTTTCGTGGAAATCAACTCCTTCCTTTTGAGTAAAACCCTTGGCTACAAGTTTGGCCTTATATCGTTCTACATTACCGGAAGCATCCCTTTTGGTCTTATAGACCCATTTGCAGCCAATGGCTACAACTCCCTTTGGTAATTCAACGAGATTCCAAATTTGGTTCTTAGCCATGGATTCCATCTCATCCTTCATGACATCATGCCACAGAGTGGAGTTATCTCCAGTCATAGCTTGTGAAAACGAACTTGGATCATCCTTAGGTCCAACATCAAAGTCAGACTCCTGAAGGTATACAACATAATCATCAGAAATTGCAGGTCTCCTTACTCTTGAGGACCTTCTTAATTCCACTTGTTCTGTATCAGGTGGATTTTCAGTAGATTCGATTTGAACCTCATCCTCATGAGCTGTCTATTCTGGGAATGACTGATGCTCAGGGTTATCAAATTGATTAGCTTTAAACACAATCAAACGTCCTTCATTTGAAGGTAATGTAGACTGCTCTTCTGTTTCACCAAACTCAATCATTCGTAGGTGAATACTCCCACTAGGTTCAATATCCTCAAGAAATTTAGCATTATGAGACTCAACAACTCTAGTGTTATGAGAAGGACAATAAAACCTGAATTTTTTAGAGTGTACTGCATAGCCAATAAAAAAACCACTGATTGTCCTTGGGTCTAATTCTTTAGGTTTGAATTGTAGACCCTCACCTCAACAGGACAACCCCATACATGTAAATGTGTCATACTAGGTTTTCACCCATTCCACAGTTCAAAATGTGTCTTAAAGACTGCCTTAGATGGAACCCTATTAAGCAAATACACTGCGGTCTTTAAGGCTTCACTCCATAAGGATAATGGCAGACTTGAATTACTAATAATACTTCTTACCATGTACATGAGAGTCCTATTCCTTCTTTCAGCCACACCATTTTGTTGTGGTGTGCCGGACATTGTGTATTGTGCAATAATGCCTTCCTCTTGAAGGAATTGCGCAAAAGGACCCATCATTTGACCCTTTTCTGTGTACCTTCAATAGTATTCCCCACCTCTATCAGATCTTACGATCTTGATTTTCTTTTCCTTTTGTTTCTTTACTTCTACCTTATAGGTTTTAAAGGCAGTTAATGCCTCAGCCTTATCATTTAGAAGATAGAGATACATGAATCTAGTATGGTCATCACTGAATGAGATAAAGTATCTCTGACCATTTAGGCAAGGGGTATGAAACGGTCCACAGATATCTGTGTGTATGATCTCTAGAATCTCAGAACTCCTTTTGGCACCTTTAGTGGACTTGTTGGTCTGCTTTCCCTTTATGCAGTCCACACAAGTATCAAAGTCAGCAAAGTCTAGGTCTTTTAAGATCCCAACATTTACCAACCGTTTAACTCTTTCTATGGAGATATGTCCCAATCTCCTGTGCCACAACATAGAGGAGTTTTCGTTAATTCGGCTCCGCTTTATGCCAACATCAGTATGCAGGGATAAACAATTATTTTCAAAATCTGGATTTAAGTCAACTTTAAATAAACCATCAATTAAATATCCACCACCAACAGAAATATTTTTATAATAAATATCAAAAACTGAGTTCACAAACTTAAATCCAAAACCAGATACAGATAACTTGGAAACAGAAATCAAGTTTTTAGAAAACTCAGGAATGTAAAAAACATCTTCTAGTTCCAAAATAAAACCAGTTTTTAAAACTAATTTAAAACTCCCAATAGCCTCCACAAGTGACCACATATTGTTTCCTGAATAGACACATAGTTCACTTCCTTTCGGCTTCCTGATTTTTAGAAAACCCTGCATTGTATTGAAAATATGGATTGTTGAACCGGAATCAATCCAAAAAGAATTATGAGGAGCCTCAATTAAAAAAGATTCATGACTCACTAGAGATATGAGTATACCTTTCTTCTCAAGCCAAGCCTTATACTTGAGACAATCTTTCTTCATATGTCCTGGTTTCTTGCAGAAGAAGCAATTCATTTTGTTGCCATCACGCTTCATTGACACCTTGCTTTGCTTCCTCACTTGATGGATAAATTTTCTTTTCTTGGCATGCTCATTCCCATTCCCATTCCCTTTAGCATGAGTAGCCATATGAACACTTTCTCGCTTCTTATTCTTCAGTCTCTCTGCCTCTTGCACACACATGGTCAAAAGTTCATTAACTGACCACTTTTCCTTTTGTGTGTTGTAAGAGATTTTGAATGGACTGTACTCAGATGGAAGGGAATTCAGGATGAAATGCACTAAGAAGGAATCTGAAATCTCAATCTCTATTGCCTTTAATTTAGCTACCATGTCCCTCATTTCCATGATGTGCTCACGCACTCCTTTAGTACTATCAAAAACTTTACCTGAAAGTTTCTTCATCATGGTGCTAGCCAATGCCTTATCAGAGGTAACAAATTGTTCCTCAATGGACTTTAGAAAGTCCTTTGCCTTATCGCAAACAGGGATGAAACCCTTGATACTCCTGTTGACCCGAGATTTCATGAACATCATAGTTAAACGATTAGATCGCTCCCACCGTTCATGTTTAGCAATCTCATCTTGCGTACTTGAGTCCATTATGGCGGGTGGTGCATCATAAAGGAGCGCAAGGTCAAGTTCCATACACCCCAAAGCAAACTCAATAGTTTCTTTCCAGTCAGAGAAATTTTCACCATTCAGCATTGGAACATGGAATGTACCATCCATAAGTGCAGTAGGAATAGCTGCAACAACCAAAGAAATTATTACTTCAATGCTATGAATTTAAAGACTTTATTTTAAACTAACCAATGTTAGTTTAAATAGTAAATTCAACCTTCCTATGGGTAGAGGTCGCATAACGCATGAATTTACTAAACTTAAATGATAAGACTAGTAAATATAAACATTAATCAATAAAACTCTCCGTACCTGTGGGCATAGAAAAATCTATTTCTTAATGCTAATTGACTACCTTATCCTAATCAACTCACAAAACTAATAACTTCCCTATGGGGCCGAGTCATCAATCTCATGAGTTAATTACAACATAGATGCTTAATTCTTTAGGAAGTTTACTTTATATGATAGTTATTATAAATGGGATGTTGTGGCTACTCCCAAAAATTTTAAAATCACAACTTCATGCATAAAAAATCAATTTAAAACTTTATAGAGGTCCAAATAAAACATTTAATCAGAACAAAATTTCTGGGATTTAAAAAAAATAAAAAAATACTGTTCCGGTCCGGCCAGTTTGATCGGACCGGTTGGACCACCGGCGACCCACCCACGCGGGTCGCAGGACTCGTACTGCGCGGGTCCTGGTTAGTCCGACCCGATACGGGTTGGACCTCTCCAAGCCCTCTGGGCTGACCCAAATGTCAGCCCAGTCCCTGACCCTTCCAGCGGGTCACTATTAGGGCATTTGGCCCATTACCGTACGGCCTAAAAGGGCCTGGCCATTCAGTCATTGACGAGGGTTTCCTCGTCGCTTTCATCTGGGCAGCACCCCTGCGCCGCATGAAAGATCTCGCATGGGAGATCTCCCACCGTGAGAGAGATTTCTCTCTTTCTCTGGTTTTGTTTCAAAGACACGGAAACTCATTTGATTCAAACAATCCAATTCGGTCAACAAGTTCCAGATATCAAAAAGAAATTTGTAAAACCAGATCTATTAATGAAAGGTAAAGTGAAGTTGACCGAATTGCACAAAAAGACAAACCAAATGAACAACTTGCAAAAACCGTATTCTCTTCATGAAAAGAGTTCACCGAATGGCATAAAAAGCAACACAAAACAACAAAACCGGATCTGTTCATGAAAAATGAAGGCTTTAAGAAGACTTGAAAAAGTGGCCGAATATGGTCTTCGCACAAAAAGACAAG
Organism: Myrica gale; assembly: GCA_963930655.1. Lineage (NCBI taxonomy): Eukaryota > Viridiplantae > Streptophyta > Magnoliopsida > Fagales > Myricaceae > Myrica > Myrica gale. The sequence goes on from OZ005615.1 coordinate 20,061,284, forward strand.
CCATATATTGTACAAAGATATCTAATACAGACAAAAGGCCAAAAAGAAAATCACTACCGATTTGTACACTGAGCATAACAGCAAAAGGTGTCTCTGATACCGCATGAAAGCATAAATAAATATTCGAATCCAAATATGCTTTAATCCGTATAAAGAAATTGCACAGCGAAAAACTTTACAGATCTAACCTCGTGCCATTGATGCTCAAGTGTTGATGTAGATCTGAAATTGAATCTCAATTTTCCCTGTAACTCAGAGAGAAAATTGTCAGAGTAATAGCAAGAGAATATTCTAGCCTATAGCCTAACCTTAGGGTTTGCTGTACTTTAGATGGAGTGAACATGCCAAATATATAGGCTAGGCTAGGGACCCCTTGATAGGTAATAGAAACCATAGTTTAATCATTCCATCAAGGATTAATTACAAATGTACCACAAATAATTCTTTATTTATAATTTGACCCAGCACCTAAATTAAAACCCTTATATATCCTATGTGTCATGTGGACCATATATTCTAACAGCGGTCTCTGTGAACTATATGAAAGCCCCTGAACACCCTCTTCCCGCTGCATACGATGCCGCTTGGCCGCTTGGGTTGCGCTACAGTGGGTTGTCTTTCATTGTAGTAATGGTGGGCCTGAGGCTTGGCTGAACGAGCTTGCCGATTTTGAGAGGTTGTTCTTGGCCGAAGTGAGCGCTGGCGCTAATATTGCTCATAATTTGGCTATGGTGGCGGGAGAGGGCGAGTTTGGGATGAAGGTGAACCTTCTTGGGTTAGCTTTGGTCCACCCATTTTTCTGGGGATCAAATTCTATCGGGTCAGAGTATGTTGATCCTGGTAGGAAAGCATCTGTGGAATGGTTGTGGCCGTTTGTGTGCCCATCCGCACCGGACAGCTATGACCCTCGAGTTAACCCGGTGGCAGAGGGGGCTCCAAGCTTGGTGGGATTAGGGTGTAAGAGGATCTTGGTGTGTGTGGCTGAAAAGGACGCATTGAAGGACAGAGGGTGGCTTTACTACGAGACATTGGGACGGATCGGGTGGCTGGGTGTGGTGGAGATCAAAGAGACGCATGGTGAGGAGCATGCGTTTCATTTGAATGATTTGGAGTGTGAAAAAGCCAAGGACTTGATCGGAAGTTTGGCTGATTTCTTCAATAGGGGCATGCCTGTAGTAATTTAATTGCTGCACTTTTGTTGTGTAATAACATTATTATCCTATAATCTCAAGATTATTATAATTCAGAATTATGTACTTATTTTATCTTTCGGTTTTGACCCATTTTAATAAATAATTCTTGAATTTTTAAATTGATCATAAAAATTCTTAAATTTGCAATTTTTATAAAACAATTCATTTCTTTAAACTTCTATTTATAAAAGTTAACGATTCATACGTCAATTCCAATCATAAGTTGACACGTGTCACTCAAAATTAAAATAATATAACTTATGATTTTTAAACTTTTTCACCCTTGCTAATTTTTTAAAATATTTATAGTCAAAAGAATTCTCAAAATATTTCAAACATGAACTCTATATGTTTGGTAGTGAAAATTTTGGACATGAGCAAAATTTTGGAGACTTTCCATATGCCAAACATGCATGTCACGTGTGGCATTGTTTGTGCAAGGTCTTGTTTAAATGCATTCCCTTTGGTTGGGTCGTAATTTAGAGCATGTTTGCATTTCAAGATTTTTAAAGAATTTGGGTGGTATTGTGAAAATTGAGGACATTGGAGTTGTATTGTATTTGAGCGGTATGTTGAAATGTATGTTTAGGTTATGTAGAAAATTTTGGAGTTTTATGGGGATTCGTGAAAAAGAGAAGAGAGTTGATTTTAATTTTTTTTTTAAAATTCAGAATTAAAATAAATAGAGAAGGAAAATTATTGTGGGTGTGAAAACAGAAAAATTGAAAAGTTTCTTGTCAAAAATTTTGTGTTAGTTATGTTAGGGATTGAGATTTTTTAAATGGAGAGATTTTCGGCCAAAAATTCTCTTTTGCAAAAGTTATTGCATATCTAGACATCCTTGAGTAGAGATCATGTTGTTGCATGGTTAGATCTCAAAATGCATGTAAAAATATGGTTATATTGAAGCCTCATACCTCACAGATTGGACGTGAAGTTCCATAGGGTACTTGCATGGCTTGCGCCTCTTGTTCCCCCATGATTTGGTAACTTGGTTATATTTTGGAAAGGTAATCTCTTATTTTATATAGTTGTTGACTTGCATGAATAGGAGAGATTTGGAACATTAGTAGCCTTGCATGTTAAGAATTTAGATTGCATGTTAGGAAAATAGCATCCTTAGGGCTTGTAGTGTACGGATATGCATGTGTTTTGCCCTTACTCTAGCTTGTTCTATTGATTTGGATGAACATGTGTCCTGTTTTGAGAAATATATTGCATTGTAGTCACTGATATGCATGATAATAAATAAAATCTTGAAGTGTCGGTGACTTAGCATAGCAAATCTAGCTAATGAAAGAAATGCAAGAAAGAGACCTATGGCTAAAAAGGGAACACATGGGTGCAAGAGGAAATTTGTGGGCTATCTGTGCCCTGTCTTTAACCTATCTATGGGCAATTTTATGACCTGATTAGGATGACGATGTGTGATGATATTACACACATTTCAAGTCTAGAAATTTCATGCAAAACATTGGCTTTACTTGGGGAATGAAATCGGCTTTAACTTGAGCAAATTAGAAACCAATGGGCTAGTAAAGGACCGGCTGTTTTTGGGCCTCAATAATGAGTTAATGACTCTGTTTTAGGCCATAAATGCACCTATTGGCCAAGAGGCTTCCTTAAAAGAAGAAAATTAGCAAAATACTTAAGTATTGGGTCTAAAAGAGGAACCGGGCCTTAGAAAAAAGAAAAAGAAAAGATCCATAGAGTGGACCTTTAGGCTGGGAACTTTTCAGATTTAAAGACTAAAAACTATAAAATGAAATGGGCCTCACTAGGATCTAAATGGTTAAAAGAAAAGAATTAGCTAAGAGGGGAACAAAGAAATAAGACACCCAAAATATGTGGACCTATGGTGTTAATATGCTGAATAATGGATTGAAAAGAGAAAAATGTCACTTAGAACCAAGGTCTAGTAATAATTAAGGCTTAAGGATTTATAAAGTCTCATCTTAAAATACTACTCTTATGGACCGAATACGGGGATTCTTGAATCTAGAATTTATAAGCTTAAAGAATTAATAAATGATACACTTTTTGAACCAGAACGTTAATTAAATTACAATGTTATCTGATACATTAAGGAATGCCTAGTAGAATGTTTGGTTTACTATATGGGATATGATTTCATATTATACATGTCATTATTGGAGAATAATGGACAAATGCGAATAATATACAACGTGAATGGAGCATGAGCGTCGATTTGAACTAATTAACGAGATTATTTCAATGTCACCAAACCTCGGAATTTAATTGCGAGAAATACAAATATTCAAGATATTCCTTGAAACGTTTAATACTAATAGAGTGAATCAAGTACTCGAGAACTTCCACACGGATCAGGAAAAAAAAGGGATTAGTTTAGTTATCTCTTGTAACTTCTTTTCACAAAAAAAGGTCTTGAAATTGATTTAGTTGCGTGATTTGGCAGTGAAGTTTCTCTTTAATTGAAAAAGATTAAATTACATGGAGCTGTGAAGTTCTTCTAATTGATTTCATTGGAGAAAGGCTTATTGAGGGAGTTATATTCGCTGAAGCACTCGCAGTAATGATGCATTTGTATGGGTTGTGCAGATTGATGAAATTCTTAACAAAGTTACTAGTTTAACCAGCGTCTTTGGCGGCTAGGAGCGAAACATTTAATACTAATGGAGTGAAGTTTGGCGGTACCGATCATTAGAGAGCGTGCAACTATGACCGAGATGCAGATCGAAAGATGGCCTTCAGAGGCATGGAATAGAGCTATGCATTGAGTTTGTTCTAGGAAGGATGAAAATTTCGAAACAATCCCAAAAAAAGGGGAAGAATGACACACAATCCTGACTCTAGAATTAAAACAGAGCGTGATGGAGGTTGAAAAAATTGGATCTCTTGAAAGTAATTAATGAAAAAAATTACTTGAATTCATATTGCCGGGCATTTAGCATCTCGTTATTTCGTCCTATTTATACACTGCAATATTTGTGATCACATGTTTTACATTTTCACTATATATGCTGTTATTATTTTTGACATTGATGCCATGACCTCCTTTCTTAAACTTACTGGAGTCCTTTGAGTCCTTACGTCTCTCTCATTTTTCATTACATTGTTATATATATATATTATGTCTTAGCAGACTATGAGGGTACAAGAGATGTTGCAGACGTTGAATCGTGGGACTCATATGCTGACGGTCCAGATCCTAGTGTCAAAACTCTTATTGCAAGACTTCTGCAAGCTTTTGAACATCTGAGTCTAGAATTGTTGCACATGAACAGGGTCATCGAGAGCCCAAGGATCAAGCATTAACTGAAAGTTAGATTTATATGTTTTGTCCTGTAAAACTTGTCTTTTGAAAATTTGGCTCGTCAAATAGGTCTGTTTCAAAAAAAGCTTTTACACGGCACTATTTCAAAAAACTGAAAAAGGCTTAATTATCCACCAGCAAAAAGGTCAGCAATGCGGCATACTAATCTCCCAACACGCCCTTTGGACTTTGGTCTCTGATTAGGCAATTCTAGATTCGTTATAGAGTGATGTCCTTAAAAGAAGTTCCAAACATACAGTTTTGGTGAGGCGACACCCGAAATTTTCAATGGAGAAACTTTAAATTCAGGCCACTTTTTCAAGGATGGAAAATATACTTCAACATTAAATGAAAACGTAGTATTAATGAAGGATGGCAAAATCTAAGATATATAACGCAATCAGGACCCACTATACAAAAAAAAAAAGGACCCACTATACAAAGAAGCTATATATATATATATGCAAAGGAGCTCTTGTACTTTCAGGCTAATACTAAGACTCCAATGCCACAAAATTTCAACAGGGAAAATAACTCGTTTTCACCATTAGTACTGCCCACCCCCGGTGATTTCTTTCCTTGAAATTAAAGGTAGGAAAATAAATATTTGTTTGCCCTGTTAAAAAGTTCATTAGAAAGCTTCGAATAGCTCTTTCGCGTTTCTTTTAGTTAGTACTACCTCGGTGAGCCACGGTCGCTGACTAGCTTCAACAAAGAAAATTAGACAAACAAGTGGCGTAGAGTCAACGGGAAATGAAACCCAAAAACAGTATAAGCCCAGGTAGGCCTTTTTCCAGATGCGATGGCCGAATTGTTTCCATGCATTCAGTTAGTCCAGACTCCAGCCAATGTGTTTGAAACATTTAACTTTATGATGGGCAAATTTCAATGACCAAGAAGATGAAATTCTATACGTAATAGGCGGCTGCCAAACCTGAACAACTGCAAGTCAACGGCAGTAGTATGAGCTCCATGCATTCAGTTAGTCCAGACTCCAGCCAATGTGTTTGAAACATTTAACTTTTTGATGGGCAAATTTCAATGATCAAGAAGATGAAATTGTATACGTAATAGGCGGCTGCCTAACCTGAACAGCTGCAATTCAACGGCAGTGTTGAATTTGAGTTTTCCTACAAAGTGTTCAAAATTATGTAATTTCATTTGAATTTCTAAAGTAGCTTGAAACCAAAAATCATTGACTTGTATCAAAACGATAAAAGTGATCTGCCTTAACAGCCACGAAAGCAAGGAACCAATAGGCATCTCGGGTCCCCTATCTAGTAGTCTATATAGGCCGATGGCCAAGTGAGACATGCACTTATAAGAGCAAACGAGAGGAGGAGAAACACTCTTAAGCTATCCCATGGAGCCGAACGAGTCAGAAATAGCCTACGAGCTCCCCTCATTGCTTCGAGTCTATAAAGACGGTCGTGTTGAGAGACTTCAAGGCACGGACTTCGTTCCGGCATCAACAGATCACCGAACCGGCGTCTCATCCAAAGATGTTACAATCGCCCCTGAATCCAACCTGACAGCACGCCTTTACCTCCCAAAGCTCACCAAAGAAAACCAAAAGCTTCCTCTCCTTGTCTACTTCCATGGTGGGGCCTTCTGCTTGTCATCGCCGTTCAATTCCATGTACCACAGTTACCTCAATACCATTGTAGCCGAAGCTAGCGTTGTCGCGGTCTCTGTGAACTACAGGAAAGCCCCTGAACACCCTCTTCCCGCTGCATACGATGACGCTTGGGTTGCACTACAGTGGGTTGTCTCTCATTGTAGCAATGGTGGGCCTGAGGCTTGGCTGAACAAGCATGCCGATTTTGAAAGGTTGTTCGTGGCCGGAGTGAGCGCTGGCGGTAATATTGCTCATAATTTGGTTATGGTGGCTGGAGAGGTCGAGTTTGGGACGAAGGTGAACCTTCTTGGGTTAGCTTTGGTCCACCCGTTTTTCTGGGGATCAAATCCTATCGGGTCAGAGTCTGTTGATCCTGGTAAGAAAGCATTTCATGACAGCTTGTGGCCGTTTGTGTGCCCATCCGCACCCGACATTGATGACCCTCGACTTAACCCGATGGCGGAGGGGGCTCCGAGCTTGGTGGGATTAGGGTGCAGGAGGGTCTTGGTGTGTGTGGCTGAAAAAGACGTGTTGAAGGACAGAGGGTGGCTTTACTACGAGGCATTGGGGGGGAGCGGGTGGATGGGTGTGGTGGAGATCAAAGAGACGGAAAGTGAGGACCATGGGTTTCATTTGTTTGATTTGGAGTGTGAAAAAGCCAAGGACTTGATCAGAAGTTTGGCTGCTTTCTTCAATAGGCTTCAATAGAGGCATGCCTCCAAAATTAAATTGCTGCACTTTTTGTTGTGTAATAGCATTATTATCCTTGTGGTTTCAATCAAAGTTATGCTCCCACACAGAAAACCTAAAAAATCAATGATCTATAATCTCAAGATTATTATAATTTAGAGTTATGTAATGTTTGAGTTTTATCCATTTAAAAAAATAATTCTTGAGTTTTCAAATTGATCACAGACGTCCTTGAATTTGCAATTTTTATCCAACAATTCATTTATTTAAACTCATATCTAAAAAAGTTAATTATTCATACGTCAGTTTCAATCATAACGTGTCACCCAAAACTAAAATAATATAACTTATAATTTTTTAAGCTTTTTTCCTTTTTTTTAAAATAAAATAAAATAAATTATTTTAGCTATATAAAAAAAATTGGAAAAAACTTAAAAAATTACCGGTCACATTAGTTTAATTTTGAGTGACACGTGTCAACTTATGATTGAAACTGACGTGTGAATTGTTAACTTTTATAGATAGAAGTTTAAAGAAAGGATTTGCTTGATAAAAATTACAAACTCAACGAACTCTATGATCAATTTGAAAATCCAAAGATGATTTGTTAAAATGGGTCAAAACCTAGGGATGAAATGAGTACATAACCCTATAATTCACTTGAAATTAGAGTTTGCATGAGTCACCGGTTGACTCCAGATTCTATTTCCATTTATTTCTTTCTACTCATGTTAAAAGAAAAGACCTATAATCTCAAGAATTTGGCCCGGTGGTCTGTAACACCCCTCCAAATTATTTATCTTAAAAACATACTATAGGCTAATTAAAGGATTTATGTATAAATCTATGTAATACAGCCTAAGTTTCATTGTTGAATTGAAATTTCTTAAACCGATATGATTAAATTGCTAGTGTATTCTTATACCTATTACTATAGTTCTCATTTTATACTTTTATATGTAATTAAATGGTTTGATTAGAAGATATGTGTTTTGCTAATTTCAATTTACGTTTAATTTTTTGTTATCGGATATATAGATGCATTTTTCTTATTATAGATTTTATACTCTTCCACTTATTGAATTGTTTAATTTATTTCCTAAAGTATTTGTAAAAGCATTGATTTATTGTCAAAAAGAAAATAAAAGAGGAGAGACCAAGGTTAGACCCCTAGGCTTGGCCGGCCTTGGGCTCCATTAGGAGGTTGGTAAACAGCTTCCTTTTGGGCTTCGATCCTTTTCTAATTATAGCTTATTTGGTCTTATAGAAACCAGGTTTGATCTAGGTGCAATTGGGCTTAAATTTCCATTCCAAAAGCCAAGTGGGGCAGCTGGCCATTTAAGAGAGAGTAATCATCACTAGGGACCTTAACCTGCTAAGACAAATGACATAATCTGCCCTTGCCAACCCAAAATGACCAACCGAATGACTTGCTTGTCCTAGATCATACTAGTTCTCATGATTATCTCTTAGTTGGCTTTAGGTTTAACTCTAATTACTAGCTCATTAACATGGGTTGGGCTTCCATTTAAGGGTGAGAGGGGCCTAATTGGGTTACAACCTTCAGCCTCCACTTCACAGCTGGTTTTAGAGAGAGAGAGAGAGAGGGGGAGACGATGCTAGAAAGGAGAAGAAGTTGTCAAGGGGACTCCTTATTTCGGTGATTGGATCTTTTTCTCTTCCAAATACTTCGTCGTCTCCTTTTTATCTCTCGCTAACTCCTATTTTTGTTGTTTTTAGGTCTTAAAAGTCTAGCCCAAAAGCTTTCGTTCACTTGAGGTAAGGGTAGAAACCAACTTGGGACACGTTTGTTTAGGTAGATTGAAGTTTTATTAGATTTTGTGAAAAAGTAGTGAAATTTTTGAAATATATTTGGTTGATGGAAGAAAATTTTGGAATTTTATAAGACTTAATAAAAAAGTGGAGATAGAAGATTTGATAAAATATTTTAATATTAAGAAAGTAAAAAAAATGGGCTCACATGTCAGAAATATTTTGAGAATTCCCATACCGAAAATTTTCTATAATTTATGTTTGGTAGTGAAAATTTTGGACATCGAGCAAAATTTTGGAAAATTTCCATAGGCTGTTAGCATGTTCGCATTTCAAGATTTTAAGAGAATTTTGGTGGTATTGTGAAAATTAAGGCAAATTGGACACTACAAAAAAACATGTTTTAGCGGTGGTCGCTAAAAACGCCGTTGCAGGGTGTCTTTAGTGACAGTTGATGCTACAGACACTCTTTAGAAAACGCCGCTAACAATTAGATCTTTAGCGGCGGTCTTTTTAGTGGCCGTCACAGATCGCCGCTACAGACATAATGTAATGGCGTTTTCTGAAAAATGCCACCAAAAGTTTAATTTCTAGCAGCGTTTTTCCGCAAACGCTACTACGAATTGGGGACCTATAGCTGCGGTCATTGTGACCACCGCTGAATCGCCACCTTTAGCAGAGTTTGTTGACACAAACGTTGCTAACAATTAGGTACCTACAGCGACAGTCGCAGTTACCGCCGCGAAAGCACCCACCTTTAGCAGCATTTCTGTCACAAACGCTGCTATAGGTATATGCGAAAATAATTTTTTATTTATTAATTATAAGCTATTTAATGTTAATAATTATTTTATTCATTATTATATTCCTTTTAATATTTTTCTTGTATTTGAAAAAAAAAATATTTTAAAGGACCTACTTAATAAAATATGGAATTAGAGAGAATGTTATGAAAATTGAAGTTGTTATATGATATATTTTAAATTATACATATGGTTGTTATGGTAATTGTAAATTTATTGAATAAATCTAAGTAGTTTAGAAAACATCTATTATCATACTTATAATGAGCATATATATTTTGAATAAGTAGTAATGTAATACTATTTAATTAGGACATATTTTTTAATTTCAAACAAAAATATATTGTGAGATTAGCTTATGAAATTAAATTATATAACTTAATATATAGTCTTAGAGGCTATGATTAGTCATTAGGTATATAAGTACATACATATAAAGTACTTAGGTTAATTAGCACATATCGTATATATAATAAACACATATAACAAATCATGCAATGTTATATAAAAGGGGCGTTATACTTTAAAATTATAAGTATTATATATTATTACTAACAACCTATTTAAGATTATTATATTAGTTATAAAAAGAGTGTAAAATAATATGCTATGTATTTAATACTAGGGTTAAATGTATGTCATTCCCCTGTGGTATGCGGTAATAGCAAATATGCCCCTGAGGTAAACAAAGTCCTTTTCATACCCCTGAGGTAAACATTTAGGAGCAAATATGCCATTCCGTTATGTTTACCTCACGGGTATGAAAGGACATATTCGCTCCTGAATGTTTACCTCAGGGGTATGAAAATGACTTTGTTTACCTCATGGACATATTTGCTATTACCGCATACCACAGGGGCATGACATGCATTTAACCCTTAATACTAAGCATAAAGATTTTTACATACTGAGTATATATCTTTATACATAGTGCATAGTCAATATAATAGAATAATTGTTTGAAAATTTACAATTGTCATATGATCTATATATATATATATATATGTCTAATACACGTATAATATTTATTTAATATATGAGTGCTTTAATTTATTGACATGTTTCAAGATTTGTCAAAACAAATAATTATCCAAATCGAGTTGGAAAATGTATTATATTCAGAGCAATTATCCATGGGAACCAGAGAGCCCTATGACAAAGGAAGAGAGAAACACACACAGAGACGAAGTGAGTGAGAGATTAGCTTTAAGATCGTTAGGTTTTGCGGGGAGTGCTTTGACAAATTTCGGTTTGAAATTTTGGCCTCTAGTTTGTGAAAGGGATGCAAAGTCAGAGGACAAATTGGGCATTTTTTACTTTTTGTTCTTCTTCCATATCCAACTTAGTATATAATCATGTCATATGGGTATTATAGTTCTAAGAAGACGAATGATGCTGCGAAGACGTTTGTGGCGAGGTCCCTTTTTTATTTTTCTGTTTTCCAATCCTTATGCAATTGTGTAATTTTTTTTCCATGTTCAATTTTTTTAAGTATTGGAAATGAGTATCTTCGGTTCCAAATTTTCTTCTGTGTATATTTAAATGTACTCTTTTTTTATGGGTCTTTTGGTAGCAGTCTCTTTCCTGCCGGATACTTGATGCCTTTTCTTTTTTCTTTGAAGATTATGGATTCTCTTCTCAACTTATTATCTTGAAATATATTGAATGGACTTCACCAGGTAACCACATGCTCTGTATATTAGCAGTTCCAGAGAGAAATATATGATATTCAATATGCATCTCCCTTTAATATTCTCAGGGTTGAACCTTTTCATAAAAGGATGTTGGTTGAGGCGTTACAACACCAGAATGAAGTGGTAGGTCTATCAGCACGATGGTTTGTAGTATTATGAGCATATAATACCTTGTTAGTTGACAGCTGGACATGCACTTTTACTTTTGATGTAGATATTAGTGTTCAAGTGCTTGGTGCAATACTTCTTGGTTTGGTTGCTTGCTAGTGCTTAGGCATTTACAGTATAGGTGCTACAATTTGTTGAATCTCCATAGACGTTGGGGTTTTTTTGTCTTGGGATAACTCTAGTGTTCTTTGTCTTGAGATGACTCTTTCTTTATTTTCTTTTCTGCGCCCAATATATGCCATTCAACATCTCCCATATGAAATTATTTGGATAAGTGAAATGCAATTTCGGGGAGGAAAGAAGGTTGTCCATGTTTAGCAAACTATCTACTAACAGTAGTTAGGATGCGTTTCCATGGCCTTTAAAGGCACATAAGAAAAGGTTCTCAAGGTCAGTGTTGATTAGTTGAAAAGACAAAAAAGAGGGAGTGCGAAAGAGAGACTTTTGGGAAGGAAATGATATAGTAGATTGCTTGCACTTTTTTTGCTTTGTCCTTAATAGGTCAAAATTTCTTTAGGTAGAGTGATGCAACTGGTGGAACTGGGTTCTTGTAACTGACCCAAATTGTCTGTATAAGGCTTTCTTGTAGTTGAAGCGGTATATATTGTGGCTATTTGTATCAATATTTACTGATTCATTTAGCATTCTATGTCAATAGTCCTATGTGGTACACTTGAAGTTCCCTTCAAATGTTGGACTCAATTACTTGAATCTGTCATGTTGCAATGACTGGTGATGGCGTCAATGATGCACCTGCATTGAAAAAAAAAACAGATATAGGAATTGACATGGGTTCAGGAACAGTTGTTGCCAAGGTATATAGACATTTCTCTCTCTCTTGCTCTCACTACAAAAAAACAGGTCTATAGCGGCGGTCGAAAAAACGCTTTTAAAGGGTAGCGGCGGTCTTTTTAGCGGCTGTCAATGACCGCCGCTATAGACCCCTTTTAGCAGCGTTTTTAGCGAAACGCCGCTAAAGGTCCTACCTTTAGTGACCACCGCTATAGACTCTCTTTAGCAGTGTTTTTAGCAAAACGCTGCTAAAAATTAGGTATCTACAACGGCGGTCATTGTGACCGCCGCTGTAGAGTATACCTTTAGCAGCGTTTTTCTTAAAAAACGCTGCTATAGGTTTAATTCCGAAATTTTTTATTTATTTACTAATTATAAATTAATTAATGCTAATAATTATTTTATTCCTTTTAAATATATATTTTTATTTTTTGATGTATTTGGAGAAAAATTATTTTAAAGGACATACTTAATAAAATATGGAATTAGTATGAGTGTTATGACAATTGAAGTTGTCATATGATATATTTTAAATTATACCTATTGTTGCTATGGTAATTGCATATTTATTGATTAAATCTAAGTAGTTTAGAAAACATATATTATCGTATTTATAATGAGCATATATATTTTTAATAATTAGTTATATAATATTATTTAATTACGACATATTATTTAATTTCAAACAAAAAGATATTGTGAGATTAGCTTGTGCAATTAAAGTACATAACTTAATATATAGTCTTAGAGTCTATGATTTAGTCATTAGGTATATAAGTACATGTATATAAAGTACTTATGTTAATTAGCGCATATCATGTATATGATAAACACATAACAAATCATGCAATGTTATATGGAAAACATTATACTTTTAAATTATAAATATTATATATTATTACTCCCAACCTATTTTAATTAAGATTATTATACTAATTATAAAAAGAATGTAAATAATGTACATAACTTTGTATTTATTTAATTTACTAAAAACACATAACTACAAAATATAAACTTATTATTAATTTTTTTTAAAAACTACAAATTAGAAAAAAATTGAAATCTACATACACTTCATCTGGAAAACCCCGGTTAAACGAATAATGAAAAATTTCATTTAGAGCCCAATTTTTCCCGCTTCCACTCCCCGCCATCTTTACGGTCAAAACCCCCTCTCTTCTCCTCTCTCTCTCAGTTTGCTTTCTCCCACATTTAATCAACTTGTCCCTTTTCTTCGTGATGCTCCCTCCGACTTTCGTAGAAGTTTCAGGTATGTGACAAGTTTCCCTTCGCTCTTTGTCGTAATATGTGTTTACAACTTTTGGTGGTTTAAATTTCTGGATTTCGATCGGTTGCTCGCTGTGAATGCTTGATATTCTAGTTGAATTTGGTACCGTTCTAGCGACTCAGCACATGATTTAGGACTCTATATGCTCCGTTTTGTTGCTGAAGAAGTGTAAAGAAGATAATAGGTCGTGAATTTGCTGAATTTTTTAGTTTGTTTTATGTTTTTGCTAGTGGTTTGTGTTAATAACGCTCACCTTAACTCTAAATCCCAACCAAGTTCAACAACTAAGGCCAAGATTGCATGTGAAACGTGTTTTTCTAAATTTTTGTTCTTCTTTCCTTGGATTTTGAGGGTCTGGAACAATAGAAATGAGAAAAATTGTCAAATAACGAGTTTACCTTTTCTTGATTTCCCAATCACAACCCCCCTCCCCAAATAAAAAAGAATGAATAAAAGGGTAATTGGTTGGCTTGGCTAGTTTCCTTTCGCAGTTTTGGGTTACCTTACCTATTGGATGATCTTTAAGAAAGAGATGTACATTTAGTTTGGCTGCTCTTCTTAGAGTAAATGAAAACCAAATCTAGAGTTAGTTTGGCTGCTCTTCTTAGAGCAAATGAAAATCTAGATATATTATAACTAGGCCTGTAAGTCCGGTCCGGATTCTGCCGGAGGTCCGTCTCCGTGTCCGGAACCGGTTCTGGGAAGAGGAGGTCCGCCTCTTCCAGGAACCGGAACCGGAGGTAATTTTAGAGTACTAACGGAAGCGGAACCGGAAGCGGTATTTTCCGCCGGTTCGGCGGAAAATCCGGTTCCGATTTTTTATTTTTTCCCCTCAATTTAAAACGACGTCGTCTTATATTATAAGTAGGACGACGTCGTTTTATGTGTTTTTTTTAAAAATATATAACGTTTGCGTGGATCAAAACTCGCCGTTTTGATCCACGCAAACCTGCCCTAAGAAGCCCCTAACTCGTAAACCCTCTCATGTCTTCCCCTGCCCCCTCCCCACTCCCTCGAGCCTTGTCCTTGCCACCGCAGCCCCAGGTCACCCCGACCTAGAGCTTTTTCCGAGCCGGCAGCCGCCCCAAGGTCACCCCGATCCCTCCCCCCGAGCCAGAGCCCTGTCCCAGCTGCCCCCAGCCCCCAGGTCACCCCGAGCCCTCCCACGGTCCCACCCTCTCTCCCATCATCCGCCTCCGCTCCGCCATCTCGGGAATCCTCCAGAAGCTCAAGAAGGTACCAATATTTTAATTTATGCCAAGTTATCCGCTTGCTTCTTCTGTTTAGTTGTTGAGACGAATTTTTTCGATGGGAGGAAATTGCGTTTGCATTGCTAGATTTGCATTTTTTGGTGATTGCGATGCGTCAATATCGTTTGATTTTTCATCCCTTTTGTGCATTTCCTTGTTATTGGGGCGTTGTTATCACTGAATGTGGCAGGCTAAATAATATTCACGTTTCAAGATTAGATTTATGGTGTTTGGCAATTCAGAATGTGAATATATTTTGCCCAAAAATGTGATTTCTGCATCATTGTGGAATTTATGCATCTTGATGTTCCTGATAGAAAAGATGTCATTGATTGAAATCCAGATCTTTGTGGAATTTATGCATCTTGATGCCATGCTTCAGTATAGATCTTTGTAATCCAGCTAGGTTCTATGTTTTTTTAATTGTGCATTTGGGTGCTGCTGTGCTGCCAAGTCTGTGAAGTCTTGATGAAAAAGTTGAATTATTGGAAGGAAAAAGGCTCCCAGTAGAATTGCTTATGGCATATTGGTTTGTGTATTAGAGTTGAGTTATGAATTCTTCTATCTTTGAATATTTGCAGCTGACCAGGCTCTAACAGACATATTGAATGTGCATTGTAGTATATGTCCCATTTGTAGTATATGAGTTATGAGTTAATTAGGATTTTTGGGCCATTTGTAGAATATGTCCCTCCCTTCCCTTAAATGGTTATATAGACAAACAAAAGCAACGGAGATATATGAGTTTTTGAATGTGCATATTGGTCTTTTGTTAGCTGCTGTCATATTGGAGTTTCTTATTTTTACCGATGCAAGTTTTATGGCCTAGTTGACAAACACTTTTGCAATTGTCATGCAGCTAAGGAACCCCTGATTTGGGCTACTTCAAAACATGATGTCTACCTACTGTCCAACTCTTCAGTAATGCACTGGTCATCATTAACTGACAATTTGTCTGAGATCCTCAATTTTTCAGGACATGTAGCACCTACTGAGGTATTATTTCAACTTTTGGAATTTCCCTGCCTTTATTTGTATTAGCTTTTGTTATGCTTGTGTTGGTTGCTCTATTGCATCCGTGCCTATTATCCATGCAGACTTTCTTTTTCATCTTTGACTGGAGAATTCATTGCATTTTTTTAGATTTATTTTTACACTTGTTTGTCAATTACATGTGTTTAGGACTTTATTTGTGAATTATGATGAATGAGTAAGATTTTTTTTATTAAAAAAATGCTTAAATGGGCTGAAAAATTGGACCAAAAAGTTGTCGGAATTCCGCTATCCGCTTCCGCTAAGTCCACTAAGAGTCGGAAGCGGAAGCGGACTCTATTTTGGTCATCCGCTAGTTAGCGGACCGGATGTCGGAATGTAAAATTCCGCTTCCGACTAGTCCGCTATTCACTCCTAATTACAACTTTGCTATAAGAATTTTCATTGCATGGGATCAATACTCTGTTGATTAGTTCAAGTTGTACACAGATAAACAGTCTAATTGAGAAAGGTCAATTATGGGTCAATTATGGAGGCTTGCGACATCTTCCTTTTTGCATGCAAACATTGGGCACCTACTGGTCTGATTTGAATCTTACTGCTTGAAATCTGTCAATAAATTTTATCTCCAATATCTGCCTCTAGGAATAAAAAGATTGTCCTTTGCATGTTAACTGTTATTCTCTGAATTCAATTGGTCCTAGCGCAGAGAACATAAGTGGTCCTAGGAGATTTCTTGCAGTTTACTTTGCCTCTGCAATTGCAAGTAATAAATCATAATCTCTCTCCGCTAATGAAGGAACTTTCTTAACCCAATTATTCTCTCAGGTTCTGCAATGAGTTAAAAGCTTTTGCAAAGCTCCTGCAGTCGGTGCTTCAGGAGCAATCTTGGGCTTAGTAAGTCTCTTGACCTCCTATTTAACCAACAACATTACTCTTATACTTTGGATGCAATCTATGGCCTGTAAAATAACTTGTATTACTTCAGAACTTGGAGTGGGGGAAAATACCCTTATAAGGAATTTAGAATCAAATATCGCCTCAAATGAAGTTTTTCTTTCTTCTTTTAAATCTATTTTTAGAAGGCCAAGTACTCTACTCTTGAGAGTAACTTGATTCTCTCCTGTTCTCCCAAATAATAACTTGACCCAAAAAATTTAGAAATTTCAGATTTAAATGAGTTTTGGTACTTTTCCCTTCCTTCCAAAAGTCCACTACGAGAGAGAGATGTATGGAATGCAGTGCTTGCTAGTCTAGATAAAGTGGGATTGATTTCTGCAACACATAGCACAGGTTATCGTTCTGAATATGGTATGTCCCTCACTTCCCTTACCAATGTCCAATTGCTTAATGTGTTGCAACTCTTTTTTCCTGGTATAAAATGACACCGGGCAATTTTATAGTGACCCAATTGAAACATTTCTATTACTTCCAAGCCTGTTGAATCTAGTCCATTGGATAATCAAGGTCCATGTCTTACTTTATATGATAGTTATTATAAATGGGATGTTGTGGCTACTCCCAAAAATTTTAAAAATCACAACTTCATGCATCAAAAATCAATTTAGAACTTTATAGAGGTCCAAATAAAACATATAATCAAAACAAAATTTCTGGGATTTTTTTTTTTAAAAATAAAAATAATAAATAATAAATTATTGTTCCGGTCCGGCCAGTTTGACCGGACCGGTTGGACCACCGGCGACCCACCCACGCGGGTCGCAGGACTCGTACCGTGCGGGTCTTGGTTAGTCCGACCTGATACGGGTCAGACCTTTCCAAGCCCTCTGGGTTGACCCAAATGTCAGCCCAGCCCCTGAACCTTCCAGCGGGTCACTATTAGGGCACTTGGCCCATTACCGTACGGCCCAAAAGGGCCTGGCCATTCAGTCATTGACGAGGGTTTCCTCGTCGCTTTCATCTGGGAAGCACCCCTGCGCCGCATGAAAGATCTCGCATGAGAGATCTCCCACCGTGAGAGAGAT
The DNA here is from genome assembly GCA_963930655.1 of Myrica gale. Classification (NCBI taxonomy): domain Eukaryota; kingdom Viridiplantae; phylum Streptophyta; class Magnoliopsida; order Fagales; family Myricaceae; genus Myrica; species Myrica gale. The sequence goes on from OZ005615.1 coordinate 20,078,826, forward strand.
TTCTCTCTTTCTCTGGTTTTGTTTCAAAGACACGGAAACTCATTTGATTCAAACAATCCAATTCGGTCAACAAGTTCCAGATATCAAAAAGAAATTTGTAAAACTAGATCTATTAATGAAAGGTAAAGTGAAGTTGACCGAATTGCACAAAAAGACAAACCAAATGAACAACTTGCAAAAACCGTATTGTCTTCATGAAAAGAGTTCACCGAATGGCACAAAAAGCAACATAAAACAACAAAACCGGATCTGTTCATGAAAAATGAAGGCTTTATAAGAAGACTTGAAAAAGTGGCCGAATATGGTCTTCGCACAAAAAGACAAACCATATATTGTACAAAGATATCTAATGCAGACAAAAGGCCAAAAAGAAAATCACTACCGATTTGTACACTGAGCATAACAGCAAAAGGTGTCTCTGATACCAGATGAAAGCATAAATAAATATTCGAATCCAAATATGCTTTAATCCGTATAAAGAAATTGCACAGCGAAAAACTTTATAGATCTAACCTCGTGCCATTGATTCTCAAGCGTTGATGTAGATCAGAAATTGAATCTCAATTTTCCCTGTAACTCAGAGAGAAAATTGTCAGAGTAATAGCAAGAGAATCTTCTAGCCTATAGCCTAACCTTAGGGTTTGCTGTACTTTAGATGGAGTGAACATGCCAAATATATAGGCTAGGCTAGTGACCCCTTGATAGGTAATAGAAACCATTGTTTAATCCTTCCATCAAGGATTAATTACAAATGTACCACAAATAATTCTTAATTTATAATTTGACCCAACACCTAAATTAAAACCCTTATATATCCTATGGGTCATGCGGACCATATATTCTAACAGCGGTCTCTGTGAACTACATGAAAGCCCCTGAACACCCTCTTCCATTGGCCGCTTGGGTTGCGCTACAGTGGGTTGTCTTTCATTGTAGTAATGGTGGGCCTGAGGCTTGGTTGAACGAGCATGTCGATTTTGAGAGGTTGTTCTTGGCTGGAGTGAGCGCTGGCGCTAATAGTGCTCATAATTTGGCTATGGTGGCTGGAGAGGGCGAGTTTGGGATGAAGGTGAACCTTCTTGGGTTAGCTTTGGTCCACCCATTTTTCTGGGGATCGAATTCTATCGGGTCAGAGTATGTTGATCCTGGTAGGAAAGCATCTGTGGACTGGTTGTGGCCGTTTGGTTGTGGCCGTTTGTGTGCCCATCCGCACCGGACAGCTATGACCCTCGAGTTAACCCGGTGGCAGAGGGGGCTCCAAGCTTGGTGGGATTAGGGTGCAAGAGAGTCTTGGTGTGTGTGGCTGAAAAGGACGCATTGAAGGACAGATGGTGGCTTTACTACGAGACATTGGGACGGATCGGGTGGCTGGGTGTGGTGGAGATCAAAGAGACGCATGGTGAGGACCATGCGTTTCATTTGAATGATTTGGAGTGTGAAAAAGCCAAGGACTTGATCGGAAGTAATTTAATTGCTGCACTTTTGTTATGTAATAGCATTATTATCCTATAATCTCAAGATTTTTATAATTTAGAATTATGTACTTATTTTATCTTTCGGTTTTGACATATTTTAATAAATAATTCTTGAATTTTTAAATTGATCATAAAAGTTCTTAAATTTGCAATTTTATAAAACAATTCATTTCTTTAAACTTCTATCTATAAAAATTAACGATTCATACGTCAATTCTAATCATAAGTTGACACGTGTCACCCAAAATTAAAATAATATAACTTATGATTTTTAAACTTTTTCACCCCTGCTAATTTTTTAAAATATTTATAGTCAAGAGAATTCTCAAAATATTTCAAACATGAACTCTATATGTTTGGTAGTGAAAATTTTGGACATGAGCAAAATTTTGGAGACTTTCCATATGGCAAACATGCATGTCACATGTGGCATTGTTTGTGCAAGGTCTTGTTTAAATGCTTTCCCTTTGGTTGGGTCGTAATTTAGAGCATGTTTGCATTTCAAGATTTTTAGAGAATTTGGGTGGTATTGTGAAAATTGAGGACATTGGAGTTGTATTGTATTTGAGCGGTCCGTTGAAAAGTATGTTTTGGTGATGTAGAAAATTTTGGAGTTTTATGGGGATTGGTGAAAAAGAGAAGAGAGTTGATTTTAATTTTTCTTAAATTCAGAATTAAAATAAATAGAGAAGGAAAATTATTGTGGGTGTGAAAACAGAAAAATTGAAAAGTTTCTTGTCAAAAATTTTGTGTTAGTTATGTTAGGGATTGAGATTTTTTAAATGGAGAGATTTTCGGCCAAAAATTCTCTTTTGCAAAAGTTATTGCATATCTAGACATCCTTGAGTAGAGATCATGTTGTTGCATGGTTAGATCTCAAAATGCATGTAAAAATATGCTTATATTGAAGCCTCATAGCTCACAGATTGGACGTGAAGTTCCATAGGGTGCTTGCATGGCTTGCGCCTCTTGTTCCCCCATGATTTGGCAACTTGGTTATATTTTGGAAAGGTAATCTCTTATTTTATATAGTTGTTGACTTGCATGAATAGGAGAGATTTGGAACATCAGTAGCCTTGCATGTTAAGAATTTAGATTGCATGTTAGGACAATAGCATCCTTAGGGCTTGCAGTGTACGGATATGCATGTGTTTTGCCCTTACTCTAGCTTGTTCTATTGATTTGGATGAACATGTGTCCCGTTTTGAGAAATATATTGCATTGTAGTCACTGATATGCATGATAATAAATAAAATCTTGAAGTGTCGGTGACTTAGCATAGCAAATCTAGCTAATGAAAGAAATGCAAGAAAGAGAACTATGGCTAAAAAGGGAACACATGGGTGCAAGAGGAAATTTGTGGGCTATCTGTGCCCTGTCTTTAACCTATCTATGGGCTATTTTATGACCTGATTAGGATGACGATGTGTGATGATATTACACACATTTCAAGTCTAGAAATTTCATGCAAAACAGTGGCTTTACTTGGGTAATGAAATCGGCTTTAACTTGAACAAATTAGAAACCAATGGGCTAGTAAAGGACCGGCTGTCTTTGGGCCTCAATAATGAGTTAATGACTCTGTTTTAGGCCATAAATGCACCTATTGGCCAAGAGGCTTCCTTAAAAGAAGAAAATTAGCAAAATACTTAAGTATTGGGTCTAAAAGAGGAACCGGGCCTTAGAAAAAAGAAAAAGAAAAGATCCATAGAGTGGACCTTTAGGCTGGGAACTTTTCAGATTTAAAGACTAAAACTATAAAATGAAATGGGCCTCACTAGGATCTAAATGGTTAATAGAAAAGAATTAGCTAAGAGGGGAACAAAGAAATAAGACACCCAAAATATGTGGACCTATGGTGTTAATATGCTGAAAAATTGTACCTAGAAGGACTTTAGCCATGAACTATGGTACAGAAAATTATCCTTTCTACTAATAAACTTTTTAAAGTCTCATCTTAAAATACTACTCTTATGGACCGAATACAAAAAGAATAATGGATTGAAAAGAGAAAAATGTCACTTAGAACCAAGGTCTAGTAATAATTAAGGCTTAAGGATTTATAAAGTCTCATCTTAAAATACTACTCTTATGGACCGAATACGGGGATTCTTGAATCTAGAATTTATAAGCTTAAAGAATTAATAAATGATACACTTTTTGAACCAGAACGTTAATTAAATTACAATGTTATCTGATACATTAAGGAATGCCTAGTAGAATGTTTGGTTTACTATATGGGATATGATTTCATATTATACATGTCATTATTGGAGAATAATGGACAAATGCGAATAATACACAACGTGAATGGAGCATGAGCGTCGATTTGAACTAATTAACGAGATTATTTCAATGTCACCAAACCTCGGAATTTAATTGCGAGAAATAAAAATATTCAAGATATTCCTCGAAACGTTTAATACTAATAGAGTGAATCAAGTACTCGAGAACTTCCACACGGATCAGGAAAAAAAAGGGATTAGTTTAGTTATCTCTTGTAACTTCTTTTCACAAAAAAAGGTCTTGAAATTGATTTAGTTGCGTGATTTGGCAGTGAAGTTTCTCTTTAATTGAAAAAGATTAAATACATGGAGCTGTGAAGTTCTGCTAATTGATTTCATTGGAGAAAGGCTTACTGAGGGAGTTATATTCGCTGAAGCACTCGCGGTAATGATGCATTTGTATGGGTTGTGCAGATTGATGAAATTCTTAACAAAGTTACTAGTTTAACCAGCGTCTTTGGCGGCTAGGAGCGAAACATTTAATACTAATGGAGTGAAGTTTGGCGGTACCGATCATTAGAGAGCGTGCAACTATGACCGAGATGCAGATCAAAAGATGGCCTTCAGAGGCATGGAATAGAGCTATGCATTGAGTTTGTTCTAGGAAGGATGAAAATTTCGAAACGATCCCAAAAAAAGGGGAAGAATGACACAATCCTGACTCTAGAATTAAAACAGAGCGTGATGGAGGTTGAAAAAATGGATCTCTTGAAAGTAATTAATGAAAAAAATTACTTGAATTCATATTGCCGGGCATTTAACATCTCATTATTTCGTCCTATTTATACACTGCAATATTTGTGATCACATGTTTTACATTTTCACTATATGCTGTTATTATTTTTGACATTGATGCCATGACCTCCTTTCTTAAACTTACTGGAGTCCTTTGAGTCATTAAGTCTCTCTCATTTTTCATTACATTGTTATATATATATTATGTCTTAGCAGACTAGGAGGGTACAAGAGATGTTGCAGACGTTGAATCGTGGGACTCATATGCTGACGGTCCAGATCCTAGTGTCAAAACTCTTATTGCAAGACTTCTGCAAGCTTTTGAACATCTGAATCTAGAATTGTTGCACATGAACAGGGTCATCGAGAGCCCAAGGATCAAGCATTAACTGAAAGTTAGATTTATATGTTTTGTCCTGAAAAACTTGTCTTTTGAAAATTTGGCTCGTCAAATAGGTCTGTTTCAAAAAAAGCTTTTACACGGCACTATTTCAAAAAACTGAAAAAGGCTTAATTATCCACCAGCAAAAAGGTCAGCAATGCGGCTTACTAATCTCCCAACCCGCCCTTTGGACTTTGGTCTCTGATTAGGCAATTCTAGATTCGTTATAGAGTGATGTCCTTAAAAGAAGTTCCAAACATACAGTTTTGGTGAGCATACGGACCAGCGCGACACCCGAAATTTTCAAGGGAGAAACTTTAAATTCAGGCCACTTTTTCAAGGATGGAACATATACTTCAACATTAAATATATGAAAACGTAGTATTAATGAAGGATGGCAAAATCTAAGATATATAACGCAATCAGGACCCACTATACAAAGAAGCTATATATATATATATGCAAAGGAGCTCTTGTACTTTCAGGCTAATACTAAGACTCCTATGCCACAAAAATTCAACAGGGAAGATAAAATCGTTTTCACCGTTAATACTGCCCTCCCCCTGTGATTTCTTTCCTTCAAATTAAAGGGAGGAAAATAAATATTTGTTTGCCCTGTTAAAAAGTTCATTAGAAAGCTTCGAATAGCTCTTTCGCGTTTCTTTTAGTTAATTAGTACTACCTCGGTGAGTCACGTACGGTCGCTGACTAGCTTCAACAAAGAAAATTAGACAAACAAGTGGCGTAGACTCAACGGGAAATGAAACCCAAAAACAGTATCAGCCCAGGTCGGCCTTTTTCCAGATGCGATGGCCGAAGTTTCCATGCATTCAGTTAGTCCAGACTCCAGCCAATGTGTTTGAAACATTTAACTTTTTGATGGGCAAATTTCAATGACCAAGAAGATGAAATTGTATACGTAATAGGCGGCTGCCTAACCTGAACAACTGCAAGTCAACGGCAGTAGTATAAGCTCCATGCATTCACAGTTAGTCCAGACTCCAGCCAATGTGTTTGAAACATTTAACTTTTTGATGGGAAAATTTCCATGATCAAGAAGATGAAATTGTATACGTAATAGGCGGCTGCCTAACTTGAACAACTGCAAGTCAACGGCAGTGTTGAATTTGAGTTTTCCTACAAAGTGTTCAAAATTATGTAATTTCATTTGAATTTCTAAAGCAGCTTGAAACCAAAAATCACTGACTTGTATCAAAACGATAAAAGTGATCTGCCTTAACAGCCACGAAAGCAAGGAACCAATAGGCATCATGGGTCCTCTAGCTAGTAGTCTATATAGGCCAATGGCCAAGTGAGACATGCACTTATAAGAGCAAACGAGAGGAGGGGAAATACTACCGACGTCCTCTGCACCTGGGTGGTACGTGGGCTCTGGGAAAAAGTTATTGTGTGAGTAGGGGTATTGTGTGAGTGTGTGAGTGAGATTAGAAGTTGAGAAATCTAATGGCTGAAAAAATGCCACGTCATTTAATGAACTCGACCCACGAATCCGACCCGATTTCATTAAATGACGTTACATTTTTTCAGCCATTAGATTTCTCAACTTCTAATCTCACTCGTCCACTCACACAATAACCGGCCTAGTGGGCTGTGAAGTCCCCGTGCGCGTGGACAGAGTTTCGATCGTTGGTAAGAAGAAGAGAGGAGGAGAAATACTCTTAAGCTATCCCATGGAGCCGAACGAGTCAGAAATAGCCTGCGAGTTCCCCTCAATGCTTCGAGTCTATAAAGACGGTCGTGTTGAGAGACTTCACGGCACGGACTTCATTCCGGCATCAATAGATCACCAAACCGGCGTCTCATCCAAAGATGTTACAATTGTAGGCGAAAAGTCAAGCTTTGCGGTTGCAAAGCTTGACAAATCAAACTCGGCATGAGACGTTCGAGTTTTATTTTCGCGATTCCATACCCAAGCCACCGAAGTCAAGATTTGCAGGCGACAAATCTTTGCAGTGCAGCAACAACCAACACAACAACCACTCGTTTTTAATGCAGTGATGAATGCAACTCATTTACTGCAGCAACTCAACCAGAAACCATTCGAACTTCTTCCTTTATAAATATGTAACGTGAATGAGAGAATGGTGTGACTCTCCGATGTAGAGCACCAATAGGTGGAGAGAAAAAAGGGTGACTCTCAGTGGAAGAGCACCCATGGGTTGAGAGAATTTGTGAGGAGAAATGTGCGGTGTGAGAGTCGAGAGTTTGTGAAGTTTTGATTCTGTGAGTGAAATCAAAATACTATCCTTCGTGGACGTAGGCAGTTGCCGAACCACGTAAATATTGGCCTCCTTGTGTTTGGTGTTTTTCCTGTTCTGTGCTCAACAAGTGGTATCAGAGGCAGATCTGTACTCAACAAGTGGTATCAGAGGCAGATCTGTACCCTGTGAGTCCTAGTTTCAGGATTAAGGCAACCCAAGAGGGTGGGTGAATTGGTTTTCTAAACTTTTCGATTAAAACCCCCAAAATTGTGTTTACAAGTAAATACTACTTTAGCACAAATATATAATATGCGGAACTGTAAATAAGTGCTAAAGTAAGGAGTAGGGATAAGAGAAGCAAACACAGTATTTTTAGGTGGTTCGACAAACCCGCCTACATCCACCCCTCAAGCTCCTTCACTGAGCCTTGAGGTTTTCCACTATCTTCCAATAGCTTTTACACACTAGCTTCCGGGTGCTAGTGAACCGTACAAGTGTTTTATCCCGGGCTCAACATTCAAATTCACCCAAGTGGTTTTGTGGCTCACCACTCACAACCTCACAAAGCTTGAGATATACACTCTCAAAGCTTCTTCTTTATTGAACAACCTCACTAAAGGAAACACCTCTTTTGATAGGTAGAATGAGGAACAAGACTCTCTCAAAGAGTAGATATAAAAGTGGAAAGCTCTATCTCTTGATTCACACAAAGACAAGGATGTGAAAGTGTAATTTGTGTGAATGCTATGAGAAATATATAATAGGAAGGTTTAGAATATTTCTCAAGTAGTAGAAATGATATGTGGTCGTTGGGTTATGATTTTAGACGAAATGAGGGTGTATTTATAGGCCACATATGAAAACTAGCCGTTTATAGTCGTTGGGAGTTTTTGCTAAAACGAGCTGGTCGACCGCTACATGAACCGTTCGACCGCTTCAAGTTACCATTACTCCAACGATCATATTTTCAGAAGCTCAACGACTCTTTTGTCAAAACCAACCGGTCGACTGCTACATGAGGCGGTCGAATCGACCGCTTGAACAGCCGGTCGACCTCCTCAACTTAAGCATGATCCGGTTCTTTCAAAAACAAGGTTTTTGACCACTTTTAAACACCAAATTTTAAAGACATACTTCCCATAAGTATATGAAAAGTTTGGGAATATATTTGAGGTGTTTTGAAACCATTAAAAACATTATAATCTTTCGAACGAAACTTAAAACAGTTTATGCATGTTTTGAAAGATATGCAAGTGCGTGATTCAAATCCTTGTCAAATGTGAAATAAAGAGTTACAAGGATTATACCCTAAGGTCTTGAATCTTCACTTTAAGCTCATTGCATCTTCTTGTTCTTCTTTCTTCAAGGTTTTGCTCTTTTCGTCAAGTTGTCTTTGTCTTTGAAGATGTCCATTTTGTAAACTCATCCATTTATTGAAATCATCAAAACCTCGATTGTGCACAAAAGCCAACATACCCAACAACAATCGCCCCTGAATCCAACCTGACAGCACGAATTTACCACCCAAGCTCACCAAAGAAAACCAAAAGCTTCCTCTCCTTGTCTACTTCCATGGTGGGGCCTTCTGCGTCTCATCGCCGTTCAATTCCATGTACCACAATTACCTTAATACCATTGTAGCCGAAGCTAGCGTTGTCGCGGTCTCTGTGAACTACAGGAAAGCCCCTGAACACCCTCTTCCCGCTGCATACGATGACGCTTGGGGCGTATTTTTCTTGATTTTTTCAAATGGGAAAACAAGGAAGAAAGGAAGGATAAAATTGCGGAAATTTACTGTGTTTAAAAAATATTTTTCAGTTTCAAAATCAAGTTGTCATCCAAATTTGTTTTTTAAATTTGTTTTTAATCCCCAATAAAAGTTTCCTTTTAACATTAGCCTTTAAAAAAAACAAAAATAACCTATAAACAATTCATGTCACAGAACTGTACACATGTACTCTGGTCCGGCCGGCCAAATCGGACATTTTGTGGAGTATGTATACCGGACCGGACCAGTCATTCTTTCGGTTGGGTCCGGTCCGGTCTGGATCAGTTTGGGCCATGTCATTTTGGGCCGATTATCGGTTTGGGCGGGTTTGGAGAGGTATACTCCGGTCCGATTCCGATTTTTCACATGGATAACCCGAAATCGGACCGGATTATACCGGTCTCGGTCCGGTTTGTCCAAAACCGGTCCGGTACTGGCCGGATTTGGCCACAACCGGTCCGGGTTGGCCGGTCCAGCCAGTTTGGTGGACAACCCTACTTCATAATAACTTTCATATGCTTCACGAGGATCTATATATTTTAAAAAAATCTCTTTTTAAATACCTTTTCTACACATCTCACCACTTTTTATTAAAAACTCAAAAACAAAATCATCTCAATTTTTTTAATTATTACAAAAAATATATTTTCAAGACACCTAATAAAACATAGCCTTTTAAGTCTAAATTGTGGTTTTCTGTATATGAGTTTTTCAACCTAAATAAATTTTTTTTAGATATTTTTGTAGTGGGTTTTGGTAAAATGAGGAAATCTATACTGATTTTGGTTCTCATAGGTTTTAGAAGCGATTTCTGGAAAGTATTATCATTATTCAATAAGAGAAAAATAACTCAGCCGGTTGTTACATTGATAATAATTGAAGATAAGACGGTAATGGTTGTGGAGACAAAGAATTAAGACTGACGGTTGAGTGATCGAGAATAGACAACAACTTTAGAAGTAAGAAAGAAGAAGCAGAAGAGAAAGCCCTTGGTCCGAGAAAGAAAAGGCTTATTCAAATCAACCACCCGCCGCATTGAGGAGCTGGCGGTGGGAAGGAGGGAACAGTAGAGGCGCTACTTTGAAACTGAAATGTTGTAGAAGCCTTTTCTTCAAATCAACCAACTGCTAGGGCTGTACACCGGTACCGAAGGTGGGCCGGTTAACCGGCACCGTGTACCGGCGCCAAGCGGCACCGGTGCCGGTGAGTCAAAATCCCCAAATAACGGGGATTTTGACGGAAGCGGTGAAACCGCTCTCGCTGGGCGGTTTCACCGTTTTTTTTTTAACATTTATGAAACGACGTCGTTTCTCATTAATGAGAAACGACTTCGTTTTAATTTCTAGGGTGTCTTCTTAACCCTAATTCTTCTCCTCTTCGTCATTTCTTCCTCCTCCCTCCCCCTTCTCGGCCTCTCCCTCTTCGCCCTTTTCTTCTGCTCTCAGCCGCCGCTTCGCCTGTTCTTCTCTCTGTCTCTCCTCTGCAACTCTCTCGCTCTCGCTCTCCCCCGTTCATTGCGATTTGATTATTTTGTTGTATTTTGGAGCAAATTTCTTGTTTCTTGTGATTTGGAATCTGCGATTTTGTTTGGTTTGGTTTGGTTTGATTTGGCTTGATTTGGTTTGGTTTGGTTTGGAATCTGTGATTTAGGTTGAAATCTTGCGATTTGTGCAATGTGCAGTTTGGGTTGAGATCTTGCGATTTGTGCGGTTTGTTTAGATTTTTGTGAGATTTTGTTTTGATTTGTGCGGTTTTTAATTTTTTTTCCTTGAATTTTTTTGAATTTCCGGTGTTGTGGTGGTTACCGCCCACCGCCACCGCCAAAACCGCCACCGTTAGGTGACGGTTGTTCCCCTTACGGTGGCGGGGACGGTTCCCGTTTTTGGAGAACCGCCTAGAGCGGTGCCGGTGGAGGCCATAACCGCCACCGGCACCGGTTATGCACAGCCCTACCAACTGCATTCTTGCGATGCTGTACTTCCAGAAGCGAATGATGTTTTTGTTTTAATGCCGTTGTTTTCTGAATTTTCTATTATTTGTTACGGAAACAGAAGTGTTTGGGTTTCTTGTTTGAATGTGATGTTTCAAGGTTGCTTGGTCTAAGCAGTACTCTTAAGTTTTAAGAAGCTGGTGTCTAGGAATAAAGTAAGTATTAACCTAATCAGGTAGTTTGGAAGCTTTGAGAGTGTGGGTTAGATGTACCCTCAAGGGTTTAAACCGTCACTTGAAAAAATTCACCACAATAGAGGTTTGGTCAGTGAGTTGGTCAGTCTTATCGAAATTTGTGATGACGTTGAACTAAACTTGTGTAAATACTAAGTTAAATCGTTCCGAATCCGGTGCATTGAATAATTGTCTGAATTTTCCTCGATATAGAAAAAAATTCAATATTAATATTAGACATTTGGTGAGTCAATTAAACAAAAATAATATTTAGAGGCCAAAATGTCAAAAACATTAACAATCTTTTTTTTTCACCAAATTTTTAGGGCTGGGAAGGCTATGATTGTACAATCCATGCATAGTTTCCGCTACTATATGTCTCTAGCAAGGGGGGCCATAACCCCCCAACTCGTTAAAAGCTCTTAAAAGCAACATATATATATTTTTTCTTTTTTCTAATGGATTTTTAAATTTTATTTTAAATTTTTCATGTAATTAGTCTCTTCAATAATTAATTGGGGTAAACTCATAGTTAACCCCTATGTTTGGGCAAAAATCATAGTTAGCCCCATATTTTTCAATCCAAAAATTTGATACCCATAACTTTCAAAACCTATCAATCTTCGCCCCCGTCTAAATTAGACGTTAAATCAGACGGAAAAGCATGAAAATGACCAAAATGCCCCTCCAAAATAAAATTACTAAAAAAATTTAAAAAAATTCATTAAAAATAAAAATGATATTTTTTTAAAAAATCAATATTTTTTAATTAAAACTATATTGAAACTCTATTTCAATAACATATTTATTTTAATTTATTTCTTAAATTTAAATTTAAATTTTATTTTATTTTATTTTAAATTTTAGCTTTGGAGGGGCATTTCGGTCATTTTGCATGAATTTCCGTCGGACTTAACACCTGATTTAGACGGGGGGCTAAGATTGATAGGTTTTGAAAATTATGGGTCTCAAATTGTTGGATTGAAAAAAAAGGGAGCTAATTTGATTTTTTTTCCAAATATAAGGGACTAACTATGAATTTACCCCTAATTAATTTCTACGCTTCGTCCCTGCTCTAGCAAAGCGAAAAGGCAAGTTGAGCTATTACTTATAATTAGCATATATGGGTTCTTTGGGATGATTAAATAGTTGAAGGCTGACGAGAAAGGGACGTAGTTATTGGCATATTGCCAAAATTAATTAGCTTGGGTTAGTTTTTCTTTCTAGGGATTTGTAGATTAATTATTTGAAATGGACGTTGCCCATTTTTTTCGCCTTCACAACAGAACAAGCCCAGAGATGAGGCGCCGCTCCTTTTTTTGTTTTCCCATGACCTACTAATGTCCTGTGTTGTAAAAGGTTTCATACATATGTTCTACCTTAAAATAAAAAATTACACTTTACACGGTCTATTTTAAAACTAACACTCAAAAATATTCTTAATGTTAACCCATCACATCATAAACTATCAATAAATTTAAATTTTTGTATCTCTATATTATAATTGTTAAGATCGTGCACTGTGATCCATTTTTTTATTGATTTTAACTTGAGATCATAAAATGGATGAATTTAGGGTGTAATTTGTTATTTGATAATTTAGACTACAAATGTAACGCTACGGGCCTAAACTCCAAACGGAAAGATTTCCGTATAAAATAAGATTTTTTCACCATGACTAATCATTTATCTAGGCCTCAATATTTCTAAACTAATTTGTATAACCTCAGCAAAACATTCATATACCATAAAAGCCCACAAATATCAATCCGAGCCCTAACATTTACATTAGCATATGTGATATTTTTAATATCGATGAAGATCTCCCAAAATAAATTCTCCAATAATTTCCAAAAGTACTCTTGCAAAACACGCCTTCAAAACAAAAATATATCTGATGCTCCTCGAGCTTATCTAATTCTACGACTAGCTCGGTAAGTAGTAAGTCAATGAGGGTTGGGAAAAGTCAATTTTATCACAATAACCGAAATTCAACATAAAACAGTCTGAGCCATACATAATCCAAAATCCAAGTTTGTAACAAAAATATCCAAGGTCACACACTATAGGGAAATCATCAATGGTCACACAGACCTCCAGGGCATAAAGACCTCCAAATATCATGAGGGGTATTAAATTGGCCACACAGACCACAAGGATAAAATTGGCCACAAAGACCACAGAGATATATCACCAGCGCAAGAACAATTTTCATACTCTGCTCACAAAAACAATTTATAAATATTTCAATTGAGTTTCACAAAATCTCAATAATCTCATTTTACCCAAAATTGATTAAGTTCTTCAAATAATATATCAAAACCATATAAAATATGGTGCACGTTCAAAATCTCATTGAAGAACCACTTACATCGAACGCTGGACCAATCATTAAAGCTTCTCCAATCATTAAAACTTCTCCAACATTAAAGCTTCTCCAATAATTGCTGAACAATCTCTCGGAAACTAGTAGCACCACCTCAATCCAAATTTTTGGTCTCCAATATACATTCTCTGCGACCATTTCGAGCCCTAAATCCGCTGATTTCAATTTAGAATATCTATTTTTATTTAATTTTTGCTATTTATGGTAATTTCCCTGTTGTCGATTAGGAAATAATTTTGAACCAGATTTGGGCCAGATTTTTGGCAATCGTTTGATTTCCTTCCTTATTTCGTTTTGGTAAGATTTTTAGGGTTTTGCTATTTTTGGCAAATTTCTATTAATGGTCGAATTTCAGCTATTTTAACCCGGCTTGTGGGTTATTTTGATTCATTCCTGAATATTACGAATTTTATTGAATCCAGAGTGTTTCTGAATTCTTTGGGTCAAAATTCTCTCTTTCCCTTCTCGCAAATTGCCTTTTGTTTTGCCTACAGAATAATCTCTATTCTGTCCGGCATCAATTGGTATCAGAGCTCAAGCTTCTTCCTGAGGCAGTTTACGTTCATCAGTATCAATGGCTGGTGGTCGTCGTGGGCAGGTTCCGAATGAGGAAGTCCCGCACCGTGATCGTAACGTTCAGGATGTTATGATTGAGGATTTGAAGAGGCAAGTGGCAGAGTTAACCCAGCGCCTGGCGGCGCAGGAGATCGGTCATCATGATGTGGAAGATTCTGATACCTACAACTCCACCTTCGAAAACCCGTATCACAATCAACTCTGGGAGTACCGTGGTCAAAAGAATCGTTATGGATATCTCGACTTCAGAGTTGATTTGCCCGAGTTTTCTGGTACGTTACAAGAGACGGGAGAGCCAGTGTATGACGAGGCTGAAGAGATGGGAGAGCCAGTGTATGACGAAGAAGGAGAAGAAGAGGTGTTGTATGAAGATGACCATGAGACCCTAGTCATTCGTAAGAGCCTCCTGACTCCCATGGGCGACTCCGAAGATGATTGGTTGAGAACCAATATCTTCCATACAACCTGTACCGTGGCCGATAAAGTATGCAAGATGATTACTGACAGCGGCAGTTGCGAGAACGTAGTCTCTGAAGACGATGTCCAGAAGTTGCAGTTGAAGACAGATCGTCACACCAAGCCATACAAACTGTCATGGCTGAATAAAGGCAGTGAGGAAATAATCTCTGAAGACGGAGGCTATGCCTTCCCGCCATATGGAGATAGTGCAGCAGGCGAGGAGCAGCAGTTTTCAGAGTTTTCTGATTTGCTGTCAGCAGATCCTCCTCCACCTAGACTGCCGCCTATGAGAGACAAGCTTAAGGAGCGAAAAATTGGATCCTGTGATGCTGCAGAGAACTCGAGGACGAGTTCTATCCAACCCGGGGTGACTGATGCAGGAGGATCCGAGTCAAAATTAGTTTTCGTGAACGTGTCGGTATTTTGGCCATAACTTTGGCTACAAGTGTCCGATTCGCGCCAGTGACGCCAATTCGGAAATCTCTTTTCGGCGCGCACGTCATAGCCACCGAGCTCTGCTCGGTGCACATCATTTCGAGCCCTAAATCCGCTGATTTCAATTTCGAATATCTATTTTTAGTTAATTTTTGCTATTTATGGTAATTTCCCTGTTGTCGATTAGGAAATAATTTTGAACCAGATTTAGGCCAGATTTTTGGCAATCGTTTGATTTCCTTCCTTATTTCATTTTGGTAAGATTTTTAGGGTTTTGCTATTTTTGGCAAATTTCTATTAATGGTCGAATTTCAGCTATTTTAACCCCGCTTGTGGGTTATTTTGGCAAATGTGGGTTTTGCTATTTTTGGCAAATTTCTATTACGAATTTTATTGAATCCAGAGTGTTTCTGAATTCTTTGGGTCAAAATTCTCTCTTTCCCTTCTCGCAAATTGCCTTTTGTTTAGCCTACAGAATAATCTCTATTCTGTCCGGCGTCAAGTTACCTTTAAAAAACACTTCAATACTTGGTCAAAACCTAGCCTCAATTATTAGCCAAAAAAATAGGGAAATTCATCCTAATTGCCACTTTTAGGCACGATTTATGCGGCTTAGTTCTTTTATCCACTTAAAAGGTTGTTGGATACTTACTGTTAAGGAAGAATCCTCTTCTGATTCTTCGCTAGATTTTAAATGAGTTGTTATTTGAATTTTACATGTATAAATCCTTTCCTTATCTATAGGATCTCAACGTATTTCTTTGTTGTTTATTTTTTTGTACATAGGATTCTGTTTCTTTGTAAACATTGTCTATATAATTCAAATTCTTCACCTCAATCATTATTGAGGATTCCAGTTATATGCTACGGTTTATTCAAACCTCTTCATGGTATCGGAGCTAATAGGTTGACTTTTTTTCTGATCACATGGTTGCGAATACTTCCTCGTCGTCTTCTTTTCTGCTGAACACAATGGTGCACATGCTCACTATCAAACTGCCCTCTAACAATTACTTGCTATGGAAACATCAGTTTGTCCCTTTGTTAACCAGTCAAGATCTCTTCGGCTACTTGGACGACAGCAAAGTTGCTCCCCCTTCCACGGTCACGGCTTCTGACGGTACCCAGATGCCCAATCCTCCTACTCTTCCTGGTTCAACACTGATCAGATGCTGCTGAGTTTGCTTTATTCCTCCCTCACTGAGGAATCTATGAGTGAAGTCCTCGGTAAGCCTCATTGTTCTATAGCTTGGCTTGCCCTTGAAGCTGCATTCTCCCATCGATCCAAGACTCGGGAACTTTAACTCAACGATGAGCTCCAACTTATGCAGCATGGATCTCAATCTATAGCTGAATTCTCTCGGACGTTCAAGGGTCTTTGCAACCGCCTGGCTGCCATTGGTCGTCCTGTTGACGACATGGATAAAGTCCATTGGCTTCTGCGAGCATTGAGTCCCGATTTCAAAATTTTCTCCACCACTATGCTCTCACAACTTCCGTTACCATCTTTTGCAGATTTAGTCCTGAAAGCTTTGAGTCATGAAATTTTCGAACGATCGCTTTGTCACCCATCCTCGAACTCTGCCTTTTATGTACAAAACTATTCAAAATCAAAGGCACCTAAGCAGAACAAGCCTCTTCAGTTTTTTTTCAACTGTGCAACAAGGAGGGCCATTTGGCAAAACGCTACTGGACTTTTTTGAATATGAAAAAAGAAGCAGTCAGCAAATCTTCCTGAAGCATTTTCTGCTTGCTCACTTCAGGATTCGAATGCCTCAGAATGGTTTCCCGACTCTGGCGCTACCTCTCACATGACAAGTGATGCTGACGGCGTGGATGTGCCTGTTGTATACTCTGGTAATGAACGTGTTATGGTTGGAAATGGTCACTCGTTACCGATCTCACATACTGGTTTTATCACATCTCTTATTTCCCATAGTCCTATTTTATTGTCCAATGTTTTGGTCATTCCTGGTATTAAGAAAAATCTTATTTCTATCAGTCAACTTACCAAAGACAATAACTGTTGTGTTACCTTTTCTTCCTCTGGTTTTACCATACAGGATCGGGTCACCGGGACACAGCTGGGAGTCGGACGATGTGAAAATGGCCTCTACGTGTTAGACCGTGATCACCATGCTTTACTTTTAGCTGCATTTTCTAATAAACCACGAGCTTCAGTCCAGTTGTTGTATGCTCGTCTTGGACACCCCAATTTTCGTATTGTTTATTCTCTTTCAAAATTAGGGTCTATTTCTTGTTGCAATAAATTGGTGAACACTGATTCCAAATTTTATATTGGCTATAAACTTGGCAAAAGTCACTGTTTACCTTTTTCTTTTAATGATAATCGATGTACTTTGCCTTTTGATCGCTTGCACTGTGATTTATGGGGTCCCTCACCAATTGCTTCCACCACTGGATATAGATATTATGCTGTTTTTATTGATGATTGCACTCGTTTTGGTTGGATCTTTCCTTTAAAACTTAAATCTGACTTTTTCAATACATTCATCAATTTTCAACGCTACATCGAAACCCAATTTTCCTTCAAAATTAAATCTTTTCAGTGTGATGGCGGTACCGAGTTCACTAACAATTGGTTTCGTACTCATCTCACTTCTTGTGGCATTGAACTTTGACTTGCATGTCCTTATACTCCTAGCCAAAATGGGATTGCTAAACGTAAACATCGACATGTCACAGAAACCGGTCTCACCTTTATGTTTCATGCATGCGTGCCTTTATCTCTTTGGGTTGAGGCTTTCTCTACAACCATTTTTCTGATCAACCGGCTTCCATCGCCAAATCTCGGTGGTAAGACTCCTTATGAGCTTCTATATGGTAAGCAACCTGATTACTCTATGCTCCGCAGTTTTGGTTGTCTTTGTTTTCCTTATTTGCGTGATTATGCCCCTAATAAGTTATCTCCTAAATCTATTCCTTGTGTATTTTTAGGTTATAGCACTCTTCATAAAGGATTTCGTTGCTTAGACAGACAGACACATTGTATCTACATTTCTCGTCACGTGCAATTTCACGAAACTTGTTTTCCTTATGCGGGTCCTAATACACAAAGTGTTCATAGCTCGAGTCCTTATGATCAATTCTGTGACCCCATGGAATGTGGATCTTCTTTGTGTCCTTGTTCGTCAAATACTTTGCCTAGTTCCTCACACCTTACTTGCTTCCCTTGCAGTGACGAAACACTTGAGTCCTCTTCGTCGGATCCTCCCGTTATCCTTGATCCGTCGACCATTGACTCCCCTGTTTCCTCTCCGTCTGTTCCTCCACCCTCTGTAACGGTGCCACCTCCAACCGGTCACTCAATGATTACTAGAGGGAAATCAGGTATTTTCAAACCTAAAGCTTATCATGCTCTGACACTTGTCTCTTCTTCTCAGTATTTTCAGGCACTCCTTTTCACTAAAGAGCCTCGGGGCCTTAAGACTGCTGTCAAACATACTGAATGGCTTTCAGCTATGGATGATGAAATTCATGCTTTGAAGAAAAATGAGACATGGGATCTTGTTCCTTGTCCTGTTAATCACAACATTGTTGGGTGCAAATGGATCTTTAAAACAAAGCTTCGTGCTGATGGATCTATTGAAAGACATAAGGCTCGCCTTGTGGCTCAGGGATTCTCTCAAATCCATCGGCTTGATTTTGAAGACACATTCAGTCCTGTGGTGCGTCCTACTACTATTCGGATTATTCTGACATTGGCTGTCTCTTCTGGATGGCGTTTACATCAATTGGATGTTAAAAACGCTTTTCTTCATGGCCATCTCTCTGAGAGGTTTATATGGAACAACCGCCTGGCTACACTGACCCTCAGCTTCCTGGCCATGTATGTCGTTTGAAGCGTGCTCTCTATGGTCTTAAACAAGCACCAAGAGCTTGGTTCCAGCGTTTTAGCACTTTTTTTGTAGAAGCTTGGTTTTTTACTCAGTCAGGCAGATTCGTCTTTGTTCATATATCACTCTTCAACCGACATTGTTTACTTGTTGCTCTATGTAGACGATATGGTCATCACTGGCAGTAATTCTTCCTTGATTCAGTCTCTTATTGTTCGGCTCTCTCAGAAATTCTCTATGAAAGATTTAGGACCTCTTCATTATTTCCTTGGAGTTGAAGTTCTTTCTAATGATCACGATATTTTTCTCAATCAAATGAAATATGCACTTGATCTTCTCCGACGTGCTGACATGGTTGATGCCAAGTCTATCTCCACTCCTTTTGTGGTTGGCCATCACTTATCTACCGAAGGAAAATTGTTCTCCGATCCAATTCTCTTCCGATCGCTTGCTGGTGCTCTTCAATATCTGACAATCACTCGGCCGAATCTTTCTTTTAGTGTGAATTCTATCTGCCAGTACATGCATGCTCCCACCGAAGATCACTTCCATGCTCTGAAACGTATTATACGTTATGTGAAAGACACGGTTCACCATGGTCTTCAACTACATCGCACTTCCTCTCCTGTGTTACTTGGTTATTCTGATGCGGATTGGGCTGGTTGTCCTAACACACGTCGTTCTACTACAGGCTACGTCATATTCTTTGGACCCAACTTAATCTCATGGTGTTCCAAGAAACAGACTACAATTTCACGTTCTAGTGCCGAGGCTGAATATCGTGCACTCGCTGTGGCTGCTACTGAATTATCTTGGCTTGTCCAACTGCTTAGAGATCTTCGTGTCCCATTGCCTTCACCACCAAAGATACTTTGTGACAATCAAAGTGCCATCTTTATGGCCATCAATCCGCGCGGTTACTAGATCTCGTTCCAAACATATCGCCATTGATTATCATTTTGTACGCGAGTTAGTGGCTAACATAAATTTGAAACTTGGATATATTCCCTCACATCTTCAGTTGGCAGATTCTTTTACCAAGGGTGTCACAAAACCGCAATTCCTCTTTTCGCAGCAAGCTTCGTGTTACCCCTTCTCTCACGCTGAACTTGAAGGGGGTGTTAAGGAAGAATCCTCCTCTGATTCTTCGCTAGATTTTAAATGATTTGCTATTTGAATTTTACATGTATAAATCCTTTCCTTATCTATAGGATCTCAACGTATTTCTTTGTTGTTTATTTCCTTGTACATAGGATTATGTTTCTTTGTAAACGTTGTCTATATAATTCAAATTCTTCACCTCAATCATTATTGAGGATTCCAGTTATATGCTACGGTTTATTCAAACCTCTTCACTTACAAATAAGGAACACTAATTATTACAAACTTGTGTGTGCTTTAGGTTGTTGAATGCTTTCTTTTTTCTGGGCTTCTGTTGAGTCGAGTCGTTTCAAGAGCTAGAATTTTTATAGTTTGGCAGCTGGGATTTCCTGTTTTTTTAGGGTGTCTGGAATTCCCCTGTTACCTACCTCATGTGCCTTGAAGGACTTCCAATGCTAATTAAACCCGATAGTTGTGGGTCAAGATCAGTAAATTCATATAACCTATATGATCACGCCTAGACAAAACTAGGATTACTAATGAATATCGTTGGTTCTTTGGGTCAGAAGGACCAAAATATTCAACGTAAAATATATATGCGGGGGAGAATTTTCTGACAAACAAGAGAGGTCAATGCCTTTTTCTCCAAACAAGGTAAGCGCCTAAGCGGCACCGTTGTTGGTATTATGGTAATAAGCCAGCTGTTAAAAGACGTTCGAGAAGCATCGATCTGGGAAGGAAAGGAGCAGGTGAGTTTGTTAACCAATTAGTTGGACAGTTAAAGATTGTTGTAATAAGGCCCCCGTTAAGTCGTTGGTTGAGCTTGTTAAAAGTCTCTTTTGTATAAATAGTGAAGCATCGAAAAAGGATATATTTGTATGCAAAAAGTGAATACAAATTGAATTTCCTTGGAGATTTGCTCTCTCGATCAAACGAGCTATTGAATTTTCTATTTATGTTCCTTTTCTTTATAAACAATCAGAAAAATATACAATAAAAATCTACTTAATTGTTACAGGCTTTTGTTGGAAAACTTCAATTCGAGCATTTGGACTCCTTAACTTTCATTTATTATGCCAAAATTATGCACAAAAGCTACTTGATTTTTCAAGAGACATTCGGCCAAAACGGATTCCCGCGGGTATCATATCTGGTCGCAAGCTGAATTTTGCGATTTTTACCTTTCGGGATTCTGTGTTCTGATTTTTGGGTTTAAGAATTGGATTAATGACTATTTTCCGTCATTGGATTTTGCTCATTTTTAAAAATCACTACAAAAAATATGTCTTTAACGACGATCGTTAAAAACGCCACTATAAACAACCTATAGCTGCCATTGCAAACCGCCGCTATAGACCCCCTTTAACGGTGTTTTAAAAAAATACCACTAAAGGTAAAAAAACGCAGCTAAATGAGATCTTTAGCGGCGGTTTTTATAGACACAAACATTGTTATAGGTATAAGTGAAAATAATATTTTTATTTATTAATTATAAGTTTTTTAATGTTTATAATGATTTTATATATTATTATATTCATTTTAATATATAACTTTATTTTGTCATGTATTTGAAAATTTTTATTTTAAAGGACTTACTTAATAAAATATGGAATATGATAGTTAAAGTTGTTATACGATATATTTTAAATTATACCTATGATTTAAGTAGTAATTGTTTATTTATTGACTAAATCTAAGTAGTTTAGAAAACATCTATTATCATACTTATAATGATCATATATTTTTTGAATAATTAATAATATAATACTATTTAATTAGAACATATTATTTAATTTCAAACAAAAACAATGAACTATTGTGAGATTAGCTTATGCAATTAATGTACATAACTTAATATCTGGTCTTAGAGGCTATGATTTAATAATTAGGTATATAAGTACATACATATAAAGTACTTAGGTTAATTACCACATATCATGTATATGATAAACACATATAACAAATCATATGTTATATAGAAAACATTACCTTTGACTATGTACCACGTAATATACAGTTTATTATATATATGGTCTATGTATTATTACTAGCACCAATGCATGCTACAATGTGTATTGCAACTACAAACAAAGTAGTAATTAGTGCCTTTGTTTGGAAAAAAAAAACTATTGAAGCAACGAGTAGGTCTTTTATACCCTTTGTTTAAAAACAAAACATTTCCTGCTTGAATATAAATATACCTCAGTTGTGAGGTGCAAAAATAAAATCTTCTTTTCGGTACAGATTAAAGTGTTTGTGTGTCGTGAAAGGCCTGCGCATTTGATTGGTTTTCTTAATGCTATTGCAGACTGAAGGGCATATAATCTCCTTATTATCAAAAGTTTGTAGAATTCCACGCTAAGTGGTGGTGATGGTCTTGATCAATTCCTTACCCAATTTGAAGCAACTGTAGATAGCGAGTTTCCAAATTACCAGGTCTGGTGGTTTTCTATGCATTTCTTTGTTCAAACCACCTCCTATATTGTGAATACAAGTTGTGCATTATATCTGTTGGTTTTCATTAAAGTAATTATGTTTTGCATGAGTGCATGTTATCTTATTTTTTTCATCTTTGGGAGATGTTTTAGTTTATAGTATTATGCATGCTAACAATTGTTTGCAATTGCAGCCAATATTTAGTTTGAAGTGTTCTTTGCCTCTAAGCTTGTGTTGCCTCTGTAGTCTGTATGTATAAAATGTTGTTCAAGTAATTTATGCCACATACAATTGTCTCTGTTGTCTCATTTTAGGTGGTCTTAGATGCATATGCAATGTCACCTACGAATTAACTTGTAAGTCTTCTAAACTGTACCATGAGTTCATATATTAGTATTCTTATTTCTTTATGTTTTTCATTTTAAGTCTTGCCGCAAAATCTAGAGTTGATTGTAGCCTTATACACTCGTAGGTATTTTGTTTATATAAATTTTTTTGTTTATTTCTATTTTTCATGTGGTATTTGTTTTTAGTTACATGAATTCAAGAGAACGTTGATGTGTAAAAGAAGAAAGATTTCAATATTTAGTTTGAAGTGTTCTTTGCCTCTGAGCTTGTGTTGCCTCTGTATGTATAAAATGTTGTTCAAGTAATTTATGCCACATGCAATTGTCTCTGTTGTCTCATTTCAGGTGGACTTGAATACATATGCAATGTCACCTACGAATCAACTTGCAAGTCTTCTAAACTGTACCATGAGTTAATTTATTAGTACTCTTATTTCTTTATGTTTCTCATTTTAAGTCTTGCCACAAAATCTAGAGTTGCCTATAACCTTATACACACGTAGGTATTTTGTTTATATAAATCTTTTGTTTATTTCTATTTCTCATGTGATATTTGTTTTCAATTACATGAATTCAAGAGACAGTTGATGTGTAAAAGGAAAAAAATTTAATTGGTCTTTACTTTTGTGTTGTATTTTAATATTTTAGCTGGTTCTTGCTTATTGTTATTTTATATTAGAAACTTGTTATTTTTTAGATTACTCGAACAAATTCTTGTGTTTGTTGTAAAATATTATTAATCAGTGATGATGTATGTTTTATTATCCTTGTTCTTTTAAGTTTTTACATCTAATGAATTATGATTATTAAAATAAATTTGTATTACCAATTAAAAAACATGTATATAAAAATATAGGAACAAAAATTAGTGTTTAAAAAATGTTGGCACATACAAAAAAAAATGAGCTGACCTATACTAGCGTTTTTAAAAACGTTGCTAAACACCTATATCAGTGTTTTTAGAAACGCTTCAAAATACATGTAGCGACGTTTCAAGAAACGTTGCAATAAAAAAACACAACTATTGTAGTTTGGGTTTATAGCGACAGTTGTGACCGCGGCTAAAGCTATAACAACGATTTTTTTACTTTTAGCAGATATTATTTTTTTTTGTAGTGAATGCGTCCCCAGGTTTTCACCTTAGTCACTCATATTCTCTGGGTTTTATGAGTTTGTCAAAATAGTCCTTATGTTCCCTATTGTTAGCGAAATTCTCAGTCAACTAACAATCCTATAAGTCACAACCAACCAGAAGTGGACACACGTTTATTTTTTCCAGCCTATATCTCCACGTCAACTCAATGCACCCACTCAGGAATGTAATGCCACGGTGTCAAAACGACAACCCTGCTTTGCCTAAAATGAAAAAACAACAAAGTGAGTAAATGTTGAAGGCTAAAAGAAAGTTCACAAATGTTGAAAAAGTATTTGATATTCTTTTTAAATTGTGTGGCACCTACAAATGAAGTGGAGATACAAGCTGAAAAAAATGAACGTGTGTCCGCTTATGTTTTGATAAACTCATAAAATTGAGGGTAGTTAGTTGACTGGACAATTCGATAGCTGAAAGGGACAGAAGGACCGTTTTGACAAACTCATAAAATCAAGAAACTATTAGTGACTAACATGAAGAAGAGTTTTTAAAAAGGAGCAAAACCAAGAGTCGAAAATGTAATACCTCGTCATGAAAAAGGTGTCAAGTGAGTAATTTGAATTTTAAACGAAGAGATAGGGTTTAATCCTAGGTTTGATTTTTGGATAGAAGTTGAATCTTATTTTTGAATTTAAAGATCGTGATATGGAGATGTGATCTATATTTGAATGTAAAGTTTTGAATAGATATTTGATCTTGGGTATGAATTTAAAGGTGTGGATAAAGATTTGATCAGAGGTTTGAATTTAAAAGTTAAGATATAGATAAAGATCTTATATTTGATTTTAAAAGTGATGGATAGAGGTATGTTTGAATTTTAAAAGTTGAAGAGATTGAGGTCGTTTTGGATTTCAATTATTGTGATAAAATTGTCTTTTCCTCAACCCCATTGGCTTACTACTTACTGAGTTAGTTATAGCTCACCCTTATTTTCATATTTTCAGAGTTGACAGAATTAGAGAAATTCGATGACCTTCAGATAGATTTGTGTTTCGAAGACGTGTTTTGTAAAAGTACTTTTGGACATTAATATTGGAGAATTCTTTTGGGAGATTTTCATCGATATTGGAAAAACATCGGATATGCTAATGTAGATTTTAGGGCTCAGATTGTTATTTTTGGTCTTTTTACTGTTTATGAATATTTTGCTGAGGTTGTTCAAATTAGTTTTAAAATATTGGGGCTTAGATAAATTATTAACCATTGTGAACGAGTCTTATTTTATATGAAAATCTATCTGTATAGAGTTTGAGCATGAGACGTTACAGAAAATGGTCATTAACCTATTAAAAATCATGGGAAACTAAAAGGTAATATGAATTTGATTGTTGTTTTTTTTAAAAAAAACATATTTCCGAGAAGTTCCTGTTCGAAAAACATCAAAATCCCAACCACATCATATATTATAACCTGCAATTAAAATATGTAATATTCATGTTTTAGTGCCTAGAAAACACGTTTACGAGATTAGATTTTTTTTTGGGGTAAGTTTTACAGGATTAGATTTTAACAACAAGAATACGAACTTGATGTTATTTTAAGTTTTCCCAAATTTTGGGTTCAAGAACAAATTAGAAAACTTAAGCAAACCCGATCAAATAACCTCATGATTTTTTTTATAATAGCCTAGAGTACTACGAGATCAGTATTACAGGCAGCAACGTCTATTTTCTATCTATGGTCAGATATGCACA
The DNA here is from genome assembly GCA_963930655.1 of Myrica gale. Lineage (NCBI taxonomy): Eukaryota > Viridiplantae > Streptophyta > Magnoliopsida > Fagales > Myricaceae > Myrica > Myrica gale. The sequence goes on from OZ005615.1 coordinate 20,104,300, forward strand.
CCAACGTCTAATTCTTTCCTTAATTATCTAACATGATATGGAAGGATCTTGTACAACCTCTCCTTTCCAACTGCACAACCGCTCCTTTCCTTGTTCATTAGACCTAATTGTGAGAGTCTAAATAACAACCCAAGAGGGGGGGGTGAATTGGGTTTTACAAAAACTTACTCCTTTTTCGATTAAAACATAGATCCGGAAAATGCTATTTCTCTAAGGATAAAAATACATATATGAATATACTAAATGATAAGCTAAATATAAGCAATGAATCATGAATCATAAATCATCACAAATACGGATATGAAACGAATAATAAGCGAGATAGAGTTAGAGAGATAACACTGTATTTTTAGGTGGTTCGGCCAACACTTGCCTACGTCCACCCCCAAGGCTATTGACTTCCTTGGACTTCCTCCACTATTCTCCAAATAGCGAATACACCTTAGCTTCCCGGGTGCTAAGTAACATTTACAAAGTGTTTTTTCGAGCTTACACTTTAACTCACTCTCACAAATCCTCACAACCTAGAGGATTTCTTCTACTCTCACAAGTAGGACCAAGTGTTTTCCCAACACTCAAAGGTTTTACAAATAATGGCTACAAGGAAGGCTCTCTAAGCCGAATGAGTAAATGAGGCACACAAATATGGAATGGCTCTCTAAGCCAAATATGCAATTGTAAATCTCACAACATGTGGAATGACTCTCTAAGCCAAATTAGCAAGTGAAAAGTTAAACAGAGTGCAAGAAGATAAGATTCTAAAAGGAAATCTAGAGTTTTGAAGATATGAGCACAAACCTTTTTGGTAGATGTGATTTTCCCTCTTCTTCAAATAGCTTTATCTCTCTAGAAGTTAGGGCAAAGTGAGCTTGCAAGTGGGTTGTCCCTTCTTCAAGAATTCTCTCTCTCTTTGGGGACTAGGTCGTCAATGATGAGCAATAGAAGAGTATTGAACAATGGGAGCTTCGATCTTGGAAGAATCAGCAAATGAAAACTTTAGATCTAGCTTTCTCTCTCTTTGGAAGGATAGATGTTGAATGATGATGCAACTCTCTTTTCTTCAAGAAATTTCTCTTCCTTTGAAGGCTGGGTTGTCAATGATGAGCATGAGGAGAAGCTTTGACAAAGAGAGCACCAGACTTGAAAGAATCAACAAATGAATTTCTTTGGCTCTTGGCTTTTCTCTCTCTAGATGTTGCTATTTTGATCGAGCTTCTTCTTTCTCACCCTATCTTGTTCTTCTTATAGCCCTTAGGTCTTCAACTATCATTAAGGGCCTTAATCACCCACAGTCGTAACAATACTCCCCCCTTTAAAACACCTTGTCCACAAGGTGAGGGAAATCACGTTGGAGCTGAAAGAGTCTCTCCCGGGTGGCATCATCTTGCGTCTGTCCCTGCCATTGAATCAGCAGTTCAGTCACGGGTTGAGAACCAGCTTTGGTGAGGCGGCGGTCAAGCACCGCGAGTGGCTCTCCTTACGAATCCGTGGGTGGCAGTGTGGCCAGCGGCGACACCCATCTGCCGATATGAGGCTTGAGCTGTGAAACGTGAAATACGGGGTGGATCGAGGTTCCTGGCGGCAGTTCAAGGCGGTAGGCAATAGATCCGACACGTTGGAGCACCAGAAACGGGCCATAATACCGCGGGGACAGCTTGAGATTGTGTCGTTGTTTCACCAACAATTGTCTATACGGCCGCAACCGAAGGTAAACAAAATCCCCTTCTTTGAACTCTCGCTCACTTCTCTTCAAATCTGCGAATTTTTTCCTCCTGTACTGTGATTTTTGGAGGTTCTCCCGGAGTAGCGACATGAGGACCTCATGGGTGCGAAGAGTTTCATCCACTGCTGCGAGGCTGTGGTGGCCGGTTCATAAACAGGGAACCGAGGAGGTAAATACCGGTACACTGCCTCAAAAGGTGTCAACTTTGTGAAAAAATTGATACTTGTATTATGATTCCATTCAGCCAATGCTAACCAATCCACCCATGCTTTTGGTTTGTCCCCAATCATGCATCGTAGACAGCCCTCAATGCATTTGTTGATTGCCTCTGTCTGTCCATCGATTTGGGGATGATAGGAAGTGCTGAGGTTGAGTCGTACATCTTGCAATCTAAATAGTTCTTGCCAGAAACTGCTTGTAAATATTGGATCTCTATCTGAAATTATAGTTTATGGAAAACAATAGAGTTTGAAAATATGTTGCATGAATGTCTGAGCCACTAGCTTGGTTGTATATGGGTTCTTGAGTGGGAGAAAATGACTGTACTTGGTTAGTCAATCCACAATCACATAGATCACACTATACCCTTATGATTTCGGCAATCCTTCTATGAAATCCATGGAAATGCTGGTCCAAGGTTTTAGAGGGATGGGCAGAGGCTGTAGAAGGCCTGCAGGCAGCACATTTTCATACTTATTTTGCTTACAGATTGAACATTGTTTGATATATGTCTTGATTGCTTGTTTCATTTCGTGCCAACAGAAATCTCTTTTAGCTCTTTGGTAGGATTTTTCATATCCAGCGTGTCGCCCCAACGGGCTGTCATGAACCATCTGTAGTATCTTCTTTTTAAGAGCCCAATCATCCCCAATACGAATTCTACCCTTGTAGTACAGCAAGCCATTCACCATTCTATATTTGAGGGGATCTAGTTGTCCCTCCTGAAATCTGGCTAGGAGGTCTTGTAGATAGGAGTCGGTCATATAGGTTTTCTTCACATCATTCAACCAAGTAGCAATGAGAAATTAAATCACCTTCAGCTCCCCTTGTTCCACATCTCCTAATTCTTCATATTTTCGGGATAAGGCGTTAGCGACCTTATTGTCCCGCCCCTGCTTATACTCCACTAAAAAATCATAGCTAGCTTAGTTACCCACTTTTGCTGTAATAGGGTTCCCACCTTTTGCTCAAGTAAATGTTTCAAACTTTGCTGATCCGTGCGAACCTTAAAGGTCTGCCCTATAAGGTATTGCCGCCATTTTCTAATGGCACTGACCAAAGCTAGAAATTCTTTCTCGTATGTTGACATAGCAAGCATTCTTCCCTTCAACGCCTTGCTGAAAAATGCAAGTGGTCGACCCTCTTGCATCAAAACAGCCCTCATTCCGCTGCCGGATGCATCACATTCAATCACGGATGGTTTAGTGAAATCCGGTAGGGCTAAAACTGGAGGGTTTGTCATGGCTTGTTTTAGCTGAGAGAAAGCTGTGTGATCCTCCCTATCCAATGGAACCCATTTTTTTTAAGTAGATGGGTTAGAAGGGAAGCTAGCATTCCATACCCTTTAATGAACTTTTGGTAATACCCCGTGAGACCGAGGAACCCCCTCAAGGCCTTAGAGACTTAGGAAGTGGCCAGTTAAGCATGGCTTGCAGCTTGGATGGATCTGGCCTTACACCTTGGGCAGAAATCAAATGCCCCAAGTAGTCGATTTCCTCATAAGCGAATTTAAATTTCGACCTCTTCGAAAAATGTGGTGCTCCTGCAGCACCCTCATATTAACCTCCAAATGTTGTAAATGCTCCTCTATATTCCTGCTATAGACCAAAATATCATAAAAAAAAACCAAGATGAATTTCGTAAGTATGGCCTAAGAGCATCACTAGAAACTCGTAATGACCCTCGTGTGTCCAAAACGCTGTTTTGGGTATGTCCTCCTCCTTCACTTTGATCTGATGGTAACCAGAGAGTAGGTCCAGCTTAGAAAAAATCATCGCCCCATAAAGCTCGTCCAACAGCTCATCTATAACCGATATGGGAAATTTGTCTTTGATTGTAGCATTGTTTAAGACCCGACAATCCACACAAAGTCGCCAACTCCCATCAGCCTTCCGGACTAATAAAAATGGGGATGAAAATGGACTTTGCGATGTTCTAATCATACCAGATCCCAGCAACTCCTGCACTATTTTTTCAATTTCATCCTTCTGGTAGTACGGGTAACGATAAGGCCTCATGCTTACGGGCCGAATGCCTTCCTTCAGCACAATCGCATGGTCATGAGACCTCTTGGGTGGTAACCCTTGAGGTTCCTTAAAAATGATTGGAAAACGCAGCAACAACCTTGCTACACCAGCGTGGTTAATCTGTTCCTTTCGGTCTCCATTCTCATTCAACACCATTTGTAATAGCAACCCCCTTTTTTCTCCTTTTAACATTTTTGAGTGGATAGTGTCTTCCATAAACTTGGTTGCCACTAGTCCTCGCAGTTGAACCTCCTGTTCACCAAGCTCAAACTTCATAATTAGGTCGTTAAAATTCCAGGAAATGGTTCCTAGAGTCTTTAGCCATTGTAGCCCCAACACCATGTCACATCCTCCTAACACCAAAACGTAAGCATCAATGGTAAACATCTACCCTTGCATCTTGATCTTCACATCTCTAGCCTTCCCTTCACTTCGAACTCGCTTTCCATTGGCCACAGCCATACTAAGCTTGTGTCGTGAGTCAATGGATAGCTAAGCCCTTTTAACTACTGCGGGATCCACAAAATTGTGGGTGCTCCCACTGTCAATAAGCACCACAATGTCATGTAGCGCTGCACACAACCGGACCGCAAGCCGGACCGAAAAATCGGACCGGATTTGCGGTCCGGTCCGGTCCTAATTTTTAAAATGCGGTCCGGTCCGGTCTTCTTTTTTAATAAATGCGGTCCGGACCACATTTATTAAAAAAATAAAAAATATATATTTTTTATAATTTTTAATACAAATTATAAACTTAAAACGTTTAATTTTAATCTAAAATAAAACTCAACATTTTTATATGCACTTCCCTCTTTGAAATTAACCTGAAAAAATTTTAATTTTTTTTAAAAAAATAAAAAATAATGAAAAATATTGAAAAAAAATTAAAACCGGTCCGAACCGTATTTAGAAAATCCGGACCGGACCGGAAATCCAGTTTTCAGCCTTAATGTCATGGTTGTGCATACTGCCTCTAACTCGCATGGTTCTCATAGTCTTTGAAGTAACAGACCTAGTTATAGCATGGAGAGAGAAGTTTAATCTTTCCTCACAATTCTCCACCTCTACTACTTCTTCCCCCACGAGTTGCCCCTTATTTTCTTCCTCATTAGCTTCTGTCTCCACAAATTATTCACCGCCCTCTACCATGTAGAACTTCAAATTTGGGCACTTGTGCCCTGGGTTCCACTTAGAGTCACAATGGTAACAGAGGCCTTTATCACGTCGCTCCTTCATTTGCTGGGGACAAATTTTGTGGATCCTAACAGTCGGTTTAGGGCCAGCATTGGTGGTTGGGTATGTCACCTGTGTATTAGAAAAATTGGTGGAGTAATTGCTTGGTCCAGCTCTCACTGCCTTCCTTCCCATAAGTAGGCATTCTTCCAGCATTCTAGCCAATGCAAATGCCCTCTGTATGCTGGTGGGATTCAACATTTTAATGGGGAGTCTAATCTCATCCTTTAAGCCGCCGAGATAGCAACTTAGTTTGTAATTTTCCTCCAATCCGCCCAATCTGTTGGCTATCACCTCGAATTGGCTGGTATGTGCTTCCACTGAACCTGTTTGTTTCAGTTTTACTAACTCTTCCATAGGGTCATCATAGACTTGAGGATGAAATCTACTTAACAGTGTCCTTTCAAATCCCTCACAACTAGTAATGGCTCCAAATTTCTCTACCTCTCTAAACCAGATGAAAGTCTTACCTTCCATGTGAAATGATGCCATGAAAATCTTGTGTCGGGGTGTTGTTTGGTTGAAGGCAAAAAACTGTTTGCCCTATACAGCCAACCTGTAGGATCCTCACCATCAAACCTAGGGAAATCTAAGCGTACTGACCTCATTTGAATTCCCCTACTTCCTGATGGTGGTACTGTCCATGTGCAGGTTACTCACGCCCATTGTGGTCTAGCATTTGAACCACTGCTTGAAGACCCATGGTCAAATGCCCCAGCTGCTGCATCAACTCCACCATTCTAAGTCGCTGGGTCTCCTGTTCTACCCGAACTTCCTCCAATCCTTATGCCAACTTCCCTGCCCGAGTACCCTTTGCCATTCCAGGACGATGCTCAGATACCAATTTGTTACAAATTAATTGTATGTAACTAGATTCCAATTACAATGCCACAGAGATCTTGTACGTAACTTCAATTTGATGATCTAAATCTTTCATGGAAAGGAAATACAGATAAAGCCAATTCGAGGTGGCTAACCTATCTACAAAAAATAATCTCACAGGTTCGATGCCCTCACAATGAGGACAAGTTGCCCTATAATCTGGTCTCTCATTCCCACACACGGGCTGGGCCAGAGAAAACCTACTAATGGGCCAAAGCCCTCAAATAAGAAAAGACTACTAATAACTACTATAGGGCCGAAGCCCACAGAAAAGCATAACGCAGCCCAGGTGCTTAACATCCATGTCCATGCTGGCTATTCACTTCAACGTCTCAAACTCCCGATCTTTTAACTCCATCCTCTCCCTTCAGTCAATGTCTCTTTCTCAAATATCCACCTGCGCAAGATTCAAACTTTACAGCCCTAATCACCCACAATCGTAAAATGATGAGGGTAAAATTTTCAGTCCACCTGGCAGACCCAGTCCAGATGAGGCTCAACAGTACACTTAAATGAGACTCAACGCTGAAAAGCTCCAAAGTGGATGTTTGGGTAGATTTCTAAAGATCTTCTCATCCGCACGGTCATGTCCCATTGGCCAAAAAGAGCGTCAGTATGCAGGGAGACATGCCTCCATCAACGTCCAATCAACTCATACTTTTTTTTTTTCGACGTAAACGTGAAACTTCATTTCACCTGAAAACGAACAGACATGCTGCATACAGAGAGACCTTCAAGGCCGGTTACAAAGCACAGGGACTTTAAGTCCAAAACAACAGTACTAATAGCCCGAAGGGCATTACAATGACTGGCTCAAGGGCCAGAATCCAACTGGCCATAATGGCCTCATACAGATGGACCAAAAGGCCCATAAATTTACAGTGGGTCCAAAAACCCAATACAAGATCCACCACAAACGGAGAAGACGAACGGCGGATGAAATCACTCCCGCATCCCTGAAGGCGCATCCATACCAGCACAAACAAGGAAAAGAAAAAAGCAGTCATCCACAAGAGAGATTCGGCCAAGTCCATAAGACAACCCAAAATCATAGCTACTGCAAAATCCATTCCACAAAAATCCAGGAGAAAGAAGTTATTAGAAAGTACATAAAGAAAACAACCCACAAGACAAGAAACCCTTCACCGATCAACCAACACAAGCAAGTTTGCAAGAAATAGTTGGCCGCGTGAGATCCACGCGCACCCGTGGGTGGGCGTGGGTCCGCACGCGCCTTCCTAGCGGCTCCGAGATGGTAAACCGAGCAGCACCGAGAGCAGCTAATTGCAGCTGTGCTATGCGTGGCCTTCAAAAAAGCGTCAAACAGAGTAGATCTCACCATGGGAGAGACCCAAAGAAATGCACCAACAGACGCAGAAAGGAGAGAAGAAAACACAAGATCAGAGGGAGGAGGGAAGGAAAAGGGAAGGAGGGACAAAGGAGAGGGCAGCGACGGGTCCTCGCTGGAAGACCAGAAAGATTGTCGAGGACAAGCGAAATAAAGGGGTTTCTAGAGAGAGGGCAGACGCTCTCTCTCTAGAAACACTAAAAAAGAAGCAGTAAATATCTGTCCAATCAACTCATACAATAGCGGAAAAGAAGAGCCATCCATACTTCTATAAGATGGCTCCGTGTTACGCATGACCCCCAAGGGAACATTAGCTACTGAAAGCATTTTTTCTCCTTCTTTCTCATAATCTCACATGAGTCATTTGAGTTTCGGAGGTTGACCCCATGGGTAGCCCAACTTACTCTTTCCTTAGTTTTGCAATCTCTCGACCCATGAGTATTGGAAGGTTCTCCATCGTTCATCCATGGCCGGATTTTTTCGGCATCATCAGTATTCTTACATGAAATATAGTAGCGCTTCTATAGTCGTCCATTGTCGAATGTATTTACACAATTAAGCTATAGTGGTACTGTGGTACAAATGAAGAAGCACGAATATAAGGTGATTAATTATGATTAATGTCGGGGAGTGCGATTCAATTCAGCAACTTATCACCATATGTTATATATATATATGATGAAATTGTGACTCTTTCTATATCTGTGATCTATGTATATAGGACGTTATATATGTCAATCGTGTGTACGACAGTTTCGGATAATACTTATAAATCTTGTTGAATTTCAACCCGATAAATTAGAGACCGCAATTAATTAAGTACCTAACAACTGAAAACCCAAACCCAAACCCATCCTCAATCATTGCATCTATTCACCATGATCTTCAGCCCAGGCCCATCAACCGAGTGAAACCCCAATTCCGAATTCTATCCCAGATTATACTGAAAGGAGGAAAATAAATTAATTACTTATTGAAAATCGAAGCCGACATTCTAGAGTATTACAAAAAAAAGAGTGCTAAAGTCTAGTCGACTAATGAAGAAGATTTGAGACATGGGGCTGGAAAAATCCCGCTTGACCGATTTAAGACAAAAAAAAAATTATAATCATTTAAAAAAAAAATCTAACTTTTTTTTTATATATAATTCCAATAAAGTTTTCAAATATGAAATAAAAAGTAATTTATGTTAGCGCATTTTTGTATTGGCAAAATTCCGTGTCAAAATATGTCTTGATTGAGTTGTAATTTTGGTCCCCACATTTGTTCAAGAGTTAGAGTTGATGGTGTGTCCAAAGTCTTCATCACGTTCAACTAGCGTTCAACAGGCGCTCGAGCGGCCTTGGAAACATGCAAACAGAGTCTCAGCGTTAGACCAGCGTTAGACGAGTGCTCGAGCACTCAGTACAAATTGGCTGACAGAAACATAAGCGCTCGACCAGCGCTCGACAGGCGCTCGAGCACTCAGTACAAATTGGCTGACAGAAACATAAGCGCTTGACCAGCACTCGAGTGCTCAGTGCAAATTTCAGACAGAAACACAAGCGCTCGACCAGCGCTCGACAGGCGCTCGAGCGACTTCCGGCGAATTTCAAAAATCCCTGAATTTTTGGAATTTCCTTTTGAAAGGTTAGGAAACCCTACTAGGTTTCGTGGGAGGCCGCCCTAAGAGGTATTGAGGCTTCTATTGAGCAGATTTGTGCCTCCATCCTTGAGAGAAAAACCCAAGAAGATTGGTGCTTCAAGATTAACAAGTTTCTCTCTATCCTTTGATCAAATACCTGTGTAACCTTCATGGTGTTGAAGGCGTGCTGAAGAACAAGAGTGTTCGGTGAAGAATCCACAAGAAGATCCTCAAAGGTTTGAGGGGAATGCCGCACGAAGCGGGTCTAAGCAGGGAGGCTTAGATTATTACATCAGGGTTGTCAGAGTCAAGCAACAGGGGTTGCCCGTGTCTAAATCACTGTTTGTAAGGTTTTCTTCTTAGTGGAGTCTAGGTGGCTGCTAGCCCTGAGTGGTTTTTCCTTTGAATGGTATTTCAAAGGTTTTCCACTTCGTCACCAAATTCTTGTCTCTTTGTGTGATTGAAGTTATTTAATTTTCCGGTGCCTATTTGTTGACTGAGTTGATTATTATGCATATCTAGGCTGGACAATTTTAGAACATGTTTTAAAATTGTTGTTGATTTGTTTATAAGAGGGAAAACACATATTTTCCGTCTCTAAGTGTTGTTAGGGTCTAAACTAGATTTTTCAATTGGTATCAGAGCCAGGTTTCAATCCTTGACCCTTAGTCTAGATGGACAAAAGTCAGTCATTGTCTGTGCCTCCATATTTTGATGGAAGCAATTATGCTTATTAGAAAGTTCGCATGAGAGCTTTTCTGAAAGCTCTTGATGAACGTGTCTGGAGATCTTGTGTTAAAGGGTGGTCTGCACCTATATCTGAGGTTGAAGGTGTTAAAACACCAAAAGATATTAGTGCATGAACTATAAATGAGATCAGTGAATGTAATTATAATAGCAAGGGTTTGCATGCTATTTTTATGGCTGTATCTGCTGACGAATTTAAACGTATATCTATGTGTGAAACGTCTAAGGCAGCCTGAGACATTATGGAAACCACTCACGAAGGAACCCAAACCGTAAAAAATTCAAAACTTCAAATGCTAACCACGAAGTTTGAGGAGATTCGAATGAAAGAGGATGAAACCTTTGATGAGTTCTATGCAAAGCTGAATGACATAGTCAATTCTAGTTATAATCTTGGTGAAAAGATTCCAGAACATCGAGTAGTCAGGAAAGTTATGAGATCTTTACCTGAAAGATTCATATCCAAAGTCACTGCTATTGAGGAAAGCAAGGATCTTGACACTGTAAAGATTGAAGAATTGGTAGGCTCTTTACAAACCTATGAACAAACACTGTCTCAGCCTAAGAAGAACAAGTCTATTGCCTTGAGATCTAGTAAAGAAGAAGTTTGTTCTGAGTCAGATGAATCTCTAGATGATGAGAACTTCAGCAGTCTAGTGAAAAAATTCAGAAAGTTTTTGAGATCAAAGGATGATCAAGGAAGATTTAATAAAGGTGCTGAAAAGAATCATGGTAGCTCCAGTGGGTTCAGAAGGGAGAAAAGAGATAAGCACTTTGCTAATGATTCCAAAAATAAAAAATTGACTTGTTTTGAGTGTCAAGGGTTTGGCCATGTCAGATCAGAGTGCCCAACATATCTCAAGTTGAAAGGAAAAGCTATGAATGCTTCACTGAGTGACGACGAATCAAATTCCAGCAGTGATGGAGAAGAACAGGTAAATTTTATGGCTTTTATGGCTAGTACTAACAATTGTGATTTGCAGGATATCAACTCTGAAACGGAGACATCTGAGGATGCATCTGATGCTGAAGAAAGCCTGCAAGAGGTGTATGAAAAGCTCTTTAGGGAAAGCCTGAAACTGCACACGGTAAATAAAAGGACCCTAGAGAAACTTCATGAGACTCAACGTGAAAGGGATAATCTCACTGCTAAGCTTGAAGAATGCATCAAGTTGTCTGATGTCTTGAAAATGAAGAATTTGGCCCTTGAAGCTGAAGTCAAAGACTTAGAGTACAAACTAAAGAAATCTGATGTTCAACTTCAGCAATTCTCTAGTGGGTCTAAAAAGCTCGACCACATGTTAAGTCTGGGAGCAACACCTGGAAATAGGAAAGGATTGGGGTATAACAAGTCGAGTGGTGCATCAACTTCAACAACTGTCTTCGTTCCAGCGTCATTGCCAGTTAAACAAGCAGAAGTTAAAGCTCTTCAGAGAAAGGTGAGTGAAGGTAAAAAGACTAACTCTCAGTCTATGAATATTCATTCTCATATTGTTCCACATAAACCACTCACTTCACATCGGTTTGTTCCTACTTGTCATTTTTGTGGGAAAATAGGTTATATCAGACCTAATTGTTTTACATTGAAAGGACAAGTGAATGCATTTGATTTGTCTGCGTACAATAACAATCACATGAATCTTGCGCATCAAGTCAAATGTCTAACTGAGCATACCATGTTACTAAATGAGAAGTTCCAGAACTTGACAAAACAATCAACACGTGTCAAGAAAATTTGGGTGAAAAAGGATGAAATCCGATTAGCCAACATGAGGGTTATTGGTACGTGTTCTTCTTCCTGAGTATTTTTTTTCTGGCTTGCTTTAGAATAGGTTGCATTTTTTTATTAATGTCCGTGAGTGTTTGTTTATCTTGTGAGTTCAAGTGCTTTTATTTTCCTGTTTCGTTTTTGTTTTAAAAAAATTTGGTGATTGTTGTATGCCTTTTGTCAGCACAGTTGGTCATTGGCCTATTTGACATATTTGAGATTTTCGAGCATGATCTTTTACATACTTTCTCAATTTATGTCTGAATTATAATATGATTTGAGAGTCCTGCCTATTGTCTCTTTTTGGTATTAGCTGACATGATTTTCAAATGTATATTTGTCATACACAATCATAATGCACACTGAATATGGTTAGATGAGGCTTGACCGCATGTATGAGTTTTGGGTCTGCAACCACAAGTGAAAGAGATCATGTTCATCAGACTGAATTGACCTTTGACTAGCTGACCTTATTTATTGCCCCTCTTTTTGTCAAAGGCTCCAAAAGAGTCTCTTCACTTCAAAAAAAAAGAGTTGTTACTATTCTAGAAAAGCAAAGCAAACTCAAAAGCAACAGCAAAAGCAAAAGATGCCAAATATTTAGGGGGAGAAAAACACTCAACAAAGTTGTATACTCAGGTCCTAGTGGCATTGGGTTTGACTTTCATCTGGTGTGATATGTCACTCTTTTCACTCATGGTTTCATTTGGCTAGCTTTGATCTCCCTCACAAAATTAAGGTCTTAAGCCTCTCTGATTGTGTTTCGTATTTCACTCACGTATGCAGTTCACATTTTTTAATTATTGATGTTAAAACCGTTTAGAGACGTGTGACATAAAATCAATGAATATTATTTTTCATGATCATACAATGAGCTTGTATTGATTTTCCATGCTCCTGAGAATTTTGTTTATGTCTCTTAGTTTCATGAATTTTGTGTTGATTTTTGGTATTTGATCATTTGTTCTTCTCAATAATTTATTCCTTATCTCAATATCACATTGTGTGTAGTCTTTCTTACTCGCATCTTCTTTTGTGGATTGTTGTCGGTTTTGATTGATTGGGCCTTGGTTATGATCTTAATTTATCTTATTTGTGAGACGCAATTCTTATGTCGGTTGGTGCTCAGTTTCATGTTTGCATGCCTTTTATTTCCTCTATGAGCGGTTGCATTTGTTTCCCTTTGTCTATTCGTGACAAAAAGGGGGAGAAAAGTTTTGTAATGCATAATTGGCTAAGGGGGAGAATAGATTAAGGGGGAGCAAATGCTTTGTTTCTGTAGTTTGTTTGCTGTTGGTCTAGCTTCAATTCTATATACGTGTTTGTTCTCTATGCTCTCACTTGGTCTTTGAGATTGTGTTTTTCAGGTAATCGATTCAAAGACTCTTGAACATGGTTTTTAGGTCATAGGGTTGATATTAATGTATTTAGATCATTACTGTGGTGATTGGCAAAGATCTATGTTTTGTCTGTTTTTTATATGTGGGTTTTGTCACGGAATTGCCAAAGGGGGAGTTTGTTAGCGCATTTTTGTATTGGCAAAATTTTGTGTCAAAATATGTCTTGATTGAGTTGTAATTTTGGTCCCCACATTTGTTCAAGAGTTAGAGTTGATGGTGTGTCCAAAGTCTTCATCACGTTCAGCCAGCGTTCAACAGGCGCTCGAGCGGCCTTGGAAACATGCAAACAGAGTCTCAGCGTTAGACCAGTGTTAGACGAGTGCTCGAGCACTCAGTACAAATTGGCTGACAGAAACATAAGCGCTCGACAGGCGCTCGAGCACTCAGTACAAATTGGCTGACAGAAACATAAGCGCTCGACCAGCGCTCGAGCGCTCAGTGCAAATTTCAGACAGAAACACAAGCGCTCGACCAGCGCTCGACAGGCGCTCGAGCGACTTCCGGCGAATTTCAAAAATCCCTGAATTTTTGGAATTTCCTTTTGAAAGGTTAGGAAACCCTACTAGGTTTCGTGGGAGGCCGCCCTAAGAGGTATTGAGGCTTCTATTGAGCAGATTTGTGCCTCCATCCTTGAGAGAAAAACCCAAGAAGATTGGTGCTTCAAGATTAACAAGTTTCTCTCTATCCTTTGATCAAATACCTGTGTAACCTTCATGGTGTTGAAGGCGTGCTGAAGAACAAGAGTGTTCGGTGAAGAATCCACAAGAAGATCCTCAAAGGTTTGAGGGGAATGCCGCACGAAGCGGGTCTAAGCAGGGAGGCTTAGATTATTACATCAGGGTTGTCAGAGTCAAGCAACAGGGGTTGCCCGTGTCTAAATCACTGTTTGTAAGGTTTTCTTCTTAGTGGAGTCTAGGTGGCTGCTAGCCCTGAGTGGTTTTTCCTTTGAATGGTATTTCAAAGGTTTTCCACTTCGTCACCAAATTCTTGTCTCTTTGTGTGATTGAAGTTATTTAATTTTCCGGTGCCTATTTGTTGATTGAGTTGATTATTATGCATATCTAGGCTGGACAATTTTAGAACATGTTTTAAAATTGTTGTTGATTTGTTTATAAGAGGGAAAACACATATTTTCCGTCTCTAAGTGTTGTTAGGGTCTAAACTAGATGTTTCAATTTACATTGCTAATTTGATAAAAGACTGAATTTGGGTTTTATTGGACATTAATCAAGTGAGGCATGGTTCGTCTCATTGCAGAACCCTTGATATAACTGATATATTAGTACGTCCTAGATAATTGAATTTGAGCAAGCTAGAGAGAGCAAAACAGAGACAAAAGCAAAATGCATGCATACTATAGTTTTGAATCTGGCTTTTCAAAGTCAAGTCCTCCGGCCAGCATACTATATTCTCAACGTACGGCACTTAATTACTTCGTCTTCGAGACCACTTCAGCCTCATGAATCTTTCTTCTTCCTTTTGATCAGGAATTCGTCTGATCACCCCCCTTAAATTCCCCCGCTTAGTACACCGGTACCCCTCCATATCCCTGCAAAATTGATTTTGTAGCTAGCCTACCCATCCATGAGATATTCATGCGATTGTCACATATAATAGCACTACTATTCTTACCAAACATACCCCTATAGCTTAATTTTTTAGGCATTAATTATCTCATGTGCAATATCCAAAAATAATTAAAACCCTTTATTTCTAAATAAAATAGTTAATAATTAATTTGTCGCCTCGCTATCTGTCTATATATTGTTAATTTTGATTATTTTAATATTACCATCTCAGAAGGTTCCTCTGATATATTTCTGAAGTACATATATAGTACGTACTATATTAATTCTAGGTATATAGAATACTCGAGTAATTCCAAGAACCTCATTGATTTTCAAAACTAACGAGATATGTGAGTCGTATAATGTCGAAAACTCAAACATCTCTAAAATTCTTCTTCATATAATTCTTTTGGGCAACCAAATAAGAGGGAAGATGCATGGCAAATCATGCAAGTGTTCACAGCTAGAGCCAGTAATACTGATAGTGAAACGAAGGAAATTGAACAACACCCATGCTTTATTTTCTTGGTTTTGCGACTAGGCCCTCGGGAATTAGACCTACGCCAGATATTTCCTCCATTGAAAACTTCCTCTTTTTCGCGTTCATAATTAAGGGCGCGTCCGAATACAATTCCATGCGCAAGAACAAGACAAAAAGGAGGCTAACGTGTTCTAAGAATTTGAGCAAAATATCTCAAAACGACAGATCGAGAAGATATTATTATAATTTGGAAGCTTTGAATTACTTGCATTCATCAGCTACACCAAAACAAAAAACAAAAAGTAAAAAGAAAGACAGCTAATTAATCCGTGTTGTAGGTGTTATCTATCACGGAATTTATTCGTACAGATTTAAACAAATAATAATGAATCAGATGGTGGGATTTTCTGCGCAAAACTTCACTTTGCTACACTATAATCACTAAAAAAATCAATAGGATTGACATAATGATCAGTTATGGCTTGATTGGCTTCCGTGAGCATGTCCAGCGGGGGACCTAGTATGGCGAAGCTGCCTCTCTTGGGACAGAAGTTTTGCAAACCTGAAAGGACATATGCTCTTAATTATGTTATTGTGATCACTAAAAGCAAACTGTGGTGAAAAAAAAAAATTAAGCTGGCTTGCATACGTAGTTTAATATTTAATTTGATACCTGACAAGAGCCTCAGCATTAGTTTCACTGTTTGAAGCTTCATATTTGCCTGTATCCAGATTCACCCTAGCGACTGGTTTTTTAAGCAATTCTTCCCCAACTTTCACAAGATCATCCAAGTTCTTCGTTGTGGCTACGTCCACAGAAGATACTGTTCCGGTCAATGTATCGTCCTGCATTATTTGATCCAAACATGTTGTGAACAAGAGACGACTTAGAAGAGTTTTATTTGTTTCGCCAGTCGCGTCAGAGAAATTAATATGGCATCGAATAAATGTACCTGAATCCTCAGATAGCTTTTCTCAGAATGAAGGGCTTGAAAAACCACGGAGAGGTGGACATCGACCATATCTGCACTTCCCTGAGAAAATACATCAACTATCGGGGTGGAACCACCTTTAGTTACCCAATCTAATAAGCCCCACTTGGCTACGTCATGCGCCTGGTATTTCTCTTCGTCTTTGTGTGTTCCAGTTCCTAATGATATGACTAGGAGTCGTCCGTAGTCCATTGGTTTTATAGGAAAAAAGTCGGGACTCCCTTTGATGATCTCCTTTGTCACTTCACCAATGGCAATTAAGGTCTGACAAGGCGCAAATATATTAGTAAGTTAATATGCTGAAAAGAAGATATTCATCATCAATATTAGGTGTGATCTGAAGCTGGAAAGATATATACCGGATTATTTGCAGCAACCCCACCATCTGTAAGGTTAAATTCTCTAACTTTCCCTTCGGCGTCTTTGGTTTCAAAGTAATAAGCTGGGAAATAAGTTGGCGCAGCCGAGGTTGCGATGCATACATCTGAGAGTAAAGCATTTAAGCTTGGGTTGTTCTTTACCTGGTGCATAAAAGAAAATCAAAGCGAATCTTAGTATCATTCAACTTCATCTTTGAAATTGCTAATTAACCGAAGGTTCGTCGTGGCTAAACAAAGATTTAGAGGGAAAAAAATATTAAGTGGGTAATCGATTTTGAAACGAAATATATTTGCAGAGAAGATAATCAACCTCATAGCTGGAAAAGAGGGTTGGCTGTAGTCGCTTGACATCAAATGTTGGGATAACAACATTGGTCAGAGTCTGGTGCATTCTTGTACTTCCTAGTTTTTCCCTCACAAGGTTATGCAGATACTTTCCGTCATACTTCGGTCCGGAAAGGGCTTTGATAATCTTTGTGGTATAAGGAAATATTGGACACCTACAATTTGATTTTAAATAGGATCGTGTTAATGACAAATAAAATGGCATCAGGTTTTAACACTCAAGCAGGAAAGCTTCATCACGCTAAGTGAAAATTTGGAGCCCAAGAAATCTAAATTTACTTGTTTTGTGGAAAGATCCTAGGGCAGTGGTCTAGGTAAAAGTCCTTAATATCTTTGGCAGCAAAGACTGGTCGGTTCTTTTCATTTGGGGCAGCTAGCATGGCAGTTACAAGGCCGCCTGTGCTTGTTCCGGCAATCACATCAAAATAATCTGCGATTCTTGCATCTTCACCATCCAGCTTCTGCATCAAGCACAAACAATCTTGAGTAAGCACTAGAAGACTACATGCTAGACACTATAATTATGCATGTGGCAGTACAGATCAGCTTCCCTAATAACTGATAGACTTGAATTTCTCTATACGAAATGTGCAGCAAAGTGAGTATCGTCTTTCTACTCGTGTATAGAACGCGTGTATCAATTTGATTAAAAATGCAATGAGTACAATGGGGTGCATGAGATTTATATATCACAAAAAATCAGACATATATATATATATATCCGACCTGAAGCTCAGATTCTAAGAAACTAAGGATAGTTCCTGGGATGACCCCTCTTATTCCACCCCCATCAATGCTGAGAACGGTTATTACATTTCCATAAGTTGGAGGTTGTAGGGGTGCACTTTTTGCTTCCATTAGGGATAAATTGAGATGCAGGTAAAGTGAGCAAGAGACACAGAGAAACAGAGAGGTTTCAAGAGGCTATAAGAGCAACTATGGACTTTCTAAGAGGCTTTAGTGAAACCAAAGATGCGATCTGATATTCTCTTTGATAGCAGTATATATAGCTATATATAGTCCTCATTCTTCTTACTTTTCAATATTAATACCGCGTCAGGGGATTTGATCAGGACCCCTATAGAAAGGTTAATAGATCAATATGTTTCAAATTTGACCCGACTTCTTATTCCTTGGATTTTGTTGAAGTTGGACTGCATGCTTGAGGTCTTAAATCAAAGGAACCATTGAAAAGTTTCCATGAGTCCAACGAGCCTCTTGCTTTGGCACAGAAATGGTCCCAAAGGCTATGGCCAACGTAAGCAGAGAATTGTAGGTGAGACTTAGAGAAGAATTGTAGGTAAGCATGAGTGGCTATTGCCATGAGGGCCACCGTGGGTCTAGTTAGGCAATATCACGCCTAACCCTTGTTACTGAAGGCTTAGCCACTCTCAAATGAATCCATATCAAGTGGCTATTGTTTCATTTTATTTTATTCTCAACTTTTTCTTTCTGGCCACATACAATGGATACCACATCCAAGAACAACAAGAGATTCAGGATATCGTTTAACACGTTAGGTTTGATTCGTAAAAGGCGGCACCTCCAGTAATTGAAAGATGGCTCAAGTAATTGAAAGATGGTGATGATATTGAAAAGTCAATTAGGCAAGGATAACTTGCAAAGCGTTTCTTCGTAAAAGAGAGAGTATGAGTTCTTGGTAGAGATTGAGAATTCAACATTGGTGTGCCATTCAATTACCCCTCCACATTCTTCAACATGTTAGACATTTCAATCTGCTGAAAGCATATGGATATGTTCGGAGAGAACAATGACAGCACTGCAGCATCAACTGTAGTTAACGCTAGCTGACTGTTTGAATATTAGGTTCCTCCTGATAGGAGTATATCTGCAGAACCTTCTACATAAAGACTATCTGTGATGGTGATCAACACCTTGCTTTTCCTGTAGGTTACATATATAGAAACATTGACATTTTTATTTTGGATCCTAGTATGCACTGACCTTTGTCTCTGCGATATTTAATCACACCAATCGTTAGCAGTTTGGCAGCTATATATGTCACAGGGAAGAATCGAAGAAGTTATGTTATAATAAGGGAGATATATCAAGTATGAGAGCAGGGCTATGTACTAAGATCTTGCCTGTTAGAGCTTTTTAACTTTAGGAAATATATGTCTGATAATATCAAGTATGAAATTGTAAATGTCTGATGAAGACGCACCAAACAAGACATAACCAAGTTCTTGGATGGTACTTTGAAAAAGAACAAAAAATTTCATCGACGGTAATTAAATGATATAGCTAGGTTGATACTCAAGCTTAGGTTTTGCCTGATTCCAGCTAGGCAAATTAACAAAAGTGGCAGCCCATAAACTAAACTGTGAAGGAACGTAACACGTAGTCCAATTCGAAAATATTACGACTGCAGAAACTGACTAGTTGACTACCTTATTAGGTTGATTGGAAATGCACCCATACCGACTGCTTGACTTTAATATGCATATAAGCCAAAGCATAAAACAACAAATATGCACATATCCATGGCTGCTATAGATCGTCCTGACTGAGAAACAACATTAAGGAAAGACAAGGACCCATGATATATACAAGGCATCAATAACAATAAACATAGTACAACTGAAAATTAAACTCAAGTACTTCTGTTTTGGCCGATGACAGGCTCTTGCAGATCATTTACTTCCAATTGGCATCCTTTCAGCGCACTTTTTATACACGTTGAGAAGCTGACCTCGTTAATTTATTTGGAACTCGAACACTTAAATTAATAGTGACTCTAGCCTGTAATATTTCACATTTCATTCCTGCAGTGACGATGTTTCGCGTTGCAGAAAATAAAACCCATCACTGACTATGGTAGTGATTTCTTCTATTTTTGACAATGATAGAACGATGTGAGAGCCTCCTCGTTAGCCTCAAGTTTTGAGGTCTCATAATTTCCCGTGTCTAAGGTCACCCTCGAAACCGGTTATTTCAACAATCGTTCTCCAACTTCTGCAAAAATTTCCAATTTCTCCTTGGTAGATATATCAACAGAAGATACGTTTCCTTTCACGTTTGATCCTGCGATTATCTCATACCAATGTCTGGAGAGATTACAGTGCACGTTTCAATTCATTATATCATCCTCTCAGTTGCGCTTCGTTGCAGGTATGCTGCTGCTGGTTTGGTTGAGTATTGGGTGCTTTGCGTTCCTGAAATTAATTATTGTATTATCTTGGTTGTTGATATCACGCTGAAAGACTTATGTACCTTCTGTGACCGTTGTTAGTTTTTTATATCCATTGCTTGTTACTTGTAGACATGCATCATGCAACAAGCTTGGCTGAGGAATGTCTACTGTGCATTTGTGGCACTCGGTTGGCTTTGGATCTTATTGCGACTTGCTTTGATGCTGCGCATGATGCTTTGGCATTTCTTTATCCTTTAAAGTGACGGGGTATTCCCCTGCGCTTCAATTTCATATAGTGCTCTTGCCTAATTTAGACACAAAAAGGTGGCATCTTTGACAAATTTTTTGCAAGAATTGTAGTTGAAGACTTGACACTCCAGAAGAATTGCAGGTGAGTAGAATTAGGTGTAGTAGTCATAAATGGCGACGTGGATGCAGTTATTGTGGCAGATGGAATTCACAAATAGAGAAATGCTGGGCGTCCCGCCCGCGTCCCGCTGGGCTGACGTGGAGCGGGACGCCCAGCACACTAACACAACGAATCTTTTTAATTTAGACCGGACCGATTCGTTTTGTTTTTAGACCGGACAGTCTTCACTTGGGGGTTAATTTTTTATATCTCCCGCGACTGTCTCTCTCAAACCCGACACTCTTCTTTTCAAAATCCTAATCCCTAACCCAGCAACAGCCCCTAACCCAGCAACTTGAACCCGCATACCCAGCTTCAGCACTCCCTCTTCGACCCTAAGAGCTGACCAACGTCGCCGGTGCTGCCATCGATTCGCTTGTCTGATTGGCTTGTCCCTCTAATTTTCGGTAAGTCATCCGCCTTCTACTGGGTTTTGTTTAATTTCGAAGATGAAATGATTGAATCTAGAAACTCGCATGACTTATGTTTCTTGTATAACAGCATTTCGTGATTAGTTCTCTATAAAGCACTTGGGGTAGTTCTCTGATGGGAAAATGAAATGCCATTTGAGTTGAGAGTTCAGTTCTGTATGAACACATTGAAAGTAGTTGAAATGGGATTGCGGTTTTCCATCCTTTCTTTTGATTCCATTTGACCGGAATGCTTAAGAGTAATAATGTGCTCGTCTTTAGTTTATAGTTTTTCCCAAGACCACTAATTTATGTGAGGTACCCTGCATTTCTGCGACTTTTAGGGGGTAATGCCCTAATCATTGGACGTTGTCCCATAAAGCTCAAAGAAAGAAAACCCATGCCGGAAAAAAACCCAAAAGTGCCCATCCTGATACAGAAACTTTATTACTGTTTCTACTCCATGAACAACAAAACTAGGGTGCCTGGAATATGGGGTTTTCTTTGAAGTTCTTCAGTAATCTGAAACTGGTAAATATTGAGGTATGGACCACTGGGTAATGTGAGTTAATATAGGCTCATATTGGGGTGATCTGATATGCCTTATCTCCTAGGGGTTGTACTGGAGTCAAGTTTCATTTATCACTGCAATAATGTGATATTGGGGTCCCATAAGAATTTACAGTGGCATCGGGGTCTGAGTATCGTTTGATTGATCCTGCGTTGCTTTTAAGCCCTACAAAACAAAAACCAAAGTGTTGTACTTAATTAGTGTCCATGCAAACGCAAGATGACATATCAAAATACCAGAAAATTGCATTTTTGCAACCTTTTTTTCCTGGTACTTGGTTCGGCTTCTGTCTCAATTGCTGGATTTGGCCCTTTTCGTTTTGACTTCTTGACCGCTTTTTCAACTGCAGACACCATTCTTGATGACCTTGGTCTCCCTTTCCTCGTAACCTTAACAGGACTAAGGACGATATTACTTTGTGTCGTCGAAACCTCATTACTTTGAACTGACTGCTGGTAGACAGAAGATGCAATTGCGACAGCAGGTTGGTGGGAGCCACTAATGGGCTGAATTGCACGAAATTCATCTATCAACTGCTCAGCATTTCTCATCACCTTTTCGTATCTGTCCACGTCAACTGATGCCACCGACGCTAATTCATTGAACTTTTTGCACAAGAGGTCATATCTTTCGTCAGTAGGGTCACCGTGAAAAGCATCGTAACTACTTTTAATAAAAGTGTAATGTCGCCTTATATCCTTCCTCCATCTCGCAAGATAATATTTGCATGGCAACTTTACAACTTTCTTTGATAGCAGCACATAAATGGCATGACAACACAAGATACCTCTCGTTTCAAACAACGCACATGTGCACTTCACCTCTCCTTCTTTATCATTGTAGGAAAGCAAATAGGGTTTTTCCTTTATATCTTTGTTCACAACCCCTAGCTGAATCACTTCGTAAGTAGCAATTGCACCTTCTACTCTAAGACGATAATGATTACATTGCATAACTTTCCGAAACTCCCCTTGAACTTCCTTGAACTTTGCATTGGTATACACATCTTGAAAGCTCTCCTCTAAAGGAAAAGGACTTGAACACGGAATTATGCGATTGAAGGAATCGAAATCAGCATTTGTCTCTTTCTCAGCCATCTTCCTCAAAGCACTGTCAAACTGATCAACAAATTTCTTTAGTGTGGTCTGTGAGTGCACATAACCATCAAAAAACGCATTCATACTTTCACTTCATTGCGTAGTATTCATTCCCGCCCAAAAAGTATTTTTCACATATGCCGGCACCCAAAATTCCTTTTCACCATATAACCCAGTCAACCAGGTATTATTTTCTAACAGATAAGTCTCAATTAGAAACTTCCAATTTTCCTTGAACTGTTCACAGGTTTCGGATTCATATACACAGTTATTCAAGGCTACCTTAATACCATGGAAATAATGATTTACTGCAAACTTTTCAGGTAGCTTTCTCATAATGTGCCACAAACAATATCTATGACGTGTCGTGCTGCCGAAAACTATTTCAATTGCATTCTTCATAGCCCTAGCCTGATCTGTTAAAATTGCACTTGGGGCTTTACCGTTCATGCAACCCAACCAATTTTCAAACAACCAAACAAACGTACTTGTATCCTCATTGGACATAAGTGCTGCACCAAACAGCATTGACTGACCGTGATGATTAACACCTACGAAAGGAGCGAATGACATGTCATATCTATTAGTCAAGTACGTTGTCTCGAACGAAATGACATCCCCAAAGTATTCATATGCTGCTCTACTTCATGCATCGGCCCAAAAGACATTTCGCAAACGACAATCGTCATCCATGTCCATTGCATAGTAAAAGCCAGGATTATTCTTCTGCATTCTGCAAAAATACTCACTAAGTGCTTGATCACCTCCTTTACCTAGCCGAAGCTCTCTTGCCTTTTGAATAAAATTTCGAGCGTCTTTTTCTCCGAAGGATAGATTTTCATACCCCCCCATTTCAACAACAAGCGAGTGGAAATTCTTACTTGTACGTATTCCAGCTCTGTCATTTATATCTAGCCTTCTTTTCACAGAATCTTCAATTCGCCTATGGCATTTCATTAACCTGGCTTTGCCTGGGCTTAGACTATGGTCATGTTGAAGCACAACTCTAGTCAACATCCACTTTCCATCTCCACAGACCATTGCACAAATCCTGGCTGGACAATTTGTTTTAATTGTTGTTGGCACAGCATCACTTTTAGTCTTTCTTTGGTTCCCTTGACGAACACAACTATAAGTTACGTGTGTGACATTCCCTTCCTTTCTTTTGTTGCGTCTTTTTACCACAGCAAAACCATCTTGCTTAGCATACGTTAGATAGTACCGAAAAACTTCATCGACTGAATCAAACATCATTGATGTCTTCGGCTCTTCAATTTTTTCATCCCCATCTATCACATCGTATACCCGAGCATTAGCTGCTTTATCATCACCGTCTTCTTTATCATCAACCTCTAAATTACATACAAAAAATTAAATAAGAATTGCGACTTCCAACTCTATACTTGGGTTAAAGAACAATAAATTGACGCTATAGTAAAAATATAAGAAGCCTAACCAATCTCAGTGTCACTTTTGTCGATTACATCATTGTCGTTATATTCACTGTCAACTTCTCCTTCAATCTCCAAAAATGAACTAGAACAGTCCATTTATAATACACCAGCCTAGCAGTACCACCTGATGTGCGTAATCTCTCAGTGATTGGCTTTACACGAATGGACTGAAGAAAATGTCTTACGAGGTAGCCTTAAAATCTTTCAAATACTGTAAAGATGCAAGAGAATTGTTAGTTGTATTCTTAAGCACATAATCATAGCTGTAAATTGTTAGTGTTCAAGACAAGGGAAATGATGCATCCTGATGCATAAAGAACTGGTGGAATTGAAGAGTTTAATAGTTTTTTTAAAGTTGTTGCATTTATTTCGTCTACTGCAATTTGAACAGTAATATACAATTACGAGAAATGATGCATCGCTGATGCATAAAGAACTGGTGGAATTGAAGAGTAACGATTTTTTTAATCTTGTTGCATTTATTTCTGTGTAGATCATCGTGGTTAACTTCTAACATCCCATTGGATAAATCAAAAAAAGTTAATAGCAAGAAAGAAAAAGGCAGGAAAAGGAAAACCCAGCTCCCGTCGGGGGTGACTTTGGCGTTACCAGTTCCTTCCCAAGTTCAACAGCAGCTTCCTGATAAATCTACAGCAAATTTATTCCAACAAATTATCATCGGATGGACATAATCCAGCTGCCCACAAAAAGTTGCATTATTCTAAAAATCTTATCTCCATTTTGTTACACGTGGATTGCAATTTAAAAAGATATCAATTTATTCCAAGAAAACATACTACTACAGCTTGTATGGACTGTCAAAGGGTTTTACAATTACAGATTAGATTTCAAAATAAAATTGCGTAGATTTTGATTTCCGCAACCGCACGTTTACTTAGCCAATGCAGTGAAGTGAGTATGTAGTACCTGTTTTGAGAGAAGATTTCAATTTTCAGATACGCTATGGGCGTTTTTTCAGTTTCCCAACCCGTGAATCGTGATCTGCTATACATCTAAAGAACTGATGCATAAAGAACTGATACATCTTCTATCCATTAGTGAAATGATGCATCGCTGATGCATAAAGAACTGGTGGATTCCTTACGAGGGATCCAAGCCTTCTCGGTTAGTAGATCATGTTTTGAAGTGCTCACTAGCTAATTTGGTTTCCTCAAGATAAATTATTTGTCCCTTATGTTGGCAAACAAAAGAATTAAAGAAGTCACATTCCAGACAATGCTACCAACAAATACCCTAAATAGTTGACACTTCGATCCTAAATAGTTGACACTGCGTAAAAATCAATTCAATAATCTGCTAGTCATCAAGCAAATGAAGTTGGTACCTGAGGCCAATCATTTCCTGTTTGTAGTCATCCTTCAATACACACGAAATTCAAACTCCAGGCGATGGGATCGAGGGAGAGCGGCTGGGTAGGGAGACGTTGGTCAGCTCTTGGGTTTGGGTTTGCTCAGCTCTTGGGTTTGGGTTTGCTGCTGGTTCAGTAGCACAAAGGGGCTGTTCGTGGGTTTTGTCGCTTGGGGTTTGAAATGAGGGGTGTCTGAGTGAGAGAGAGAATCGCGGGAGGGAGGAAACAAAAACATCTAAAAGCCGGTCCGGTCTGTCCATATACATTTCAAACCGGTCTGTGCATATACGTTTGAAAGCCGGTTCATTTCCCTACGTTTGAAATCAGTCCAACTGCTGGGCCCCGCGCCACGTCCGCCAGCGGGACGCTGGGGGGACGCGGGCGGGATGCCCAACATTCCTCTTCACAAATATTACTTGATCTTCAGGGTTAAGCCCTTATCCAATTAGAATCCATTATCTTGATCAGCAGCCCCTATGTATAAGTGGATATGCACATAATTGAGGATATGCACATAATTGAGACATGTTGTGTTGGGAAATGAAAAATGCTTCTCATCTTCATTTAAAAGCAGTTTGCCATTGTTTTCCCTTTTCTTTTTCCCACAAACGGTGGCAACCCAAATGTCTAGATTCAGTGGAATGATGATAGTTCGATCTAAACCACACTGGTTTTGAATACTTATTTGTGAAAGCCTTTGATTTTTTTTTTGCTGAGTAAACATAAAAGAAAAAACAACCGATGGAACAGAAACTAAAGATGCATATCACACCCAAAAAATATGCTCGGGAATAAAAGAACACTCCAAAAAACCAAAGGAACCGCTACGGGCCGCCCACGACGCGAGGGAGTGGGCCAACACATTGCACCGCCTAGAGACCCTGGCCACCTTCCATTCCTTGAACTCCACCAAGCTCTCATCACTTCAACCAAACCAGATATAACCCAACATTGAGGTTGGGATGTATCCAGCACATCCTTGCATAGGAGTAAGGAATCAGATTCGAAGAGAACTTTAAACAACCTCCTCTTCGCCATCAACATCGCCTCATGCATGGCACAAGCCTCTCCAAGTAAAGGGTCCATAGCTGTTAATCGTTCCGTGTATGTCATACAGAGGGAACTGGAAGAATCTCTCAACGAGATTGCTATGTAAGACCCATCCTGACGGATCGCCACATCCGAGTTAAACTTCACCCACCCCACCGGAGGGGGGGCACCCACCTTCTGCCATCACTGCATTCCATCCCATGCCAAGCACTCGCATGCTCCCCAAACCTCCTCCGAATAGACACCACGATATCACCCGCAGCTTGATGCAGGGGGATCCGACCCAGATGATGCAAAGCTATCAAATTGCTCATTGATGACGCTGAATTACCTGGAGCGGGAGGATCAGCGCAAAATTTGCAAGAAATCGTGAATTAGCCTAATTGGGGCAGTTTCCGTGCACGTGTCGGTATTTTTTCCATAACTTTGGCTACAGGTGTCCGATTCGCGCCCGTGACCCCAATTCGGAAAGCTCTTTTCGGCGCGCACGTCATAGCCACCGAGCTACGCTCGGTGCACCTCGTTTTGAGCCCCAAATCCGCTAATTTCCTTTTCAAAACCCTAATTTTAGTTCATTTTTGTTATTTATGGTAATTTCCTTTTTGTCGATTAGGAAATAATTTTGATCCGATTTGGGCCAGATTTTCGGCAATCACTTTATTTCCTTCCTTATTTCGTTTTGGTAAGGTTTTTAGGGTTTTGCCATTTTTGGCAAATTTCCATTTATGGTCGAATTTCAGCTATTTTAACCCGGCTTGTGGGTTATTTTGAACCATTCCTGATTATTACGAATTTTATTGAATCCGGAGTATTTCCTGAATTCTTGGGTCGAAATTCTCTCTTTCCTTCTTGCAAAGTGCCTATTGTTTTAGCCTACAGAATAATCTCTATTCTGTCCGGCGTCAATTGGTATCAGAGCTCAAGCTTCTTCCTGAGGCAGTTTACGTCCATCAGTATCGATGGCTGGTGGTCGTGGTCGTGGTGGTCGTCGTGTGCAGGTTCCGAATGAGGAAGTCCCGCACCGTGATCGCAACGTTCAGGATGTTATGATTGAAGATTTGCAGAGGCAAGTGGCAAAGTTAACCCAGCGCCTGGCGGCGCTGGAGATCGGTCATCATGATGTGGAAGATTCTGATACCGACAACTCCACCTTCGAAAACCCGTATCACAATCAAGTCCGGGAGTACCGTGGTCAAGAGAACCGTTATGGAGATCTCGGCTTCAGAGTTGATTTGCCCGAGTTTTCTGGTACGTTACAAGAGATGAGAGAGCCAGTGTATGACGAGGCTGAAGAGATGGGAGAGCCAGTGTATGACGAGACTGAAGAGATGGGAGAGCCAGTGTATGACGAAGAATGAGAAGAAGAGGTGTTGTATGGAGATGAACTTGAGACCCTAGTTTTCGTAAGAGCCTCCTGACTCCCAGAGGCGACTCCGTAGATGATTGGTTGAGAACCAATATCTTCCATACAACCTGCACCGTGGCCGATAAAGTATGCAAGATGATTACTGACAGCGGCAGTTGCGAGAACGTAGTCTCTGAAGACGCTGTCCAGAAGTTGCAGTTGAAGACAGATCGTCACCCCAAGCCATACAAACTGTCATGGCTGAATAAGGGCATTGAGGAAATAGTCTCTGAAGACGGAGGCTATGCCTTCCCCGCCATATGGAGATAGTGCAGCAGGTGAGGAGCAGCAGTTTTCTGAGTTTTCTGATTTGCTTTCAGCAGATCCTCCTCCTCCTAGACTGCCGCCTATGAGAGACAAGCTTAAGGAGCGAAAAATTGGATCCTGTGATGCTGCAGAGAACTCGAGGACGAGTTCTTTCCAACCCAGGGTGACTGATGCAGGAGGATCCGAGTCAAAATTAGTTTTCGTGCACGTGTTAGTATTTTGGCCATAACTTTGGCTACAGGTGTCCGATTCGCGCCCGTGACCCCAATTCGGAAAGCTCTTTTCGGGGCGCACGTCATAGCCACCCAGCTACGCTCGGTGCACATCGTTTCGAGCCCTAAATCCGCTGATTTCAATTTCGAATATCTATTTTTAGTTAATTTTTTCTATTTATGGTAATTTCCTTTTTGTCGATTAGGAAATAATTTTGAACCCGATTTGGGCCAGATTTTTGGCAATCGTTTGATTTCCTTCCTTATTTCGTTTTGATAAGATTTTTAAGGTTTTACTATTTTTGGCAAATTTCCATTAATGGTCGAATTTCAGCTATTTTAACCCGGCTTGTGGGTTATTTTGATTCATTGCTGAATATTACGAATTTTATTGAATCCAGAGTATTTTCTGAATTCTTGGGTCGAAATTCTCTCTTTCCTTCTTGCAAAGTGCCTTTTGTTTAGCCTACAGAATAATCTCTATTCTGTCCGGCGTCACAGCTACAGGGATCGACTTATGAACCACCTTATTTCTCGCATGCCATATACAATCCATGACAATGGCAGCATCGAGGGCAAATGCTCTCAAAGAACCCTTGGCCAAGTTGAGGCAAGAATCAGCCTCCAAAATAACTTGAATCAGCTCCGACCCACCATTCAACTGGAGCATGCTAGGTACATAAGTCTTTCAGCGTGATATCAACAACCAAGATAATACAATAATTAATTTCAGGAACTTAGCGGAAGCGGACTTAGCAGAAGCGGATAGCGGAATTTCGATAACTTTTTGGTCCATATTTTCAGCCCATTTAAGCATTTTTTTCAATAAATGAAAATCTTACTCATTCATCACAATTTACAAAATAAAATCCTAAAACATGTAATTGACAAACAAATGTAAAAATAAATCTAAAAACATGCAATTCACAAAATCTCATATTAAATAAACCTCGAATCAAACTTAAAACTAACTTGAAATAACAAAATATTACAATACAAACTTAGAAGTATCAACTCAAGTAAGAAATTAATAACATAATCAAACATCAATCAATCACGTATGACTCATCCACGATCGCTGCAACATTAGAAATTAACTCTGCAAAAAAACAAATGTATCAACAATTAGCTCATAATTTTTTTTTAATAAACTGAAAGTAGAAATGTAAAATGTTGTATATACCTATATCCATCATATAACTAGAAGGATCTTCTGTCCCATCAGTAACTCCAGATCCGTTATCCTCTTCATCATCAGTAGAATGTAAGACCTTGGATGTCAACCAGTTTTGAGCACAAATGAGCCCTTCCGCAGTCTTTTGTGCCAACGAACTCCGAAAAAATCTAAAACTCGACCCCGTGATGAAGACAGACTCTGAAGGCACTGTAGTGATAGGGATGGCAAGAACATCTCGAGAAATCCGTGCAAGAAGGGAACATTTTGGCGCATTCACTCTCCACAAATTGAGGATATCAAAATTAGGATCTTTAGGTTCAACATCCTCCATTAAATATCTCTCAACTTCAGACTTGCTATCCAGCAAATTTTGTTGCGCTTTAAATCCTAAGAATTCGAAGTGAAGAGCATCATCTATTGATGAACTAGATGACCCAACCAAATCCAGCTAGCCTTGACTTGCAGATACGCTCCCACTGATAGATGACCCATCCATATTAGCATACTCTGTAAACAACTGATCCAAGGTCCCTCTTACAAGACTTGTCATCTTTGCACCTAACTTCATCCCCAAAACCTTTTTGAACCAAAAGTCCAAGTATATAATCTTGTATTGTGGATCAAGTACTGATGCAACAAATAATAATCTGTTAACTTTAGTCAAGTCACCCCAATATTTATTGTACTTCATTTGCATTCTTTTTGTCATGTCTGCTAAGAACAAATCCCCACTAGCTGCATATTTCCCCAAATGCATATGAATTTTGGCTAGTTCTGCAAAGAATAAGTTTACTATAACCGTTTTCGAAGCAGATATTCGAACCATCACTTCATACAAGAGTGCCAAAAACTTCTTAAAATGTCTAACACGCTTCTAATCCTCAAGTCCAGGGGAACCCGGTCCCTTCCTCCCATGCCCCTTCTCACGCAGAAAGCTTATCAGAATCCCATCTTCTGCAAACATATCCTCAAAAACCCTCTGATATTTCTCACCTGCATCCAACATAATATACGTTGAATTCCAACGAGTAGGAACATCAAGTTGCAAAAACCCCTCAATGGGAAACTTCCTCTTCGCTACACATTTCATAAACCCATCCATTCGACCGGGAGATGACTTAACATACTTGACCAAGTTTCTTACCTTGGCCACAGAATCATCCAGCTCCTTCAACCCATCTTGCACAATTAAATTCAAGATATGTGCGCAACATCTCATATGCAAACAATCATGATTACAAACTATTTTTCCAGGCTGAAACCCCAAAAGCAATTGTCTACTCTTCACATGTTCAATGGCTGTATCATTAGAGGATGATGCATTATCGACAGTGATTGTAAGGATTTTATCAATCCCCCATTCCGACATACAATCCTCCAATTCCTTCCCAATGGTCGAGCCCTTATGATCTGACACCTTAGAGAAGGCAAGTATCTTTTTGTGCAAGTTCCAAGTACTATCAATCCAGTGTGCAGTGACAGACATATAATTCATGTTTTGGACTGACGTCCATGTGTCAGTGGTGAAACAAACTCGGGGTCTATTGATCAAGATACTAGCCTTCAGTCTAGCCTTCTCTTCCAAGTAAAGTTTCATATAGTCTTTCATGACTGTAATTCGAGATGACACTTTAAATCGGGGCTCGAGGGTATGAATCATCTCCTTGAACCCATCCTTACTTACTATTCTAAAAGGAAGCTCATCCACAATTATAAACTTAGCAATAGAAGCCCTAATAGCCTTGGGATTATATGAGTCTATCTTCATCACTTCCACTGATCCACTACTTGCCCCCTTGATATCAAAAGTCAATTTCTGTTGAGCACTATCCATTTTACTTTGAGTTCTCTTATACATAACACAAGCCTTCAAGTGGGATCTCATAGCCGAGGTCCCTTGATCTTTGTGGTGACACCCAGTTTTATGACCACAATGGTTGCACTTGGCCAATGGTTTGTTTGGGTCAACTACTGGTAGTATCCTAGTGAAATGTTCCCACATCGGGGATGGATTAGAAACCTTTCTTCTTTTGGCGGTAGGGTCAATTGTCCCAGTTTGTTGTGCCTCTACACCTACAATTGGTATCTCACCAATTGTAGGTGTAGCCATTGAGGCAGGGGTAGAAAAATGGGGGTTGTGGATTGTGTAGATGCAATCGGAGTTTGACGATCCATCTGAAATAAAGACACATAATACTATTGGATGGGACTTCTTAGCAGATAAATACACATAAGATTTGAAGTTAATCATATCACAAACTAGGGACCTGAAAGAAATACACAATGCAAACAAAGGTAAACGAGACAAGATATGTCTCCATTACTCACCAACCAACAATGAAAGCAAACAATAATAAGTTTAGGTGGGGTTATAGACAATTTAGCAATGAACATAAGAGAAGCAATGAGACATAGTACTTTCGTAGCACAAAAGAAGCATTTGTAGCTGTGGAAGGAAAGTTGAAAACAACTGTCACTTCTGACTATGGAATCCACCATTACATACACCACATTTTTCAAATATTAATTCTTTGCGATGAGGTAAAATAACTCCAAGTAGTGACTCCCCATTTAATTCCAAAAAGAACAAGAAGCATAGGAAAGAGAGACATCAATTGATGAGAGACTATTTACAAACCCTTAAAGTTGTATATCTTGATTGGTGCCTATCAATATTAGAGCTAGACTCCAGTAACATTATGGAGCCACATAGACAGATTAGAGAAATTAACTGATGCTCTTACTACAAGGCAACAAAGTATTAGCTAACAAAATATCTGCAGAGTCAACCAAACCTGCTATACAAGATTAAGATGTTCAAAAACATCATGTTTACAAGTCTAAGTCCCTTGCTTAAAAAAATTAGAATGCTAATGTAGTTAAAGAAGCAAAGAACATATCCTCCAAAAGTGAGGTAATATACACCATGCAGAGTCCGATTACAGAGACACTAAGGATGTTAATACCATTATTTCCAGCAGGAATATATCACAGGTGAGGAAATCTAGCATTCAACGTGCGCTAATAGTACAAGCCTCTACATAGACGTTAAAAACCCCTCTTCCTTGTAAACTTGTCATAAGCAATTAGTAACACAAGAAACTTCAAATAGAAAAGATTGAGACAGTGTGCTCTTTCACATACAGAACGAGCATAAAACGAATTTCATCATTTAGCCAACTTTATAAACATGAAAGACCAAAAGACCACAATCACTTTTTTCCACTTGTGAATGGAGTTTACTGATATTCTACCTTTTAAACAACCTTTAATAAGACAACAAAATTGTAAACAAAGAGCACATGCTTGAATCCAAATTATGCGTCATCGAAAAGATGACCCCGAATTTTCAAATAATATTCAGAGCACAGTTAATATCGCGGCGGTTTTCGGAACCGCTGGTGAAGACCTCGGGTCTATAGCGGCGGTCATTTAGCAGCGGTCATTTAGCGGCGGTCGTATATACCCGAACGTAATTTTGACTTCCTCGCAGCGTTTCTTGGAAACGCTGGCATAGAATTTTAGCGGCGGTCTCGAGGTCTGTGCCAGTTTTTTTTTTCGCTAGCATCTTAATACACTACTAATTTTTTCCTATATTTTCCTATACATGCTTTTTTAATTGGTAATACAAATTTAATTTAATAATTATAATTCAATAAAGCTAAAAACTTAAAAAACAAAGATAATAAAACAAGAATCTCATCATCTTTGATTAATAATATTTTACAACAAACACAAAAATCTCTACAAGTAATCTAAAAAATAACAAATTTCTAATATAAAATAACAATAAGCAATAACCGACTAAAATATTCAAATACAACACAATAAGCAAGGACCAATTAAAATCTTCCTCCTTTGACACATCAACATCCTCTATCTTGAATTCCTGTAATAGAATTTAAATATCACATGAGAAATAGAAATAAACAAAATATTTATGTAAACAAAATATCTACTTGTATATAAGGCTATAAGCAACTCTAGATGAAACATGTCAAAAAATTTCCCACAAAAATCTCACAAAAAATCCTCCGCTCCATGGACTAAGCCTCACAAAAAATATCATTTAAAACCGTAAAACACTTTTCATTGAATCGGGTCGAGATACTATTCGGGTAAAAAAGAATGTTTCCCAATTTCAGATAAAAAATGAAGAATCGACCCCCAAAACCCCCTCTACCTCTAAAGCCTCCTCTGTCTGAACTGCCTCTACCTCGAAAACCTCCCCTGGAATTCCCGCCACTAGTTCTCCCACTAAAAGTCTCAACTTGGTCTTCACTTCCACCAGCTACTGATTGATTGCCACCAAAGTCATTTCCAGAGTCCCAATTGCTTTTGGTTCCTCAACTAGAATCCTTGTTTGCATCACCAGATCCAGAGTTCCAATTACTTCTTTTGCCCCAATTAGAATCCTGGCTCCCTCCTCCATTCCAATCACTTTTTTTCTCCCAACTTGAATCCTGGTTTCTATCGGCATCACTTGATCCAGAGTTGCAAGTACTTCTTCCACTCCAATTAGTAGCCTGATTTTTTCCATCATTTGATCCACTTTTCCAACCAGTATGTTGACCCCATCCACTTGCCGAACCTCCATCCGAAGTTTTCCTGTTGTTCCAATCACCCCCTAGATCTTTAGGCAGTGGCGGAAGGAGAGGGTAGCGAACTAGGGCGGTCGCTACCCATCCCCCCCCAAAAAAAATTCACATATAAATTTTTTTGTTTTTTTATTTTTTACAATACTTGGCCTGGGCCCCGATACCCATTGGGCCCAGGCCAAGTAGACGCCAAGTACTTTTATCTTGGGGGCCTGGGCTCCGATACCCATTAGGCCCGGCTCCCAGCCCCTTTTTTTTCTCTCGGTCTCTCCACCTTCCCGATCTCTCTCCTCTCTCAGACTCACCATTTTCAATTTCTCTGTCGTTGCTCGTTGCCCAGCCGCCGTTGCCCGTTGCCGCCGCACCAGCCACCAGGTATAACTGGTCTCTCTCTCTCTCCCCGTCCCCTTGTGCCGTTATGCCCTGTGCGTCTCTGGCCCCCGGTCTCTCTCTCAGACTCTCTCCCCCTCCCCTTGTGTCGTTCTTCCGTGTGCGTCTCTAGGACTGGGAGACTGGGCCTCTGGCTCTCAGTCTCAGCTCTCTTCGAAGATTTTCGTAGTCTACTCTACAGTCTTCTTGATTTCTTTTTATTTTCCAATTTGTTGTTTTTGCTTTTGGATTCTCTCATTCTCAGATCTGTTTCTGCTAGCACTAGCAGTCGAAAATAGGCAGATAGCTGATAGTCTCTGACTCTCTCGGATTGGATTATTGGTGAGTTTTCGTTTCCTAAATTTGGGTTATTTTGTTTTAGTAGTTTAGGATTTTAGGCAATGAGATAATTTCAATTTATTTGCAAATATATTTTTTGCTGTGAATTTTTCCACCGGGAGCTTTTCTTGGTGAGTTGCAGAGTTGGTGTTTTTGTTTTTTTTTGTTCATATTGCCTGTGCTAGCTCATCTTTGGAATTGGACATAGATTTTGTGATCAATTGGTTAGACATAATTGTGCATGGTACACCTCTCAATTAATTGCATGGTTAACTGTTAGAGTTGGAGAGGCTGACGACTGCTTCATTTCTTGTTTACTTATGTGAGTGCGATGTATACTGGACAGTACTTTACATTTGCTTTTGGTCTGCACGAATTGTAAAGAAAGAAGTCTACAAGTTACATTCTGAGGCCAGAGGAATGCTTAATTAATTGCATGGTGAGCTGTTAGAGTTGCAACATTGTATGGCCATTGTACAGTACTTTTTTTCTCTTCTACAGATTTTGCATCCATAATGCCTGCCTGCCTGCCTGGACTCAATTCCCATGCTAATTTATATTGTTTTCAAGATCAATGTCATAAATAATCTAGATTCTTTTTGAAAGATTGAATTTCTATTTCAGATCCATTCTGTTTATCCATAATACATTCTATTAATCAAAATTGAGAAGCATATTATTAGAGTGATTATATTGTGCAATGCATTGCCAGGATAGAGTATTGGGAATATTGTAGATTCTTTGGTTGTTGTACAGGTTATATTGTACAAAGCATATAATCTAGATTCTTTGGTTGTTGTACAGGTTATATTGTACAATGCATTGCCTATCTTTAATTTCAAAATGTTGCCAGGATAGAGTATTGGGAACATCCAAGAATATCATTACCATTGTAGAATGATCTAATTGTCATCTTTCAGTTGCAGTACATAGTACGGTACATGTATTCTAATATTTTTAATGCTTTTAGTCCTTAATTTTTGACGTTGTAACTCTAAGACAATTGTTTGAATTACAAAAGAAAAAAAATTTCTTATCATTTCCCCTTTAAAGTTCGATACCCATAGATTTCAATCCTGGTTCCGCCACTGTCTTTAGGTTTACCTTCTTCATGATTATCTTCAGTAGTCTTCTTATTCCAGTCAAAGGACTTGACTCCATAGATTCTGTGAGCATCCCCACTGCCCCAGCCAGATGTTTGAGTTCCATTTACAAAGAGACTAGATCAGATTTACACAATTGATGAATTTATCATAAACTTCGGCAGTTTTTCAGAAACATGGGGTGTTATGTATCCTTTTTAGCATTATTAGCCTCTGATCTAAAAGGATCCTCAGAACCGGAATCTCTCTGAACCTGAAATCATCCGAAAACTCATTGAATAAGAAAGCAGATACACATATATGAATACATGCACAGAGAGTCAGAATTAGAGTGACAGATGACCAAAATATTTAGAGCAATTTTGAAACCAACCAAAATGCTTGAGGAAGGGAAGCTAGGCCAAGAGCTCCTGCAAGAAAGTGCCCAAGAGTATCAGATCTGTCAAAGCCATGGTTCAAATATCCTTTCTTAGGGGGCCAAAGAGAAAGAAGAGCAATGCTACATGGCCAATACTTTTTTAGTACCTCACAAATAGATTAACATTAACATGTTTTAACAAATCATTTGCAGCATGATAAATGAATAAACATCATGCAACTTCTAGAGTAAAGTATAGAAAACTAATATTCGATGCGATAAAGTCATTCCAAAACTCTCAAAACAAGAAAAAAATAACTTCTTCACTCTTTGAAGGGTAAACTATCAGCTAACATATCGGAGGTAGAATGCAGGGGTTGCTGGAGAAATAGAGGCTGCACACCAAGAAGCTTCAATAAGACAAAAAAGATAAAATCACAAAACTTCAACAGACCAAGATTTCCTTCAACTCAAAAGGTCCTACAAGACTTCCATTGCATTCTCCCTACTATGCGAACTCCATTCTCATAAAATATTGTGAACTTTTTTTTTTGACATTCATTCAATCACATACAACGCTCCGTCAATGCCTATGCATGACATTCCTAAACCCACATAAGCAAAGGCACCATTCAATCTACACAAAGGCTGCATTAAAGAGAACAAATAACAACACTGAATGGGACAACACAAGAGTCACAAACATTGGCAAGGAAAGTTTGAAACAAGGAATTTTAATGAACAAATAAAGGCAACTTATCCCATCTATCACAGGGATAGCTCCAACTTCTTTTGTCTGATCCTAGATGATGGTGATAATGATCGACTATAGACGGTATGGAAGGGGCATTTAATTCACTGACAAACAGACAAGCCCCTAAACTTCACAATATTAATTTTTGTTCTGCGAGCTCCGGTAGCAGTCCCCAATATGTACTTTCAGGCAATTTCAGAAATATCTACGGCATATAGTTGAATATATACAAAATTGGTAACATCAAAATTATACCCCTCAGCAGACAGCCCTCCAGCATTCCACGTTTCACTCCCTGCTGATGATCCCGCCCCCTGCATCCGATCTATAAAATGGATACAAGGTCATAATTCAGATCGGTATCCATAAACAGCCAGGCAAAAAACTTGAATGAGAAAGCTATGATTCATAGAAACTATTGGTCTCAAAATGAAACAGAAATGATAGATGAAAATATAAGACAGTTCTATCCATAATCTGCTAGGCAAACCTTCATGTTATACATAAAGATTCTTCTCCCATGTGAAATTTCAATAACGTGAAGGTATAAAATTTCATGAATAAGCTGTCCTAATTTTCAAACTTAAAGAATAACAGGTCCTCACGGAAACATGCCATCTTTATCCCCACGGTTGACTGCATTGGAAACATTTACTAAGTGGGTAGGCTTGGATGCTGACATCTAAATCTCAAAAGGCCAAAATTAAAGCACTGATCACCTACACATACATTGACTGTTATTTTCCCTATTCTGCCATGGCCTTTTAGGTGACAGAGGTGATTTAGGAGATGATGCGAAGTCCTCAAAACCCGAGGAACCTGATTCAGCACCCTGAACGAGGGAGAACAAAGACCATTAGAAACGACCATCAGGAACCTTCCCCGGCCCAAAGAAAACAAAAACCCAGAAAACAGAACAGTAAGAAAAGGAGGCACTGCTGCTTTTAACACTAGCAACCTTTTCATCGCCCATCGATAACTTGACTTTCTCACACACTTGAGATTTAGCACAAAAATAGCCCCCATTTTCTGGAAGACCGCCGCTATAGACACCGAAGATTTTCCCTCTAGCGGCGGACCGGAGATTCTAGCAGCGTTTGCTTGGGCAAACGCTGCTATAACTATACTTGTAGCGGCGGTCACTGATCGCCGTTAAAACCATCGCCGCTGAAGACCCTCCTTTTGCGGCGTTTTTGAAAAAAACGCGACTAAATAGGTATATAGCGGCGGTCACCGACCGCCGCTATAGACCCTCTTTAGCCCCGTTTTTTTTCAAAACGCCGCGAAAAATACCCTTTAGTGGCGTTTTTAGCGACCGTCGCTATAGATCCTTTTTTTGTAGTGGTTGTTATTATTTTTGACATCGATGCCATGAATCTCTTTCTTAACCTTACTGAATCCTGATGTCTCTCCCATTTTTCATTACATTGTTATATATTATGCTTTAGCTGACTATGAGGGTACAAGAGATGTTACAAACGTTCAATTATGGGACCCATACGCTGATGGTCCAAATCCTAGTGTGGATCTCGATCAGTCACGAGGTGCTGATTGAGCATTACTATCACTAGAAACCAGTCTGAGTAGTCTTCTCCACCATGACAACTCACTGGGTCCTTGATATGCCGCGACCCAAGCCGTTATCTCCTACTGTTGCATTATTAGTTTAGCTAGTACTATTGCTATTTTCTTACCAAAGCATTGTCTGTTTTTATGTTTACTTAAGTGTATTTTGTAATTGCTTATACTATATCGAAAGGAAATCCACTTATGATGCATAGTCATTAATTTATGAAAAATATACATTTTTCACTGACGAACTATCATAGATTTGGTATTTTGCACCATAAACTATCATGTTTGAGACATTACACTTATAAATTAGGGGTAAAGTCATAGTTAGCCCCTAACTATGACCAAATTTCAAATTGAGACCCTTAATTTTGAAACCCACAAATTAAGACCCATAAATTTTAAAATATGTCAATGTTAGCCCTTTGTTTATCTCCTCCGTCAAATTGGACGGTTTTTCACCAACGTGCGTTACACATGTATATCTGTTGTTGAAATGTCCATAATGCCCTTATAATTTATTCACACAGACGACATTGCCCTTGTTGTGTTCGCGCCTCATCTTACCCAACTGAAGTATAAAATCAAAATTCTCAAACCGTAGAAGCTCTCACATGCCCTAGATGCTGTAAATCTCCATTACAGTTACCGCGTGCCGTAGAGTCTAGACGAAGCAGATACCAGTGTGCCCTAGATGCTGTAAATCCCCATAGCTGAGTTCGCGTCTCATCCTACAGTTACCGCATGCCCTAGATGCTGTAAATCCCCTGCTGCGTGGCCAAAACAGAAGGAGAAGAAGAAGATTTCGTGCTCTGCGTTCCCTGCGTGACCGAAACAAAAGAAGGAGAAGCTAAGCCATTTTGGAAACTTATTGTGGGTTTGTATTTCGTTCGGGTGTTCTAGAATTTTGAGATTTTTTGATGTTGTGGAATGCCCTGTTGGGTTGGTATTTATATGCGTCTTGTGTGGTCCCAAAATCATTGAGAATCTGTGTATATGATATATTATATTTGGGTTTGTAATCTTGTGGCCGACAACATTGAGTGAAATTTGAACGTTTGTTAGCACGTGTAGTTTACAATTGTGGTCCCTCTTCTTTTTGTTGGCCGACAACATGCTCATCTTTTTTACTCCAATTTTCTAAAGGCATCCTGCTAAAACAAGGGACTAATTAAACGCCTTAGTAGTCTTATCCCCTATTGGTAAACACATTAGTAAGCTAAGGTTTCCTAATCTTATTGGTACATGAACACGAGAACTTCTAACTACTCGTTTTGATCTCCTTGAGTGACTTTAGTGTTTCATCCAAAGCATATGAGAGGTACATGGTTAGGGTTACGGTTAGGGTTACGGTTACGGTTATATAAAAATATGTCATTTATCCTTACTGTTTTTGAGAATCCCTTATGGTGGTTGTTGGTGTACCTATCTAAAGCATATGTGAGTTATATTTGTTGAAGTCATAATTCTTTCATCTCATTATGTTACCTATCACTGTGGCAGGTCCTAATGACGTCAGATTCATTTGTGTTTAAGGTCCATTATGGGGGCAGATTTGACAGGTCGAATGACGGGTGTGAATATGTTGATGGGAAGATGGTTATGCATGCAGATCCTTACGACAGTGATTGCATATCATTCATAGAGGTAGAAAGTGTGGTGAAAGAGTATGGGTATAAACATGGAGACTTGTTGTTCTACCTGGAGCCAGAAAAGAACCTCGCTGATGGGCTACGAATTATCTCAGGTGACCCTGATACACTTCAGATGGTGGCTGCCCATCGGGGTAAAGAAATTACTGGGATATACATCGTTGGTTTCGAGGCTGTACCTATAGCTGACCCGGTGGACGAGGTTGATGAACAGCGTGAGAGACGTCGTCTTGGTATTGGAACGAAGTGGTGGGATGAAGCAATTAGCAGCGATGATGATCTCTATAATGTGAATGTGAATGATAATGTAGAGGCTGATGCATGTGAAGAAGATGTAAATATGGGTTCTAAATCTTTTGACATTGGTGGTGCCTCTTTTCAATTGGGTGGACATACATTTGAGGTTGGTGGGTCATATGAGGACACAGAAGCTGCAGAGGTGGACGGTGAACATGCCATGGATGAGTTAAACGATGATACACCACCTCCATTGCCCGAGGGTGAAGATGACGGTAAGTAGTGCTTTGACTTATTCTACGTTGTAATGATTAATTTGGTTTTCGCACCCTATTACAGTTATTTATTGACTTCACTTTGTAACTTTTTCGTTGCAGGAAAGATGTCAGACATGATACCATCTGATTTACTTGTGTCACCGCCACACAGCGATGATGAGTTGGTGGGGCCTCCCATGGTGCACCTGAGTTCATAGAACGTGACTTGAGCTCAGTAACCTTCGTGCAAGGGATGAAGTTCCCATCCGCTGCAATATTTAAAGAGGCAGTTAAGGAGGTAAATATTGCTATGGGAAAAGACATTCACTTCCATAAAAATACGGGCGATAAAGTTGTGATTGTTTGTAGGGCAGATAAGTGCAAGTACAGAGTTTATGGTAGGAAGGTACCAGATGAAGTAACCTTCGAGGTCAGGGATATTCAACCTCGTCATAGATGTCCTAGAAGGTATAGGCTTTCGCAGATAAGCTTTAGATGGATCGCCAAAAAGATGGTAGAGCAGATAAAGAGCCAACCTGACATGTCTGTATCTGCTATCTACCACGAGATTAAGCGTAAGTGGCAGTGCGAGACGAGGTGGCAAAAATGTTATCGGGCAAAGAAGAGGGCTTTAGAGGAGATATTTGGAACCCATAAGGAGCAATATGAAAGGGTTTGGGGCTATTGTGCTTCTGTAAGGCATACTAATCGTGGCTCTTGTTTGATAGTAATGACAGACCGAATTACACCAGAGTTGCCCCCATTCTTTTAGCGGTTATATGTGTCCTTCAATGCAATGAGGACGGGCTTCAAGGACGGATGTAGGCCCCTTATTTGTTTGGACGGTTGTTTCTTGAAGGGTGAATTTAAGGGTTAACTTCTGAGTGTACACCCAGTGGTAGGATTCCAAGACGACAAAGTGGGGTTTTATGCTCTGAGTGTAAAGAGATGGGTCACAATAAAAGAACATGTCCACGTCTAAATAGAAGGAAAGGATCACAAAGGGTTCCAAGTAATGCGGCTGCACCAGAAGCACCATTTACTAGTGGACCGCCACCATCACATTCTACCCCAAGTACCCGCAGCACTAGACAAGTCAGTTTTTGTGTTTTAAAATTTAGATGAAATCTAAATTTACAGATTTACAGATTTTGTGTTTTAAAATTTAGATGAAATTTGAGATGTCTTTATTTTTTAACATAGACCATTCAAGTACCACATTTTCGTGATGTTACTTCGTCCCAATGTACTCGAAGTACACGTTTGCGTGGACCACCAATAGTGATGAACCTCCATCGCAACGTACTCCAAGTACACAGAGCAGTCAACACATGAGAATGATTCTTAATGCATTTGTAGAAACTATAAGCCAATTACCAACTATTACTTATACACTTTTTGTGGTTACCTTAGTCCGTGCAGATACCACAGTTGCGTGACGAAGAAACTCCATCGCAATTCAGCGACCAGCCACTTAATGTACCTATATGACAGCTGATATCGTTCATATATTTTAGTCATTTAAATTAACATGAAGGATAACTTTTTCATTGTTCAAGTTAATGTTAATATTGCTAGTATTTTTTACGTAGCTTACAAGAAGCCGACGACTATCACACCTACTATCTGGCACTGTTGAAGTTAATGTTAATGCAGAAGCAGCAGTCAAGGTAAATCACAAAAACACTAGTTGTATGACCATCTATGCTGTTTCGTAGAGGGACTCTTACCTAAGTTGGTTTAACATATCAGTTATCAAGAAAGAAAATGCCTCGAGCTCAAATTCCATACAAGGAGGCCCCAGCTACGGAGCCAATGGAGACGCATCCCGCA
This sequence comes from Myrica gale, assembly GCA_963930655.1. Taxonomy (NCBI): domain Eukaryota; kingdom Viridiplantae; phylum Streptophyta; class Magnoliopsida; order Fagales; family Myricaceae; genus Myrica; species Myrica gale. The sequence continues at coordinate 20,146,684 of OZ005615.1, forward strand.
AGGAAGAAGACAAGACCACCACCTACAGGAAGAAGCACCGTAGCTGCAACGGGGATTGCTTCTCGCATACGGTTGCGAAGCTCAAGTAGATTGCAAAGATTTGGGACGCAAGGCAGCACTACAAGCACACCTGTGGTAATCGACCTAACAGCTCCAAAAACAGGGGACGGTGTAAGGTGCTCTTGGGGCCCCCTGGTCGTGGAGGTGTTTAGTTTCGAGTTTCGCAGCCTCCTCCAGCCGTTGGACCATCAGACAAGGGTAAAGATCTAATTTCAGAGCGCGAGGGAGCAAAAGAGAAAGGGAAGAAACCTCGGTGGCAGATTTAGTCCCTTATTGTCTACATGATACAATGGGTCTTCTCTATTTATTTTGGTTCGTTATGTAATAGCTGAAGTGGGGTAAAAGTGGCAGCTATTAATTTTGTGCATTGGTTGGTTGAATTTATATTGCATTTTGGAGTGTTTAATGTAAATGGCAGGATGGAGTGTCATTGGTTGGGCAGATGAACGTTGGCTAAGACGAAGTGGATTTTATTGTATTGAATGTCAATGACTAAGTGGATTGTTGGCACTTGGTTCTTTTTGGATACATGTATGTTGGCTTTGGCCAAGTGGATTTTGTTGTGTCGAATGTCAATGTCTAGGTGAATTGTTGATTCTTGGTTCTTTATTAGATAGAACTGTCAAAAATGATTTCGCAATTTAAAATCAGGTACACATTACAGAATTCATATGTCACGTTTTTAATACGAGTTTTACATAAACACTGATTTTGATATCCAATCTACTGACCAACAAAATATACAGAGAAGACCCAATGGTCGCATAGAATTTGGAGATTCTAATAAACAACTCATGTGGATATCATGAGCTTCGAATTTGTACACAACCTAGAACAGAACATATGAGCAACAAAGATTCCAAAAACAAGAAACAAGCAAAAAGCTAAACCAGCCCTATAACCGTTAATCTTAACATTTGAAACCCTTCTCTCCACCTCTATCTGTAGCCGATGTTGCTCGATAATAGCGTCGATTTGGGCTCGATGTTGGACATTCAAATCCTCAATTTCTATGTGATGCTGCTCAGACTGTTCTCGGATCTCTCTCTCATTTGATTCCCAAGCGGACTGTTGTCCAAGCGACTGCCCATGCATTGCTCGAAGTTGCCGAATAACCCTTCGTCCATACAAACACACTTTAGGATCTCTCCATGCAAAATAATTACAGTGACCTCCATCCTGTCATTAAAAAAAATTGGAATCTAATAAATAAACACTACCAAACATACGAAATTTAATAAACAAATCCAACCAATTAAAAAAAGAAAACATTTACCTTGAATCTCACACAACCCCAAAACCGTCTCCCAAAGTTTTCATCCGTAAAGGCAATAGTCGATTTTGCTCTCAGATTGCAATAACATTTTGGTCCCTCCGTAGAAGCTCCACTTTCAGCACTTCCCGAGCTACCAGTTATATGTGATTCAGAAATTTCAATGGCTGAAAAACAAATGCAGAACTCAATTTTTGTTCAATTTGAAGGAAAAAAATTGACAGAAGTTGTAATGTGTCAGGGATAGAAAATTTATGGGTACAATATCTCAAACGTTGTAGTTTAAAGTGCAAAGTGTAAAACACGTGGTAGTTCGTGAATAAAAAATGTATTTTTCCCTTAATGTATATACTCTTTACTCTTGAATCTCAAATCGCTTCCGTATTTTTCTTTAATAATATGCGCCTAAAACTCTTGTGATATTTTGGAATTTATTGATAGATGTTTTCTTATAAGTAGTAATAACTTAAATTATCTTTGGGGCGTTAGTTAAATGCATGACCGTTCGCTTAGCATTCTATTCCTATAAAAAGAGTTTAGAGATTAATGCGCGCACAAGTCGTGGCATGGCCTAGGTCTGGAACTAGGAGGTTTGTTTCCTCCAAAGTCTCAAGTTCGAAACTCTCAGGTGCTACTAACTCTTCGGTTCACCTCCAGGATTTACGGTCTAGTTGCACAAATACGAGGATTAGTCTTACTGAAACTCTGGATACCTACGTTATTAAAAAAAATAGACCTATTGAATTTCAGATTATGAAATATGGTGATTACAGAAAAGTTAGAGAAAGAAAAAGAAAAATTCAGATGCATTACGTGTTTCAATAGTGTCCCTACGTCCGCACAAGGAAGAGAGAGTAAGCTGATTTTTTCATCAAATGTTTCGTGCTATTCTCCGACATATCATTTTCGACGCTTGTTTGAATACCTCTAAAGACACCGATCATTTAAGTCTAAATTGTGGTTTTTTGAACACAACAAGAAATTATGCTTTAGGTGACAAAATTTTGGATGTCAAACCAAATTTTGTTACATAAAGTGAATTTTTCATGAAAAAATATTAATTTCGTCACCCAAAACCATCCAGGAACGCCAACACCGTCCGGACCGATCACAAACACATTCGGACGTATTTCTGGTGTAAGGACATACACGCGTCGTGAATGAGTGACGATAAAAATAGTCACAAAAACAAAATAACGTTCGGACGATCAAGAAACTCGTTCGGACTCACTGCAGGGTGACAAATTCAACATCATCGTAACTGAGTGACAATTAGAATCGTCACAATTTTTACAATGTCGTCCGGATTTATACACAGTCCGAACGGACATTACCTAACGAATAATAATAGTCAGTCTAGAGTAACAAATTAAAAATCGTCATGAACACTCTATTCAGTCCGGACGTTGTCAACCACGTTCCAACGGCAAAAATACCCAAGTCCTGACGGTAAAATAAAATAGCGTCCGGACTGTATTAAGTCGTGTGGTTCCACGTTACAAAACTTCATACACGTGACATCGATATAGTTCGAACAATGAAATAGCGTCCGGACTGTATAAGTTCTAGAACCTTTTCGAATCAGACATATTTAATGACGTGAAATTTGATAGGGCCACGTGTCAGTATAACCGTTGAGAAGCGTTTGAACGCTAATATAACACGTTTGGACGGTTACTGGCAACATTAAACCGCCAGACTTTGTCAAAATCACAAACTTTTCTCTCAAACTTTTCACTATCTATTCGAGATCTCTCAAAGAACTTCAGGTAAAACTTTCTTCATAAATTTCATGTATTTCGATTAAATATCGTCGCTTGTTTAGTTTGTTGTGTTGTTTGTATTTATGAAATTAGGCTGTTTAGCTGGTGTTCATCGATCCACGTCCGGACGTCTTTTTACGACGTCCGGACGTGTTATCAACCGTGAGGATGGTTATTGTATGTTCGAACAGTTTTATTAGGTTCGGACGTCCTAAAATTTAAACGACGCAGTTTGACATTCGTGCGAACGATTTATACTAATGTTCGGACGATTTTTGCCAGTTTGACCATGGAACGCTCTAGGAGAAGTATCACCAATGTCGGGGGACAAACAGAGCGACCAGCCTGGGCAGACACCTATTTAGCAGAGTTAAACGAGAGTATTTGGGCGATAGTGCAGCCAACGCATTCGTTGTGAATGGAGCTTCAATGCCACTTGACCGGTCTGGAGACCAAACTTGTTCTAACGAATAGGGCTATAACGGAAGAGTTGAATATTATGCCGAGGGAACTAATAAGGATGAGAGAACAATTGTCTCATTTGTCCCAGTCTGTCCATACCGTTCCGATACAGCTGCAGACACTCGTCAGACAGGTGCATAATATGGAGGAGCATTTGGCGCTTGATGCCTTCAGACAAGATTTGGACGAGCCAGTCGTAGCTCATGATTTGAACGAGTCTTCTGTTTATGCTTTAAACTTAGTTTTTTATTTTTTGTTTGAAGGACCATTTCCGGCTTGTACTAGACATTAGGATTGTGTTTTTCATTCGGTATTTGGATTATTTTTTATATTTGATATTAATTATATTTTTTCACTAGATTAAATTTATTACTATTTTAACGGATAATTAGTAAAAATAAATGAGTGATTACACTAACAGAACGGTTAGTGTAATTGGATTGTAACAGTTAGAGTAATTAGCTTGCAAGTACAATTAAATTAATGATTAGTTATAATTGATATTTAATATAAAAATATGACTAATTATATATATTTTTTTATGTATTTAAAATAAATAAATTAAGTTAAATATTTTTGCCAAATTTTTTAATGGTAAAAATTTCTCTCTTTTTTTTATAGTTTTATGTATAGAATTTCAATTCTATTTTTTGTATAGTACATTGTATTTTTTGATTGATTTTTACGTAGAAATTGATTGTGTTAAGTGTTAGATTTGTTTTAAGTGTATTTGTTTGTGTTTTGGTGGAATTTTTGGGCGAGTGAGGGAGGTGGTAGTCTTTCAGCGGCTAGGCTGATGAGTAGCAATCAACCATAAGTGGACACGCGTTCATTTTTTCCAGCCTATATCTCCACGTCAACTCAAAGCACCCACTCAGGAATGTAATGCCACGATGTCAAAACGACATCCCTACTTTGCCTAAAATGAAAAAACAACAAAGTGAGTAAATGTTGAAGGTTAAAAGAAAGTTCACAAATGTTGAAAAATTTTTTGGTATTCTTTTTATATTGCATGGCACCTACAAATGACATGGAGATACAAGTTGAAAAAAATGAACGTGTGTCCGCTTCTATTTTGACAAACTCATAAAATTGAGAGTCGTTAGTTGATTGGACAATTCGATAGTGGGAGGGGACAAAATGACCATTTTGACAAACTCATAAAATCGAGAAACTATGAGTGACTAACGTGAAGACGATATTTAAAAAGGAGCAAAACCCAGAATCGAAAATGTAATACCCCGTCCCGAAAAAGATGTCAAGTGAGTAATTTGAATTTTAAACGAAGAGATAGGGTTTAATCCTAGGTTTGATTTTTGGATAAAGGTTGAATCCTATTTTTGAATTTAAAGGTGCTGATATGGAGATGTGATCTATATTTGAATGTAAATGTTTGAATAGAGATTTGATCTTGTGTTTGAATTTAAAGGTGTGGATAAAGATTTGATCCTAAGTTTGAATTTAAAGGTTACGATATGGATAAAGATCTTATATTTAATTTTTAAAAGTGATTGATAGAGGTATGTTTCAATTTTAAAAGTTGAAGAGATTGAAGTTTATAAATGGTCGCAGAGAATGTATATTGGAGACCAAAATTTGGATTGAGGTGGTGCTACTAGTTTCCAATAGATTGTTCGGCAATTATTGGAAAAGTTTTAAGGATTGATTAAGCGTTTGTGGTAAGTGGTTTTTCAATGAGATTTTAAGCGTGCACTGTATTTTATATGGTTTTGATGTATTATTTGGAAAACTGAACAAATTTTGGGTAAAATGAAATTGTTGAGATTTTCATGAAACTCTATTGAAATATTTATAACTTGAGCATACTTTGAGATTTTCGTGAAACTCAATTGAAATACTCCTATATGTTAATAGTTGACACTGGCAGGCCCCAATAGTAGTATTCTCTAAGTATATGGAGAGGAGATAAAGGGACCTAGCTAGCTTTTATATAATAAGTCAATCCTCCCATTTAAGACTTAATCCAATGAATCAAATCAAATAATCACAGACAACTCATAGCATATAATATACATAAATGATTTCAGTATAGATGATTAGAACCACAAACTCTAGCGAATCATATATAAATGATCAAAAACATTATTAGGTCACTAGTCAATGCAAGCCCATATTATTAATTGTAATTCATGAGGGTGAAATTTTCAGCCCACCTAGCAAACCCAGCCCAGATGAGGCTCAATAAACTTAAATGAGGTCCAACGCTGAAACTCCAAAGTGGATTTTTGTGTATAAGATTTTCAAAGATATTCTGGTTTGCAATATCATATCTCATTGGCCAAAAAGAGCGTCAGTATGTATGAAGACCTGCCTCCATCGACGTCCAATCAACTCATACAATAGCGGAAAAGAAGAGCCATGCATACTTCTATAAGATGGCTCCCTTGTACACATGACCCCAAGGGGAATATTAGGTACTGGAAGCATTTTTTCTCCTCCTTTCTCATGATCTCACATGAGTCTGATTTGAGCTTCAGAGGTTGACCCCATGGAGCAGCCGATCGAGCTCACTCTTTCCTTAGTTTTGCAGGCTCTCGGCCCATGAGTATTGGAAGGTTCTACATCGTTCATCCATGGGGCCGGATTTTTTCGGCATCATCATTATTCTTACATGAAATATAGTAGCGCTTCTATAGTCCATTGTCGAATGTATTTACACAATATTTAAGTTAGTGGTACAAATTAAGAAGCACTGATATAAGGTGAATTATGATTAATGTCGGGGTGTGCGATTCAATTCAGCAACTTATCACCATATGTTTTATATATATATATATATATGCTGAAATTTTGACTCTTTCTATATCTGTGATCTATGTATATAGGACGTTATATATGTCTTTCGTGTGTACAATAATTTCGGAGAACACTTATAAATCTTGTTGAATTTCAATACGATAAATTAGAGACCGCTTTAACCTAACAACTGAAAACCCAAACCACACTCAATCGTTGCACCTGTTCACCATTATCTTCAGCCCAGGCCCAACAACCGAGTGAAACCCCAATTCCAAATTATATCCCAGATTATAATGAAAAGAGGAAAAGAAATTAATTACTTACTGAAAATCATCGCCGACATTCTAGAGTTTTATCAATATAAAAAAAAGGGGAGTTCTAAAGTCTAGCGACTAAGGAAGAAGCTTTGAGACGGGCTGGAAAAATCTCTCTCGACCGACTTAAGATTAAAAAAAATTGAAATTTTTTATAATCCCTTTAAAAAAAAATTCTAACAATTTTTTATAAATTCGAACAACTTTTTCACATAACTTTCTTTCTCTGTATAGCCACTTTTTTGTGTTCCATTTTCGTAAAAGTACCCCAATAATGTACATTGCTAATTTGATAAAAGACTGTTTTTGGGTTTCATCGGACATTAATCAAGTGAGGCATATGGTTCGTCTCACTGCAGAACCCTTGATATAACTGATATATTAGTACGCCTAGATAATTGGATTAATTTGAGCAAGCTAAAAAGAGCAAAACGGAGACAAAAGCAAAATGCATGCATACTATATCCTATTGAATCATCGGTAGCAGTCGCAATCCAAGTTGACTAGTAGGAATCTGGCTTTTCAGGCTCATGCATCTTTCGTTTTCCTTTTCATCGGGAATTCGTCTGATCACCATGCGAGTGAATGATAATTTATTCTTTCTGAAAGCTACAATATTGGGTAATATCCTCTACTATAATATATATATATATATATATATATATATATATATATATATATATATATATATATATATAGCAATGTCAAGAAAATATTAGTATTTGTTTACAATAAAATACTTTAAATTTCGCATTGAGTGGTAATTTTCTGAGGGCCCAAATTAATTTATAGTTGTTGGTGAGGAGCGAGGAGATGATTGAGCTAGAGGGTTCAGATAATATTGCTTCCTCTCATCCCTTTACAGTGTAAAATTCCAAAGAAGATTAGGTAGAAAAGTCATGTAATTGTCAGAGTACTAATCAACATTAATGTCTTGATTTGTCTAGAAATTACAGTACATGCAATTTCCTACATTAAAGAATTTTCTTTCTTGGACTTTGAAGTTAGGGTTTCGTGCGGTAACTGACATCTCTAAAGGAATTCTTTGGTAACCCTCTCGTACATTTCCAATCTTTCAATTTCCCATTTGACTCTGTGCGGAGAAAACGCCATCATGATCGTATTCAACATTAACTTGTGTTTGAGTGATAGAATTTGGGGTGATTAAAATTTTATGATATTGGATTTGATGAAAAAGTGAAGAGAGAGATGATTTCTAATATTTATTATAGTAAAAAGTAATTATGTGATAGAGAGAAAGAGAGAGAGATTATATTGTAATTTTTTATTGTGTTAAAATTTTAGAAAGTATAAAATTTTGTTTAACAAACATAACCTAGAGTACGTCCTGATCTAGCTCGTAGCATTATTGATGGACCCCTCATTGTTTGTTGGCTATTGATCGTTCGCATTCATTCTGAACTGTCTACCCATCTATTATATATATATAAATGAGATACTCATGACGTGGTATAAGGGTAGGCAGCCATTGATCTTTTGCAAAGAGCTTTAATTTCACATGTGATAGCATTACTATTCTTACCAAACATACCCCTAGCTATAGCTAATTAATCAAAACCTTTATTTCTATATAAAATAGTTAATATATAATTAATTTATTGCCTCGCTATTTATTGTTAATTTTGATTATTTTAATGTTTATAATCTCAGAAGGTTCTACGTACTGATATTTTTCTGAAGTACATATATAATACTATATTAATTATAGGTATATAGATTACTCGAGCAATTCCAAGAACCTCATTGATTTTCAAAACTAACGAGATGTGAGTGGTATATATATATAATGTTGAAAACTCAAACAACTCTAAAACTAAAAGTCTTCTTGATATATATTCTTTTGGGCAACCAAATAAGACTAGGGACGATGCATATATATGACATGCTAACACTGATGGTGAAACGAAGGAAATTGGTCAACACTCAGTGCTTTATTTTCTTGGTTTTGCGACTAGGCCCTAGGGATATTATACCTAGGCCAGATTTTTCCACCATTGAAAACTTCGTCGTTCTCTCGTTCACAATTAAGGGCGCGTCCGAATACAATTCGATCCATGCGGAAGAACAAGACAAAAAGGAGGCTAACGTGTTCGAGGAATTTGAGCAAAATATCTCAAAACGACAGATCTAGAAGATATTATTATAATTTGGAAGCTTTGAATTGCTTGCATTTATCAACTACACCAAAACAAAAAAAGACAAAAGAAAGACAGCTAATTAATCCGCGTAGTAGGTGTTATCTATCACGGAATTTATTCGTACAGATTTAAATAAATAATAATGAATCAGAAGGTGGGATTTTCTATGCAAAACTTCACTTTGCTACACTATAATCACTAACAAAAATCAATAGGATTGACATAATGATCATTTATGGCTTCCATGAGCATGTCCATTGGGGGACCTAGTATGGCGAAGCTGCCTCTCTTGGGAAAGAAGTTTTGCAAACCTGCAAGGACATATGCTCTCAATTATGTTATTGTGATCACTAATTAAAAGCAAACTTTGGTGAAAATAAATTTAAGCCTGCACATGTTGTATAATATTTAATTTGATATATATACCTGACAAGAACCTCAGCATTAGTTTCACTGTTTGAAGCTTCATATTTGCCTGTGTCCAGATTCACCATAGCGACTGGTTTTTTAAGCAATTCTTCCCCAACTTTCACGAGATCATCCAGGTTCTTCGTTGTGGCTACGTCCACAGAAGATATTGTTCCGGTCAACGCATTGCCCTGCATTATTTGATCCAAACATGTTGTGAACAAGTGACTACTTAGAAGAGTTTTATTTGTTTCGCTAATCGCGTCAGAGAAATTAATATGGCATCGAATAAATGTACCTGAATCCGCAGATAACTTTTCTCAGAATGAAAGGCTTGAAAAACCACGGAGAGGTGGACATCGACCAAATCTGCACTTGCTTGAGAAAATACATCAATTATCGGGGTGGAACCACCTTTAGTTACACAATCCATTGTTACACTATCCACTTGTGAAGCGGAGTATATTGCTATGTCAAGTTGTGTTTGTCAAGCAATTTGGTTAAGATCTTTGTTGAAGGAGCTTCACGTCTCGAAAAATGATTCAAAGGAGATTTTTGTGGATAACAAATCAGCGATAGCTTTTGCCAAGAATCCAGTTTTTCATGATCGAAGCAAGCACATTGACACAAATTTTCATTTCATTCGAGAATGTGTAGCTAAAAAGTGGAACTCAAGTTCGTAAAGTGACAAGATCAAGTTGCCGATATTTTCACCAAGCCGCTCAAGGGTGAAATATTTTGCAAGATAAGGAGTTTGCTGGGAGTTACAAAATTAAGTTTAAGAGGGGGTGTTAGTTATTAAACTTAATTAGAGTTTATTTTCAATAAAATTAGTTAATGGAGCGGTTATGTCTTTTAGTATTTCTCATAGGTTACAAAGTTGAAGAGTTAGAGACCATTTTAATATGCTCATTATGTGGGGGTTAAAAGAGATTTACTTGGATGAATTATGCGATATTTATTTGAGTGTTATCTTTTAGAAATTGTAAAGTTTTATTGTGGACTATAAATATCCATGTAACCTTTATGTTATTTTGTATGTCAGTGGATTTTATTTTCTCCACTTTATAGCCCAATCCAACAATACCACCCCATCATTGCTGAGAACGGTGATTACATTTTCATAAGTTGGAGGCTGTATGGGTGCACTTTTTGCTTCCATTAGGGATAAATTGAGATGCAGGTAAAGTGAGAAAGAGACACAGAAACAGAGAGGTTTCAAGAGGCTAAAAGAGAAACTATGGACTTTCTAAGAGGCTTTAGTGAAACCAAAGATGTGATCTGATATTCTCTTTGATAGCAGTATATATAGCTATATATAGTCCTCATTCTTCTTACTTTTGAATATTATCACCGCGTCACGGGATTTGATCAGGGCCCCTAAAGAAAGGTCAATAGATCAATATGTTTCAAATTTGACCCGACTTCTTCTTCCTTGGATTTTGTTGAATTTGGGCTGCTTGAGGTCATAAATCAAAAAAGTTTCTATCAGTCCAACGAGCCTCTTGCTTTGGCACAGAAATGGTCCCAAAGGCTATGGCCAACGTAAGCAGAGAATTGTAGGTGAGACTTGAGAAGAATTGTAGGTAAGCAAGAGTGGCTATTGCCATAAAGGAAAACATGGGTCTAGTTAGGCATCACGCCTAACCCCGGTTGCTGAAGGCGTGGTCACTCTCAAATGAATCCATATGAAGTTGCTAATGTTTCATTTTATTTTAATCTCAACTTTTCCTTTCCCGCCACATACAATGGATGCCACATCCAAGAACAACAAGAGATTCAGGATATCATCTAACACGTTAGGTTTGATTCGTAAAAGGCGGCACCTCAAGTAATCGAAAGATGGCTCAAGTAATTGAAAGATGATGATGATATTGAAAAGTCAACTAGGGCAAGGATAACTTGCAAAAGCGTTTCTTAATTCGTACAAGATAGAGTTTGAGTTTTTGGTAGAGAAGATTGAGAATTCAACATTGGTGTGCCATTCAATTACCCCCCCCCCCCCCCAACATACTTCAACATGTCAGACATTTCAATCTGCTGAAAGCATATGGAAATGTTCGGAGAGAACAATGACAGAACTGCAGCATCAACTGTCGTTAATGCTGACTGTTTGAATATTAGGTTCCTTTACAGGAGTATATTTGCAGAACCCTTCTATATAAAGACTATCTGTGATGGTGATCAACACCTTGCGTTTCCTGTTAGGTTTCGTAGAAACAGTGACATTTTTGTTTTGGATCCTAGTTGCAATGATCTTTGTGTCTCTGCGATTAATCACGCCAATGGTTAGCAGTTTGGCAGCTATGTCACAGGGAAGAACCGAAGAAGTTATGTTATAATAAGGGAGATATATCAAGTATGAGGGCTATATAATAACTTGCCTGTTAGAGCTTTTTAACTTTAGGAAATATATATATCTGATAATATCAAGTATCAAAATTGACAATGTCTGATGAAGACGCCCCAAACAAGACATAATCAAGTTTGGATGGTACTTAGAAAAAGAACAAAAAATTTCATCAACGGTTATTAAATGATATAGGTTGATACTCAAGCTTGGGTTTTGCCTGATTCTAGTTAGGCAAATTAACAAAAGTGGCAGCCCATAAATTAAACTGTGAAGGAAAAAGGTAGTCCAATGCGAAAATATTACGACTGCAGAAACTGACTAGTTGACTACCTTCTTAGCTAGGTTGATTGGAAATGCACCCATACCGACTGCCAGACTTTAATATGCGTATAAGCCAAAGCATAAAACAACAAATTATATGTACATATCCATGGCTGCTATAGATCATCCTGACTGAGAAACAACAATAAGGAACGACATGTAGACATGATATAAGGCATCAATAACAATAAACATAGTTCAACTGAAAATTAAACTCAAGTACTTCTGTTTTGGCCGATGACAGGCTCTTGCAGATCATTTACTTCCAATTGGAATCCTTTCAGCGCACTTGTTATATAAGTTGAGAAGTTGACCTCGTTAATTTATTTGGAACTCGAACACTTAAATTAATAGTGACTCTAGCCTGTAATATTTCACATTTCATTCCTGCAGTGATGATGCTTCGCGTTGCAGAAATTAAAACCCATCACTGACTATGGTAGTGATTTCTTCTATTTTTGACAATGATAGAACGATATCATGAGAGCCTCCTCGTTAGCCACAAGTTTTGAGGTCTCAAAATTTCCCATGTCTAAGGTCACCCTTGAAACCGGTTACTTCAACAAATATCCTTCTCCAACTTCTGCAAACATTTCCAATTTATCCTTGGTAGATATATCAACAGAAGATACGTTTCCTTTCACGTTTGATCCTGCGATTTCTCGTACCAATGTCTGGAGAGATTACAGTGCACGTTTCAATTCATTATATCATCCTCTCAGTTGCGCTTCGTTGCAGGTATATGCTGCTGCTGGTTTGGTTGAGTATTGGGTGCTTTGCGTTCCTGATATTAATTATTGTCTCGCTGGAGCTGTACGTTCATCTTTATTAACGTGGTTGTTGATATAACGCTAAAAGACTTATGTACCTTCTGGGACCGTTCTTAGTTTTTATCCACTGCTTGTAGACATGCATCGCTGCAAGCTTGGCTGAGGAATGTCGGCTGGGATTCGGTCCCGACAATACGGGTCCGGATACGTCCGGACCCACGGTCGGGATCGAATCTCGCGAGTGAGCCGTCCATTCTTCCCGACCTTACCGGTCAGACCTCTACCAAATAGAGGTCCATTTCATATAGTGCTCTTGCCTAATTTAGACACAAAAAGGTGGGGGCATCTTAGACACTATTTTTGCAAGAATTGTAGTTGAAAACTTGAAACTACAGAAGAATTGCAGTTGAGCAGTTGTTGTGGAAGATGGAATTCACAAATATTAGGTGATCATCAGGGTTAACCCTTATCCAATTAGAACTCATTATCTTGATCAGCAGCCCCTATGTATAAGTGGATACATATGCACATAATTGAGACATGTTGCGTTGGGAAATGGAAAACGTTTCTCATCTTCATTTAAAAGCAATTTGCCATTGTTTTCCCTTTTCTTTTTCTCACAAACGGTGGCAACCCAAATGTCTAGATTTAGTAGAACGACGAAAGTTCGATCTAAACCACACTCATGTAATTTTGAATACTTATTTGTGAAAGCCTTTGATTTGCTTCTTAATTCCTAGGGATCAATTTTTATTTTGCCAAATTTTTTTAAGGGCTTCTTCGATCCCAAATTTAATCGGACTGCATTTGTAGCTTATTTACGTTCCTGGTCTTGAGCAATTGCCAAATAATTAGCAGTAAGACGATTGATTTAGTTCTAGAATGTCATTGGCACCATAGGGTTGGTTAAATTCAGTGAAAAATAATTTTTCCTTAAATATTATGAGGGAGTTAGACCATTTCTTCATGAAAACCTTATTGTTGCAATTCTACTTTAAATTCGGGCAGGAGACTGGGGAAGAGCTATCAATGCCGCTAGATATGACTCATGGCTTATCGTCACTCTTGGCCGCACCCCAACTTCTTTTAGGCTTTTTAATTCGAGCCAAAACAGTTGCAGGCAGCCATTATAATTGCACTTCATTGCAGCATTGCTTGTATAGCCCACACATAGTTCATAACTTTTGCACCAAAACTTCCAAACTTATTAAGACAGCTTTTCTCATTTTAGCATGGAAGGATCAACGAATAATGAATTCTTTCTTGCCACTTCTACAGACAACTTAAAAATCGGAAAGAATAATCTTGGAGGGCACTACTAGGTACGTAGTCTGCACAGTACTAAAAGTGAAGCTTTTTCGTGTGAGGTGATTTGACCTCTCGAAGACTCCTTTCTTGTGAAAGTATTTTTGCGAACCTGTACAGAGAAGTTTTATGTACATGAGTCAGTCCTGTATTAGTAAATAATTAATGACAACACAAACAGATGCAATCTAATAAAAAATGTGAGTGCAAGCATGTTTTTCCGTACTTTCTCAAAGCCTCCTCATTTGTGCCACCATTTTCGACTGGCTCTGACAGACCCGTCTCCAAATTCACCCTTGATACTGGTTTCTGCAATAGGCTTTCTCCTATCTGTACAAGTTTGTTCAAGTTGGATTTCGTCGACACATCAACTGAAGCTTCTGTCCCTTCCAAGGTGTCATCCTATCCACATATTCCAGAAGAAAAAGGTCATTCATGACCTGAAATTTCAAACGCCTTGGACTAATTCAAAACCTTGTAAAGATGGAAGAACATCAGCTTACTTGTATTCGGAGGTAATTCTTTTCGGAACGAAGAGCTTGGAAAACCACAGCAATATTTGCATCAACCATATCTGAGCTAGCTTGAGTAAACACATCCACTAATGGGACCGAACTACCATGAAGTAACCAATTCAGAGTGCCCCACTTGGCTGCCATTTTAGCATCGTACTTTTGTTCGATCTTTTGTGAGCCGGTGCCTACTGAGATTACCAGAAAGCGGCGATACTCTGTGGGCTTAATTGGGAAGAAATCCGGATTTTGGTCGAAGATCTCTTTGGTCACTTGGTTTATGGCAACTAAAGTCTGGACCACGGTATAACAACAAGACAATATATATATATATATATATATATATATATATATCAATATCAGCTAAATTGATGCTTTGAATTCTGACTTTAAAGTCGACGTTATTCAGAAAGATACGTACCGGATTGTTTGCAACAACGCCACCATCTATAAGATTGAACTCTCTGACATTTCCTTCGTCGTCTAGATTTTGGAAGTGATAGGCAGGAAGGTAAGTTGGAGCTGCCGAAGTGCTGATGCATATGTCGGACAATCGAGCATTCAAACAGGGGGCCTTTTTGACCTGCATCAAGTCATAATTTGCTACCTCTTAGGTCTTTTATCCGATTTCATAATGAATCCTTAATAAATAAGAGACGTGGATTAAAAACAACGTACGTCTAATGTTTTTAATCTGTTTCCCTTTTGAGTAAATTAAACCTTCAATAGTAAAACCTAATTTGATTTCCCACTTAAGAGACGGGGTCCATGGCTTGTTTTCATATTACTATCTCTGACTGGCCCATGAAAGTGAAGATTTGTTTCTTTCCTTCAAAGTTTTGGCCCATGAAAAAATTCGATTGTTCTTTCTGCGGAAAGAAACAAACTTATAGGGGTAGACATGATCTCCTCGCACACGCTGACATAAGAGACGATTCTAGAGAGTAGGAGAGAAAGAAAGAGATACCTCATAGGATGAGAAAATGGTTGGCTGCAGATGCTTGATATCAAAAGTTGGTATAACAACGTTGGTCAATGTGCTACGCAGCCGATTTTCCCCTAATTTCTCGCTCACAATACGGTGAAGGTATTTTCCGTCGTACTTAGGTCCTCGCAAGTGTCTGAATATTCTTTCCATTGCTCCGCACAAGCCGCTGTCATCAAATCAAAACCAGTAGTTAGTATTTAAATATCCAAATTATGCAAAGCTTTCAGGCAATTAATATAACAATAGTACTAGCATTCCGAAGGAAGGAGTCATTTAGTATCAAGATTAAACCTCTTCTGTGGGAAAATTTGAGGACAGTGTTCAAGATAGAAGGGCTGAATGTCCTTAGCAGCAAAGAGAGGACGGTTGTTCTCATCTGGCGCAGTTAACATGGCTGTTACCAGACCGCCTGTGCTTGTTCCCGCAATGACATCAAAGTAGTCTGCGAGTCTAGCATCCTCGCCATCCAGCTCCTACGCCATGCCAATATGATATTAATTCGATGATGGCATACAGACATGAATGAATGTTTATGCATGCCTTTTGATAAGAACCTTAAACTTCTCTGTTAAACAAAGTACATACCTGAAGTTGAGATTCAAGGAAAGCTATCACAGTTGCAGGGATGATCCCCCTGACACCGCCCCCATCAATGCTGAGAATGGTGATCAAGTTCCCATAAGTTGGGGGCTGAAGTTGGAATGACATTGTTTTCTCCATGAAGGAAATGAAAATGGTGGGCAAGTGAGTATGTTAAACCCTAAGTGAATGCTTTGGCTTTTCTATATATGGAAGACGAACGCCTTAGATTTTGTAATATTTGGGAAGATCAGAGAAAGCTCTGGTTTTTATTCTCATACATTCGGTCCATGGACAACCTATATATAGCCTTAGGTTGAGTATTACCACCATACGTCGCGCGCTAACTAAAGAGTTCAAGAAAATGAAAGTTCAGGGAACATGAAGTGGTCAGTGTGCATAGACGAACATGCAAGACACTTTGGCCTAGTCTCGCGTTGAAAGCTTCCATGCATTGACCACAGAAACGAGAAGAATTGTCTCGCCTGGGATGTCGATCGAGAATAGTCAAATGTAAATGTACACATGTCAATCAAGTCGCATGGTTTGGGGACTTATCCGAGTCTGAGACATATATGAGGACCCAAAGATCGAGTTTAAAAAAGAAAGAAAGAAGGGAGACACGTGTTTAACTCCCGGCCACCAAGGGAAGATATCTTGTGAAGCGAAGTAATTTCTAATCCATCATCCCTGCCTCCCTGGAAGTGCGGGAGAAGCACGCTTCAGCTTTATTAAACAAGATTTAGGTAAATTCGGCCAAAGAAGCCCGGAAAGCAAAATTCACCCTGCAAAGACAAACTCTGATTCAAACAGGGCCCTACCATGCAAACAGCAGCCTGAGACGGAATTTTGTACCGGCAGCCTAACATTATTTATGATCTATACCATGCACGTTTTAATTAAAAGCTTGGGGTTTGGGTGGAAGCGCCACAACAGAAACATAAGTCTAATTTTTAAATTCAGCGTACAAGGATTGAAGACATGATGACCTCAAACGAGAAGTGGGGGATTGCTGACCTGCTGAAGCAGTAGTTAGGTTTTATCTTAAGAAAAGTTGTGGTGGCTTTGTCCGAAACATCTCGATTACCATGTTGGACTCTCAATCTGAGGGGAAATATCAATATAATATCTGCACGCAAACTTTTGCAAAACCTAATTAATTGATCACTTAGATATATATGATCAAGTGTAGTTTTAGGCCATGGCTGAGCCCTTATGGCAAGACCTTGCTGACTCGGGTGACCGTGATCATTAATTATGGTAGCTGGGCTTTCCAGTTTTTGGCTCAGAGAAATGCACAGGCTGATGCACTTTCAAGTTTCAACTAATATTAGGTTACATGACGTAGGATCAACCCTCTCATTACAAAAAATATGGAAACCGCTGCTAAAAGTCACAAAATCACTGCTATATCTTTTAACAACGGTTTTTTAGCGGCGGTCGCGCTATAGCTCCGTCGCAATAGATATATCGCGACGTTTTTCGAAACCGCTGGTGAAGACCTTGGGTCAGTCAGCGGCATTCGCGACTGCCGCTATAAGTCTGTGCCAGCATTTTTTTCTTTTTTTTTGCTAGTATTTTAATACACTACTAATTTTTTCCTATATTTTCATATACATGCTTTTTTAATCGGTAATACAAATTTATTGGATGTAATAACTTAAAGACCAAGTATAATATAAACAAAATATACTTCATCATTGATTAATACCGTTTTACAACAAATAAAAGAATCTCTACAAGTAATCTAAAAAATAGCAAGTTTCTAATATAAAATAACAATAAGGACCAACTAAAATATTCAAATACAGCACAATAAACAAGGGTGAATTAAAATCTTCTTCATTTTACACATCAACCTCCTCCATCTTCCTCATTTAAACCACGAGATACCTGAAATTATTGAAGAAAGTAAGAGATGGAATTAACAACAGATGGAGACAAGTAATTGCCGAATAATTCTATCCTCAAGTCATTTTACTGTAAAATAAACAGAATATTCCACTATTAATATGCTCACCACTCTGCCTTCTCTGCTTCCATGCGCACTACTTCAGCAAAACCAGACAATGCACCTTCTGGATCAGTTTCAACCAAACCTAGAAAAATGTGGACCTAAAAGCAAAATAGAGCAACTCAATATTACCAACGACACAGAAGGCTAATAAATGAAACAATCATTATTTAATCTGGGTCAGTAAAGGAATTAGTGAGTGTCCTTGAGAGAGACAAAGAGAGCTGTCTCCATGGAGCTATCTTTAAAAATTGCAACATACTTTGGTAAGAAACAAAGGAGCAACCTCATAAAGAAAGCCCAAAAATAAAAAAGCACACACGTGATGGAAACCAACTAAAGCTTTCCAGGCAAGGGAAAGCAACCATCCACAATATCAAATGCCGGCTTCTTCATCTATTGATATAGTCCTCCAACTATTTGCATCTTGTTCTGTTTCTGTTGCCCAGGAAGAGAAGGGGGGGGGGGGGGGGCACAATTTTGATTTCCTTAGAATTGAAGTGCCAACTCGTCGATCACGTGATTTCTTATCCTACTGCATTTTTAAGCTTGTTAACCTTCTTTGTTTTGACCAAACAAAAGCTGCAGCATTTTAGTAACTTACAAAATGAAAAGTTAAGAAGAGAAACTTATGAGGTCCAGACCAAGGGGTTCAACCAGTTCTATTCAATCCTAGTCACATTATACCACATCTTAAATACTAACTGGTGACTCTTTCATTTTCCCTTTTGTTTTCCACATACTGTTGGAGTATTGCTCCTAGATGGCTAAAGTCCAGAACCTGAAAGCCTCACTTGTGTACGCTATGATCCAATTAGTAAGGGGCAGGTGTAATGCCACAGTACCCATGAAAGATTACTATTGGATATAAACAGCAGCATGAGTTCATATTTCTGAAAAAATGTCAATCATGAGAAATAAATTCCCTTTTAAAATGTTTCAAAACCAAAAATGGAAAATTGTGCATAGCAGACATTATTGTTTCCTTTTTTCCCTAAAACATTTCTAAACAATAGACCAAAATGAACCTTTTGGGGTTTCCAAAAGTACAATTTAACTTTCTAACATGCTATGAAACAGTCCACAAAATATCATGTTTAATGATAGTATTCACCCAGTCCTGTGTGTCCTCTAAAATCAAATGGACTATGAACTTTTGAAGTATAGTAGACATTGATATGTATTGATTGAAAGAGCTTGCCGAAAAAGTTTTTAGTGCACCATAACTAATGTGCAATCCTTATGCTTCTCCGCCCCCATTACACATACTAAACAGCCCTATGTAAGGCAGAAATAATACATAAAAATGCCAAACAGTCGAGAGCTTTTGATAGTATACATGGACTTACGGAAACAAAAATGGAACAAGAAAAGAAGACAAATTTGAGATACCTTTAGCATTGTAGTATTGATTCTCTATGTCAACATCTTGCTCTTCTTGCTCTGGATCTGAGTACTCAAATCCGTAATCCTCCATGTCCGCATCTAAGCAAGTGCAAGACAGTAAATCCTTAATCAAAGTTTCTTGTTCTCCCCCTCCCCCCAAATGAAAAAAAAAATTAACATATGGATCAATTATATACTCGATTTTACGAATACAATCGACAGAGAGAGAGAAAGGGAAGGTATGAGTCTATTAACCCCAAGAAAAACAGAGCAAAGAAAAACAGCTACCATTTGTAGCATGTAGAATGGTAGAGAAGGGTAAGAGAGAATGAGAGAGAGAGATCTGACCTGTAAAAATCGACGGATTTTAGCTTCTTGGCGAAAAACATGGTCGCGAATTTTGGATTCTCAGACGAGAGCAAGAGATGGAGATGAAAAGAGAGAGAGAGAAGCTCAAATCCCAGAATAAAGGGGCTCAATAGATCTGCTGGGAGTTGGGGGGGAAGTCAATTATCTTATTCGCGTTCCATTTTCATTCGCTCTCCGGTGTCTTCTCTCTCGCGAGGACCGAGTAGCACACAATGGCGCTCAGCGAGTTGCTTGGGCTCTAAATGAAATTTTCCATTTTTGACCGTAAAGATGGCGGGGAGTGGAAGCGTGAAAAACTGGCTCTAAATGAAATTTTTCATTATTCGTTTAACCCGGGTTTTTCGGACGAAGTTTAACTAGATTTCAAATTTTTTAATAATAAGTTATATTTTGTAGTTATTTATTTTTAGTAAATTAAATAAATATATAATTATGTACATTATTTACATTTTTTTATAATTAGTATAATAATCTTAATTAAAATAGGTTGGGAGTAATAATATATAATATTTATAATTTAAAATTATAATGCTTTCCATATAACATTGCATGATTTGTTATATGTGTTTTGCTAATTAACATAATTAAGTATTTTATATACATGTACCTATATATCTAATGACTAAATCATAAACTCTAAGACCATATATTAAGTTATGTACTTTAATTGCATAAGCTAATCTCACAATATCTTTTTGTTTGAAATTAAATAATATGTCGTAATTAAATAGTATTATATTACTAATTATTCAAAATATATATGCTCATTATAAGTATGATAATATATGGTTTTTAAACTACTTAGATTTAATCAATAAATATGCAATTACCATAGGAACAATAGCTATAATTTAAAATATATTATATAACAACTTCAATTTTCATAACACTCCTACTAATTCCATATTTTATTAACTATGTCCTTTAAAATAATTTTTTTCCAAATACATCACAAAATAAAAAATATATATTAAAAGGAATAAAATAATTATTAACATTAATTAATTTATAATTAATAAATAAATCAAAAATTTCGGAATTAAATCTATAGCAGCGTTTGTGTCAACAAACGCTGCTATAGGTATACCACAGTGACCGCCGCTGTAGATACCTAATTTTTAGTAGCATTTTTTAACAAACGCTACTATAGGGGGTTTATAGCGGCGGTCAGTGCCTTCAACAGTGTCTCTTTCATGCCTATAGATCATCCCGCTTGTTGTAATAATTAAATGTGATACCCTCACCTTTTGAGCTACTTCTGAAACTCTTGTGTTAAGGTTTTTTTCATATCTTTAATAATTGTGTTCTTTTCCTTAGTATTTGCTTTGTTTTCTTAATTTGTGTTTTGTTTAGTATTTATCATTTGATTAATTGCTTATAGGATTTCTTTCCTTTAATTTGTAATCTTTGAATTTAGATCACTATGTATAGTGCAAAGGCACATGTTTAAATTGCCTAATTGACTCGATTTTATTTCCTCTAATATTTTAAGTAATTATGTTCTTTGGTATTTTGTTTAATTGCTTCGGTTTCTAAATTTGTGACTTTAGTATTTTGTTTAATTGCTTCTGTTTCTAAATTTTTGACTTTAGTATTTTGATTTACCTTTAATTCTTAAACCCTTGCATTATTTCATTTAATTTCATGTGCTTAAATTTCTTATTTGACTTGAGTTTTGTTTCCTTAAATTTTTAGATTAATTTGGATAATTTTGAATAGGGCCGAAATTCATTTTTTCTTGGTTAATATTTTTATTTTCGGTCCATGTTTTCATAATCTCTCCTTACTCATATTAATGTGATAGTATTTGTCCAACTTAATTTCATTACTTTTAAAATACTTATTTAATTTCATTTCAATTTCAATTTGGGCCGAACCAATGGGGATTTGGGCTTGAAATTCTTGGACCTAGAAGCCCACAAAATCAGCCCATTAGCACGACTCATGTGGCCGGCCATATCACACACTATCTTCACAAATCTAGCTTCATGATGGCTAACTAAAAGACAAAAGTTACTTTTGTGACACATGGCCACATAATCTAAACGAATTCTCTACTCCCAATTGATTGAGTTGCTTCTCAATGTAAAAATCCCCACAATCATTGCAACTTTTCACTTTTGCATTTAGGTCTCTACCCTACCACTAGTCATCATTACAATCCATGCCTATTCTTTTATAATTCTCCGGAAAGATCATTTTGTACTAAATCGTGTTCGTTTAAAGAAAAATGTATATTTCTCTATGTTGATTTATTGCTACAAGGTTTAATTATTTCCTTTTTATTACGATACGATACTTATATGATTTTTCCAAATAAGTGCATATTATTACAATACGACACTTTTTATATTTTTTCCATTTTTGTTTTAGTTGTTGACCGACTAAGGTTTTCCTTAGTAAATTACAAATATACCGATTTAATATTTTGTGTAATTTCACTTCCTTTGTTCAAGTTTATAAACTGACTTATAGTCTTCCTTTTAACCAGCAACGCTAAGTAAATTCGAACGCATTTCGATCGTAAGAGTTTATATCATGCGGTAATCCTCACTTGTGTGCATGCAATTACTATACGCGAGCCTAGGGGTAAGTACTAGCACGGGACGTGACATTAAGTATGAGGAAATAGGGAGTTGACTAATGATTGGCAGTATAATCTTCCAAGATGCATGGCTGAGCCCTAAATTATTTGCATTCCTATTTTTGATTTTGAGTAGGTTATTATACCGATCGAAAAGAAGTTTCTCTAACATTTATGAACACCAATTAGGTATGTATATATGGAATATTCTATCTTAAACATAGATATCCGAACGTATACTTCAACATTAGTTTTGTGATTTGACAGTAACAATAGCTAGTGCACAGGAAAAAAGCAATAACATGTATAGCTGGTAGTTGAAGCCTTAGATACCTATGATTGAAATGCACAAAAATAGATTACGTAGCATAATATGATCTGCAGTTGGATCCTATAACACGACGAACACAAGTGAGTTTTAATAGTTTAAGTGCTCAATGTGATGAAATTCATAGTTTGAAGATTCAAAATGACATTTAACTCATACTTGGAAGGCGAAAATTGAAAAGCTTAACCATCATCGGAGAGCTACCCTGCCAATTAAGTCTTCTCATAGGATAGTTTCCCCTTTATGTGAATGCTTTCGGCCCCTCGTCCATATATGTGGTTAAGTCAAGGACTCACTAGTGGGGGCGTGACTTAATAAACTCACACCAAAGCACTCGATACAGTTTGTTAAATACTTGGAGGTCCTACCAACCCAACCACTAATCTAGTGTAGGGGTGGGCAAAATTACCGGAATTCCAGTTTTGATACCGATTTCCACGTCTGGGCACTGCCTACCGCTGGGAATCGAAGCAGAGGCGGTAGGCAATATCGCCTAAATGGCGGAACCAGTAACTCCGCCGACAACTTTCGGAATTTCGGTTTCGAATTTTTTACGCCACCTCTCTCTCAACCAAACGCTGCCTCTCCGGCCAAATCGCAAAGCCCAAAAATTGGCGTTATGGACTATAATTCAGGCATCAATCGGAAAAAAAAAAAAAAAAAAAAAAAGCTCAAAATTTTGGGACCAAATCAGCATGAATACTCCAGAATTTTCTTGCAAGAATTCTAGCATCCGTTGTCGAGATTGCCAGAATTCCGAGAAGAGCCGAATCGTAACTGGATGCCAAATTAAGCATCATTTTCTTTTCGGTACTGAGCTGAAATTTCAAATTTTGGCTCCAGTAGTACCGTTACTACCCAGCCCTAGGCTAACTAGCGCTCCAAGAGCAGTAAAACTGATGTCCATGGTTGTGTTTGAAGATATTTTTTTATAATGATTATGAAAAAAATTTGAGATGCATTTGTTTGTTAGTTTGTAGCCGATCGACATTATCAATGACTTTAAAGTCAGCTTCCTTATAATTGTACCCTAAATTAACTTCGATCGGTTCAAAAAATTTTGAACTTTTAATAAACTAACTTTATCATTATTTTTTTGCCCCACTTTCTTTCATGCATTTCGTTGCCAATTGCCATCAGAGATTACTATATAGTTGAATTTACGACAACCCGATTAGGGCTACCATTTCCAGTCCGATAGCTGCAGTACTTGAGACAATTAGTTGACATCAACTCTAAGAACGTAGTTACCCAGTGGCAGATGCAGGGGGTGCGGCCCTGGGCAGCCGCCACCTATTGCATTCCAAAAAAAAAAATTAATGTAATTTATTTTTAATTCAGAAGTTGGCCTGGGCTTACAGGTCTCGACCCCCATTGGCCCAGGTCAACTTCCCCTGAGGTCGTTGGATGGTCATTTTCCCAAAATTAGGGTCGATGATAGTTCGGACTATGCCGTCTTCTCTTGTATCTGAAATGCGCGAAGTTATGAAGAGCTATGTGCCTTTGTATCTCTTCCTCTGTGCTGCTAATTGTTAGGTTTCTGAGCTGAAAAGAAGCAGAGCACAAAGTAAGCTTGCTTCTTTGTTGTTATTGTCTATTATACTGTGACCCCCTTTGGTTCAGTTTTGATTTCATTTGCTATTTCATTTGTAGTGTTTGCCCATTGTGAAGGCCAAAACGTATACAGGGATTTTGGATTACTCTTAACCAAGCAAGTACCTTACTTTTATTGTATTGCTGATGTATTTGGTTTATGGAAGGGAGTTCGAATTTTATGTATAACACAATAGAATCGGCGGCTTTGCGGTTTTTCTTTTTAAATTTCATGGCCCTGCCTGTACAAAGTCCTCCTGGCAGGTATCTTTCACCTTGCGCGATTCCACTTCAAGGACAAAGTCCTCCTGGCAGCCTCAAGCTTCTTATCATAACAAGGCATTACAGTAACATGGTAAACCTCGTCTGGCTTGATAAGTAAAATATTAAGCAATGAAATCACAATCAAGAATTGAGTATCCAACCACATCAAGATAGAACCAGAAAAACTAACTCCTTAACCCATATTTCCAAGACTCAACAAATGACAGTAATCATTTTCAAGTTGGATACATTGGCATAATCGCAGAACTCTAATGAGGACTAGATCTTCCTTGAAGACACGATGAACATCAATGTCCACATAACATAACCAAACAAATCCAAAATAAAACAAAAAGAGAAGAGAAAGACAAATGAACAAATGAGTGAGTTGAGAGGTACCATTCGATCATTCCCTTTAGCTTTTCACTTAAATGTTTTTGAATGGTAGTTCATATTTTAGAGATACATCTTTAGCTTTTCTTTGATTAACGACATCTTATATTTGACAAACTTTTGACACCATAAATGTAAATGTTTTGGTTTGGTATTATGGTTTTATTTATATTTGATAAACGAAGCTATTTTGCAATATTTTTAAAATATGCAAAAACGTAGGATGCAATTGTCACATCTCAGTCGCAGTACATTACGGTACGTGTATTCTAATATATTTAATGTTTTTGTCTTTAATTTTTAATATCGTAACTCTAAGACAATTTCTTGCATTACGAAGAAAAAAAAATTCTTGTCATTTCGCATTTAAAGTTCAACCCCTATAAATTTTGATCATGGATCCGCCGCTGTAGTTACCAAAAAAAAACTCTAACAGCGGTAGTTACCAAAAAAAACTCTAACAACGTACCAATTACCATGGTCCCTTGTTCGCTTCCTTCTAGTTTTTCTTTTTCCCTCTTTTTTCATTTTATTTATTAATCATAAAAAAGTCCAGAAATTCATTTGATCATTAACTAAAACAAACGTTATTACGGAATTCATCTAGACTCTAGTATCCAAATATAGGATGTTTTACAGAATTTATTATTTACTATATTTTTTTCAATTAATAGTCGCATTATTCCAAATCACATGAGTGTTTGTTATGGTGGGGAATAATATTGTTTTATGTATATATAGAGGATGTTTTGAAAAAAGTAAAAATTAACAAAAAATTTCAGATTTTATTGTTTGTCTGGAAAAAAAATTCCAAGAAAAATCTAAAAAGAAAGAATTTTTAGTGTTGCCAAACAACACGTAATCATGTGAAGGTTGCTGCAAGTACAGATTGCTGCATAATTTCATATGGAATCTTCAGATGGGGCCATAGTGTGTTCCATGAGAATAATCCTCAAAGATCCTTGCTACAAAGTATTTTAATTTATCACTCTTGGAATAGCCCATTAAGAATAAGAGATGCTTAACAAGCCCATTGGATGTCCCACCACCAAACCTTCTTTGTACGCTGGAAAGCTGTTCAGCACTACTTGGTCTTCAAAGCCCATTGTAAAGAATTGTATGTTTTGGAGCCCATTATAAATCGTCTTTCTCAAGGCAATTTTATATAACGGGTACCTAACTCAGAAGTAAAGGTAGTGTTGGGGTGAAAATTTTTACTGCTCAAAATTTCCACGCTCATTAAAAAATTATAAAATAATATTTCTCTTCTCATCAAATTATTTTTTGATTATTATAATATTCATTTAAATCTTCTCTTTCTTCATTTTTTCATCAAATCTCATAAAATATCTTTAATTTTTCACAAATTTCATTGCCCCAAAATTTATACTGTCAAACACCCCAAAATAAAACAGGCATCTAGACCAACTTCAAGCGGAATCTGATAATTACAAATTAAAAAGGAAATCTTCAATTATAAATTTCCAACTATCATCCAAATACTATTTATAAATTTCATCACATGTAGCTGTCAAATTAATGAAAAAAAATGCATCAATATTTGTCTTATTATAAGATCTAATCTCCGATATTAGGCAACTTATTTTCTTTTATAGAATCGTACATAATGTTTGAATAATAATTCCGGAATTAGAAGTACCGATTTCCTAAATAAAAGGCAAATGACAAATTACAATTACTCCCACTAACTATTACCACCTAACTATAATTCATTCTAACTCACCCTCTTGAACTTTATGATTGTTACGGTTCTATCTCCCAACCGATTTGAGATGTGTATTTTGAACGGATTTCTATCCTAGATGTGGAACAAGTGATTCTCAACTGGCGATAAAATATAATTACACTCTCAATAAATTGAAAAGGAAATTTTAGGCGGGTAATTGAGATTGAACACATATTTTGAGGGGGCAATTGAGATTAATGAGATAATTTGAGGGATAATTGAGAAGTTATTGTAAAAAAAAAAAAACAGCATAAATGATAAAATCATTTTGAAAACTTATCGTGGCAGGAAAGCTCAGATTATCTTTAGTCAATATAAGGAAACGAACGAAATATATATTCAAACAGTATCTTCAAACATTGTTGAAATCTGACTAGTCCCCCACATTGGCAATGTGGGGTGTGTATGTTTAGGCTTATAAATATAAGTCTCCCTTTGTAATTTCATTTTCATAAATGAGATGTAAATAAATCTAATTAGGTTTTTCCATTGGATGTCTCATTTATCTAAAGTAAAAAAATTTTATTTCTAACATGGTATCAGAGGGAGGTTTTCGGCTTTAGTCCGGTTACCCCCTGGCGACCATCCGGCTTATAGAACAGAGAAATCTTCTTCAGCTGAGTCTAACACGGTTGCCTGTGGGGGTATGCATGTAACCCCAAATGATGGTGACTTCTCTGGTTCTGCTGATGTATCTTACGTTGGCTCAAAATCAGAGCAGCCTTTGCTAGATGTTGTTTTCGTACATGGCATCCAAGGTGGGGCATATAGGTCTTGGCGCATAGCTGAGGACAAATCCTCAACTAAGTCTAGCTTGGTAGAAAAGATAGATCAGGAAGCAGGGAAGCTAGGAACCTTTTGGCCAGGCTCGCATATTTACTATTAAATACAAGGTGTGGGGATTGAGTCCGTTTGTAATTTTAGTTCATATTTTGCTCTCTACGTCTTCCTCTTGAGCATCTAACCCAGAATTGCATGCTTTTATGTAGACAAATCTTACACAATGGTCTGGAGCTAGCCTTCCTATTCAGGTTTGTCAAATTTGGTTGAAAATTGAGAAGCATCCTAATATCATTTGCATCGTTAAGGCACATGATGGTGTGATACCCCGAATCCCACATGGAGTGAGAGAAGAGAATAAATGAGAGATGAGTTCTATAAGGGTCAAGTCTCACATTGGGACATTACTAGGTTGAACTGTGCTTTATAATGATCCAAGGAGCTTCAAGAGCAACTTTGACTTGTCATTTCGAAGTCAAAGCACAGATGTGACTAGTGTTTGTTCTTGGGTCGTTACAAATGGTATCAGAGTGGTCATAGTAACCCCACTAATGTGGGCTTGATGGGCCTTGACGAGGACGTCAAGGTTTTAAGGAGGGAAGATTGTGATACCCTGAATCCCACATAAAGTGGGAGAAGTAAATAAATGAGAAATGAGTTCTATAAGGGTCAAGTCTCACATTGGGACCTTACTAGATTTAACTGGGTTTTATAATGATCCAAGGAGCTTCAAGAGCAACCTTAACTAGTCATTTTGAAGTCAAAGCATATATGTGGCTAGTGTTTGTCCTTGGGTCGTTACAATGGGGTGTTATCAGGAATTCAAAATATTAGTAGATAGAAATTATTATTAATATGCGACAAGTTTTCTTTTATACATATAAGGTAAAATTTCGAGATTCTTTTTAGTTCTGGAGCTTGGGAGGAAACCATTAACTCATCATATTTCTTTTCTGGCTCGACTTGAGAGTTCTTATTTTCGTACTTTATTATTAACTGGAATTCATGATCCAATGTTTTCAAAATTTAAACTTCTCTTTTGATGACTATCATCCTAGTTAATCTAAGTAGTACATGGTGATAATGTTAGACAGTGAAAATATTCTTCTCACATGGAGAATTATGTAATTTTTAATTACCACCGTTGCTTTGTTCAATGTTGGTTGGCTTTTATGTCATTTGCTTTCTTCTCATTGTTGTTTTGATCTGCTTCCACTGGAAACAAATGCAGGAAGTTAGCTCCATGCTGTTGGAGAAGCTTGTTGCTGCAGGCATTGGGAATAGGCCCATTGTGTTTGTGGCTCACGGGTGTGTTTATAGTTGTATGAGGAAGGAAAGTGTGTGGGTTCATGCCAGCATGTGTGCATGCATGTATATGCTTCAGGCATTTGGAATCGTGCCGTTGCTCGGTCTTTTTTCCTATAATTTGTTGCATGATCATGGTTTTAGTTTTGGTTACTGATTTTTTTTGTTTGGCATAAATAGTATATGTATTGATAAAAGGATCAAGGAGGTTTAAAAACCTCAAAAAGCTCTAAAGGGTGTACCAAACACTCCGAAGAGTCGGCGGGCTAACGAGCAGACAGACCCAAAGGTCCTACAAATTCCCAAAAGGGACAGAGAAGCCACATAAGACAGCAAGCTAATATGCCTAGAAACAGGAAATAAGCAACAGAAAAACACATAAATAAAACCAAGCAAGCCTAAAACAATGAGGCAAGACCAAACGGGCGAAAACATAACATAGGCCATGAAAAATTCCATGGAAACGCTGGACAGAACGAGACTGGAAGCAGCGGGCGGGAGGTGGGCGGAGGAGGCTGTACGCGCTCCAAGAGTGGTCGGCGAGTGAGATCGCAGTGCACGTGAGTCAACACGCGTCGACGTTAGAGCAGCGGAGGAGCGTGGCTGCTGAGATCGGCGCCTGCTGAAGACAACCAGAAGGCGCGTGCCCACAAGAAGGGAGCGGAAACCGCCGAACACCGAGGAGAAGCCACCTGAAAACAAAAACCACAAAAACCAACCAGTGGATGATGGAGCCGGAGCTCCCCCCCTCCACCGTAAGGACTCTGGATGGAGAGGTGAGGCAGAGAGCGTTTTTATTTGAGGCGGTGTGATAATTTTTTTTGGGTACTGATTAACTTGCCTTTGAGTGATGCGAGGATGTCGATGACATCATGTGTCCGGCATAAAGCTTTTTGGTATCCCCTCCCCCTTCATCAATTGGGTGGAAAAGTGGAAGTGTAGTTTGGAACTGGTGTTGCTAACTTCCTAATAGGCTTCTTCGGAAGTGTTTCCCCCTTTTTTTGATGCAGCAGATAATGTAACAGATTATTTGGTGTCTAAAATTGATGTTGTTGGCTACTTTCACGTAACAGATTGCAGGCATCTTTGGTTCAAACTTCGTCCTTAAGTTTACTATAGGTTTATTTGCCGAACAAGCTTGTTTCATTCAATTAACCAATGGTTATTCAGGCTGTGATTTCATCTGTAATCGGTATAGGATTGGGAAGTGAACTAATCGTCGAATTTTGAGAAGTTCTAAGACTTTCAGAGTGGGCATGATTCTGATTTTTCTTCTGTTAGTTCATGGCATTTGGCGTGTTTACTTGTGGATTGCATTATTTTTAATGTATTGTCTGTCTCATCTGCAGCATGGGAGGTTTGGTTGTCAAGCAGATGCTGTATAAAGCCAAGGCAGAAAATATTGATAACCTAGTGAACGACACCATTGGAATTGTATGTTGTTATCAATAATTTTCTCCCATTGCAGGTCCTATTGCCCTTCAATTATTATTTTTACATGATTGTTTTTTTTCCTGGTTTCAGGTGTTCTATAGCTGCCCACATTGTGGCAGCAAACTAGCAGACGTGCCTTGGAGAATGGGTCTCGTGTTTCGTCCCGCCCCTACTGTTAGTATTTGGTCTTTATAAATTAAGCCTTTTTCAAGTGTTTGACTTAGTTTAATATAAACTAATCCAGAATTGACGTTAAAATCATTTAGTTCATTGTTTCTTAGATAGGGGAGCTAAGAAGTGGATCTCCACGACTAGTAGAGCTTAATGACTTCGTTCGACAGCTTCATAAGAAAGGGGTGGTTGATGTTCTCAGTTTATGTGAGGTAGTACACAGCTAGGTACAAATTGTCTCTCTATTCCTCTTGGTGAGTTTAAGACGTAGCTATTGACTGTTTTGCAGACCCAGGTAACTCCAATTGTTGAAGGTTATGGAGGATGGGCCTTCCGAATGGAAATAGTACCAATTGAATCAGCATATCCTGGATTTGGTGAACTTGTTGTAAGTACAAGTTTGATAAACATATCACTTGAAACTAAGAAGAAATAGAGGCCTTTTGCCCAAATAATCATTGGTGTTTTTTAAGATCAGGACACCGGGGAGAAGCTCCATTGCAGTTGTACGGTTTTGGCTGTTCAATATTAGTGTATGCTTTGCCTATCTCACTACATGGTTTGTTTGATAAAGTCCTCCATTGTCCTGCATGGCATTTACATGGTTGCCTGTGATAATACGGATTGTTTTTATTCTCGTCTGTATCTGGAACTGGATATCCTTTCTGACTAGAGTAGCTATCCATTAGATTGACCCCTTAACGAAGAGAGGGAGAAAAAAAGGGCATTAGAAAAATGCGGAATTCTTTCCTTCGTTGTTGTGTTGTGTTCTGTCCATTATGAATTCCCAGAGCTCTGAGGTGATCAACTAGAGGAACGAGTTGGGCAGATGCGAAGGCCTTTTATTCTCTCACTGGATTTCACGTGCATGTTCATCTCTTTTAAGGAACTTGGCTTCAATTCCTTCTGTGTTTAACTAATGACAGGCTTCAATGAGGGTGTCCTGTTGTACGTTTGTCATTTTTCCTATCCCTCGTTCATTCTCTTATATATGCATATATTTTTGAATCAGGTTTTAGAGTCAACTGATCATATTAATTCATGCAAGCCAATCAACCGCGCGGATCCTTCATATGCAGAAACATTGAAATTTTTGCTGGAGGTGAAAGCCCGTTATACATGAAGAGATGCTTTTACTATGGATTCTTTGCATCAAATTTCTGCAATTGAACATTGGCAATGGCTGACGCCAGGTTTGACTATGGCGGTGGTGAACATTTCTTACTCATGTTTTAACAGGTTCAAGTGCCATTCGTCTTGCAAGTCTGGCAGCCTGTAAATCGGAATCCTCACCTGTTGGGATGACGCCCCATGGACATGGACTTGGACATGATCATGTCCCAATATACACAAGTTTTCTGTTTCCAATTCTTTCATTTATTTGTACATCATCAGTATCACTGTCTTCTGTTTCTGCATTTCTACGGCCTGACTTTGTGACTCTCCCTCATTCCTTATTGATTTTCTTGTATTTTATACATGAACCTACCTTTGGCGTTGTGGACAAAGGTGTTGTATGTACTTGAAATAATACAATACGAATAAGGAAAATGATGCGGAGTACTCTTTATTGTTGCTGTCAAACCCAAAAGAACAGGGCCGCGGAGGCCATTTGGTTTTTCGAGCTCACTCGTAGGGTTATAGATTCGGCGACTAAGGCCCATATGTACTAACTTAACCCATTATAAACAATGAGGTCTTTCTTAACAAATTATAAAATATTATTATATTTGAGCATATAATATTAATAAATTCTTGTTAAAAATTCTTCTTCTAGTAAAATTATTTATCAAAATTTAATATTCAAGATTTATTAATATATTATTTCCAATTGATATTATTAGATATCTTAGCTTTATATCGATTGAATGTAATATTACTTCAAGATTTATTAATATATCATTGAATGTAATATTAACAATAAATTTTAATATTTATTCTTGTCTATACTTTTTTTTTAAGTTTTTTCTAATTTTTTTATTTTTTCTACAAAATCAAGAGTTTGAGCATTTTCATGAGTGTAGACCTTGTTAGTGTCATTTTAGTGTGTTTGAATGTTGTATTCCAATTCTATAAAAAGGAAAAAAATATCATTTGTTAAGCGTTTAGTGGAACTTGAAGTAATATTTTGCTGATTAATAACAAACATACTTTTTGAGATTGAACTACTTTGTCTATTTTTAGTTTCGTTTTTAGTTTTTTATATTCAAGTGCGTATTTTCTATTAGACTTATTGGAGATCTGAAACCATTCTAAATAGAATAATGAAAACTACTATAAACACAAACACAAACTTAAAATAACACTCCAATACATAGATTAGAATAATCTCCGTTTTCTCCTAGACAAAATAACCATAACTACAAAAAAATGTTAGTTAAAATACAAACTAAAATAAAAAGTTTAAAATAATAGCACATAGCTGTTGGCTTTTGTGCACAATCAAGATTTTGATGATTTCAATAAATGGATCAAGTTTATAAAATGGATATCTTCAAAGACAAAGACGACTTGATGTAAGAGCTAAATACTTGAAGAAAGAAGAACAAGAAGATGCAAGGAGCTCAAAGTGAAAATTCAAGACCTTAGGGTATAATCCTTGTAACTCTTTGTTTCACTTTTGACAAGGATTATGAATAACACTTGCATATCTTTCAAAACGTGCATAAACCGTTTTACCTTTTGTTTGAAAGATTAAAATGTTTTTAAAGGTTTCAAAACACCCCAAATATATTCTCAAACCCTTCATATACTTATGGGAAGTAAGCCTTTAAAATTGAGTGTTTAAAAGTGGTCAAAAACATGGTTTTAAATGAACCGGTCGATGAACTTTTTTTAGCGGTCGACCTCTACATGAAGCGGATGATCTTGACAGCATTCAAATTTATGACCGTTGGGTAACGACTACTTGAACCGGTCGACCGATACATGAAGCGGTCGACCGGTACAACTATAAAATTGTCAAATCGACCCCTAACGGCTATAAACGGCTAGTTTTCATATGTGGCCTATAAATACACATCCATAACGTCCAAAACAGAGAACCAACCACCACATATCATTTGTATAGCTTGAGAAATATTCCAAACCTTCCTATTTCATATTTCTCATATCATTCACACAAATTACACTTTCACATCCTTGTCATTGTGTGAATCAAAAGAGATAGAGCTTTCAATCTTCTTATCCACTCTTAGAGAGAGTTTTGTTCATCTATCTTCATATCCAAAAGAGGTGTTTACTTTAGTGAGGTTGTTCACTAAAGAAGAAGCTTTGAGAGTGTATATCTCAAGCTTGGTGAGGTTGTGAGTGGTGAGCCAGAAAAATCACTTGGGTGGGTTGAGTGTTGATCCTGGGAAAATACTTGTACGGTTCACTAGCACCCAGAAGCTAGTGTGGGTTGAAGATAGTGGAAAACCTCAAGGCTCGGTGAAGGAGCTTGAGGGGTGGATGTAGGCGGGTTTGCCGAACCACCTAAAAATAGAGTGTTTGATTCTCTTATCCATTCTCTTTACTTTAAGCACATACTTATTCTTATTGCATATTATACTTGTGCTAAAGTAGTATATACTAGCAAACACGTCTTTGGGGGTCAATACCGAAAAGTTTTAAAAAACCAATTCACCCCCCTCTTAAGTTGCCTTAATCTTGAAAACTAGAACTCACAATAGCGCCTTAGTGACTAGTGATCTTGATTAAAAAAGTAGCTAAGAGTAAGAGTTGAGGATTTGATGGTCGAAGGACACACGAGAGAAAGCATGACTCCGTGCGCGGTACCTAAAAGGATGAAACTTAGCGAATGTGTTGATTGCAGGGCTATCAACAACATCGCGGTAAAGTATAGACATCATATTCCTATCTATGTTAAATAACATGTTGGATGAACTATATGAGTCATTTATTTTCACAAAAATTGATTTGAAAAGTGAGTATCATTGGATTAGGATGAGAGAGGGTGATAAATGGAAGGTTGCCTTTAAAACTAAATATGGATTGTACGAGTGGTTGGTAATGCCTTTTGGTCTAACTAATGCACCTAGTACATTCATGAGGTTAATGAATCATGCATTGCGTGGGTTTATAGGCAGATTTATTGTAGTCTATTTTGATGATATCTTGGTTTATAGCAAGAGCTTAGATGAGCATATAGAGCATTTGCATTGTGTGCTAGATGTTTTGAGAAAATAAAATTTATATGTCAATTTAAAGAAAGGTTCATTTTGCTTGGACAAAGTTGTGTTTCTTAGCTATGTTGTTAGTACAAAAGGAATCGAGGTGGATGAAAAAAAGGTCCGGGCTATCATGGAATGGCCCACACCCAAGTCAATCACGGAAGTAAGAAGTTTTCATGGTTTGGCTTGTTTTTATTGACGCTTTGTTAAAAACATGGCCACATACTAGCCGTACCACTCACTGAAGTTGTTAAAAAAACCATGGGTTTTAAAGGGGGCAGTGAGCAAGATCGCACATTTAGTGAGATTAAAGAAAGGTTATATAGTGCTTCTGTCATAGCATTACTCGATTTTTCTAAAACTTTTGAGATTGGGTGTGATGCTTCAGGAATAGGTATTGGAGCTATTTTGATGTAGGAGAAGCGGCTCATAGCCTATTTCAGTGAAAAACTAGATTGAGTAGCTTTGTGCTACTCAACATATGACAAGGAGCTTTATGCATTGGTGAGAGCATTGGAGACTTGGCAAAATTACCTGTGGCAGAAAGAGTTTGTCATACATATCGAGCATGAGTCCTTGAAGCACTTGAAAGGACAAGGTAAGTTGAACAAAAGGCATGCCAGATGGATGGAATTCATATAGTCCTTCCCTTACATAATCAAACACAAACAAGGTAAGGACAATGTTGTGACCGATGCATTATCAAAAAGGTATACCCTTATCTTTACTTTAAATGCAAACTTATTTGGATTTGAGTACATTAAGAAATTGTATGCCATTGATAATGACTTTGCTAGTGTGTACGAAGCATGTGAGAAGACAGTGTCAGTAAGTTCTATATACTTGATGGGTATTTGTTTCGAGAAAATAAACTTTGTGTGCCTAATAGTTCTGCGTGAGTTACTTGTGCGTGAAGCACATGGAGGTAGTTTGATGGGTCACTTTGGAGTGAGGAAGACTTTAGACATATTGCATGAACACTTCTTTTGCCCAATAATGAAAAGTGAGATGGATAGAGTGTGTGCTCGATGAATTACCTGTAGGCAGGCCAAATTTAGAGTCTTACCACATGGCTTATACACTCATTTGCCCGTACCTAGTGCATCTTGGATTAATATTTTTATGGAATTTGTTTTAAGATTGTCTAGGTCAAATACATGGAAAGATTCGATTTTTGTGTTGTTGATCGATTTTCTAAAATGACGCATTTGATATCTTGTCATAAAACTGATAATGCAACCCATATTGCTGATATATTCTTTCGAGACATAGTACGACTCCATGGTGTTCCTTGGAGTATTGTGTATGATCGAGATGCTAAGCTCCTTAGTTATTTTTGGAAGGTCTTGTGGAGCAAGTTGGGAACTAAATTGTTGTTTTCAACTATTTGTCACCCCCAAATGGATGGAAAAATCGAGGTAGTGAATAGAACTTTATCTACCTTATTGCGTCCTGTCATTCAAAAGAAACCAAGACATTGGAAGGATTGTTTACCATTCATAAAGTTTGCATATAATCGGACTATGCATACTACCACTTCTTATTCTCCTTTTGAAATTGTTTATGGCTTTAATCCACTTACTCCTTTGGAATTGTTGCATTTACATGTTGATGATGGGAGAAGCTTCGATGGTCAAAAGAAGATTGAATTGGTGAAATCATTTCATGAAAGGGTGCGAATTCAAATTGAAGAGAAGAACGAGAACTTTGTTTCCCAAGCAAATAAAGGTCGAAGACGCGTCATCTTCAAACCAGGAGATTGGGTTTGGGTGCATATGTGCAAGGAATGCTTCCCAGCCCATAGAAAAACTAAATTGCACCCTCGGGGCGATGGACCTTTCCAAGTTCTAGAGAAAATCAATGACAATGCTTATAAAATCGATCTTCCAGTTGAGTATAATGTTTCTGCTACTTTCAATGTTTCTTTCTTCTTTTGATGTAGGTGATGATTCGAGGTCGAATCCTTTTGAGGAGAGGAGGAATGATGGACACCAAGGTGGATAGAGTCTCAGAGATCCATTGTAAGCTCCAGAAGAGTCAATCACAAGATCAAGAGCAAAGAAGATTAACGAAGCTATGCATGAATTGATACAATATACTTGGACCGAGTATGCCAATTTACTATACAAGACTCCACTGTTGAAGATGAGATTACAAGAAGAAGAACCAATCCTACTTCATGTGATACAAGCTGCAAAGTGACGCACAACCTAATGTAATTTGAACCTAATGTTTAGGTTCCATATTTGTGGGCTTGTTGAGCTTATTTAATTTGTTGGGTTATTGCTTTTAAATTTGTTTAGTTTAAGGGTTTTGAGTTTTTTTTCACATGAGTACTGTTCACTTAGGGGCTAGACCATATTGTCCCACGTTGCTTAGAAATAAAGGACTTGTTCAAACCTCCTCCTATATTTAGAAGCTTCTATGTATTGTTTTTTTATCATAAAAAAAGTTAAGCATAATTTTCTCTGAGAAAGAGTTTTTCTTCTAGTTTTTGAGTGAACTAAAGAACTTATCAAGGATTATTCCTTGTGGCTTTCTAACTTCATTCTTGGTTCTTAAAGCAAGATTTCAACGGGTCAAAATTATAACTATAAGAGGTAAAGTCACTTTGAATCCTTAAACTATCAAGCAAATTATAAATAGGGTCACAAACTAACAATATTGACACATTGAACCCACAAACTACTAAATTTTATCAAATCGTTCCCTGAATTAAATCTGACGGTCAAAATCGAAATTCTCGGCTGTTGAGATGATACCCCATGGACATGGACATGGACTTGGTCGTGATCATGTCCAATATACACAAGTTTTTCGTTTCCAATTTTTTCATTTGTTTGTACATCATCAGTATCAACAGTCTTCTATTTCTGCGGACAAAGGTGTGTTGTATGTACTTGAAATAATCCACTATGAATAAGGAAAATGATGCGGAGTTCTCTCATCGTTGCTGCGATTGTGAACTTATCCTAAAAGAACAGGGCCGCGGAGCCCATTTGGTTTTTCGAGATGACTCGTAGGGTCATATAGGTGTGGTGACAGACCCATATGAATCAACTTAGCCCATTGAAAAGCCCCATAATGCAGTTCGTTGACATCGAGCCCAAGTCGTCCTCGTGTCGCAGGGAGCGCTTGGCAGTGGGCAGTGGGCACTACAAGAAATTCAGATTTCAGCCTACTCCCTCCGCTGAAACGATGCCGTTAACGGAGATAACAACCGCTCGACGGCCTCTTCTGCGTCGACTTCCAATTCCACTTCCGTCTCCACCGTCGTTGAACCCATCCAGATTTCCAGTGAACACGATGGACCAGCTCAACAAGAAGAAGATAAGGAGTAGAAGTTCCCTCACGCTGCGTTGCTGTGATTCCTCCGCATCGCCCGCGTCGCCATCTTCTTCACTGCCTCCGGCAATTCCAGCAACTAGTGCTCCGCCGGTTATAAAGAGGAGGAAGAGGTACAGGAAGCTGTATCCTGGAGAGAGCGAAGGCATTACCGAAGAGATGAGGTTTGTTGCCATGAGACTCCGAAGAGTTCATAAAAATAGCAATGATGATGACCAAGATTCACCCAGTGAAGAAGATGAAGAAGGGGACGGTAATTTAGCATCAGATGATGTGGATGATGATGGTGGTGTTGAAGTAATGTGGAAGCCCAGCATGGATGGGTTCCTGAAGTATTTAGTTGATAGCAAGTTAGTCTTCGACGCTGTGGAGCGCATTGTTGACGAATCCAGTGACGTTTCCTGTGAGTTCTTTTTTA
The DNA here is from genome assembly GCA_963930655.1 of Myrica gale. Classification (NCBI taxonomy): domain Eukaryota; kingdom Viridiplantae; phylum Streptophyta; class Magnoliopsida; order Fagales; family Myricaceae; genus Myrica; species Myrica gale. Next base: position 20,185,014 of record OZ005615.1, read on the forward strand.
ACCTTGCCTTGTGTGTTTTAGCCAATTATCTTTCGTATGGTTTACTTCTTATCCGGGAGCGGTTCTGCCGTCTTGGATTGTGAGTAGTTGTATTACCGACGGTATTTCCACATCTGGCTATATAGACATAATAAGGGATTTTGTGAAAGGTTGGGAACGACATATAATGGAATTGCTTTGATTTATTTATGCTCTGGATTTCCACAATGGGTCTATAGGCAAATAAGCATCGCTGATTCTTAAATCCCGTAGAATCTAATGTCTGATTTTATTGCAGACGCCTATTTCAGAAGAACGGGATTGGAACGATCTGAAGGTCTTTCAAAGGATCTAGAGTGGCTCAGCCAGCAGGGGTATATGATTCCGGAACCTAGCAATCCGGGAATTTCTTATACCAAGTACTTGGAGGAACTGGCAGAGAAGAGGGCCCCGTTGTTCCTTTGCCATTTCTACAATATATACTTTTCACATATAGCAGGAGGTCAAGTGATAGCAAGGCAGGTAGATGTGAAATTGGTGCTATTTCCCATGCTTAAACGTTGGTTCATGCTGTTTAATCTTTCGAAGATGTATCCTTTTCTAATTAGCTTGTTAATATTTGGAGGTGTTCCTATAGAGAATATATCTGTTGACTGACTGCTGCAAGGCTTCCATAACTGACCTTGTGTCATAACTTGCAAGACTGGAACTTTGTTGGTGCTTTGTCTGTATTCTTCGTGTTCCTTATTTGAAAAAAACATATTTTGCTCTGAGTTGCTCGTGCCTTTATCAGAATGTTACATTCAGGAAATTCCATTACAAATTTGTACTGTGATGAAAGTGAAATCCTATTTGAAATGTGTTCCGTCTTTTAATTTGGGTTATTGAAGATTGGAATTTGTTAGAAGTTACATCCTTCTCTTGTTAAGGGACAACATTTGTCGAAACTAAGTCAAATGAAACATATATTGTAAAATACTACCTATGGTGAGATAGAACAGAAGCTTCCTAATGAATGAGTCCGTTGAATCTTTACCTTGGACCTGTATATTTTTTAACTAGTGTGCTCCATATTTTTTTGTAAATTCAGAACTTAGAATGCTTCCTGGAGACCATTGAACAAGCAATAGGAGCAAAAGAGGATACATTTTTACGTGGAAGCAGTTAGTAAGGATGAGAAATAAATGAAATAATTAAAATAAAGTATGAAAACTCGTTTATGCTTTGGATTTAGTTGATATAAGTTTAGAATTCTAATGGAGTTGATATCTATAGAGACATGGGCCCAGAGATATATATTTACTTGTGTGTATGTGTGTGATTTTGTGCGTGGTATTTTCATATAATTTTAAGCCATTCCTGTGTTGACTCCTATTAAACTTTTTCCTATTTGAACCAATAGTGTAGAGACAAAGCTCTTGAAATGTCTACTTTCCCAAGAGTATCGAATTTTTTTTTCAGTTGATTTGGTGTACTTAGGTCTCTGATAAGCTCCTTGAAGGACGGGAGCTGGAGTTTTACAGATGGGAGGGGGATGTGCTGGAGTTGATGAAAGGCGTCCGTGAGAAGCTCAATATGCTTGGAGAGGTTAATACAAGTGCCTGTCATTAGCTTTAAAATGGGAGAATTCTTCATACTTTTAGTTGATGTTTGAAATGCTTCGACGCAGCATTGGACTCGTGATGAGAAAAATAGATGCCTAAAAGAAGCAACAAAGTCATTCCGGTTCTTGGGGCAGATTGTCCGCTTGATCATCTTATGAAGTCATCTCAGATTGTCAATTTTGATTGTTTGTTGAAAGGTAATGCTGCAATTCTTCCCTTTTCTCTTTTTGGTTTATAATAATTTTGAAAGATATCCCGGATACAATTTTATCAACTTCCACCATGCTCTATTATGTTCATCCCTTTCCAATTAGCTTGATATCCTTACTAAGTTATCCCCTTAAAAAACCAGTGGGCTTGGATGTTTGATTTGCAAGTTCATGGAGGCCACGTCTGAAGGGCACATGGTATGCTCTGCATTTCTTGTAGTTGCTTGCGTTTAGTGTACCAGTGCCAAATAGGCTAGAAAGAGAGAACTATTTTGGTATTCAGCCTTACTCTTGAATGTCAGTAGGTTCTCGGTTACACTAGAGCCTCAAAAATTTTAGCAAGATTTTATCTAGCGGATGAAGGAAATAATTGGTAGGTAATATGAGCCTATTCAATTTTCATTAGTAAGGATAGGAGAAATAAATGGTACTTGAGCCTATTCAATTTGTTACTTTTGTTCTTTTCATTAGGTTGCCCATACAGAACTGTAATTAAGGAAGCTAATGAATGATGTATAGCACAATTGTTATGTATACGAGCCTAAAAATAAAAAAGAATTGATGAGATGTATCAATGCTGTACAAGGTGACTTGCTCCAAATCCATTTTGTTGTTTTTCTTTTAAAAATTTTGGCGCTATGGTGACAGCCGTGTCAGCAAGTAACTGATCAACAGATTATGCTTACTCTTCTGATTCGTTATTCTCTGTTTCGCTGCTACTAGGTTTTGTTTCACTGCTACTAGGCTTATCTTTTCGTCGAATAACGAATTGTTCAATTATCCTCACGGTGTCTAATGGGTCCTGATACGGAGCAGCTGCCCTCCATTTGCTGGGGAACTTTCTGTCGTGGCTCAGCTGCTTTGGGTCTAGTGATTCCCACTGCCACTCAGGATCCACCTGCCATTCCTCTGGGACCTACATGCCAACATGGGTTAGCAATTACGAAGACAACAATCTAATCTGGTTAGTAATTATTTTCGGATGTCACGTTATATTTGACTTGAATTTCGAAGAAAGAAATCTCTTGTCAAGATTCATAATGATGCATAATTGGTAGGATGGAGTTTTCTGTAGTGTCATTCTTTGAAGAATATGGCATATTTCTGACCTTTTCATATAAAAGTGAAGGAAATTGACCTGGTTCCCTATCTACTGTCACAAATATTGCCATAACAAAGTGAGCCAATGGGGTTTCTTACCTTATCAACTGCAAGGGTAAAAACTTCGAGATCACCATTAGGTTTGATGTGAAATCTTGTGAAAACCTTGTAATCGGCAATCCTAAGAGAGGAGAAGGCTTCGTCGTAGTGTAAGTTAAACCAGTTAATGCAGATATACAAGTAGCTTCCAAACACAAAGGAAACCGCAGGGGTCGACAAGACCCAGAAATAAAGGAAGACGGAAGCGTAATACATGATGGCACCCCCTCGAGAGATAGATTCCATCCCGTCCTTGCATATATTGACCCGGGTGACAGCCATCAGCTGAGAGCATATACCAAGAGAACGTGTATCAGTGCAGAAGAAAAAAAAAAAGAGAAAAGAATCAATGTTTGGAATGAGAAGAGCTTTTGGTTACCTCTGGCACATCAAATGCAGCCATGAGATACTTGATACATGCAGGGTAAAGGCCAAATGTCCAACGTTCTATGCGAGCTCGAGCAAATGGAAGTGGAAAGTGTCTACTTTCTGCGGATTGGTACCACCGATATAAAGAGTGATAGCCTGTTTGAGAGAAGGAAAAGTGTTATATAGTATTTAGCCATTTTCTTTCTCAAAACTACTCGAGTAAGAGACGAGCTCATCTCCATTCGAAAACCTGACTATCGGTGTTTTGTATTGAATGAAAAAGAGAAAGAAAAAGGCTCAGCAAGAGGGTGACTCGAACCCACACCCAAATACTCGAACGTGGTAAGTTGGTGTATTGGTAGAGGTCCTGCCCCTAAATCACTGAGCTAGTGATCAGAGAGTATTGATGAGCTACTTGGACAATTGAAAAGTTCTTCTCTTTGAAGTAAATGCCAGAAAAGAGCAACAAAGGAGAGTTCGACTCGTAAGTAAAACGCACCTGAAGTGGCTAATAACTTATGGCGGACAAGCATCTCAACACCCAGTTCCAACACCAACATAAGAAAGAGAGCTGCTGTAAGATGCGCAGAAACATGGAAAATTCCAATCCTGACCCTTGATTTCCACGACCCTTTGTAGGGCGCAAATGCAATTGCCACGATTGCCAGCAGCGCAGCCCCTCCCAGAGACACATAAGAGCGTTCCAGCATGTATATGAAAGCATTCCCCACTGTACCAAAACAACTCCACCAGAAGCCGGAAACTGAATCCGCTTGAAAGATGTGATCAAGTTCACACTGGCCAAACACAAAAATTAAAGAACAAAAATCATATATATATATATATATATATATATATATATATATATATATATATATATATTGATAAGTCAGAGAAACATCCCAAGTTATTTCAATCCCCTAGCCTAAATATATCGAATAAGAAAATTAGTAGCCGGAATTAACCTGTGGGAGCATGGAAAAGACCAATACGAAGTATATAATGCCACCAATGAAATCAAATTGCCAGTTCTGCTTCCGAAAATTCCAAATATTTCTGACTGCAAGCTGCACAAAATTACCAATAAGATGTTATAAGCAAGAAGCCATAGGAAATGCATGCAGAGAAAGGATTCAGACCAAAGAAAGATTGTGCAAATTAGGGTTCAAAGTCACGTTGTTATTTTAAAGTATTTTGACAACCTCATTTAATGAGGTATGTGAGATTTGGTGACCAAATCCTGGCTCTTGAAGATTTATTTCAAAATCACAGCCATGACTTTGATTAATCTCTTTACACAATTTTTCATTGGAACGAATCTTTTCTCATGCAGCAAAACTTAAGAGGAAAATGAAGACCAGAAAATGAAATCCTGAAAATACCTTTCTCGATCTCCTAAAACTAGGATAAGCTTTCTCCAACTTATACGAAACTCCACGAGACTTCTTTGTTACGGCAATTGTGGGCATCACGTGAATATTTGTCAAAGGGGTATTGTTGTACTTTGTAATGCTTCTAGAAGAGGGAAATGGAGTGCTGAACGGCTGGACATCAAGAAGTCCTCATTAAGGGCTATCTGGTCATTTCCTATTATTCTAGAAGATTTTAGAAGGAAGCTGAGTTGGTTTTGCATCTTACGGGTATACAAAACAGATCGAAAAGAAGGTGCAGATCACTTCACGCAATATTCAGATATTGGACATTCAAGATTCTGTTAGCTTCAAGATTGAGAAAGCTCGAGTATAGAGATCTGTTTCGTCTCCTTCTTGATAATGGTGTGCTGATTTCGTGAAGAGCTTTCTTTGGTGTTGATTGTGTTGATGATGAAGATTTAGAGACGATCACTGGAGTTCCCCCATTTCGACTTTGTGAAGTTGAAGATTCAGAGGTTCTGAATCAGTGAGGTTGAAGGTTTCAGTCTTGGCCCTAGATTGCACAAGGTTTGTGCATAGAGATCTATTGTCGTTCAAGACCGTGGCTTCCTTGTTGGACATAGAGGTTCTAAGTTCAAGTGGTGATTCGGTTTGGTAAATCGAGTTTGATTCAAGGGTTGTTGATAGGCTAGGTTAGTCTTCAATAGATCACCTTGTAATCTTTGGAAGCTAGTGGATTCGAACGGCCTACGGGCTCGAAGAGTTTTTCTCCTTAAGGACGTTCCTTAGGGTTATATTTCCGGTGTTATATTTCTTTCATTGTTTCTTGCTTTGATTAGTCTCTATTTTACTAACCAAGTGTGCTCTTTGTTGTGTGAGTATTCAATCTTGAGATTTGGTAAACATACTCACTGATCTGGTTGGTGAGTGTTCTTTGTGATATTCTGATTTCAGGGTTAAGTATTTAATTGATTGTGTTTCATTTGTTCTGGAGTTAATCTGAAAAATTGTGTTTCTGTCAAGTGCAGTTTTTTCGGAGTCGCTTGAAGTTTCTTCAGCTTCCCCTATTTTTCAGATTCGTGTTTTATAGTGTATTTGTCATATGTTCATATCTGATTGGTAATTATGTATTTGAATATTGTTAACAGTATGTTTGTGTTTAAATTTTTTAGAATAGGTTGTGTATTAAAAAGGAAATAGTTATTGGATAATTTTTTAATATACATATTCACCCCCTCTAGGTATTTTCCGCACATTTGGGTCTAAATTAGGTTGTTCATTCTTGAAATCACGAAACACGTGTGGGATGCACATATGCTCCACCACAACCGTTTACAAGCAGATGTTGAGGGTAAACCAATGGCGGCTGCTCATCTGATTCATTAGGTTTAGCAGCGATGGCTGAGTGATGCATATAGTGATGTATGTCTCAGGCGATTCGAAGCTTGCATCTTTCTTTGAGGATATTATTTATTAGGTCGGAGACATTATTCTCAGACTCGTTAATATTCTAGTACCACTCCAGAAGCCAATCTGGTTGGTGCGTTATGATGATCACAGAGTCTTTCTTCCCAACCTTAATTACACAGATAAATAAATTCAAATGAATCAAGCAGAAAATTAAAAAGAAATGCATGTGCGCAATATATTCTTTAGGCATATCAGCCCAATGGAAAGGAGGAGTTAGAAAGAAACCCTTTTTCTGGCTAGTTTCGAGAAAAATTCGAATTGGTACACATCGATATCACCTTGGAGGGCAAGATCAAGACCAAAAACCCACCATACTTTGGGGAGTTTCAAAGCGAAATAACTCTTCCTCTGAGGCATAAACCACCCCCCCAACCAGCTCTTATGGCATATATTCTTCAAAAGGTATGGAGTCCATCAAACCAATCTGTCGAGGAATAAGTAGGTAATGTTATGTCACATCAATGAACTTCTAAAGGACAGCCAACCATGAAGCCTCTCAAGTGATCAGATTAGAGGATTCAAAAACGTCTGTTTTGTGGGCAAGTAGGGGCTTGTTTGGGAATCGATTCAGGTTTTTTTTTTGCGGAATCCACTTTTATGATTCTTTGTTTGGAGCTGGTTCAACAATCTGGATGGCGTTCTGAACCCGGATACTTATCCTTCACGTGAGACGTGATCAGTGCCCCTATATCTATGAGCATGTTCGTTTTGTGAGAAAACGCCGGATTCGAATACTGAGATAACTCATGTTCGGTGAGTGTAGAAAAATTTGAGGATTCTGTGTATTTGTTTCCGAATTTGCCCTCAAATTTTTTAAAGATAATTACTAAATTACCCTCAACTCAAGAACAGTGAATAAAACAATTAAAGGGCACATTAGTCCTTCTACGTAAAATCTGTCTGTCGTCTGCAGCCAAAGCTGCTACGTCTCTGAACGTGTCCCCGGAGCTGTCCCCTGCGAGCCGCAGTTGTTGACTTTGAAAGCTGAAGTTTTCATTTTTTTCGGTGAATGAGGCTGATTCGGTGACGTAGAAAAAAAAAGAGGCCGATTCGGTGAATGAAGCAATTCAGCCGAGTTCAAAATTTTGTCCTTTTATGATTTTATTTTTTGTTTTTTGTTTTTTTTAATTTATATATATATAATATTCAAAATTTAATAAAAAAATTAATAAATTCGAAAAAAATAAAAACAACTTTAAACATCATGATTAATTTTTTTAACACCTCAACAACTTCTACACAAACACCAACACAACTCTAACATCACCTAAAAATTCACAAAATTCTTCAAATTCTACAAAAACCTACAAAACGAACATCACTATCTTTCAAAAAGTTAATGGCTATGTGGCAATTGGCGCGACAGGCGAAGTCTGACGTCTCTGTCACAAAGAACTTTGCAGTTCTTGAAGAAGCAAAAGTTTCAGCAATGTTGCTCTTTAGAAAGAAATTGCTCCGTGGAATGATATCTGCGCCATTGCAAACTCCCCTCAAACAAAGATGCCAAGCTAGTCCACCGAACCCACAAGACTCGTGATGTGCATTTCCCCCCGGAGGCCTTTCTCTGCATATGGGGGCGTTTTTGTGTTTCTATGATAGTTTTCAGTGGCAATCTCATATGTTATAAGGATTGCAAACTCAGCTACTAGCAAATTACAAATCAAGAACCGTTGCTACATTATTGATACCGGATCAAGATTCTCTACAATTTTCTGCCCGAATTACACAGTGTAATTTAGAGAGAGACGGACACAAGAGACGAACCTCACTATTTAATACTTCTCATATAAATTTTCAGACAATATAAATCCTACAATAGGACCACTTCATGTGTTTCTCTCTAAATTACACCGCGCAATTAATTCCAGTAAGGAATTGTAAAAGATCTTTATCCACTTATACCCGGGTCTGAAGCAAGAAAGAGACATTTGCAAAGGCTATATTGGAATCAAACTTAGCAATACTTTGGGAAAAGTACACTTAGCACCCACAAGTTTTGAAATAGTGACATTTAAACCTCATCTTTTATTTTTGTGATGTTAAGCCAATTAACTTCCCAATTTCGCCTATTTGCACCCTCTCCTTAAATTGGTCACAGTAAACAAAGAAAAATAAGTTTCTGCCTTCAATCAGACAACAAAGACTTTCTACTAGGTTTAAGGGCAAAAATATATTTTTCTTTATTTTCTGTCCTCTTTAAATTGACCACGAATAAGAGAAAAGACAGTTATGTCATCAATTAGCCAACAAAGCATAAACAAAACTTCCTACAAGATTGAGGGCAAAAATATCTTTTTTATTATTTTCCATTAGTATTGCCGGTCAATTTAATGAGAGCAAAGTATCACTACCCAAAACTTGGAGGTGCAAATAATACTTTCGCCTAATACTTTTTAGTATTACCAGATTTCGCCACATAAATAAATACCTGAAATCCGTTTCCTATGAGAGCAACCAATTCCAGGCACCACATTGTAATTTTCACTGATTGACCATCCGACTGTCACCTAATTTGGGGGCTGTTCGGTTTGTTTCTATTCTCAAGATTTTTTGAATCTTGAGAATACACAAACCAAACATGTTTTTTAATATCACTTAAAAATAACTATCGCACGCATACCAATAAAGTTAACATCACCTAAAAATTTTCAAAACACAAAAAATTCTCAAAAAACTACCCAACCGGACATCCTCTTGGATATACGACTTACAGAGCAACCTATGGAGACAATTAGATCACCCAATCCAGTGGTAAGACTACATTGGGCCCAAGTGAGACTGATCTAACAACACTATTTTTCTCCTTTTTTTCCCCTTGTTTTCTCAATGGTGAGAATGACACCACGTTACCATCTGACCAGTCTAGCAGATCAGGGAATTACTGACCCATAAGCTGTTCCACTATCTGATTTATCAGTTCTTCGTATAACGAATTGGTCAACGATCCTAACAGTATGAAGTGGGTCCTGCTGAGCAGCAGCTGCCTTCCATTTACTGGGGAACTTTCTAAGGTGGTTCATCTGTGGCGGTTGTTTGAGCTCCGCCTCCCACTCAGGATCCAGCTTCCATTCCTTTGGGACCTGCACGTCAATGTGTAAGTTACATGGGGTTAACTACGAGTGTCACAAGAATGTCAAGCTGTTGCATTCAACCACAAGATGGGAAATACAATTTGGTGCATTCTAACTTATTGGTGCAGCTCCAAACGTTTAGATCTTACAAAGCAAAAAAAGATGAAAAATTACAGATTAAAACTACATTATCAGTTTTCAAACTTCAAATAATTGAAGCATCTACATAAATTATAAATAAAGTCAACCCAATCTAATAAGGTTCATCGCTTCTTGTCACTGAAAAAGCCAGCAACAGAAACACACCCATAAGCACTGCTATTCAAAGCATACTATGTACCAAATACTATTCTCTCAAAAAGTCGAAATGCAAGTAGGTGTAATATATTTATCAGATTTAGCGAACTGTTTATCTGTGGACATCCTCTATTCATCAGATTCTCTTCCTCATGATCACAAATTTCTCCGCCTTAGCAGGATTTAAACCAGGAAATCCTGGGGTTTAAGCCTCCGTTGAACCCATCTACATTGAAACTTGGATAACCTTTATATATCGGTGGGATCGGCCTCTCAAAACAGCATTGTTGCTGAGATTTTAGCTGCTTGGGTCGAGATAGTAGGACTAAGAATGATTATCATTCACGTCAAAAGATGAATACGAGATCACATTGGAAAAGAAAAGTGAAACCCAGACGACTGTATTACAAATTGCCATAGTTGTTTTTTACAGGAAATAACCATATTTCTTGGCAATTTGGGAGACATGTTGCTTCATTAATTAGAAAAGAGAATATACTATAAGAAATCAGTAAAAGAAGCAGCAGCGGGTTCTATAAGGTCCCTAATCCGGGTAAACAACCTGGAAATACATCAACCACGGGGCTGAACCTTAGGAAGAGTTCATCAAGCACAACAAGCAGAAAATAACTTCGTACAGCGACAATTTGGAATATAAGGTACTCCAATTCTATGTTTATGGAGAGACAGGAGAAATCTAACATTAAGGATATTATTGAGGATGGCAAAAAAAATCATTGCACTAAACTAAGTAATTTCCACCAAGTCACTAACCTTATCAAGAGCAACAGTGAAAACTTCCAGATCACCATCAGATTTGATATGAAAGCGTGTGAATGCCTTGTAATTAGCTATTCTTAGAGAAGAGAAGGCTTCATCAAAGTGGATGTGAAGCCAGTTAATGCAGATGTACAAGTAACTTCCAAACACCAAGGAAACCACCGGAGTCGAAAAGACCCAAAAGTAAAGGAAGACTGAAGCATAATATATGACAGCACCCCCACGAGAGAGAGACTCCATTCCATTCTTGCATATGTTGCTCCGTGTCACAGCCATGACCTGATAATTCTTCTCCAATGAATATTCTTATCTAAGGAAAAAAAGAAGCAGCAGCAGATGCCTGGAACAGAGTGATTTTCCTACCTCAGGAACATCAAATGCGGACATAAGATACTTGATACATGCTGGATAAAGGCCATGAGTCCATTGTTCAATACGAGCTCGAAGGCCAGTCGGATCTGGAAAGTGCTCACTTTCTACTTGTCGGTACCACTGATACAAAGTGTGGTAGCCTGGAATGAAAATTTTACCATTATCCACATGTTTTTTCTTTGACAAAGATAAGATAAAACTTTATGCCACAAATTCCATACCCATTTACCACCAAACCTCCTAGAAAAAATACCACTAGACAAAGAAGCATCAGTAATATTGACCATATTAGTTACCATCACTTTTCAATCTTATCATACTGTTTTTCCGTTAATACTGTTTTCGCAAGAATAAAATCCTTTGGAGTGACACAATATGAAATCAAGGTTGAGGCAGCTATGACTCAAGTGATCATACGAGTCTACCAAGCTTGTCTATCTTTAGCCTCCAATGTTGTTATACATCAGGGATACATCTTCTAGGAAGAATGACAGGCCAATAAGCCCAAAGTCAAATAGCGGCACCTCCGTCAATCAGGATGGGAGGGAGGGTGAGGTCATGGATTCAAGGCCCTACTCCTTAAGAGTGTAATTATCAATGAACAAAATACTACTAAAGTCAAATAGTGGCACCTCCGTCAATCAGGATGGGAGGGTGGGTGAGGTCATGGATTCAAGACCCTACCCCTAAAGAGTGTAATTATCAATGAACAAAATACTACTGAGGCATTATATCGGTATATTTTTTCATCAGGCCATGTATGCTGGTAATCCTTGAATCTGCAGCAAATATCCAAGAAAAGTAACCACATAATTGAAGAAAGAACTCACCTGAGGTTGCTAGTAGTTTATGCCTGATGCACGTCTCAACACCCAGTTCCAATAGCAACATAAGAATTAATGCGGCACTAAGGTGTGCAGAAACGTGAAGAACTCCAATAATTGCTCTTTTCTTCCGAGAAACTTTGGAAGGTACAAATGTAACTGCTACAATTAGCAGTAGCATAGCACCTGTTAATGATATATAAGAGCTTTCAAGCATATATATAGCACTACTCCATACTGTGCCAATGAAGCTCCTCAAGTGGCCTGAAAAAGAATCCACTTGCAAGATGTGATCGAGCTTGCACTGAAAAAGCAGGAGAAGCAAAAAGTCACCTCTCGGTACACATATATTTACCTTGCTAGGTAAGGCCATATACTAACAGATGCTAACTCTAAGGATGGAAAAGCATAAGGACTATGATCATAAGTGAGGTAAAAAAGAACATCAAGTCAGAGGAAGAGAGTGAGATGTCCCCCTTGCCAAGATGCAAAGACGACTGAATTCAAGGCATCCATCACATATTTAAAAAACAAAGAACACAACAGAAACCCACCTGCGGGAACATAGAAAAGGCCAATACGAAGTATATTATGCCACCAATAAAGTCAAATTGCCAGTTCTTCTTTCGAAACTTCAAAATGTTTCCCAAAGCAATCTGCATCAAAATGAGAAACTCATTACGGCACCAAAATTTAAAAGGTAAAAAATAAAAGTGAACTTGGTATTGCCAGGGAAAAGGAAGGGGACAATAACATCCCAAAGTTACCCTGCTTGAATCTTCATAAGAAGGATATGCTGCTTTGCACTCATAGGAAACGCCCATAAATCTTTTAAATTTTGTAAACACATGGGTAGGATGTAAGAATGCCCCACCACAACCATTTACAATTAGATGTTGCACATGACCTAGCCCATCTGATTTAACAGAGGAATGGCGCATATAGTGATGCAGGTCCCCAGCCATTCGCAGCTTACACCTTCCTTTCAAATAATCGGAAATCAGGTGCGAGACATTCTTTCCGGAGACGTGATTCCAATACCAATCAAGAAGCCAGCTTGGTTCGTGCGTAATAATGATCACAGAATCTTCATCTCCAACCTTGTCCCAACAAGGCGAGATGAGTCAAGCAAAAAGGAGGAAGTAAAAAACTAATTAGCATAGCATATGATCTATGGACAAGGATGCAAGTGTTTACTAGTCACAATGAATCTCATATCCAAATTTAGAATTGGGAGAATAAGCATCAAGTGTTATCTCCAACAAGTTTGAGATAATAGAAACAACTCTCATGCATGAGCATTCCAAATGGTACAACCATGTCATCGAATGAAGTAATATCTTCAGGGAACATATTATATCAGACAAAAAAATTGAAAGAAGCCATACCTTCTGCTTCACTAATTCTGAAAAGAAGTTGAATTGGTACACATCAATATCACCATGGAGTGCTAGATCAAGACCAAATACCCACCATCTTTTAGGGAGTTGTAAAGCGAAATAACTCTTCTTTTGTGGCATAAACCACCCGCCCAACCAGCTCTTATGACAGATATACCTCATAAAGGTATTCAGACCATCAAACCAATCTGCATTGCAATAAGAGAATATTCTTACACCACAAACACATTTTGCACACTGAAAAAATTTAGAGGTTTTTCAACGAGAAAAATCATGTTCTAAATAGAAACAAACTGATTCTAGTCCACGTTACCAGAGACATGGATCAATGAATCTATAAGATCACTAGCATAAAGAATTTCTCCTTTATGAGAGACGAGTGAATCATAAAAGGCTCAGACTGAGAACTAAGACAAACCATGGTTTCCAGGTATAATAAAACTCTGAGGCCCATCATATTGCTCCAGTTCAGACACCCCACAAGGTAGCTCAGGCTTCTTTACAGCCACCTGTTCTGGCTTATACCACAGAGGGGGCTGCAGTGCATACTCAAAAGGACAGAAGAAGCGTTTTTCATATGTGAAAGCCGATGGATTGGGGTACCTACAATAGAATTAAAAATACAAAATTGAGCTCAAATTTTAAAAGTTAATGTAACTCACACATCAATATAGGTCAAATTCTTCTCTACCTTTAACAAGGACCAAGAAAAACACCAAGCATGTGCTCTTAAAAAACAACCCACATAGAGAGAGAGAGAGAGAGAGAGCCTAGATCTTGAGAGCGAAGCTACAACACCCAACACCCAATCTTAGTTAGCATTGGGACGGTCCGCAACAAGCTAAACCAATTTCCAACCAGTTCATCTTAGAAGAAAGAACTAGTAGGGACTGGCTCTTCTAAGAGTACAGACCTAAAATCCAGGACGTCCCTAAGAAGTTAAACAATACCCAACTAATTGACAATACAGGGTAGGCAGAGGCACCGGTGGCAGAAGGGAGCCGATGTGGCAGCAGGAAGGTGTTGTGCAGCTTAGATTCCATTGGGCAAAAGACAGACAATAACAGCTATGCCTGTGACAGATCTAGTACTAAGGTGATTAGGAATACGTCTAGAAGGTGGTGGTGGTGGAAAAGGTAAAAGTCTAAAACGGCAGCTTGCGACCACCTATAAAACTGATACTGATGTTTCCATGAGGTATATTTGTTTTTAATTTGAGAATATCAATTGCTCAGGGGAAAAAATATATGGAGTATCAATTTAAGGCAATTCAGTCTAAACAATAGCCACTGTGCTATCCAATTCTGGTACAAGAAAGTTATGTATTCTAACACTGACATCAATATCATTTCAAGATACTCAACGTCAAATTTCGTTTACCAATAACGATTCAGAGCTTTTATCTTTCCAGTATTCATTTAGTTTTTGATGGTGTCAGGTTATAAGTTCGAAGTAGGCTTAACTGCATCGAATAAGACACAATCATGTCACATTGTAAAACATGAGTAAGAAATGTCAACTCACGCTAGATCTCCTCCAATAAGTAGCAAGTTGCCACGTGGTAGGGTAAGCACCGAATCACCTCCAGTGAGACGAATGGAAGGTTGAGCAAGTAGCCGCGCCACAGCATAAGATGAATTCCCACCATCGCCAGTATCAGCCATGAAGTCAAACCATAAGTCATCCCTTCCACTAAATTGATCATATAAAAGATCACTTTGTTCCGCACCCTCTTGAAACTTGTTCATTGCTGCCTAATAATGTAAGAAAAAGGGAAGATAACATATGCAATTGCATAAAAACCAAGATCCAGGCAAAACTATAATGTAAACAGAGGAGATCATTGCATGAAATAAGATGAGAGCAACAACCATGAAGTTCAGAGAATACCCAGAAAAAGCTCTGTATTAGAATTGAAAACAAACGTGAAAAGCTTCCAACATGGTATTCAATTTTTGTCCCCATCTTGTCATATACAAATAAGGTAATTTCAGAAATCAGAACAATTTTCAAAAACAATTGTAACGAGGATAATACCACTTATGCATCTTCATTTAAGAACATTCTTAACAAATAGGAATTATTCTCCTAAAAAGACAAGTAACTGAAGCTATTATTTTGAAAAATACATATGTATGTCATTGAACACAATATTTTGATGTTATTACTGTTTAAGATGGAATTATACCTGCATCATACGCATGTCAAAGCGACCAAGAAAGACAGTTACTGACACGAGGAGGTCAAAAACAGTCTTGAATAAATCGGCGGATGTCCTGCAACATACAGTCACTAGCATAGTTAAACAAACTAACTGAAAATAAGCTATATTGTGCTGAAAACAGTAAAACAGAAGGGAAAACATAGAGAACAAATACCCCGAATACCAAGGAACCATATCCAAAAAATCAGGCTTCATTTGCTTCTTCTTCAACTTCTCATGTTCTTTAACTGACACAGGATGAGTAAGAGCCCACCTGCTCGTCATCAGATATCAATGAAGTGGACTGAAGGGGAAAAACAAGTGACAGAAGTAATAGCAAGCACAAAGCTATCTTAAATGATCCTACTACAGACAACGAGTGTAGTCTAACATGGTGAAACCATCTTAAGACACTTCATCTCTTATATCTGTATAATATCAAATTATCTCTCTTTAGCTTCATCCTCAATGGGTTTCCTTCAATGTTTTCCCTTTATTCTCCACCGGATATTCAAGAAGAAGAAAAAAATTACCTATCAGACAGTTGAAGCCACCAATCAGAACCCGGCTAGGATACTAGAAAAGCCAAGATTCTATCTCAACTCTCAGGACAGAAAAGGTTAATAATACAAGAACATGAACTTCACAGAGTGGTCACACACGTAGCCTTCCCAGTTAAGACCACATGGCCATAACCACCTTTACATAAACAGAGAAGTAAGCCAATCTTATTAAAGAGAAGAAAAACAAAGAACACACAACAAAGGAGTCAACAGTACAAGAGATTGTGCTGAAAACCCCTAACAACCCAACAACACAAAGGCCCAAATAAAAAGCGACAACAAAACAAGCAACAGTTGTTCATCTCCCTCCCAAAATCCACCAAACAAAACAAATACGCCCACAACCCTCTAGCCACTGGGCAATGCAGGAAGAAATGATCCACAGACTCCCCCCTCGCAATTGCACAAGAAGCACCAATCAAGCCAGAAAAGGCCCCGCCTCCTTAAGACGTCAATAGTCAAAAATCTCCCATGAGCAACCTCAACCATCGTTCTCCCAAACCCCACCTCCCAGGAATCCCTCCCCACAAACGCGTTATCAATAAACCCCCTAATAGTCCAACTCAAGATTCTGGGCATCATTGAATCAAAACAATGTCCGCCCTTTGTTCTTCAATCGAAGAAGACCCTTCATAGTTAACCGAAGAATTCAATCCCTATAACTCCCTTAGCATCTTTCTCCCTGATTTTCTAGACTTTTTTGAACTAAGCTACACTCAATCTCGTTCCAACGCAGAAAAGAGATTCCTCAACTCGTCCTCGTGACTGTCACACGACACCCCAAACAAATGTCCAACAGAGGAAATCATATCTAAGACCCACTCCGGAAATTTCCCCACCAAATCGTCACTAGGGAGACGGCCCTCCAAGGGGTCTACAGTCACCAGTTCCCTCGTTGTATCGCTTAGAAGCTCGCCATCCTCCTTTGCTAGATAATGTGACTCAATATCTTGTCCAAATGAGCTCTCAACACAAACCAGACTCGTAGACAACCCCTAAGAACACTCCCCCACCTCCAGACCACCTAAGAGAGCCCCAGAAGAAAGATCCAGCACTAACTGCTCCCTCTCGGCAGCACCATTCTCCTCGACTCGACGACAAACTGCCCCATCGAACACAACGTAGACCTCCTCCATCGGGACCCCACTCGGGAGCTTCCCAACATGAAGATCAGCATGTTCTGTCTCCAAAAAGCAGCTTCCCGACTTGAAGATCGGCATGTCTGTGGTGGCCGAGACAACGCCAGGCGGGATATCCCTACCACCATCATCTTCCACGTCAACCTCAGCAGAGGGCCCACAGACGCAGTCGCCACTTCCCACAAAATTGCCGGAGAGGGAGCGATCGTCAACGACTGGTGGTGGGCTCCACCAGCCAAGCCTCCAGGCGCTACGACAGATTCGGCAAGACCTGTATGCCCGGTAGGCCCTTCTCCTTCACATTGCGCCCCCGAGAAAAAGCAGACCAGTATGCCCGAGGTCAAGATCGGTATGCCCGGCGAACTGAAATGTTCCTGGGTCGGAACCACCACCTGCTGCCTGGAGTCTGGACCTGTATGCCCGACATGCCCGGCATGCTCATCTCCTTCATACTGGGCCCCCGACAAAGAGGAGACCAGTATGCCCGGGTTGCCCTGTAGCCCGGGGTCAAGCCTGGTAGGCCCGAAAAATGACCGAGCCCCTCAACCACCTAATTTTTCCCAAACGCCTTGACCACACGGACTCATAGAGCTTAGGGTCAGACAACTAAGGCCCAAAACAACTGAACCAGCCTCACCCATCAAACTTAAAGCCCTGAAAAGACGGTCCAACTCCTCCTTTAGAGTCAAAAGTCTTGTGCAAAAATGTGGAGAACACAAATTCGCACCCGAACTAACAACAACCGAACGCGCATTAAATGCAGCCTCCTTGAAACTAGAACAATCAGCCTCGAAAACAGCATGCTTCGCCTGCTTCTCCCCATGCGTGAATTGAACATCACTTCTACCAGTGGCTTTCTGCTTGGCCCCAGATTTTAAATATGTCATACCAAAGGGAAACGGTTGTGGTTTCCTCTTGACGGCGTCAGCGAAGGAGACCCCATTTCTTCTCCCCGCATCACCCTTGGAAGAACTACCCGTCCTAGAAGAGCCGAGGAAATCGATAACGGCTTGGAAACATTCAGCCAGCAAAGTCCAACCACGCCCACCGACACCCTCTGGGACCATTATCGCACCTCTACGACGTCCCTCCCCATACTCAATAATAGCGACGTAACGCCCCGCCTGATTCCTGCACCGTTCGAGCCAGAAACACTCTGGAGGCTTCGTTGAACTTCAGTGCAAAGGGCTGAGCAGTGTCAGCCGCCAACAATTTTCCAACCAAGTTAACCATCCAAATTGCACCAAACCTCCCCAAGGAACTCGTGATGTAATTCCTCCTACTCCATTCAGACATCGTAATCACTCCCCATTGCTAACTGTAACTTGGAATTCTTTGGCTTCGACTCTAAAACACCGCGAGAACCCCATCGGAAAACAAACCGCACTCTAAGAAAAAAAACAAAGCAGACGTAGAGATGGACTAACAAAGAGATGAACCATGAACAACAAACGCGAAAAGTGAGAGCTGGTCTCCCTGCCTTGTCTACATGATTAGATGCCTCCCTCTCCTCAGAGAGAAGCAGCGGCGGTCGGAGGGAGTTGTGTGGCCGACATAAATTAACCTATATACACCCTTAATTCTTTCATCCAACAAAATAAAAAATAAATAGGAAGACAACAAAAAAGAAGCAAAAGAAAGTGCTCAGTCCAGTCATTCTTGTTCGTCAAAAGTTAAGTATAGAATTGGAGACTTATATTGTGGTACATGCCTTGAAATCAAAACATAGACTTTAACCAATGTCAAGAGATTCGATCTACAATATTTTGCAACTCAGAAAACAAACCAGAGATATGCACTCACCCAGTTGACCTTTCCACTACATAATTGGCAATGTAAAGGCCTATAAATGTAGCCCACAATGAGTATATAGGAGAGATTTCTTCTGATGAACCCGGACAAGAGCCATTGCAAGGTAACTGAGAAATTAAAAAAAATATTATAAATCCAATTAAAAGAAATGAAAAAACTAGATGTACAAAAATATAGTTGATACAAGCTGTACCTCGCCATAAATAACCCACTTGGACAGAAGTGGATAGTCACTTGCAGAACCGACTGGAGCAAACCAAGATGAGCAGACCTGGTCTTTCAACTCATTCATACGAAGGAATTTGGAAAGCCAAGGGTTTCGCTCTTCTTTCTTCCAAAAAGAAAACCATGTAGCAATTTTTCGTTCAGACGATCTCTCTCTCAAAATAGCACGGTTGCCACAGTGACTATAAAATACACAGCAGGCTATACTAAGAACCTGCACCAACAACAAGGACATCAACAACATATTCAGGTTCATATGCAATTGCAAAATCCAGTGATATGAATGTGGACAACAAAGCATTTACTAAACTTACTGCACAATTTTGAAGAACGGTCAAGATCTCTGGTTTCTTTCCAGCCACACGTGAGACAAGGCCAATGTACCAAAGACCATAAAAGATAATGTGGAATACTATAAGAAACAAAATAGAGGTCACATATATTGTTAAAAACAAAGAAAGGTTCATCCTCAGATCCACTCCCATTGACTGAAAACTGGGAAGGTGATACACAGCTGCTACTGAAATCCAGGCTATATACCTGCAGAAGGAAATATGGAAACTTACTAATCAACGCTGGTTTCTTATAGTTGTCAGTACTGATATAACAGAAATACATAAATGCCAAACATTGTGGATATCTAGAAACGAGAGCAAACTTATCAACAAAGGATAGGAGTAAGAGAAATCACTTACCACCGACTGAAATTTGAATAGCTTGGTTTAATAGTCTTCCCAATAAATGGCGACGAAAAGAAATAGAAGAAACCAAATAAACAGGCATACATAGACCACCATTTAATATTGTTGTCCAACTTCTCTACAAGAGTATTGATGTTGTCAGATGAGATAAAAAATAGACAACCCACAGCCACAGCGATTATAGCATGCCGGGAATGCTCGTGTGGGTATGGATATGTCGGAGTTAGAATTGTCCTAACCCTCTCCATTTTGAGAGTTTCCAGTAAACCAACAGACTGCTTATCAGAGCCCATTAAGCGGCCTTATACTTGTGCTGATTACTTCACTCAATTCAAAGCCTTGCAGATAAACACCACTTCGGTAGCGCCAAAACCACCATAGAAACAAGATCCAGAATCCTGAACGAAACATTGGATTTTACAAATTTTTAACATAGAATGATTGAACTTGTTGTCAAGAATACAGGATGAATCAGCTATAAATTACATCACAGGGCAAGAACCAAGTTCGGTAATTGACAAAAGAAGCCATGTGCAAAAGAAGAAAATATATCATCAGTTACAGTCAGACTTCCTCGTATGCTTCTTGTTTTCCCCTTCCACACTCTTACTGAACGCAATATAAGTTTTCCAAGTACAATATAAACAATTGGTCCTCTAAATTATTCATACCACCGTCAACACCAAATATAACTCTGGAAAACAGTGACTACAAATCGAAACCTCTAACTACTTTGAGTTACACCTCAAACAGCTAATTCTATTATACAATGCTAAACTTATGGAAACAGATATTAATAAAAAAAAATGCATTATATAAGCAATAGTTCAACCCAAAATCACAAAAAGTTTTTCAAACGAACAAATACACCACTAATTGTTACATACTTGATAAACACGCATATTAGAATTATAGTATTATTCGTAGACTATTACATTTTTTATAAATTCACCCGTTCTACACAGAGGCGGAGGCAAGGGGGGGCGGGTGGGGGCGACCGCCCCCACTCGCCCCAAACATTCTTTGAAATTTTTTTTTTTTATATATATTTAGAAGCAGGCCTGCCCCCACTGGCCCAGGCCTGCTTCAGGGCCAGTGGGGGCGGGATGGGCCAGCGGGGGCGAGCCCACTGGCCCAGGCCTGCTTCTTTAATTTTTTTTTAAAAAATCAGAGGGTGAAACGGCGCCGTTTCACCCTCTGATTTTTTTAAAAAACGCCGGTTCTCTCTCCCTCTCGCACTCTCCCTCTCCCGAACGTCCGGCTGCCCATCGCCCACTGCCCATCGCTCACTGCTGCCACTGCCATTGCCCCGGCCGGCGCCGCCAAGTCATCTCCGGCAGACGTCCAACGCCGCCCAGCCCAGAGTCCGAAACTCCGGTCTCCGGCTCTCCCTCAGCCCTCACGCCTCTCTCTCACTCGTTGCTGCCGCCTGCTGCTGCCATTGCGCCGCCCGCCGACGCCGCCCAACTCAGGTAATCCCACTGCCCAGTCACCACCATCTCTGATCTGAGTCCCACCGCCGATGTTCTTCTATTCACCAGCTTGTTAACGAGTAAAATAAATTATAGCAAATAATGGAAATACTAATCATTTGTTTTTTAAAAGAAGGCCAATTAATACAATTGCCGGTAGAAGTAGGGGATTTTTATTTGAGGTAAAAAAAAAATTGTTAGGCTTTTAAGTCAATTTGGGGTATTTGTTATAGCAATTAGCATTCAATGATTTTGCATCAAATTTTGGTCATTTGGGGTTGCTGGATCTACTAGCAATTTGACCAAGCAAAATTTATTAATAGACCGGATCACTTACTTAGATATGACTTCTTAGACGACATCATTTACTTAATGATAGTTACTCGTAGGGACGAAAGATAGAATTTGCTTCATGTGGGGCTAAGATTACGCATAATCACACTTTTGCTATAAAATATATGTAACAAAATGTATAAATGCTTTCAAAAATTCAAAAAATGTCCACAAAAGATAAACTTTTTCCCGTAGATTTTCAAGGTTTGTTGGTTATGGCCTTCGGAAGGATTTTGATCCTCATAATAAGGTCTTAATAAATGGTCATCATTAACTAATATATCAAAAAATTCTATGGTGGTCCAGGTCGAATTAGCTAAAAAAAATTTCTCGCAGTGGCTTCTGCGGAATGCGGTCCAAGAAGGTGAACATTATCTCCAAGATTTACGAATCTTTAATCAAGAGTTAGAATTTGACATGGAAAGATTTTGTTGATTTGAAGTAGAATGCACAGTCATGTAGCACCTCAAGACAAATGTGGTTTCTCATTCTTTGTTGTTGGCTACTCCATGTCATCAATATGTATCTTATTGGCTATAGGAATCTGACTTGGGGTTTAGGACTTCAAAGGTTCTGTTTGGATAGAAGAATAGCATTGAGGTTGATGGCCCCTCCTCATAATGACCACACTATATATTACAGATGTATTCTTCTAGTTCGAGACAAAACAAGATTATGCTAATTTCAATATTTAAGGGGCCCCTTGTTTGTCTCTGTTAATAACCCATCAGAGGCAACTACCAGTAGAGTGCATATTCTCATAAATAATTATGTCCTGCAGTTTGATGGTTTTATTGATTTGGATTCATATGATACGATAGCATTAAAGCTTAAAGGAGATGGAAGATGCTACATATCTACGGTGAGTGTTCTCTTCCCTGCTCATGTCAGAAGAGTAGGAAATAGACAGTCCCTTGTATCTGCCATTGTTGTAGGTTTCCAAACTTTTTATTGATATAAAGCTTGCGTGTTTTGTGCTGAACAACTTGCAAATTTGGATGTAGATCTATACAGAAAACTGGGTAAACTCACCTGGACAAGAGGAAGATAACTCGTGGCAAGCTTTTGTTTTTGTACCCAAAGACAATTGGTATATTGCAAAGGCAAGTTTCATTTTCCTCGAGCTTCTGTGCTTGGCAACATGACATTACAGACTTAGATGTTATAGGGATCTGTAGATTCTTTATGTAATGCTACTGGAGATGCTTATTGTCATTACATGGATAAACCAAACGAACTTGACCATAGCAGATTTTGATTTTTTTTTGGTGAAATTAGTTATCCTGTATTCCTGTTATCCTGTTATTATAGTTTCTTTTTTTAGGACATGGATGGTGGACTTAACAACTGATAGAGCTCAAGACTAAACAGCTTTCATGCACTTTAACATTAGCTAATGATACCACCTTGTAGATCCTATTCCGAATGAAAAAGGCAAAAAAATTCAGCGAAAACACAGGAAAAGTAACTTGTTAAGAATTGATCTGGCTAATACTGGTGAAAACGCTCTTATGTTATGTTATTTGTGAAGATAGAATTGGTTTTTTGCTTTTAAGGTGGTGATGGTTTGGTTTTGGGGAGGTGGGGAAAGAGTTGCATTGAGCGGCATTGCACAGCTCTCTCCCATTTCATTAAGTCCAGGTTGAAATTGATTGGATCAAGGCCTTGAGAACACAGTAAGTTTTTGTGGGTTGTTAAGTTGTGGGTTGTTGGAAGTGCTGGGATATATTGTTGAATTTTGTGGGTTGTTGCCTGTTGGAAGTGCTGAGATATGTTGTTGTACTGTTTTGCTTTTGTGGAATTGGCTGTCATCTATGATTTAAGGGAAAAATATTTTTCAAAAGAGCTAAAGAGAATTTCTTATAGATCTTTCTATGATTTAAGGGTTTATATTTCAAGAGTCAAAACAAAAATCATTATAACTTTTACGAAGAGGCTAAGAGGAGATTGTGAACAGGAGACTTCACTTTGCATCTCCACATGTGTAGTGTACATCGAGCATGATGTTTTTATGGATATTGAGAACGAAGTCGTTTTGCAACATTTTCAAAAGATGCAAAATCGTAGGATGCAATTATCACCTCTCAGTCGCAGTACATAGCATGGTACATGTATTATAATATTTTTAATGTTTTTAGTCTTTAATTTTTGATATTGTAATTGTAAGACAATTTTTAGCATTATAAAGAGAAAAAAAAATTTGTCATTTCGTCTTTAGAATTCGACCCCCCTGAACTTTGGTCCTGGTTCCGCCACTGGTTCTACAGTCGTTTGTCACCGTAGCAAAAGATACTACACTCGGTAACTATTGTCTAAACTTGCGTTGTCCTCTGTTCTCCAGAATCGAGACGAAATCTTAACTCAACTCCATTTAGGTAGTTCCATGGAAAATTCACATCAGTGAGGAACCAAAACCCTAATTCACCGAATGGAGCTCTAGCTCTAGGTTCTTCAACAAAGAATAAAAACCGACGCGTTCCGACGACAACATAACCGCCACCAAAACAAAAGTTCGCTCTCAGGAACACTTCAAACTAAAAGAAAAAATTACAACAATACGTATATAATCCGACAGTTATCACCTACAACTTTCCAAACTTTCCAAACTTCCAGTTTTGATTGCACCAAAAAAAAATATTTGCTTAGAAAAACCTTTGCAGAATTTCCAATAACATGAAAAAAAAAATGAAATAGTAAAAGGTAGAGAGAGGCTAGGTACCTGAACCAGTTGGCGAGGAGAGAATGGGCGAAGGAAGGGATAGAGTGCCTGCACAAGAAATATACAAATACGAATGTTTTAAAAGAAAGAAAGAAAGAAAAAAAAGGAGGGACATATATATATATATATATTCGGAGACCCGTTTGGTATCTGCGAATGTCTGGGAGGAACATAACAATGGGATATTCGTTTTTTTAAGCCTCCACCAGCCTTATAGTTAACTCCCTTAACAAAGCGGACTGCGAAAGAGAGATAATCTGATTATATTCGGAACTACAAAAATTTGAGACACATGTATTCATGCCGGGTTTTGACCGTTATATTTGACTTTCTGATGTTGGATTGGGCCTGTTCGGTACATCGACCCAGCCCGGCCCTACATAGAACCTAAACCTTCTTCATAGGTTCTGGGCATGACTGCATGAGTTTTGTTTCAGCCTAATTTCGAAATTCCTTTTGGGAAAATTATCAAAATATATTTACCCAAAATAAAATTATATCAAAATACGGTCTTGTGCTTCTGTCTTTTTAAAAATTGGGACATGGGTTTTTCCAATTTTTCGATTTCGCGTGTTAAATGACATGAGAAAATTCTAGCCCAATTAGAATGGGTTATTTCTTCTAATTTATATTTTAATTTTAATGTAATTAAAGTTTCGGCTTTGACCATATCCATCCAAATTTTTTTGACGATTTTTCACGTCAGATTTATGACGTGTTCAGTTTCAACATTTTTTTACATGTCATTTAGTTTGTAAAATTTTAATAAAAAATTATTTTTATCAAATACATTTTAAATTTTTATTTATATCACCTATTCACTCATTTTAATACACTTTATTTTTAACACCAATATAAAATTTTATTTACTTGAATTGTCTCAAATCCAGGGACCAAGCTAAGCTTAGACATTGGGAGGGCTAGTTATATAAAAAATAATTTTAGGAGTCCAAAATAAAATAAAGAAGGGAAAAAGTAGAAGAAGACAAGACATTAAGAAAATTATTAAAAAATTATTATTTTTTGCTCAAGAAAAGAAAAGAAAAAAACTTCAGCTGATTTCGGGAGGGGAGGGGCGTGGCTCCTTGGCTTCGTTCTTGTTCGCACCTAAATACGAAGGGCATCTTCGTTTTGCGACAAAATTTAGGATTTGAATCCAAAATTCGTTCTTGTTCGGTAACAGTAGAAGGAAAATGAGAATTTTCATGCGCTTTCGCCTGTAGCTCCCTGCCCCTACTCTCTGCCTGTCCCTCTGCCCCTACACTTCGTTGAATTGCTTCCGTTGAAATGATTTTGCACTCTTCTGCTTTTTTTAAAAAAAAAACCCCTTTAAATATTAACTTTACACAACCCGTCAGCCCCTGCCGCCCAACTTGTCCCCTGCTTTTGAATCATGCGTTCATTTCATTCGTCTTTTGTGTTTTTGTTTTTTGTTTTTTTATTTTATTTTTTAATACTTTTAAATATTCAATTTTTAATAAAAAAAATATAATAAATTTAAAATATAAAAAAACAACTTCAAACATCATCATTATTTTTTTTCACCTCAACAACTTCTACACCAACACCAATACAACTCTAACATCACCTAAAAATTCTCAAAATACTCCGAATCTTACAAAAAAAAACTTCAAAACGAACATTATCCAAGTCAATAAGAATTCAAATCTCAAACTATAGCGTGAGGATATATATACTACTAGCCAAAGGAGGTAGCTCTAATTAGGAAGATATTCTCTTTCCAATAATTAAAAGTATATATATCCAAAGACTTTTCCCAACTAACTTGTTTTTCTTTCTCTTTTTCTAAGACTTTTCCCAACTAATTTTTTTTCAAGACTTTTCTCATTATCAGAGTCTCACATTGATTAGGGATCATTTAATCTTGTACTTCAAATACCTGTTGGGCCACCTCTTCCCATTGTCAATTGGTTTTGGGATGAAACTTGACATTGTATTGGAGCCAACTATTTCTGGGCTTGGCCCACTTGTTTATATTCCTCATTTGTTGTTCACGTGCATGGACCATGTTCATTCGGCCTGCACGTGAGGGGGAGTATTAGAGTTTTACATTGATTAGAGACCATTTAATCTTGTGCTTTATATATCTGTTAGGTCACCTCTTTCCCATTGACAATTGATTTTTGGATGAAACTTGACACCCATTTAACTTGTCACCATCTTGGTAGATGGTTATTGATAGATGACTAATAACCAGTTTATCCATTTTAATTTTCTTATTATTCTTCCCTTTTATTTACACCATTATTTTAAACCCATAATTGTACACTCGATCGTACGTACGAGTGCACCGAAAACATTTTGACACCCCAAGTACTAAGTACGTGGGAAATTCAAACCACAATTAAGGGCTTGTTTGTAAATGGGTTATGGTTTTGGTTTTAATTTTGATTTTGGGTTCAACTTTGAAATTTCAAATTTTAAGATTTAAATATTGTTTAGCTGTAAGGATTTGTTTGGTTGTTTATGATTTGAAATTATTTATATGTTAATTAAATTAAATAATATTAATTTATAGTTTTTATGATATTCAAAAAATAAGTAGAAAATGATTTCATAAATATCAAAAATTATAAAAATAAATAAAATATGAAACTAATAAAAAATATCCATAAAAATTAAAATATCCAAGATAAAAATGTGCAAATTTTATAAAAAGAAAAATTACATTACCTTATTTGTTTTCTTGGAATTTTCGTAACATGCTGTTAATTTATCTTTTCCTTTTTTTACCAAGAATGTTAATATGTTCTTGCTTTATCATTTTTCTTTAGCATACATCTCTATTTTCTCTAAAAATTGTCAGTATATTATCTGCACAAAATGAAAAAGAAGAAAGAAATAACAGAAGAAGATATATACAAGGGATAAATACAATCTCGGTCCCTGTCATTTGCGCAAAAATCAAATAAGTCCTTAAACTTTAAAATACGTAAAATTAGTCCCTAAGGTTTAAAATCATTCACATTTTAATGGTCCTAAAAGGACTAAATTCTTAATAAATTTAAGCTTTAGGGACTGGTTTGATGAGTTTTAAAGTTGAAGGACTTATTTGATTTTCGGTCAAAATACGAGGATCAATTTTGTATTTATCCCTATATACAATTGTCCTTCTGGTTGAGTATCTCACCAAATAAAATCATTTATGTGGCATTTATGACGTCAACAATTTATTAATATTTTCTAATTTCATTTGTAGAGTATATCGCCCAAAAGAAAGAATTAAAAACCAAAAACAGGGAAATGTGCTTTTATGTGTTGTTGACGAAGAGGCTAGAGATATTTTATCTAAGTCTAGAGATAGGATACAATTTTACCACGGTTATAATGATTTCAATTACATAACATGACCTTATTATCATAAACACACTTATATGAATATGTAACTCGTGCAAACTCCTAATGCGAGACCAAACAATGCCACAACTGTTTTTTTTGTAATAATCAAACTCTTATAGTTTTTTTATTATAGATATTTTATAATAATCAACAAATAAAATTTGATAAAATATTAGTTTTATAAAACTATTTTTCCATACTCATCTCGTCTATGTAATTTATATTCTAAACTATCAAAATTGATACATTAAACTTCTAATTAATTATCAATAAGTTTGTATTTTCCATCTCATATTAAAATTTCACCGTTAAAATTGTATCACGTATTTTTTTTTATTTACTTTAATGGTGAGATCTGAGTGTAAAGTATAAATTATATATTAATAGTTTGAGTTCCAATGTATTAAATTTAATAATTTATGGTACAAATTGAAACATAAATAATAGTTAAAAGGATACAAAACTTAATTTTTCCGTAATAGAAATTGGTAGCAGCCTGCTAGTAAAGGGGAACTCTCGCGATAAGAAAAGAGACATGTTAAACTGTGAACCTTTGTTAAGTTGTAAAATTGGCCCATTTCGTAATGGTCTTCTAAGAGAATCGAACCCATCGACTGTTGGACTGTGTCTCAAGTAGGGGTGTTCATTTGCACCGGCGATTATCGTTTTAACCGCTAAAACCGTTACCGTTACCGATAATGACGGTTATTGTGCCTTAACGGTGCGGTGATGGTGTTAAATATGTGATTCCGTCAATTGCAGTGACGGTTTTCGCCAAACCGTCACCTACACTACCGTTAACCACCCCTAGTTGAGACTTGAGATGATTATCGATTATGTGAGACAGACTTTTGTTGGAATATGTTAGTTGGTTTACGTCACGTTGTTGGACACTTTCATTAGATTTTAGTCTTTATGTTTGAATATGATATTATGTTATACTTTTGGACAACTTTATATTTCTTATGATTGTTAATGATTATGATATTATATTTGAATATGTTATGATATTTGTCAATTTGATATGATTATTGATTATAATATTATGTTGAAAATTTAAACAGCCTAAAACAGTGAAAAAAATGAAAAAGCTCAAAGAAAAAGCTTATTTTTTTGCACACTGGTTATACGGTTTAAACTGTTATCGTATAACCGTTATCGTTAATATCGTCACGGCAAGAGCGGTTATTGTGCCTTAACGGTGCGGTGACGGTGTCAATTATGTGGTTCCATCAATTGCGGTGACGGTGACAATTTTTGTCAAACTGTCACCTACACTACCGTTAACCACCCCTAATCTCATGTTTCTTGTTGAGAATTAGTGCAACCACATATGAAAACAACCGAGAAAGACTTTTACAGAAGCAAAAAAAAAGAAGTAAATATACCTTGCTTGGACCAAAAAAAAACGAAGAAACAAAGAAAACCCTACCGTAATTGCTGTGATGCGACTTAAAGCAACTAGGTGGGTGGGAATAAACTGAAAAATAAAAGGGACTCATATTCTGAAGATAAGTATGTCGAGCTTATTGTTAATCTACAATAAGTTTCAGCAGAGTGGAGATGGTTACCCAAATGTATCGAATCAGAAGCTGATTCCAATCCGGTCGAAATCCTTTTTTGCAATTGAAAATTGAAAATTTTGGTTCTAATGATTAGACTTTTTTTTTTGACAAATTATATATGTGTTCATAATGGGCCATGAATTATTGTCAAAATGGACCGAACACTATTCCCGCATATGGCTCTCTTTAGACAGTTCTTTTTTAAATAAAATTTGAAAAAAACATAAATTTTATTTATAAATTACTAATTTCATCAGTTTGAACTCTTAAATTATCGAAATTTATTAACGTGTTCCACCTCTTTAGAATGCAGGCATGGGCAGATCTAGGGGGCTAACTGGGGCCCAGCCCCGGTTGGCCAATGTAACACTTTTGATTTTTTTTTTTAATAACTATTTCGGCCCCCATCTAGCCCAGCTCGGCGCCCCTTAAATTGTATATTGAATTATTAAACTGTTAGTTCAAAATTATTAGTACAAAATTGTTAGTTGGCGAATTATTAAACTGTTAGTTCAAAATTATTAGTACAAAATTGTTAGTTGGCTAAATATCTCCACAACTCCCTCCCTGAGTTTTGACCTTTTCTCCTATTTATTCTTAGGGTTCACTTTTTTCTAAAAATATCCCTAAGATTTGGACCTAATCTAATACCCGTTCTGCTATCAACTTAAGTAACAGAATTGCACAAGTGGCTAACTGAGTATACATGGAAATGGACAACTCGGTTAAAAAATAATTACAAAAGATTAAATGAAAAGCCATAAATAAAGAACTGGCCAAATTTCCGAAAAAAAACCCCGAAGCCCAAAAATAATAAATCAAACACAAACTATCGCCAAACCCTAACTCTGGTTTAGCAACAGTTCAACCGATTGACATGTACAAATACCAGAAATCTAACTTCAGACTCAAAGAACCACCACCAACATTCCCTTCAAGCAAAACTATGCATAACCCATCAATCCAAAACCCTAAATTAATAAGATAAAAAGCTACAACGACAATTAAAAATCAACCACAGAAAGTGAGAGCATACATCAAAAGAAAAATAGAGAACTCCGACAATATATACAACAAAAGGCCACCAAGTTTCAGATAATAACAAGTCCAATTTCGACCAAATACAAACAAATGAAAAGAAGAAGGTTAAGATAAGAAAAACCTGAAAAGAACTGACCGTTGATCAAGAGTTAGATCAGTAAGATGTTAAAGACAGGCACAGAGAGAACGAGAGTGAGAGAGTTAGACCGGTAAAAAGGTTGGCGTTTTAGGTGTTTTTGGGGATTTTGGGATTCGGGGATTTTTTTGGAATTTTGGCCAGTTCTTTACGCGTGGTTTTTCATTTAATCTTTTGTAATTATTTTTTAACCGAGTTGTCAATTTTCACGTGTACTCAGTTAGTCACGTGTGCAATTTCATTAATTAAGTTGACAGTAGAATGTGTATGCGATTGAGTCCAAACCTCAGGGATATTTTTAGGGAAAGTGAACCCTAAGGACCAATCAGGGAAAAGATCAAATCCTAGGGACTTGTGGAGATATTTAACCTTGTTAGTTCAAAATTAAACGTTCATCCTTTTAATTATTAAACTACTATTCTTAGGAAGACTTAGTTTGTTGTTGAAACTTGAAACACTTCGAACTTATATTGAATTTGTTGCCAACTTAGAGGGATCTAGCCAACGAAAAAGAAAAGAAAGATGCCCTTTGTTACGATGCTGTGAATTTTGTCAATTCAATGTTATGATACTGTAAATTTTGGTTGGTATTTCTACTAAATTTTGTATTTGTGATACTACATGGTTGTGTTGTGAAATTATATTGAATTGTGATTATGTTAATATTGTGAAATTATTAATGTGCATTATATTGAATTGTGAAATAGTGATTAGGTTTTGAAATTATATATATTGAAATTGTGATTAGGGTTAGGTTCAAGAAATTGTGCTTATGACCTTAGGTTGTAACTTGTGAAATTATATTGATGAATTTTGTTTTGTTTTGTTTAGATAATGAATAAGTTTTTAATAAAAAAATAAAATCAGCAGAGTCATCTAATACTCCTAACGTGACTGCTATTTTTTAAACGAATATTAGTTCAAAAAGACTTCGTCTTTTGAAAACGAAGTCATTATGCAACGTTTTCAGAATATGCATACCCATAGGATCTAATAGCCACCTCTCAGTGTCAACAAATAGTATGGTATGTTTATTTCAATATAATATATTTTTAATGTTTTTAGTCCTTAATTTTCGATATTTTAACTCTAATACACTTTTTTGCATTACATAGTAAAATAAATTGGTCATTTTTTCTTAAGAGTTTGCTCCCTTCAAATTCGTTCTTAGTTCCGCCACTGAACGCAGGTGATCCGTTTGCAAATCCTAAAGCATTTACAAGATCTGACAGTTATATATCATAAAAATGATAGATACATGAATACGTTTAGGAAAAAATAAGGCGGATGATACTTGAAAAATAATACCGTTAAATGATGCGGCAGATATCATGAGAGTACCCGTGTCGTTTTTCACCAGTGTAGGAAAGTCAAAAATAAGGGCTGATAAATGTCGGCCCAGCGACAACCGTTCAAAGTGTTATCCCGTTCAAATGTTATATATATATGATCTATAACAGGTTTCATTGGCACCTCTTTAGCATATCTCCATTTGAACAGTACATTCACTGCACTCTTTAGTATAATACATAATTCAATGGGCTAAACTCTTCGGAAGCTGGCAGCATTGATTGACACTGTTCACAGGTATTAATATATAGCAGTTTTTCAATCATTATCGTAGCGAAAACCGGCCCCTAGGTGTAATAAATTATGAAAAAAATACCGATTTAGTGCTTTCAAAGTCTCAAGTTACTTTTAAGCACTGTCAATCATTTTGGATCATCGCCCTCAGGACCTTTGGCTCAATAACAATTCGGTTTGTGTAGAATTGAGGACTTCACAAGTCTAGAGATTAGTGGGAATGAAGCTCCAGACACCCTCATCATCCAAAAAAATAATCTGGAAGCTAGAGAGATCCAAAATGGCCGTTATCTTTGAATATACTCTCACCAACTGGATTGTGTTGATCTTCCATTCTTTGCTCACATCATTCTTCGATCTCTACTTCGACAAAATTAGCTTTAGTTCGATTATTGGTCAAGCAGACTGTCATATATGATATTGTGTAAGCCGAGATGCAAAGACAGATTATATATATATATCTATATAGTGACATTGAGCAAATCTATCGAGTAAAAGCTATTCGTATGTCTACTCTTGATATTCTTAAGGAGCTAACTAATAGTGATCACCCTTTCGTCATTTCATAAGAATTAAGAGATACCAAAATATGTTCATCTATATGTTCATATATATATATATATAAAGTTACACTTAACTTACATTCTATTTGCAATGTAGCCACAAAGCTATTATTTTATATAATAATTGGCACCTTAAATTAATATCTCTTTTGCAATATTAAGCCTTGGTTCGGATTTAACAGTAAAAACAAACAAAAGATGATACAATCTTAATACAAGATGTGATGTGGTAATTTCGGGTATAGATAGTAAGAGTTAATTATAGTTATATGATTACATTAATAGGAGGAAGAAGTATAATTTATTATAGAGATTCTCTCTAATATATTATTGAAAATAGTCATAGTCGCATAAGTCTCATCAATTCAATTCGGAAAGAGATGAATATAACTTTCAATGCTACCCGTATGAGACTTATTTATTATCTATTTTTTTCTGAATTGAAGAAAAAAAAATTGTCATGAGTAAAATTTTGTTTTCCTTTCAAAAGCAACTTAAAAGTGCTTTATTTTATTTTTTTGTAAGTCAAGAACAGAGTTCAATACACGACCTGCCTCTCTAGGCGGTTTGTACAGCCAGTCACAATTAAGAAGTTAATTAT
This sequence comes from Myrica gale, assembly GCA_963930655.1. Lineage (NCBI taxonomy): Eukaryota > Viridiplantae > Streptophyta > Magnoliopsida > Fagales > Myricaceae > Myrica > Myrica gale. The sequence continues at coordinate 20,217,979 of OZ005615.1, forward strand.
GATATATGCGCCACTTATGCCATCAAAAGCGTTTGGACACATGACACTTCAGCGGATGACTGGTGAGGGCAGCCTGAGTTTTCCATCAGCCGGGGCCGGCGAGCAGGAGTTTTCTTCCGAAACGAAATGAGATTAAGAAGGACGGAATCATAATTCATTCCCATGTGGTGCCTTCAAAGATTCCTCAATAGTGAATACCTGAATATCGGAATTAATTTCAACGGCTAGGAGTACTTGACGGCTATTGGAGGGTTTTTCCTCTGTCGGCAGCAGTCGTTATCGCTAACGTCCCCATCGACACTATCAGTCTCGTCAAAGAGGTCAGATTCTAGGGTCCAACTGCGACTGGTGAGGTGAACTTCCCCAACTTCAGGAGCCAACCCCATCATTTCAAAACCTTCTTCGTATCTTTTAGGTTATGGAGAGAGAAAAGGAGAAAGGTGATCTGCATTGAACATCAGAGAACAATGAAAACAGTAGTTTTACTTGACTGCTAGTTAACCTCTCTGATCAGTCACCTATCAGGAAAAAACACCTCTGTTAGTCTCGGGAGTGCATAGATGAAGTTCTTCCCGAGGGATCTCAGTGGGGTTTGAGAGGCTGTAGACCTTTCTTTTACTGGAAAAAGTCTTGAAAAGTTGGCGCGCACTCGGTCAGGATCCCTTGCACGTTTAGTAACGCATTAAGGACGTCTTTGATTTCAGGTCCCAAATCCAACTTGACATTCTTAAACATTCACATCTGATATTTCGCTAGAAGTAAACTCACGTCTGATAATTAGAAAGAAAGGAAAAGGGTACAAGGAAATCTAATGTAGGGTGACGCATTACTCTTTTGTGTTATGTTTTTTAAAGAGTCTGAAGATTTGGGTATTTTCTTACTTCTTTTTGTTAGGCCATAGATTTGGGTATTCCTTGTCACTTTGGACCACCTAGGCCACCCGACCGTGAACTACCATGCAACCGTGCCCGCAAAGATGTCAATGTCTAGTGGGTTACCACTTTGAAGCTGAATCCTCCGCTAACATGAGGTCCTTAATCCAACCCCACAAGATTAAAATAGTGAAGTCCCACCGAAGGATCAGGCCTTGAGCTATTAAAGTCCTCCACATGCATCCACACATGCACAGCAGACCGAAATCTAGAGAGAGAAAGAGGGGGAGGATAGGGAGTAGGGGTTATAAAGAGCTCTTATTCTCAATTTCTTGTCCTCCCTCCTTTTGCTAGGCGGATTTGAGCCCTCTTAAGTGCTCAACAAAGATACTCCTATGGCATTTTGAAGGGTTCCTGAAAAACAAGAGTTTTCAGTCAAAAGAGCCCCACAAAATCGTCCATTGATTCTTTCATCATTGCCAACGGAAGAATCTCTCGCAAATGGCTTGCACTAGCAAACAAAATCGAAATAATAATACAGGGTAGTGCAGAAGTATAGTACTTATATATTGTTAGTCATGTCTCTTTGTAACATCTTGTGCAAATTGCTTTCAGTAGCAAACAAAATCAAAGTAAGAATACACGTGGTTCCCTAGCATAATACGATTATCACCCTATCTTTCTGTCTACGCACAATATTATACACATCGTAAGAAACTGAACAATATTATCATGAGCTGGATTAAGCTGGTTTTAATAAATATCGTTAGAAAGAGAAGGAAAAGGGGAATCAGAGAGATAACATGACATATAAAAAATCTGGAGCAAAGTTTCACTGTTATGAGGTTTGGATATTTGGCGAGAATATACAGAAATCATGACTCGATCGGTAGTACTCCTGTTACCAGCTAGATACACTAATTTATGATCAATCAATTAGAGGTGAAGGAATGTAGTGAATTTCCTTTTTGCTTCTATGGTTTTGGCTCCATCTCCTTCAGTGTCGTAGAGAACTTTCGGGTAAACGAAGATAGGTGTACATTATCATAATAGCACGTGGAATATGACGAAGTAACAGTCGCTAGCTAAAGCCTTTCGAACACATATTTAAGAGCAAAACACTGAGGTCAAATGCTGGATTCGTACCAGAAACGTCTCGTCATACCTTGGCTAGTGGGCGTGTACAATATGTCTCGCTCTATGGTAATTACGGGTTCTACTTTAGTTCTGGCATTGACGATTTTCAAAGTAAAAGATATATATGCAGAAGAGAGGAGAATAGTTGCATGGCACATGCAAAATTTATAGAGTTATGGATCGCCTCAAGCAACAGAGGAATATACTTGCGTCCAGTCTCTTCCAAGTAGAAACTTGGCAAACATCATCATAGGAATCGTTTACAATATGCCCTTTTATTTGTCCATTATTGTATTTAGAAGAATTGATGTATCTGCACTATTACCGACGTCTCTAGGTCTATATATACCCGCGCATACAATAGCTGCCTGTCAAGCCTTCCTTCTATTTCTCTCTCACAAACACATACTCACACAACATACGAAGCTTTTATCTTCTTCGGGTACTCGAATTCAATTCAGAAAAAAAAAGACCCATTCCCCTCGATCTCTCATGGCCACGTTCAAGCTCATTTTCACAAGTGTTTTTCTTCTTGCACTAGTTTCTTCTCGTGAGCTTATTCGCGCAGATGGAAGGCAGTTAGGGCCACAAATGAACAAGAAATGTGAGAATTATGTAACTGTGTGCGACAAGAACGCCACAGAAAATGGGAGGAACAGCGGCAATAATCTCAACTGGCGCCGTCACATTTTCAAGCATGAAGCAGCTTCTGAACCCGCCGATCCCACACGTGGGCAAAGCCCTGCCGATGCCAATGTCGAACCGAGCCACCAACCCATACCAGCTGATGATTTTCGACCAACTGTACCAGGCCACAGTCCCGGTGCTGGCCATGCTAAACCCCCTCGAATCATAGATCCAATATTCCCCTAGATATATTTATTGTCTCCACGTACGTGCATGGTTACTGTGATCCGTTGTTCAAAATAAGCGAATTACCTTGTGTTGTGTAGTATTTAGATATCTGGATCGTTGAATCAGTTTATCTTGATGCTTATGTGTTTCCTTCCTGATGTACTGTATATCATTCTCTGTTCTTAATCAATTTGAATTGCTTGTTCTTAGTGTGTATTTGCAGTGTTTGACAGTTTGAGATGGCCTCCTATGCATAGTTCGAAATCTTGATTATTTTCTTGAGTTTTCCGCTATTCATGTGGTTGTATTAGTTCCAGGATGATATGATTAATGCGCCGTCTATATATACATATTTCCTCACTTATAAACATGAGCTCAATGTAGTGAATAGGGAACACATCAACAAACTAAACCTAATAATGATCCTATTTCCTTCCCAAATTCCAGTGTTTACATTGATATTCTTTTCAAAAACTATATATTCATGAACTGGGCATTGATTAATGTCCCAGAATAATGTTTAAAAGTTAATTACTATTCTATATATATAGTTAATTAAGAAGAATAGGCGTTGAAGTACGTCGTGGGGTTGGAATATAATTAGACATATATATATATAGTTCCCTCGTAACTTTTGATTCGAGCTTCACTAGGTTAAGTACTACACAGTATAAAGCTGTCGGTGTATATTAATTAACTACGCCTGGAATCACGAACGGCAATCAAATTGCATAAATATCTCTTCGTTGAACTTCTGATATTGCACCGTATACACAACCATGAGAATCACAGAGGTTGACATCCACTGAGAATGAATTAGAAAAACAAAAAAGGACCTTTTTCACAACAGAGGGAGATTTCTTCCTGCATGCCTTTTCTCTGGAACTTTTATTTTTTAGCCCTCTTCTGTCTTCTCCTTATTCCTTAAACTTTTGACACCTTTTTGAATTCCCAACGGTCAAAGGACTATGGTTTCTGTGTAAATTGCTAACTGCTTTCGATTGATCACGTTTAATGATCTCGCTGCATGTCCAATTGGGAACTGTTCTCGATCTATTTTGTTGATTGGTACTGTAGCAAATAGCAACGATAAATACTACGCCCGAAATTTATCGAAAATGACACGGATCAGGTACTGGTTCAACATGCAAAAGCCTGGTTGAAGGCGTATCTTGTCCATGTGCATCTTAAAAAACAGAGGAAAAAGGAGAGTATATAATGTGATCCACCTCTGCAGGCTGCATGCGTTATGGTCGTTTGAAGTGACACTGACCGATCAGTTTTTTAAAAATTTCTAGTACCTGAAAGTTTAGATTCTGCACTTTCAATTCCTTTATGGTTGCCGAAGCCTTTTTCTGCTGCGATTATACCCTTTTTTTTAAACTTCACCTTTCTACTCCAAATCTGGTATCTATGCCTTAGGAGCAGCCAGTACTCCTAAACAATTACATCGGCGTTCAGGGAACGGGATTGCGTCCAAAGGCCGAATGGACGGCTGAAAATTAAAGTTTCAGCCGTCCAACGGTCGGGAGGGGAGGGGTGTGGGTCCCGCCCCGATCAGTGCTTGTCAGCAAATCTCGACCGTTCGTCGGCCCGAGCAGTGCTAGTCAGCCGTCCATTCGGCCTTCGGAAGGAAGCGGCCTTCGGAGGGAATCCGTCCCCGGCGTTCAGGACATCACTCGCCAATAAAGCACCGGGGCCCTCACATGCGGCCAAATATGACCGACAGTCACACCTAGTTCTTTTTTTTCTTCCCAATAAAGAAAGGGACGGTGGTGGTATCCCTTTCCCACCCCCACTTAAACTAGAGACAAACCTAATGGCGCAGAGCCTTCATGACAGTAGTGAGATACCAAATTAAGGTCTATGCCATGCCTAAGATTCGTTAGTATGGAAAGTCGGCACCTATTAAACGTTCCGCATGACAGAGGAACTGGGGGTGGATCGAACCGAAAACAGATTCAAATCAAAGTGTCCAGTACTCCAAAGCTCTTATAATTAAGCTTAATTACTGATACAATATATGTGGTATTCAGTTTTAACAAATTAGTTTATGGGGTATAACTTTGAATGGACTATCTTTGTAGTCTAAAAATTTGTGGTTTATTTTTTAGACATATAAGTCATTAATTTCATCCACTGCCCAAAAGTTAGCGGTAATGTAATCCCGAAAATGAATATCTTAACCCGAACCCATATCAATCTTCCGTTAGTCGACTGACTTTTTGTAGACGAAATGAGCTATATATACGTTTAAAAAATGGACCACAAGAACCGATTTGTTCAAAGTTGTATCTTAGAGACTAATTTGTTAAAAGTGAATACAACATAAAAATGTATAGGTAATTAATCCTCATAATATCCAAAAACACAAATACTTACCAACTGCTCGAAAAAAATTATACCAAGCCATTTCTCGTAAGAATGACCAGACAAGCCACATGATTATTATCCATGGTATCAATTGCCAGCAATAGTGTTACTCATCAGAACACTAGTCCAAATTAACGGTAAAGGTTGCTCGGCCTAATCCCCCCCCCAAAGCACAACAAGAAAGAAAGAAAAGCTGATTGTGAATGCATGAGCTAGTTGTGGAAAACATAACGAAATTCAGGAGAAATTTTTTTTTTGGGAAATTCACATTTTAATCCTTAGGTTTTGCCCATTTTAGCGGTTTCCTTAGGAATTAAACTATAACAAAATAATCCTCAAACTATCATATTTTAACAAAACCATCATTATGTCAGGGTTTCGTGTGCTTGTTTAACGGCAGAGCGTTCCACGCTGACAAATTTTCCACTTGGTACTGCACAATTCAAGTCAGTTGTTATTCTGTCCAAATTGAAATAATGTCGTGCCTTTTATATTCATCCAGCGAAACTAAAATGCAACCAAAGTTATGTGTTGTCGTTGCACTCCTTCTCGTCGATCTCCCTCAGCTTCACCGACCTCTCACTCAACTCCCCCAAGTGAAAACCACCCTTCCCCTAACTTCTTCCCCTCCGTCCTCAGCTTTCTTAGCTTATGCCCCAACTCCTCAATGCTATAATTCTTCACAATCTCTGTCTTCATGGTCATTGTCTCTCCCTTCATCATCTTCCTCGCTAATATAACTAGTGAAGGGCTACTCTTCAGCCACACTCTTCTTGCTCATCGAGGAAGCCTGTGGATAGAACCTCGAAAACACGCGTGAATAAAAATTTGAACTATTTTAGAGCACGCTACAAACCGAGGGAAGAGAGAAAAATATCAGTCATGCCCATGGTTGGGCACTGGCTGGCAGCATTTGAAGGGCTAGAACTGCACCGCATTCCATAAGTGGTTGCACACTCTTTGTGCTCAGTGGATAATACAATATAACTCGACGTTAATGCAAAACATTTTCGTTGTAAGGTGCTCTATTCCATAAGTGGTTGCGCACTTTGTGTGCTCAGTGGATGTAGTTATAATTTTCGCACATTCTGTCATCAAGTGTGCACACGAGCATTCTCATGTTGCTACGTTGTATATTGTCAATTGAAGTGAAAAACAGAGTACAAGACAGAATGATAGAGAGAAAGATTGGCTGAATAGTTTCTGTATTCGTGATAATTCAACTGAGTACAAAGTGTTACTTATATGCAAGTAACGAACCAACCGTGTACATAACAGATTGCCACCTCAGCTATTCGTATAACTGACTACTAATAGATTATAAAGAATCACATACGCGAATACTCCCCCTCAAGATGGACAGAACATATTAAGAATGTTCATCTTGGACAATAAAATGAGAAATTGTTTAGAACCTAAGGACTTGGTAAACAAATCAGTTAACTGATGTTTAGATCTAACATGTAAGGTGTGAATAAGTCCTGCCTAAAGCTTCTCTCTAACCAGATGACAATCAAGCTCAATATGCTTGGTTATCTCATGGAATACAGGGTTAGCTACAATATGAAGGGCAGCTTGGTTATCACAAAAAAGAAGAGTCGACTGAGAGTGAGGAACTTGAAAATCAGCAAGCAAATACTTCAACCAAGTAATTTCACATGTTGTAGAAGTCATTGCCCGATACTCAGCTTCGGCTGAAGATCTAGAAACCGTAGATTGTTTCTTAGACTTCCATGAGACCAAAGAATCCCCAAGAAAAATATAGAAGCCTGTAACTGAGCGTCTAGTATCGGCATACCCGGCCCAATCACTGTCAGTAAAGGCTTTGAGGTGAAGAGAACTTGTGGCTGGAAAGAACAACCCTTGTCCAGGAAAACCTTTTATATATCACAACACCCTATGAGCAGCATCAAGATGCATTTGGTGCGGCTGATCCATGAATTGGCTGAGAATTTGCATAGCATAAGAGAGGTCTGGACGAGTAATTGTAAGATAAAGAAGGCGGCCAATGAGACGTCTGTACACAGTTGGATCTGAGAGAGGAGAGTTAGCATCACGAACTAGTTTTACATTCTCTTCTACTGGTGTAAGGACAAGTTTAGCTCCAGTAAAACTCGAATCAGATAACACATCAAGAGCAAATTTTCTTTGACACACAGAAATCCCAGCAGGAGAATGTGCAATTTCTAAACCAAGAAAATACTTGAGTTGACCCAAGTCTTTGATCCGAAACTTCTTATCTATGACAGTCTTGAACTCAGTAATCAAAGACAAGTTATCTCCAGCTAAAATGATGTCATCTATGTATACCAGTAAAATAAGAAATGAAGTTGCAGACTTCTTTGTAAACAAAGTCTAATCAGCCTTTGATTGAGTGAAGCCATTAGCCAACAAAAAATCAGAGAATTTAAGAAACCATTGCCGAGAGGCTTGTTTCAGTCCATAAAGAGATTTATTCAACTTGCATACTTGATTCTCCCCCTTTCTATTGAACCTGGGAGGTAACTTCATGTAGATGTCTTAATGAAGATCTCCATGAAGGAACGCATTGTTCACATCAAGTTGTTGAAGATATCAATGTCTAGAAGCAGCAACAACAAGTAAAACCCTCACAGTTGTCAATTTTGCAACAGGTGAAAAAGTGTCAAAATAGTCAAAACCCTTTTGGGTAAAACCCTCAGCAACCAATCGTGTTTTATGTCTTTCTACTAACCCATCAGCTCGAAATTTGAGCTTATACACCCATTTACAATCAATAGGAATGTGTCCAGCAGGTAAAGAACAAACAATCCATGTATTATTGAGTTCTAAGGCTGCAATTTCTTGGTTCATAGCCTCTTGCCATTCAACTGACTTAACTGTCTCTCTAAAATGGGTAGGTTCAATATGTGTGCTTACAGACAAAACATAAGCACAATGAGCAGGAGATAGATGATCATATGTAAGAGAAGAGCTAAGAGAATAAGCAGTACTAGGTGAATGAGAAGAAGAAACACTAGACAGATTCGGTTTGGCTGTAGAATCAAGAACTAATTGACAATGAAAATCATTCAAATAACTAGGTGTTTTCCTAGGCCTAGATGATTTTCGAGTTGCTACAATAGGATCAACAACCAATGAAGAATCAGTAGAATTAGATGTAACAGAGTCATCAGTAAGAGCAGGATTAGAAACTGATATAGAAGAGTGATGAGGAATATCAGAGAAAGGATCCTGCACAAGAAGAGGAATAGGATGCTGAGGAGTATGAGAAAAATCAGCTGAGGATGAAGAATCGGGTCCTGCTGAAGTATATGAGGAGGAAACAAACTCTGGAATTATATTTGGCAAGACAATATCTCCAGTAGAAGTAACAGAAAATTGTTTGAAAGGAAAGAAATGTTCATGAAAAATAACATTTCGAGAAATGGAGAATTTATGAGTATGAAGGTTATAGACTTTGTAACCTTTAATACCAAATGGATAACCAAGAAAAACACAAGACTCAGCACGGGAGTCAAACTTATGTCTCTGTCGAGGTAGTGTTGAAACATGACAAAGACAACCAAAAATCCTAAGATGCTGATAAGAAGGCTGAAGGGAAAACAACAACTCAAAAGGAGACTTGTTGTTAAGTAAAGGAGAAGGTAATTTGTTTATAAGGTATGCTGCACAAAGAATGCAATCAGACCAGAAAGACAAGGATAAGTTTGACTGAAATCGAAGGGAACGTGCAACATTAAGTAAATGTTGATGTTTCCTTTCAACAAGGCCATTTTGTTGAGGAGTTGTCACACAAGAATGTTGATGAACTACTCCTTTAGATGAGAAAAAATCAGGTTAATGGAACTCAGTACCAAAATCAGTACGAATGGTCTTGATCTTAGAATTAAACTGAGTTTCTATAAGCTGAAAGAAGTGTCTGATATGAAGTTTGAGTTTTATTTTGCAGCAAAAATATCCAAGTACATCGAGTAAAATCATCCACTATAGTAAGGAAAAATCGAACACCATTGTGATCAGGTACTGAGCATGGACCCCACAAATCACAATGTATTAATTCGAAGGGAAAACTTGTCTTTGTGACAGATGTTGGAAAAGGCAATTTATTCTGTTTTGCCATAGGACAGACATTACAAAGACCAGAATTTGAAATGCTAAGATCATTGATATAGGGTTGCAAAAGAGACATTCTAGAAGATGAAGGATGACCTAATCTACAATGTCATAGAGCTGCTGATTTATTTGAAGCAACAGAATTACATGAAGCTTGAAAAACATCAGAGAAATTTGAATGCAGAAAATATAAGCCTCTTGATTCTTTAGCCAAACCAATCGGAGTCCAAATGCGTAGGTCCTGTATAAACAGATATTGTCCAAGAAGAATGAGACAACAGGGAAGTTGTTTGATCAAGGAGCTAGCAGATATGAGATTAAAAGAGAAGGCTGGAACTACAAGGACATCTGTCAGTAAAATCAAAGGAGAAATGCGCACTGTACCTGTGTGAGTAACAACAGTTGTTTGGTTGTTTGACATCCTAACAGAGGACTTATGAAAAGAAGTAATTGATGTTAACATGGAAATTGAGCTTACCATGTGGTTAGTAGCTCCGGCATCCACAATCCATTTAGATGATGGATGACTAACAGAAGAATTGTTGCAAGAAAGAAGAACAGATATTATACCTGTCATGTTGACCATTGAATGAGATGGCTTATTAGTGTCCAAACCATGTGGAACCATAGGAGTGGCAAGAGAGGGAAGAAGGGCAAGCAATTGCTGGCATTGTTCAAGAGTAATTGGCAGAGATGGAACCACAGGTGAACCGATTTCAGAAGAGACCTGATGAGCAGATCTTGTAGATGGTTTGACCTGAGCCTTGTATCCAGGTGGATACCCGTGAAGTTTGTAGCATCTGTCCACAATGTGCCCAGTAAATCCACAATGACTGCAAATGGAACGGTCTTTCTTCTGAATGAAAGATTTTCCAGGAAATCTATTGCCAAAACTCTGATTATGTTGAGAAACCTGAACATCTTGATGTCGTGTAAAGAAAACACCATTGTCAATGGTTTGAGAGGAAAAAGAAGCAATGTCACGTTGTCTTTCCTCTTGCACAACAAGTGAAAAAGCTTTGTTAATAGAAGGCAGAGGATCTATTAACAAAATCTGTCCTCTTACACTTGAATAAGAATCGTTCAATCCCATAAGAAATTGCATGATCGATTCTTGATTACGTTCATCATCAAGATGCTTATTTGCTCCACATGTACAAACATGACGATGCTTATAATTCGATAATTCCTCCCATAAGGATTTCAATTTCGTGAAATAAGCAGTAACAGTAAGTTGGCCTTAAGAAAGAGAGGAAATAAACTTTTGAACATGAAATATGCGAGGTCCATTGCCTTGAGAGAAACGATCAATCAGATATTTCCATATACCAGCAGCTGTGTCGATATAGAGCACACTTTCTGCTAGTTCCTTAGACACCGAATTAAGCAACCACGAAGAGACCATATCATTACATCGAATCCAGCTGGAGTATGTCGATGATGAAGGCTCTGGTTGCAGAAGAGATCCATTCACAAAAGCAAGTTTATTCTTTGCACTCAATGCCATTTCCATAGACCTTCGCCAACTAGAAAAATTCTCACCATTGAGTGTATGAGACACAAGCATCGCATTTGGATTGTCATTGTTGTTAAGAAACAACGGATTGGACTGAATTTCAGAAGTGTTTGTAGGAGTAGAAGTAACTAAGGGAGAAACTGGTTCGGCCATCACAGATGCTCTGATACCATGTCAATTGTGTTACGATGAATTGAAGTGAAAAACAGAGTACAAGGCAGAATGATAGAGAGAGAGATTGGCTGAATAGTTTCTGTATTCGTGATAATTCAACTGAGTACAAAGTGTTACTTATATGCAAGTAATGAACCAACCGTGTACATAACAGATTGCCACCTCAGCTATTCGTATAACTGACTACTAACAGATTATAAAGAATCACATACGCGAAGATATATCTATCGCAATAATTGCATCTGTCTTTATTTTTGCTATTTATAACGTTTTTTCGATGTAAGTTCATCTAATGGCTCGAAGTGCTATGCCAGGGAGGAAGGGAGGACGTTCGTCCTAACATCGATGTTAGAGTGTAAGGGTTGCAATATTTGCTGATGCTACAATTTTTAAAGCCTTTGGAACTATGTTCACCTTTAGATGAAGCAGAAGGAACAAAATTGAAAATTTACATGGAACTTTATTCGAGAATGCAAGTGCAATTGAAGGCATTCGTTTTAAATTTTTTCTGTTGTTGGATTATGCATATGCAACAAAAGCTCGCTATTGCAATTTTTGTTAGTCTTATTTGAAACTCCGTTGGATAATGCATGTGTAATTGAAGCTGAGGTAGAAACTCTTTGCTATTCATTGTGTGTTATCTGGTGTGGACTCTAACATGTGGATAGGGTGTAGGACGAATATGGATAGCTTTTTGTGAGGTATATTGCAGTCTACATTGGGCTTTTAATATGTGGTTTTCAATAGAATGTGTAATTACATTCATTATATTGGAATGAACTCATTCAGAGGGGGTTCAGACGTTATACTTAATTCTTTTGTCCTCTGATTAGGTACTCAAGAATTCAGTCATTATTGTATTTCCTTTGGTGCATAGCCTATAGTTAATACAAGATTTCCTGTATTTACAACCAAAGAGTTCATAGATGGAGAAATATATACACTTGTTGTGTGCTAACATATTTTTTATATTTACAGGAATATTCTCAAGCACTTGATGTGCACTACAAGTTTGGAAGGAATGCAATGACATTCGATTACAAAGTGTCCATAAAACTAAAACAACACAAAAAATACATAACAACCTAATACTAAGTGATGTCGACGGTTAATCTGGAGTTGCAGCTGACTTGAAGGATGCAGGACTCCTGCAGAGTTGAGTGAAGCAGATTCTACACTTGCTGAGTTGAGTAAAGAAAAATGGCGACATGACATGGCTTACGAGTGAGGATGTCAGTCTCGAAACAAAGATTATGGATGCTTGAGCTGTATTTGGACAGCAACCTAGCACTAAGCTCTCTTCTCTTTTCCTCTTCCTTTCTCCTCTTGCTCTGCTAATATTCTATTATTTTTACCCTCATTTCTTACATTAAAAACTCTTGAATCTTCTATGTAATCTAATTGTAATGCTCTATGTAAAACTCTGGAAAATTGCTATCTGGAAATCTAAGGAAACCAATGCCCGCGACATTTGACAATTGAAATTGGCCAATCGTTCTACAATCCTTACGATAATAACACTCAGTATTGGTACCTCTCTCGTTCACCTTCCAAGTAACATTTTGTTTGTAAAGCTCTTGAAATGATACGTGTTGTGATGATGAGGAGGATGCGAGAGAAGTTGAGGGTGCAGAGTTGGGTACGGTGGAGGGTGCCGAGAGAGATCGACGAGCAGGAGTGCAACGACAGCGTATAACTCTAGTTGCATTTTAGTTTCAAGTGGAAAATTTGACAGCTGACTTGGCTTGTGCCAAGTGGAAAATTTGTCAGCTTAGAACACTCTACCGTTAATAAGCACACAAAACCCGGCAGAATAGTGTTTTTGTCAAAAGATGATAGTTTGGGGATTATTTTGTTAAGTTTTAATTCTTAGGGAACAAACCGCTAAAAGGGGCAAAATCTAGAGATTAAAATGTCAATTTCCCTTATTTTTTTGTTCAAAACAATTTTTATAGCTAAATAGTAGAGATACAAGGGGCGTGCTGGCCAAACCTCCCAAAAATTTCAAAAAAAAATTCAGTACCCACTGTTGAAACAAATATTTTTTTGTCATAATTACATATTGACTCCCTACATTTCAAAAAAAAACCAGCACCAACCCAAAAACTGAATTTTTTTCTTAAAATTACATTTATGACCCTAACTTCAAAAGTACCAGCAAATCAGGACATATTTGAACCCCAAATAATTGGGGCCAATATTTTGGGGTTAATATTAAAAAATTCATCACACAATTTATTATTATTATAATATTTATTAAAAATATTCTCTATCTTCACTTTTAATACCAACTCCAATAAAATATATTTACTTTATAATATTTCACAAACCCCAATACCCAAAATTTTCATACTCAAACATCCTCAATATGTTCGCCGTTCGACAATCTTTAGGAGATTAGCTTAATTTCTAACAAATATTTTTACACTTAAATAAGATAATAAATATGATTTTTATCTTTCTCTTTAAATTTAAAAGTAAAAAATTGTGTCTAGTGTTTAGTGTCTTTTTGAATGGTAAACATTATTCAATTAGACACAACAAATAATATCATAAAAATGATACACTACTTACTTTATTTTATCTTTATCTTTTTAACTTCTCATTATTAATTTATTATAGTTTCTTTTATCCTTAAATTCACTGTTAAACCATTTCAACTGAAAATCTTTTATTCAAAATTATCATTCTAATAGAAAAGATATTGAGCTAAAATCACAATTTTAACCAAAAAGTATTGTGTAATTCAAAAGAAAGAATATTATCGTTTTTGTATCATTAGAAACATAATACCTAAGTCAAAAAATTTGTTCAAAAAAGTTAATATTTTTTTATCTTAAAAATAATAATTTATTATTATTATATATAAAGATATGTAATTAAAAGTAACAATAAATAAATCATTAAAATATTCAACCCCTCACGAAACAAATTCCTGGCATAGCCACTTACTGGAACGATAATCTCCACCACTTATCATTACGTACAATTCTTTCATGTACTTCCAATAGGGGCAGTAGTTTTTTTCTACAATTTTCATATCCACTCTTTTTTTTTTTTTTTTTAAAAAAGCAATTTATTTAGAATACTTGTAAGCGTTCAAGAAAAAAATATACAAATAGTAATTAAGCAAACTCCTACAAAAGTAGTTTTTAAAATTTTGGTCACTATAAAATTTTAGCTATAATAAAATAAGTTATATAAAATTATCTATCTCTTCACTTTTTCACCACTCCAACACATTAAAATAATCTTTTTATTTATTTTTTCACTAACTCAAATACTTAGAAATTTTAACCACTCACAAATTTTACAAACAAACAGCACGTGACGTTTGCCTTGAGAACGACTCGTCATGTCTCCTATGTACGTAATAATTATTACGATCCTGAAAACGAGTGAAACTCTATTAATGGCAAATGAGATAAAAATTAACTTGTAGGTTTTTGGTGAAATCTTGATGGTGGATTAGTCGACCCGGCGCTACCACCACAACCTTATCAAATCAGGGCTTTGATTCATATTGGGCTGTGTTCGTTGAGTCCTCTTGAATGAGCAGCTTTTAGCTTCTCAAAGACCTTTTCCTCGGAAAAAACCCAGTCGAAGATTTCACTCTCTTTAACCTGGTTGATGTTCCTTTTGTGAAAAAATGTAGGATTTGAATCCTCAATTCGGTCATGTTTGGCAAACATAGTATTGAGACTAAAAATTTTCAATTTTGCTCTGAACATATTGATGTTAAATGACCAAGATATCCTCCAGTAAAACGTGAAGAGCAGAAAAATGAAAGGGTAAAATGGGGTTATGAAAAACATGCGATCCCACACGTTCAACGCATTAATCACTTGGACAGGTGAATGGGCGAAATACCCCAGCTGTTTTATCCAACGTTAACGTTTTGGTTGAGGGCAATATGGGCATTTCGTCCGAATATTAAATGTCATCTGCGATACCTGCCCCTTCCCCTGCTGCTCGTCAGTCCCCCTTCCCCTGCAACTTGTCCATGCATCACATACGCTTTCCTCTTTCGTTCTTCTTCCTTTGTTTTTTTTTTTGTTTTAACTGCATTAGTGGTCTTCTTCTTCTCTTTTTTTAATAACTTTCAAATATTTATATTATAATAAAAAATAAATAATTATAATAAATATTTACATTTGTATCAAAATTTAAAAAATCGTAATTATAATAACTATTATAAATAAACATAAATTTAAATATTATTTTATATTTTATCTTTTTTCACTCATCTCAATAGAAATAATCTACAAACAATAACCTTAAACATCATCATTACTTTTTTGCACATCATCAATTTCTACACAAACACCAATACAACTCCAACGAAACACTACTTAGAAAAAAACTCCAACAAAACACTTAAAATCTTAAAAATCTCTTCAAAACGAACGTCACCCTGGGCTTTTCGTTTTGCGCCTTCCTTGGGTTCTGGAACAACGCCCTTGGTATTTAGGATGTTTAAAATTTTGAGGTATTAAAATTGATAAAAAAATGAAAAGTGATAATAAAAAAGTTAGTGAAAAATGAAAAAAAAATTGATGAACAAAAAAAAAAAGTTGGTAAAAAGGTAAGAATAGAGAAATTTTTATAATGATGATAAAATTTTAAGGGATTAAAATTGTAAAAACAAACCCTATGTTAATAGAAAGTCCACTAATGTTGAGACTGTTTCTGTCCCATTAATGGTATGGGAGTTTTGTCAAATGAATTCCCACCAAAAACGCACAGGTGCAAGACAACAGAGTTTACCCAAAAAAGGAAACGAAAATATATATGGTTTTTTTTTTGTTTTAGAAAATATATGGTCATTAAAAAAAAGTGAGATGTTTTTTGGATGATGGTCAGAGTGGATTTTTTTTTTTATTTTTTTTCTCTTTGAATTTTAGAAGATATAAATGAAAATATTTTTTCTACCGAATTTGTTTTGTTTAATGTGTGAAAAATGGCGTTTGGGAAATTTGGAGAGTGAGAGCCAATTTCATCTTGTAACAATATTAACCTAACCGGGTTAAAAAATAAGTCACTCTATGGATATTACGTAGGACAATAGCTTATTTTAGCGGTGCAAAATGACCCGATATAGTCAAGTTGGTCGGGTCAGAGTTTTTTTTTTAAAATTCAAATGGGGCAAATCTGGCAGCTTGAATTTTGTTTTAAATAAAAATTATATTAAAATTTTATCTAATATTATTTTATTTATCTACATATAAATGACCTAAATTATTTTTTTTTCAAAAATCATATATATATATAGTTGATGTGTCTTAAAATAAGTTACATATGAATTTCCGTCCTTATATAATGACAAAAAAATTGGAACTTTAGATTCATAAACAGAAGAACGACAGGTCTTAAAATAATAAACACAAATATGAGATACACATTTTCACCTTGTTTGTAATATTACAAAAATAAAATATTCTTTGAAATTTAGAATATTAGTGGGATTGTAAGATTTAGTGGGATTGTAAGATTTTAAAATTTTTGTATTAGATTTGAATTTGTCGCTAAATAGCTCTTCCATTTTTTTATTCTAATAAAACTATTATTTGCTTTTTTTGAAAAAAAAAACAAGGCCAAGCTAAAAAGATTCAATATGAGCCGATCACGTCCATTTACCACGTGGCACAATGCCAATAACCCAAAGTAGTACTAATTGTCGTCCCATCATGTGTTAAATTTATCAATTCACGCAACTCCTAATTATGTCTTCTGTAATCTTTATAGTCCATCTATTTAATAAAATAATATCTCTATTCTATTTTATTATTTATTTTTATTAAAATAAATATAAAATTTTCATTTACATTCATATACTAAAATTTTAGCTGTTAACATTTCTTCTCTTTTTTTTTTCTGTATTATTATAGGAAGGAAAAGCAAAATGGAAGCTGGCTTCATCTTTGATAGATTCTTTAAGTTTAGGATATATTTTCCATTTTAGCTCGAAGGCTCTTGTAGCATTCCTAATCGCTTATTTAAATTTGACTTTTTATTTTAATTAAAAAGTATATTTCTATGATAATTTTTTTTTAAAAATGATGGAAGTTTTCTATGATAAATTTTTTAAGATGATTATTAAATGGGTTTTTTTATTAAAATAGATAAGCCGTTAAGGGTAATTTTTTACTTTTTTATTAAATGAGTTTTTCATTAACAATTATTAAAATAGATAAACTATTAGGGGTAATTTTTTTTTACTTTTTTTATTAAATGGGTTCTTTAGAGTAGAGAACTTAGGGGCATGTTTGGTTTCAAGAAAAACACAGGATTCGAATCCTGTGTTTTTCTTGTTCGGCAAATGACCCGTAAAATTCAAGATTCGGCCTGCTTTTTTGTACCATGTGGTCTGCTACTTGTCCCCCTCCCCTGTCCCTCCTTTCACATCGCCTGCTATTTTTGTCTCCTATACTTTCAACCTTTCGGTCATGTCTTTTATCCTTTTTTGTTTTTATTTTTTAATACGTTTTAAATATTTAATTTTAATATAAAATTATTAAATTCTAAATATAAAAAAATAACTTTAAACATAATCATTACATTTTTATACATCATCAATCTCTACACAGACATCAATATAATTTTAACCTCACCAACTCTTCGAAACCAACGTAACCTGGAATGATCTAAGGGTTTCACTGCCAGAAAAAGGTAACTGAGAGTCTGGAAATGGAAAGGATGACGTGACAGGTGAGTTAAAACGGCCTGCCTGCTCTCATCCGGACTCCCAACTCAACCGCGCTAAAGAAAATCTAAACACAAAAACTGAAAATATATCCAAAAGGGCAAAAAGCCAGCCTGGCGGCGGATCTAGGAGAGAACAAAAACAGAGAGGAGAGAACCCAAGTAGTAGCAATGTATATCCACGTTTATGAATCCAACGGCTACAATCATACTCTACCTCTTAATCTAACGGAGCGGTCACACTAACAACCGCGTCTACAAAGCCAACCCATGAATCCGTCGTCCTCAAAATAAATCCTCCCTTGGACCCTAGTTTCTCCCTCCCCTCTCTCTCGCTGTTTTTCAAACTAGAAGACTCTATTCTCTTTTGTTGGGGTGTTGAATTTGAATGCGAGAGAGGGAGAGGGAGAGGGAGAGGGAGAGAGAGAGCTAAGATGCAATCCGGCTCTGATTCGAAGCCGCCGCAGCAGCTGCAGGAGAAGCAGAATCGACGGTCGCAAATGCCTCAGGGGGCGCCGCCACAGTGGATGGCGATGCAGTATCCGGCGGCGGCGATGGTAATGCAGCACCAGATGATGCCACCTCAGCATTACGGGCCTCCTCCCCCACCGCCGCTGCCCCAACGCCATCAGTACTTGCCGTACCACCCGTACCAGCAGCACGTTCAGGTACAACACCCGCAGCAGCAGGGATCTAGCGGCGAGAACAAGACGATCTGGGTCGGTGATTTGCACCATTGGATGGACGAGAATTACCTCCACAACTGCTTCGCTTCAACCGGCGAGGTCCATATTTTCGGTTTCTTTTTTTAGGCCCTTATTTTCTTTCTTATTTTCTTCGTTATTCTTATTGCTATTGTATGACATGCCTAGAATACACGTGTATTGTTACATGCATACGTAGATATATGGGTGTATACGTTTGAGTGTATTTGCTAATATTTTTGTTTTGATTGGTCACGTGAACTTATTGGCTTTCGAATAGATTATTCTTGAATTGTTTGTAGAAATTGATACTTGGATTTTGATATATATTTGGAAACTGATGTTTGGCAAGCAAAAATTTTAAGAATTTTGAGGTTCTAGGAGAAAATTTTGAGAGTTTCACTTTTTATGGAGGTTTGTAAAACGTCAGTGAAAAAAATGTTTGATAGTACAATTTTTTTTTTAGTTTGTTTAAAAAGTAAGGACAGAGAAAATTTGATATAATTTTTTTTAATGACAAAGTATGGAAGTTGGTGTGAAAAAATGTTGGAATTTGTGGAAAATTTGTCATAAACATACATCACTGCCTAACTTTAAAAAATAAACTCTTTTACAGGTGATGTTTTATATGCAAAAAATTTAAGAATTTTGAATTTGTAGAGAAAATTTTGAGAGTTTGACCGTTGATGGGATTTGTAAAATGATAGTGAAAAAGATTAAAATGTTTGATTGTAAAATAATTTTTATTGGAGTTTGCTGAAAAGCAAGGAGAGAAGATTCCATGTATGTTTTTTCTATGAAAAAGTATTGAAGTGTCTGAAAATGTGTTGGAATTTATTTAAAAATTTTGAGATTTTGATATTTGGTTGTAAAAATTGACTTTTTGAAAATTTTCCTTAAAATGTTTGAAATTTTTTCCTAACCAAACACCACCAATTAGTAAAGCTTGGAGAACAATGTCATTTTTGTTGTTTATGGTCTCGATTTTGATTGATGGCTAGGCTTTTGCTATTGCTGTTGTTAGCTTAGTTGTATGTGCTGGTGATTGGGTTTTTTATGTGTACGTTTAAATAATATGGGGAGGCCTAGAAAAAAAGAAAGAAAGAAGAAGCTAAAATGTAGTAGCTTTTTTATACTGGGGATGCAGACGTTAGAGTGACATGGGTTATACGTGAATGAGGTGGTGTTTGCACACGCCACCTAAAAGCAACACTTGGATTTAATTAGGTATAAAATAATCTTTCAAGAAAATTTTGGTTTGCAAACACCACCTAAAAGAAGAATCTTACAGAAGATGTGTTTCATTAATTAGGTACCTGTGGTAAAACTTTATTTTACAGATAATGTTGGATATATTTGGCACTTACTAGTAGTAATGTCTCTGTTGACCAAGAGGGTTAAAACCTCGTACATAGCTTTTATCTCAGAGAGATAAGGCGTGTTAGCCTCTAGGCTGAATTGAACCAAGCCCTCCCTCAAGTGTTGCTTTGAGTCACCATAAAAAGGGAATACGCTGCTACCAGGGAAGCCATGGGAAACAATCCTCTTCTGATATGATTTTGGATCTGTGGATTTGATTGAAGTCCAATCAGTTATTGAAGTTGCATTAGGAAAAAAACAAATGCTCTTTCTTGTCTTCTACAAGTTTTGGCCTTGCTTCCCTTAAGGATACAAGTAAAATATACACGTGTATGTATTGGATGCTACATGACTATTGGCAGCACCAGATGTAGGATGATGTTAGGAAGAGCTTAGTGCGAAGGTGCAACTTTCTTCCTGAGTTCAAGAGTGATTTTCAGAAAAGAATCAGTATGTCTTCTAATATATTACTCTTTTTAACTTTAGAAATTTTTTGGGGGCATTATTGAGGTAGTCAGATTGGGTTGATTGATGTATAACAGAGGTACTGGAAATGCATGCTGAAAATAAGAGGTAAATAGCATACCATATTTAAGGCAGTTAATTGCATTAAACTTATGGTATGCCTCTTTATATATATTGTGCTTTAACCTGTTCATTAAAGTAGGATGGGAGGAACAGATGCAAGGTGTTTCTCCTTTTCTTTTATTTTGAAAGCAAATGATTGCTCAACTTTATGTCATTTCACTTCATGATCATGACAATTGGGGGTTTTTTAAGGCTTGGTTAATTCTGATAGTAAATGGTTCCTGAAATTTTTTCTTGAAAAGCTCTTTGAAAGCTAGTCATACTATCAGAATGATGCACTACTGCTTCAGACTTATCAGGGCTTCCCAATAATCTTTGGGGACAGATGAAAAATAAACATTGTAAGATTTTCCATTTGAAGAGATAAACCCTCAGAGAAACTGACTCATAATGCTTCTATACTGTTTGTTTTTCGGTATTTCCTCTAACCTGATGTCTTATGTCATGTAGATTGCCTCCATTAAGGTCATTCGCAATAAACAGACCGGTTTGTCAGAGGGCTACGGATTTGTTGAATTTTTTTCACATGCAACAGCTGAGAAAGTTCTCCAAAATTATGCTGGCATTTTGATGCCTAACACAGAGCAGCCCTTCCGTCTGAACTGGGCGACATTTAGTACGGGTGACAAGCATTCGGATAGTACTCCTGATCTTTCTATTTTTGTTGGAGATTTAGCTGCAGACGTAACTGATAGCTTATTGCATGAAACATTTGCCAGTAGATATCCATCTGTTAAAGCTGCAAAAGTTGTTTTTGATACAAATACTGGCCGTTCAAAGGGTTATGGTTTTGTGAGGTTTGGAGATGACAACGAGAGATCACAGGCCATGACTGAAATGAATGGTGTTTATTGTTCGAGCAGGCCTATGCGCGTTGGTGCTGCAACTCCTAGGAAGTCATCTGCATATCAACAATCACAAGGTATTTAATCGTTCTACCTTCCACCGTAAGAAGTTTTACTTGTTATATTGGCTTGTTGTTTCCCTACGGTTAGTTGGAAGTATGTATTGGTCTCCAATACTGTGTTTTGTCTTCTTTGATCGCAATGAGAAGTTAAGTTGCTGTAATACTTTATTCCTTCAGATATATTTTTAGGACTTCTTTGTATGTTTCAATAACAGTGAAGGATCTCATAGATACAGCTGCTATTCTAGCTTGAACTATGTGTAGTAGCGAAATCAGATCTGTCTCTGAAACTTTCCATTCTTTTCAAATGCCTTGTTGGCGTTTTGTGCTATGTCCTTGTTATGGCCGCTCTATCTTTGTGATTTTGCTTAATTTCTTTACAAACTTTGCAGCTGATAGATTTTCAATTTACTTCCTGAGGGGTGTTTGACTGTTCTGCCAGCACTAGAATGTGGTATACCGATTTTGTAGAATATGGACTGCCAAAACTGAGTAGCTTTGGGCTTTTGTGTTACTTTTCTGCTTTTTTGTATCTGTGACCTTTTAGTGTCAATGGACATTTTCTCTGCGTTTTTTGGTACTCTGTCCCATGTTTTACCTTTTTTTTTTTTGCCCTGCACATACAGAAATATCTTCATTTACCATTGTCTGAATAGAAAGGCAAAACTTCCCAGCAAGTGAGGAATGATTGTTGACATTGGAATACTAAAAAGATTCCGATTTTAGTTTCTGTTCCTTATGGGAGTGACTGGAAGAGTGTAAGGAGCCTTGCCTTTTATTATCGTTCATTGTATGTACTCCTGAACGTAACAGACTAACAGGAGTTTGGAGTTTTTTTGGTTTTTACTAATAAGCCTTGCTAATTATCTCGTGAAAAGAGTGAATAAAGACCAAATACCTTAATGAAACTGAAATAAGATCATTGGATTGAAAGTCTAATTCATATCCATAAATCCAAAAATAGTAGAAGTACCCTGACGCCTAAAACTAGAGAACACTTGTAATATTAGCATCTTCCTAATATAAACAAGCCCTAAACTAAGACTCATTAGCCACAGAAGTAGCTTAAGGAAGGCATTAAGTGTGCCTTCTAATGAATTTATGTATTGATTCTAAACAACTTTGGTATTTAAGCTTGCTTTTCTGGGAGCTTTTTGCTCCCACCAATTCTTCACCATTTGCATAGCTTGTTTTCAGCTGTTGGACCAAATGTCTGAACTTCATACATAAAGCTAAATTCCTTTTTGATTGACCCAAAAGTACTGATGTCATCAGTCTTTGTTCCACGTCATTGACACCGCAGTTAAATGTGCTGTTTGCCCGAAGGACCAGTTGATTGGAAAGACACTGAGTATTGGTGTTTATTTTCTCATTAGGCCTAGAGATGCTTTAGGATATTCTATTGGGTTTGGATTTTCATTTTGTGTACCCATTGAATGGCAACCCTTTCGGGGGGTTCCTTATGTACGGATTCACTCTGCGTAAGTTGACTGAATGCAGAAAGTCTTCCACTAGCAGGCGATTCTGTTTTTCACTGGATTTCTCGCCACTCATGTCAGCATTCTCACTTCTGATATCTCCAGGTGTTGTCACCAAAAACCTTCCCCGATTGGATAGCTATGTGGAACACATTCTCAGCTGTATAAATTATGAGGGCTTGCTGTTTCAGTTTCTGAATCTTGACTACAAAATATGCAAGATGCTGGTGTTGTACTCTGTGAAGAACAAAGTTCCTTCTGTTATCGGACTCTATTTTAGGGCAGGATGCCTTTTTGCTTGATTGGCAGTTTGTGTTTGGATTGACTGTATGCAAGGGACATCTATGTCCAACCCCAATTGGACGGTGTTTTCTGTCTGAAGATCTCTTTTCTCTGCGATTTTCACTTCTTTGTAATTCCTTTCCAATCCATTTGTTTTCCCATAGTTTTTTTTTCTTTTTCCTCTTAAATTATGATTGGATAGCTCCTATACTTGTTTCTAAGTCTGATTTGTTTTCTGAAATTTAAATTCAAGAAGATAACTTTGTTTGTTCTTTTTTTTTTTATTATTTCTGTTGGCTTTGGGTCTACTCTCTTGTCTACCTCCTGTGTATTAGGGTTTATGTTTCTTTATTTTCTCCTTTCCAATGCCTATTCACTTATCAAAAAAAGGTTGGTTGTTACATAAAAAAAAAAGGTTGGTTGTAGTTGGTTCATAGCATGGTTTGTAATGTTAAGTGAGTTATGGTTTATATATCCATGGCTTATAACTTTGCCTTTGCTCATTTATATATATTTTTCTTCTTTGGCTTGGTTAGGTGGATACGCATCAAATGGTACTCACCAGTCCGAGGGGCATTCCACAAACACAACAGTGAGTGTGCATCTCCATCTGGTTTTCAATTATAACCACTGGGAGCTCCACCTTATGTAGTTTGCTGACCCAAATTGTATTTGTAGATATTTGTTGGAGGGCTTGATCCTAGTGTTACGGAAGAAGATCTCAAGCAGCCTTTATCACAGTATGGTGAGATTGTCTCTGTTAAAATACCTCATGGAAAAGGGTGTGGGTTTGTACAATTTTCTAACAGGTAGCATATCTGGCCAAAACTATTTCTTTCTTATATTATAGAACAGTTCATCAAAGCGTTTCAGTGAGTTGTAGCTTAATTGTCACCTCTTCCACCTATTAGAATAGGATGGAGGATGTGGTAGTGGGTTCTAAGACCTCTTGGATATATGTCCAACTTACAAATATGAAGGAACAATAAAAGAAAGAAAGTGACTTTGTATTAAAAAATTTAGCATGTCCGTTTGCTATAGGATTCTTTTAATCTCTCTTGACAGAAATAATGCAGAAGAGGCATTGCAGAAATTGAATGGAACAGTAATTGGCAAACAAACAGTGCGCCTTTCATGGGGTCGCAATCCAGCAAATAAGCAGGTAATCCTCTCTTTATAGGAGCTTTATAGTTATTTGCATTGAGCTACAAAAACAACTCATCTTTCTCATGTTATCTTCTCATAATTTGTGATTTTTTTTGTAGATCTCATAATTCGTGATTGTTGCTGTTTGTGTTTTTTTTTCTGGGGTTTGGCAGTTTAGAGCAGATTTTGGAAACCAATGGAGTGGGGCATACTATGGAGGACAGGTTTATGATGGTTATGGATATGCTCTGCCACCACCTCATGACCCAAGCATGTATGCTGCATCAGTCGCTGCATATGGAGCTTACCCTGTTTATGGCAACCATCAACAAGAAGTAAGCTGAAGGAACTGCACAAGTAGGCAATATCAAGGGCAAAATTTGCTCCATCTCTGTAATTTGCTGGGTTCTGTAGAATTCTTAAGGACCTCTCCAATTGTGGAGCGGAACTGAATTTTGACAGTAAACTATTTTCGTAGGGATTTGATTAATTCTTTATTTAGAATTATGGTACTTAAATGAGAAACTTATGTGTTGGAATAGATTTTCTTGACTTGTATTTATTCTTTGGGGTAGGAGTATTTCGGTTGGGTGGGGGTGAGGCGATCTGGTTTTTCTTCTTTAGGATGTGGTATTTGATGCAAAATGTTTGCACCCGTTGACCTGAGATCAGGCAGTGTTGATTGGCCATGTGCGTCAGTCGAATTTGCCTGCCAATTTGCTCAAGTTGGTTCCTGTCCTGAAGAAGGGATTTTTGTCAATCAATTTGCTCAAGTTGGTTCCGAGTTATTTGGAGTTCATGTTCTTTCAGTTGGACTACAGGGTGGTACGCGTGTCTTGCTGCACGAAATCTAGCAGCAGTGCTGTTGCTGGGGAATTAGAATTATAGATGTGTTTGTGTATCAGAGTGGTTCACATAGTTTTTGTTTGTGTTCTTGTTGCCTGGTAGGCCTATTTGGGTAGCTTTATAGGCCCCTATCTAGTGGATTGAATGACTTTTTCTGTAATAGGGTTTGAGCTATGCCTTCTTAAAAAAAAAAGCTTAATTAGTCCACTTTAGGGGTATCGTCCAATCCCAAACTGGTCCTAGAGTAAGTTTTGTCCTAGATTGGTTATGTTGATTTATTCCTGTCTTGAGGTGGTTATTTCGTCAACAGAAAAAATTCAATGTTACTAACGGAGACACATGTTAATCAATTGTCAATAACAAAGTATCTCAATTATTTGTCAAATTACCTAGCGCGCTTATCTCAATTATTTGTCAAATTACCTAGTGCGCCACATATGATCGATTCCCATTAATTTTAATTCTAACTCAAATTTTCTAGGCCAGGTTAGACCAACTCAATTTTTAAAGAATAGTTCTCAGGGATAATCTTTTTCCTGTCTTTCGTGGTTATTTTAAAACCGAGTTGGTCCATCTTGTGGTAGAGAATTTGAGGTGGAATTAAAATTAATGGGGACAAGTCATACATAACATACTGGGTGATTTAAAATCAAGGGGGCGTATGGTTATTGGCAATTGGTTAATACTTGTTCTCAATAGCCACGTTGAAAATTTTTCCATTTATGATGTCACTTGCGTTGATAAAATAACTATTTCAGGATAAAGTATTCCACATGAATCAGTTTAGGAAGAAACTTACTCTAGGGACCGGTTTGAAATTGATAAATACCCAAGAACTAACGGACTAATTAAACATTAAAAAAATGGGTTGACATTCTTTTCTATGATCAAAAAGCAATTGACAATCTATTCGTATATTTTTTTAATTGAATGATATTTATTTTGTAATTTGTCTCAGCAGTGAAAATCTTATTTGGGTCTGTTTAAGTGTCTGAAATTTATCGTTGCACTCTCAGTCTAATCAATGTCGTCTAAACTCGAGGCACAAAAGCGGGTACAAAAGGAATTTTCTTATCATAAAAAAAAAACACTCTTTTACCTTTTAAAAAATGAATGTGATATTAATTGCCTTTTTTTGGAGAGTAACTGGTGGGAGACGTTGCCTAATTAGATTTAAGTTAGGTTTTGGTTATTTGAGTAACGAAAATACGTTTATCATTTGGTCATAAAAAAAATGAAAAATTATTAAAATCACACTATAATACTATTTTTTATGTGGTTATATAAAAAAGGCTTAATATATACGCGTGCACTTGAGGTTTAACATTTTCTCAGAAATACCCCAAGGGTAATTTTTGTTGCCCCTGGGGTTTAATATATGTGCGTGCCCCTGGGGTTTAATGTTTTCTCTCAGTCTAATCAATGTCGTCACGAACTTTGAGGCGCCAAAAAATGGAACTCCTTACGTTAAATTTCATCGCCGATGTGTCGGTTCCATCGGTTCTGAAGAACGACATGAAACGCTAGAAGCTCGACCTCTGTCCTTGATCGTCTCCGTTGCTCCAGTTGGAAAAGGTAGCTGAGACTTGCCTACCCAGCAAAGCTGAAGAAAAAGTGGAAAACAACGAAACAAAGTCAGAAAGTGAAGAAATGAGTCCGACTCAAGTGTTGAATTTTTGTAGAAGTTCCCGGCCCGCGGAGGTTGTGCAAGAGTGCCCTAAGTTCGGTGTGACCTCTGTTTGTGGAAGGAGAAGAGACATGGAGGACACTGTTTCGGTTTTTCCTTCATTTTGTCTCCAAAAGAAATAGGAGTCCGACGGATATCATTTTTTGGCGTGTTCGACGGCCATGGCTGCTCCCATGTAAAGCTCATATCCATTGCTTTTCTCTCAGTCAATTGTTTGATTTAATTTCTTACAAATTTCCCTATTCCTTCATGTTGCTGCCAGGTGTAGGGATTGGTTGCATGAGATTCTCAAGGAGCGGGTGGAAGGCGTAGGAGAAGCTGTGGAATGGAAGGGTATGTTGGAGAGGAGCTTTGAGCTGATTGACGAGGAGGTCCGCGAGCGGAGTGGCCCTTTGAAGAGCACCTGGAGCTGCAGGTGTGACCTTCAGACTCCGCAGAGCGACGCCGTTGGATCTATGCAGTATTCCGTAATTTGGATTTAAGGGCATTTTGGTAAACTAATATGGAGAGGGTGACGTGGACATGGAAGTGTTAAATTAATTTCGTCAGGTCAGCTGTTTCTCACACGTGTTGTCTTTTGATTGGATGTGACGTGGTCACTTGGTCCACATCATCAATTTCCGTAAAAAATAGACGGAATGTTGGCGGAGGGATAAAATTGTGAAAATGGATATACCTCAGGGGTAGCGGGACAACAAAATTACCCTAGGGGTATTTCTGAAAAAACATTAAACCCAGGGGCACGCGCATATATTAAGCCTATAAAAAATCATAATTAGACAAAAATATTTTTATCCAAAGTTTTTTTCCATGACGCCCCAGCAGCATCTTTAGACTTCTCTTGTCATGCTTCAACGAGTCTCTCTCATTCTCCAGGACCTTTATCTTCTTTGTCAAATGACGTTCCACCTCCATCCCCCTAGGGCAGGTGAGAGGATCAAACCAGCAAAAGTAATTGCAATGGTTCTGCCAATACAAGATAATAGGTTAATAGCACACTTAGTCATATAATAACTAGCCACACAATCATCAATTAACTTACTGAATTTCCATTAAAATTTCAACATCCAAAGAAACGTCTTCCTGGATTGGAATCGGTCCATGACGATTTCAGCGGTGCTTTCAGACCACAGCTATAGACCTTTGCATCAACGACTCTACTGATTTTGAGGTTGGATGACGAGACGGTGCTGTAAATGTATAAGTCAAAATGATGTCAAAATATGCAATCATAAAGGGAAAATAGATTTGGTAATATATGGTAAGTCAATCTGTCAAATTTAGCATTAGTGTATACTAGATTCAGGCTTTAACAGTTCAATTGTCATTACTGTTTCTTCTAACAGTGCTCAATTATAAGTGTCGAAATAGAGATTTCAAATGAGCATAGCTCTACCTCAGTTCTTGCTAGATATTGAAAGGACTGTATCAGCATATTATTACTGTATGAAACCTTCTTTGGCCCGAAGGTAAGCATGTTAATATTTTGTCATTTTATTATGTTTATAGGCTCAATCACCAATCCAATAAAGTCCAACAACCATCCATCACAAAACAGAACCAACTTTACATCAATTTCTGACCCAACTATAGAACCTAATAATCCCAATTACACAGGAAAAAATCACCTTAACAATGACATTCATTCCAATTATTTTGTCCCAACTACACATCAATTCCTCATTTTGTCCACAACAATGAAGACAACTAGCAAAACCAACTTCAAATCAAAACCAAATGCCTATTCAAAGAGAAAACCAAACAAACAACAACAAATTTTGCCCAAATAAAAAACAAAACCATTCACAGCTAAATGACATTGCCCAAACAAACATAAACTCACCTTTGCTCAGACATCATGAACCAAACTCCACCGATTCGTCTTCGATCTCCTTAGGCTCAATGAGCCTCCTTTAATTTCATTACGCACGTTTCAGTTGAATCTTGCAGGCTTGAAGCCGAAGGTTTTAAGTTGGGGATTTGAGGGTGTTTTGCGAGAGAGAGGAGAGGGTTTGCGCACGAAGATTTGGGGGTATGCTAAAGAGAGGAGAGGACTGAGCACATTGATTTGGGGGTGTGCGAGAGAGAGGACTGGTTAGGGCTCTTCTTTGATTTGGGAGTGTTGTGCGGAATTGAGTAGATGAGAAGCTTCTCCATATTAAAACGGTACGCATTGATGGACTTCGCATTTCACTAACTGAAGAGTTGGCTTAAAACGGTGCGGTTTGAACTAGAGAATTTATATAACCAATGGTCTGTCGTTTAAAGCTGGCTAGGAAGTGACGTGGAGATTATGTTCGATGACAGGGTCAGGAGGCTGACGTGGACAAAATCCCCATTAGTTATTGGACGGTCATCTAACAGAAGGACTTTTTATTAAAATGGGGGTTAAATTCAGTGACTAAAAATTGAAAAAACAATTCCTAATAACCAAATAGTAAAAAGGCTAAAATTCTGGTTAATAAAAGTGAAATTTCCCCCCCTTTTTTTTTTTTTCTTTTTCCTTCTTTCTCGATGGGCAAAAACGTGTGACAGACAAAGATTGTGCCAAAAGGTTAGATTTTTTATCCGACAACTGATTTACTTTTACATCAAAGCGAATATAATGATTAGAAAAAAAGATTCAGAATATCAAAGAGTTACAAAATTTTTATAATTGACAGTTAAAGACAAATACGTCACCTTATTTAACAAAGGAAAGCGTTTCTATAGTTTTTTGGATTTGAATCGAGATGGATAGACACATGCCATCTCATTTAACGAAAAGAGCTGCCGGAGTATTCGTGTCCCTGAATTTGAAAAAATAAATCTAAATTGTCCATAAAAAATAAAAAAATAGACTATTATATTTTATTTAAAATGTAATTTAAATAATAAACTTAAACTTTTAAGATGGTCAGCAAATTTACATGGGTAAAATTTTAACCATCACGTGAGAAAAATATTAAAAAATATAATTTAAATAATAAAATATTTTTTTATTAACTAAACTTTTTCAATTAGCGCCAGATTTTGTCGTGCTTCTGCAAATGACCCTGCAGGCTGCAGTGCACCGAATCATAGACAGGCAACAATAATTTAACTTCACCAACTTGGATTCTCAAGACATGTGGCTTCTGGTTTCCACCTCTGCATATAAAAGGACAGACTTTTCAGCATATATATATATATATATATAGCTGCTTTTGTCCTTTTATCAGGACCGCACCAAAGTCCCAGTGCTTCCATTATATCTGTTTCAGCCTGAGCCCCACAAAAAGTTTGGCTCCAGAAACCTACGGCAGCTTCCAAAGAGTCTTGAGAGTAGGACCATTTAACGCCTTTGCCATCTTTTGTCGTACATTGCATGATTATTTGTATTACAGGACTTTTCTAGATAATTTCTTCGGCCATCATCTGCCTATGTTATAGCATGTTCCTGCAATTCCAATTCATATTCATTCAGGAACTTCTACCACAAAAAAATTATTTGGCTTCTAGGAACATTTTTCAACTTATCAGTGGTAGAGCTTTAGAGGCTAACCAGAGCTTAAGAAGGGATATTCGATAGCACCCCATCTATTAACCTTAGCCGAGAAACCAAGAACGTATATAAAAGGTTTCTTGATCTGATTTTACTTAGTGTAATTGGCTGCAACAAGAGCCTATAAAAAGCCTCCTATTTAACATATGTACGTACTGAAGATGGAAAGCGAAAAGAAAGAAAAAGTTGGAGGGTTCAGAAAAGAAGAAAGAAAGATGACAATTACCATCGACAAGCTTTAGTACGTACGTACCCTTTAGCGAACTTTAGCAAAAGAAGTGAAATGATTCTAGCGGCATGACATCAATTCGTTCATTTCACCATCCGATGGAAGTGATCCCCACACTGAAAAGTAGCATTAGGTTATCAATAATGATATGGTCCTTCAATTTTAGCCTTAATTAAAAGGGAAAATAGTGTGCATGCAGTACTACTATTATAATATCGAACCGAACTTAGTCGACAATTGAATGTTTAAACTTTGTTTGTTTAATTGGAGTTTGTGGTTAGAGTTCATTTACAGCCTTTATAACTTGTTTCACATGTACCAGACGTTACTCGTGAAATCGGTGAACCATCAGCCCATCAGCCATCAGCATTATTACCTTTGGCAAATAATGGAAGTCTACTGGTTTCATATATATATGTCACGTCTCGTGTCGATACTTACTCATTCAGCTCGCGTATAGTAATCGCATGCACAAAATTCGAGAATTACCGAACGATAGAAACATTTAGAATTGCTTAAATGCCCTCGAATTTACTTAGCGGATGACTTATTTTAAAACGGTTATTGATTAGAAGGAAGATAGTAAATCAGTTTAGAAACTTGAATGAAAGAAGTGAAATCTCACAAAGTAATAAAGCGGTAAATTTGCATTTTATTTGGGAAAACCTTAGCCGGTTAATGACAAAAACAAAAATGACAAGATCGTATAAAGTATTGTCTCGAAATGATATGCATTTATTTAGGAAAATCTCGGTAACGAATTAGGTTGAAAACTTATTGGTATTGTAAAAAGATTAAAAGTGTAATTAAAAGAAATAAATAAATATTGTAGCAAAAAATCAACATAGAGAAACATACACTTTTCTTTAAACGAACACGGTTTGATACAAAAAAGTCCTTCAGAAGGATTACAAAAGAAGAGGCCTAGATTATACAAAAAAAAAAGTGAGCTTCCTATAGTCCACCTAGCATATACAACCGCATTTCAAAGGATCAAAAACAGTTTTGAAACACTACCACCAAAAGAAAATAAAAGAAATAACGAAAGGGGGATACAAACGACCATGTATCTAGAATATCTTCGGCCTTGAAATAATCCAATATCCTGCTTATCAATAAAAAGGCAAACACAAACAAACATTAAAGGGGTGAGCCCTACTGACTCAGTAAGGTCGGGAAAGGGGCATGCTCATACAAACTCATGCTTCAAAATAATAGCATAATGACAATTACCCAAGTCATAAATGACATAACAACAGTACAAATAATGCATGCAATGCATTTGAAACACATTCGTTCATCATATGGTTTCCTGAGACATTCCCGGTGTCTGCTCTGTTCACCTTTAGAGTTGGGTTGTGCATCCCTCCCCTTTTCGTGGGACTGTCTCGAGCCACCTACACCATAACCTTTAAAACCTTTAAAAACGACGTCATAACATCCAGAAGGAGCCCACCACTCCCTATAGTGTGGGTTGCACTCTCTAACATGTGTCCGGTACCATCACTCTTTCTTCTGGAATCACCTCGCAGGCTTGGAGGTTCCTCACATTTAATTTTCCTCTTATGAAGTAAATGCAATTTAATACACGAATATCATTCATATGCAATGTATACATCTCAAACATCTCATGACATGACTTGAAAACATAAACCAATATAGTACTTGTAATTTCAATGCTTCAATAATCAAAATGCAAATTTCAGAAATTAGATCCACAAACTAAATTTAAAATACTTAATCAGTTTCTATGTCATATGGTTTCAAATTATTAAAAAATATTCCTTAAATAAAGAATTAAATAAAACACATATATTAATCATTTATTTCATCAAATACCACAAGAAAACACCAGA
Source organism: Myrica gale (assembly GCA_963930655.1). NCBI lineage: Eukaryota > Viridiplantae > Streptophyta > Magnoliopsida > Fagales > Myricaceae > Myrica > Myrica gale. The sequence continues at coordinate 20,250,308 of OZ005615.1, forward strand.
TCATCATCAAGAACCAAACAACAATCATCAAACATATTTGGAAGCCATTTTCTTTCCATTGTCTTAGAACACATCTCATGCATGTGTTTCCTTTTCGTTTCCTCATCAATTCATGGCCTTTCTACTCATTTTGAGCATTCTTAGGGCGCTGTCATAATCCTTTTCACCGTTGAGCATCATTTACAAGCTCTTATAATCATCAAAGCCACATACAACATGCACTTACATCAATCCATATGTCACCAACCAAAACTCACAACATAAATGCCATAAAACCAACATGAAAACATTAAATATGAAATATCAAGGTTCCATATTTAGGTAGTGACATTTTAGGCCATCCTGTTATAATACTAATTAAAGAATTAAACATGAAATAAATAAGTAAATATAAATCATGTCCAAATGAAGGCTCATTGGGCCTCTTTAGATCCTACTCGGACTATCCCTAAAGTTTCAAAGTGTTTTGGGCTTGTTTTGGGTTAACGGACCTAAAGTTCATTTAGGCCACTAAACGGGCTTTGTGATTTGAGCCCCTAATTCTACTCGGTATGGACTCAAATTTTAGATTTTCCATATATTTTTCATACTCTACACAACCATAAATTTACTGTCCCCGTTTCGACCTTTTAACCTAATGTTTTGTGTGAAATGCCGAAACTGTCATTGGAGGCTTCCGGTGGCACTTTTGACCTTTACTTACATCATTTTTTATTGAAATTTTTACAGTGATCTAATGATTACTTATACATACTATATGAAAATTTTCATGCAAAAATTCAAAGGGAATCATGGGGTCACTTTGAATTATGACCATTTTCTCATTAAAAAACTAACTAATGTTCTTGCATGTTATAGATTTTTTGTTTCCTTTGATTTTAATCTCATTTATTTATCCATATAAAAATATATTGTCATACATAAATATCATCACAGAGCAACCACATGCATGTAGTTTAAAGCCTTTCCTCTTTAAAAGACCAACATCATGCATGTAGTTAAAAGCCACTTTTTACACCATATGTCACCATTTGAGCTCACAATGAGTCCCTCAAATATCATCACAGAGCAACCACATGCATATAGTTAAAATCCTTTCCTCTTTAAAAGACCAACATCATGCATGTAATTAAAAGCCACTTTTTACACCATATGTCACCATTTGAGCTCACAATGAGTCCCTCAAATGTCACTGTCGTGTCCCTCTCAATTCTCAAGCCTCCTTTTTTCCACTTTTACACTTTCAAGTTCACACATGCACCAAAATCATAAGAGATTTACTCAAAACAATGAAAAGGGGGGAAAATTATCAAGACACCACATGCATGTATTTTATTTCTCTTCTAATGACCAACCCGTGGCCTTCTTGGCTCTCTTTTGTGCCATTTAAGCCATTGAACATCGCCTCTTGGCACAAAGATAAGCCTTTACACAATCAAGTCACACATAAGTGTCATACATAGCCATCCTTCATACATATTGCAACATGTTTGCTCAAATGATCATCCTTGTTTCTCCTCTTCTACATGCAACCGACAAATAAGAAGGATCTCGTCAAAGTACAAGGACAGTGAATTTTATTTTTAAGACAAAAATGCAACAAGTTATTTTGGACACAAACGTGGCTATTACTCATCTCTTTCCCCACAAAAACGAACATGCACTACACCCTTACCTTGATGATTTTCGGCAGGCTCTAGATGGAATTGAAAATCTCCTAAGTCAAGTATAAAATCTAGAGTTAGAAATATTAGATTAGAGAGTAGGAAGAAGATGGATAGGTCAAGGAAAATAGGAGAGAAAATGAGGTAAGGGAGGCTACATGGCCATGGCCGAATACTCCCTCCTCCACCAAGAATTTCCTCTAGTTTTCTTACATCTTTTCTCTTCCTCCTTCACCTCCTTTTTCTTCTTCTTCTTCTTCTTTTCATCTTCTTCTCTTTTTCTTCTCCCTCTTCTTTCTCCTTGGCCAACTGCTCACTCTTCTCTCTCTAAACTCACTTGGTCGGGAAGCGCACACACACAAAGGTCTCTAGCACTACACAACTTGGTTTGTAATACCCCGTCCCGAAAAATGTGTAAGTGATTAATTTGAATTTTAAATGAAGAGATAGTACTTAATCTTGTGTTTGATTTTTGGATAGAGGTTGAATTGTATTTTTGAATTTAAAGGTGCTGAAATGGAGATGTGATCTATATTTGAATTTAAAGGTTTGAATATAGATTTGATCTTGAGTTTGAATTTAAAGGAGATGTGATCGATATTTGAATTTAAAGGTTTGAATATATATAGATTTGATCTTGAGTTTGAATTTAAAGGTTAAGATATGAATAAAGATTATTCTTATATTTGAATTTCAAAGATATGGATAAAGATCTTATGTTTGAATTTAAAAGTGATGGATAGAGGTATGTTTGAATTTTAAAGTTGCAGAGATTGAGGTTAATAAATAGTTGCAGAGAATGTGTATTGGAGAACAAAAATTTAGATTGAGGTGGTGCTATTAGTTTTCGAGAGATTGTTCGACAATTATTGGAGAAGCTTTAAAGATTGGTTAAGCGTTCGAGGTAAGGGTTCTTCAATGAGATTTTAAACGTGTACCGTATTTTTATATGGTTTTGATGTAAGTGGTTCTTCAATGAGATTTTAAACGTGTATCGTATTTTTATATGGTTTTGATGTAAGTGGTTCTTCAATAAACTTTTGAATGTGCAACATATTTTATATGGTTTTGATGTATTGTTTGGGGAATTGAACAAATTTTGGGTAAAATGAGATTTTTGAATGATTTGTGAAACTCAATTGAAATATTTATAACTTGTTTTGGTGAGTATGCTGTAAAAATTATCCTTTTGCTGATGATATATCTCTATGGTCTTTGTGGCCAATTTGATACCCCTCGTTGTATTTGGAGGTCTTTGTGGCCTGGAGGTTTGTGTGGCCTAGTATTTGGAGGTCTTTGTGGCCTAGAGGTTTGTGTGACCATTGGTTATTTCCCTATATTGCGTGGCCTTGGATATTTTTGTTATAAAATTGTATTTTTGGATTCAGTATGACTCACAGTGTTTTATTCTGGATTTTGGTTATTGTGATAAAATTATCTTTTTCCCAACCCCCATTGACTTACTACTTACTGAGCTAGTTGTAGCTCACCCCTTATTCTCATATTTTTCAGAGTTGGCAAAATTAGAGAAGTTTGAGGAGCTTCAGAGATATTTGTGTTTCGAAGGCGTGTTTTCAAGAGTACTTTTGAAGATTAATGTTGGAGAATTCGATATTGTAATATTTTGGGAGATCATCGATATTGAAAATATCGGATATGCTAATGTAAATTTTAGGGTTCGAATTGATATTTTAGGGTCTTTTTACGTTTTATGAATATTTTGCTGAGGTTGTACAAAATTAGTTTTGAAATATTAGGGCCTAAATAAATGATTATTCATGGTGAAAGAGCCTCATTTTATACGAAAATTTATTCGTATGGAGTTTGGGCCCGGGGCATTACATGGTTGATTTTTCTTTAAACCAACCAAGGCATGATTTAGTCTAGAAGTTGCAAGAAGCAAGCTCCTTGGCTGGGCAAATGGGCTGCAAGAATGCAGAAGATGTCAAGTGGCATCATCCTCCTTTCTAGGCAATCATGAGAGCTCACAAAATCACTCAAAAATCCCCCTAGCTCTTGCCGATTGGTCTACAAATTCCTAACATGTGCTCCATGTTAAAAAGACAAGGGAATAAAACAAAGGTCAAAGGGAATTAAGGGGGTATGCCGTGTGACCTAGGGAGAAGAGAGAAGAAAAAAGATAAAAATAAGGGTAAAATTTTCATGCTCATCAAACACCTTAAGCTAGGAAATAGACATGCTAAAAAAAAGATTAACCTAAGTTAGGAAAAAGAATGTAGAAAATTAATCAAAGAGATAACAATGGCTAATGATGAGAAAAACTTAAGATTGCTCATAGGACATTGTTAAAATTTTAAGAAATGAGCATGGAGAAAATAAAATGAATTCAATACAACATTAATATATACATCCGAAAATAAACAAGGCATCATAATGTAATTTTAGTAATGAAACTAAACTAGGTGCTGATTGATCAATTTAATGCAAAAGAAATATAAAATGCACATAGGGAAAAAATATTCAATTATCAAAATTATTATGAAATGCAAATGATTAGCTAGATAATTGAAATGTTTAGCAAGAAGATTGAAAAACACATCATTTGTCAAGGAAATCGTCAAGATTAGAAAATCAGAACTATTGTCATTAATTAGCTTAAATAGATGAAATTAAGGAGGGGTATCATAATATAATTAATGCATCCTAGCTAAGAGATGGGTTTGTAGCGAGGGGCCAGTCGAGTATTCTAATCACGTCTGACGATTCGATTGGCCGGTTACCCACGAGACATATATAGTACTACTGCATGCATGCTTTCTTAAATTTTCCTTAGCTTTTAGGGTGAATATATGGACCTACCTACACTTGTTTCACAGCTCATAAGTTTCACCCTAACCCCACCAAAAGGAGCCTCATGCCCTTTAGCTCTTACTCGATCTCCTTTTCGAACTTTCTAATTTTCCCCACTCGTAGGTACATTTTCTTTATGGCCAGCAAAAACCCATTTATCCGACTTGTCAACTAATTAGACTAGCAAACAGAAGACGCCAAGACTGTACACGTACAAAATAAGGACTTTATGTCGGTAGGGATGACTACGGCTTGCTCTATGGAATTAAGTGGTGCTGCATGGTGGGCAGACCAATCGAACGGAAGATAACGTTTCATACAGAGAGCGTACATCTTGAATTAATACTTCACTTCTATAGATATATATCCTTGTGTCACTAAGAATTTGTCTCTTCCTGGAATGAGTTGCATTAAGATCGATAATCATTAATGCGTGTGCCAAAGACTTGTCACTTTCTAAGGGCCTGAATTGTCTCTTTTTGGGTAAGTTGCATTAAGATTGGTAATTAATGACCATTGATTGCGATGCCCCTTGTGTCCCATGCATCTAGCTAGCTCGCTAGGTGAAACGAAGCTCTGTTAATTATCTGTTCTTCTTCAGTAGCCCACCAGTACTGATCATCATAATTCGAACTCCTTGATAATTAAGTCCGTAACTTTTTTGGGGAATTAATATTAGGAGTACGTTTTTTTTAATGCACATTGTGAATTAGCAGTACTAGTACTACTGAAGTATTATTATTAGGAGTACGTTCGAATCAAGCACATAACCATGTGTAAATTATGATTTCGATCCATTAAAGTATGTTTCAAATCTTAATTTCCTCCTTTTAATTAGTCCTTAAAAATTTCCAAAAGTCTCAATATATAGCACACTCATCTGATATTGCTTACTAATTAGCAACTAATTAAAACATGATTTCTGACTGTGTCCTGAAAAAGAAGTTAAAAGCTTGCATGCATGCAGCTTACTTCTTATTAATTATTAATGCATGTTAGACTACTCTCGACGTCTGACCATAAATTTTGTTTGGAGATCGAATTTAATTACAGGCCAGCTGCAGCAAGCAGCTAATTGAGGCATACCCTAGAGAGGAAGTACTTCATATATAATTTTGTAATTAAGTACTTCTTTAACCAAACAGTAGTGGCTTAATTAGTTTCAATTTGGCCTGCAGTTGTAAGGTTTTCACCTATTATTAATATTGGAATATATATAATTAGGTACGTAGGAATTAATTAATTGTAATTCTCGAGATCGACATATCATGTCATCTGCGGCCAGCAGAAGGATCTGCTTGCAGCGCCTTAATTAATTTGATGATAATTGATATATTTAGTGAGTACTGATCTCTTTCTCTAATGCCTCTACCAGTTGTTATTTTTCTACTCTCACCGTTCTCATGGTCATAATATTGATTGGTCAAACCGATTTTATAAACTAGGAACAATCTCATCATGTCTATGCTTCACAATTCAACTACATGCAGGATCGATAGAAACATTATATATATCCTGTGAAAAACAAACCAATCTATCTTAATAATTTGGACACATCATATATATATATACAGTGGCGGAGCCAGAAACCCAATTAATGGGGGGCAAATTTTTTAAGGAAAAATGACAAAAAAAAATTTTTTACTACTTAATGCAAAAAAAGTCTTAAGAGTATAAATAAAAAAATTAAGGACTAAAAACACTAAAAATATTGAAATACACGTGCTGTACTATTTGCTGATACTGAGAGGTGACATTAAAGATTAAATTCTTGTTGTTCAAGACACCAATAGAGCATCAACTAATCACACAAACAAAAGTATGTATATTTATATATATATATATATATATATATATATATAAATATATATTCTTTGTAAAACAAAACACATAAATGAAATAAAATATTTTCAGCAATATAACTTTTTTACTTCCATAAATGAAGTACTTATTTTTGTTGCTAGAAAGGATGTGCCCTATGCTCAATAAGTCCTGCTGAATTTGTTGGGATATGTAAAAAGAAAACATGACACATAAATGAGAAAAATAAACAATTACTGTATTTCTATTATTTTTGAAAGAAACAATAGCAAAACGAAGCATATTGAAAAAAGAAGCCAAATTATCTAAAATTCAAAAAGAATCCAGGTTCCAATGGCATAAAAATACTTCTCACCCTTGTTATAGTTTTTTTTAGTGTGATAGTACTATTGAACACGGGCTTCTCAAGAGTGGAATCTCTATCAACAATAAAATAACCCGAAATTGCAAGGAGGAAATACATACTTGGTAAATGATAATAGAAAAAAAAATTGGACAAAAAGTTCAATTTTAACATCCAAATAACTATTCTACTCCCCTTACAAAATGAGAAAACAGAAAAATCCTAGTTCAAAGTGTCCATTACCTGGCTAAATTAATGGCTAAAATTTTGAAGAAATAGATTTATAATTTGATCCAAACGTCACAAATTACAATGGAAAAGAAGTTCCACCTTTAGAGAAAGACAATTAAAAACAAGTTAATCTCATGGGCTATGAAAAATCAGACCTAAACAAACAAAAGATAGATGAAAATGAGTCTTACTTCAACTTTGGATTTTCATAAATTGTGGAGAAGTTAGACATGTAAAATTAGATGATGATAGTGACAATAAAATGATATAACCAATGATTCTCTAGTAAGTAAAGATGGACACGCAGCACACTTGAATAATTGAATTATCACTTATCCAACAAAAGCACACCACCCCCTTTCTCAGTATTTGCGATATCCAAATTCTCAACCAAGTCCAACATAAAAGGCAAAAGAACAAAAAAAAAACAGTACTAGAATAGTGAAAACATATATTTCAATGACTACAACACACAACGATTATCAGGACTCATGAGAAGTATATGAAATATTCGTCGCAAAATTCACGACAACGTCGACAAGTTAATGTAGGATTTCAAGTTTTGACATAAATAAATATATCTCTGCTTATTCTTTTAATTTGATTTTGAGGTATTGGGCTGCTTGGGTTTTAAGGGGGGCGGGCTGATTAATCTAGGCAGGCAAGGGGGCAAACATAATTTTTATTTGGCCAAGGGGGGCAAACCTAATAAAAATAAATAAAAAAAAAAAATACATATAAAAAAAAAATTTGGGGGGAGCGAACCGGGGCAATGGCCCCGGTTCGCCCCCCTCCCTCCGCCTGTATATATATATATGGACAATTAATGCATCCCTTCAAGTGCTAGTCCAAGTCAAACTATTCCATGCCCTACAGCGATAAACGGATGTACGCATGCAGTACCTAATAATTTGAAGCCTCTTGCGTTTATACATGAGATCCATTGACGCAATTGGTGCATGCAAAGAATATTATATATATATATTGCGAGAACTATATATATACTGCTTGCTATTTGAAGCGCCAAATTGAAAATAAAATATTGCATATAAAACTCTCAACTAAATATATATTTGTGGACCGCAGAATTAGCTGCTCCCATTTTCTTGACTTCATGCATGTGCAAGCGAATTAGTACTAGTCCAAGTAATTAATTAGTGGTCTTAATAAATTAAAATAGTTGTCTTATTTGACAAATTATAATCTACATACTACAGTAACTCCTCGCGATTTGGCAAGTGAAGCTACATCTATATATCTAGAAATATCCAAATTAGATATGTTCGGGATCGACCTAATAGGTTTTAAGATCGAGAGGTATGTACGTGTAGTATGGATATTTATATAGGACCGGACGGACACCTGATTGATTTGGTGATCGGACGCATGAGGAATATTGGAGACAGCACTAGTGATGAGCGCACATGCGCAGTGAATATCAGCACAAAACGAAGGTGACCACTCAGCCAGTTATAGTGATCAGCTGTGACTCTGAGCTGTGTCCGTGTTTCAGTTAGCTAGGAACTCGGACTCAAAAGAGACGTAGGCGACGCTAATAATGTTTGTATATATGGAACTAAAAGAGAGAATAGTACTTTTCACAAAACTTGATTTCGCTGCCATATTTGACGAACTGACACGAGAAAATTGAGTCATCATAATGAACTGCATACATCAACAATAATGCATATATAAAAACAAAAGGACACCATTGTCCATTTCAATAAAGCATTTACGAGACACCGATATTGAAAAGGGATAAATAAACTTTAATTTGACCTATAAAGTATCAAGAGATCGATATATTGCACTCTCATGCTATTAATAGTAGATCCTTTCATGTTCCTTTGAATATTTAGAGAGAAATTAAATTTTTTTACACTTGAAACGACAGTTATACTCTTAATAATTTTATGAATTGACAACAATATATTCATCATATAGGCAAGTTGGAGATATTATTGTATTTTTGATATAATTTGAAGGTAAAATATAATGAAAGGTGCAAAGTATATAAAATTAATAGTTGATGGATGTAACGTGTAAAACTCTCTATAATTAACTAATGGAAAAGAATATTTATCCCCCATTTCAAAAAAAAAATAATAATAATAATGAAAGAAAAAAATATAAACCATTTTAGTGTAATGTGTGAAACTACTTGGCTCGTCCTTACCAAACTCGGGGACAATATCGTGATGTCTCAATCCCATCTGCCTAACCATAAAGGATCAACTCGTCATCATTGTTTATCTACCTTACTTAACGTTACGTGATTAAATTACATGACAAAGAAACAAGTCATTTGTCGTGATATGATATGATCATAATCTTTTCCTATATCTCATTTCCTTGTTTTCGCTCGGTTGGAACGACCAGTGGCGTATCTAGGATGTAAAATGAGGGGGGTCGAATTTCTAAGGCAAAATTATCAAAAAAAATTTCCACATACTTTCTGCAGACTCTCGTTACTACCAAATGGACACTACAACAATAGTCCACTTAGGCGACCATTTTTATTATAACGGGTATTGGGTCGTCGCCTTAAGTGGGTCTTTATCCACCAAAAACTTCGAAATCGTTCTAGCCCAACGATATTTGCTTTGTCACACAGTATCGTGGTTAAAGGAGTTATTCTGGTATGGAGTGACGGATCTCATCTTCTTGTTCGTCGGAGTCTGTCGTCACCATTTTTCCACTCACATCCTGACGGAATCAGATGATGTTTACCTACGAGTGTGACCGTCGGAATTTTTCGGAACAATTAATTTCCGTCGGGTTCTGTTCTAGTTCGTTGCTTCAAGACGTCTGCCCACAGGAGATTCTCCTCAGTCGAGAAAGATCAGAAAATTAAAAACTATTTTGGACATTCGATTCTCCTCCGTCGAGAAATGTCAAAATCAGGTGTGTTTAACTACGATTCTGGTCGTCGAAATATTCGGAATATCTGCATCTGTTCTAGTTTGATGGTTGAAGACTTCTGCCCACAGGAGATCTTCCTCCGTCGAGAAAGATCAGAAAATTAAAAACAAAGTTGGGCATCTGATTCCTAACACTCGTTGAGGTTGATTTATTCTAACCACTTGAAATTGTTTTGTTCCTAAATCTGGGAAATACGGTGTACCAATTTCTGCAATTTCTGCATATTAGGGCGAATCTGATTCGAACGGCTCCACATCCTTTGACCCGATTTTCAGCCAAGTGGGTAATGTCTATCTGAGCTTGTATTTGAATTTCCAATGATGTATCTTCTTTGCCTTTTCTTATCTTCAGATCTAATTCATGCCTTCTCTGACTTGCCAAGAGACCTCAATTTCGTACAACACAGTAGTCGCCTTATGTTTACCAGTTATTTATGCAATTGTATACTTATTTCTCATGTCTTCAATCTCTCAAGATGGTCCCCTTTCAAGTTTCAACAAACACATGCTTTGTGTTTTTTTAGCACTCTTTCAAAGTTGTGCTTTCAGAAGCATCAATAATAACTAGTATGCCTAAAATGGTAGGAGTGGAGTTGGAAGTACATGAGCAATCTAAAATTAGAATTCTTGACCTAAACGTTTCTGACTCTATTTTGAATATTCTGATGAAGTATACGATCATACAGATTCTATTTTGAATACAACATTATCTCAAAGGAAGATAATAAGTAGGCCTATTAGTGAATATGGACAATTTCTTATATTTTTCTGGTCTTAAAATCTGCTCTCTTTTTCTGAGCTTTATGGATTTTATCAACTGGGGACATGTGAAATTTCTGTAATAACATATTAGCTTCAAGGATATCATCTTGAAATCTGAAGGATTTCTGTTGTGTACTTTTAGTTCAACCAGAAAACTCTAGTTGACAAAGTTTGAAATGTCTGAAGTTTTGTCTTGTGAAACATTCAAAGGGCATTTGTTCACTTATGTTTCTATTCTTTTCTTTTTGGTTTTGCCATTGTGTAAGTATTTATAATATATATGCAACAGTTTTAATACTATATGCATGTGCATTTGGATTTCAACCTTTTGCAATTTACTTGGTTCGGTTCTGTTATGTTCTGTTCGACCCAACACTATAGCTTCAATAAGTCTAAGATTTGGTGGGTCTGTAAACGCATCATCCTTCGAACTGTACTGTTATAAATCTTGTTTTGGGGATGGGAGTGATTGTTATGATGATATGATCTTCTTCTCCTTGCCAATGGGAAAATATGACAACACAGTCAGCATCTCTCTTTTACACAGACGCCATACACAGAAGGCCTTATCGGATTCTAGTCTGAGATATCTATCTGTTTTATATGCCTCAGCATCAACAATCTGTCAAATCACAGCTTCATCACAGGCCCGTAGGCTGTAGGTAGATTAGTTTCTCTTGGTTCTTGCTTTACAGTCTATATGATAAACAATGACCAAGTTGGTCGTGCAGTATGTTGCTCCATGCAGATCATAAAGGGAGTATAAGCCTTTGGAATGCAGGGACAAGTGTTAACTTCATCTTAATTTTTGGGTGCAAAATTAGCAAATATACCTCTCAATTTACTATATGCATGTGCATTTGGATTTCAAGAACATTTAATTTGTGTTAACTGAGTTTGATTTTGATCTGTACCATGTCAATTCGTAACTATTACTTCAGTAGCAGAACATTTATGTTCTTTACATATTAATTTAATAACTTAGTTTCCATGACATTGTATATGTTGTGTTTACCAGGACTTAAGGATGGATAGATCGTGGATGAAAATTAAAGATCGATTCCGCAGTAAGGAGTATGAAGATGGAATGAAGATATTCATGGCGGCGGCTAGAAAACACAAAGATAAACTGAATAGAGTTTTGTGTCCTTGTGTTAGCTGTAAGAATTGCTTGTACAAAAAAATAGATGTAGTAGAAGACCATCTATGGGAGAAAGGTATTGATGAGGAGTATGAAATATGGACATTCCACGGGGAGAAGGATATTGTGGATTGTGATGTGGTACGTTATAGTGACATTGTTGATGAAGAATTTGAAAATGATGGACCACCAACGACGGAAGAGCAGTCAACAAATGACAGTCAAACAGAAGAGAATTTTGATGATATGATGCGAGATATTCTGAATGGCTATGTAATGGAAGACGTCGACGATGAATTGGATCAGTTCAATAGCATCCCTGATTTCAATATGCGTGCCTTTGAGAAACTGGTTGAAGATGCCCATCGTCCAATATATCGTGGATGCAAGTCTTACTCCACCTTATCATTCACAGTGAGGTTACTTTATTACAAGATGCGACACAATTGGAGTAACAATTCCGTTGACAAGTGGCTACAGTTCCTGAAGAAGTTACTACCCAAAGGCAACACAGTGCCAAGTACCACTTATGAAGCAAAATCGTTGCTCCGGGGCTTGGGTTTCACCTATATAAAAATTGAAGCATGCAGAAACGATTGTGTTTTATTTTGGAAGGACAACGCAGAGTTAGATACGTGTCCGATATGCAATGAACCGAGGTGGTCATACAATAGTGTCAAATCTAGCAAGATTGCTTATAAGGTACTTAAGTATTTCCCGTTGAAACCGAGACTGAAGCGATTGTATATGTTTAAGTCTACTGCGACCGACATGAGATGGCACGATAATAGAAAACGTCCTGAAGGTCGTATATTGGAACACCCATCAGACGGTGAGGTTTGGAAAGATTTTGATAGAGACCATGAGTGGTTTGCTAGGGACAGTCGCAACATCCGACTTGGTTTGATAAGTGACGGTTTAAACCCATTTGCAAGTATGAACGTGTCACATAGCACGTGGCCTGTTTTTCTAGTTTCGTATAATTTGCCTCCTTGGAAGTGTATGAATGACAAGTTCTTCATTATGTCTTTGATTATTCCTGGACCAAGGGCACCTGGAAATGATATAGACGTCTACCTCCAACCCTTAATTGATGACCTTAATGATTTGTGGACAGATGGAGTACTTACATTCGATGCGTTTACATCAAAAACATTTCGATTACATGCTGCACTGATGTGGACCATAAATGACTTTCCAGCCTATGGGAATTTATCAGGGTGGAGTACGAAAGGAAAGTTAGAATGCCCATTGTGCAATGAGAACACTGATAGTCGGTGGTTGACGAATGGAAAGAAATTTAGTTACATGGGTCATCGACGTTTTTTGCCATTGTCTGATAAAATGCGGCATCAGAAGGCATGCTTTGATGGAAAGAAGGACTTGAGAGTTGCCCCTCCTTTGTTGGATGGAGAAATGATCCTGCAACAGTTTAATGCAGTAAGAGAAGTTCAGTTTGGAAAGTTATCGTGTACGAGGAAGAGAAAGCGCTCAGACTGTGAGCTGAATTGGACCAAAAAAAGTATCTTCTTCTGTTTACCTTATTGGTCATCCAACAAATTGCGGCATTGCTTAGACGTCATGCTTATTGAAAAAAATATATGTGACAATCTGCTTGGTACTCTGATGGGAGTTGTTGGCAAGACAAAAGATACTGCAGAGTCTCGGGAAGATTTGAAAATAATGGGTATACGTCGAGATCTCCACCTCATTCCAAATCCTAATGGAGGTTCATCAATGCCTGCTGCATGTTTCACTTTTTCTAAGACAGAGAATAAAGTATTTTGTAACTGGCTTAACTCAGTTAAGTTTCCAGACGGTTTTGCGTCCAACATCTAAAGGTGCGTCGATGTCACTGATTGTAAGTTGAGTGGACTAAAGAGTCATGACTGCCACATTCTCATACAAAGGTTGTTACCGGTCGCAGTTCGTGGCCTACTTACAAAGAAGGTTAGCACATGTATCATTGAGTTGTGTACCTTCTTCAGAGCGCTATGTGCAAGAACTGTTAGTGTGGAAGTGGTTGAACAACTTCAGAAAGACATTTTCAAAATTCTGTGCAAGATGGAAACAATATTCCCTCCTTCATTTTTCACAGTTATGGTTCATTTGGCAATCCATTTGCCACGGGAGGTGTTACTTGGAGGACCAGTGCATGGCCGCTGGATGTACTCTGGTGAGAGATATCTTGGGCTATTAAAGCGTTGTGTTAAGAACATGGCACGCCCCGATGGTTCCATTGCTGAAGCATACATCAATATGGAATGCTTGTCCTATTGTTGCCAGTACCTGGATGAGTTAGAAAGAGAAGACGAATATCATAACCGTAACAATGTTGCATCCACAAATATTGACTCCAATCTCATCTCGGTGTTCTCGAACATTGTGCGTCCATTAGGTAAGGCAACTACCAAACGCTTGGATGACTTGCTATTTACCAAAGCTCAACTATACATTCTGAACAATTGTGACGAAGTAGCTCCATATATAAAGTATGTAGACTTTTATTATTATTATTATTATTATTATTATTATTATTATTATTATTATTACTATGCTTAATGAATATGTTGCTTATATATTTATAGTTCGTTATTTCTGTTTTTTGTGCTCTTCTTTCAACCATAAATATTACATATTGATGCTTCAGCAAACTATTAACTATCCCAGGGAACATTTGAATATCATCAAGAGAGAATCCCAGCACAATGTTGATATTAGACACGAGTCAGAATTTCCTACTTGGTTTAAACATCAGGTACATGCATAGTTGAAGTTGTAATTGTTCTGAGTTAATCTTATTTATATGACCATGTCTTCTTGCAAAGTAAATAATCTCTACTTGAAATTGTTAATGATCAGGTGAAATTTCTATGTTCAAGTGGTGTATCCATATCTGAACAACTTTACTCCCTATCATGTGGCCCTGATCAACGGGTTCAATCTTACACCGGATGTGTCATAAACGGGACAAGGTTCCATACAAAAGTCTGTGACAATTATAGGCGTACGCAAAATAGTGGGGTTTCAGTTGGTGGTTCCTACAAGGGTAACTCGATGTTATCTTTTAAAATGTAGGACATTAGAACTTACAATGAATGAATGAAGAGAGCAGCTCCTGCTCTTTGATTCTTTATCCGTGGTTCTGGATTTTCTAGTCTTGGGAAACAGGAGGTCCATGTTTTTTCTTTTATGGGTCACTCTTAACTCTTTGGTGCAGCTCTTTATCCATTTTAATTTATTTGTCTGCGGAAAATCTCTAAAACGAGCAGCAGTAGGTGGAGTAAATTATAAGGTATGGTCTCAGCCTGCAAGGTCTCTCCAATGGTCACGACAGAGTGCTGCGCGTGCTAGTGAGTTTGGAAATTGCTGATTTTAGTGCAGCAATTTTCGCGCGAGCACGCTGGCGCGCGAGCAGCGCGCAGGTGCTGTGGAATTTGCTGGACTAAAATCCAGCAATTTCCGCACAATTTAGTTCGTTGAAAATTTTTATTAAATTTTTTTATCACATTGCCCAACAATTGAATTCCAGTACTCTATGAAAATTAGTATCGCTTTCTCTCATATCTAATGTGTAATCTTTTAAGTTTATGCAATTCCGTTAATTATTAAGTGTGCTAAACATCATTAAATATTTTAAAGGAAAAACATCTTTAAAATATTCTGAAAAGGATAGTCATAAATATTCAAATAACACGATTCTTGTTACTAGAAATCAGGAAACGATAATTAACCTAAAAAGTAATTGAGTTTGAATTTTTATCAAACGATACAGCGCCCAAGGATAATCATTCGAGGTTGGCGCTTGGTTTTTCAAGAGAGGCATGCTGACAGAGGGCAGTTTTCAGTCCCGCAGAAATAATCCTGAAATTTTCCATAGGCGGGACTACATGGCGCCTCTCATCGCAATAAAAATATTCAGAAGTATAGTATATATGGGACCTACGGCAGCCTCTAAATCGTCATCTACAAATTTGTTCTTCTTTTCTCTTCAACATATCTCTGTTTACATAGTAGAAGAACAGAGTATACGAAGAGGTTTGATTCGTCTTCCTTAGCCACATATTTTTTTTTGTTAAGGTTCTCTTTGTGTACGAAAGATTAAGGAACTAATCTGTTCTTTATTATTATTATTATTATTATTATTATTATTGTGATTGTTTATGGAAGATGGCTCCGTCTGGGAACAAAGGCTGTTCAACAGTTCAGAAGCAGTTTGGTTGGTTGACCCCGATGAACAGGAACGTTAGAGTAAAGGCAAATCCTCGACGTCCTACTGAGTCCAATGAAAATTTCCTCAACGTACTTCTGAGTCTAATGGATATTCTAGAAATCCTCAACGTCCTTCTGCGTACAATGGAAATTCTGCTCGTAAGGGGAAGGGAAATGATGTTCACCAATCAATACATCGCTTCAGACTGCTGGATTCAACAATAGATGATGATGAAACCGAAGGACTTGACTGTAAGTGTACCATTGTTCATTCATGAAGTTATAAATTATTTTCCGTTAGAAGAGAAAAGGACGTAACTTGATTTCTGATTGTGTAGATGACACTCCGGCTCCAGACACCGACGACACTGAAATAGCTGGACTAAAAGCAGATATGCAGCGAATAAACGGTATTATTATTTATATTTGAAGGTTGTTCTGAATGAAGTCTGAATGAAAAATATGGGTAAATTTTTTCTCCTTATTTAGTTTTCATTGTTGTGTGTATAACGGTATGTGTTTGTTTTAATTTGTACCAGAACAACCTAAGAGAAAAGGTCGTGGTCCGGCGAAGGGTACAGAATTTGATAAACTGAGAAAACTTGCAAAGATTCCACTTAGCGTCAAGGAAAATGCAAGAGGGGATTCAAGTGAGTACACAAGGATATTTACCGAGAGATGCACCTATATAATAAAACATTTTGCAGATGTGGGATGCAGGAGTTGGATGCATATGTCTCAGGAAGACAAAGATGAATTATATACCCGTGTGCTGGTAACTTATGTGTACTTATTTTATTTCTGGTTTCATTGTATGGTTAGTATAATGTACATAAAGGATAATACAAATTTAACATTAATGAAATTGAAATTGCTACAGGGTGATTTTGTTCTTGATTGGGATCGCTTTGAGGATCAAGAATGTGTGAAGACTCAACTGCAAGTCTCATTTAGACAGTACAGATATAAGAGTCATGGAATTTATAAGAAGTTCAACAATGTTGACATAGCTCGAGCAAATCCACCTGATGATGTTTCAGCCGCGGCGTGGGAAAAACTATGTGACATATGGCAAAGTGAAGAATATCAGGTATATGAGTGCAGGAACTTAATTGTTTCCATTAACAGCACAATATTTCTTTGGTTAAATGTTATATTAACCAAATAATTGTATCATGTGCAGAAGCTGTGTAAGAAAAATGCTGCCAATAGAAATAAACTGAAAATAAATCACACATCTGGCTCCAAATCGCTTCATCGTTTGCGCTTGGAAAAGGTATTATCTCTTCATAGAATTTCCATCTAGCAGTTGCCATATATATATGAAAATAATGTAACTACTTAAAATTTTGGGTACAGAAAGAAGAGGATGGAACGACAATAGAGTTCTACAAAAGAAGTCGCATACACAAGGATGGTACATGGGTTTGTCAAGAAGCTTTACAGATTTATGTAAGTTTTTTAAAATTATTTTGGAAGACTGTTTTTTTTTGGATTGTAATGTTAGATTTAATATGATTTTAGGATATATATTGAATGTGTTTAATGATATAATTTTCAGCAAAAAATGATTGAACTTCAAAAGGAAAGGGACCCAGATCAAAAAGATGAAGCAATTGCTGAGGAGATATTTACCGAAGTGCTTGGACGCAAATCTGGATATGTTAGAGGAATGGGTAAGTCAATGATCCCACCTCCTGTAAGTGAGTCCCGTTCAGCAAAAGTTACACAAATGTCGAAGCAAGTTGACAAATACAAGTCTGAATTGGAGTATTACAAGAACGCATATGAAGGTTTAACAAATGAAGTTAAAGTATTAAATGAACGTTGCAACGACTATGCAGGAAGGTATGCTAGTTATGATGAGAAGCTTCAGTACTTGTACAAACAACTTCCAAGTGATAACCAGAATGAGGCAGATGGGGATGAGACAGAATAGATTGGCACATTATGTTTTCTAAATTTCCAGTTTTTATTTTAATTATATGGTGGAACTCTGATTTTAATTTTCTGTAGTAATGCTTTGGGATTTAGATAATCCTTTACGGATGGTGCATGACTAGCTAAAAGTTCATTTATGGATTACTAGCTCAAAAAATGTTTGTAGGAATTTTCAATAAAATGACGATATCCATTTTGTCAAGAGCACACAATATTTACATTCAGAATTTTCGTAAACAGTAAATATTTGCTATGAAGATAATAGTTGGTGAAAAGAATTATATGACAACAGGATATGCCTTTGTGGTGAAAACTATCTGCTGATGACAGTTTGTGGGTGACAAAAAACATGTTAAGACCATTTTTGTTTTGTTGGCCATTACAAAAGGCCACTTAAATAACTGGTGGAAAATACGATATAGTGACGAAAGTTATTTTTTTGTATGTTTAAAACTACAACTACCAATTTGAAATCGAGGCTATAAGTATGATTTTGTGGTCAAGGATAAAAAAGTACTAACCAGTAGTACAAGGTGTTACTAGAAGTCAATTTTCAACCAAGGCAAATCGTCAAAATAAAACATAAAACGACAACCAACATTGCGTCAAAGCCAAAAACTCTCAACAAATGGTATTTCGTCACGACTAATAAAAATTAGACCACTAGTTTTGTGATCTCGTCCAAACAGGTTTTGTCAACGAAAATAAGTGGCAACCAGAAACATTTGGTTAGCAAACATAAAGAACGACCACCGATAAGATTTTACGGTATCTTCTAATGACGGAAGATTCCATGCCTCCAATGACCAAACGATCGGTCAATATAGTTGCCAATAACGACGAAACTGATTTTGGTGGACAAAAATCTTAAATCACAAGGTTCGAGTGACCATCGTCTAACCACTACAGGTCGTCTCCGGACATCCAAAGCTGACCAAAACTGGACTTTGCCCGACCATTCCACCCGTCATCTTACATGAATTTTGTTGTAGTGGGAGAATTCATTGGAGAACTTCTTCGTCTGTATGTTCTAGGACAATTAGCTTCAGAAGGAATTCCATCACTCCTAGATTCTGTTCTCCATTTGCGGTGATGAAAACGGGAAATTAGTGCTTTTAGACCACTAAACCATACCTCAGCTTCATCTTTATCCTTGCAAATCTGGTTCAGAGAATCAGAGATCAGATCACCAAATTACAAAACACTTCAACAATCTTAATAGCAATCCGATATAGCTAAGCAAGAGAGTCTATGCTGGAGAACCACCACTACAAAATACAACCAATAGCAATAAGAAAGGAAGGAAATAAATAAATAATACAAAGAAAATTATTACCAAATCTAGTGATCTGTCATTGTATATTAGTGATAAACGACTGATACTCCTTTTCAGGGCGTGGATACCTTTGAAAGATCAGCTGCAAACAAATTACAACATGCTTAATTAGTACAGAGCAGAAAAACTTCATGAAACAATATCAGGCCACCATGGAAGGTGAAAGCCAAGGCATGAACTAGCGAATAGAGTACAGCACAAACTGGCACGCACGCAGACACCCACTAACAAAACAATAAGACCATCAGTCTCACCAACATCACTAAATGTAACTGAGAACGAAAAGAGGCAAAAAAAAAAAACTATTACAGATCATGGTTATGAGCGAATCTAGCACCTAGAGAACATCTTCGTTAATGACTTCGCAGCGGAACCCTATCAGTAGCCATAAGCCAACAGATTCAACACAAACTGAAATTAAATTACAGATATAACGACCATGGCAAAGAAACTTCTTAGTGAAAGACAGACTGAGTGAATAAAAAACAGTCCAGTGAAAAATATACCAGTGAAATGCTAGATTGAAATAGAAATTGGCTGTCAAATTTAGTGGAGATTATAATTTAAAAAATTCATGTTAACTTGGATTTAGTTGTTTCCCCATTCAATTCAGGCATTACAGGAGAACAGGGACAATGTTTTGCACTTCAAATATGTAAGTTAATTCACACAAAAAAAGAAGAAGATATTAGTCAAAAAATAATCAGTACAAGTAGACTTAAATTCCACAAATAATGCGCCTACGACAGAGAAGTGACATGAAAAACAATTTGAATCAAGACAAAAGCACGTCTTTTTTTACATAATCATACCACTGAAGATATGCAATTACAATCTCCTTACACCATAGTAACACACCCACAGACATGATACCATCCTCCTACAAAGACACTTACAGTGCGCTGCCCAGAGATAATTCTAGACACATGACTTAGTTTGAGATGCTTCTCCTCATTCCCTGAGAACCATATTAGAACAGACTCATCCTGAAAGCAATAAGAAAATCAAACAAGTAACTTTCCTTAGCAAAACCCTCATTTAGGGTTTCAAAGCTTGATGCAAAATTCCCTTAACGCTTTGAAACCCTAAATGAGTTAATTGAAAAATTAAATTTAATTAAACTAAATACTAGATAGGTTAAAATCAAATTACCGAATGAAATTTGAATTTCACATAATTAAACCCTAAATGAGTTAATTGAAAAATTAAATTAAATTAAACAAAATATCAAATGACAAATTGCCGAGTGAAATTTGACATACAGTATATATACTTGGTCTTGGAGAGTTGGAGCCTGGAGGCTTAGGGCAGAGGCTGAAGGCTGCCGGCTGGAGTGGGGAGTCAGGCGGCAGAGAGCTAGAGAGTAGGGATTTTCGGACCTTCGGTGACTGGTGGACAGCTGGCGGCAGCGTGCTGGCCGGAGGCGGCAGAGGTAAGCTTTTTCTGTCTAACCAGTGCAAATTAAAAAAAAAAACATGAGATTGAGAATTGAGAGAGATCAGAGATGGTGGTGACTGGGCAGTGGGCTTACCTGAGTTGGGCGGCGTCGGCGGGCGGCGCAATGGCAGCAGCAGGCGGTAGCAACGAGTGAGAGAGAGGCGTGAGGGCTGAGGGAGAGCCGAAGACCGGAGTTTCGGACTCTGGGCTGGGCGGCGTTGGACGTCTGCCGGAGATGACTTGGCGGCGCCGGCCGGGGCAATGGCAGCGGCAGCAGTGAGCGATGGGCAGTGGGCGATGGGCAGCCGGACGTTCGGGAGAGGGAGAGTTTGCGAGAGGGAGAGAGAACTGGCGTTTTTAAAAAAAAAATTAAAGAAGCAGGCCTGGGCCAGTGGGCTCGCCCCCGCTGGCCCATCCTGCCCCCACTAGCCCTGAAGCAGGCCTGGCCAGTGGGGGCAGGCCTGCTTCTAAATATATATAAAAGAAATCAAAGAATTTTTGGGGCGTGTGGGGGCCTCTGGGAACGACGCAATAATGGTATATAGTACTAAGGTTGTGCTTGTGTTATAAAATTTTAGTGTTGTTAAAATTTTAGGTATTGAGTTTAGTGAAAAAGTGAAGAGAGAGGTAATTTTTTATATTTTTGTAGTAAATAGTAATGATTTGATGGGGAGAGAGAGATTATATTGTAATATTTAATTGTGTTACAATTTTAGAGGGGATAAAATTTTGGTACACAAACGCACCCTTAAATATTGTAAAAGCTAAGCATAATTTGCCGATTTTCGTACTGATCTCCTGCACGATTAATCAAATGACGAAAGTACTTCCCCACTATCCAGACCTCTGCAAGGAGATCAATGTCAATTGGCACTTAGCCCAGAAGTTGTCTGAATTACAGATAATCTCATGTGCTGGAAGAGTCACCGTCATGCGATCACGTCACATCACTATTATAATTATTCAGATTCGATACATAGGTCTCAAACTTTGACGTGTATGTATACATTTGACGTGTCATAAAACGTGTCACATGATTTTTTCGTCCTCAAATGGACTAAAAATCGAGTGTGACCTTGAATCACAAACAGAGATCACACGTCTTAAAATTAAAAAAAAAAATTAAGCACAAGTCTCGATTTAAAAATGACACAAAACATAATTTAAAATTTTTTTCTGTTTTTGTGTCAAATTTTGTAATTAGAGGGGTAAACTGTAAATATTCCTATATAGAAATATGCATACCCTAGGAGGAATCCAAGAACTATCTACCATATTAATCGTAAATGACCAAAATCATTCATTGGTGCTGACTGCATTGAACTTTATTTAATTTATTTCCACAAACGAAAAGCGTTTAGGTGGCAAACATGTGACTCAAGCAGCTTTTTCCTATAATCTTGATTAACAAATCCACCTAATACAGCTTCCAAACACCTTAAACCAAAACCCAACGAGGCCTAACGAATTCCTTTCAGATTTGGACTTTGTGTTAACTCTCCTGGAGTCAACCCCATCATATAAAAGCAAATAATTATATTACCATAATAATTAAGTTACTATTTTTTTAGGTAGATTCTCTTTTCTCTTCTCCAAATTAGCCCAGAAAAAAAAACTACTGAATTTATACTGATCGAAATCGAAGTGCAATTAAAAATATAATAAAAGGATTAGTACTGAATTAATCAATTACGTTTCTCGTGTTTTCATTTGGCTCCCAAAGATTAATTATGATTAACCATATAATTAAGAGGATATTTTTGGGGTGACATGTCGAAGAAGGCAAGAAGAAAGACCTCAGTCACCACACATATTAAAGGGTGCGGGACAGCGGGAAGGGTTACGGATTAAAGAAGTGGAGGCGCACGTTGGTTCATGATCATAGTGGGTGAGCGTTTAGTTGCGTACGGCACCACAATTCGCTTAGCTAGCGGCATAGCTCCATTCACACTTTAGCCTTTTGGCAAAGCCAAAGCAATTCACCTTTCATTCACCCAGCCACTGGACACGCTCTCTCTTTAAACTCTCTCCCTCTCTCTCTAGCTCTCTGCTTTTTTATCTTCAAATAACGAAGCGGTGGAAGATACAGCCACAGAATAGACCCGGTTAGCCTCCGTATGTATTTGTGCACACGTACAATTACTTCCGCTTCGCAGATTCCAAGGTCGTGTAGTTCGAAACCTTGGCCATTTGTTGTCCGGGTATTCTTTGTTTTGCTTCGCTGTAAACGAGGAATGCAGGCATTATATTGATCGCCGATTATCAGTGACATATACTGCTCTGCTTTGGATGGCATTAAACTCGTTGAAGTTTCTGGGTGTTGTGATGGAAGTGAACTCTTTGATATAGTTCTGATCTCCATTTAAAGCAAAATTCAATACGGGTTGGAATATCGTGCTCTGAATTTGTTTCTTTCTCATTGTTGCTATTGTTGATGCGGTTATCGGTAAGGTGCTGAATTGGGTTTGGTGATGGTTTTGCATATTTTACAGATTTCAAAGATGAATACCGGAGTCAGACTAACATCCTTGTGTTCATAGTGAAAAGTGAAAACTGTGAACTGGTACCTTCGGTGAAAACGGTGTCCAATTTCTACTGTATAAAGTTCTAAGTCTTGAAGTGCGTAATCATTCACAGATATGGGGTCACTGTTTTCACCTGAAAATATGGCTTCCATTTCAAGAGGCTCCTGAAACTAAGCTCCCAGAAATCTCGCAAAAAGTATAAATCTTAGATGGGAATCCGAGAAGGGTGCTTTTATTCAAGTAATTATTGCTTGTTATTGAAATTATATAACTGGGCTATTGAATCTCTTTCCCTCGTACCATTTTCCAAAAGAAATAGCCTTTTCGTATTTCTTTCTTGTTTCGTGAGACTCGTATTCATCCACCACAGGCCGTAAAGTTGGCGTCTTTGCTCAGGATCCTAGATTTCTATATGTGTCGTGTTCTTTCCTTTCCCTTTACTTCCCAATCCTCTTTCGATTTCTTTATTACAATTTTCTCTGCCTGTTGCATTCCTTTCTTGTGGAAGTTGAATGTTGTTTATATTATTTCTTTTTAAAAGAAGAAGCAGGATATGCAGGGGAGCAAGGTACATGATGCTGCAAAAGCAAACGCGACTCAACGAGCCTCCAGCAAAGAAAGAAAAATTGCTTTGCAGCAAGATGTATGACGGTTTCTCACAGATCGTTTCTGGCATTTTTCGTTTTTGGGTGTCATTCTTTTTCTGACGTTTGGATAATTCAGTTTGGAATTTTGACTTTCAGGTTAATAAGCTCAAGAAAAAGCTTAGACACGAAGAGAACGTTCACAGAGCTTTGGAGAGAGCTTTCACCAGACCTTTGGGAGCTCTACCACGTCTCCCCCCTTATCTCCCTCCTTATGTCAGTAAATTCACAACCTCTTTCGACTATTTACTTCATATTTATTTTATTTTGATGGATTCGCTTCGTATGTTCAGTAACATATTAGTCAATTCAAGTGAATTAGTTCACTAATAGTGAGAAGCAAAGCTCTTAGTGGCAACATTATAGTTCAAGTGAGTAGTGAGAACGATTTAAAATGAACTGAACTGGTAGTTTTGAAGATAGAGGACGGAGAAAGCAACACAGTCTTTACATTCTACTCAATGGTTTGTCTAAGCATTTTCCTATTTCTGCATTGATCAAATTTTGACTTTTACAGATTCTGGAGCTTCTTGCCGAGGTGGCTGTGTTGGAAGAGGAAGTGGTTCGGCTTGAACAAGAAGTAGTGCATTTTAGACAGGGCCTGTATCAGGAAGCTGTCTACATATCATCCTCGAAGAGGAGCATAGAGAGTTCAGCTGATTCATATCCCCCATACCCGGCAAAGAATCACAAACCATCTAGAAATGTGGGTGATTCTGCAGCATCCACAAGGAAGCTTAAACCATCTATTTCTGGTAGGCTTTCAGCTAAACTCAATCTAGAAATGCATTGGCATTAGGAACTTGCACGCTTTCTGCAAGACTGCAATTCTGCTCTGAGACATTTGTCCTCTTCTGCATTCCCAGATTATGGGCGGGGAAAAGAGGACCAACCATGTACTAGTTCGACAAAGAACCAAAAGGTATTCTCCATCTATAAATCCCATACAACAGAAACCCCAGTTCAGAGACCTCTCCTAAGCTTTAGATCAGCAGAGAAGCATAGAGGTCATCAGACTTGGCAGGTACCAATTAGTCACTTATTTCCAGTTAGTCTTGTTTTTTTTTTCCTTTTTATTGAAGTTTTCTTTTTCTTTCTTTTATTTTTGTACGGGGAGGAGGGGGGGTTGTGTACTCCTTTATAGCCTGTTAAATGAATATGGGTTCTCAAATTTCCAGCTAGAATGTGGACTCAAAGACCAAGCAAGTCTAGAAGCAAGAAACGCTGACGAAAGACCATCAGGAGATGATGGCCCGAACAAACTTTCTGAAAATATTCTGAAGTGCTTATCAAGCATACTCCTAAGAATGAGTTCGACAAAGGGTAGAGGTAGTGCAGAGAATCTACACTCATTATCGACCTTAGCAACTCGAGAAAGCAGTGAAGACACAAATTACCTTGACCCGTATGATATCTGTTTAGAACTTGGAAAGAGAGATATTGGTCCTTATGCGAAACTATGTCACATTGAAGCTGGCTCAATGAACCCAAACCGAACAGCAAATTCTTTGCTTTTACTTCGTAGATTAAAGTAAGTTGTCTGTTTTTGAAAAATTAGATACTTTCTCGCTTTATGCATTACATCTGTAAATAAACTAGGAGTCGCACTAAAATTATTTTGTGAATTTTCAGAATCCTCCTTCGGAAACTTGCCTCTGTCAACTTGCAAAGCCTCACCCATCAGGAGAAGCTAGCATTCTGGATCAACGTTTACAATTCCTGCATGATGAATGTGTGTTACCTCTCCACAGACATAAGTTCCAATATTTCAGCTGTTCTGTTGAGAGTATATATCAAGATCCAAATGGATGTCGGTTGTCGAATTTCTTTTTTTTAGCTGAAACCGATGGTTTGAGTTCTATACTTCCTTTTTCTGTCCCCTTGGTAAGTGCAAAGAAAGAGCCATTCACTGTACTACATTGCTTCAGGCGTTCCTGGAACACGGCATACCAGAGAGTCCTGAGATGGTTGTTGTTTTGATGCAAAAGGTACATAGTATTAGTATCAAATGTTTGAAGGAATCTATTTAAATTTTGACTTGGACGCAAACCAACTTATAGATATTAACTCTGGATCCACATCGGCATTTATTTATGCATTTCCATTTCTTGTTACTCAGGCAACAATCAATGTGGGGGGATACTTGCTAAATGCAATAACTATAGAACATTTCATCCTGAGATTGCCCTGCCACTCAAAATATGTAAGTAGTGTCCATCTCATTCCAGTCACAAGAGTTCTCCAGCTGAAAAATAAAAATTTCTTTCTTTTTATCCCTCAGACATTTGCAAAGGGTGGAAAAGGCGATGAGAAGACAGGGAGAAGCAAGTTTGGATTGGAGTTTTCCGAACCGCTGGTGACATTCGCACTGTCCTGTGGAAGCTGGTCCTCCCCTGCTGTACGTTCATACATAGAGTAGTTGGCTTTGGTTCAATTACTGTCCTTAGTCCTGCATCCATTAAGAGAACATTAAGTTAGGCTCTTCAGTGGTCCCAAGATCAATAATACGGTTAATATAATTTTCCAAGTACACTAGGTTATATCTAGTGGCACAGCTTACTCTGCTGCAAATTTTTCTTACTATGCGTTTTAATGAGTTGATGATAGTTAATTATATAAAATAATTGCTCCTGGTCTCTGTCTTGGTAACTTCTATTCACAATATAGGTTGTTCCTTGCACTCATTAATTTCTAATCAAGTCTCTCTAGTGCCTACAGTTGCTAGTGTCTTGGCTCTCTTGGGGATTCCATGCAGTGCTGCTATTACTGATTTATGAACTCTTCCATATGAAGGTGAGAGTATACACAGCATCTCAGGTTGAGGACGAACTGGAAATGGCTAAAAGAGACTACTTGCAGGCTGCCATTGGAATTCCAACCGCGAAGTTTGCTATCCCGAAACTGTTGGATTGGTACTTGCTTGACTTTGCAAAGGACTTGGAATCATTGCTTGATTGGATCTGCCTCCAGTTACCAGGTGAACTTGCAAAAGAAGCAATTAAGTGCCTTGAGAAAGGCAAAAAGGAACCTCTTTCACAGTTTGTCCAAGTTATGCCATATGACTTCAGTTTTAGGTACCTTTTATACTCGTTCTAGAGAGTGAGACTCCTCTCTCTCTCTCTAGAACTTTCTTCCCCCTTTGCCTGAACCCCATCCCGTCGTCTCTGCTTTGGGGAGCTCCTCCCCTCCGACCACACTCCTGGTGGCCGGAGGTTCCATTTCCCTTAGTTTTTCGGCCTTTTTTGTGCTCTTTCTTTGCTTGTTTTGGAGGTTAGATCTCAACCTCTCCAGTGGTCTTTGGTGTACACGGTCCTCATAGTGGGCTTCCTCTCCTCTCGGCGTCTAGCTCTGGCCAAGAGTGGCGGCAATCGGCCGGCACGTGAGCCCTCACACGCGTCTAACCTCCTTTGCCCCCTCTTGCTATTTTGCACTCTTTTTGGAGGTATGACCCCGCTCCGATGTGCTCCGCCCCATGGTGTCCCTGTTGTCTTTGTCTGGCCTCCCTTTGCCGGCATCTAGAGCTCTCGCACGACTTTGCTCATGTGTGCCGCCTAGGGGCTCGGTGTTTTTGCTTCCTGCCGCTCTTGTAGGTTTGTGAGGACCTTTTGTCGCCGCTACCGCCTCCCTCCGTTTTGTGGACTATCCCGTCCGTTTTTCTTTGGTGGATCTCTTTGCTGTCACTGTTTTGTGCCCCCTATAGTCACTTATTCTCCTCCACTCTTGTATGCAGCCAGTCATTACTTGAAACTTGCCCTGAAGGAGTCAGATCGTTGCTCGGTTTGCCCCTCCTCCAATGGAAGCCGCCATCACCTTGAGTGGTGGTTTTGTTGTGTTCCGGTCTTTGTGATCGGTTTGTGTTTGTATTGTGTTCCAGTCCTTGTGACCAGTTTATGTTTGTATTGTGTTCTGGCTCTTGTGGAAAGTTTGTGGTCCTGGTTGTTTCACGATCCTTGTGGCTGTTGGTGGTCCCGGCTCTTGTGTCCGGTTATTGTAGGGCCTTTTGGTCTGTTTAGGTGTTTCACTGGCCTTTCAGTCGATTTTTTGCGTTGTATTGACTGTATATTTCTCGATTTTTAATAAATTATCTTTACTTAAAAAAAAGTACCTTTAATACACTCAGCAATAAAAATTTTGCTTCAATTGAGATTTCATTACCGGGGGAGGGACATTAAGCCTTTAATTGATTAGAATTTTCTTGTAAAAAGCTATATAATGCATGTGAAATCTAGGTTGTATATGGCATCCTTGTAAGTATTTTTGGGTTTGAATGTTAGCGAAATTCTTTCTGACCGGAGGTTCTGCACGTAAAAGAATCAATATATCAGATAAAGAGTAATTTCTTAAGTCTAATCTGTTGGCACTTCCTGTCGGTGTGAAGTCTGGTTACTTGCCCTGTTGAACTTGGTCCTTAAAGTTTCTTGTATTATGTCCAAGTTAGGTGAGACGAATGTTGAAATTAACAAAATCGGATCGCAGACCGGATTAGACTATAAAATCGGATTAGATTTGCGGTCCGGTCCGCTCTTATTTTTTAAAATTCGGACCGGATCGGACCAAATTTATTAATATAAATAAAAAATATATATTTTTATATTTTTTTTAATACAAATTACAAACTTTAAAAGTTTAGTTTTAACCAAAACTGAAACTATACATTTTTATATGCATTTTCTCATTCGAAATTAACCTAAAAAATTTTAAATTTTTTTTAAAAATGAAATCGGTCCGGATGACTTAAGTGATCCTGACCGGACCGCATTGGACTAGACCGGACCGGACCGGACCGAACCACTTATAAGTGGTCCGGTGCGGTGCTCCATACAAGCACAACCGAAAATCCGGTCCGGTCCGAAAACTGGACCGAATTTCCAGTTTTGCAGCCCAAATTGGAACTACTTTAGATAGGATGGCTCCTGATTGCTTTCTACGCAATTGAAAGATGACCAGCTATATCGAAACAAAGCCAGTGATTGAAGTTTCATTAAAGACTATTAGCTGTGCACAGTGACATACCATTACTCCTCCCTCTGGCATGATGGACATTTGCGCATTCCACACTACTCAGAAGAAGGAAAAAAGGATAAGGTTTCTATATGAAGTTATCAACTCCACCGTTCAAAGAAAGCCAGCTAATACAGAAATTCCCTCGGTCATGGTGTATAGGGTGATGCAAATAAATCTCCATAAAAGAGGAAAGAACTTCCCAATGAAATGATTTTAGACCTGTCAGCTCGATTTTCACGCTGGAAATATGGCAACAATACAGAAACCAAATCAAGCTTTTATCTGATACCACGTTCTTGAGCTACAACCTAAATCATCTGTAAATTAAGACAATCCATTCGAGCTACCTTTCATGGTCTCAACTTGGTTCAAGAAAGTTTGGGCTTCTGACGTTATGAAAAGCACCCTAGAGGAGATTTCCTGGCCCGAGTTGATGAGGGGACGTTCTCTTTGCTTTAGTCTATGGACTATGGAGTCTAGCCTACCTTAGCACTTATATCTGGTGTTGCTCAGTCTGTGGCAGGTCTTCCGTATTCGTCAGTGGCGACCCACGAATTCAATTGAAGAGGTCGAACTATTAAGAAAAAATGACAAAAAAAAAATTTACTACGTAATATAAAAAAATATCTTAAGAGTTAAAATATCAAAAATTAAGAATTAAAAACACTAAAAATTTTAAAATACACGTATCATACTATTTGCTGATACTGAGAGGTGGCAATTAGATTCTACGATACTGCATATTCTGAAAATATTGTAAAATAACTTCGTGATTAACAAAACAAGGAAGATCTCCAAGCAATGAGATATTCATCAGTAATTAACCAAACATACATGTCAAAACAGTGAATATAAATGTCAACAATTAATTACAAAACCATATTAACTATTGCAATTTTTTTTTCTGTTTTTCATCCCCGAGCCCTTTCTTTTGATGTTCATTGATATACAAGGCAATTATTTTACTGCTTCTAAATTTTTCAGCTATTATAACATATGAATTGATAATGCATGACGCATGTAATTGAACGTAAAAGCCAATTATCACTAACTGGCACACATAGAGGAATTGAAAAACCAGCAAAATAAGGATAAAAGTGTTATCCTATAAATAGATTGAAAAAAATACGAAGTGCATAACCTACTCGATTAACATAACAATAAGGTAGAAGAACCAAAAGAATGAAAACAACAATAGTATATCCTTATTATCAGCGAGAATTCACCCAAAGAAGCAATCTCAAAACCATCGATCTTGTAAGCTCTTCAACCTAGAAATCAACTACACAAATTGAAGGGGATTGGGCTCAGGCCTTTCAGGACCTAATGGGGATCATATGAAGTTGACCTGGGCCTATGGGTATCGGGCCCAGACCATCTTCTATTAAAAATATATATCTACATATATATAAAAAAAATTTGGGGAAAATATATACATATAAATTTTTTTTTTGGGGGAGGGAAGGGTGTCGGCCGACACCCTTCGCTCCCTCTTCGTTCCGCCCCTGGTCTTCGTGCATGTGTAAAGTCCTTTTTGTTCTTTGATGCAGATATTTATTTATCCAAAACAGAAAAATACGTTGAAAAAACCAAGAACAAAACCACCATGATGCATAGGAGGCTGCGGTTATATTTGGTTTAGATTTCAAAACATTTTTTTTATATTTGTAGGTTTTTGTAAATAGTGTATATTCTCTTGAGATTGGTAAAAGTGTGTTAAAAGTTGTTAGAATTTGTAAAAATTTATTGAGATTGATAAAAAAATTATTAGAATTGATAAAAAAATGAGTGAGAAATTTTTGAAAACGTCTAAAACAAACATAGCCTAAAATTTCTTTCCTCGAGAAATCTAATGCTGCAATGGAAATACTAATCTTTAGCCACACAAATTCACCGTAAATTTTGTGCTCTCATCATACCCGCCCGTGACGTTTCCCTTCTCACACTTTTTCCACGCAAAAATCCTTTGTTTTTGCTTCCCACTTCGTTACTCTCACCAACACCCGCAACCCCATAAGGCCAGAACTGTTCATATGATCTTATTTCTTTCACATTTTACTTTCCCCATCCTACACCAACGCGGTCAAGGCTACCCTTCTTTTTCTTTGCCTGCGTGAGTTGATGATTCGGAATCCTCTCCAGTTACTTTGGCCTATCCTACACGGCAAAAGCAAGTTTGTAGGAAGACATTTGATTATAATTATAAATCCCCCCTTTTTCCATTTATTTGTGTTTCGTCTATCCAAGGCTTTATGCAAATGACTGAGGCTATAACGTGTGTAGTTAAAACTAAACCAAGCCCATTGCTTCTTCTTTTTTTTTCTAAGCCAACTAGGTCCATTGCTTGCTCACCAACTTTGACCATTTATATCATTTTTCTTCAAGCGCTACTTTCTCTCTTTTCTTGTAGGGCTTAGCAAGCTCTAATTTTCACCCAACAAAAACAAGGTAGCTTGCTTGGCTACAGAAAAATTATTCACAAGTGGTCCGCACTGTTGCTTAAATGAAATGGGTCATGGGGTCTGGGGGCAGTAAAACTCTAGCAGCTACGCACAAGCAAAGAAGAACACGCTTTATTTCCATAATCAAATGTGCTCTTTACACCCAAATAGAAGCTCCTGACTTGTTTGCCACAATGCCCAGATCAAAACCCTCTATATTTGTTGTACGATATTAATAAACAATAACTGACATTTCAACAGCTCCCTAAGATAGATCCTGATACGAGTAGCTAAATGGAACTTTCATAAATCCCCTTAACTAACACTTATTTTGTGTACTGTCTATCTAAGGCGTTATGCAAATAACTGAGGCTATAACTTGTGTACTTAAAACTAAAGCAGGCCCATTGGCAAGCACTACATTTTCACCCAACAAAAAAGGGTGGCTTGCTTGCCAGAGAAAAATGATTCACAGGAGTGGTCCTCGCTGTCTCTTAGATGAAATGGGCTAACTCTAGCAGCTACGCCTACGCACAAGCAAAGAAGGACACGCTTTTCCTGGTTAGAACTAGAAGGTTACAAATGATGGGCCCACGGTATGCGTGGCCCGTTCTCGAAAGCACCTACTTTTGAACTACAATTAGGGCTGCACAACCCTGGTGTAGGTGCCGGTTTTGGCCAAAACCGGCACCTACACCGGGTAGGCCGGTTTTGAAAAAATTGTCACCTACACCTACACCGTTAAGGCCAAAAATCAGCCCTTAGCGGTGGCGGTTTCCGGTTATCCTACATTAATATTGGGCTATTTTTAAGCATTTTTTATTTTACGCATTTGACCCAATGTATTTTTTTTTCTTTTTTGTTTTTGGTACATTAATCACATATCAATAAAATCTAATAGAAAATTAGAGACGTAACTAAAGATAATGAAATCCAAATTCCAAATACAATAAAATTAAAGATCATCTTAAAAGATAAGATGAGAATTTAAAGTTCAAAGTAATAGAGAATTAAAGACGTAACTGTAGGATTATCATAAAGATGGGTAACTCCTTCAAAAATCCTACTCCTTGATCTTCGTCGCCAAGATGGGTAACTCTACACAATATATTTAAATACACCAAGTTATAATTTATAAAAATAAAAATATTATTGAAAGTAATAAACTAACAAAAGCAAAAATAAAATTACCCGAGTCAATTGTATAAGTTTGTGGATCTTCTGTCATATCAGAAGTCATGTCCTCCTCATCCACAATAGGGTCGCATCTCATCCAATTTTGAGCACAAATGAGACCTTCTGCAGTTTTTGCCGGTCTAAAAAAGTTTAAAGGTCTACTAACATTATATCATACCCCCTAATTAGCTCTAACCCTAAACATGCAAACTGACATAGATTAATGTTGGTTCAACCAGAAACTTCCCGATGCAAAGTCCAAACACATGTTACCAAAAAACATGTTGCACCTGTATACAACATACTGTAAGCACAAGCCAAAAATCACTACATACTGCAAGCACAAGTCCAAACACAAGCCACCACAAAGCATATGCATTTTTCCTCTTAAAATCACTACATACTGCAAGCACAAGTGCATCCACCACAAACTCTTCATGAAGAGTCACACCCATATTATCAAATCCTAAATCCAAAGAACCATCAACACTACTTTGAAAAAAGGACAATATTGCGCCCAAAACAAGTGGTGTTTCAAACCCATATTGCACCCGTATGTCCCTGTCTCTCTCTCCCCCCCTCCCTCCCTCCCTCCCTCGGTCCCTCCCTCGGTCCTTCCCTCCCTCCTTCCCCCTCTCTCTCTTCCTCTTTGTGACAGCATAGACCATAGAGATACAAAATAGAGATACATTTGAATCACAAGCCAAAAACATAAAAATACAACCGAAGAACCCTAACCCCCAAAAAGAAAATTGAGCAAAATAGAGAAAACAAAGTTCGTGTAGTACTAGTACCTTGTGAGTTGTGACTTGAGCACGGGAGAACTGGATCCAGAGAGTAAAGATAGAGAGGGAGAATGGAGAACTAGATCTAGCCGCTTGTGCTGGAGAGTGGAGAGAAAAGAAAGAAAAGAATGCATTTTTTAAAAAAAATTAAAGAAAGCGCTCGAGCACCTGTCGAGCGACACTCGAGCGAGAAGTCTTTGTAAGAAAATGGTGTCGAGCGATCGTCGAGCGACGATCGAGCGAGAAGTCTCTGTATGTAGGGCTGCAAAACGGATCGTTTTGTAAAAAAAACAAAACTCGGTTCCCTGGAACTGGGAATGACACCGGGTTTTGTAGAAAACCTTAAACCGGCACCGACACCGGTGAAGCGAGGTACCCGGAACCCGGTGTCGGTTCCACCGGAAAATTCTGGTTTGCGTGTGCAGCCCTAACTACAATACAACGACTCCCGACGAAAACTGTAACTTGGATACTCCACTCCCATAGGCTATAGGGGCGGTTTTTGTTAACCCAGAACCGCCGCAAAAAACTAATGCTTCTAAATGTGGGGTACTCTAGAACAGTTAACCTATAAACTAACCAGTGGTTGATTAATTAGAAATTTTCCAAGTTGTTTTTCCATTAAGGCTGAGTTTGTTTTCAAGTAAAATGGAGAAAATGAGAAAATATTTGTAGCGGAAAATATTAACCAAGTTTTGGTGTATGACTAACTTTTTAAAAATAATCATATAGTATTTGGTTGTCACTTAAAAATTTAAAGAATATTTTGTAATAGTATCAACTTGTCCTTGTCAATAGAGATATT
This sequence comes from Myrica gale, assembly GCA_963930655.1. Classification (NCBI taxonomy): domain Eukaryota; kingdom Viridiplantae; phylum Streptophyta; class Magnoliopsida; order Fagales; family Myricaceae; genus Myrica; species Myrica gale. The sequence continues at coordinate 20,284,308 of OZ005615.1, forward strand.
AAAAACAAGAAAAAAAATTGTATATCACATACATATCCTTTATGCCATTTTGGAATTAAGACTCGTGCTTTAAATTTTTTAATTTTGAGATATGTGGTTCCTCTATTTATGAATCTAAGGCTATTTGTTTTGTAGTTATATATGTACAAAAATTCATATGTGGCACATTTGCGGACACATTAGTTGCATATGTGACTTAAAAAAATTAGGCCATTTACACATAAACAAATAAAATAATAATATTATTAGATAAAATAAAAAATAAAACAAAATCGAAGGAGGCAAATTTGCCCCCTTGTATGTGATGGAGGTGATTGAATGTTTTGCATTAGCTTAAGATTAGGGATGGAAGACTGACAAAGAGTGTAACAGATTGGAAAATGACATTGCTTTAAAATAGTAAGTTATTTTAAGACTTGTAGGGTAAAATTTTTCATGGACTAACTCGACATTTTTCTTTGACCTTTATTTCTGCTTGACATTCTTCTTTCAACTCTATTTTTATCCCTCCCAACACAAGAAAAACTAAAAATTTTCAAGAAAGATATTTTCAGGCAAAACAAACGCAGCCTATGGAGTGGCTGCTTTATTAATGCAGAAATTCAGGCACTTCTACTAGCAGGTGTTATCTCTTGTTTCTAGATGGTCTTAATTTCCGGTGTCACGTCGTGGGGAGTTTTAAATAGGGAGAACCCAGGGGAGGATAAGACCAAACGGAGAAAACTTATTATTTATGCAGGATTCTGTATATTTATTTAATTAACTGGCAAGATATATAATAATCATGGTCGACGGACAAGCTCTTTGGGTGAGACAATTCAGTACATCGTTTTATAAATGGCTTCGTCCGATGTTATATGTGCCGTGTTGATGGTTGAGGCAAGCTTAGACATGAAAGACTCAGAATAATGCATGTTATGCTCTAGGGGTGGGCAAAGTCGGGTTTGGGGTCAAGGTTCCATACCTCGACCTCGATTTTGGCTGAACCCTTTGGGTTCGGGTTTCCGTTGGTTAGTCTCTTCGAGTCGGGTTGGGTTACAAGAGAAAAGCATTAAAAATTGAGCAAAACAGTGTTGTTTCACTAATACTAGAGGTATAAGAGAAAAAAAAAATGATATGTTAGAGACTTGATCCTGATTTTTCTCGAATTTAAGTTTCAAAATCCGAACTCAACCTGTTCTAATTGAGTCTGGTCGGTTTCGGATTGGGAGGTAGGGTAGCGGGGTTTTGCCATTATAATAACTGGTATTTTTTCAACATTTTATCTTTAATGTATCAAAACTCTCAACGTGCTATTAGGGGTTGTGTGTTCTATTTAGATACAAACTCTCAGGAAAACATTAGCGAAAAGATATTTAAAAATCGATACGAACAAAAAATAACGTATGACATGAGCATAATGATACCTTATTTTCTAAGACATTCTTTAAAAATAAAAACAAGACCTAAACAAACTTCTAAATACAGGTATTGGTGAAAATGCAAGTTCCTCTGGGCCGGCCATTGCAACCTTAGCCCAGGACATCTGTTTTGTGAGCCGAGCCGAATGTATTTATTAAGCACTAAACACATTTATGCTCAAATCCAATGTGGACAGAGGCATTGAAAAAAAAAGGGTTTTGTCTAAAAATTCGGCAAAAAATATGGAGATCTAATTGTTTGATGCACAAGGATGCTTGACGAGAGCGGTGACGTAGAGAAACGACACTCTAGAAGCTGGGGAATCCGGTCGTTTTCACAAAAAACAAAGAGACGTGGCCGTTGTTCTTCGCGGGCCAGAGTTTTGATTATAGCCTCGCAAGGCTGCACCATACCAATCGTACCTACAATATTTGATTATTTTAACGGCCCCCATGCGTAAACAAAAGTCTTAAAGTCTTAACAGTCTAGAAGTGAAGGAATAAGTCAATCTTGAATCTAAGCACATGGCTTTAGCCATGAGTGCATGCATCGTGGATGAGCAAACATATTTAGGAATTATTCAGAAAAACTTCATTACTGTCCAAAACCCAAAAAGAAAAAGAAGATTTCATTCCACTTTGCACCCACGTAGTTTGAAAGTCTTAATATTTTGCATCTCCTTATTTTAATTTTGAGATATTTCGTTCTCGTAGTTTGAAGATCTTGACACTTTTCATCTCCGTCAATTTATCCATTATTTCGAACGGAAAAGTCAACCACGTACAAAACATGTGACTGATTTTTTGGGTGCAAAATATCTCAAAAATAAAAAAACAGGTGCAAAGTGTCGGACTCCCCCAAATCACGTGGGTGCAAAGTGTAACTAAGTATTTTTGAATATGAGCTGCAAAATGGACAAGTTAGACACATGTAAAGTGTCATGACCCCCGAATCACTTGAAGATAAAGTATAATTAACCTGAAAAAAAAAAGACCTTGTTTATAAATTTGAAAAAATTGAAGAAATTATCTAGAAGATTACTATAATTAGGATAAGAATAAAAGCAAATCATCCTACTTTCTTGTTAGAGGAACGCAAATCCCTCCCTCCCTCCCTCCGAAGTTATGCGTGAACATGACCAAATAATCTTCATAGTTTTCTCTTTCAAGGAAACTTCTTTTAACAAGATTCACCTTCCAACGAATAGCTTCCTGCCTGCCAGCGAACTGAAAGCTCGATTGGCACCCTCCACTTAGGGAGGATCGATCCCGGGTCGACCCCGTTAGATACATGCTTGGTCTGCTCCCCACCCCTATGACCTAGAAAAAAAAAAAAAAAAGCTTCCTGTCTATCTTCTTCACGTTTTCCACGTCTTGCTTGTTGAAGGATCCCATCACATCCTAGAAATGCTCCCCACGTTTGTCTTTTATTCACGTCTACTTGATTACGGTTGCGGGGCTTTAATTATGCTCCAAACTAAAGGTCATAATTTAAGTTGTATTACATATTTAAATATTTCGTTAAGTTTTAGAAAAAAAATTGCAGTATGCCCAGATTTCATAATAATAAACATTTTTTTTATGGCTAGATATCAATTGAACATTTTAAGTATTTCTCGGATGATTCCGTTGATTGAGGTTGGAGGCACAATCATCTCAAGCAAAATCTCGTAGTTTGGTGGCCACGGAAAAGGTAATGACATCCCTTACGATACAAGGGGGGATTATTCGCATGGCTTGAAAACTTGCATCTCTTTCATGGAAAATGGGTCCTTGGCGGGACCCCTCAGGCTAAACTGTTCTATCTCTTTTATTCTCCACATATATATATCCGAAAGAGACAATTATCCGGTAAAAAAGTATTAAAAGGCGGCTGCTAAGCTATGACTCAAAACGGTCAGCAATCTCTGCTTCAGCCTCCCTCTCTCTATGCCTTTCTCCTCTCCTTCCTATCTGCCTTTATACACAGTTGTTTCTCCAAGACTCCTTTAAAGCCTGTCCCTGCTTCTCCACCAAACTCCCAACCAACCAAAGAGGAAAACTTTGGCTCTTGGCAACTTTACAGGAGATGGAGTTGGTGATACCGGCGTCTAACGTCGACTTCGATTTCAACCATTCGCGACCTTCTTCCCCCTGCATGAGCACTCTTACTCCTAAACGTTTTGGTGACTGTTTCTTCAGTGCTCCCACCAGTCCAACCCGCACCTCCGAGTTCTACAGAGACTACAACGAGTTTTCGATGATGAATGATCGCTGTGAAAGCAGAGGGAGTGCGCCTTCTTCTAAATCATCCAAGAAAAGTGACACCCGGGAGGTGGATGATGATTTCGCGTTTGATGTTTCTGAACAACTGGAGAGGACCTCTGTCTCAGCCGACGAGCTCTTTGATGGTGGCAAACTCCGCCCTTTCAAGCCTCCACCTCGGTTGCAACTTGGCAGAAAGGTGGGCGAATCCTACACAACCCCGAATAGCCCACTTTTGTCTCCCAAGTCCCCCGGATCTCCAATATCACAAGCTAAGAAGTCAATTCTGGGTGCCTTTTCTCCTAGACGAAAGAAAGAGAACGCTGCCAAGAAAACAGAGAATGAAAGAGGAAGAGAGCGTAATCCAGTCATATCATCTGCAAAGTCTGGCCGCAGAGCGACAAGGTCACTCTCTCCATTCAGGGTTTCCGAATTTCCATGGGAGGAAGAAGAAGAGACGCAGCAAAGCACCAAACAACACCCGACACTTAATTCAAAGCCTTCAGTTTCATCTGCTTTGTCTTCGTCTTCTCCTTCTTCTTCGTCAAAGAGTTGTAAGAAATGGAGCCTTAAGAACTTTCTTTTATTTCGGAGCGCATCGGAAGGGCGAGCAACAGACAAAGATCCTTTCCGGAAGTACTCAGCTTTGTACAAGAAGCCTGAAGAACTTAAGAACTCCAGCTTCTGGTCCACCGACAGTTCTGGTCCAGTGATCAGATCGAGAAGGGGACCAGTTTCGGCGCACGAGATGCATTACACCGTGAACAAAGCGGTGTCGGAAGACTTAAAGAAGAAAACTTTCCTGCCATACAAACAGGGGATTCTAGGCCGACTAGCATTCAATCCTGCCGTCCATGCACTCGCCAATGGCTTTGGGTCGCTTGCACGCTCATGAATCTAGATAGATTGTCGAGAATAATTCTCTATTCTTTGTTGTAAAGATATTTATTTTTTACTGGGATTCACAGTAGAATCTCAGACGAAGAACCAAATTTTTTTTTCGCAAATGCAAGTATGCTGAGGAAAAAAAAAGAACTAGCATATTTTGTTCTCGATTTCAAGCTTCCGATCTGCTCTTACTTTTCACAAACATTATCTGACTATTAAAATTGTAGAACACTTCTACAGAATATTTTCTTTTGAATCCCTTACACCGAAGATAGTACAGGACTAGCCCCTAAGGCCTAGGACTATCCTATTGCACGTTTTATGTCGTAAAATGTTACCGGAACAATTCTTATACTCTATCATAAGTTTTTGAGCAAATTACATTTTAGGCTAAATTTTAAACCCCCTAACTATTTTGGTAATTTGGGTATGTGTAATATGTAAACTTCTTGATAATTTGAAGTGAAAGGTGTTTAAATTGATGGTTTAGTATACAAATTGCAAAATGTGTTGTAATTAGAGAGAGCTTATATTTGGTTAGGGTTTTTATTTTTTTTAAATTAATTTCTTAACCAAAAATAATTTTTTCTGCTTAAATTCTTTTCAAATCTCGATAATGTTTTCTTTCTAATCATTAACCTTTTTTTCTGTAACAAACATTATGCTTTTTTTTTCCTTTATCTAAGGTAATATATTTCAAAAAGAGAAAATTACAAATTACTCGCTAAGTTTGAGTGCCTTTTAAAAAAATTCATTGGATTTTTTTTAAAAAAAAAAGAAACTAATTGAATGTTATTTTAGTATAAACACTATAAAAAACAGTTATAGACCAAAAAAACGTTGTTATAGGCCGAAAAGACCTATAACAGAGTTTTTTTAGCGGTGGTTATATCTCCGTCGGGATAGGTTTAGCGGCGGTTTTCGTGACCGCTGGTGAAAACCTTAACCTATAGCGGCGGTCACTTAGCAGCAGTCACGGCCGTTGCTATAGACCCAGCGTTTCTTTTTTACAGCGTTTCTTTAAAATACTGCTACAGGTCTTTAGCGGCGTTTTAGAAAACGCCGCTATAGACAAAGTGTATTTTTTTTTGCATTGCAACAGCTTTATTTATAAAAACACTTGCATTTTTTTATTTGTAATGCAAGTTTATTTTAATATCATAATTCATTGATGTAAAAAGCTAAGAACAAGGATAATAAAACAAATATAATTCATCATTGATTAAATAACAAGTTTTACAACACAAGAGTCTATACGAGTTTCTAATATAAAATAAAAATAATTTTAATCCTAGCATTAGCAAAAGCAACTTCAGTACACCATCAGCACCAAAACCATCTTTTGTTGCTCTTCGAGCTTGCTCCTGCCTAATTGACGATTCTTCTTGTAGTCTTACAAGCTCTTGATTCCTTGCTCTCTGGTATTCATTTTCTGCCTGCCACCACAACAATGAAGATTTAGTTCTCCACCATAAATAACCTTGCAAGAACCCAGGATGAAGAACTTGCCTGCATTCTCTTCCTGGCCAATTCATCCTCATAGCGAGCCATTCGGGATTTTATTTGTGCTTGATGCTGAGCTAGCTTTTTCTGTTCGTCATAAATTACCCTTTGTCTTTCCTGGCAAGCCACAGATAAATAGCACCATGTTTATTCATCTTCTCTAGAGCAACTGAAGTATACCAACTGATAGGAGCATCTCTGGGGGGACGAATCTGAGTCAAGTCAAGAGTACAAAATAGAAAAAAAGAGAAAATTATCATATAAACTAACATTGAAGAACTTCTGACTATGATAACTCAGGGATATGATGAAAATGCTAAAATTGTACCTGAAAAGCTTTAATCTTCTTTCTGCGCCATATACAGGACCTATTATAAGAAGCACCAAGTTGTGTTCCAGCATATGCAGCAATTAGAAAATAAAATGCAACAGCATGACAACAAAAGCAATGTTTGTGAACGAAAAAGGACTGTTGACACAAAAGAGCATTTCAGCATATGCAACAATGTTCTATATTCTAGTAAATAAATGAGGATTTCAGTCATGCATTTCAGATAAAGAAAACTCACAAGCAGATTTTTATTACTGTTACAATCAGTTTGACTTTCCACTTAAATACTATAATATCCTACATTTTATTCATTTGATTGCAATTTTTTTTAATTTGTTGTCTTCTTTGGGCAGATGCATGAATATTGGATATAACTTGCAACAAACGAAACCTATACAAAAACTTAATAAAATACTAAGAAGAGATAGTAAATCAGACGACAAAATCTTGAAGTAAAAAGAGAAAAATCACATAAGTACATTTCTCTGCTTTCATCTGCTGAATTATTTGTGATACTACATGGTTGTGTTGTGAAATTATTAATGTGCATTATATTGAATTGTGAAATTGTGATTAGATTTTAAAATTATATTGAAATTGTGATTAGGACTAGGTTGTGAAATTGTGATTATGACAGGTTGTGACTTGTGAAATTATATTGATGAATTTTGTTTGTTTTATTTAAATACTAGATAAGTTTTTGATCAAAAAATTAGTGGGGTCGTCTAATACTCATAACGTGGTTACTACTTCTGAGATGAATACTAGTTGGAAAATACCTCGTCTTTTGTTTAGTTTGGATGATATTATTGTTGATCCAGGGTTACATAAACCCATTGTAGAATATGATGTTGGGATTATAGATCAAGTTCGTATGGAGTATTTGATAAAAAAGTTTTTTTTTTCAGAAGATGCATACCCGTATGATCCAATTGTCACTTCTCACCATTAGCAAATAGTACGATCCATGTACTTCAATATAATATATTTTTAAAGTTTCTAGTCCTTAATTTTCAATATTTTAACTTTAAGACATTTTTTTTGCATTACATAATAATTTCTTTTGTCATTTTCTTTTAGGAGTTGACCCCCTTCATTTCTGGTTCCACCATTGAGTCTTATTATATATTTAAAGAACTAATAAACACGAATTTCGGATTTAGTAGTACGTAACATAGAATGGAAAAATAAGCTTTCTTCATAGTATAAGCAAGCAACCAAATTTACCATCAAAATCCAATGACTGCCTGTACAGTCTTTGGTCCTCATAATTCGAAAATATGACCGCATCTCCAGACACGCTAAAAGCTCCACCTCCATATTCTTGAGCAACTGTTCGTACCCCAAACTCCTTCGGTGTGATATCAACGAGTTCACGACCTGATTTCTCGGGCTCTTTCACTAGAACCACTCGTCTGAATACATTAAAACAATTTCCATTAACTAAATTACAGAGAAACATAAACAAAACAAAAACCAACATTACTAACACGGATATTATCAATTTTTCCATCAATTCCGCTTGATATGTCCCCGACCTCCTCCTGTATTGTTGCTGCTTCTTCTGTCTCTTTTTGTGATAAGAGATTGCGATCCACTGTGGTCATAAGTCTTCAACTCCTTCCTTCGCGCCTCTTCACTGAATAGAACATCATTGACCAACTTCATGGTCAATTTTCAATTCGAGGTTGAATTTCTGAGAGAAACAAAAAGAGCTTCCTAACTCTTTGACAAGGAACTCAGAAGTAGTAAGGCTCGAACCTCATTGTCGAAAGTCATTTAAACGATATTCAATTGATTGATCAGGTTTGGGAACTCACTCGTATATTCCGCCACCGAAATCTCATTTCGCAGCTTCATATTCACGAGCCTCCTCATTAGTAGCACTTTATTCCGCGAAGTCTTTGACTGGTACATTGTCTCCAACTTCTCCCATAGTGCAAAAACGTTCGTTTCTTTGGCTACGTGATGCAATACCTATGGCCTGATCCACTAACGAATCAACCCTATAGTCTTCCAGTTGATCTTCTTCCAGTTGATCTTCTTCCACTTTTCCTCGAGATCAAATTTTGAAATTCTGACTGCACCAATGGATCCGAGATGGCCCAAAACCTTAAAAACATGTGACCTGCTCGAAAACCGGCCTAAAACCTATGAACTGGCTAAAAAATTACTCTGGAACAAAACCGGAATCCTTTGGAATATTCCCCACCAAAATACTCTCACAGTAATATTTCGATTCCCCGAAATATTCTCTGATGATGTGGCACTAACCGGAACCCTGTTGTCATGGCAATGCTTAAGTGGCACCCTGGGTCCCACCTGTCGACGTAGTGATGATGTGGCAGGCAAACTGGCGTGGACGCGTGTGGAGAGTGGGGATCAAGCGCCCTACCTCTCTTTGGCACGTGAGGGCGCGTACCGAGCGTGGACGACGCGCTATGAATTCCTGCGGCGCATGGGGGAATGTTTAGGCTCCTCCGACGATGCGGTTCCGACCTCCGGTTTTGTCTCGTCCTCCTCTACAAGTTGGTGCCCTCCAATCTCCGATCGGACCACTTTGAATTTTCGAATCTTCTCTGCTTCCCCCCAGAAAACCACTCTGGCTCCTCGAACTTGCTCCGTTACCACTTGTTGGGGAAAAGCGGCAGGAAAATTCAAAGAAAAGAATACCAAGAATTTATGTGGTTTGACCTCAATCCGGCCTACGTCCACTTCAAAACGATTTTATTAAGAACGCTTAAGAAAATCACTCTACCAGCCCAATACAATAGCCACACCACGCTCTTTTTTTCTCTCTTTGCCCAATGCTCACGTGCCACTTCTCCTATAACTTAAACCTCTATTTATAGGAAAAGATATAAAGATAAACCCTAAACTTGAAGTGGGGAGGAAGTAAACTTCCTTTCCAAATCTACTTCTATCTCAAGTCTACTTATATGAATGTGGACACCAACAGTGTGTTTGGGGAAAGATGAGCTGCACCTCAATAATTACTGAGGTGTGTGGAAAAGTATAAAACAATTGACGTTGATGCCCTATGTAATGATCAGAGAGGCACATGCCAAACCAACATTGCTAGTGTCCTTTTACCATCTTTTGTGAGTTTTCCTTCATCCCTCCCCAACTTTTTGTGGTCCGACCTCTCTTATCTTATCATGTTCAACTCCCTTCTTTGCGTCACTAAACTTGGTTGCATCAAACTTTATTCCCCCATCCCCATTTTTCTCTCTTAAACCAACTTGGTGTGGTGTGTCTTCTTCCCATCCCCACTGCAAAGATTCCAAGTACAGCCTAACCTAGTAGTGACCGACAAACTTCCAAACTCTTTTATACTTGACAGACCCTTCTCTTTATCGATCTTCTCCAACTTCCTGACTACCATCTCCTCCAAAGCCTTTTAGTTTCCTTAAGTGGCCACCACCGATCTTAAACGAAAATCCGATCATGCCTCCGGTGCACTCTAGCCCGTTCTACCAAATGGAGAACTCTGCAATACAATCTTTGTTTAGGAATACTCCAAGGGACAAACGCACGAAGTCTACTAGCGGGCTCTTAAAAATGTTCAGGCTCTTCCCTATGTTGACTTCAGGGTGCAAGATGGTGGCACTACTGGGTCGACCGCGGAAACCTTTACTCAAGGACAATGCCACGATGGGGACTATTTTCGGTTTTCGCAAAGGGAGAGTTACAAGAGGACCCTCATTGCATGCCAATCTTTGTTATAGAGCTACCAATGCACACTAGCGCTCTTCACAAGGAGATGGCATCGGATATATTAAGAATTGCGCTAGAGAGTGAAACAAAAACCCAAAAGAAGAAAATATTGGAGGAGTTCGTTTCGACAGTTTATTGCAACGGGAGAAAGACAGGGTACTCTATTAGGAGGAAGCAAATGTCTGAGGACGAACTCTATGTCATGCAGCATTTGCGAGGGGTCTTAATGGGTGCTGGGGTTCTTCCATGCCCGTCAGAGAAAGAAACAGCTGATGGAGAATTGACGTACAAGAGAGCGAGATTCGAAAGGGTCGTTGGATCAAAGGATTCTGAGGCTTTGTACATGATAAACCCGAGTTCAGTTATGGTGTTGAGTTTTATTATGCTAATGGTTGCTGGTGGACGGCCAAGATTCAAACTTCACGGTCCAACCGCTCATATCGCGCCACCTCATTAAAAATACATTTGACCCGGACCCGTTTCCCACATTTATCTGACATGTTCTCCATATAAACCATCACAGACCCGTTTTGCGAAAATTACCGCAGAGAAATTTCTTGGTTCGTCAACCAGCTACGCCTCCGTCGTGCCGCCATCTCTGTCGCTCCCAGCTCCACCTTCGTCGCTCCGAGGCCAGATCCGTCGCTCCCAGCTAGTCTCTGTCGTCTCAGGCCACCTCTGTCGCTCGCAGTTGATGGGGACCCGGCCGGCTTCCCGGCAACCTGGTACTTAGAATCTGAGCCCGGGGCCTTCCCACTTCAGGTCTTTATCTCAACCCACCTTTGCGCTTGATAGCTTGCTGCCCCCTTTGAGCCCTTCGCCTTATCGGGGGCCCAAGCTCTCTCTGACCCGATTTCGAAGGATGTCTATATGGAAGAAAGTGTTGTTAATTCTCATAAAAATTAAAAAAAAAATAATAATTAACTAAGATGTATGTCTGGCCTGACATGGGGGAAAAAGAAAGAACGAAAATGGAGGCAATGCATTTCGCATCCTTCTCCTGTAAATGGAGGCAATGTATTTCGGGTTGGTGAGGGACTTCCTCCTCGTAGAGGACACCAGCCTTATCATTTAAGCTGGTAGGAGATTTTTCTCTTTGTGTGTAATGCTACAAGCTTTCGTTGCAGGAAACTTGAGGGTTGTCTGCACATATTGATTAAGTACGAGTTAATTAAGACAAAAGGGAGGCTTAGAATTTCTATGAATGTGCGTTAGGGAAATTACTTTAGTTTAGAGGGGAAAACTGACTTTTCACAGTATATGTAAAGAATTGCATAGATTATAATAATCTCATCTCATTTATGATGCATGAATACATCAGAATATATATAGGTGGTACAGGTTGTTATGCGTCAGGAATCTATGTCCTATATTTGCGATGTTTTTGACACGCATATAATGCAAGTGTCATATTTCGACTATTCTAGAAGAGATAGAATCAGCTGATGACGAGGGCTGCTGATTAGAGACGAGTGCAGAGGTGGAGAGTCCAACTAATGTTGATTGTGCAGTCTGTGCTTTAACAATATGTTTGCTTGGATTTTATCTGTGTATTTGTTTCCTGATTTGCTGCGATGATATCAATATCAATAAATTTAGTGCGGATTAAGTATTCTAATAGAAATTTCGAATGCAGGTTCAAAGATTTTATCTGTGCATTTGTTTTCGAATGCAGGTTCTGACCAAATTTGGTCAATTCTTGATAGAGCAAAGATCCAAAAGATATAAATGTAATCACTGTTGACTTTGTGCCATAGATATCTCCATTTTGATATATTTTCATCATCTGATTGATGTGCAAAGAGAGCTAGTTTACATGGATGTCCTGCCATTATTCATTCTGAACCACCTTATATTTGATAAATTTCAGATGTCTTTCCGTGTTTACTGCTTAGGAAGTCTCAATATGCCGTATAGTTTTTACTCTTCTTTTAGTGATAATTATTATTTCTGAATATAATCGTGGTTTATGATTTTGCTAAAATCTTTCTCATGAACTTGCTAGTGCCTTCCTACCTTGTTTCTTGTCATAATTGCGGCCATGGGACTGATATGTGGGGATTTCCTCAAACTTTTATGGACAGTTTGATAAATCTCGCAGGTTGGATGGCGTGGAATGGATCTGTTGGACTAAGCACGTTGTACTACGCAGAGTACAATAACACGGGACCTGGATCAAACACAACAAATAGAGTGACATGGTCTGGTTACCATCTCATTCAAAATGCCACGGATGCTGCTAATTTTACTGTGGCTAACTTCTTGCTAGGTGATGATTGGTTGCCTCAGACAGGAGTCCCTTACACCGGTGGCTTAATGTGAGCCATTGATTTGATATAGCCAGCTTTTGTTCTTTCATTTATTTGTTTATTTGTTCACATAGATTCATTCTGATAATAATGTATAAGTATTATAAGATGCAGATGCACAAGTTCCTGCATGCGGATCGGACAGATTGGTATTGCAAGTCAATCAAAGTGTAAAATTACATATAGATCAGGCTGCTTTTTTTTCAATCCAAGACCTTATATATACTTAGACACCTCTAAACCACTTAAGCCCCGTTACGTATATACGAAATAAGCACAATCCGTTCAGAGAGTCCACAGATCATCTGGCTAATCTAGGGCATTTATAAGTACAAAATCTTCAATAGAAATTGCTGACATCGACTTAGAAAAAACGAGTTTCAATGAGGACTCTTTGGTTGCAATTAAGTAATCGGGCCCAGAAGTCAAAACAAAAACGGTACGAGCATCGACCTGACGTAGTAAATTATGAAGGGAAACAGGATCCATTTACGTCGCAATATGGCCACATGCTACAAGCACACGCTACATTTTTTAACCCCTAATTTCTTTGTTTTTGTCTTGCTTAGCCTTGGTTTCAACTAACCTCTTTTATATGTTCCTTTTAACACAATCACGTGTCATTTCTGAGAATCAACCCCTTGAGATGTCATGTCTAGTTCCCTTTTTTTTTAGTCCCATTCTGATATTTCTCCTTTGGTCAAAACTACAGCTTTTGAAAGCAACATGCCAAGAAAGCAATAAACAATATCAATGAGCTTAGGCCGAAACCTGAATGCCATGCTACTTGAGGACATTCAATTAAGAGTACAGCTTCTTATATTATCATTTAGTTTTTTTTGTTTTTCCTCAAACCTACATAAGTAACTATTTGCGCCATTAGTAATATACTTCCCCAAAACAATCCGAACATGGAACCAGTTCCACTTTCCACAAAACCCAAAAGAATAGCAACTTAAGGCAATAGCCATTATAACTCTTCAAAATGATTGTCCCTAAAGCATAAAGCACCCCTAGAATAAAAAAAACCTCATATTAGCCACAAACCATACCACAGAGCAGCCTGATGGGCTTCCATAATATTGTCGTGTAAGACAGAATAGGATGAGCTCTAAATGAACCATGAACCTGTCCTGCTCAACAAGAAAAAACCTACATGAGAAACTTCAGCCTCATAAAACAAGTCGACTGTAATATGTGACAAATTGTGAACCAAAGAAGGCCTTTTTGTTACACTCCTCAACATGGACTTCTATGTATATACTTCCCCATAATTATGCAATTTACATTCAACAAGAACATATTAAAGTGTCTTTGATACATCCTGGCAATATATAAAAAATACGCTGTTTGGGAACTCATCCAGTACATATGCTAGAATGTGCTACACCCTTTGAAATAATTGAAGGTATCAGCCACCAATTTCAAAATTGCAAACAAACTTAATCCACCAATTTCAAAATCGCCACATCATATTGGTCTATTCTCAGCTACCATCTGATGAAAAGAATTACAGAGCAATAATACAAGCTTCACAAAAGTTTCCTTTCAATTCCCAGAGAAGAAAACAGTAAATTAATAATCAGCAAATTAACGTGAACCTAGCACCAGAGTGATGCACGACTTTATCTTCCAAAATTCAAAGCCAAACTATAATATCGCAAAACAGAAGACAACTGCTACTTCACTATATAGTTAATATTGCAGCTTAGTGCAACATCCACAACATTCATTTAATTTCAAAATCACAAACAAAACTTAAAGAATGGAATCCTCAAATGACCTATCGTGAACCCCATGTCTCTGTTCCGTAATATTCAAACAAACTTAAAGAAATCAAACTTACAGGGGCTGGGGGCAGCAAGCTATCAAGCGCAAAGAAGGTGGGTTGAGATAAAGACCTGGAGTGGGAAGGCCCCGGGCTCAGATTCTGAGTACCAGGTTGCCAGGAAGCCGGCCGGGTCCCCATCAACTGTGAGCGACAGAGCTGGCCTAAGAAGACGGAGACGGGCTGACAGCGACGGATCTGGCCTGGGAGCAACGGAGGTGGAGTTGGGAGCGACGGAGATGGCGGCACGACGGAGGTGGAGCTGGTCAACGAACCAAGAAATTTCTCTACGGTAATTTTTCTAAAACGGGTCTGTGATGGTTTATATGGAAAACAGGTCAGATAAATGTGGGAAACGGGTCTGGTTCAAATGTATTTTAAATGAGGTGGCACGATATGAGAGGTTAGATCGTGAAATTTGAATCTTGGCCGTCCACTAGCAGCCATCAGCATAATAAAACTCAGCACCATAACTGAACTCTGATAAACCCAGATGGTGCAGCCGAGCCAGAGCTGAGTATTTTCTTTGTGAGGGCTCATTAGAATTTACGTTCCTGTCTTTGTTTATACCATAAATTGGGCTTGTTAAAAGAAATATAATATTGTTTCCTCTAGCCTTTTGCCTGTTCAATGACTAAAGGGAAAGTCTCACCAAGGCTTTTTTAAGTCCCATACATGGTTTCGCAAGGTCATCATTTTCACTGCCAATACTCAGGAAATTAATCACCTGCTTCCTTTTGGAGGATTGGATTTCAATCAGCATATCACTAAGCTTCCTGCAGAATTTATATTCAAGCACGGCAAAATCTTCAGGTTCCCTCCATTGCAATCGAAAACTTGTGCATTGAATATGTTTCCTGAAGGAAGTAGAAGCTTCATGTGTCGTGATTGAGTCTGAAGTTTGGGATAAGTTTCCGAAGTTACTCAGAAGTGGGGCATTTGAGAGGAATCGGAGCTTGCAAGTATGGAGAACTCCCCCTGCACTCATCTGTGTGGAGTTGTATACAATTGTTCACTTCCGAGCGGATGATTGAAAACTCAGGTACTTTGGCAACTAGTCCAATATTTCTTAAAGTAGATGTAAAAGGCGATTGTTTTTTACTCTTTCCTTTTTGAGCCAAAGGCGACTACTTGTTATTACTGCAAACTAATACTTTATTGAATAGACGGAAAACAGCGCTTATCAGCAGCATCATCAGAAGTGTTTTAAAGGCGAGAGTTAGAATTATGAAGTCGAATCATATCACCGTACCAGGATTAAATATAGTTCCAGCATAGGAGTTAGGTGTTGATTTCCTGACAAACAGCGCGGCCTACCCGCGAATTATCTTCCGAGTTCGATGAGTCTCGGATTTGTGAATGAAGAACGCTGGGCTGGGCCAATGAGCTTTAGCTCAGCTGCAACTCCTCCCTATGGAAAGGGTTAGATCTCATGATCGAATCTCTCCACATCCGCAGACTAAGTCTTGTTCTACCAGTTGCTTAAAAAAAACGTTAGGCTAGGCCACCTCCAATGGCGTGAGCCGCAAGATATACGTTCATTTTTTTTGGGAGTTGGTAAAGCATACTCTTTTTTCCATAACAAAAGTGAAAATTCATTTCACCAAAAATATTACAAAAGTGATGAATACAAACATACGTCCAAGGACGGTTACAATAACTAGATGCATAAAACTCATAACAACAATATTAAGGTCTTGAAGGACCATACATCTAACGGCCTCAAAGGCATGGATCTAGATGACCATAAATTCCTCATACAGATGGGCCAAAAGGCCTAGAGTTTCTAAATGGGTCCAAAGACCCAAAGCAAACTCCGCCACTAGCGGAGGTCTGTCTATAGCTGGAGGAGAGAGTGAGCAAGCACCACACTCCCACTTCTCCGAAAACTTGTCCATATCAGCACAACCAAAAGGGAGAAAAACGAGAATAGCCATAAAATGACGACCAGCCAGAACAAAATAGAACTAGCAATTAGGGGTGAAAATCGACCCATCATTTAAGTTTAAACCCAAAGCCGACAACCAAACCGAGGTGCTTGGTTTCTGAAAAACAAGGATCGACAACCGTGTCGAGGTCTCTCTAGATCGGCTAAACCGACCTCAGTTGGCTTCGGTCGGTGAAAGGAAGGAATTAGGAGGAAAAAATCCAACAACACAGAAAATGAAGAACAAATAGAAGGTCTAGAAATCAAGTCACAAATCAACAACCACCAAAACTCAGAGCAACCATCCACAACCAACCACCACCACCAACAAAATCGCAACCATCAACAACCACAGACAGAGAGAGAGAGAAGACATCGGTGACGACGACCATGGGGAGAGGGGAGGCTGTGTCGCGGCGGGGGAAGGTGGGGGGAGGGCTAGGGCAATCTGAGACGAAAAGGGGGGAATTCTTGAAGGGAGAGGGGAACGAGAAAGAAATTAAGGGGGTGTGAGACGACGATGTCTCACACCCCCTAATTATAAAAAATAAGCGAAATTACCTAGGGTCCCTAGGTTCGGCGCGATGGGCCCCCAAAACTGTGGGCCGAACCAAGGATGGGCCCCCAAAAATAAGCGAAATTACCTAGGGTCCCTAGGTTGTCCCAGAACAGGCCGGGCTCAATCAGTTTCGGCCAGTTTGGGTCTACTCAATCAATTTCGGCCCAAATTTGTTCAGGCGTACTAGCAATGTTGAAGATGACCAACAAGTTTAAGTCTGTAGTGAGATGCATCAACAAAAAAGATGCTGCGAGATCCTTCCTACAAATACCAAGAGAAATGAAATTATTAGAATCAACAATAAAAAAAAAAAGAAAGCACTCAACAAATAACCCCTAGATTGATTGACTGCCAACTAGAACACATGACCGAAGAAAACCACCACAAGCAACTCAAATAGAGAAAAAAAAGTTGTGTGCGTGAGATCCATGCGCACGCGTGGGTTTTCACGCGCCAGCGCACTGGCTCCGGAAGAAGGTGCAGAGGTGCGCCTGGAGCTGAAGAGCTCTGCTGTGCTGAACATGGCCAGCAAAAAACCTCCAAATCGCCTAGATCTAGCCATGAGGAAAGTCAAAAGGAAGGAGCAGACAACTGCGATAATGGAGGGGAGAAGAGCACGGACGGCTAAGGGGGAAACGATAAAGGAAGAGGGGGAGGGAGAAGGGAGAGGCTCCTTCCGTTTTTGGAGACTACTAGATGGAATGGGGATTAGAAGAAGTAGAAGGGATGTTGTAGAGATAGGGCAGACGCAAACACAATAGAAAGAAAACGTCTGGTAAAGCATACTTAAAAGTAAAATTTTTAGGTTATCTTGAATGACACAATTATTTTTCACAATCTCTTCTTCACCAATTTCCACCAATTTCAATACCTTTTTATAAACTCCAAATTTTTTCATGAAGTCCAAAAGAATCATTACCTAACTCATCTCCAGCTAGAAGTGTGGGACATGAATTATACCAATGGGCCGTGCCATCTCATGAAATATAAGGGGTGTTTGTTTGTGGAAATTTTGGGGTTTTAGAAATTTTGGGTATTGGGGTTTGTGAAAAGTATAAATATTTTATGGAAAAGTGAGGAGATAGAAGATTTAACTGAATAGTATAATGTTATTTCATAATTTAATGAGGAGGGAGATATTATTTTATGATTGTTTGGAAATTTTGAGGGGTGAAAATTTTCTAAGACAAACGCCCCCATAGGCGTTCAACAATGACGTCGCACCCTACTTTGGAGGGTGGTGAATGAGAATCTCACCTTGCCCAGGAGAGAGAAGTTTCTAGTGTTCATGAGATGGGACCATAAACTTACTCTACAAGCTGTCTCCGGGCTTTAAGCCTAGAGAAACAAAATCGTACGGACTTTGGTCCAAAGCAGACCATGGGTATGTTTGAGCCCAAAAATTTGGGTTTAATTATAAAAAATTCATCACATAATTTTTTTTATTATAATATTTATTAAAAATATTTTCTCTTTACTTTTTCACCAACTCCCATAACATATCTTTACTTTATAATATTCCTCAAACCCCAATACCCAAAATTTTCACCCTCAAACATCCCCATGTCTTGCCAAGAAAAATTTGGATCGTTACATGATTGGGCTACGTCCTGTTCATAAAAAACATTTAATATGATACAATTTTCATCATCAAATGATAAGTGATAGTGTAAATGGAGGGCTTGTTTGGAAATGGGTTGTAGTTTTAGTTGTGAGTTTAAAATTTAAATTTGTAGATTTAAATATTGGAAATGGGTTGTGGGTTTTGATTGGCGGTTTGTGTGGTTGATTAAGATTTTGAATGGTTTATATTTTATTAAATTAAATAATATTATTTTATATTTATTATGATATTCAAAAAATAATTCAAAAATCAGAAAGAATATATAATTCAAAAATACGTAGAAAATGATTTCATAAATATAAAATTATAAAAATAGACAAAATATCAAACTTATTAAAAGTATTCTTAAAAATAAAAATAAAAATACAAGATAAAAATCGTGCAAAATTTTACAATAAAAAATAAAAAAAATGAAATTTTTCTTCAAAATAAAAACTTAACAATAATTAGTAAATATAATCATTATCAAAATTATTGTCAGAAAAGTAAAAATTTGTTGCAATCTACTAAAATAAAATTTTGTACAAATATTTCTCTCGTTGCAAAAAATATATATTTGATTTGTCTAAATTTATGGGGAGAGAATAGATATTTTCATAATAACCCCCAAATTTGCAGAGCTAACCAATATTATAACAGAAATTAGAAATAGACTCCTATAATGTATATATATCATTAAACAATTTTATTATTAGTTTGGATAGAAAAATAGTTACTTGGAAAAAAAAGAACCAAGACTGCTCTCCCAAAGAAAAGAAAAAACAAACACCCATAGGATATGTAGAAAATCCATGCCCTCGAGTTGTGGCCTGACCACCACCAACTTTAACTCCCACCAAGAAAATAGAAGTAATTAGTCAAAAATAACGAAGGGCTAGATTCGTCTTTTCGAACGCATAGAAACACAGTCGAGACAAAAAAAAATTATAAAACAAAGAAAAATTTACAAAAGTAAATAAATAAAACAATAGAGAAAAATATATTAAAATACGTGAGAAAAAGATGCAAAAGGGTCCCCCGTCAATAGAAAAGGACAAACAAACGAGATGGTGGATAGGGACTATTGAAATTGTAGGAATTTTGACATACCATTAGAATTAATAGGGTTAATGACCAAAATAGTCCTTGAGTTTTAGACTTTTTTATCGATTTGGTTTCTGAGTTTTCAATTTGGTCACATAAGTCCTTAGGTTATCCTCATTTATCGATTTGGTCTTTTCGTCCAATTCTGTCTCCTACATGCACAGTCAACTAACGGTGGACCATGTTACCACTAATAACATCGCTATGCTTTTTAAAAAAAACTCACGTCCACCTGGCATATTCGTAAAAAAAAAAATCGAAATAGGGAGACTCCCCATTCGCGCGAGGAAGGGAGCCCAGATCTGGGTTCCCTCTCGCCCCACCACCGCGACTCCCTTCGTCGCGCAAATGGGGGGTCTCCCCTGTTCGATTTTTTTTTACGAATATGCCAGGTGGACGTGAGTTTTTTCAAAAAAAAAAAAACATACACGTGTCGCGATGTTATTGGTGGTGACGTGGCCCACCGTTAGCTGACTACACGGAGGAGACGAAATTGGATGGAATGATCAAATCAATAAATGAGGATAACCTAAGGACTTATGTGACCAAATTGAAAACTCAGGGACCAAATCGATAAAGGGCATAAAACTCAGAGACTATTTTGGTCATTAACCCGAATTAATAATATCTTAGTAATTTGTATAATCAGAGGTTGGTTAGTTTTGACCCCGCAAGACTCGGTCCAAATGGACTATAAACAACAATGTATTGGGCATGTTTGAGACCCCAAATATTTGGGGTCTCAACAAATCGGACAAACCAAACAAACTTCAAAATTTCTAACTTTTACACCTACACACTTCACCTTTCACAAACCCCAATAAATCTCAATAAAGTAAAGATTCTCAAAATTTCGGGAATATTCCCCAAAATTTTGGCAAACAAACATCCACAACTCATTTTAAACCCTCTTAAAAAAATTCAGACCCTGTTGATTCAACTACTTGGGTTTTGTTGCTACGCTCTCACCTAAATTAGTTTGTTTCAAACGGTGCAAATATTAAACTACAACGAATTTCTTCTATTTATATATATAAAAAGGACCAAAATTATCCCACAATGATCCAGCCAGCCGGTAGTATCCACCGTCCGCAGATTAATAAATTAATCTTTGCAAATGCTTATCCAATTGGAGTAGCTTAATTACCCGAAAAAACAAGCAAGAGGCAAAGGAATATACTCAAAACAGGCGAAAGAAAACAGACAGTAAATTAACCAATAGTTTGACCGGAACGAGAAGGACAAAGTACAGCGTGGAGTAAATTAACCAATAGTTTGACCGGAACGAGAAGGACAAAGTACCAGTTCCCACGCGGTATTGCGCAGGGCTTCGGTAGGACCAGACCGACCAGTAAACAAAGTGCATGTTTGAGCACCAATTAATTGGGCTTAAAATTTTAGGTTTACTACTAAAAAATTCATCACATAATTTTTTATTATTATAATATTTATTAAAAATCTTATCTCTTCACTTTTTCACCAACTCTCATAATATTTCTTTACTTTATAATATTTTCCAAACCCCAATACCCAAAATTTTCATCCTCAAACATACCCAAAGTTTTGAAATTTTTAGTCATTGTCAGATCTCTGAGATTAATTACAAAAAAAAAAGCCATCGAATTATACAACTTTTCCCACAATTCCTCTAAATTTGAATTCGTATCAACCCGCCTCTCAAACTTACGTAAACGTCTCAGTTTAGTTTTTGACTCTTTTTAACCTAACCGTACAATAAAAGACCAAAGCAACTTGAGTTCTTTCATCTGTAAAAGACTAAACTGCCCCTTTGTTCTTCCCATTGATTGCGCTCTCTACCCACGGGCCGATGCTCCGAGGTGACGTTACGGGATGGAAAATCCATCTTTTCGTGGCTTTTTTTCATTTGGAAAGTTTCTTGGTTGTTGATGCGAGGATAATCCATTCGAGTTCTCAGATGGTTTGGCTCACTACATGGTCCTGCTTGTAACTCTCTATCAGAGACTTCCAACAAACGATACTCTCCCAAAAGAGCTCCATCCTGTATTCTTTCTGTTCGTGGCAGCACCAAGTGTTGCTTCAATGGCACGGGCAAGGATTCAGGGCTCCTTTGAATATGGTTCACGGATTGCTTACTTCATTGTCATGTTCCTTTATCTATCACTGGTAAGTATCCACTCTAATCCAAACGAGAATAAGAGTTTAATTCAAGTCTCTGTCACGCACATATGCTTGAGAATTCCATTTAACATTTGATGCATGCCTTCTATACAAAAAAACGAAGAGCAGGTGGGGAGTCTTGGTAATAAATTTTTCCCTTAAGAAGCAAATAGAGCAGGGTAAAGTGGGTTACAGAACATGAAGAAGGTAAAAAGCCAAGCAAGCAGATAATCTATAACTCAGATTCTCCACTGAAAATGTATTGTTCCACCTGCTTATTGAAGTCCACCCAAGTTTTGGCTTCCATACTCTACGGCATTGCTATGCTTACAGTCACGGGTCTACTAATTATATCAACTATCGTGCATGCCTTCGTTCTCCGAGACCTTTTCCCTAACGACATTGCTATTGCCATCAGTGACAAAAAGCCGAAACCACTGAGGAACTGGTTCCACCTAAGACATTGTAGCTCGGATACCAGAGATATAAAGCATTTCTTAAATTTGCGGGATCCGATAGCAAAGATATAGAAGCCTCTGTACAACCTACAATCTCTGAATGTGGAGAGGCTTGAACTTCCACTATCAGGCCCCTGTTTGCAATGACCTTGAGAGGTTGGTGACGTCGTTCAATGAGTTTTTTGCTGCTCAAACATGGGAGGAAAACTACTAGAGTTCTAGCAGTTCGATCCAATGAACATTTGTAAAGAGCGGGTATGAGTTCTAAGAGGATAGTGGTGGAAAAAGAGTAGCTGAGTTGTATATTGTAAAAGAGTGGTGAAATAATATGCATATGTTTTCTACTTGAAATTTACAGTGAAGAAGAAGACCTTCGGAGATTAAAAAAAAAAAAAAAAAGAGAAGCTCACGTATTTAGAATGGAGGCAGCTTGGTCTTTTTATCGTACGGTTTGGTTAAAAAGAGTCAAAAACGAAACTGAGACGTTTACGTCAATTTCAGGGGCGGGTTGATATGAGTTCAAGTTTAGGTGAATTGTGAAAAACGTAGTATAGTTCGAGGGGATTTTTTTGTAATTAACCCAAAAAAAAACAATTAAGGTCAAAGAGTGCACCCGTCTGTAGAGAATTATCTCCGTCCGAGTACCCGGCAGGCTTCAGAGAAGAAAGAAGAAAATAAATATCTAATTATTTCTTTTTAGTGAGATTATCTCACCTCAAAACCAAATAGAACATTTCAACCTGACCCAGAAAACCTAGAAAAAAAAACCTGACCCAGAAAAACTGAACATTTCAACCTGGACGAATAACATAGCCATGCATGTTCGGTTACCCGTGGACACCGCCTGGCACCCAGAATTGTACCCCGGGCCCCACTTGCTCTTTGAAACTCCGAAATAAGTCGGTGAGTTACAATATGCTGCCAGCTGTGATATCAACTACCCAACTGCTACTGCTTCTTGCGAAAGGAACATCAAGGGGCGACCATAAGAATCCAAAATCCAATTAATAATGCCACGTGTCGGATAGGATGCAATCATATGCCACTCCCTGCTAGGGCCGCACAATTGCCACTAGGGCTGCACAACCGGAATGCGGTCCGGTTTTTCGGACCGCATTCCGGTCCTTAAATATTATAGGACCGGACCGGACCACTTATAAGTGGTCCGGTCCGGTCCGGTTTCACTAAATGCGGTCCGGTCCGGTTTTGATTTTTTTGATTTTTTTTTAATTTTTTAAAATTTTTTCAAAATTTCTTTTAGGTTAATTTCAAAGGGAAAGTGTATATAAAAATGTTAAGTTTTAGTTTATATTAAAATTAAACGTTTTATGTTTATAATTTGTATTAAAAATAATAAAAATATATATTTTTATTTTTGTAATAAATGCGGTCCGGTCCGGACCGGAAATTCGGTCCGGTTTTCCGGTCCGGTCCGGTCTGCGGTCCGGTTCTGTTCACCCCTAATTGCCACAGGAAAGTTCCGGTGGCACCGCGGTACCCGGCATAATCGGTATCCGTGTAGGTTTAATTTTTAAAAGAAAATTGAGGTAAATTGGATTTTTTATTATAAATTTTTTAGTTTAGTTTTTACTCAAAAGTTTAAACTTTAGTTTCACCTCAAGACGTAGCATTGAGATTTGTTGTTGGTTTTTTCTAATCAAATACTTACATTCAAGTTACTAAAAAGCTTGCTAGGTGAATGAACTAGTTATTTAGAATTTTGATAGAAAAAATTACAAATTTATTGTATTTAGAAGGGTATATATGAAGGCATTGGAATCATAATTAAAGAGTTTAATGTCAAACTTTGGTAAGTACATCGCATAATATAAGTCAAGAGGTCGAGATTCTACCACGAAAAAATGACAAATCACTGTATGAGTTTAAGAATTTTTATGAAATTTTAACAAATCGTCTAAATTTATAAAATTGACAAATCACTATTAAATTTATATCATGATTGCAAAATCAGTCACTCAATTACATTTTAGTTCAAATTTCTAATACATTTTAGTTCAAAAATTCAAATAGAGTCATCACGTTTGACCAGCGTTTGACAAGCGCTCGAGCGCCCTTTGAAAAAATTCAGATAGAGTCCTCACGTTTGACAAGCGCTCGAGCGCTCAGTTAAAATTTCATACAGAAACATAAGCGTTCGACGAGCGTTTGACAAGCGCTCGAGCGCCTTCAAAAATTGCTGAATTTTTTGGATTTTACTAGGTTTTGAACATGTTTTAAAATTGTTATTGATTTGTTAATTAGAGGGAAAACACATATTTTCTAAGTGTTGTTAGGGTCTAAACTGAAATTTTTCAAAAGATAATAGTTTCTACTTAGAGTGACGTCTCTATTACTTTGGACTTTAAATTCTCATCTTATCTTTTAAGATGATCTTTAATTTTATTGATTTTGGAATTTGGATTTCATTAGTTTAGATTTTATTTATATGTGATTAATGGACCAAAAGAAAAAAGAATAAATACATTGGGCCAAGTGCGTAAAATGCTAAAAAATGGCTCAATATGAATGTAGAATAACTGGAAACTGTCACCGCTAAATGCAAGTTTTTGTCCTTAACGGTGTAGGTGTAGGGGCAATTTTTTCAAAACCGACACCTACACCGAAGTTGTACAGCCCGACTCCATGCTCAGAATATGTGAAACTAATCCGCCAACTCATATAAAGCGCGTGGTCGGCAATGTCAGACACACATAATTGAATATTTGTAGATGTTTTTATTAAAGAAATTTACAGATTATTTCAAAAATTAGGGGTGTGGTAGCAAATTCAATTTTCAAGAGGAAAAAAAAATTCCACGATCATTAATATATATATATATACTGTGGGATCCCAAAATTCCTAAAAAATAAAATCGGGGAACATAATCCGAGCCCAAAAAAACAGATGTGTGTGGTCAGTGGTTTCTTAGATCACGGGAAAGAAAGTCAAAGGGATTCAAAACTCGAAGCACGTGAGATTCTTACAGCCTGTTAGTGGGGCCTTCCCACGTGGAAGACGTTGAGACCAACTTCAAACCGCTTATTTTAAGGGCTTCCTTTAAACGGGGCTCCTTTCGGACGGTTGATTGGGGCCGTTGATCGGAGCGACTGAGGCTCTGGATTGGGACATACAGCTGTGAGTGTCAAAAAGGTTGCGGTCCCACATGCCGTTTTCTAACGTTTGTTGTGTGTCAAACAGCTCTGCCTTTCCTGTCATGTTTTAAACGCCCCGGATGAGCACTCCCCAAATCCGCGAGTACGAGAATGCTAAATTATTCATTAGTTTTTTTCAAGTTGGTTTCAACATAATCTCATTTTTGCCCCTGTTGCTGCGAAAGCCAAATAGACAATGTCATTATGTCAGTGTATTTATTACATTTACGGATATATATTGTGGCAGGGTAAAATTGTCAAATGAAAACGAGCAGACAAAAAGCAGAAACAGGCTGAAATTTTCTCGCCGAAAGACAATCAGAAATAATAATCGGGGAGCGCAGATAGAACCCCTTACCCACTTTACAAAAGCCAGTTTCCTGGAAGTATCCATCTATGCTCGATCAAAAGACGAGCCCCATTGGCGCCCACATGTGCTTGCACCTCTCTCGCTCTTCTCCTTCTGCAATATAAATCCCGAACGCTTCCTTTCCTCATTCTGCCCATCGCCCTTTTGCTTCTGGGAACCCGACTTCTGAAGAGCTATAATTTTCTCCCTTCAATATCTCTCGACCTTTTCTGTCTGTGGTCACTCTGTTTCCCTAAATGGAAGGAATTAACAGGTGCTCTTCTACTACCACTTCCACAGACTCTTCCTCTTCTGACTCTTCTTTATCCAGTAAGACACCAAGACGTTTTAATAAGCCCGAGAGAATCAAAGGTCCATGGAGCACCGAGGAAGACCGGAATTTAACCCGTCTTGTCGAACGATATGGCCCCAGAAACTGGTCCCTGATAAGCCGTCACATAAACGGAAGGTCTGGCAAGTCTTGCAGGCTCAGGTGGTGTAACCAGCTGAGCCCCAGCGTGCAGCACCTGCCGTTCTCTCCAGCCGAGGACGAGACCATCTTGGTCGCACATGCACGGTACGGGAACAGGTGGGCAACCATTGCCCGCTTACTCCCGGGTCGGACAGATAATGCGGTGAAGAACCACTGGAACTCCACACTCAAGAGGAGGGTCAGGGAGCAACAAATGGACGGCGTTGGCGGTAGTTTTAGTAGTCACGAAGGGTGTGCCTCGGGATCTCTTCAGTGCGTGGGAATGGAAGAAGATGATCCGTTGACTGCGTTGACCCTTGCGCCGCCGGGGATTGTTGGTGGTAGTAGTAATGTTCCGGTGACGGACCGGAGGACGGAGAGTATGCCAGCGGAGTTTTGGGATTTCATGAGGGATCTGATTGCGAGGGAAGTGAGAGATTATGTGACCTCGACCATGCCCGAAACTTCGGGCTTCCATTAATGTATTCGATCGTGTATCGGTTAATTTGCTATTAAATTGTTCATAAAGAGTTATAACTTTAATTCTCAAACGCAAAAGGTATGATTTTCATTGCCTAATCTCCATGCTACTCATTTAACAAAGTTTTTGTGGGTGTCACCGATGAACTGAAGGAAACTGTTTCGGTATTTGATCAAAGCTGGAGAGATAACAAACAAAACAAGGGGAACTGGGGAAGTTAACGTATGATCTTGTTAACGTCTTTCGTCTCTGGCCACCTCCCAGATTGTTCCAGGCCAATTGTAGCATGCCACGTCAGTATGAAAAGAATGACCAGGCAAACATTCTAAAACGGGTCAACATGCTCATTTCCGTACGAGTGGTGTTGAGTTTGCCGTGGATTTGGACATGGGAATGTTTCACATAGACTTGGAGTAGCAACCGTGAGAGTTCTTGTTTTATCTAAATTTCGAACTGTGTTTGGAGGATGCAATTCTTAACATATTGTGATAATAAGAGTACTTTTTAATTAGGGACATGTAGGTTTCGTCAAATTTTTAAGAATGTGAAATCAAAAGGCTAAAATTACAATTTCAATATTATTTCTACACGAATATTAGAACAATTTAATATTACATTTTTTACAAACATCAATAGAAGTCAACATCTTCTACACAAATATCAATAACACTCAAATATCACATAAAATTTCTCAAAAGACTTCAAATTTTAAAAATTTCACCAAAACGAATTGCCGAAGATAAAAGAGAAAGAATGTTATAGAGATTTTAATTTAGCATAGATAGAAAAGAGAATTGCAGAGAGTAAGTTGGTCTCTCAAAAATTGGAGAGCATCAACTGTAATACTTCAACCTAAAAATATGTTAAATGAGTATTTCAAGTTTAAAAAAGAGGTAAATGCTTAATCTTATTTTTTATTTTAAAAGATAAAGGATAGAGACTTGAATGCATTTTTGAATTAAAGGTTATGAATATTTTGTTACAACTTGTATTTTCGAATTTAGTATGGTTCACAATATTTTCCTTGATTTCGGATGTTGTGATAAAATTATCATTTTCCCAACCTATTGACTTGCTACTTGAGTTAGTAGCTAACTCACTACTTACTTTCATATTTTTCAGAGTTGGCAGAAAACAATTAGAGAAGTTTGAAGAGCTTCAAGTAGATTTGTATTTCAAAGGCTGGTATGCGAGAGTACTTTTGAGATTAATTTTTGGGAAGTCCTTATTTTAATACTTTTGGGAGAAGTTCGTCCATGTTGAAAAATATTGGATATGCTAATGTTAAGTTTGACCAAGCTAGTTTTTAAGGATGAATGATTTTGGGCATTATATTGTATATGAATATTTTGGTGCTGTTGGAATAAATACTTTTGAAATGTTGGGGTCTAGATAAATCGTGTAAACAGGTGAAAAAATATTATTTTATACAAAAAAAAATTCGTTTGGAGCTTGGGCTTGGGGCGTTACATCAACATTACACGAATCTTTAGTGTCTATTTTGTAGCTTAACCAGAGAATTATAAGATAGATAGATCCTTATGTGAGGTGAAAAGTAACCACAGTGAGTGCACAAGTCTGTCCAGTTGAACTTTCACACAATAGATGTAGGTCTATGAACCGAATCACTTAAATTTTGTGTCTATCTTATCTCTCCTCACTCTCTTGTCTAAATTATTCTCTCTTTCTTTTAATTTTAACAGGATATCCAAGCCATTTTGATCCTTTGTCTCAGGCAAGCCAGCACCCTAGTTGGCCTAGCTGGACTTAGTTTTGACCCAGTTTATGCCCAACCATGTCCAGTCTGGCCTACTTTAGGTCCAGGCCCAATCTAATTCAACCTGTTGGGATTTTCGGCGCCCTGTCCGATGACATTACGACATCTTCTCACATGCTTTTCGATGCTCCGTCCGGCATCAATCCGACGAACTTTTGGCATATTCTCTTAGGTTTTCCGGTGCTTTATTCGACATCCCTCTGGTCAACTTCTAGCATCTTTTTTCGGCCATCTTCAGGTCCGCTCTTCTCTGGCTAGATTTTGACGACCGTTTCTAGCCATCTTCAGGCAATTGTCTCCCCTTCTCCAGCTATCTTCTAGCGCCAATTTTTTTCTTATGGGATTTTTTTTTGAAATCCAAATTCAATGTGTGTCCACCTTAAATTTCGGGGGAGTATTAGAGTCTCGCAATGACTATTGTAATCAGAGGCTTATAAATAAAGTCTCTGTTGTAATATCATCTTTACATCAGTGAGTACACAAATCTGTCTAATTGGGCCTTCCCCGAGTGGATGTAGGTCTATGGACCAAATCACTTAAATCTTGTACCTCTCTTATCTCTCTCCTAGTCAAATTATTCTCCTTTTTTTTAATTTTAACATGATCATTATGATGCATGCAGTTCTATTGAAAGATGTGTTTATTTTGGGTTTCTGGATCACACTGGTTGTCCAGTTATTTTATTGATCTAATACTTAATTCCATGCTAAAATCACTAATTGAAACTAATTACATGAGAATGTGTTCCCAAATGCAGCTTATATAGAACGTGATTGATTCGACTGTTGTTGATAGTAAAATAAAGGGTAATGTATAGTTGATTAGATCAATTAATAGATATCGCATGCATGGAGTATTGTTTAAAATCTAAATTAATTATAAAGGCATCGATGGATTTGGTGCACTTTGTTCTTTTTATTTGAACAATACAAACTAGAGTTACTAGTATGTTACATATAGTAGTTTTTCAAATCCATGAGTTTAGAATTATACTCAAGGAGCCTCATTCATCATCCTCATTCAAGATACTAATTAACGCTAAAAAGATAAAACAAAAAAGGGGTAATATCATAGTATACCACCGTATTTATAGGCAAAAATCAAATTGGACCTCATAACTTTTAATTTATCTAATTATGTGCCATAAGTTGTTTTTTTAAATAAAAATTGCCACCCTTCTTCAATTTGGCTGTTAAATCACATAAAAATGACAAAAATGCCCCTCTAATATAAAATTATTTATATTTTTATAAGTAAAAAGTAATATTTCTAAACAAAAATATATACATTTTATTTTATATTTCTAATTTTTATTGTAAGGGCAATTTGGTCAATCCACATCAATTTTCGTTTGATTTAACACTCCAATCGAACAGAGGAGGGTGCATGATTGATTCTTTTTAAAACTTATGAGTTGTAATAAGATAAGTTAAAAAGATGTGAGTATTATGATGTTTCTTAAAAAAAGATCCAAATTTGTAAAAGATTGCTGAGGAAGTTCATAAATGACAATAGTATATCAAAAGAGGTGCATAGGGGATTACGATGACCAAATTAAAGATAACAGTAGTACTTACTCTTCTTCTTCTTCTTCTTCTTTTTTTCTTTTCAAAACTTTGAGAACGATGGATCTCTTAAAAATCTAGTATAAATGTAAGCGCTTATAGATGATTTATGTTCAATTTAGTGCTTAAACGGTTTGAGTTAAGGAAATGTAAGCAAGTAAAAGCATGCTTTTAATGTTCAAACGGTTCAAGTAGAAAAGGGAAGAAGCAAAAAGTATAATTTTAGATATTGCCGAAAGGCATTTTTTTGGTGGAAGTGAAGACTCTTTCATCATTTTGTAATTCAAAACTGGTTTTGTGAAATCCCCACAACTTTGGACCTTTGATTATGGAGACAGATTTGCTCAAAGACGTGTCCCAGACTCCCACGTAATAATGAGATTTCTGAACTTTTATAACACAGTGTGTCAGTACACACGTTTACATGATATATATGCATAAGGTTTTGGAGATACAATTAATTAAGTGGAGCTAGGAATTATCTTCGATCATGAATGGTTTAGATGAACATGGGTGACTTTGGTGTCGTCTGTAATCATAGGCCCGATCATGGCCACTTACTGAAACAAATCGGCCTAATATAGCAAATTAGGAGACACTTCGGCGGTTCCGCCGCTAGAGACAGAACTAGGCATGCACTTTTTCCTTTTGATCAAACTGTGTCGGTACTTATAACATAAACTAAAAAAAAAAATTAAAAAAGAAAAGATCAAACTATGTGGTGACTCTTTTGCTGGCTTCTTTAATGTTTGACAGTAGGGTAGTGAGTTTGGATTTGAGATTGTGTGGATTTGAGCTTTGGTATGGTGATTTGAGAGTTACTAATGTTTTTGTTCAAATTTCGTTATCTCTTTGGAGTTTGGAAGTCGATTTTATTTATATTAAATATTGATTCATAGATGTTATAGCTGGGTTTGTCTAACAACTTCTAGCTTGGTATTGTGGAGGTTAGGGTAAGTACCAGAACGGATTAAATTGGATTCCGGTTTTGTTTTAGCGCTCACCGAAATACAAGTTTTTTGGAATTTTCATAATCGGAACTGAAAATTTCGGTTCGGCATGTAAATTTTTTTGGATTCTAATTGGTCTAAAATATTTTTTGGGCCGAACTTTTAGAAGATTTTTCATTGATCATTATAAATTAACAATAAATATAAATATTTATCCAAAATTTAGATTATAATATAAACATTCAATCAAATTCTATATTTTATACTTTATTTTGAGTCTTATTATTATTATTATTATAAAAAAGCCGGAATTGCCAAAAATTGATAACTAAACAAGAATTTTCAGTTCCGATTTCGAAAATTATCAAAAATAACTTTTTGTTCCTATTTCAGCATATACCGAAATTGGAATCAAAAGTGGAACCGGAGATTTCTCAGTTCTTTTCGGAATTTTTGCCCACCCACAGTGGAGGTAGTTTGTAGCTATTTGGATGCAAGTTTGGTCTTCCTATTTTAGCTGGTTCGAAAGGCAGAGACGTCGTTCTGAAAGAGCATATACATAACAAGTTGAGGCCTGCGTGATAGGGTGTACATGAAATATAAATTAACTCACTGTTTAATATACAAAAAGTATTACTGATGCAACTAGAGACGGAGCTACGGGGGTGATGGAGACCTGCGAGGAGCAATAGCGGCACCACCAAAAAGACATCTCTAATATGCACGTAAATGCTATGCCGATCCAGTTCTCTGCCGAGCATTTTCCCTCACCCTAAAAGGACCCGCGCAGCAATAGTTCTCTGGTTTGCCCCCAGATCTGTGCCCGACTTAAACATCATCTCTAATAGAAGGCTCAAGCTTCCTTCTTCCTATCTATTTAGTGTTAAACAAGCTCAAGCGTCCCTATATATATATATATATAAATGGAGCACAAAAAAACTTCAGCATCTAAGGAAATCTAACCACGCAGTTGGTAATTAAGCAAAAAACGAACGCAGTTTTATTATATGCATATAGATCATCAAGCAAAACACCTCACACTAAACAGATGATACAGTATGGTAATTGAAAGCGAAAAAGTAGGGAACAAACCCTAATTTATGAGTGCAATGGTCCTCCGAAGGATTGAATTTTTGTGTGTGCATTATGTAAGTAATATTAACTGAAACAACAAACGGCACTGCGTCTTGACGGCATATATATTCTCTTGATCTGTAACCAATGGCTAATGCCAGCGCGGCCACGGGACAGCAAAGAACTTCATCAACCCCTCACTGCAGAGAGTTCCGTTTTGGCCACCAGAAGCAAAGTAGTAAGGCCTCCACATATTCAGCACAACCCCAAACCCTTCACCGCTTCCCTGTCTTTCGTTTGCCAACAGCTTTGCCCTTCTGAAGTCGCATGTGATATAGCTCCACAGGTTTGGCAGTACGTAAACAGAGTAAGCATAGGAGCTGCTGTCGCTTGGCGGAGCATATTTGAACACTGCAAATTGAGGGAACAACGTAAAACAACATACATTAGTTAACCCAGGTGCGCACAGTTTGTACAAATTAAATTTTTGTTAAAGCCTCGAAGCTCACCTAGTTTGTCATTTATGTAAAAAGGACTGTTTTGGAGAGCCCAATCAGTGTAGTTGAAGCCGTAACGCCAACCTTCCGACCCTCCAACAACGATGGTCTTGGCCTCACCAACTGCCAATAGAGAGGCGGCCAGCAGAAGTAGGACGAATCCTTGTGCTCCGTAGCTAAAAGCCATCTTCGTTCTCAGTGCTAGCTGGCTTTCTATGGGCGTGAAGGAAAACCAAGGTGGAATGATATATGGTGGCAAGAGAGTATGAGCTAATGCAGCTTTATATATGGGAAATTTTGGCAAGAGAGTATGAACTAATGCAGCTTTAAATTCAACATTCTCGTTCTCCGTATTTCCACTTGCGTTACCAAAATTCTTTTCCCATTAGGTGATTTCTTACAGTCCCGAAACCAAATTACAAATATGTACCTGATTTTCAGTCAACTGCGAGAACTAGTATTTGTGTGACAATTTAGTGAAGAAGGAATTGGCTAAATGGTCAGTTAATTGGGTTGAAGGGAACGTTTTGTCGTCTCAATTTCGGTAAGTTTCCATTCAGGAAAAGAATTTGATGGTAGTGGGTAATGATCAGTGAGACATTAAGGTCATCCATAACAACTGAATGTGGGTTGGTGGGCTCATGTGAAACGAGGGTCAACGGTCAACCAACGGCATCTGCTGTCCACACTTGCTAGCAGGCTGAAAGTGCGCCAGTCCAGGTTGTTCTAGAGCCCAAATAATCTTCGGGCCTGAAAATACATGAAAGTCCATCAAGACAGCCCAGTTAAGCGGGCCGATATAAGCACGATGAAAGGTGGGATATTGACGTACGACAGTAGCCTTGAACTTCAGTCGAATAACTTTAGGATTAGTCGACAAAAATCCTGTCTCCGTCCCTCATAGACTACCCAGTCCTGTTCGTCCAAAGCCGCGTTACTGGAAAATTAGAAGGTATGTTATATTAGTTATTTGAAGCTTTGTTGTATTTTATCAGTTTGGCATTCGAATTCTTTATGCACTTTTGGGGTTTCTCCGGGTTTCTAAGTTCCTACCACAAAAACTTGGAGGATAGTTCAATTACAAAATTGGGAAGCAGTTGGATATTTTGTGCCGAAAGAAACTATATTGAACTTGGATTTATTAAATTTTTGTGGGTTTCAAATGCTGAAAGCGACTCACTTAGAAGACCGGCGATAATTGGGGTTTCTTCGGCACCAACTTTAATAATCCAAAACAATGCATTTGATTTATGATTTTAAGACTAATATTTTGGCGGGTTTTTGATGTAGTAAAGAAGAATATGAGAGCAAAAATAAGAAGTTTTTTCAGCGATTACAGCTTTCAGTTTTTAATTTTCATTTGGTAGGCTTGTTCCTGTAGTCATGGGTTTACTTCTTAAGTTGGATCTTGGAACACACCTGGTGGTGGGCTTCAGGTATCTCTGGAAATTTTGCCACCAATGTGGGACGGTACAAATTTATTTGGTTTCATTTAATTTTGAAATTTTATTTACAGTAAAGCAGAAAAAAAAAAAAAAAGCTCATGTACAGAGCTATCCAAGTATGCATCGGCGGAAGGAGGGGAGGCGAACAGGGTCCACCGCCCCGGTTGGCTCCCCCAAATTCGTTTTTTACACCTAAGTTTTTTCTTCTCACTCCCTCTCAGATCCCCTCCTCCACCGGCGACTGGCCAGATTCCCCAGGGCAGAAACCGTCGACCACTCCAGCCACTCTCTCTCAGCCGCCCGCCGCCCACCAGCCACCAGGTCAGACCAGCCTCTCTCCCTCTGCTAACTAGGGTTTGAATTGATTTGTTAGGGCTTGAATTGAATTGTGAATTTGTTAGGGTTTGAGAGAAAGAGAGGAAATCTGGAAAGACAAGTATTGCGTACTTGAGAATTTAGATGTGATATCAAAGCAGAAATTTTGCTATATGTTCACGTACCAAATAACAATAATATCTATTTTACATGACTACTACAGAGAACTGAACTTTGTTAACACTAATTGCAACATACAACTCCGTTATAGGCTTTGGAACTACCAACTCCACCAAAGAGGATCTTGAAATTGCTTAACAGAGCAACTAAGCTCACAAGAAATGGATATCTTGTCTTCTGTAGTAAATGAGCCAACACTTGGGAAGAATCATATTGTCTTTAGTAAATGAGCGAACACTTGGGAAGAATCATATTGTGTCTAGTAAGTCTATTCCAGTTTGATGGATGTTATACGGTATAGTTAGTTAGACTTTTTTTTCTCTAGATGCTTCTCTGTCGCTACATCACTGGGGAGATCAATGCCAGAAGAAATTTTTCCAGGATAGTTAGTTGTTGAGGAAGCAGACCCCCATCATACTGCAGAAAGAGAGAGAAAAAAAGGGTGTCAGAAGGTGATGTTGGTTAAGCTAGAATAGTGATTCTCGATTATGGAGAAGACAATTCTCACCTCCTATCGATGAAGACCATTGAACGAAGCTCACAATTGGCAAAACTGCACAAACAAGTTGTGTTTTTCTATATTAGTGAAGTTGGATGAAAATCCGATGACGCATATAAAACAATATATGGTCCAAAAGTTTATGGAGATCTCCGTTCTTGAGCAATATGAGGTACGGATGGGGATTAGAAAATAAAAGTGGTATTCAACCCATTTGAGAGAATTAGACATGAAGTAAAACCACTACACGAATATATGTTCTAACCAGCTTCAACATTCTCATTTCCATCATTAGTTTCCATTTTTGGTAGTATACATCGAGAGAGAAATTTTTGAAACTATTGAGAACGAAGTCATTTTGCAACGTTTTCAGAAGATGTAGATCTGTAGGATCCAATTACCACCTCGTAGTCTCATCAAATAGTATGATACGTGTATTTCAATATTTTAAATGATTTTAGTCCTTAATTTTTTATATTTTTACTGTAAGACGCTTTTTGCATTACGTAGGAATTTTTTTGTGTTATTTCGCCTTAGGAGTTTGCCCTCCTTTAAATTCAATCTTGGTTCCGCCACCGACAATCGGGTTTGTTCATTTTGTCATTGACATAGAACGTCCTCTGCAATCAAGTTTGTAAGTTCCAAACAAGGCCTCACTTCAATTGCTTGATAAAACCATTTATTTATGCAGCTTGATCAGGGCCTCGAATGATAGAGTTAGTGTCAATGTTGATACATTATTCTTAGGTAATCAATCTCACAGTCAATGTGTGTTAGTTTTTATGATAAAGAGGAGACTCGTTTTCTATGGAAGCTTTTACACTTGATATGCTTTGTGGGAGCTCCAATATCCAACTCTTGACACAACTAGGTGAAAGTTCTGCATTATGCGAAGTTTCTCCTCAAATAGGTCCAATAATTGTCGTACTTATATAATCAATGATATTTTACCCAGTTGATAGAAATATTTTGGATATTATGTTCAGAAAAGAAATTTGATTTGTGACTTTGAGCTCTAGCTTAAACGCCACCCCTCCTATTTTAAGATTAAGGCAGAAGGTTGAGTCATTGATTCACCTGCTGGCAGCTGTGTTACTTGGCTATTATGTTCTCCAAAAAGGTGTAATTTGTTTCATTATTTTTTGAAGTGCATTCACTTGCGTTTGCATGTTCCAGGCGGGGACATTGCCTTCTTTACCTGTACTTTTCATCTTGATATTGATCTCCATGGGGCAACGAAATGAAGGATATTGAGTTCTTGAAATCCAGCAATGATTGGAAAATCTGGGAAAACGGATTCTTTTCCCAAACAACCTCTGTTTTGCCTGAAGTGGCCATGGGACACACATCAGTATCCTAGAAATACCAATAACTGCAACTTTGAGGGTCCTTGGATATTGAAATCCTTGCAAAATCTTGGGTCTGTTGCTTTCAATTTCGTCACCTCTGTTTCAAAATCGTCGTCCCCATTGATCAGTACCTTTAAGCCCTTCCAATCGGATTCTGCCACCAACCAAAGTCAGATTTTGCAGTCGAGAAAGACGATCTTGACTCCTGAAGAGCAAGGCGAGGCAGAGCATAGAGCATTTGCTGCAGCTTTGGCAATTGGGAAAGAAGCTACAGTGGTCGAGTTCTACTCACCGAAATGCAGGCTATGCAATTCTTTAGTAAGTTTTGTTTTGGAGGTGGAGAGTAGAAACTCAGATTGGGTCAACATTGTCATGGCAGATGCAGAAAATGATAAATGGCTACCTGAGGTACTGTATGTTCCTCCTGATTTTACACAGAAGTATGCAGTCTGGGGGCTAGTTTTTTGCTTGCTTGCTGGATATGTTTATTTGGCATCAATGGACAAAACCACGAAGTTTCTCAGTTTATCATGCAAGCAATATAGTCTCTTTGCTTTTTTAGGTTTCTATATCTTGGGCAATACCATTCATTTTGTATTGAGCCGTGACAGATTGTCATGGGAATGAATTACCGAGGAGTTTTTCCCCACTGTCTATGACATACTGCAATGTCATATACTGTAGAAACCATGTTATTAACACAAAAGAAAAGGATGCAAGACTCTGTAACACTTCCCAACCTTTCAATTGCTTCAGAATGTCCCCACTCAATGTCTCAATCGTGACAGATGAAAGATCTGAAAAGCGTATTATTTAGGTGGAATATATTTGTTCTATTGCTTATAAGTGAAGGTGTATTACAGTGATTAGTGTCGTTCAAAAGTTAGACTAGGCTCCAATTTCATGCATTATTAATAGTTGAGTCATAATCAAGTATGTTAGATCCGTACTACATATATGTGCATTCTCTTGCCCAATTCGTCGTGGATTTTGCAGGGCAACTCTCCCTTCTTTAATCTTCTATGTTGTTCATTTGTTTGGTTCCTTTGGTTAGACTATATGTTTGGCTTCCTGCATGCTCTCTTGGATATAATCTGACTAGTATTTTAGCTCTAGCTGATTTCTCGGTGTTCATTGTCAATGCAGCTTCTTCATTATGATATCCGATATGTTCCTTGCTTTGTGCTGCTGGACCAAAAAGGGAGGGCACTAGCAAAGACAGGCGTTCCAAGCAGTCGGCTACATGTAATAGCAGGACTCTCTCATCTTCTCAAAATGAAGCGCTCCCAGAAAAATATTGGCTAGCCCGCTTGAAAAAAAAGAGCTAGTGTAGCATCCTCTCAAGTTTATATATTCAGCACGCTTTAGTCCGGAAATGTATGTCCTAATGGACTCGGTTATATACACATGCACGGTTCTTTTGAGCAAAACGGCAATGAAAAAGCTACTCTTTATAGCACGATAAATCGCATGGATTATTTCAGTTCCAAATGGGTTGTTTTTGCTTTTTCTAGAATATTCTGTCACAACTTGTCCTTCCGTTGCCGAAAATCACTCGTAGTTGACAGTCACAGATGTCGTTTCGTATTGTAAAACGACCTGCCGTTTGTCTTGCAATAACTTTTAGTGATGCATCCACCACAAGCCCATGGTATTATTGAACCACAAGATATCCCAAACTGAACAACTTCCAGTCTTAATTCAATGAGGTTGAACAAGTACACACCTTGTTAAAGAACTGGCCAAACCTATTATGGTCGGAGTGGTTCCAATTTCAGCATCACATATCTTTATTTCCTCCTTGAGGGCAATATCCCTCAACTTCTGCTCTAAAAACAACTAAACTTAATCTCATGATAGTAAAGAGATCATATTACTATTTAATCCAGAAACTCGTCTTAAATACATACCTTAAGCCATGAAGAGACAGAGCATGTAAATGCCCTCAAAGTAGGAGGAGGTAATCTCATAGAAGTCTCAACTTCATTGATTACCATTTCTACCAGCTGTAAACATGTCGCAGCGTGCATAAATTGATTAAGAATTCTGAGAAGGCTTGTCTGGGTAGGGTGAGTCACATATATCCCAGTTTTCGCAAAGTAACTCTTTTCCCTCGGGTCCCAATTGAACAAGGAACAAGAAAATCCTTGCACCATTCGTAAAACACCCTGTACCTGAAAAATGAAAAGAGGAAGATAGCATCTTGAAGTTAAAAGCAGCTGAAGGAGCATAAATTGATAACGCACTCCAAAAACATTAGAACCCATTATACCAAGATATTGGCTTACCAGATCAACTTCGTTAGTCCTCAAGGAGGAAACTGGTGTTGCAAAATGCATGCCGTCAGAGAAGACCTCATAGATCCGAGTGATTAAACTTTTACAACCCTCTGTATTTTCCCCATCTGTGGAATAAAAGGTGATTCAAGTCTACAAGCAAGGACATGTGATATTTCCCAGTATCTTTCTACTCTGTTTTTTGGTCGGGGGGGGGGGGGGGGGGCGCGGCGGAAGGAAACCAAAAACATAAAAGAGAAGGAAGAAGCAGATATGCATGTGACCGGGAAATAGGTTTTTGTGCTGTAGTTACCAAGTAGATGATGCGTCGAACTCTCAAGACATTTCTTCAAATCCTCGCTTGCATAGCATGGTGGCATCTTCCCCAAACTTCCAATCATTCAATCAAAATACACGAACACCTTCCATGTAAAATTTTCAGCAAACAGATTCATTAACCGAAATCGCAAAGAAACAGGGAGATATATATTTTGATTATAAGAATCAATCTCATATATTCACACTGTGCGCGGTAAGTCTATCGATCCCAAGCCGAATTCCAATTTCAAATTTCAAAAGGGTTATGTCCTCCTGGTAATGCTACCAAGAGGTTCTTTTTTTCTTCCTATAATAAAGTTTGAACTTTTACGCGAGAATTCATATTGAAGTGTTCTAACTGGAAGGTGGCTCAATTCGCTGCCTAGGACAGTAAGAGAGCCAGAGAGGAATCAATGATTAGCTACCTTGGGCTTTCCAGAAGAAAAAGAAATCCACAAGTAGAATGTCACAACAGTTACCAAAAACTTTTTCCCGGAAGAAGTTTTACGCCAAAACAAATTGAAATCCATTGTTTTAACAAAAAGCGCTTTTTGTGAAGTAAAAAAACAAAAACAAAAGCGTTTTCAAAAGGCCCATTGGACATTTTGGGATGAAAAATTTGAAGGCAACATTCAATCCTTTCGGCCTGTCTTTGCGAACACACACTTAACATACCGGTAGCGACTCACGCATAGAGCGCCTGAAAATGGTGCAGCGGCTCACGTATAGCAAGCGCCACAGCTACACCACCAAGTCCAACCAGCACCGGGTCGTCAAGACCCCTGGTGGTAAGTTGGGCAAGCGGGCCCAAGTGCCCCGTCACTGGGAAGAGAATTTGAGGGATCCCTCACTTGAGACCTGCTGAATACAAGAGATCTTCATTGTCAGGGAACCGCAGGACTGTGAATCGTGCCTATCGCGGTGTGCTTTCCGGAGGTGCTGATAGAGAGAGGATAATTCGAGCCTTCTTGGCGGAAGAG
Source organism: Myrica gale (assembly GCA_963930655.1). Classification (NCBI taxonomy): domain Eukaryota; kingdom Viridiplantae; phylum Streptophyta; class Magnoliopsida; order Fagales; family Myricaceae; genus Myrica; species Myrica gale. The sequence goes on from OZ005615.1 coordinate 20,323,997, forward strand.
CAGAAGATTGTGAAAAAGGTGTCGAAGATCTCGAAGAAAAAGGAAAAGCAAGCATCAAAAATGTTGGAACTATAGAAAGAGAGAGAATGAAGAATGTTTTGTATGTTAAAGGTGTGTATAAACTCTACCATGACTCGTCCTTTTATAGGAGAAGGGAGAGTTATATAAGATAATCAGAATCGACAGAATAATTGCAAATCACAATTTGATAACAAATCACAGTCTTCATGAGAATATATTTAAGAAAATTATGGAAGGAAAATAAAGATTATGGAATATATATTTCTATGATCTTCCAAAATCAGGAAGATATAAATAATATACTAACATCCCCCTCAAACTCAAGGTGAGAGCGAAGATACTAACTTGAGTTTGCCAACTAAATCTTGATGACGTCCAAGAGGATGAGCATTGGTGAAGATATCAGCAAGCTGATCTGCCGAAGGAACATGATGCAAGCGAAGAGTATCTTGCTTGATATGATGATGAATGAAATGACAGTCGATTTTGATATGTTTTGTGCGCTCATGAAAAATATCATTGTGAGCAATCTGAATGACACTCGTGTTGTCACAATGAAGAGGTGAACTATTAGAAAAAGAAACACTCATATCGTGCAATAACCACCGAAGCCACAAAATTTCAGAGGTAGTATTGATCAATGCACGATATTCAGCTTTCATACTGGAACGAGCGACAAAAGTCTGTTTCTTACTTTTCCACGAGATGAGAGATATGTCGAGCAAGAAACAATATTCAATGGTGGAGCGATGATCAGTGGGATCCCTTGCCCAATCAACATCAGAGTATGCCTGAAGATCCAAGATGAGTGAGCAGAAAAATGAAGCCCATGAAACAAAGTCCTCTTTACATACCGAAGAATCCAGAGAACAGCAGCATAGTGAGTAGAGCGAGGGGAATGCATAAGTTGGCTGACCAAGGTGATTGCATAGGAAATGTCAGGATGAGTCACCGTGAGGTAGATGAGACTACAAATCAATTGTCGATAGAGCGTGACATCATCTAAGAGGGCGCCCTCGCTGGGAAGAAGTTTGACATTCGTCTCTAGAGGACTATCAACAGTCTTACTATCGGTCAGATGCATACTTAGCTTGAGAAAGATAATATACATCTGAACAAGAGAACACCTCAAGACCTAAGAAATAACTTAGGAAACCCAAATCTTTCATCTCAAACTGCTGACTAAGGAATCGTTGAAGTGCCTGAATGCCAGAAAGATCATCACATGTAATAATCATGTCATCAACATAAAGTAAAAGGAGAAAAATATCATTCTCAGACTGACGAATAAACAAGAATCATATGCACTGGGAGTGAAACCTTGTTGAGCCATAACTGAACTGAACTTGGAAAACCAAATACGAGGAGACTGCTTAAGACCGTAAAGGACCTTACGAAGGCGGCAAACCTTCTGAGGTGGGTGCTCAAAACCTTGTGGAGGCTTGAGATAAACTTCTTCTTCCAGATCACCATTAAGGAACACATTCTTTACATCTATTTGGAATAGGCTCCACTGGCGAAGGGTTGCAATTGTAAGTAAAGATCTAAAAGAAGTAAGACGTGCAACAGGTGCAAAAGTCTTCTCATAGTCAATACCGTATTCCTGAGTAAATCTTCGTGCCACAAGACGAGTTTTGTAGTGTTCAACCAACCTATCAGCTTGTGTCTTAATCTTGTACACCCACTTGCATCCAATTGCAGACTACCAGGAGGCAAATTGACCAAGTCCCATGTACGAGTTTTGTGAAGAGCCTGGAGATCGTCAAACATAGCTTTTTGCCAAAAGGGTCAGAACTAGCTTCGCGATAATAGTGGAGGCTCATGAAGAGTGACAATAGCAGAAAAACAATGAAAAACGTTAAAATGAGATGGAGAGGCTCTTATGTTGGCGAAGACGGAGGTGGAGGCGGCTGTAAGGTTGGCCCCTCGAGCAGACTAACAAGGCTCTCTACTTTCTTGGCCATAGAGACCAACATGGTGTCATCCACGGGAGGTGTGCCTATGACAACTCCGGATTGCACCATTCTGAGCATCTGTCGTGGAAGTCATCGTTGACAAACAACATCAAATCATCTAAAAGATGGCTTTTTTCGAGAAATTCTCACGGATGACGCTAACTGATAATGTCGAAAATCACCAAGAGCCAGAGTCGATCAGACCTGAAAGGGGACAAGAAGAGGGGGCGACGTCAGATCCTGAGACTCTGATGCCTAAGTCAAATATCAAGAAGATTTGAGTATTAGAGGAGCAATTAACACTTGGATCTAATAAAATGTAATGTCTTGCCTTTTATATGGGTTTTGGAACCACTCCTCTATTGGAAGTCTAACTCTTAACTGAGTCATGAAGTTCTATTAGGAGAGAAAGAGGTCTTCCAAAAATATAGGATCCTTATCCTCTTCGATTATGTAGGTGCTCGGTTAGGAGTCTAAGACTTCTAGGACTCCTAACGGGAGATGGAGTGATCAAGCTAATATGCTGGCAACGGGCCCGACCAGATGTGGTCAAGTCTGATAGGGCCCTGTATTTTATGGCTCATCACAAGCGAACCTTCATGGATTAAAAGACAACTCCATATACTGATACAAAAATGGCAGAACAAGGCCAATGTGACGCTATAGGTTCTAGTTCCTGTGTCTCTACTTGGATATATGATGAATAGGGTTGAGTCTGCAGGCCTTCAAAGAACTATCTGCTATGGGATGTTGGCTATATACATGCTTTTACAATCTTGCTGTTGGTGTCTAACTGGAAGAAAAATGAATAATGGAAACCAATACTGATACTAGACAAGAAGTTGAGCGTGAAAATATCATGTTGTATATATGCATCCAAGTTCACATCACAATCGCAAAGGTTGACCTTATCGAGCTCTGAAGCTTACTGTAGTCAGTTCTTTGTACAGGGATACATGTATTAGATACATGATGCATATGATTCATATGAATACGTCTGCATTTAGATTTTCTCAATTATACTGAACTAGCAATGTTTTCGAGACGGGAGTGCATATCTACAAACTTTTTGGCATTATTGATAGAATTATGAATATATATGTAGATGGGAGTTTTATAGATTTTTGGGTAAAAGTTGTTGAATTTTTTTTAAAGATATTTAATTTTTGTTGGAGTTTGTAAAAATATGTAGAGATGGATGATTTGATGTAATTGTTTATAAAAAATATTGGAGTTAAGTGAAAAAGTATGAATAAATAATATTTGTTATAATTTTTTTTTTAAAATGTATCAAAATTTGTGTAAAAAGTTGTTGAAGATTGTGTAAAAGATATTAGTGTTTATATAAAAAAAATAGACTTTATATGTTCACTTTGTAAATTTTGTTTAATTTTATTATATTCTATAATACTTTTACAAACGAACAGACTAAATGTGAGTACTTTAATAGTTTAGAACTTTATTTGAAATTTTGAATACAAGTTTGTGGACTAAAAGTAACGTTTTCTGTTATATAATTTTTCCACGTATAGTTTATGGAATAAAAGTGATTCTCTAGATTGTCACCCTATCATGTGATTTTCTCCGAATCAGGGTGACAATCTAGACGTGGGTTCCAATCAGAGTGAAGACCCTGTCTTTTCGATAGGACGTCCGATATCAACGCAGATGCGACTATCACTGCTACGAGAAACACATGAACAGACGCATAAAAGAGATTTTTCGTTCTGATTTTAAGCCCTTTACCGGTTTTGATGTCCAGAAATTCCGGGATCTTGCTTCGAAAGTTCATGGGAAGTTTTGATTGCATAGTTTTATTCTCGGTGAGGCAATCTCCGTTCGAATTGTCCCAGCATGCTGTTCTCAATAAAGTGAGTTCGAGATTGACCCTTGCATGTTCTCTCTGATGCAGTGCAAGGACCAATTGGAGATGAGGTTGGAGCTTCCACAGCTGCTGCGGGTCAAGTTCAAGTATTAGTGGCAGCAGCTGGGTGACCTGGCAACACAAGGTCACGAAGAATTGACATCAGCTGGTGACCTGGAATCACAAAGTCAAGGAGCACTGTCATCAGCTGATCCAGGTGAAGAATCAAGTAGTCTCTTAAACTCCTAATTAATGGTTAAAATTCGACCTTGATCAATGTCTACTTTCAGTGATCTCCTTCCTATGTATGTCGGGAACAGAATATTAAGTACGTACATAGAGAGGGCCACTGTATCCAAACATCCGAGCACAAGTAGTGGGTTTGGTTGCTTCGAAAAAGAAAAAGAAAAAGAAAAAGTAGTGGGTTTTGTTGGGAGAGCCATATTTACAGACATGGTTTGACGGGAGGACTAGTTTAACAAGCCAAGTATCACTGTGAATATGATGTAAAAGGCCATAAGCCAGGCAGTGGCGGAAGGAGACCCTGGTCGCTACCCATTCCTCCGCCCAAAATAAAATTTTATGTGTAATTTTTATTTTTTATTAGCTGGCTTGGACCCGATACTCATTGGTCGAATAATCGAAGATAGTCTCTCTGTCTCGGATTGCCATATTGGTGAGTTTTTGTTCTTTCCCTTTTTTCGGTTATTTTGTTTTAGTAGTTTAGGATTTTAGGCAATGTGAACTAGATTTTCTGTAATTTGTATTGGGTTATTGGAATTTGGTTGATGAGTCTGTAATTTCAATTTATCTGCAGTTTCTACTAATATATTGTTTTGTTACGAATTTTTCCACCAGGAAGTTTTCTTGGTGAATTGATTTTTTTTTTCTTCTTGATCAGTGTTGTCAAGTTCCTCGCAAGATAGTGAATTAAATTGATTACAATGGTAAACAGGAAATTAACGGGTTATAAATTGATACTTAAAAATCAGTTTAATACCTATTTTAGAGATGTTAGAAGAAATGATGTTTTTCTGGGCTTCAAGATATTGGATGTTTTGCTGTGAAGATGGTTGAGACAAAAAAAATACTTTGTTTCCATTAGTTTAGCGACTTATTGAGTTGTCATTGGTCTTACCAGTTGCGACTGCAATCGTTGAAAGAGTGTTTTCTGCGATGAAGATCATCAAGAGTGATTTGTGTAATAGGATGAGAGATGACTGGATGAATGATTGCATGGTAGTGTACATCGAGCAAGAAATTTTTAAAACTATTGAGAACGAAATCATTTTGCAACATTTTCAGAAGATGCAAAATCGCATGATACAATTGTTACCTTAAAGTTGTAGTACATAATACGGTACATATCTTCTCATATTTTTAATGCTTTTAGTCCTTAATTTTTGACATTATATCGCTAAGACAATTTTTAGCATTAAGAAAAAAAAATTCTTGTCATTTTACCTTTAAAGTTCGACGTCCATAGATTTCAATCCTAGTTCCGCCACTAAGCCAGAGTTTAATGCTATAGCACCAGCACCAAAAGATGAAGTGTGCCTTCATCTAGCAGAGGTCTTCTGAAGGTTTATAGGTACACAAGATGGGATGAAGATGATGGAGAATGACAATGACGACCATAGCTATACATTAGGCTTCAAGGTTTATGAATTGGACGAAAAGAGAAGAGAAGAGAGTGGGTTCGGGGGCAGAACTTGGGCGACAAGGCCTTGTTCGCAGGATATAAATTGGGCTATAGGCGTCTCAGCCCCGGATGGTCCAGGGATCAGACCAAATAGCGAGCGCCCCAATGGGTGCTACGTACAACAACGACATGTTAAGTTTGGAGAATCAGAGCATCAAACACATCTACAAGGACCCCTGAAGGGATTGTTCTTATTGTCGGTGTACCTCTTTTTTTTCTAGGAAATACAGGCCAAACCTGCCGAGGGATGGGGATGGGGTGGGAGGATTTGAACCCCAGTTCAGGACCCTCCATATAGGAGGACATGTCATTTGAGCCATAGCTCATTGGCTTGTCAGTGTACCTCAAGATCAACAAAAACAAACGTATTACTATTAGATTTTGTTTTTCAATTACAAAACAAATTCTCTACTTTTAATTAGATTCTTCATCAAATTCTAAGTGGAACACAACAACCAGTCAACACAGAGTAGTCTCCCGAGAGCTTCTAAGGTCAATGTATTTATTATAATGGCTAAAAATCTGCTATTGACTGATTCAATAAGCTGGAACCAGATTGGTTGCTTTTACACGACTACTAGTGCATGCATGACCCAACTGCGTGACCTTGATGAACACAGCACAGTAAGTCAATGTGATCAAAATGATTGACCGCAGACCATATTGGGCAGCTAGGGAACTTTGATCAACTTTTTATATTCTAATAAAAAAAGACATTAGTGCCTTCCATCTCATGACTTTCACGTGTGATCTGACTCAAACCCATATCGATCGGTGATTATACGCGTTTTATCACATGATGTAAAATATATTAAAAAAATTAGCATGTAAAACCAAAATATTTGTATTAATAAGAAAGAGACATTCAAACCATATTCCAAGATTTTTGAGAGATACTATATTATATATGATTTAAATTAGAGTCAAAACATGCAGCTTTTTTTATCTTTTCAATAAATAAGGGTACAATGATCATTTTAACCGTCAACAGGGGCTTTCTCCTTGAGATATAAGAGATGTTTGTAAGATTTTTTTGGATTTTAATAGAATGGTAAATATTTATATAAATTGGAATTTTATAAGTTTTGTGTAAAAGTTGGTGAAATTTTTTTTATAGATATTTAATTTTTGTTGGAGTTTGTAAAAAGTTATAGAGCGGGATGATTTGATATAATTATTTACTAAAAAAATATTGAAGTTAGGTGAAAAAGTATGGAGAGAGAATATTTGTTATAATTTTTTTTGTAAAAGTATTAGAGTTTGTGTGAAAAGTTGTTGGAAATTGTGTAAAAAATATTAGTGTTTGAGTATGAATTTTTAAGATTTTGGATGTTCCTTTTATAAATTTTATTAAGGATAAATTACTCGGCACTTCCCTGAGGTTTGACCTTTTCTCAGTTTGGTTCTCAGGGTTCGATTTTCCCTAAAACTATCCATAGGGTTTGGATTCATTCCCAAATAGATCCCGCCATCAACTTAATGGACGAAAATGCACACGTGGCTAACGGCTTACATGTGGAAATTGACGTGTCAATAAATAAAAAATATAATTAATTTTATTTCATTTAAAAAAAGAGAGGGAAGGATCAGAGCTCGGATCCTTTCCCGGTGGAGGCCCCCTCTGGGCCTGGCCCAGCCGTCGGGGGGTCTGGCAGCCCAGAACTAGGCAGCCAGTGTCCTCTGGGCGGTGCTATGGGGCAGTAGGGGAGGTCCCCCAGCCGCCCCAGAGCTGGGGTGGAGGAGGGATTCCTTCTCAAAACCATTCCGAAACACACATTACGGACAAAATTGTTTGTTTCAAGAGGCAATTCCCCGACTTGTTTTCCAAAACCATTCTGAAACATACATTACGGACAAAATTGTTGAAAAGTTTGAAGGTTTCCTTTCGTTTATAAAACAAACAAGTTTTAAAATGCTAAAAATCTCTAGAAACACCGAGCTTTCCATACGGTTAACATGATGGTTTTCCTGGCCTAATCCATTTTTTCCCCCGAAAAGCGTGTAGAGCTTTTTCAAGTTCAGTGAAGTTTTATCCACCGTCTCTTGCATTCGGCGCCGATAAATCTTACTCTGTGGGCCATGTACTAAGGTCACCATGATTAAGAAACTTGCTTAGGAATTCTGGTACTTTGGTCTTCATGTAGTATGGCTCTAATAGGGCCTGCAACCATGACTCCTGAGACAAAGAGCAGCCATGGCAGCACCTAATTCTTACCTGCTGATCTGATCTGAGGCTATCAAGCTCGGATTGGACAAGGTCATGTTTCTCTCGTACTTACCGTGGGCCGTGGGCATCCAATATAGGAGCCTCAAGCTGACATCTATCCTTGATCCTCAGTCATATACATTCAACTCCTGGTAAGAATAGAGAGGTTTCAGTTACAGACTTACAGTGCCCATAAAACTGGTAAAATTTTTACCTTTCGGCCACCTGCAATAATATAATCGTTTTAGGATAGAAAAGTTTGTATAGAACCCTACTAGTACTTTCTCATTGTCGTATAACAGGTGAGAAAGCGGCAAGCGGCAGAAATCATTTTCTTTGTTTCCATCATTTTATATCAAAGTGGGTAAATCGTGTTAGTCTTCGGTAGTGATCACGTTCTACATAGAAGCTGATTATTCTTGTCCTTTGTCAAGCAATTGAGCAGCCAGGAAGGAGACATTATAATATAGTACTGGGACGTTTGTTTCCCAAAATTTTCACCCCTCAAAATTTCCAAACAATCATAAAATAATTCATCTCTCCTCATTAAATTATAAAATAATATTATATTATTCAATTAAATCTTCTCCCTCCTCACTTTTCTATAAAATACTATATTTTTCACAAACTCCAATACCCAAAATTTCCAAAACCCCAAAATTTCCACAAACAAACACCACCTATACACACACAACAAAGTTTCCAGCAATATGAACTCTATAATGAGTTTTGAGCCGTATGAACTCTATAATGAGGACCGAGATTCTCTGTAATTTTTTGTCTGAATTGGACAGTGCAATTCGGAGAAAGATAGACTGAACAGTTATACCTCATTAAAAAATTACAGAGGATCCTCATATTTATAATGAAGTTATTTATTTTATCTATCTCTAACTTATTACACTGTGTAATTCGAATAAGAAATTTAAAAAGATCTTGTATATCCTTATTATTAATTAATATTTTCTATTAAAAGAAAATTAGGAAGTTGAATTCGTGATTTCGTCTGGTTTTCAATCTCTGACGATCCCTTACCCTCTTCTACAATACATTACAAATAAAAAAAATTACTCCCACAGACCCCTGTCCACCTTATAGCATTGAGCAAGTTGGTGCAACTGCTGATGCCTTTGTTTTTTTTCCCCTTTCATGTGGAGGATATGCGTCAAATTTTTTTAAAAGCTAAGGCCATATTCGTCAGACAAACAATCCATTATTGGATGAGTAACGATATACACCGCACTCAAATCAGATTTGTGCATACTTGTTATCTATATATATATATATCTGCTCTGTCTCCAAAACCACCGTAAGCAATGGCCGTCACGGACCTCTTCGTCGGCGAGATCACCACGGAGCTCCTCAAATTGCTGGTATCTATATCACGCAAGGGATGCCTCTGCAAGTCCACCGCCGAGCAGCTCTGCTGCTCCATCGAGCAAATCCGGCCAATAATCCAAGAGATCAAATACTCGGGGGTTGAGCTCTCGGAGTTCCGTCAGTCTCAGCTCGACCGCCTCTCAGAGACCCTCCGTGACGGCCTCGAACTCGCCAACAAAGTTATTCTCTCGCCCCGGTGGAACGTCTACAAGAACTTACAGCTGTCGAGGAAGATGGAGAAGCTTGAAAAGAACGTGTCGAGGTTCTTGCAGTGTCTCGTGCCTGTTCATGTGCTGGCTGACGTTCACCACATGAGGTTCGAAACGGCCGAGCGGTTTGACCGGCTGGAGGGGTCGGCTCTGCGGCTGGAGCAGCGGCTGGGGGCTATAAGCATCGGAGGAGGAGGGTGGATGGAGGAGGCGGTGAAGAAGGTGGAGGAGGAGGAGAGGTGGATGGAGGATTGTTCGATGAACTTGGGTGTGGGGTTGGACTTAGGTAAGAAGAAGGTGAAGGAGATGATGATTGAGAGAGATGACTTGGGAGTTGTTGGGATTTCTGGGATTGGTGGCTCTGGGAAGACCACCTTGGCCAGAGAGCTTTGCAAAGATAATCTGGTTCGAAGTAAGTACCGTGGATTTTGAAATAACTTTTTTTTCGCGTTCATGGTTTCGGATGAATCTTGTTGTACCGCGGATCAATAGCTCATGAAGTTAATGTCAAACTATCACCACATGCAGGTTTTATTTTTTTCTAAGCCATGAGTTACTTATATATTACTTATAGCTTCAAGAAGGTTCAAAATACAAGTCAGTGTTACCCGTATTGATCCAAAAAGTTTATTTCTGGCTCCATATACAGGTTACTTCAGAGATAGGATTTTGTTCCTGACGGTCTCTCAGTCTCCGAATGTGGATCAGCTGAGAGCAAAGATTTGGGGATACATCATGGGCAATGAAAACTTGGGTCCGAATTATCTGATTCCCCAGTATAACCTACAATACGAATGTAGAATTGGAGCACGAACCCTGGTGGTATTAGATGATGTGTGGAGTCTTTCAGTGCTTGAAAGACTTATATTTCCTGGGTGTAAAATCCTTGTGGTTTCACGATTCAATTTTCATCCGGTTGTCAAGGCTACTTATGATGTAGAACTGTTGACGGAGAAGGATGCAATGTCTCTATTCTGCCACTCTGCTTTCGGACAAAAGTCCATGCCTCTTCATGCTAACCAGAATCTAGTCAAGCAGGTACAGTTATCGAACTCTTGGCCCGGTGAAGTCCCCTAGTATATGAAAGAGTGGAAAAGATATTTTAATTATTGTATTTGATTCATTAGAGTTATTAAATCGGGATCTATCAGGGGATTAGTAATTTGGCTAATTCACATCTAGATCATGAATGTTTGTGGGTTTGGGAAACAGCTTTCAGAAAACTAGCTGGTTACCTTATTGTTGCTGTTGCTGATATGCACTGAAATTGCATTCAATAGGTTGTAAGTGAGTGCAAATGTCTGCCTTTAGCACTTAAAGTGATTGGAGCTTCGCTGAGGGATCAATCCGAAATGTTTTGGGCAAGTGCAAAGAACAGGTTATCTCGAGGCGAGCCTGTATCTGAGCCCCATGAAAATAAGTTGCTTGAACGGATGGCTATAAGTGTTGGTTTCTTGTCTGACAAGGTCAGGGAATGTTTTCTGGATTTGGGTGCCTTTCCCGAGGATAAGAAGATTCCTCTTGATATCCTCATCAATATGTGGGTCGAGATCCACGATATTGATAAAGAAGAAGCATTTGCCATTCTTGTTGAGCTTTCGAACAAGAATCTTCTCACCCTAGTGAAGGATGAGAGGTATGCAGGGTCGTTCGTTCTTTGCTATTGACATAGGTTTATCTGATTCTAGCGTTCTAACCCCTCTAATTTGCTAATCTGTCAGAGCTGGAGACATGTACAGCAGTTGCTTGATCTTTGTTACTCAGCATGATGTGTTGAGAGACCTTGCTCTTCATTTAAACAATCGCGTCCACGTAAATAAGCGCAGGCGGTTGCTTATGGCAAGAAGAGATTCTGAACTTCCAAAAGAATGGGCGAGGAATTCTGACCAGCCATTTGATGCCCAAATTGTTTCAATCCATACAGGTATATCATCACTCTTTCTAGAATGCTTCCCTTTCAGGCAGAGAAGATATTGTTATTAGTAACTTATCCAACCAGTTCAGAATGCAAAACGAATATGCATCTCAGTTAATTTGTAGGTTTGTAATGGTACTTCATCTTCTACTCTTCATGCTCACATTGACATTTGTTTCCCTATATAGGTGAAATGAATGAAATGGAATGGTTCTCCATGGATTTCCCTAAAGCTGAAGTGCTTATCGTGAACTTCTCCTCAGACAAGTATTTTTTACCTCCATTCATTGATAACATGCCAAAGCTCAGGGCACTGGTTGTTATAAATTATAGTTCATCCACTGCAGCCCTTAAGAACTTCACAGTATTTACCAATTTGGCCAAATTGAGAAGCCTCTGGCTTGAAAAGGTCTCCATTCCTCAATTTTCTGAACTTTCCATCCCCTTAAAAAGTTTGCAGAAAATGTTCCTTGTCCTATGCAAGGTTAATAGCAGTCTTGGTCAGTCAGATGTAGACCTGCCCCTGCTTTTCCCCTGCCTTTCAGAGCTCACAATTGATCACTGCCATGGTCTAGTCGAGCTACCTTCTAGCATCTGTGGGCTCTCGCTCAAGCATCTGAGTATCACCAATTGCCATGGTCTACGCCAACTGCCTGCTAACGTGGGTGAACTGGGAAAGCTAAAAATCCTGAGATTATATGCTTGTCCAACATTGAATATACTTCCTCGAGCCATTTGTGAGCTAGGACGGTTGACATACCTTGACATTTCTCAATGTGTTAATTTGTCATGTCTGCCTGAAAGGATTGGTGAACTAGGAAGTCTGGAGAAGATTGATATGAGCGAGTGTTCACAAATTAGGAGTCTACCGAATTCTGTGGCTTCATTGCAATCACTGCGTCATGTAGTTTGCGATGAGGAGGTTTCTTGGCTGTGGAGAGACGTGGAAAAGGCCATGCCGGATCTCCATATTCAGGTTGTGGAGAAATGCTATAGTCTGGACTGGCTAAACGATTAAACATGTTAGACTGTCACCATTTGTATCATTGTTGTGTATTAGAAAACACTTTTGTTAGAAAGAGAAAATTAAGGAAGCTGTGAGTGGCTGTCTTTCCATTCTCGGCTTTCTGACCTCTCTCTCTGGTTGTCTAGAAATGTGAAATAGAATAAATTATAAACGTGTTTGGTAGCCTGCCATTAGCCAGTGATTGGTATTTTGCTCTATTGAACTTCTGAAGCAGCGTGTTCAAGGGATCAGAGTACAGAATTCTCCATATTTCGCTGAAAATCCAACTACCCAACACTCAAATTAGTGCAACTTTTGACAGAAATTTTTCTGGCCCCCCATTTTATTGCTGTGGAAGTCTTCGTTCTCTGCATAAAATTGTATTGTAATTGACTACCCATTGTACTGGCTACTAATTACATGAAGCAGAGAACCCGTAGGATTTCAAGTACCATAATTTAATTGGTAGTTCGATTCCAGTTCAGAAACCACCACCACATTTGTCAAATTCTTCCACAGGAGAAAGAAAAAGCATACAACTTTTGTAGTCAATTAGATAATCAGTTTATCGCCTACACGACGCTAATGACGGGCTGCTAGGAAGCATCGGTGGGGACACTTTCAGTGGGTGACTAGTACAAATTACAATCACCTTCAAAGTAGACTCCAAAAAGTAGAATCAAAACAGGATATTCGAAAGCGTGCCACCAGCCCTCACCATTCACCAACTTAGTGGCAACCTTTTATAAGGATCCGTACTCTTTTTTTCTCTTATCTTTCTAGCATGGGCTTCTGGTCTGGATCATGATGGGACAGTTCCTGCATTATTTAACATGGAAAGCGCGGAGAGAGAGAGGGAGAGAGAGAGACGTGTGGGGACCTTCAGAGATTCGTATTCCTCCTACCCAGAGTAATCCACCGGAGTTCGAAGTGAGGAGCAAGCAGGTAGCTTCGTTAGTCAGTCTCAGGACTTGTTGTTTATAACTTTCTAGTCGTTGAAACGAAGGGAACTAAACGTTCACACCAAAGCTTCCGCATTTGATGAAGTATCTGGCCAAAGAAATGGCTTTACTTCAATTAGGCTTAATTAATCACAGTAACATAATTTAACTTTTTCTAATTTAACTTTTAATTCTTTCCCTATTAGTCTCCAAGATTAATTACTTGTCCCAAGAAGGTTCTTCCATCAAATCTCAGTACTGCAACTGAGGAATGGATTTGTCTAGCCCAAATTGCTTAATAGTGACACATTTTTTTATTAACGAAATATACATATGTACCTTAATTGTGAACTCCTAAGAACTCTAAAGTAAAGAATCAAAATTAAACAAAAATTAAAACCACGGGACTACCAAATTAATTAAAACCTTTCTTTTCTTGTCAGTTTTTTTAGGTTAAATCACAAAAGAAATAGTCAAACATGCTGCATGCATGATAAGGCTGTTGAGGCCTAGGCTTAGTCATCTCTATTTTTTGTCTTCATTAATTTAGTCGCCTATAGAATTTGGATTCCTGTTATGTTTCGTCACCCAAGTGTTTTTATTCAATTTGTAAAATTGAGTAGTAATCTATTTCATCTTTTTAGGTAGTTCTCCCTAATCCTGTAAGTTGGACTGAAGCGATTTCATATCTTTCTTGATACTTACAAGTGCGGCACGAGCTAAAACTGTTTGATACAGAGTGTGATTGACTCTATAAATGAGTTTTTTCTCTCCTGAAAAACAGAAGCCAGCCCTCTGGTCTATCAGCCATTAGGGAGAAGGGAAAATCTAACCCTTCACTCGAAGAGTCACTCTAACTCCACCAAGGACTGCAGCTGAATGGCAATGTTCTGCCTAGTTCATTGCGCTCCACCAGCGAGGTTCCAACCAACAAAGTTGGGAGAGAGGGAGAAGTCTATAAACATTTCCTCTTGTTTAAGCCAACCAACAACGAAATTCTTACGTGGTGCAGGGGGAAAGATGGATAGACACCAATCCAGCTTGAGGATATAGATATACTAAGACGCCCCGAAGCAGAGTATGCAAACAAGAAAGAACCACAGCTCCATCACTTTTGAGCCAATAAACATAACGCCACCATAAAAAATAAAGTTACTGCGTACAGTATGACGGGACTAAAACGTTTATAGTAACTTCGTTCGCTTTTCCAATTCAGCACAGATAACTGGGACGAAAATCGCCATGTAAGACATGGATAGAGGATCGACCAGCAGCACATGACATCAAATGAAATACTCTAAAAAGGCTATCCCTTGGTGATTACTTTAATCTACATTCGGATCATGCCTTGTCTTTCGTAAGACAAAACCCATATTTTGTACAGAGTACATAGTCTTCATATACAAGCGGGTAAAACTTAGATAAATCTGGATGGGATGTACTCGTTTAGCCTCAGGGGATAATTGTAAAACTCGTCATTTCGAACATCTCCATTCCGCTTTTGGAACGGAACCCACCACGGAACTCCCCTGTCATTAACTGTATGCTTGGCATCGAGTGTGTGATCCAGCACCAACCCAACAATCATTGCCACAGTCGGTGATGATGAGAATATTGTGTTAAAAATGTTGTTAAACTGCGACAGTTACAAAAAAGAAGACAAAAGATCAGACAAATATAAAATATACGAATTATAATGTTCATGTACTAGTACGTAAAGATTTTTATTTTTATTTTTTTATTTATTTTTTAAAAAAACAATAACTGGGTGGCATGGGTTTATCACTTGTCTCCCAACAGAAAACTCATTAGTCCTTCCAAAGTTTTTGAAGATACATTCAAACCAAGGACTTCGAATGTCAATAACTGAAGAATTTCTGATGAGGCGAAGAATCAATGTAGCCATACTAAACAAGTCTCATATTTGCCAAGACTGAATTTAACCGTATGCAGTTGGGTATTCAATGCATATAATCATACATAATTGTAATGGCCTTTCCAAAATAACTAGCAAAAAAAAGAAAATGTTTTGCGAATTGAAAACATCTGGAGAAGGAACCAATGAATTTAGCTAGATTCAGAGGGAGGAACTATTCCTAGATTGCCTCAAGGCTCAAACCTAAAGGCTCAGTTCAAGTGTTACTCCTGGCTAAAGAGTGTGAGAGATTCACATACAACATAAGGCTGGTTAGCGCACATTTGTATTTCCTCTTCGTGCTTGATAGGTGTGGAATAAGTAATCATTTATTTTTCCATTAACCTTTTAATTTTCACCTCATCTTACTGTAAAATGAAATTCATTTCAAAGGGGGGAAACAATGACAAGAAAACAAAATGGATAAAAAAGCAATATTCTGTATATAACTTACCCATCCACCACCTGTCTTTATTGGCCCATGGCCATTATTCGGATCAGAGTTCATGACAAAGTATTGAGGTATTGATATCCCAAGAAACAAGGACAGGCCCAAAATGTAGAGGTTTCTCAAGGAATTATTGTTTACGAACTGTATGAACGAGATACCAACAGCAGCTGCAGATAAATAAACAGGCAAAGAATATTTCCATTAATAAGACATTGAGAAGATCAAGACCGATTAAATCAAGGATAAGAACATCACTCACCAACAATTCCAAACAAAACACAGTATATTGCAGCAAATATCGGTAACGGGATAGATGCAAAGAGGGCACCGAACTTCCCTGAATGACGCCAAGGTAACACACTAAGGCTTGAAAAGATAACCTCCGGGCTAATACGTAATAGATAATGCAACTCATGGTCAAATAAAAACAAACCAAATATAGAGAAGAAGATCATGAAAGCAGCTGAAATCTCCACCACTCTTCTGCTTCCTATGTGAGTCAATCCAAGGAGGCCTACATTTTCACTGCAATCATGCCAACAAGTCAAGCAAATGTCCATTTATTAATATGATCAATAAGCGGTGATCTTTGGATCACAGATAGAATGGCACCTGGTTGATTTCATTCTAACCATCAGTCTATAATTTGAAAATTGCAACAGGCACAGAACGAATTGAACTCAATTGTGTTCTTGAATAGCATCACAGAAAGGCACAAACCTCGTATGGACACTATTTTAAAAAGTGACCAACCTCATCTCACAAGCATGGATTTTGACAACCAACAAGACCCCAGAATGGTCCATAGAATGGCCAAACTCTTCAGGCTAGAAGCCACTCCTCATGGAGGACCCCAGAGGGGTCCATTGGATTGTCAAACTACTCCGGGACTCCAGGGCTCAAGGTTTCTCATAAGGCAGCATTTTTACTACCAACCTAATGTATTGACATCATAAACAAATGACAAATGCATGCCTGTATTGTTTGTAACATCATTATTTTCTTCTTTTTTGGCTAGGTGGCCTCTAGTACCGTAATTGGCTGTGAACACCCAAGAACTGTTTTCACGACCAGTTACAACAAATTTTGAGATTCAAGCTAAACAAATACCCAAAATGGACTAGTATATAGTTATTAAAGCATCGTTGTCTTACACAGATGCCGTAGTACCAACAGCAGAACCAAAAATCCCCTCAAGCAGCAAGCCAACACCCTGCATTTGAAGATAACCAATTTCACATTCTGAAAGGTAATGCAATACCAGTATTCACTCACTCCCCTACAAATAAGAGCACACACAATAGATAGACAGTATATCTATAATTGCTTTGCCACAAGATTAAAAGAAAGAGAGTTTATGGCTGTACATGCAGGCCAATACTTCTGCTAAGCACATGTGTTGGAGGCGGAGTAGCACCTGCAAGACGTGCCGCTGCAACAAATGTTCCGGTCGACTGCCAAAAGTTCAATAAACATTTAATCAATGAAATGAGACCAGAGAGCCAAATAGATTCCTCATAAATGAGAAACGAATCAACCTGTACAAAGGATCAAATAGTTCAACTGTCTACACTGGAAGGATATTGACAATTCTTGAAATATTTTAAATGATTCTAAACTGTGATTTTCAGGAATAGTGATTCAACCTCAACAGATGTAACAAGTGCTGCCCCGATCATCCCAAAGACATGGCTTGCTTTGAATATTGGAGTACCCCACTGAAATGGGTAAGGAATTCTAATCCTATATTTGAAAAATAAAACAAATTGTGTATCAGAAATGTATTATTCTTCTAAAAAGAGAGTAGCGAACCCATATAATCCATTATCTGGACATACCAAGGAGCAGACTGTATTAGGAACGAATGATCTATGCGGCAATTCATTTTTGTTTGCTCTTTTACATTGTTGTAAGCACCAGCTGCTGTGAGGATAGCAGCAAAAGCCCAGACAATACCAATGCAAAAAAGCAAACCAAACCTCTCAAGTATGACATGGCCCATAGGATGGATGCGCTTCAAATACTACACCAAAAAACATAGTGTGAATCAACCTTGCAGAGAGATTCCCTTCACAGCAAGATGGTAATTTGAGAAAGATTTATAACCTGGGTAACAACCAGTAGAATAAGCATGGGCAGGCCAAGCTCCACACAGTTGGCAAGCTGTATAGAACATAAAAGAGTCAAGTAATTCGGTTATTATATTTCAATGCCATGAAGGTGTTTTAAAAGAAGTTACCCGTGGGAAGCCCCTCATGAACAGACCAAGACCCACTACACAGACCATTGGTACAAGTGCAATGGGAGTAAATAATCTGGAGAAAAAAAAGTGAGTACAGTCAGACGAAAAAAAAAAGAACCTCTCATTTTTCAGGACTAGGTTCAATCCAGAACCCATAAGATGGAAAAGAGTTGTAACCATCAAATCAGATGTTTAGTGTGAGTTGATTTTCCACATGATTATTACATTACCTTGTGAACTTCCCCCATGCTTTACTATATCCGATGACGATGATGAGTAGGGAAGATACGATTAGGGATCCCTGAATTGTTCTCATATTGTGAACAAATCTCTGCAAGTATCGCCATTATAATCATCAAGTTATTGTTTGTATCAAATTTCAAGATCACATATCTAGACTAATGCAGAGAATAAAAAGGCAAGGCAGTTCGATGGGAAACCCACTGAAAATGCACCAGGACTATCCATATTTTTAGTTATCAGCTGGAGAGAGACTAATGCAATAGGGTAAAAACACCAAAGCTTGAGGAATAGTGGGAATTTTAATGGAATAGAAAAAGAAATACATGTCGAAAAACAGAAGCACATGCTAGGAAGAACTTTTCAGAAGAATTAATATCAGATATATAATTCAAGAGTATTTGTTACATCCACAAGAATATCAGATTATATCTTATTATAGTAAAATAGCCCTGATAGTCCATCTCATATAAGCTCATTCAGACACAAAGAACCGTCCAACAATGACTTAGCAAAGTGTTATGGCCCATGTTAGCAAGAGAATAACTAGAGAAAAAAATATTAGGTTATCCTTTTTTTTTTCTAGTCAAATGTAGCTTGTACTTTACATACATCATGCTCGGTTGTGAAGTTCTGATCAGAGGAGTCATTGATAATTGTCAACACTGGTATGACGAAAGCAAATGATGCACCCATCACTGTAGGTAGCCTCGTCCCAATAATTGTTTGCAGCAGTGTGTTCAGTCCCGACATTAAGAGTATTGTTTGAATGACACGGGCTTTGTCACCCTGTTTACAAGAAAGTGAATCTTGAATACAGAGATTACAGCAATGGTGCGGTCCAATGGATTGATTTTTAATGAAGAATTGATAAAACCTCCAGCAACTTAACCTTAACTTTTGGAAAAAATGATAAGATGCGAAAAGCTTACATGGTTTCCGCCCATACGAGGCACTAGTACACTGGAAATCAAAACCGTAGTACCAAGCATTACAATATAGTGCTGAAAAGCTAGTAAGAAAGTTTCCGCTGTGAAATATTGAACATCAAAAGTAGTTAGTTGCAGAATAAAATTTAAATAAGAAAACAATCTACCAAAAGCGTTCCCTGGGGGAAATCTTCATGGGGATATTCGAGTAGTATAGAGTGCTTCTAATGCAGAATAAGTAGTGCAATTAGATATGCTTACATTTACGATAAACTATTTGTCAAACATAAGAACAGGAAAAGAAAATAAAAATCGAGGATTAAAATGAAAAATAAGTGACGCGCAACATTAAGAAGAGAAGGACCCGCGAAGAACCAAGGTGCATAAAATAACTTTCTGTGATCCTCTCTCAACCTGCCAAATAGACGGGGACACGGAGCAAAACTAGACAAAAGAAATACCAAAAGCATCCACCTTTATCACAGTATCTTTAACTTTACCCTTTTTAATTTTTCCTTTTGGTAGAACTAAAAAGAACCAATACTACAGAGATACTGAACCATTAAATCGAACCACAACCGAAGACCAGGAAAAGAGAGTGATACTGACGCCAAGAAGGGTTGGAGTGGATGCAGAACTGGAGGTGCAGGAGTTGCTCGGCAGGGGGAAAAATGGGACCCCTCGCGCCTCCAAGAGGAAAACCGGAAGACGGTCGCACCGCCTGTGTTGGCTGTGGCTGGTGGCCGTTTGCTGTTTCTCCCATCTTCTTCTTCTTCTTCTTCTGGGTTCCTTTCTTTTTTTCAACTCTTCCTCTTCTTCTTGTATTCCTCACTTCGGTTTCTTTTATTCTTCTCTTCCAAGCTATAAATCACCGACAAAAAGAAATATTATGGAAAATACCAGAAAAGGCAAAGTAATATTACATCAAAGGAAGTTCAGTTGATCCCTTCAAGAAAAGGAAAGGTAATTACTACTCAGGGGCTCTGGTCATTTATTAACGTATAAGCTCCATCAGGGTGGTGAGAGAGAGAGAGACAGAGGGAGTTTGGGATTGCGTTATGGTCGTCGTGTATAAACGTAAATGGGGTATGGGCACGACGGCCTGGGGTTTCAGTCTTCTTCGAGGAAGTTGTGCTTCTTTTTTTTTCTGAGTAGCTTTTTTTTTTTTTTTGATAAGTTAGGAAGTTGTATACTTTCTCGCTCATAGAAAAACAAAGAAGTTTTTTTTATACATACTTTCAAGCTTCACCTTAACAAATTAGCTATCAAGTTTCTCAAAATAACTATTTTGCCATTGGTTTGCACGTTCCGTTGGGCTTCTTCCAAAGAAACTTGGCGATATGCCAGTAGACATCCATCGTTTTTGTTTTTTCCATCTTTACTTTTTTTTACTTGAAAATAAGAAGTTTTCCTTTTTGAAAAAATCAATAATAATTTAAATTACAGTTTGAGACTTTTAATTGCGTTTGCGTCCTAAAATTTTAAACATTCTAAAATTTTAACACAATAAAAAATTACAATATAATCTCCCTCTCTCCCATCAAATCACTACTATTCACTACAAAAAATATAAAAAATTACTTTTCTCTTCACTTTTTCACTAAACTCAATACCTAAAATTTTAACAACACTAAAATTTTACAACACAAACACACCATTAGTCTGCGTTTGCACTAAATATTTCACAAAATATTTCACCAACTTCCAATAAAATACTACAATATAATTTTTCTCTCTCCCATCAAAAAATATAAAAAATTACAAAAATTATAAAAAAAAATTTCTCTCTTCACTTTTTCACTAAACTCAATACCAAAAATTTTATAACACAAACATAACCTAAGATTGTGGGTTAGACATATATTCAGGAGTTTAAATTATCACTCGCATAAAAAAATTTATAACTTAAATAAAAATTAATTAATAAACGAGTCACTCTTTTTAAATTTATTAATAATATTAAGTCGAATATTTTAGAATTCCGTAGGAACCGGACACTTCAGTTTACTATAACCACCTCTTTCAACCAACGTATTATAAAGGGGTGTTTGTTTCCCCAAAATTTTGAGGTTCGAAATTTCCAACAAAACAAACACACTCCAAAATTTTTAACTTTTACACACACATACTCTACTTTTCACAAACTCCAATAAATCTCAATAAAATAAAGATTCCCAAAATTTCGGAAATATTCTCCGAAATTTTTACAAACAAACACCCCTGAATCTTTCATCTTTGGGCGATATCTTACTGTATTCTTTTGTCTGAGCCTAAGTTGCTGTCACTTGAGGTATCGGTTGTTTACATGTCTAATCAACTCGATTAGTCTTTTCTGTTTTTTCTCAGTCAACTAGATTAGTCGAAGCCATCAAAATCTTATCACCTTCACCTTCGTGCAGACAAGTCTCTAGAATATGTCGGCTAAAACTGCCAAGGCCAAAACCACGGGTAAATGCACCGAAAAGTATTGACCTTTTGGCCTACTTCACTCAATTGCCTTCTTTCTCCTTGGTTAAGCTGACGTTTGCTAACCGTTTATTCAAAATATTTTTTCTCCTAATAAAATATTATAATATAATCTCTTTCTTCCATAAAAAATATAAAAAATTATCTCTCTTCACTTTTTCACTAAACTCAATACCAACACAAAACTCAATACCAAAAATATTTCAACACAAACACAACCTTAGCACTTAACTATCAGTCAACGTAGAGATAGCGCGTTAGCGCTAGCTTTGTCGTGTACTGTGGGATGCACCTATCGAAGGTTAGTCGGTAAGAGTCATTTGGGCTCCGTTTGCGTACCATACTAACTTAAAATTTTATTATCATTATAAAACAATTTCTCTCTTCACATTTTTCATCAATTTTTTCTCTTTTCACCTACTTTTTTTAACTTTTTCACTAACTTTTTTACTCTCCTTACTTTTTCATCAACCTCAATACTTATAATTTTAACAACCCTAAAATTTTACTTCTCAAACACAGCCTCGAAGGTAGCTTTATGTTGGTGGTGTGTTTAGGACATATTTAAAATGAATGTTTAGCGCATAAATATGGTCGTAAACTAGTCTAAAATGACCAAGAAGATTGTCATCCATGGGATGCTAGGAAAAATCTTTGAAAGGCAACGGTTTAATTTTGCCTTTCTCTTGTGGTAGTAAAACAGTTTGTAAGAATATTCTAAAAGATATTTAGGTTATGGCATCGATTTGAATATTCAAAGTTTTATGTTGTGTTTTTAATTTCGTCAGTATTTTTTTTAGTTGGGATAAGTCCGCCCAAACTCGATTCAGATGTATATAATTTTTTTCTTCTGTTACTCAAAAAATTTCATAAATTTCATGATTCATTTTCCATCTCAAATTATCATATATATTTTTTTGGATATAACTTTAATATGCTTTTAAAACTATAATTATAGAAAAATATATATTTTTTATCTACAAATTATTATATATTTCGCAATTTACTACAACTTAAACTACTACTTTGAGATATTACATTAAAAAAATTACAAATCTCAAACACGTTACGTGCTCTTATAGATTTTAGCTGAATAGTCAGTCTATGAAGTTCTTCCGAAGAATGTTAACAGGCTGCTAGTACCAGCAGTGTTAATTGTAATTTTGGAGCAAAATGAGTGCTATTTGTGGCAGCGCCAAGCGAAGTAGGATGTGCGCCGTTTTAAACATTTAAGCGATGTTTGGTTAATTCTCAAAAAAAATTCGCATTAACTTTTTCATCTATTGTAATATTTTTTTTATAAATTTTAATAACATTTTACAAATTTCAACAACCTTTAGTAAACTCTAACAATTTTTAATAATCTCAAAATAATCTATATTACCTTAAATAAAAACAAACACAAAAAATAATTTCAAAACCAAGCCAAACATAGACTTAAAATTCTCTGCCAGAGCCATGTGTGAGCCATGCGATGCTTGGCGACAAGCTGACAACGCTCCTCTTCCACTAATTAACTAAAAAAATGTTTAGCTAATTGACTCCATTTAAATAATAATAATAATAATAATAATAATAATAAAATGATTTGGCACCGAGTCACCGACCTTGTTACCCATCTGGGAACAATTCAGACTCTTTTTTAAGCGGCAGCAAAGGCCATTAGGGTTAGCATTTACTAATCGAAACACTCGTTCCCCAATATTTTTCTTATTTTTATCATAAAGTTATCTGGATTTTTCTAAATAGCTGCTTTTATATAGTTGCTATAAAAAAAAACAAGTTATTTGAAGTTGCTAAAAGTATTTTGTGGTCCCATATCTCTGACATGGATAAATATAAGGTTTAAGGATATTGTATGCCTGAATCTCAGATCAGAAACACGTGCCTCATAAACTTACGGTTATTGGTATATATATATTTTTTGTTAAACCATTAATATTATATATGAAATGAACGAGATTACAACGATAAAGCAATTAAAGAAATTATAAAAAGCTAAAAAAAACATAATTATGGTGGTCTAACACCGTTGAACTTCCATAAACGTCTATTAAAAAGAAAAGTATCGAAACATCTCCATAAAAAAGAATAGGCAGCCGCCCAGGCTGCTACTGAGTGAGCTTCCAAGTTTTTAGCTCGAAGAATATAAGCGGGAGAAAAAGATAGAATGGAAGATAAGAGCGGTACGATGTTATGGATAATCAAAACAATCTTTCTGAGGAAGTTTAGGTTGGTGGTGGATCCAGGGAGGATAATAGGATGCTTTCCATTAAAATTTGCGAATCTCCTTGAAAGAATAAGGTGAAATATGAAAGATTGAATGTTTTAGTCAAGGTTAACAGAGTAGCTTCTGCTTCTCCAACAAGTGAATCAGTAGAGACAGATTATTAAATCCAGGCACGCAAAATATTACTGTTGGAGTGAAACAAAATGACTGCACTCATAGACGAAGATTCTCTAATTGCAACATCAGAAGTCATGCGGAGAGGGTTACCAGGAAGAGCACGTAAAACACAAAACTGTCATAATCATAGAGTTTACATGTTACTAACAAATTCAAAACTAATTACTGAAGACTTGAAAATGCAAAAAAGAACCAATGTAGGAGGTTAAGGACCAAGAAGTTAGGCAATCAGTTTAAGCCGCAGTGGGCTTTTTTGAGAATAGCAAATACAGCAGCATATCTACAATCAGATTATTGATTAGGACGCTCTCATGTTTGTTTGATTTCATCTCCACTATCATTTTCTCCACATGACATATTCAATCAGCCAGTGACAGGATTGACCACATGACCAATAAACAGCACTGTTCCAGTCATGTCTTCTCTGAGCAAGAACAGAAATGGGTGGTCAGCCACAAAGTCTATCTTTTCGGGGAAGCGTAGACCTCTCAATGCTATAACGGCAGCAGAAGCTGCTGCAGCTTCTGTGCCTTCTTCATTCACTTCAATGAAGGATTTATGGAATATGCTTGAAACATATAGGTTCTGACCTACAGTTGAGTCGACCATTTCTGTCAAATCTCCTTCACCGGAAAACGGTAACACCAGTCCTAATCCCTTTACAAGATTGGAAGCTTCAAACCCAAAAGATATCTTAAACCTTGGGATCCTGAAGTCACCCACTTCTATTTTTTCACTCGGAAGATGGCGATCCAAGAACTTAGACTCCGAACCCAATTTCTCTACCAAAGCTGCCAACCCATCTTTTGCATCTGGAAGAAAGAAGTACATGGAAAAGCTGCGCTTATCCTCACCTTGCTTATAAGGAAGTCCCATGACTTTGAAACCATCAAAGGCACTCACTACCTGCTTCTTCTTGCTAGTCATGAAGGGCACTTTAACTGAGCTCCCATTAAGAAGGTGGAAGTCCAATTCTTTTGTTGCTGATGCATCAAACTTCTCATTCCAAACTCCTTTGAAGTATAGGGCATTCGCAAAGATGAGCCTGGTCGTGTTGTCGACTGATCCAGGAGGAAGAACCTCCTTGATAAGGCCACTAGTCTCCTTCTCAGCCCACGAATTCACTTCACTTGTCGCTTCAGCAGCCTTCAACACAACCATCCAAATGGAACATACTGTTAGTGGTCATTGGTAAATCAGTACCAAGAAATAGCTAATAAATGGAGTGAACATGACAACTAAATAACAGGTGAAGCATCAGCAACTTAAGGAAACTTTACCTTGGATATTGGATCAACCAATAGCGTACAGCTTACTGTGTAAAATAAGTGGATTTTTTCTGTGTAGAATTCTGGGGGGAACATAAAAGTAAGCAAATAAAAGAAACTAAAACAAGCTTTGAGCACTCCTCATGAATTGAGAATTCATCACCACATTCTTAATGATTATATAGCAAAACATAGAAAACTTAAAAAGTTTCCCTCAGATATTCAATGCCCAGAGAAAAGATGAATATCAGAAAAAATCAACCATTGCAACTTGCTATTCTTGCAAGGCTCAGTCAAACGTATATGGCCAAGGATCCGGAGTAATTTTTTTCAAGCTTAATTACGGATAAAGCACCTATTCCTAGTTAAGAGAGTCACTTAGGAAGATTCAGATCTAGCGAAAGAAAACTGAACATCCATGTAGATGTATTGATATCCCCTACTCTTCTTATAAACCACTGATGAACACTTTGCTCAGCATAGTTGTTTACAACAGCCATAAAGCAGCGCAGTGTCTAATCATTCTGTTCGAAAGACAAAAAATTGCAACCTTGAATCATGTATAGATTTGATATTCCAATTCATCCCCATTTAAAGTGTCTGTTCAGTCCAAAAGAGAAAATTAATGCCGTTTTTTCTCCTTACAGTACCGACAATAATGGATAGAATCACTGAGATAGGATCCCCAATCACAATAAAAGATTAAAAAGCAACAAACCGACTCTATACAACAAGGAGAATATAAGAAGGTAAACACAAGATAACCAAACAAGAGAAAAAAGAGAGGAAGGCGTGTGGGTGGGGCAGCAGTGGCATACCAACTTCATATGCTCACATACGAAGCATATACACATACATCACTATAGACAAATCAATAGACATGATGATCCTCATAAGCCCGTTCTTGAAAAGCAATATCATTGTAGCTAAACTCAGTCGCTTGATGACTGGGCAGAGTGGCTTAGCATATAACAACAAAAACAAAAAGAAAGAATCAAAGAACCATTTCTCACAAACAACTCAAGGCCCTAAAGTTTTGCCTAGGTATATCTAAAGAAAGAGTTGAGTTGAGTTGCGCTGACCTTGGTCTGAAAATCAATTTGATCAAGAAGGGCCTTATAAGCATTGTCCACAACTTGTTTGAAAGAAGGCTTGAGAGACAGGGACTTATCGAGCCAAACCCCATTGGCGAAGGACAAGCGCGGCCCGCCGCTGGGACTGCCATCGGAGAAGACAACAGCGACGAGCTGGGAAGCCAAGGAGTTGAGCTGGTCACTGGACTTGGACTTGAGGAAGGAGAGCAACTGCTCCAGTGTGGGGCCCTTGGACCCCGCGGCAATAAGGCTCAGAACCACATGGATCGACAACGGCGAGAACACCAGGTTCGAGTCCTTGCCTTCGCCGAGCAGTAACCCCATCGTGATCCCCAAGGCGACGTCAGTTTGGTTTCTGATCGATTCCCGGAGGTCCATTACTGTTACTGTTAACTAACGAGAGAGAACGAGAGTGGAAGACGTGTGTAAGTTTTCTGAGAGTTCTCAGTTGTAGTCTGAATGAAATACAAAGTACACGTGGATAATATATCTTAATTGGCAAGCAAGCCCACAGGCCCACAAGTCTTGGACGGGGCCTGAAGAGTAGTAACATAGAAGACTGGATAAGAAGGAATGATCCGTTTCTACTGGCCCAGGGCCCCTGCTAAATAATCCCGCCCAATTAGGGGCAGATTTCAAAAAATGAACAATTGACATAATTAATCGTCCATAATGATAATTTGGGAAATATTGCAAATAAAGTGATAGTTTATGGGAATCAAAATCTATATAGTTTTTTTTTTCTCGGAAATTTTTATTTAGAAGTAAAGGAAAAATATCCTCTAAATGGATGATCGAGCATTATTTATGGTAATCATGCTCAATTCAATTATACGAAGCATATAATCACAGGCGAGGCTTTGCTGCAGTGTGTGAGGTCCTACACGGGCAGGCGTGGGTCCCCGGCGGGACCCACGCCTGACCTTCACACACTGCAACTGACCCTCGCCCTATAATCACCCAATACATGAGTGCTTGGTCGTACATAGAAACATAGGCACTGTATCAAACAGGACCTAACCTTACTGTTCGAAAGATCCTCATATACAAAAAACCTATATATATATATATATATATATATATATATATATATATATGTATATGACTTGACCACGTAATAAAATTATCATCTATCAACTCAGCGTATGCTTTACTAAAAGGGAACAATATATCAATGGCTTCAAGCCATGATGGATTTTCTTAGAATATAAAGTACAGTCGACTGATATGACAATTATCAATCACGAGCTCTCATGTGTGCTGCATTGTCAACATACCTAAGAATTCAGCATGCTAGGATTGAGTAGGGGTGGGCAAAAAATCCAATATTCTGTTATCTACAAATTCATACAGATATTCTGTTATCTACAAATTCAGAGAAAAAAAAACTTTACTGTTATCTACAATGTAATTTCTTCAAGGACTAAGAAATTACTTATTTACAATACCTAACAATATAAAAAGAAGTAAATAAGGGGAAGTGAATGGATTGAACAGAGGCTGGTAAGGCCCAAATCAAATAGAACATAGATTATTTGTATTCAAAAAGGTCTTAGTAAAGCTTCAAAATAGTAAATAATATGGACATTGTCACAGTGCAAATGCTGATCATCAAGGACTAAAATCATACTACATACCTTATAGATCGTCCCAAAGGTTCA
Organism: Myrica gale; assembly: GCA_963930655.1. Taxonomy (NCBI): domain Eukaryota; kingdom Viridiplantae; phylum Streptophyta; class Magnoliopsida; order Fagales; family Myricaceae; genus Myrica; species Myrica gale. The sequence goes on from OZ005615.1 coordinate 20,351,869, forward strand.
CCAAATGTATCTTGATCTGGAATGACGAAATAGCAATGAGAAACTCAACGTCCAAGGGCAAGACTCTTTCTACTTGTTTAGTCAGGCATTTTAGCGAACACCTACTGGGCCCTTATGCAAAACCTATCAAGAATAGCCAACTTCTGTAAGAATAGCCAGCTGGAATGGCTCCATGAAAAAAAGCAATATAACGCCAACTATTGAGAGACAAACCAGAGAAGATAAATTATTTTCCAATTTCCAAACTACATTTTGCTAAAAAGATATTTGTTATACCTTAACTCTAAACATATAGAACAAATTTTTCTGAATTACTTTAGAAAACAGTTTAATGCTATAAAGCAATTCAACAAGAAATAGAAGCAGATTATGATTTACATTTTCAGATAATACACGGCCATTTATTTCAGATACATTTGTCCCTAATCCTTGTAAAATACAAAACTATCCCAAATAGACTTCTACGGGGATGGCAAACTCAGGTAGATGGGCACCAAATCAATGACTTACGCTGCCCCTGTAAATGGAACTCTCATGGACAAATCAAACAAAAAAAATACATGGAAGCAGTACGGGTGATAATCCATGTAGATGACCACCTCATTTAAGTTAGGATTTACAGCTTAAATCATGGTTGCAGCTAGGGCAGTCGACGGTGAAGAGGACCAAATTTTCAGTTGTTGCTTCTTCTAGCATTGTTTTAAACATGATAAAAGAATATACAAACACGAAAAATTCACATCACAAACCAATATCTCTTGCACTCATCAACCACCATCAACAATGCGATTCTATTCAGCCATTCATGTTATATGCTGCGATGCTCAAAAAAAGTACATGCAGCGATAGTAACCATGTAGATGGGCTTACCAATTTTGAAATAGCTCGTAATCCCCAAAATCGTCGCTGGAGCTTCGAGGAAGAGGGCAGCGACGGTAAGAGAGAGGTAGGGGGAGCTAGGGAGAGTTGAGAGAGAGAGCGACGAAGAGCTAGGATTTTTAGAGGATGTTTGTTTGCCAAAATATTGGGGAATATTCCCGAAATTTTGGGAATCTTTACTTTATTGAGATTTATTGGGATTTGTAAAAAGTGAAGTGTGTAGGTGTAAAAGTTAAAAATTTTGAAGTTTGTTTGGTTTGTCCGATTTGTTGAGACCCCAAATATTTGGAGTCTCAAACATGCCCTTAAAAAAGTGGGGATGGTTCGGGAAGGTCCTAAATATTTGGAAGTGAAAATTTTATAATTATCGAAGTTTGAGAAATATTATAAAGTTAAGATATGTTACGAGAGTCGGTGAAAAAGTGAAGAGAAAGAAATTTTTAATAAATATTATAATAATAAAAAAATTATGCGATGAATTTTTTATGATTAAATAAAAATTTTTGAGCCCAAAATTTTAAGGCTTAAACATACGGTCAGGGTGAAACTCACAGTTTTAGGGGGTTGAAGGGGGAGTGAAACTCACCGTTTAATTCAAAGCTTTTTTTCTAATATTTATTTTTTTCAATTTTTTTTAATAAATTATATTTTGTAGTTATGTATTTTTAGTAAATTAAAATCAGTCGTAAATAGTAATAGTATTTAAAAATCTTTATACTTAGTATTAAATACATATAATATTATATTACACTCTTTTTTATAACTAGTATAATAATCTTAATTAAAATAAGTTTGCAGTAATAATATATAATACTTATAATTTAAAAGTATAATATTTTTTCTATAACATTGCATTATTTGTTATATATATATGTGTGTTAATTAACCTAAGTACTTTATATACATGTACCTATATATCTAATGACTAAATCATAGTCTATAAGACCATATATTAAGTTATGTACTAGGTTGTGTTTAAAAAGTAAAATTTTAGGGTTGTTAAAATTTTAGGTATTGGGGTTGATAAAAAAATGAAGAGAGAGATAATTTTTTATATTTTTGTAGTGAAAAGTATTGATTTGATGGGGAGAGAGAGATTATATTGTAATTTTTTATTGTATTAAAATTTTAAGTGTCAAACGGACCAATTGCATAAGGTAATCTCACAATATCTTTATGTTTGAAATTAAATCATATGTCCTAATTAAATAGTATTATATTACAACTATTCAAAAAATATATGCTCATTATAAGTATGATAATAAATGTTTTCTAAACTACTTAGATTTAGTCAATAAATATACAATTACCATAACAACCATATGTATAATATAAAATATATCATATAACAACTTCAATTATCATAACACTCCCTTTGACTCGATTCAGAGCCAAAGTATTTCATCTTTATTCCGAATTTAGCATGTGTGCTGCATTGTCAACAGACCTAAGAATTCAGCATGCTAGGATTGAGTAGGGGTGGGCAAAAAATCCGAAACCCGACCACCCGACCCGATCGGGGGGGGTTTAAACGGGTTCGGGTTTGTGTGTTAAGAAAAATCAATTTTCGGGTTCGGGTATAGTAACAAACCCGACCTATAACCCGAACCCGACCCCGAAAATCTAATGCCCTCAAATGAGACCGGAGGGGTCTAAACCCGTGACCCGACGACCCGAACTGTTTCTGACCCGATTTTTTCGGGTTTATGCGGGTTCGAGTTTAGTAATGAAGAAAATCGAATTTTCGAGTTCGGGTTAAAATTTTCGAACCCGAACCCGGTTTGCCCACCCCTAGAATTGAGCACGCGTCCAATAAAAAGCAACGAACCAGACATTTATTCTTTAATCAATAATATAAAATGGATGGTCAGCCACAAAGTCTATCTTCTTAGCGCTGCCCATGTATAATCTCATATGAGTCATATCAACAACCGAAGTAGCTGCAGCTTTTGTGCCTTATTCATTAACTTCGATGAAGGATTTTTGGAATAAAGATGAAATACTTTGGCTCTGAATCGAGTCAAAGGGAGTGTTATGATAATTGAAGTTGTTATATGATATATTTTATATTATACATATGGTTGTTATGGTAATTGTATATTTATTGACTAAATCTAAGTAGTTTAGAAAACATCTATTATCATACTTATAATTAGCATATATTTAGTCCTTGATGATCAGCATTTGCACTGTGACAATGTCCATATTATTTACTATTTTGAAGCTTTACTAAGACTTTTTTGAATACAAATAATCTATGTTCTATTTGATTTGGGCCTTACCAGCCTCTGTTCAATCCATTCATTTCCCCTTATTTACTTCTTTTTATATTGTTAGGTATTGTAAATAAGTAATTTCTTAGTCCTTGAAGAAATTACATTGTAGATAACAGTAAAGTTTTTTTTCTCTGAATTTGTAGATAACAGAATATCTGTATGTATGTTTTTATGTATGCATGATTTTTATATAGTATTGTCGAAGTTAAGTGCATATGATATTTTGTGTGCTTTTTTCGAAGCTTAGAAACTGATTCAAAGACATTTTCTGATTTGGTTGTTGTTCCTAATTGAAGGTTGATAGATGACTTGCTGATAAATAATTGCTCTTTCACAGGTCAGTGGTATTTTAATTCTCAAATATCAATTACTATTATTGTTGTTTGTTGGTTTCTGTTGGAGATTGGAGTTTGTGGTTTTTGTTGGAAGGCGTAAGGCATGACTAACTATTATTTGTTGTTGGTTCTGTGAAGTTTATTGAAGATTGGAGGGGTAACTGTTATCTATTGTTAGTTATGTGTTTTTTGTTGGACATTGAAGGACAAGTTGCACCACCATCGCAACAAGCAACGCCACCATCGCAGCAAGCTATAGTACCATCGTTCAAAGATAAACTTTCGAACGATGACGAAACACTCCGTATGTTAATAACCAAAATAATGATACTTTTAGTTATTTGATAGTAAATTTAATTTCACATGTTAAATGTGCAAATAATACTCGAGTTCATAAAGCGCGTGATGGGACACGCATGACTGAGGTGTGGAATTTAAAAGAGGACTATTAAATTCCCACCCAGTTCAGTGAGAATGAGCAACCTCTAGGTACAATTTAATTATTATATATGGCGTTTGTGATGCAGGAAAAAGAGAAATAAGTTCTAATTGATCGAGGAGAGTTGTATAAAGCGGTCCATTCACGTTCTGACGAGTCTCCAATGAATCTGGATGTAGCAGAGAAAGTCGTATGTCACTATTACATCAATTTTGATTTGAATGTGAAAATTTTAATTCATAATTTAACTGTATGTTCTATTATTTCAAAGGCGAATGGAGGAGATTCAAGTGAATGATCCAACAATTTCACAAGCCTTGAGCCAATCTAGAATGGGTGGCAAGATAAGTTGGTCACCATTTGACCGCTATGTACAAGTGATTGGTCCAGAACAATATGGTTGCATTCGTGGCGTTGGACTAGGACCAATTCCTTAATCTCATCCTGCCAACACCAGCAAAATATCCACTCAGCCTGCATCCTATAATAACGAGGAAATGTTGGAAATTCGGGATAAAATGAAGACTATGGAATCTACAATTTCATCGCTTCAATCTACAATCCAAATAATGGCTAAAGCCCGAGTAGAAATTTTAGTTACTTACCCTCACATGATCATTATTGATTCTATTTATATATTTTCCTAATTAATTGTTTGTTTAACTTTTGTAGGAGCAATGTGAAAACCAAAATGTTGTCAATACCAATCCCGACCAGGTTCCACCATCAACTCATAGATCATCGCATGCAAGCCGGAAAACGTTTCATGGTAAGATACTAACATAGAGGAAAACCTCACATGATCATCACTAACGTTTCATTCTATTATCGATCGGACATACTAGGTATAAAGTGTATTTTTTTGGACACAACTTAGAGCTTCGAGTATATTTTCCATTTAGAAAACTCCATCAATCCTTCCCACTACCTTATTTCTAATGAAAAAATTCAAGAAGAAAGGAATATTTTAATTTTTGAAACAGAGAGTGATATTGTATTGATATTTATATATTCGTTCAACTAGAAGGCAAGAAGATTTTGCACCTGTCCTATTAACAGCTTGCACAGTTGCAATTCACTACTAGAAAAATTGAGTTTTGGTGACAAATTTCACTAAAAGTTTTTAGTGACGACATACTATTTTCGTGACTAAAAAAGGGTTTTTCGTGTCGAAATTTATTTCGTCACCAATTTCGTGACTAAAAAAAGGGTTTTTCGTCTCCAATTTCGTCACTAAAGCTCTTATGTGTGACGAAATGAAATTTTCGTCACTAAAAGGTAATTTTTTGGTGATGAAAAGTTTCATCACTAGGCGATCGATCGGTACATCGACGATCAATCGTTCCTTTTATAACAAAACAATCGGTCATAAAATACAAATTGTTTGGAGACAAAATTACGTCGTCACCACTACCGATCAATCAGTAGTACATAAGGGTGAGATTTTTATTCGACGGAACCCATTTTTGGAAATTTCAGAACCGGAATCGAAACCGGAAATTCCAACGAAAATGCAAGAATTTTCCGGTTCTAGATTTTTTTAAAAAAATAATTAATTCAGGGCTCAAAGGGCACCATTCCTTTTGAGCCATCATTTTAAAAGAAAAAAGAAAAAGAAAAAGGAAAAGACAAATGTTAACGTGACCACACGAACTGCAAACATATTCATTTCGAAATTGAAAATTTGAGACTTCTGGAAGCCGAAGCCCTTCACTTGTTCACGCAGCCCTAACTTCCCCTTCCAGCCGCCACCGCGCCTCACGACCTCCATCCCTCCCAGTGGCCCTCACGAAATCTCCTCTCTCTCTCTAACAGATCTCTCTCAACCCTCCCGAAATCTCTCTCTCTCTCTCTCTCTCTCGCAGGTAGCTGCCATCAAGTGGCCAAATCTCTCACCAAGGGTTTGTTGATTTTAATTTTGTAAATGTTGTATTAGTCTTGGTGACAAATTTCACTAAAAGTTTTTAGTGACGACATACTATTTTCGTGACTAAAAAAGGGTTTTTCGTGTCGAAATTTATTTCGTCACCAATTTCGTGACTAAAAAAAGGGTTTTTCGTCTCCAATTTCGTCACTAAAGCTCTTATGTGTGACGAAATGAAATTTTCGTCACTAAAAGGTAATTTTTTGGTGATGAAAAGTTTCATCACTAGGCGATCGATCGGTACATCGACGATCAATCGTTCCTTTTATAACAAAACAATCGTCATAAAATACAAATTGTTTGGAGACAAAATTACGTCGTCACCACTACCGATCAATCAGTAGTACATAAGGGTGAGATTTTTATTCGACGGAACCCATTTTTGGAAATTTCAGAACCGGAACCGAAACCGGAAATTCCAACGAAAATGCAAGAATTTTCCGGTTCTAGATTTTTTTTTTAAAATAATTAATTCAGGGCTCAAAGGGCACCATTCCTTTTGAGCCATCATTTTAAAAGAAAAAAGAAAAAGAAAAAGGAAAAGACAAATGTTAACGTGACCACACGAACTGCAAACATATTCATTTCGAAATTGAAAATTTGAGACTTCTGGAAGCCGAAGCCCTTCACTTGTTCACGCAGCCCTAACTTCCCCTTCCAGCCGCCACCGCGCCTCACGACCTCCATCCCTCCCAGTGGCCCTCACGAAATCTCCTCTCTCTCTCTAACAGATCTCTCTCAACCCTCCCGAAATCTCTCTCTCTCTCTCTCTCTCGCAGGTAGCTGCCATCAAGTGGCCAAATCTCTCACCAAGGGTTTGTTGATTTTAATTTTGTAAATGTTGTATTAGTCTTTAATTTAATTTGTTTTAGGGTTTGTTAATTTAATTTTGGGATTTTCATGATTTTATTGGCAGATTCGGTCATTGATGTCTGGATTTGAAGAAATGTCTTTAGGGTTGCTTATTTGGGCACCAAATCTCTTTCTCAAGTCTCACTAAGGTATGATTATTTTACCAAAAAGTCATTGCAAAATTTGTGAATGTCTTTGAGACCTGAATGTCTTGTCGATTGAGGAAACAATTGGAGTCCACATGTTTAGGCGAAGGCAGTACAGTAATAACGATCTTGTGTTTTTGATGCAACAACTTAGGAGTTAGCTATGTTCACAAGAATGAGGATAGGTGTGTATGTGTTTTTTTTTTAAAATGTCGGATATGGTTTTGGTCATAGGAAAATATAGATTGGCCGTTCTTGTTTTTTTGCTACTGCAGTCTAGCAAATTTGTAAATGTCTTACTATGTTATGATTTTTTTTAACATGATGATGGATATTAGGAGGAAGATGATCTACCTTGAATGGCTCTATACTATGTTCCCATTGTACTGTCAAGAGAAAGAGAGGAGGATCTTTTCTTTTTTATTTTTGTTGATTTTGGGAAAACGGGTGCAGGGTGATTGCTTCTTTAATGGAGTTATATTGAAACTTGTTCTACAAACACATATGATTTACCTATAGCATCTATTGAAACATCACAACTTATGAAATAGGTAGTTGCTTTATTGCTTTAACTTTTGATCACGATAGTTGCTTTACTTAGTTTATATATCCTTTGCTAATATTTATTATGATCCTACAAGCTGGCACCAGCAAAGGTCAGTTATTGTGGTCAGTCGGTGTCAGTGTCCAAATTTGGACACCAGTCTTACTGGTGATCATGGTGCCGGTTTTGGCACCTACATCACCATTAATCACCCCAATTAGGGGTGGGCAAACCGGGTTCGGGTTCGAAATTTTGAACCCGAAACCGAAAATTCGGGTTTATTTATGAGAAAACCCGAACCCGTATAAACCCGAAAATATTGGGTCGAAACGGGTCGGTCCGGTTCGGAAAAGACAGGTCACGAGTTGAGGTCATTATATTTTCGGGTTCGGGTTTAATTTCGGGTTTGTTCATATACCCGAACCCGAAAACTGATTTTTATTTACATGCAAACCCGAACCCGCCTAAACCCGACCCGATCGGGTCGGAAACGGGTTGGGCCGGTTCGGGTTGTCGGGTCACGAGTTTTTTGCCCACCCCAATCATAGCTTTCCATTATGACAACAGCAACTCATTGGAGATCCTTCCTCCATTCTTCATTCCAATTTCAGGGAGAGTCGAATTTTACCCGGCTTCCAGTTGGTAGTCTGGAGATACTATATAGAGGCGTAGGCTACTTGGAAGTTGGAACTACCGGAGTAAAAGATATTTTGATGGGAGAAGAACTTAGACAAAATCTGCTGATGAAATGATGACAAGGTAAAAGAGGAAGATCTGTAGGATACTGAAAAGCTTCAACCATTCTAGAAACTCATATTTTATAAGGTTGCTACTTGCGATGTACGGCAATATTATGCCAAAACTTTCATTTCCAAGGAAGATCATAATAATTATAACCTTGATGTCACCCTTTTAACAAACCCAAATATATTATCACAAAACTTTCGTCTAATTCAAAGCTGATCATCACAATTAATTGTTGTTAATTCCAGCTTACATATGATCAAAATATATATTCTGTGAAGTAATGCTCTTTCTTGGTCTGATGACCTTATATCAGCTTCCATGAGGAAAATTGCTTGCTTTTTTCTTGTTTATCTGCTGAACAGAGTGCTATTTCGTAATTTTCCCTTATTGTACTATGTGGGTCAAGAAAAGCACAAGCTATTTGTCTACATCTTTAGAATAATTACTTGCATTAATTCAAAAAAAAATTTACTTGCATTAATTTCCCATTTTTCTTTACAATCATTTGCAGACCTTGAGAAAATGTCAAGACTCTGATCATGTTACATAGTGCATGGTCAAGACTTGAAAGGCTGCGAAAGTCCATGTACTGATATTTTATACTAACATATATAACTAAATAAATCAATCAAGCTATTTGAAGGAAATATATATTAGGAGTCTATAATATCTTGTTTGGAGGGGGACTGAACAAACATATGAATCCTGTTTCCGATAATTTCAAAGTGTTTAAACTATATAATTAGGCTGTCGGCCATGTGATTCTCTGCCAATTATGCAATTGTCAACTTAAAGTCGGTCAACAATGAGTGTACGTGGGCTGCTACACGATCATCATAAGCATCATTCACGATTCTCATAGCTCTAATACATTAAGTTAGCATATGTTAAGTCAGCTACTACGTACATGACTCTACCTGCCTAAAAAAATAATAATCTTTATTAATTTTCACAAATATAATATACGATCCTTGAGAAGATTATGTTCCTTACAAGTAGGGGTGTTCATTTGCACCGGCGGTTACCGTTTTAACCGCTACCGTTACCGGTAAAGGCGGTTATTGTGCCTTAGCGGTGCGGTGCGGTGATAGTGTCTAATATGTGATTTCATCAATTGCGGTGACGTTGACGATTTTCGCCAAATCGTCACCTACACTACCGTTAACCACCCATAGTTTAGACTTGAGATGATTATTGATTATGTGACATACTTTTGTTGGGCTTTTGTTAGAATATGTTAGTTAGTTTATGTCATATTGTTGGACACTTTTATTAGACTTTAGTCTTTATGTTTGAATATGATATTATGTTATACTTTTGGACAACTTTATATTTGTTATGATTATGATATTATATTTGAATATGTTATGATATTTGTCCATTTGATATGATTATTGATTATGATATTATGTTGAAAATTTAAACAGCTTAAAACAGTGAAAAAAATGAAAAAATTCAAGAAATTTTTTTTTTTTGCACAACGGTTATCGTATAACTGTTGCCGTTAATACCGTCACGGGCAATGGCGGTTATTGTGCCTTAGCAGTGCGGTGACGGTGTCAATTATGTGATTCCGTCAATTGCAGTGACGGTGACGGTTTTTGCCAAACCGTCACCTATACTACCGTTAACCACCCCTACTTACAAGTTAGCACGCAAGTTGACCTCCTTAAAAATAAAGCCGAAAAAAAAAAAAAAAAAAGCAAAAACTATGAACTCTCCAAATACATTGCAGTAACTAAAGCGACTCAGTTGTTGCACACTATGATCCCTAAAAGAGAAGGCATCTATTGACTATTCTAATCCCTCGGCCTGTACAGAGGGGGCTGAACATTAATGCAAGAATATCAATCATTACTACTAAATGATCGCCTGCATGTCCGACAGAAGGATCCCGATTAATTTCCTCAGAGAACGTGAATGTTTGAAGACATTCCGGAAGCTTGACTCGGAAATCTAATTATATATATGAAATTCCAATCAGTGGCTGATCAAATGGGTGGGCAGCTTAAGGCTTGTTAGGCGTCCGAAAAGCAAACGCACCTAAACATCTAGGTTTTTTTTTTTAAAGTGCATGAGGTGAAGTAAGAGCTTTAGATTGCTAATTTCCTATTGTTGCAGCTCTACTGAAAGCTTCTTTAACTGGTTCTTGTTCAGTCTCACCATTGGATCTATTTTTGGCGTGACTGTTGTGGTATGGATAGCCTCCAACCGGGGCTGGGACTGGGGCTTTGGAATTTGCGTTGTAGCGCTCTTGTTTGCATTGGTGTCCGTGTGCATGGGCAAGTCATTGTATCGAAATAATGTGCCCAGGGGAAGCCCGCTAGTCCGAATTCTGCAGGTGACTATTATACGTACGAAAGTCCAGTACGTGTTGATATATGGAGAAAATCTTCAATGGAATTTACTCTGTAATTGTTCTTGATTTCAGGTATTTGTGGCTGCCATACGAAACCGAAAACTTCCGTTTCCCAAAAATACAGAGGAACTGTTGGAGATTCACGACAAAGAAATAGGAATGCCCGATGAAATTCTGGAGAGAACAGAACAATTTGGGTATGTTGTTAAATTTATGATCAATATTGAAGGTTACCTTACTGTATTTTTTAAAAATAACAATACAGAAACGCACTACTAAATCTCGCAGATTTTTGGACCGGGCAGCCATCATTAGGAGGGACGACGATGCCTCAACGCGAGGAGGAACCGATCAAGCTGGACCGAGCTGGAGTCTCCGCACAGTGACGCAAGTTGAAGAAACCAAAATTCTAGTTCGCATGCTACCGATTATACTCGGTACTGTATTCATGAACACATGTTTAGCACAACTTCAAACATTCTCAACCCAACAAAGCACAACCATAAATCTCTATATTATGAGCTTTAAAGTGCATGGCCCCTCAATCCCAGTTATCCCTCTACTGTTCATGTTCATTCTTATCCCGATTTACGACCGGCTTTTTGTTCCATTAGCTAGGAAAATCACAGGAATACCCACCGGAATTCGTCACCTCCAGCGAATTGGAATCGGGCTGGTGCTCTCAGCTGTTTCCATGGCAGTTGCTGGAGTCTTGGAGACCCGCCGCAAGTCTGTGGCTGTCAAACATAACATGGTTGATAGTGTTGAGACTTTGCCAATGAGCGTGTTTTGGTTGGGATTCCAATATGCTATATTTGGAGCGGCTGACATGTTTACCCTAATTGGGATGATGGAGTTTTTCTACGCAGAGAGTTCAGCTGGAATGAAGTCACTCAGCACAGCTATTTCATGGTGTTCAGTTGCATTCGGGTACTTCACGAGCACTGTGGTGGTAGAGGTGGTAAACAAGGTCAGTGGCGGGTGGCTGGCCAGTAACAATCTGAACAGAGATAAGCTCAACTACTTTTACTGGTTAATGTCGGTGTTAAGCGTCGTGAACTTTGGAGTTTACTTGGTGTGTGCATCTTGGTACAACTATAAAAAGGTGGAAATAAAGCTAGATGATGCTCAGGGAAACGTTGAAATGGCGAGAGCTTAGGGCTTTCAAGTTCTTAATTTCCCTTGAAGTTTTTTTCAGAATGCTGCATCAATCTACTCTACCAAAAATTATGGGCAGCCGATATTCATGAGGAATCAGTCATGAAATCGTGCCAAATCATGTATTTCCCCTTAATTTGCTTCTTGATATTTATTTTCCAAATCATACTCGTGTATATGAATACGTATAACATGCTTGTGTATATATGTATATGTATCTAATTCTGTATTTAGGTTTGAATCCAACGCCCCCGAAAAGAAAAATGTAGATGACAGCTAACTGGACCCTCCCGATTAACTTCCCATGGTGATAGTCCACTCAACCCATGGGCGACCCACCATCTTGGATCTCCACAAAATATCAGAATATTATGTTCAATTACAAGCCCAAATCAAGCCATGATATGAACCTCTTGGATAGAGTCAAATGCCCAACAGCACAAGAAGATTTATTTTCTTATTTTTCTTTGTAAAAGTTTTTCACTTCTGTACAAGACCAATTAAAAGTGCGCTTTCTACATGTATCTGATACAATTTCTGTTCAAAGAAAGCGAAAAAACGACATAAACCAAAATGCCATACAACAATTTCATCTTACCACTTCACATCCAGTGTTAGGGCCTCGGGAGGGACAAGGACAGATCTTAACTTTGTAAAAGATACATTTGCCATTAAATTACTCCATGAAACTGAATCTACTCCAATGAAAGGATTTACCTTCTTGACCAAAAGGGGCTTCAGCCTCTCTGCTTCAACTCTTGACATTACCTCAAACCATACCCTTTCAACATTTGGTCTTGTTCTCCACTCTGCCAACTTACCATGGAGAGCGTCATTGCTTCTGATATCTCTTTCCAGCTCTAGCTGGAAACGAATGATAACAGATGCTTTAATCTTGGTTTTGAGGAATCCGGAATGACTTTGATGGATTTTGTCACCAAGAAAGCTCCTCAAAACTCTTTCCAACATGGCAATCCTCGAAGTCAAGGAATCAATGGGGCAAGCACGTTCCTTGTAGACATGACTGTCGTAACACTTCTCCGAAAGCAATTCAATTGTGTCCTTAGAAATGAATTTGGTTTTAATATGGGCATCGGTATTTCGAGTCCTGTATGCAACTAATGATGCAGCTCCTAAAACTTGTATAGGAAGAAATGGGATGCACATAGAATGCCAAAAGGACCACAAATCACTTTTCAGCTTGCTGTTCACAACACTTCTATTCATCGGCAAACCAAGACCAGATGAGTGAAACAGAGACACTTCTTGAGCTCTTCTCACTTCCACTGTGATGCCCTCGCCAACAAGAATTCGATTCAAACGGTTATGCGAAACATTCATCTGGAGATAGAGGACAAAATGTCCATACCGTTAGTAGAACAAAAAAATTACTCTCATAGGCACCCAAGTAATCATAACCATTGATAAATCTATCCGTCAAAAATGAGAAACAAGTAGTGGACGCATCAATAATTTGAAGGTCAATCCATTAACACAACTGGACACTATCAAACAAATCCAGTCAGCAAAACATACAAGTAGTCTGATGCTAGAAAATTCATCGTTTGTTGAGGTTATCAGTTTTAGCATAAGACCGCCAAAGGTGATTTCAAATGGCCTCTACAAGATGCTTTCTGGAATTCAAAGCCCTGCTTTTCCTTTTCTTTAAGAACATTGATTCAAGAAGATGTCTCCAGAAGTCTTTTACGAGAAATCAGAAGAGGAAGATAAATGCTCTGGAGATGAAAGAAATCTTTCTAACTACCCATCCCTCAACCAACAACAAAGTAGTGGTCATGTTTCTTTCTTTCCATCATCAAAATTTATTGCTTCATTAAGTGTATTGGCCATTGACAAAGAAACAACATCAGAAATCAGAACCCAAACCTATGGTGTCCCTGAAGACCTAACTCAGATTCTTTTGATTCATTAGAAGAAATCCTAAAACTTGTTTCACTTGTTTAAGATATCCAATAATTGAAACCTCAAGCATTTATAAGCCTTTTAGTTCCCTAACAAAATACTAAACAGATATGTATTGGATACTTGTCTGACAGATGTCAGAGAGAGAGATATGATTGGAAGTTATCCCCGAATTCACATACAATACAAAAGAAGCAGAGACTTGGATACACAGCTAACAGCCCATGATGGACTGAATGGAAAAGCAAGATGCAATTTGAAAGCAAAAGGAGGATTCATGTAAGGAACTCAAAGTCCTCCCTTTTCTAACACAATCGAAGAATAAGCTCTTAAAAGCAAATCTTCATCAAAATCTTATCTGAAGCAGCTGCATAACAGCTAGTGCTTAAAGGTTATCAGGCACGTCCCTATTTCTTCTTGAACTGATAAACTCAAGGGCTAACAGTTTTCCCCCAATAAGTCCTGGCTAAACAATATACTTATCCCTCTATAATACAATCTAGTAATCTACATAAAAGCAGTTTTGCTGAATGGAAATTTTGGCCACAAGTCCCAATTGCAGGATAAATGACGGATTTACCAACAGGAGACTTCCAGATAGAGCTGCTTCACACAGTCTATTGCTGATCAAAGAATTTACACCTATGTTACAACTAGTTGCATATATAACATAAAAAAAAAAATTAATTGCACACCGGTGGCATATTCCATGGAAACAACAATCATAGGCACTGATTATAACTTATCTATGTAAAACTACACCAGTGATGCATGCACAAACCACATCTAAACAACAAAAATTTGATCGTAATTAACATATTTTCAGATTTGACCGCTTACCAATAAGACCTAAATATCAGTTATAATGACTATTACGCTCAAGAACAACACGCATATTATCACATCACAATCGAAGCTAAAATAGAAAGCCTACCGGCAAAAAGAGCGAAAGCTCGTCACCACCGCCGACTCGTAACTCAAACGGACCCTCCACTCTGAACATGTCAAGTACAGCCATGGAAGCAATCTCACTCACTAAAGACCCAAAATTGCTTTTCTCGTTCCGGAACTTCTTCCAGGAATTCACTTCTTCGGAGGATTTGATAAGGAATTGAGTCCTGCCGAACCCAACCCGAAACTCGAACCTATGAACACTCCCAAAACGGACCTTTCTCAGATCCAATTTGGAAACCCTAACGTCATTCAACTCCCACCTCTGCCTCGCTGATATTTCCTTCAAAACATCCTAAATTGGACAAATATAGATCAATCTGAAGCTTATTAAGTGTTTAAAGACATAACGTAGAATGAGATCTACTAAGGGGCGTACCTGTAAGTGATAGCTCGAGTTCGCGGCATTTAACGAAGGAGAAAAAGCTGGAACTAACGCTGAGGTTTGAAGGTACACGAAGAGGAAGAGGAGGAGGGACACGGGGACAGGACCTCGACTGGTAGTCATATGCTGCTTAGTCAATTGACCGACTCTAATTGGTTTCCTTCTGACTCCGTAAGCGTTCGCCTTAGTCGCCGTCGTCGTAGTAGTACGGATTAGGTCATTAAAGGCAGCTAGTCGACTCAGATCGAGATCCTGAGTTGGTCAAATGACGATAATACCCATGGAAAAGATACGATCTGTATGGCGGTGACGTGGGTGGTTAAAGTTCCCACGGACGGCCTGGATGCGCAGGTGGACGTGTGATCCAACTTGTTAAACGAGGTATGTTTTTTTTTTTTACCCTAAGCAACAAGAATTACAAGCACCCTACGTTACGTGTTTCACCCTTCAGAATTTCAACATAATTATAAAATAAGAAAATTATAAAATAATATTATAATATTCAATTAAATCTTATATTTTCACTCTTTTATAAAATATCTTCTATTTTTTCATAAACTCAAATACCCAACATTTTTACAACCCAAGACAAACACCATCTAAATAGTAGAGGAATCACAAAGATATATGCAAAGGGAAGTCCTCTGCTAGAATATCATCTGAGCGACTCGTCGAAAGGCCCCAACACGCGAGATGATGAGCCATCAGATTCCCTTCTCTCGGTGTCCATCTAAACTGCCAACGAGGATGAGCTTTCAAATGAGCTATGATAGTCACTACTACGGCTTCAATAATCCACTCTGGAGGAATATCCAGAGACTACTTGTTGAACCAACACCTGCGCGTCACCTTCTAAAATAGATTCAGATAGAGCTAAATCCTCCGCCAGCGTGCATGCTAAACGAGCTGCACGAGCTTCGCCTTTAAGGACCTCCGTGCCAGCAAATTAAGCTACTCATACGAGCTTTAATGATTTCGTCTTTCCAATTGCGACAAACAGCAACGATACTAGTCCACTGGCCATTGAGAGCAGCATCATAATTAATCTTCAAAATACCCTCAGTAGGAGGGGTCCACGAGAGTTTAGCCACCTCTTCCGCATAATACCACTCATCACAATGATCGTAGTACCTTCTCTGAACTGAACGAACAAGCTCCAGCAAATTCAGCTTAAAGTTCTCATGTACGATTTTGTTACGAACATTCCAGATGGTGTCTAGAGTAAGAGAAATAACTAACATCATCTTTGACTAACCATCCCTTCCAGGGACGAAGCCAGGAATTCATTTCAGGGGGCCGGGATACAATTATAAGCAAAATCCAAAAAAATATTTCGAATATAACTACAAACAGTGTTTTATATAGTACCATGCAAATTAGAGGAAAAAAAACTCAAAGTGCAGATGCAAATATTAATATTCAACATTAAGTTAAAAAAAAAAAAGTAAAAATTACATTAGTTATGCTAATTGGACTTGACGCTCCTTCAACGAATTAAAGTCATCAATTATCATATTACTACTAAATTGTTCAGCAATTTCTTTCTCGATGTAGACAACCAAATAATCTGCAAGGAAATCATCCTCCATTTTATTTCGAAGTCTTGTCTTAACAATGTTCATTGCTGAAAAAGCTCGCTCAGTAGTTGCTGTTGAAACTGGAAGAGTCAAGACTAAGCGAATCAACCTGTCAACCAAAAAATAAACTTCTGATCTTTTAGTTGTCACCAATGCCCGACATAAATCAGAAATTCTAGACAAATTCTAGAGATCTGGATGACGACGCACTTCACGCACGTAGTGCTGCAACTGAAATCTTAGTTGAATTCTTTTTTGCTCAATAAAATCTTCAGGATAAAATTTCTCTGCAAGAGTACATATATTGCCAATGTCGAATGACTCATAAGCATTTCTTGGTTCTAAAGAACAACTAAGTGTAAGAAGATCTACTGCCTTCTCATTAAGTCTACTATTTAACTCCTGCAATTGAGAGTCTATAGCAGCGTAAAATATATCTACTTTGTAATGATGCTCCATTGTCACTTCTTGTTGATGACGACGACTGCGACCAGCAATAAAATGAGCATCCATATTAGGGATTTCAATGTCATGGTATTCAGAAAATGATACCACACTTTGAAATAATTTATCCCAACCGCTTACTCTCAACTCTTGAATAATATCTTTTGTACTTGAAACTAGAGTCATAGCATTCAAAATGTCTTGAGATTTTTGCTGTAAACATTGACAAAGCATATCAGTGATCCCCATAATTTCTATCATCAAGTGCAAAATAAATACAAACTCAAATGATGTTATTGCATCATAAGCCGAGGCAGCATCCCCACGTTGAGAATAATTGGTTCCTTCATCAATCATGCTTTCAAGAACTTTGCAAATTGGGCCAAATAATTTTTTTCAAGCTACAAACTGAATTAAAATGAGAGCCCCAACGAGTATCTCCAGGTCGTTGTAACGTTCCAAGTTGATTAAGTCCAGTGCCTGTCTCAAGTACATCCATGTCCATCAAGTTAGCAAGTTCAATTTCTTGAGCAACATGTAATTCATCATTACGTTTGCAAGATGCCCCAATGAAGTTAACAATGAAAGATAATTTCGAGAAAAATTGGTGGATAGAAATAACTTCCCTTGATGCTGCAATTAAAGCTAATTGTAGCCTATGGGCTAAGCAATGTATATAATATGCATAGGGACAATCCTGAAGAAATAAAGCTTGCAAACCATTCCACTCACCTCGCATATTACTTGCCCCATCATACCCTTGACCTCGAATATTGT
Organism: Myrica gale; assembly: GCA_963930655.1. Classification (NCBI taxonomy): domain Eukaryota; kingdom Viridiplantae; phylum Streptophyta; class Magnoliopsida; order Fagales; family Myricaceae; genus Myrica; species Myrica gale. The sequence continues at coordinate 20,369,585 of OZ005615.1, forward strand.
GAATACTAAGATTGTGATGAGACAAGACATTAGATATTGCATTCTTGAGAGTTGATGCAGCAGTATTCTTGACATGCACAAGATCAATAAAGCGCTCCCGTATAAATCCCTCTTTATCAACAAACCTTAGAACAATAGCCATTTGTTCTCTTTTTGACTCATCTCGGGCTTCATCAATAATGATACAAAACTTTGCATCTCCAATTTCATCACGTATCACACTTCGAACATTTCTTGCAAAAACATACAAAATCTCCTTTTGAATTCCTGATGATATACATTTGGCATTATGTGGGGCATTTTCTAAAACAACTTCATCAACTTCCTTGTTATATGAGGCCAAAATCTTTAACATTTCAATAAAATTACCCCGATTTCTAGAATTCACACTCTCATCACGACCTCTAAAAGCACATGCCTGAAATGTTAACCATCGAATAGCATCAATTGAAGCCTTAAGCCGAAGCTGATTGTTCAAAATTTGTTGTGTACTTTGTCGATGCATCACTTTATCAATATGCCTGGATTGATCCATCAAGTCTTCACAAGTTTTTACAGCAACATTATGCGGTGAACTAAAATCTTTGCCAACATGATTCAGAAAAGCACAATCATTTCCATTGTTAACTTTTTTCCAATTACGAAAACCCTTCTCTGTAAATGCACTTGAACCGGAACGTCCTTTATAGTTATTAAAAAGATAACATGGAAGACAGAATGCAGAATCTTTTTCTGGCGAGTACTCCAACCAATTAGGGAATATCTTGAACCAATCAAATTGAAATCGGCGAGGATAGTTAGTCTTTCCAGAACATGGATATTTTTCCATATGAAACTGATATGGACCAGGTTTGATGTATGCTCGTCTAATTTCATCACGTTGATTTATGTCGTACTTCCATATTGGAGGACGCTTACCGGGATCCCGTATTAAAGTACCCACATCAACTTCTTCAGGTTGAATTCTAGATTTTTTAGGAGAAGGTTGCATTGGAGTTGAAGTATCAGCATCAGCAGCAGAAACATGATCAACTTGTGAAACATCATTAATCTTTTTCTTGAAAAATGAGTCAATAGTTTTTGACTTGCTCATTTAATTCAACCTAAAATTTGTTGAATCAATAATTACACAAAGTAAAAATTGCATCAAATTCAATTCACAAGTGTACAAACTTCACAAGTAAATATATTTAAAATTTGAAACAAAATTTTAACTAACAAGTTCACAAAATTCAACCAAATACATGCAGTTATAAGAAAAATAAAAAAGAATTCATTACTCACATTCGCATAAAACTTGATAAAGTTCTAAATTTTATCTTGTCAAAATTTTATTTTCAATCAATAATATAATCAAATACCTTTTGAACAATTTGTTATTTTCGTAATTTATTTTCTTCAAAAAAAAATATATTAACAAAAAATTTAGGTTTGAAACTAACCTGAAACAAGTGGACGAATTGCTGATTTTTCTGATGAAACACTTGAGTCAGTAAGCAGAAACCTTATTGCATTGAAGAGAAGTAGAAAAATGGTTAGTAAATTATAAGAGATTGTGAGAGAAAAAGACACAAAAATTCTCAACTATAAAAAAAGGAGGGGGGATTTTGCTCTTGTTCAGATTCAAATTTCAAAGCATATAAGAAAAAGAAAATCAGATGTAAAGCTTACGGGCTACGGCTTACCTGAGAGCTGAGATAAACCCCAAGAGAAATAGGCATGTGGAAGTAGCCTAGTAGGACTTTGAAGCCGCTTCACGTTGAGAGAACTTGGTGCAAGAGAAAAATAGGCAGGTGGAAGTGGGACTTTGAGAAACAGCAAGAGGACGAAGGGTTTTGTGCATAAGAGATAAAATGATTCTTCAAATCCAAAAAGTCTTCTTTTGGCTTCCAGTACTTCCGTCGACGCAGGAGATTATTTTCTCTCTCTTAGCTGTATGCCAGTAAGCTTTAACGTCTCTTTAATTTACTATATTTGTTATTATTTTTTTAATTTATACTTTTTTGGCTTCTAGAGTTCCAGTACTTCCGACGGGGGGCCATTTATACTTTTTTATTATTTTTTTAATGAAATTACATTTTAAATAATAAATAATAATACTAAATTTTTTTTTCAAAATCTTTGCCCCCTAGATTCGTCCCTGATCCCTTCTGTTACTGGGTAGATTGTCAGGATCCAAAACAAATTTAAACCAGAATTGTATAGGGCGTCCCCTGAAGCCTTCCGTGTTAAATGGCCACGGCCCTATGCGCTAAAGATGAGAACTAACCCAGCAATCCAAAAATAAATGTTCTATTGTCTCCCCTGCCAACTTACATAGAGGACATAAATGATTGACCAGAAGTCGGCTACTCCCCACCGGCAAAGCTTTAGCGGCTATCTTCCACAGTAATAGCCTCAATCTGTGTTGGATTTTTAGTTTCCAAATTTTACGCCATTCCTCGGAAGAAAGATCACCTGAATCCATAAAACGATGACACTGATCCTGGAAATACGCGTCTTTCATAGAGAGGACCCCTTTAGGCGAGATAAGCCAACGTGGTGTATCTGAGTTTAGAGAGTGATGAAGAGTAGTGTCTAGAATAGTGGCAACATATTGGTCCTCGAAGAGGGTCAGCACCAATTGCTCCTTCCAAGTGTGAGTAGTCTGATCAATCAAATCACTAACATAATTCAAATGTCTAGACACAAGAGCACCCAAGGAGAGGTCTATTCACATTGCTACCAGATTTAATTGTCCAACAAAAACCCGCGGCCACAATATCACCGGTGTAAAACAAGCTTTGCCAAAACCAAGAAGCCCCTTGAGAAGATCGGGCTTGGAGTAATGTAGAACCACAACATTACTTAGCAGTAAGTGCCTTCACCCATAGACAATTTTTATTTGACATTAACTCCCGACCCCCTTTTTCCATAAGGGCTCTATTCAAATCCTCCATACGCCGAAGGCCAAGACCGCCGCAATCTTTTGGACGACAAATACTCTCCCAAGATTTAGGGTGAAATCTTTGAGTGTCCCCATCAAAACTCCACCAAAAAATTTTCATTCGAATATCCACGTTCTGTTCATATTCTTCTGTAGAAGAAAAGCCGACATTAAATAAGATGGAATAGCTTGAGCCACTGATTGCAATAAAACGGTGCGTCCAGCTTGGGAAAGAGCATGTGCTTTCCATCCTGCAAGGCTGTTAACAATCTTCTCTTGCACTTCCTTGCAAACAAGCTTTCTAGATCGAGGGATGGTAAGGGGCACGCCTAAATATGTACCTGGATCTGTTGCTTGGCGAATTCTCATAATATCTACTATTTGAGCTCAACTCTCCAAATTCAATTTTTTTTACTGAAAATGGAGCAGCGACTTCTGCAGATTGACAACTTGCCCAGACCATTGAGCAAAGATGTTGATGCACTTTCTCAACAGCACATTAGTAATATATGGAGCTTGTCGAGCTATTTTGACCCCATGGAGCGTGCCCCAAGTCTCCTCTCACATAATAAGTTGAGTAAGAACTTTTGTAACCAACACAAAGAGGAAGGGAGACAACGGATCCCCTTTTCTAAGACTCGGGGATCCATTGAGGAGAATAGAAAAGGAAACTGTGGATATACATTGATAAATCCATCGACACCAGGTATCATGAAAACCGAAAGTATGCATAATCTCCATAAGAAATGCTCAATCAACCTTGTCGTAGACTTTTTCCATATCATCCTTGACTGCATGAAGCCAACCACAACCCGTCTTTTTTTTCTAAAAAGATGCATGATCTCATGGACTAGAATGAGATTATCCTGAATATGACGTTGGGGAACAAAAGCATTCTGATTAGGAGATATCAATTTGGGCAACACCCTTTTAAGAAGGTTAGCCAAGATTTTAAAAATAATCTTATAGCTAACATTGCACATACTAATGGGTCTAAACTGAGAAATTTTTTTAGGAGCATCAACCTTAAGAATCAATGCAATAAAAGTATGATTCAATTCACATAACATATAACCATGAGTGAAAAAATAATGGACCATGCGAGTTACCTCCCGGCCCACCGAAGCCCAATACCTCTGATAAAAAAGACTTGTGAAGTCGTCGGGTCCTGGTGCTTTTGTACCACTAATACTTTTCACTGCAGCTCGTACTTTCATTTCATCTGGAATGCAACATAAGGAGGCATTATCTTCATCAGTAATTAACTCTGGAAGCAGTCCCTCTAGATGGTGTGGAAAATTTGCACGTTGACCTGCAAATATGCCTTTGAAATATTCCTCGGCATGGTTTCCAATTGAAGTTCGGCCATTTAGCCAAGTGCCCGATTGGTCTTATAAGGCTTCAGTACAATTCCTTTGTCTACGAGTAAGAGTCGAAATGTGAAAAAAAAAATCTTTTATTGAGGTCTGAAATTTGTAGCCAAGTAATTCGAGATTTAGAGCGCCATAAAGTTTCCTGAGCTTCCATTAATCGGGCTAATAACTCCCTTTCTTTTGTTGTGAGCCATGGTTCCCCGCAAGCATATATACTTGATGTTGCATCGCTTCCAGGTCCCGTTGCAAGCTGCCAATTTTTTGTTTAATATCCCCCAAAACAGTCATGTTCCAATTTCTTAAGGTTGCTAAGGCAGCCATAAGACATTGGCACAAGATGTAAGCTGGAGATCTCCTTATGTCGAGCTGTCAAGCTTGATTCACCACCTCTTCACTACGCTGATCTTGGGCCCAAAAAGCTTCAAAGTGGAAAGGGTGGGGACATCGATCATTATCCCTTTCAGTATCCAACAGTTTAGGTGCGTGATCAGAGACGTATCGCAATAGGTTCTTCACCGTGGCACGAGAAAAAATCTGCCTCCATTCCCCGTTCCCCAACCCCATATCCAAGCGCTCCATGATTAAACCTTGACATTCTCTACCATTGGTCCAGGTATACGGGTTCCTCATAAAACCAAGGTCGATCATGCCAGCCTGCTAAAGGAATCGATTTAAATATCTCGAAAGAGAAGTATTTCCAACTGCTCAACCTCCCCATTTGTCTTGCTGATTAATAATAGCATTAAAATCTCCATGACATAACCAAGGACCAAAAAACTACTACCACTACTCTCTAAATCAAACCAGAAGTGAGTACCCAAAGCTGCCCCGGAGGGTCAGAAATCACAATGAAGTTAACAAAATGGCTACAAGAGGAAGAAACCTCCAAAATAACCCCTGGTCCCCATGTTATAAGCAAACCGCCCTCCTACCCCTCGGGGGACCACCTACAAAATTATCATAGCCCAAACTCAAAAAGGACATTGCACATCTACAGATTTGGTCTCGGCAATGCAAAAAACTTCATGGAGGTGCTGCCGCACCACCTCTCTGAGATATCGAACTTCTGCGGCTCGATGAAAACCGTGACAGTTCAAGAATAATATCCTCATGACAGAGGGGCCATGATTGGGCCTGCCTCCCGAGCCTTTGAGACAACTTCATAAATAGTCTGCATTCGGTGATGAACCCTAGTGCTTCTTTGAGTTGGAACTTGGAAAGATGCTCATGGCTCCCATGTTTCCTGTACCTTTTATCAATAAATGACTTTGAAATTTTCGGCACTGCTTCTTTGGGAAAAAGGCTTCAGTTATGGTGCGACTTCGGAAGGGTGTGAGTGGTGTGAGTTAACGGTGAGGATGAAGTTGACTTCGTTTGACGGTGAAGGGGCTGCCAGCACATTAATGAGTCGCCCAGGTTATGACTCAATATCTCTCACCCGGCTCCCTCAAGTTTCACCCGAACCCGCCTTCGACTTCGACTTCTTCCAGCCTTCGACTTCGACTCCTCACACGAGCATTCGAGCCTTCGACTCCTCCCCCGTCCATTCTGGCCTTCGACGACGGCCTTCGACTCGCAAAACATAGGATTATATCTGTCTCTCTTTCTCTTCCATTGTTGCTGAGTTCGATCTTTCTCTATATCTCAGTCTCTCTTCCTTCTCATCTCTCACCTCTCTCTATCTCTCTTCCTTCTCATTCTACTCCGATACAAGAGCAATGAAAGGCCGCAAGAACAACAACCTCTCAGTACTGTTGGTTTCAAAAACAAAAGGCCAATGAATCTGCATAAAGAAAATTAAAAACCGTACGTGAATGTGCTTAACGTCGTTGCTTCATTCATTCTTCTCTCTTTCTCTCTTTCTGTTTTTTTTTCTATTGCTGACCGGCAGAACCTTCAAGCTTCTCCGCACAAGGCTGATATTAATAGCGGATTTGATATTGTCTACCTTTTGTTTTTATTTTTAGCTGTGTTTCCTTCGATTTTCTCGACGGCGAAAAAAACCAAAAGACAGAGGTGAAGCGTTCTGCTAGATGCCCATGTCGCAGCAGCGTCTTGGTGGTGCTCATCCTTTTTTTTCCAAACATAGTATTGTTATATCTAATATCTATCTCTCTTGGTCAATTCATTAACTTTACTCGCCTCCAATGAAATCCTCGGCCTAAAAAGAGCACACTAATATTATGAAGCAAAAGCAAAACTGCTATTCTGATGATACTCGTAAAATTCATTACATGGACAAGAATTCCACAAAGAATTTCATTTTCTCTAAACTCTACCAATTACAAGAAACATTTTTTTTCCCGGGGCAGTAAATGCATAAAACAAGAGAGACGAATTAAACAAGAAGAAAAACATGCAGAAAAGAAACAAAAAACAAGGCTCCAGTTTTGCTGGAATGTCCAACTTCGACAAGGTTGAGTCCATGAGCCCCTTTTTCGACAGTTATGTGATCAACAAACTTCTTTGAAATAATTCTTTTACATGTACGAGTTAGTTTTACAAAAAAAGCATCAGAAAGAAACTCTTGATGATCTTGAGTCAAGAGACTCAACCCCCATTTTGAGAACAAGTTGCTGCGACAACTAAACAAAAAACAGGGGAACAACGAAGCAAAACCCCAACGGTAGAACTTTTGATTGGAACAAGCAAATGGAAACGGAGAATTCCCTCTGTCTTCAAATGCAGAAAAAGGAACAACACCACACAATGCAGAAAAACCAGGGACCACACCGTTCAAAACAAAAAGAACAGATACTACTAATGATGAGGAGGCGAGTGAGAGCCGAGGCGACGGAGAACGGCGGCAACGAAATGACGTGAAGAAAGGCTCCCTCAGGGCTCTGTGCCGGAATTCAGAAGAAAACAAGAGGAGTCGAAGGCAAGTTTGCGGGTGAAGAGTTCAGGTCAACATTCGGGGCGCCTCATTAATGCACTGGCCTTCTCTTCACCGTCCGATGAAGCCCACACGATCCTCCTCGTGTAATCACACCACTCACACGAGCTGAAACTCACATAATAACCCTGGCCGAAAGGAAAGACTCCATGATGAAAAACCAGTTCACCAATGGTACTGACAACGTTGTTCTCCAAATGCAGAGATTCGACATAAGGGCGTTTGGCATCCGAAAGAGTCACTATTTCCTCCAAAAGTTCACGTTTCTGAGGCATGGGGTGCAAGGGAACCAACTTCGCTGAAGAAGGACAACACAAATCTTTCTTCCGCGGCACTGGAAGGCGGCGAGGCATTGATGGGGTCGCAGTCTGGTGAGCTATGACAACAGTGGTGTTGGGTACAACATCTGGGCTTTGGGAAGGGTTATTTTAAACGGGGATAAAGGCCCACAGACGATATTTCCACTAGAGGTTTCTCCTGCACAGGGGTCAGACACCAAAGAAGAAATAACCACCGAACCAAACTGTACCTGATTATGTTTGTCCTTAAGCGTATTTGTTTCCTCTAGTAGCCGTTGAGGGGCAAGGGTCTTGGGTCGCTATCGGAAGGACCCACGTGATTGATATATAAATAGGTCGCTCAAATCCAATATCAGCTGGCCAACAAGTATGTCTGCATGGAGGGTATTATACTCGTTGACATGAAGTGGAAGGGAGGACTATTGCATCTTCATCGAGACAGGTGCATGGGGCAGTGCCTTTTTGCTAGGGTCCTTAAGTGCCTCTGCCACCTCAGCTTGAACAGTAGCAGTACCAGTCAGCTCTATCGTCTCCAAATCTGGCCTCTTTCAGAAGTTGCGACGTACTCATCGCCAGCAATGCTGGGCTAGCTGGAACAATTGTTGAATGAGACCCCCTTCAGCCTGATGGAACAGTTCCTAATGAGAGAGGGGGTTATAAGGTTTTCCACGTACAAGTGGAGAGGTAGTTTTCATCCATGGGCCATATTCATTCTCCTCTGAGGAATCAACGAATTCTTGACAAGCAGACTGGTGATGACCCAGGAGACCACATTTGTAACAAAAGCCTTGTAGAAATTCGTATTTAAACTGGATCTTAATAGGAGATAAATCGACCCAAGGGAGAAAAAGACCAGAGGTAATGAGATGGTTGATATCCAACAAAACACGAACACAAATAAATGAAACACACCACACTCGACGAGTAGGATCGCCTTCAGTTTCCATCACTTTGTCGATTGCATCCCCCACATACTTTGTCGTATAGCCATTGGATCTATCCATTGGGAGGCCATGGATTTGGACCTATACCGGGCAGCATGACAGATATAGATCCTGCCATGGGAGTCCTGGTGGCCATGGTTGCATCAACATCATGTTTCGCTTGACACTCCAAGTTTGACGATCAATAACCTTAGCTCTAGCCTCCACCAAACCAAACTCACATAAAAATATATTCCTGGCAAGCTCTGAAACCTTCAACTAAGAATCAAAGGGCCATGACTTCTGGAGGGCACCCATCACCGTGGGGAGAGGGAGATCGCGATCAGAAGCCACCTTGGCCACCAATACCAAGCCGGAGGCATTTTCAGCGGGAGAAGTTAATGTCCTAATGTTAAGGTCTTAATAGGAACTAATGGAGGGCTGAGATGTTGTTAACACATTAATGAATAGAATGGAGGAATGAGATTAAAAGAGCCTTAAAAAAGCCTAACACTGCTACATGTTTAACAGATCTAAAAAACCACATTTAATTTTTTTTTTCATCCTCTAATTTCAGCCCTCAATTCTATTCATTAATGTGTTGGCAACATCTCAGCCCTCCATTAGGTCCTCTTAAGACCTTAACATTAGGACTCTAACATCTTCCATTTTTATCTTCCACAGGTTCACACCACGAGGGAGGTGGAGCCATGCCCCCAGGTCAATGCCTTCATCTTTGCAACCAGCTGATCCATTTCCGACGCTGAAAGAGGAAGATCCATAAGTAGCAACCGGAGGAATAGAAAGAGGGACCCAAAAGAAAGTCTTAAGATCCACCAGCGAAACATAGTCAGAAACAAAGGCAACCCAAGAATATATTGTTGACTTTTGTGCACAATCGAGATTTTGACGATTTCAATAAATGGATCAAGTTTATAAAACGAATATCTTCAAAGACAAAGACGTTTTGATGAAAGAGCCAAAGACTTGAACAAAGAAGATGCAAGGAGCTCAAAAGTGAAGATTCAAGACCTTAAGGTATAAGCCTTGTAACTCTTTGTTTCACTTTTGACGAGGATTATGAATTACACTTGCATATCTTTCAAAACGTGCATAAATCGTTTTACATTTTGTTTGAAATATTAAAAATATTTTTAAAGGTTTCAAAACACTTCAATCAAACTCTCAAACCTTTCATATACTTATAGGAAATAAGTTTTTAAAATTAGGTGTTTAAAAGTGATCAAAAACATGGTTTTAAAATAACCGGACTATGTGCTTAAGTTGAGGAGGTCGACCAGCTGATTAAGCAATCGACCGGGGTATCCGACCACTTGGTATAGCGGTCGACCGGTTAATCTTGGAAATAAATCCGTTGAGCTTCTGACAATGTGGCCGTTAGGTAACGGTAACTTTAAGCGGTCGACTGGTTCATTTATCGGTCGACCAGCTCGTTTTAACAAACGACTCACAACGGCTATTTTTTATATGTTGCCTATAAATACACATTCAAAACGTCCAAAATGAAGACACAACGACCACATATCATTTAGATCACTTGAGAAATATTTCAAACCTTCATATTCTGTATTTCTCATATCATTGACACAAAACACATTTTTATATCTTTATCTTTGTGTGAATCAAGAGATAGAGTTTTCCATTTTCATATCTACTTTATCAAGAGAGTTTTTGCTCTTCAATTTACCTTATCAATTGAAGTGTTTCCTTTAGTGAGATTGTTCACTAAAAAAGAAGCTTAGAGATGATATATATATATATATCAAAACTTGGTTAGATTGTGAGTGGTAAGTCCGAAAAACCTCTTTGGTGGGTTTGAGTGTTGAGCCTGAGAAAATAATTGTATGGTTCTAGCACTCGGAAGCTAGAGTGTATGTTATTTGAAGATAGTGGAAAACTTCAAGGCTCGGTGAAGGGAGCTTGAGGGGTGGATGTAGGCGGGTTTGCCGAATCACCTAAAAATCACGTGTTTGCTTTTCTATCCTACTCTTTACTTTTAGCACGTATTTACACTTGTTGCATATTATATACTTGTGCTAAATTAGTAGTTACTTTGTAAACACGTCTTTGAGGGTTACAAGCAAAAAGTTTAGAAATCAATTCACCTCCCTCTTGGGTTGCTTTAATCCTAGGACTTACATATATAGTGAGTGGGGAACGAACACTCTTGAAGACACGGAGATTGTCAGTCGGCGATGGGAACCAAGATGGAAACACCGGCGCCGCCTGAGAGTTGAAAATAACCAAGATATTGAACAGACCAAAAGCAACCAACCCAAATGGTACGAAGAGCTCCAAGGACGAGCCAACTTTTTCCTTCGCCTTGAGTAAGCGAGGTATCTTTATAAGTGGGAAATATAATTTGATTAGGTTTCTTCCGGTGGAGTTAGGAGAAATGGACGATTGAGGATAATAATACTTTTCTTAGTTTTTGGGTTGAAGCACATACGTACAATTAGGATAATCACAATTTGCACACTATAATACAAATAAGTACGTTGGAATTGGATTGGCGGTAGACAATATCTAAAAGTATGGATCCGAGATTTATCAACCCGTTATATAAATTCTACTTAAACAAGCCTGTCGGACTGAATTTCACATCGTCACCCATAAAACATTAAAAAAAAGCTACAAGCAAAATTAAACACTAACTTGTACCCATAATAATAATCTTTTCTTTCCTGCTGGGGACGGTAATGCTCTAGACTCTAGTTACTGAACCGACCTATGCCTCGCATGAGGAGAAAGATTTTCACCCTTTTCTACGAGCATTGAAGGTAAAACCACAGTAAAAAGTAGACGGCAGGAGTAATTCCGTGAAAGTTGAAGCAAGACAAGTAGGATGTTTAAGGGTGAAAATTTTGAATATTAGAATTTAAAAAATATTATAAAGTAAAGATATGTTACGAGAGTTGATGAAAAAGTAGAGAGATAAAATTTTTAATAAATATTATAATAATAAAAAATTATGTGATAAATTTTTTAGAATTAAACCCTACACCTGCTCCAGCAAAAGGATAAGGCAGATTACTGCAGCAGAAACAACAAGAAAGAGAAACGGTTTCCTTGGCAGACTGCAACAGCAATCAGTTGTAATGGTCTGCTGTCGTGTGCAGTTACCAAAAGATGCATCAAAACAACAGTAGACATTGATTACAAACTTGAATGAAAAAAAAAAAAATATCTAACTGATCGACCCCAGCATACACATAAATTGCGAGACCTGAGAACCACCCACTTGCCAATAAGATTTTTAACATCAAATGGTTAGGCTGGTCGACCAGAGATTTGTCACTGCATGGGTATGGTCATGGGGTTCCAGCATCACGGTAGAGTAACTGCCTGCCTTCATCGCTTCACGATTCATCATAAGGGGAACTTTAACCACAACATCAAGGAGATTCGGGAGTTTCTCGAACTGCATTCAGGTCCATAGCAGCAGCAGACTTCCAGATAGACCATATCACCCCACGGATGTTTGAGCCCTCGAAAGCCTCAACCCATCAGCTAGTAAAAGTGCATTTCAACAATATAAAATATAGGAATGAGATGAAGGAAAACCAGATATGTTTTCTCCTTTCCTTTCTTCCCACTCTTTTCTTACAAAGGTTTAAACATGTTTACCGCTAAAGAATATATCACTGGCCACAGTTGGGCCACCAAAACAGACAGTGATGGCGAAGATCACCATCAAGAATGAATCCAAGACAACCAGGCACATGGTGGGGGTTGAGAATTCACAACCGCACGAGTATCAGCCTAAAGAGTGGCAAATCAAGTTCAGCAATCAGCATCTAGAAACATGTCATCAAAAGTCCTCCCTCCACAAGAGAGGGCTGTGTGTCAAGAAATTGCTACAGCATTCCTCTCTTCATGAGGTCCGTATATGGTGTCTGATACTTTTGATGGAGGCCAATAACGAAACACCGATCTACCTACAATGTTTTCGACAGGAAGCGGACCCCTGATGACATGGTAAACAAACCAATGTATATCAAAAATTGAAAAGCTTACCAATGGACCAATATCAATGAAATTATGTTATACTCTCTCCATACGTTCTATATATAAATTCTTGAAGAACTAGATGTTAACATAATAATGATTGGAATATTTGTAGAAGCCACGCTCTGAAAATGTTTCTTTCCCACCTAATTCAACACATCCTGAAACGAAAAAACATCAGCAACAAAAAGTTCCAAAAATTACCAATTATGAGAGTCAAAACTGTTGTTGCGATTGTCTCCCATCACAAAGACATAACCTTCAGGAACAAGCTGCAAAATCAAGCAGAAGAGGGCACAAGACTTTGTTATAAATGCAGTCAATGCTTCAATAACTTTAACAAATTAAGAAAGGGAAAAGAGATGAAAGATGAGCACATTGCATTACCATTGGATCCATTTCATAAGCAAGTGGCTCTAAAATGAAATCCTCATCTCGAACCACATCATTCACATATAATTTCCCATCACGAACCTATCACAGGAAGTGCCAAGCAAGATCCAAGTTAGAGATAAAGGTACAGAAATTTCTAAATAAAGAAGCAGCAGAAGAGATACAAGATTAAAAAAAAACTTCTTCCACAAAAAATCTGAAAACCAGGAGAAGGGAACTAAGAACTTAAGACAAAAATAAACATTAGATACAGATAAATTCTTACTTCAACATAGTCTCCAGCCTTTGCTACAATTCTTTTTATGAAAACCTCTCCTGAACTAAAACCAACTTCCTACAACACGCAAACAGATTCACAAGATCAGAAATTCCCATTCAAATGGATAGCAAATGTCTTGAATTAAGGAATCTTAAAGTGGTTTTCCACGTCATACCTGTAAGATTGGAGGTGCCTTAAAAATTACTATATCTGAAACCTCAGGCTTCCTGAAAAGGTATGAAACCTGGAGCATGGGAAAAAACACATTATATCAGTTACTGTCCAAGAAAGAGAAGAAAATATGAGCAATGTCTAACTCCTTTATCTCTATTTATGTAACCCATTGCTATATTTTATCAATCATACTGTGCATCCACAACCAAATCAAACACCTACCTCTACAAATTAACATTCCAGACACTATGTCACAAACTACAAATTATGCAAAATTCTTGTAAATCCACTGACTACCTAAAGTCAATAGATCAAACTTTTTCAACACTTATTCAACCGCGATATACCATACGAACCTTGCAGCAAATCAAATAGAAACTCGAAACAAATCTGTTGGATTATTGTTAGTTTGTACCATGGAGACTGTTAAATAATTCAACTAACACAATCTGATGATAAGCTACTCCCTGATCAAGAAATACACTCTTGACATTAAGCTACTCGCAGTGAATTTAAACTGTGACAGAACCTAGGAGGAAGTAAACAAAATAGTGTCGCAGTTAAAAAAGAACAAACTCCCTCATTTGATTAAGGTAAATTCTTCAAGATAGGCTTCTGACCACAATCAGCTAGAAAAATTCGACCTCATCCATTTATTTCCTATCAGACTAGGATTCTTTCTCATGTTATCCTCCAAACTGATTCTAGTCCCAGGAGTTGTACACAAAAATTCATTGCGAAATTAGAGATTTCAGCTACGCGTACCTTCTCGGCTAAAATGCGGTCTCCCACATCCAGCGTGGGGTACATAGAAGACGACGGAATAGACCGAGGCTCCGCCAAGAATGATCGGAACAGAATACTAACAGTCAAAGCCGTGAACACAGCCTTGACATCCTCCGAACAGAAACCCAATATCCTCGATACAAAACCGCTCTTCTCCATGGCCTTGCGGCTGAGCGCTGAAGTCTCACTCTCCATAACCTCACAACACTGTGTTGTTCCACCTTTGTCCACAAGCCCACTCGCCGACTCGTTATTACAAGGAAGCCACTTCGATCCCTGTAGGAAGTGAAAAATCGACGAGGCCTTAATCGGCGAAACACCAAAAACGCCCAGTGCCGCGGCAGACGAACCCGACGCACAGGTCGTGGACTTCATTATGGAGATCAAACCCAGAATAATCGGACTTTTGCGATTATCGCCGAGAATTTCTGCGACGAGAGTGGCGCACAAAGAAGCAGAATTCTTGGCGCAGCTAGTCGGTTTCGGCCGGCGGATATCGGATCGGTAATTCCGCACGGTGTTGGAGGGGTCTAGCTCGGACTTCTGGTTTGGACCGAATATCCGAGACCGGACCCAAGACTCCTGAACGGCGCGGCAATTTCCAACCCGAATGCCAGCGGAGGAGGCTAGGTTTTGGGCGACATAGCCGGAGAAGTTGATGGTAACCCTGAGAGCCATATCTGCGATCTTGATTAACAAGATGAAGATTTGGTACAGTGTACTTTCGGTGACTAGCAAATTGGATGTGGGTAACCCTGCAATACGAGAGAAGCCATTTCCGCAGAAGACAACAGTGAATCGGAGACGGGAGGGTGGAATTGGACGGTGAAGCTACAGCAGGAAAAGGAGTGGAAGCGATTGTGAGGTGGCAAAACGAAAGCGTTTTAGGATTTCGGTGAGAGATGGAAAGCGTGGAGGTCGGAGGTCCTGAGGATCGACCGAGCGAGACTCGGGAGCCTAACGTATTGGAGCGCAAAGAAAATTCAGCAACGGTAAGATTAGGGGGAGTATCGGTTTAATAGACGGCGGCTATGTCCAATCTCTTCTTCTTATCTACGATTCTACCTGTGTTTCCCTGAAACTCTGCAGGTCAAACTTTCTTACGAAATACAGGAATCTTTGACTAATATTTTGTCGCTCCACTGTAAAACGGAAAGAAAGAATGAAAGGGACGCAAATGATATAATTATTTTCTTTTATATTTTTACATTTATTTAATAGTCAAACAAGAGTAAAATAATCATGTACCTCTGTGTTGGTGCAAGTTTTTAAAAAGTTTTTAACTAATTTTTTTATCAATTTCAATACATTTTTATTGATCACAATAATTTTTTTATCAAATTCAATACATTTTCGTCAATTTCAATAATTTTTTATAAATTTCAACAACTTTTAACTATCTTTTCACCAATACCATGAGAATCTACACTACTTTAAAAAAAACACAAAAACAAAAACTGTTTTGAGAACTAAACCAAATATAACCTAAATATCTAGAAACGTTTTAAAAAATAAAAATACACATATTGGGAATTTAGTACAATAAAAATGGAAAAATAAGGAAAAAAAATACAAAAATAACTTACAGATATTAAGAAAAAATATAAAAAAAATAAAACAAATTTTGGGCCACAGTAAAAAATTAATAAATAAACACAATGTTAAAATCAATAAATAATATTAAATTTAAATTTTGGGACATAAAAAAATTAATTTAAAAAATCAATAAATAAATATATAAACTAAAAATATAAAAAATTCAGAAAAACATTAAAAATAAAGGAGGGAAATATTTTGAGCATTGTTAGAAGAAATGAAGATGAATTAAAAATATAGGTGGGAAAAATTAAATTGTTATAAGATTTTTGTAATTTAAATGATATTAATTTTATATAATTTCATCTATTTTGTTTTTGATATTTTGAAATTTCCCTAAATATTTTTATATTTGCGTATTATTTGAAAAGCCATCACATTCATTTTTTATATTTTATATTTTTTAAAATTTATTTTATTTATTTTTTATTTGTTAAACATCATAATAACTAAAATATATTATTATTATTAAAGAAAAAATAATTTATATAAATAATTCTAAATTTTAATCATCCAAAGAAGGGTGATGTTCGTTTTGAGAAAAAATGTAGGATTTTAGAGAAGTTGTGAATTTTTATGTTGAATAGTGTTTTATTGATGTTTGTGTAAAGTGGAGAGAGAAATGATTTGATGTAATTGTTTAATAAAAAAGTATTGGAATTATGTGAAAAAGTATAGAGAGAGAAAATTTATGTTGAATAAAAAATTAAAAAGTTGTTGGAGATTGTGTAAAATGTATTGGTTTTTGTGTTTGAATTCTGAATATGTTAGGTGGTAGAATTGTGAATATACTTAGAATCCTGAAAAAATGGTGAAAACGAACATACCCCTTGTTTCAAAACTATATTTAAACCTTAAATTTTGAATTTTGAATTTTAAAAAAACTAAAACCAAAACCCAAGGCCTTGTTTTTGAATTTTGAATTGTTTCAGCCTCACGTTCCTCCGACTTTCCTCTGTTTTTACCCCCAACCAACCAACATGGAAAATGCAGCTACCGAAAGACCAGATTAGCCTTCATTCATACCTGTACATACTCCCTCTTCGATTAAATAATTAGGATATATTGGACAATTACTTTTATGACATTTACATTTGAACCATAAAATTATAGTTCGAATGTCTTCAAAGCGAGGGGTGATTAATATAACGAGGAATTCAGCCTGTTGACGGAAAGCAAAAAAAAAAAGAAAGAAAGGAAAAACACAAAATACAATTACCTTTTTTTATTAGGCGTTGAATGCCGATATGAGTTTGTAGTTGTGTTTGCATGAAAAATTTTACAAATTTTTTTACCAACTCACAATAAAATACTACAATTATAATTTCTCTCTCTCATCAAATCATAACTTTTCACTACAAAAAATATAAAAAATTACCTCTCTTCACTTTTTTACTAAACTCAATACCAAAAATTTTACAACACAAACATAACCTTTGTTGAATGGTACTGGTGTCGAAAAGGCGGAACTCAAATATAATATAATATAAAAAATTTATACTATTTTGATCCTTAAATTTTATACTATTTTTATAATTTTCGATGAGTAGGCGTTGTCTAGGATTTTTGACCGGTTCCTGCCTTCGTGGGGGTGGTTGATGACCCAAATTGTTTTGATTTTGGGTTAGGGTTAATGACTTTTTTCGTCCTTAGGTTTTGACCCCTTTACTAATTTCGTCCTTGGATTTTCTCATTTATCACACGTAGTCCTTGGGTTTCATGGTTTTGTTAAAATGGTTCTTCCGTCCTCTTCCGTCAACGAATTGCTCAGTCAACTAACGGCCTACTCGTCATCACCAATCAGATGCCATGTCACTTTTTTTGCCACATCAGAAAAAACAAAATTTTTCTTTTTAAAAAAATAATTTCGTCAAATTAATTTTTTTTTTTAAAAAAAGTCCTCGCTGAAAGGGGGTGACCGGAGCCACCAGCCTCCCTTTGCTGGGTGGCTCCCGGCCACCCCTTCCGTACTGTTGATGTCGTCTAAATGTTTCTTTTTGACAACTTTTTCTCAGGTGGTCTGCCATTGCTGTTCACTTGCCGGGAAGAACAGATAACGAGATAAAGAACTATTGGAACACCCACATCAGAAAGAGGCTCTTGAGAATGGGAATTGATCCGGTGACTCATACACCACGCATGGATATTCTCGAACTCTCCTCGATTCTGAGCTCGTCTCTCTACAACTCATCTCCACTTCATCTACGTCCCAGCATGCTAGCTGGGGGCGGATCTATTGTAAACCCAAATCTCCCAAGTCTAGCCACAGCTTTCTTGTCATCACAGTGCAGAAATTCAGACATTACTTCCCAATATCTCCAGCAGAACCTACTTGACAATAACCTGGTTACGAACCAGTTCCAGGCCTCCCAACCAATTCAGCAAAACCCGATTTACTCTGCTCAAGCAAACCAGCTCCGTAGCCCAATCCAAGAAATTCAACATTTTCAAACATCAAACACTCTAGGCACTCCATTTCAAAGTGAACCCCAGAACAGACAAGCCAAAGTGGAACAACTCTCCCCAAACCTAACTGATTTGATCTACCAAAAAATCTATACCAAATTTGTGGCAGAACAACGGAGAGCATCCTGCTTTAGCTATGAGTGCTATTCCTTTGACAAAGTTAGACAACATTGTTGAACCTCTGTTTGAAAACCGAACTTTACAGTAGGACAGCGAGGGGTCTTCAAATTTTAGCTTTGGCATACTTATATCACCACCGTCATCTAGTGTCACTCCCTTAAATTCATCCTCCACTGCGAACTATGCCAACTGTGGCACTGAAGAGGAGAGGGATAGTTACTGTAGCAACATCTTTATGTATGATATCCCAAATAGCTTAAATGCCAGTGGACTGCGTATCAAGTGTTTGACATTGTGACTTGGTTTGGGATTTTACTTTGTATAATTTGCTCGACTTTTACGATATCAATCATGCATTCTTTCTCCTGATTGGATATATGGACAATAACAGTACGGAAGGAGCGGCTCGATGAGCCACCGGCCTCCCCTAAAGAAGGGGTGGCTCGATGAGCCACCGGCCTCCCCTAAAGAAGGGGTGGCCGGAGCCACCCAGCAAAGGGAGGCTGGTGGCTCCGGTCACCCCTGGAGGACTTTTTTTTTTCTTTTTTTTTTTAATTTGATGAAATTATTATTTTTTAAAAAAATTGTTTTTTCTGATGTGGCAAAAAAAGTGACATACATTTAAAAAAGACATGTGTCACTGGCTGATTGGTGATGACATGTAGGCCGTTAGTTGACTGGGCAATTCGTTGACGGAAGATGACGGAAGGACCATTTTGACAAAACCATGAAACCCAAGGACTACGTGTGATAAATGAGAAAACCCAAGGACGAGATTGGTAAAGGGGTCAAAACCTAAGGACGAAAAAAGTCATTAACCCTTTGGGTTATTAACGTATTTTTTTCCTAGTTTTTGGGCTACTTTCAATCTATTCCCAAAATTCTCGTCTTGATCACATGCATGTATTCCTTGCGTTTTAGCCGGAATATCAAAATAGTACTACAGAAAATTTAATAGTGTGCCACATCACACATTCAATGGAAAAAGGATACGCGTATATATATTTTCAGAACTCACCTCATTTACAAAAGATCACGCCATTTTAATAAGTTTAAAAATTATAAAACCATTAAAAAGTTATCAAAGAAAGATAAATAAATAATTCAAAAATAAATTTAATAGTGAAAAAATATTTTCAAAAAGTCAAAGATAGAAATAAGTAACTAAAAATATCAAACTAAATAGAATAAAAAACTGAAAAAATAAAACACAAATCCAATATTGGGAAGATAAATATTAGAAGGTGAAAACCACCAAACTATATATATATATATATATATATAAACACATTTGAGGCTATGACTTTAAACGAATACTCATTGTTTATTACAATATTTACTTCTGAATGTCACTTTTGAAAATTTATTTTGTTTACTAAATCTAAAAATGTATTATTTAATTCATCTTTTATGCTATGGCTTTCAATATCGTTCAATATCGTCTATATATATATATAGTTTTAAAGGCGAATGCCGAGCAACTTTAAACAAATTTTAATAAATCTGTAGACACCTTGGATTATATAGACGACATTAGAAAAAATAACAAAAAAATAAAACAAAATATCTAGACACCTTGGCGCAGCTCTCTCTCTCTCTCTATATAAGATCAATAAAATAGAAAACGACACTTAATTTTGCACCATGTGAACTTTGGAGTCTGGTATTACCAAATTCTTTACATTAAATATTAAAACAACTATAATTTATCAATGTGCACGCCTTCAAATAAGATCTATTGTCAAAATTGGATCACATAGTCTATTTATAACATACATGACATGATTTTGACCGTCGAATTTAAAAAAAAAACAAATAATGATGAAATTTGATAGTTTGAATGATTAATATGACGAACTTACTAGTTTGGATTTCTAAAGTGATATTTTCGTTTTTTTTAAAAAAATCTAACCGTCAAAATCGTGCAATATATATTAGGGTTAATGACCAAAATAGTCCCTGAGTTTTATGCCCTTTATCGATTTGGTCCTTGGGTTTCCAATTTGGTCACATAAGTCCTTAGGTTATCCTCATTTATCAATTTGGTCCTTGGGTTTCTAATTTGGTCACATAAGTCCTTAGGTTATTCTCATATATCGATTTGATCCTTCCATCCAATTTCGTCTCCTCCGTGTACACTCAGCTAATTGTGGGCCACGTCACCACCAATAACATTGCGACACGTGTATGCTTTTTTTATTATTTAAAAAAAACTCACGTCCACCTGACATATTCGTAAAAAAGAAAAAAAACGAACGGGGGAGACCCCCCATTCAATCGACGAAGGGAGTCCAGATCTATGTTTTACCAAAAATCAATCATGTTGGTCGTCTATTTTTCACTGAGTGAAGAGATATCCAATCTGAAGTCGTTGGTGATCTTTGAGATTTGAATCCTGTTGTGGATTTTCTATTTGTTGCTCTCTGTTTGCAGATTGATTTGGGGGTAGTGGCTCATTTTGATGAGACGTCAAAGTAGAAATTGGACGGAAGGACCAAATCGATAAATGAGGATAACCTAAGGACTTATGTGACCAAATTGGAAACCCAGGGACCAAATCGATAAATGAGAATAATCTAAGGACTTATGTGACCAAATTGGAAACTCATGGACCAAATTGATAAATGAGGATAACTTAAGGACTTATGTGACCAAATTGAAAACTCAGGGACCAAATCGATAAAGGGCATAAAACCCAGGGACAATTTTGTTCATTAACCCTATATATTATATATGACTCATGTGACGCCACAATTTTGATCGTCAAATTTTATTTCAAGACACAGATGTATTGATTTTGAAAATTTGGAAGTTTAATATGTCAAAGATGGGAATTGAGCTCTTTTTGAGATTGCTATGATAATTTAGAGTACAAATTGATTTTTTTTTTCTATGGGACAAACGTCATCCTCACTTCACCCTCGTGAGAGAATATTTCGTGTTGGATTGCCCTTCACAAGAAAACCAACAAAGTAGATAAAATAAAAATACGGGGAATTTTAAGAAATTTGCAGAATTGTCTCCAACATAAAAGGGGAGTTTCGAGTGTTTAGAAGGGTACTGGTTGTTAATGCTGATACGAGAAGTACATGCAAGGCCTTTTTTTTTTTCCTTGTCTGTTGTAGTTTGTACTGGCCTGCCTGCCTGCCTATTTGTTGGTTTCATTTTTGTACGGGCTGGTGTGCCTGTTTGTGTGGGCCTGGATTACTTTTTGTTGTGTTCTGTACGGGCCTGTATGCCTGTTTATTTACAACTATATATATATATATATATATATATATATATATATATATATATTGTGAGTACTCGATCGATCGCATGCACAGGGTCAGGGTAAAAATACAATGTTATTATGTTCCTTTTTTGCCACCTACCACTTGATCGTTGTCTTCGGCCAACCCAGTTTTTTGACAAGAGAATAACCGACAATAATTAAGTGAAAAAACACCTATCTTGTGCACTCCTATAATTGGGGGAATATATATTATCTTCTTTCATTCATGGCAAATTAATTTACTCGGGTCTACAGATCAGATCTGTATTTGCCTTTATCGGGTCTACAGATCAGATTTGTATTTGCCTTTATCGGGTCTACAAATAAGATAAAACAGATCAGTTCCCTATTACCAAACGTATGTAAGGGGGCAAGTATATCATGAGTAAATTTTAAGCTGTGTTTGTTTCGGCGTGGAAAATAATAAAAAAAAAAAATTTGCAGCTGAAAATATTTGCACTGAAAACCAAACAAGTTTTAATATTTTGCTAATTTCTTGAAAATAAACTTATAGTGTTTGGTTCTCACCTGAAAATTTAAAGAATATTTTGTAGTAGTTTCAATTTGTTCCTTTTTTGTGAGCTTGTAGTTTGATATACTTTCTAGATTTAGAATAACAATCATATTAGAAGGATTTAGACAGATACTCAAACGTGCATTCATTAAGCGGCTAGAATCTCCACAAATGATCTTTCCTAAGGGGACATTTCAATCAACTCAGACTTGGTACTATTAAGATCAAAATGAATTATCACAAAAATAAAAAGGACATAAGGTGGTCATAGGACTATATATATTTAAGGACTTGCTTACTATAAAAGTTAGACAAAATAAATGAACAGATTGCTAAATGAGAAAGCTGCTCATAGAGAGAGATTTTTTGAATTTAAACTTAAAATTAGGCTTTCTTATGATAATAGAGAAAAAATAATAAATAGCATTAGAATAGGTAAAAAAAATAGTAGATATCGTTAGAATAGATAAAAAAAATAGTTGAACAATAGTAGATAGCTTCTAGAGAATAGAAAAAAATAGTCACCTAGAAAATCGCTTACACTTCTTCGAAGGGTAACTATCATATGTTATTTTCCTTTGACAAACGTAGCACAAGCGAATACGCAGGGATTAATTATATATGCATGGTAGGTACATTAAATCATGGGTTAAAAATTTTGGTGATGCGTATCCGATGACAAAGAGTTGGTTGCATTCATGCATTCAATGCATGCAAGATATCACTTGATCTTCTTTTTCAATGGAACATTAACATGTACACTATATATCCTTTAGTGTAATAATTAAATATTTTAGTTATAATTAGCTGATGGAGTTAATTGAATCCCATGATCCAATTTGCAAATTAAGGACTAATAGTTAATTAGGAGGTGTCACATAACATTAGGAATGCCAACAAACTTTTTACATCCCTGGATATATATTATATATAGGAATTGAATTTTTTGTTTTCTTGTACGCGCGTTTACAAGAGATCGATGTAGCTAGAATGTTATTCTTTTGTTCAAGTATATGAGAAAAAGAAAAAGAAAAAGGACAATCTCTGCTAATGCCCTAAACCATGCATATAGCACGTATATATTAACTTCTTCAAGTGCATGCAGATATCCTCATTAGTAATCCAATGTAAGGCTTATCCTGATCATTGGATTAAAATCTTATATATATAACCAATGATTTAAAATGAATTATTGAGATTTTTCCACCTTACTATAAAATTCTGTCTAAAATATGCTAAAATGTGGCAAATATCATGGGTTAGTAGAAGTTACGAATACTTAGAAATGGTAAGTGCCAGTGTTTCAAACAGCTGTGAAAACCGATATTTGGAAAGAACGTAACTCCATTTTCTAGGGAATCTTGATCCTATATACACCACCTACTCCACATTAATGCACATCATAGATATATAGAAGCTAATTAAGTACGTAATACTGCCAAGTTTAAGATGCAGTTGGATCTATAAGTGTTAATATTACAGCTTTAATCAGTCACATTCACCTACTATATATAGACGTTCTATCCCTCCATTATCGGTGGAAACTTCTACCTACTTACCTTTTCTTATATATAGCACCTGGACTGTTGGGACAAAACTGCTTGAATTTCTGGATAATACTCATTCTGTTCATCCCTCCTTATATAGAAATGACAACTATAGAGAATCGATCTCCAAAAATCATGTGCAGACACCGAAGTCCAGAATCCCAGATCGCAAAGAATCTGGATATATTCACATAGTATAAAAGCAAACCTAATAGCCTTTTTGTTTATGCATAGAGGAAGTAACAATTCTACAAGAAAAAAAGGAACTTGAAGTTGAAATGTTCGTAGAAGCTGTAGTAGTAGTGATCGTAGGTGCAGGACCTTCTGGTCTTGCAACTGCGGCATGCCTAACTCAGCATTCCATTCCCTATGTGATCTTGGAAAGAGAAGATTGTTGCGCTTCTCTTTGGAAGAAAAGAGCATACGATCGACTAGGTCTCCATTTAGCAAAAGAATTTTGCGCTCTGCCGCTTAAATCTGTTCCTCCTGACGCTCCCACCTTCATGCCAAAATATTACTTTGTTCGATACGTTGATGAGTACGTCTCTGAATTCAACATAAATCCTCACTACCATCGCTCTGTTGAATTGGCAGTCTTTGATGACATTGGCAAAAGATGGAGGATTGAATCTAAGAATATCTTGGATGGAAATACGGAAGTTTACAGTGCAGAGTTCTTAGTGGTGGCTACTGGTGAAAATAGTGAGGGTTATATTCCTTCTTTGCCTGGGATTGATAGTTTCTCAGGAGAGATAATCCACTCCAACCAGTACAAATCAGGTTCGCGATATAAATCTAAGAAGGCTTTGGTAGTTGGATGTGGTAATTCTGGGATGGAGATTGCATATGACCTTTCAGACCATGGAGCTTGCACTTCGATCGTCATTAGAAGTCCGGTAACATTCTGTTCCTTCTCTTTCTTCTATTATATACGTACTTGCATGCAGCCTCTCCCTTCTTTCTCCTCCATCCTAAAAGAGCACTTTCTACGAAGCAAATCATCTTTAATCAATTCTCTAACTAGAACAAGAATATCAAAACGCAACAAAAATAAAACTATCTTATTTTAATTAGTCTAAGATATATATAACAACACAATCAACACCCTTCTTACAACTAATTAATGGTTCCTTGCAGTTTCATGTGTTGACCAAGGAGCTGGTTTATCGAGCAATGTCGTTATTGAAATATTATCTCCCGATTTACATGGTGGATGTCATAATCACAACGCTTGCAAAGCTAGAATATGGTGATCTATCCAAGTATGGGATCCATAGACCAGTTCGAGGACCATTTGCTAATAAAATTGCGACAGGAAAATCTCCTGTTATTGATGTCGGAACCATAAAAAAGATCCAAAATGGAGAGATAGAGGTAAAGAATATTTTCGTTTCTTAGTTAATCATGATTTCTTAAGTTGTTAAGATTTTGACTTGGTCAACAAAGTGGCATGATGGTGTAACCGTTCTAATTATATATTGTCAGGTTGTCTCGGAGATTTCAAAGATTGACAAGAACAATGTCCTCTTCAAAAATGGCACGGAGAAACAGTTCGATGTCATCGTCTTTTCAACTGGTTATAGAGCATCAAATAAATGGCTGAAGGTTTTTTCTCTCTCTTTTCCACTTCTTTCTTTTATTTACACAAAAACAAGATACAAATTTAGCTTAAAACCTTATAAATTAATCTGGTATAATCTGTTGTTTAGGACTACAAATATGGAACATCAGAGAATAGATTTCCGAAACGTTGGAAGGAAGAGAAGGGCTTATATTATGCTGGATTTTCAAGGAATGGACTATTTGGAGTATCAATGGACGCTCAAGCCATATCCAAGGACATTAAAATGAGGGTTACAAGCTGTTAGCAATTGATAATCGACCTTCTTCAACCTTTACCTTTCCCTGGATTCATGGACATATACCCCCCCAAGGGGAAGCCCATTTCGCAATTCTGCCTTAATTTGTCTATTTTTTTATTTCTTTCTTTTTTCTTTTTATCGGTGTGCTGAAAATAAAAGCTCATGCCGCTATTCCAATTGACTTGCATGCATAACTGAAATGAGCAATGAAAAAGCGAATTCATAATTTGGACCCTGTGGAGGACCGAAAGGGCTTCTGGAGCGGATTTGAATTAGAACCTAATAGACTCCTGTCTTGGGCTACTTGACCCATTGGAAGTTTTCCGACCAATTGCACAAAAGCACTAGATTTTTGCTTTGAACGTGCTCGGTGCAACTTTCTCGATTTTACGCCGTTTCCTTGCTTTAGGATTGCAACGAATCCCCGTAAATTTAAATTTATTTAATTACCATATAATTTGTGATTTATCTCTAAATTATTAAACTTAACACAATATTGCACCATAAATTATCAATATGATTACATTGCAAATTATAATATATTATTGATAATTTAAGATGTAATGTATAAAGTTGAATAATTTAAAACATAAATTATTACAAAACAAATTAGAGAGTAAATTAAAGTATAAACATATTTAATTGATAACAATGATACCAACCCTTTACGAAGTGCAAATATATATTAAAGGATCTAGAAAATAAAATGGCAATGGCCATTCTTGTGTTCGGCGGAAAACATGACTAAAAGTTGGAACAATATTCGCTTATTTACTTCCATTTGAAGGAGCTAATAATTAATTAATGAGTTATTTATAAGGGCAGGCTTATCCTTTTAAAATAAAAATGCTTCTGCTATGATATAACGTTCTGGCTTTCTAAAGCAGAATTTCTGTGGACAGTGCGACGACACCAGCACCACTGGAGTAAATTAGCATTTGTTAACACGGAGCACGCGCGGTTTTTGCTTTTGCTAAAGAATCGAAGCGGGGTCGCAGGTGGCAGCCCACGCGAGCCGATCGCAGGTGTCTGTGTCGGGGACAACTGACGTTTTCTGCTTTGTAGTTTGCACTTTTTCAAAGCAACCGCCGCGCCGGAATCGATGGCGGTGGGGCCAACTTCCGAACGTCTTACCCACGCGTGTTTAACATCCTGTACTCCGCCCGCCTAAAAGTACACAATCAAGGAAACGAAGACGGTTAAGACTATCTTGCAAATGAAGATTTTTTTGAAAAAAAATTGAAGTATATTAGAATTTTGAAAGAAAAGTGATCAAAATAAAATTTTATAAACATTCGTGGCAAATTAAAAAAAAGAAAGATAATTTGAGTGAAGATTTTATATTTATTATAATATAAAGAGATGATTTTTAAATTTTTTACCTTTATTTTCTTGATTAAAATTTCGAATCTTTGTAAATATTTCTTTTTTATATTTACTTGCAAACCTGCCTTAAATTGCATGCACCAACTTCACATACTTTGAACCCATCTGAGAAGATTTGTGGTTATACTATATATGCAACGTATGCCCATAGGCAATAGAGTTTCCATTCAAAATGAGACGATGGTTTTGGATAATTAAATTTTGGAGTGTTGGAGTCTGTGAAAAAGTAAAAAGAATGATAATTTGAATATATATATTTTTATTTATCAAAAGAAAATTGTTGACTATTTGTTTTTACTTAATTACACTTAATGCCTCTTCATTTCTACTTATTAAACAATTATTAAACATTGTTGACTCTTTGTTTTTTTTTTAAATGTGGAAAATTATTATTGGTGGTAATGGGGTTATAAAAATTATTTTATTTATATTTCTACTTTGTAATTTTCTTAAGTTTTATTATATTTTATGGATAAATACATTTTACACTCTTTAACTATAGAGATAACGTAATTTTGAACTCCAGATTATTATTTTTGTCACGTTGCATCCACTAACTATTGATTTCATAGATTTTGAACCATTTATTAAAAAAATTTATCAATGTTGACAAACATTGATTTTTGACCTCTGAAATTACGATTTTATACGCATAAAAATGTCATTGTCACAAAATTTTAAGGATAAAATTATCATTTTATGCATTAAAAAATTATTCTCGTTTAAATTGACAAAAAAAAAATCCCTATTTTTTATTATATTTTGTTAATTTATATATTATTTTATACACATGACACATTATGATTGGTAGTTACATGACTTTAAAATTCCATGTAGCATTTTTTGTTAATGAGATTAGGATGAATGGCTGGAGAGACTAATTTGTTACACATTGATCACCTTTGGATTATTTTGTCGAAATTGAAGCTAGCTATTTTAAGACTAATTTGGGACGAGTCAAAATCATAAGAACCTTATATCGGACAACAAAGATCAACTTGTTCAAATTTGTATAGTAAAGAATGATTATTGAAATATACTTAGACAAAATTCGAGGGTGAATTTTCTACAATTTAGTGATATTTTTTTAAATTTTATTTTCTAATTTTTATTTAGGACATATTTATATACCTAGAATTTTGAGATCTAATATTTCAAAATAAACATATTTTAACATTTTTAATTTTTAAGCGTTAAATTTAAATTTTTTTAAAATTCTAATAAATTTTAATATTTAAGTTTTTTTTTAAATTTTAAAATAATCCTAAAAGATTTCGATAAATAAACATACACGATGGGATGGTAGACAGAGAATCCAAAATGATAGTGTTTGTTCCAATTTTATCAAACACTATCTTTTTGTAAAAGTCCAGTGAGAAAGACAGCGGTAAACAATTAACATTCAAAACCCACGTCTCTGGGAGCGGTAAGTGTAAAACCCGAAGAAAATCGATTTGCACGCCAACGTGTATCACAATGTCAGTTTACTCCAGACGCGCTCATAATTACGCGCGTGACTCCGTCGGACAAAACGGGAAGAGCCTGGACCGGATGTGGACCCTCCGATCATTCATCGAACTCACGCCACTGAACCAATCCGATCGATTCGCTCTTTCACAACCCCCCCCCCCCCCCAAGGCCCCCGTTTGTCCATTTCACACGGTAACCACGACTGTTCCCTCACTACCCCTCTTTCAAATCATGCAATATCCTCAAGAATACATCACCACCGTTTAAATCATGCTGTTGGGTCCCACAGCATACATGACCAACGGTCATGATCATAAATGTGCAAACTCTCATGGTCTTCAGTCCTACTGCTAAGACGGACCCCACACTCTCTCTGTTTCGTAACTGACACTTCTTCCGACAGACTGAAAGCACATGGAAAAATAAAGTGAATGTTAGAAGACAGGGAAGAAAAATAGGGGAAGTCTCCATTATCACTTCTCGTACTCAATCACATTCAGACACATACTGGTACACTTGTACGTTTTATGACAGTGGCCTAGCGGAGTTTTAGACATAGAGCCAGATATATAGACCTACATTGGTCACCATCAGAGAGGCGTTAAGAGTGTTTTTTGGGTTTCGTTTTTTAAAACAGAGGAGAATGGACGAGAGGCCAGAGACGGAGCTGATATCGATGCCGGCGACCCCGGAGATACAGACGCCGACTGGGCAGAGGTCGCCGAGGCCGGGTTCGAACAAGGAGGGGAAGTCGTCGACGGCTTGGACTCCGACTTCGTTTATATCGCCTCGGTTTCTGAGCCCGATAGGGACGCCGATGAAGAGGGTGCTGATCAACATGAAGGGTTACTTGGAGGAGGTGGGCCACCTCACCAAGCTCAACCCTCAGGACGCTTGGCTTCCCATCACCGAGTCCCGGAATGGGAATGCTCACTACGCGGCGTTCCACAACCTCAATGCTGGGGTTGGCTTCCAGGCCTTGGTTTTGCCTGTTGCCTTCGCTTTTCTCGGCTGGTATAATATACACGCCATTTCTAGCTATTGTCTTTTAGATTTCTAGCGTTTGCCATTTGCATGTTTCGTCCTGCTTAGTCAGATTATTAGTTTAACTGTTAGGTTGCTGGCATGGTGTCTTCCATCTGAAGTTTGAAGTGCCTGCCCGAGCCCGTCTTACTCTTACTGATGATATATACATATTTATGAATTCTCTGTGTCGATTGTAGTTATCTTTCCTCAACTTCACGTTATCATTCTAATGCTCTTTTCCTATCTTTTTCCTCATTTACTTTACTTTTTTTTTTCCTTTAGGAGTTGGGGAATACTTTCTTTAACCATAGCCTACTTTTGGCAACTCTACACATTGTGGATTCTGGTCCAGCTACATGAGGCAGTTCCAGGAAAGCGGTATAACAGATATGTGGAGCTTGCGGAAGCAGCATTTGGTGAGAATGCATTCCACTATGTCCTCATGTCAGTTAAAAGTATTGAAAGCTTAAGTCCACCTTTTCTGAAGATGGTTATCCTAAATAAGTTATGAATTGATAAGTATACACACATGTATCTCTGCTGCGAATAGAGCCTAACTACATGTATTTCTGACCTGCCCAAAGAATTTTCCTTCCCTAATTCAGTATTCATAACAGTTAATGTAGTCGCACCATTAGTTGACATCCTGGCCATCTAGTTCTGAAGTACTGTTAATTGCTTCTACGCTGCACCCCTTTGAGTGCATGGCAAACTACCCAAGAAAGAAATTGATAATGCTTTTAGTCAGTCATGATTTCCATTAAGAAATTATTTGCAAGCACATTCTTACTATGCGCTTAATGCAGCGAAGTATCTCTTGAATATGAAAACAGGGCGTAAGATACTACAGGTTTACTAGTTCTATCTAAGCATACAATCTGCTGATGATATTCTCCCTTTTGCAGGGGAACGTTTGGGTGTCTGGCTTGCTCTGTTCCCAACTGTTTATTTATCAGCGGGAACTGCAACAGCTTTAATCCTTATAGGAGGGGAGACCATGAAACTATTTTTCCAGATAGTTTGTGGGCCCCTATGTTCATCGAATCCCCTTACAACAGTAGAGTGGTATCTGGTGTTTACTTCTCTATGCATTGTTCTATCTCAGCTCCCAAACCTCAATTCAATTGCAGGTCTTTCACTGATAGGGGCTGTGACAGCCATCACTTACTCTACCATGGTGTGGGTCCTCTCCATAAGCCAACAAAGGCCTCCAACAATATCTTATGAACCGCTTTCATTGCCATCCTCCACTGCTTCCCTCTTTTCGGTCTTGAATGCGCTTGGAATTATAGCTTTTGCTTTCAGAGGGCACAATTTAGTTTTAGAGATCCAGGTATGCATTCTGTGAACATTGAAGAGATTCACTTTACGCTTACTCATACAAGCAACTCCCACAAGCATCATTGTTGTTGTATTTGTGGAACTTGGTCCTCTAATGGTGTTCAATTTGCTTCTTTCAGGCAACTATGCCATCAACATTCAAGCACCCAGCTCATGTTCCTATGTGGAGAGGAGCCAAAGTTGCCTATTTCTTTATTGCAATGTGCTTGTTCCCTGTTGCAATTGGAGGCTTTTGGGCTTATGGAAACCTTGTAAGGGTTCTAATTGAAATACACTTGATTCTCACCCATTGATGATTATTTATAAATATCACACTGTATTACTTCAAAACTGTGCATATGACAAAGGCAAATGTAAAATTCACCTCCCCTAGGAGGCATGCAGGTCTGGAAATTGATGTGTTAAGCTCCAATATATCAGCATTTTGTTGGAACCAATTAGAATAATAGTTCAATAAAGAATGCAAGTTTTCATTTTACCTTAATTTAGGCTTTAGGGATAAGTGACAATTTATCGTAGTCTTATTCCAATGGTCTGAGTTTGACCTTTATCTCTACTCTGTACCACAATGTTAAGAATAAACATTTCACGCATGTTCAACTTTACGAGGTACAAGTCAGAGTGAGTATTAGTTGATTAAATGATTACATTCTCTAGTTTTTTGGGACTAATGGTGGTTTATCCTGGTTGAAGACCTTAAGGAAACGATTTAGAGGGTGGCATGCTAAAGGAAATACCTTTAAACATATTCTGGAAATTGAAGAAAAACATTTTCGAATATTCTTGTTTTATTTAAGGAAGCAAATCAGTTATTTTAGAAGGTGAGTTTATTTGCATTTACTTGACATTTTCACAGGGTTGTCGGAAGGATTTGGTCCTTGTAACCATTGCTTACATGCCCTTTGGTTTTCGTAAAATTTTCCTTGTCAGTTTTGGTAATAAATCTGGGCTATGGAGGCTTGTATCAGTGGCTGTGGTATACACTCAATTGTATATTGTCCTTTGTTCTTTCTATAATATACTTTGTAGTTTACGGAGTGTCCATAGTAAGGTTTCTTGATGATTTCAAGAAATATTTCTCCCCATCAGGATGAAACCGTGTTCAGGGGTCTGCTCATGTTTCTCCACTTGCTTGGCCTCTGATGTGGAACTTCGGTCTTACTTTTTTGTTCCTTGCTATATGGATTTTTCTGTTTGGTTCAGATTTTCCCAACTACATGACAACTTCTAGTTACTACAGATGTTATGTTTGTGCTTACATATTTTAGTTAAGACTACTGTTATGTGATGATATGTGCTTACTCTTGATTGATTACTTTACCTGGGTGGTCTTTCCTTCCTGTACTCCCAGTGATACCGATATTACAAAACACAAGCAAATCCTTCATTCTCTAATAACATTGTCCAGAATAGTTTTTTTATATATGTCATTGCATCTCATAAATTCTTCAGTCTCTTGTAACATTGTTCGGAGTAAATTGTATATAGACATCATATTTAGACCCGCACTCTGTTTCTTGTTCCAGATGCCTTCAGGAGGGATTCTTAACGCCTTGTATGCATTTCATAGTCACGACATTCCAAGAGGACTTCTTGCAATCACTTTTCTGCTAGTCGTGTTCAACTGTTTGAGCAGCTTCCAGATATACTCCATGCCCGTTTTTGACAGTTTCGAAGCCAGCTACACAAGCCGAACCAACCGCCCCTGCTCAATCTGGGTGCGGTGTGGATTCCGCGTTTTCTATGGATTCGTCAACTTCTTCATAGGGGTGGCACTCCCTTTTCTCGCCAGTCTTGCTGGTCTGTTAGGAGGGCTCACTCTTCCAGTCACATTTGCATACCCTTGCTTCATGTGGGTCCTCATAAAAAAGCCTACAAAATACAGCTTCAATTGGTACTTCAATTGGATCCTTGGTTGGTTAGGGATTGCTTTTAGTTTGGCATTCTCCATTGGAGGTGTCTGGAGCATGGTGAACAGTGGACTTAAGTTGAAGTTCTTCAAGCCCAACTGAGATTTAGGCGAAGAAAGGTAAAAAGAGTGTTCTGGAGTAGTATTGTGGAGAGCAAATTCTGTAGCTTACTATACGCCAGGTGTTATGTAAGAAAACCGCTTCCCAACTAATGAAAGAAGTAAACTGGTGTCATGTTGAACCCATTGTAAGCCTTGATTCCGAGTGATATTAGTCCTCGTGTGTAATTAGTTCCTCCCTCGGCTGCCTTGGCCCGCCGCTGTTTTGTGTTGAAATAACGAAGGAATGGCTCACCTCAACATATTTGAACCCATTGTAAGCCTTGATTCGGTGTGATATTAGTCCTCGTGTGTAATTAGTTCCTCCGTCGGCTGCCTTGGCCCACCGCTGTTATGTGTTGAAATAACGAAGGAATGGCTCACCTCACCATATGTTGCTTTTTGAAGAGGATACAAAGTGTCAAATCTATATTTGCAGTATGTGAAAGAAGCATATACATGGCATCCAGCTCCACTGAGCCGGTAGTAGGTGGTTTGGATTGCGTGAACTTTTTTTTTGTCTTCCAAAACTCAGTTCTAAGGTGCTTACCTTGACAGAACAGTTCTTGTCATTAGTCTTCAACTACCGCAGAAGAGTTCTGTGGGTTTGCAGTTCTGCGGGTTTGCACTTCTGCTTCATGCATGGATGTCTCCTGCAGCTGTCCTAAAAAGTGTGCGTCGACAGAACTTTTATCAATATATGCGTGCTTTTCTGTCAAAAGCCTCCATTCAGGATATAAAATGAAGGATTAAGCACCCTTTTTCCTTTTGTTCCGGGGTTTTGACCGGGTTTTTTAAGAAACCCTGCTGGTTTTAACTGATCATATCAATTATCAAAATGGACCAACGATGTTTCTGTTAAATTTCCTTCCATAAATTTACAAGAGTCACGTCAGCTCCATTCAAAAAATTGACATGTAACAAAATTTTCCCAATTAAAAAATTGACACTTACAGTAAATCTATTTAAAAACACCACATCAATTGTGTGGCTCCACATCAGTAAAATAAAAACATTACAAAAGAAAAAAAATTAATTAACTATTTTATAAAAATAATGTAAAGTCTTAAAACAAAAACAAAACAAAAAAATGTAAAAACTTAAAAAAAAAGAAAAAACAGGGGAGCCACAAGCAACCTCGCTTGCCAAGGGATCCCTGATCAATGCTAGGTTCTGCGCGGTGGCTCCCAGCCACAGAGGCGGAAGCAAGGGGGTGCGATGGGTATCGGCCGATACCCATCGCACCCCTCAAAAAGAAATTCTAATGTAATTTTTTTGTTTTGTTTTTGTTTTTCTTTATAAATTAACCAAGTCCAATACCCATTAAGTCCAGGCCAAATAGACTTAATGGGTATCGGATCTAAAATATTTTTTTTCTATACATTGATTTTGTTCTTAGTATTACATAATAATTAAGGCAAATATACAGTTATTATAATTTTTTGTTTTGCATCGAGTACAAGTTCTTCAATCGAGGGGTAACTTCCTGTCATCTTACTAAATTTATGTTAGTAAAAAATTATTTGCTCTTTGCTCCTATTTTTTCACAATCAAGACCACTTCATTTTTTTTCTCCCTATGTTGATTTGTTTCTTCATTTTTATTAGAGACCTCAAAAAATGTTGTGTTTGTTTAGGATCCTTGTATAGGCCAAATCAAATTTATGTTGTTTTTAAAATTAGTAGGGAATTAACTTGGATTAAATCATAAAGAGTGATTTGCGTAATAATATGAGAGATAAATGGATGAATGATTGCATGTTAGTGTACATCAAGCAATAAGTTTTTAAAACTATTGAGAACGAAGTCATTTTGCAACTTTTTCGGAAGATGTAAACTCGTATGATCCAATTATCACCTCTCAGTCGCAGTACATATTACGGTACATGTATTCCAATATTTTTTGTCCTTAATTTTCGACATTTTACCTCTAAGACAATATTTTGCATTACGAAAGAATTTTTTTTTTTGTCATTTCGCCTTTAAAGTTCAACACCCATGAATTTTGATCCTGGTTCCGCCACTGCCCAGCCAACCCTTCTCCAGGGAGCCACAAGGGTGGCAACGAGCCACTGCTCTCAGGCAGTGGCGGAAGCAAGATTAAAATTAAAGGGTGTAGAACTTTAAAACCGAAATGACAAAAAAAAATTTCGTAATGCAAAAAATTCTCTTAGAGTTGTAATGTCGAAAATTAAGGACTAAAAGTATTAAAAATATTAAAATACATATATCATACTATGTACTGCTAATGAGAGATGACAATTAGATCCTACGACTTTGCATTTTCTGAAAATGTTGCAAAATGACTTCGTTCTTAATAGTTTTAAAAACTTCTTGCTCGATGTACACTATCATGCAATCATTTATCCAGTCATTTTTCATCCTATTACGTAAATCACTTTTGATGATCATAATCGCAGAAAACACTCTTTCAACAGTTGCAGTCGCAACTGGTAAGACTAATGTCAACTCAATAAGTCGATAAACTAATGGAAATAAAGTATTCTTTTTGGTCTCAACCATCTTCACAACAAGACCTCCAATATCTTGAAGCCCAGAAAAAAACATCATTTCTTCTAACATCTCTAATATAGATATTAATCTGAGTTTTAAGTATCAAATGATCATCTACTGTGAAAATCTTCTGGATAAAGCATAGCATGACGACGTAACTTAGCATGATCAAATGCTGAGAATGAGTTTTTTAGATCAAGACATGTTATGTAAAGAAGTAACTTCACACTTGCTTTTGTGAACCGATTATCCATCTCGTGAGTAATCAAATCAATAACCTAACATAACACTTTCACACAAAAATGATGGAAATAAGTACTAGTTTGCCCTTCATGCCTTGAACGACTACGAATTGGTATAATATCTTCCATATTTGGCACACTAATAGAGTTATCAATACAAAAAGTTTTAACTTCTTCCAAAAATTCATCTCATTCTTGCAACTGTTCCTTCCCAAGTCCAACCAAACTTATAGCATTAACAATGTCTTGATCTTTTCGTTGTAAGGGTCTGTGACAATTCGTTTGTAATTCTAATTATATTCCTCAACAAATGTATAGTGAATACAAACTCAAAACTTTTATCTTATTCATCAAACTCATTGCCATGGATCTTTATTCTAGCAGAGTATCATCCCCATTTATGTTTTCAAGCACTTCCAATACTGATGACTACATAGTGAAGAGATGGATTATTGTAAGGTGGTATGAACTCCAAGGAGTGTCACCTACAATATTATAGGAATTATAAAACTATAAACAATTTTTTAAAAAAAAAACTAAATGGTCTATTAGTATTGTAACGAAATATAGTAATCACCTAGTCGTGCGAGACTGTTTTCTTGATTTTTGCACCCTCCACTAAAATCTCTCCAATGTCCAACCGCTCCACTATCTTCTCATGACAACTTTACCGAAGAGCATCTTTCCTTTTACATGAAGCTCTGACCATATTCACAATCATGGAAGTATAATTAAAAAAAAATATCAACTTGCAAGTTATTCTTTACAATACCCACAATAACCAATTGAAGTTGGTGAGCAAAACAATGGATATATATAGGTAGTAGAAGGATTGTCCCTCAAAATGAGAGACTTCAACCCATTGAACTCGCCTCACATGTTGGATGCCACATCATACCCTTGACCTCTCAATCTGGATATTGACAGCACATGTCTTGCAAACAATTTGTCTATAGTTTTTTTTTCAAAGATTTAGATCAAGTATCAGGAACATGTTCCACATCAAGAAACCTTTCAATCACATGTCCACATATGTTTACATATCTCAAAACCATTTTCATTCTCTCCTTCACTGAATTATATCGAGACTCATCAACCATAAGAGAATAAAATTAATCCTCAATTTCTTTAATGATGGCAAGTGTGGTCTTAGCTGCACAAACACTCACCATTTCCTTTTGCACTTTTGGAGAAGTCATTCGGTTGTTTCCAGGACCATTACTCTTAAGTGTCTTATCAACCTTTTCATAACGTTGGCAAAACACGTTTAAAAGCTAGAGAAAATTGTCATTCCTTAATGAACTTTCAGACTTGTCATGACCATGAAAAACTAATCCTTGCCCCAAAAGATAACGAACGACATCTAAAACCCTTGTTAAAAGAATGAGATAAACATTCTCTTGATCATGCTCGTGTGCGGATAACATGTGCGACACACTTTGTCGTTGATTTTCGAGTGTTTCACATAGTCTTCTAGCTTTATTGTGAGCGCTATCATGTGCACCAACATGTTAGACAAAAACTTCCACTACCTTTTTTCAGTTGCTAAATTCAGTATATGTAAATTTATCTCCCCTAATCTTCCCTCCTCTAGGTCGCCTAAACAGATAACACTACAAGCAATTTGCATCATCCTTTGATACACTATATTCCAACCAATTAAAATCTTTTAAACCATGTATCCCTAAAATCCCTCATTCTTGCCCGTATTGCTTTTTGGGAAGATCATTGCCATGCAATTGAAAATTACCTTTGATCAAGTACTCCCTACGAACTTGATCCCTAACCCTTACATCATATTCTTCAATGAGTTTATGTAACTCTGGGTCAACAACAATATCATCCTGTCTAAACATAATGCGAGGTCTTTTTAAACTACCATTAGTTTCAGAATTAGTAGCCACGTTAAGAGTATTAGACGACTCAAAGCTGCATGACTTTCTTATCACAAAGGATTTGTTTTGAACTTGTGATTAAAGAATCAGTTAACTTCCAGACCAGTGTAATTATCAAATTATACTAATGGGACGTTTTTCTTTGTTGGTTTTGTAATTAGGTGGTGCTGTAAAGTTGTAGGCACATCATCAGGTTCCTGGCAAGAGGCAGATTATTCTGCATCACATCTAATGGGAAGAACCGTCAATTTGGACGTTCTAGTGATGTAGGACAAATTTGAATAACTGACTATGTACGCTTACTTGTGAAATAAGGAAAACTACGAGTGTTGGTGTTGTGATGGTAAAGTAAATGGTTCAGAGTATACAGACTTTGGATTTCCATCTTCTCAATAAACTATGAGTTGAATTATGGAAGCTAAGTTGTGAAATCCTATGAGACAAAACGGAAAATAAGTAAATAAATAAAGACCGCTATAATACTTAAACCCGAGCTTTGTTGTTCACATAACTGTAAAAAACTGACCATAAAATCATTGCAGATTTTGTAGAAATGTACAACTCTGCTCCTGCACACCTTAAGACGCATTCAACTTTTAAACTAAGGAGGAAGTGTTTTCACAAAGGTTTTGGGAAGCTATCATGGTCCAACATTTTTCTTCCTCAAACTCTGAAGTAATCCTAGGCATGCGCAGGACTAGTATATTGACATCGATCATATGAAAGATATTTAAACATCAAAGAGACAATAACAAGGTACTGAAACAAAACCTAAATTACTAGTAAAGACTGAAGAGTCCAATCAATTCCAAGCTACTCTGAGCAGTCATACAGGTCATAGAAGCTCAACACGTACGACCCCATAATTCCATATCCCAAGCTATATAGTTTTTTATTTAGACAAGTACTGTATCTCGGGCTTCAATCTCTATCACATGACAGGCTAAACTATCTTTTCAATTACCTCCATATACCAATTGAGAGGTGCACAATTACAGACCCATCAACCAATAACCCAATAAAAATTACAGAAAATTCATTTCACACAAAGCTCAAATAAATAAATTCACCCCATTGCCTAAAATCCTAAACTACTAAAACAAAATAACCAAAATAAGGGAACAAAAACTCACCAAATTCCAATCTGAGAGAGTCAAAGACTATTTTCGAAAGTTCGACCGGTAGTAGAAAGCCAAAAACAAATCTGAGATTTCAAAAGCAAAAAGACAAATTGGAAAATTGGAAAAGAAAAAGAAAAAAAATCAAGAGATTCAAGACTATGAGTCTACGATAATCGTCGCAGAGACGCACATGGAGAGAGAGAGAGAGAGAGACCGCTTATACCTGGTGCGGCGGTGACCTGTGGGCAACAGCCAATGGGCAAAAGCGGCTAGGCCATGACTGAGAATTTTGAAATAGTGAGAGAGAGATCGCGCAGCAGGGGCATGTAACTTTTTCAAAACAGGGGTGAAACGGTGTATTTCACCCCTGTTTTAATTATTATTATTTTTAAGCAAAGGGTAAAACGACGTTGTTTCACCCTCTGCATATAAAAAAGGGACCGAGGCCCGAGCCTAATAGATATTGGGCACAGGCCGCCCAAGATAAAACTCTAGTCGGCTTGGGCCTAATGGAATCAGCCCCAGGCCAACTTATGAAAAAAAAATTTACATGTAAAATTTTTTATTGGGCAGAGGAATGGGTAGCGACTGCCTTAGTTCGCTACCCTATTCTTCAACCACTGCTCTCTAGGGAGCCCAAATTTAGGCTTCCATTCGCAAGGGTGGCTTCTCTTCTTCTGCGAAAGGGTGGCCACAACTGCAAAGGGGAGCCCATCATAGGGGTGCCTTGCGTCGCAAGGGTGGCTTCGAGCCACCTCTGAGAAAGGTGGGCTCGCCTACTGCATTGCATTTGTTATTTATATTTTATAATTTCTTTTTATAATTTTTAAAAGAATTGAATTTTGTGTTTTTGTTTTTTTTTTACAATTTTTTAACATATAAATTAAATCTATTAATGATTTTGAATTATACGTGTCATTTTTTGATCTGCTAATTGATAGATGAAAGTTTAACAAAACGACCATTTTGACAAATGATGGAAGTCAAAGGTCGATCTATAATTTACAAAACTCAAGGCCGATTTTTTAAAAAAGGGTCAGAATTAAGGGACCAAAAAGACACTTAGGACATATTTGTTTAGCCAACAATTTAGGGTCTCAACAATTTGGGCAAGCTAAACACACTCCAAAATTTTTACATTTTATAATTACACACTATACTTTTCATAAACTCCAATAAATCTCAATAAAGTAGAGATTCCCAAAATTTTGACAAACAAACAATATCTTAATGCTTTAACTAATGCACTTTTTAGGTCATCGGAGCCTGTTTATCTTGAAATAACATCGTATTGAACCGGCGTTCCGGGAATTGAAATTGTGAAGATAAAAAAGTTTAAATAATCTCTTTCTACTATTCAACCTCAAAAGAACCAAGCCCTAATTTTGCGACCCCTTGAGGTTACAAATTACAATTAGTTGTATGTGTCGCAGAAATATATTTAAAAAATGTGTTATGAGATCACATATGGTTAATATAAATTATGCACACACATATATATATATATATATTCAACATTGATTAATTCTAAGCCTACAAAAAAAACGTTATAAGATTACCTGTAAACATCACTTATTTTTAGGAGAAATTACATACCATTTCATACGTGTAAGATTGATAGATGTAAATGCATTTTCTACCATCTATCGATGTTTTGATACTCTGCGCTCCGAACTATGATTTTAGTTATATTTTATCCTTCTACTGCTAACCGCGTAGACTTTGCATCATTCAATGTTAATTTGAAAAAAAAAATTGATATTTTTAGTTAGTGAAATAACATATTTACCTCTATACAAAATATAACGACTCAAAAATTTGAGAATAAAATTATTATTTTACTGAGTAAAATATCAAATATTTGTTCAAATTAACGAGGGAGGATGTAAAGTATACACAATTATTAATTGATGGGCGTAAAGTAATAAAATCAAAATTTTAGCGTGCAAAATATCATAACCAGGTAATTTGATAGGGGAAAAATTATATTTATAAGTTCCACTTAAGTCATCTGAAATATTCACTCGACCACTCGGACTTCAACCATTTCGTACTTGGGATGGGAATAACTAAAAAAATCAAAATTAATTTATATAATTAACTCGAAGAATACAATCTTAAATAATTATTATACAACAACAGACTACTAGTAGAAATTTAGTAATATATCAATTAAGCATTTATAATTTATAATCTATTTATATAAAAATAAACAAACTACATCTGAACATATAATTTACTTAATAACGAACTCGAGCTCTATTTATATCACAGATATATAGTTTCACACACACACACATATATATATATATATATATATATAGTTTTCCTTTACAATGTGGTCGTGGTCGAATTGCATAAGGAGAGAAGGCTAATCTTGGACGGAGTTGGACCTGGGACAAACGAAGAGTGAACATGGAAGCTTCGTGGAAAGGGAGGCCTATCTATTTTCGTCAATGGGAACGGCATCAATGCGTTGAGGCCCTGCGTAAATGATGGATGTTTTCCATCTGAACGATATGGGAGCAAGGAACATGCATGATCTCCGACAGAAGTTACAGAACCATCTGTGGCTGCCGTCACCTTTGGGATTTTTCCTCTTCGTCGGAAGGACACACGTTAAGCACGAAGCTGTACGTGGCCGAGCACCAAATGATAAACGCCAAAAGATTTTGTTGAGAGTATGAAGAAAGAGAGGTGGTCTGTCTCTGCAGTGTGAAACCATATGCGTCTGACAAATAGATGACTGCTTACGGACTCCATATAGACGCTATATATGTATCTTATCTTCTCCCATGCCTGATGACAAACAAATATAAAGGAAAGTGACTCGAAACTGAATTCATCCACACCATCACTCTTACGTGGTTTCTTATGTCACAAGTAGTAATTAAGACACCAGATGAGCCAATACGCATGTAACATAACATTTGGTCTTCTAAATTTAATATTATCAGTATTAATTACCGGACAAGAGCCAATATGCAAGTAACATAATATAACATATGAGTCTTGTATTAAATATTGTCCATATTAATTACCGGCCAATGTAGAACCCCCAAGGGCGATAGCTCAGTGGTTAGGAGAGACATCCTCTTTGGGGATCAACGTACCAAGTTCGAGTATCAAGAGTGTGGAATAAATTTTTCTGTTGCTAGGCGAGTTCTAGACTTATCTGCTCCCTAGGTTGTGGGGTCGGTTCAGTGAGTCGTGGTTTGTACTTCAGAGTTGAACTAAATATGTCCGACTTTGAGGAATTTCCACGTTATCAAAAAAAAAATACCGGTCAATGTAGACTTCATTGTGAGACACATATATCATGTCTCTCTCTGAATTGAATTCGACAACAAATAATGAGACCTATAGATGTGTTTACCTCTTTCCGAATTGAATTCGACAACAAATTGAAAGGAATCTCTATCTAGTTTAGAGGAGTTATATGGGCAAATACCAAATACCAAATTGCGATCCTTTATAATTCTCTGCCCGAATTGCAGGTAAATTAAAAAAGAGAGACATAACTGAATCTTATTGTAAAATTTATACTATCTAAAACTTTATATTAGCACAAAATTAAATAATATAGAGTCCAAATTTTATCATATAATGAGAATTAGAGGCAGATTAGCCGTCTGTTTTGTTTATATAGTAAAGTTGGCTTGTTAAAATATGCAGCCACACTTGTTTACTCTTTGGGAACTTGAGATAAAGCACCTGGTAAGTGGTAACTTTGGCACAAATGGACGTGCGCGCATAGTGGTCGCATAATGAGCACAGCACGAACCACCAAATTGTCCTTTGGTCGGTGGTCTGTCAGCCATTATCCCTCCCCTTTTTCCAGATAACAACGAACAATGTGTCAATGGAGACTTGGCCAGCTCAACCTTTTTAAGAAACTTCCCAGTTCCCACCGTTCGGTCCATTCCAATCGAACATCATCAGTGCGCCATTTGTTGTGGATCATTCTGTGATCCCAATGAAAAATAAAAAAGAATATCATCATCTACATTATTCTACTTCAAACTTGTTTTTCTTTTTATTTCTCTCTTTTTGAAGTAATAAATTATATTATCAATGGCTGGCAACAGTTCACTTCCTTGAGCATCAGTTAATAGGCTGAAGGCAAGGTTGCAGTCATTTTTGCTTGCTAGCTAAACACAAGAAAGGTGGGGATTGAAACAAAACTATGTCAGAGTGATTAACAAGTGATTACATATGACATAATCACACGACTCGAAAGGCCAAACATCGGACATTCTTCAAGATTCGGAGGTCAAATTTGATATGCCGCAAAGGTATTTGCCTGATAAATTCTCGACGAATGTTGCATTCAAAACCTCGACGTTCATGAGATTGGAAACCCAAATTTTTATGCATCTCCCAAACAGTTGTGTCCACTGAATGGTCCGATACTATGCAATTTAACAAAACCCAGAAACTAGACAGTGAAAAAGAAAAAGAAGAACTCGATGCATTCAAAGAATTGCCTTTCTCAAAGTAGATACTGTAATGTAAGACTCCTCCAAAGGATCAAAAGGATGTTCTTGTCAACTTTCTTCCACCCATTTGTCCATGAAAGGCCAAAATTTACAGAACCAGGAAACAACGACATAAAGCCACAGTAAGACAGACGGTAGGAAGCATCCACCAGTTTCGCTTTCATCCAAGTCGTTTTCTAAGAAACCTATAACAATCTATACCCACCAAAACACTGACCCACAAAAGAAGGCAACTTTGACCCGTTAGGACCGACGATTCTGATTCCCAGTATTTTAGAAAACCCAACAACAACACAAAAAAGAAAAGAGAGTAACGAACAGCATTTCATGAAAATGGTAAATGCCCTATTTCTCCAAACCTTGGGCATGGGTAGAAAGAGCAAGGTCCGGCGAGGGAAACAGATCCCCGGGGCCGGCGTCAACCAATCCGCCTTCGGCACAATTTACCTGCCACGTGGTGTACCCCGAAGAAGCCACTGAAGCAGCACTACTACTCCCACCGCCAAAATCACCGACTTCGGGAAATGCCCAAGCCCCTCCGCCCAGCCCAAATCCCACTTCGTCGAACCCAGAAATAGGCCCCAGCCCGTAACTCAGCTCCAAGAACCCCGCTCCTGGCGTGTTCAGCAAAAAATTGAAGCTCCCAACGGACCCACCAGCCGCCACGTTCTCGTTCAGGTTCACGTCATGCGATACCATCTCGGTTAAAACCGAAACGGGATTAGCGGGTACGGCCTCGCTGGTCACCGTTGATGAAGACGAGGAGGATGAGGAAGAAGAACTGGTGCTAGAGCGAGAGAGCTTGGTGATGTTTTTGCGGGTGCCACCCCCAACAGGGACGTTGCGGAGGGTGCCACCTTGGGTCCAGTAGCGACGACAGGACTTGCAGAAGTGGCGAGGCTGGGAGAGGTTGTAGTTGTTGTAGTAGCAAAACTTGGTGGAAGTAGAACTGCAGCGAGGGCAAGGAAGGGGCTGGGCCTGTGGCGGTGGAGGCTGACCCAAGCTTTGATGGACCCCCGCCTGTGTGTGCTCGACGGTCTCCGATGGCATTTCTGGGCGTTTTATTTTTTGGGTTTGAGTTCAGGCAGGGAAATATAAAATAATGACACAAAAGTCGGTAGAGATAGAAGATTCAAAAGAACGAGAGAGAACAAACAAAGGGAAGGAGATATCTCGGAAGAAGTGAGTGGATTTTATACCCACAGAGATGGAGAGAGACGCAAACGTGAAGGGTAAGTTGCCAAAGACAACAGACGAGGAAATTTGGACAATGGGTTTACACGCAGTCGTTCTTCTATAGTCCCCCGTACTGTCACTACTGTGTTGAACCCCTTGACGCGTGGCTCGTCAATACTCTATTAGGGTTGTTCAAAATAAATGTAGTTGCCCATGATTTTTTTTCTTTCTATTTTACTCATGTGAGCTTTAGTTCGAATTTTGTCTGTTTCACAGTCAAATCAAAAGTGAATAAAAAGTTGTTTATTTATTTATTAATTATTAACCCATTATATTTATACACTTTTGTCCGTACGTGACCACTATCTTAAATGAAAACTAATAAATTAATCAAGTACATCTGTTATATTCTTGAAAATACTTCAAACCGTTTGTGATTCTCTCCATTCTCTATTTTCCTACCAAAATTGCATGTATAATTCGAAAAGTGATAAATAAAATATGTGAACACTGTAACAT
The DNA here is from genome assembly GCA_963930655.1 of Myrica gale. Classification (NCBI taxonomy): domain Eukaryota; kingdom Viridiplantae; phylum Streptophyta; class Magnoliopsida; order Fagales; family Myricaceae; genus Myrica; species Myrica gale. Next base: position 20,414,218 of record OZ005615.1, read on the forward strand.
TCAATATTGTCAGTTAAATTTTCCACCCCCATAACTTTTAATGTTTGCTCTGTTTCTATCTCTATAATTCAATTCATAAATTTAACTTGAATAAGTAATATTGCTTAATGGTAAACTTTAACTTGGTCCCAATTCCATACCAACTAAAAAGAGTTAAAATTGAATTTTTAAGATTATGGTTGTAATGCCCCGGGTTCAAACTCTAAACGAATAGATTTTTATATAAAATAAGATTTTTCACCATGCATAATCATTTATCTAGGCCCTAATATTTTCAAAAATAATTTGTACAATCTCAACAAAATATTCATACACCATAAAAAGCCCAAAAATATCAATACGAGCCCTACAATATACATTAGCATATTCGATATTTTCTAACATTGATGAAGATCTCATAAAATAATTACAATAACGACTTTCTCCAACATTAATCTCTAAAAGTACTATTGCAAAATAAGCCTTCAAAACACAAATCTATTTGAAGCTCTTCAAACTTCTCTAATTCTGTCAATTCTGAAAAATATGAGAATAAGTGGTGAGCTACGACTAGCTCAGTAAGTAGTAACTCAATGAGGGCTGGGAAAAAAATAACTTTCTCACAATAACCGAAATTGAAAATAAAACACCGTAAGCCATATCGAATCCAAAAGACAAGTTTGTAACAAAAATATTTAAGGTCGCGCAATATAGGAAAATCATCAATGATCACGTGGATCTTAATGGACACAAAGACCTCAATGGTCACACAAACCTCCAAATACCACGAGGGATATCAAATTGGCCACGCAGACCACAAAGTTATATCACTAGCACACTGATAATTTTCACAGTATGCTCATCAAAACAAGTTATAAATATTTCAATTGAGTTTCACGAAATCTCTACAATCACATTTTACCCAAAATTTGTTCAGCTCCCCAAATAATACATCAAAACCATATAAAATACGGTACATGTTTAAAACTTCCATTGAAGAATCGCTTACCTCGAACGCTTAACCAATCCTTAAAACCTCTTCAATAAATCCGAACCATCTCTCAGAACCTAGTATCACCACCTCAATCCAAATTTTAGTCTCCAATATACATTCTATGCGACAATTTATTAACCTCAATCTCTTCAATTTTTAAAATTAAAACATATCTCTATCCATCACTTCAAAATTCAAATATAAGATCCTTATACGTATCTTTCAAATTCAAACACAATAATAATCTTTATACATATCTTAACCTTTAAATTCAAACCTAGGATCAAATCTCTATTTAAATCTTTAAATTCAAAAATACGATTCAACATCTATCCAAAAATCAAACATAGGATTAAACCTTATCTCTTCGTCAAAATTCAAATTACTCACTTAATACCTTTTTTCGGGATGAGGTATTACAAAGCTCACTTGACTTGAATATATCCCTAGTTACTGTGTTTTTGAGATGGTTATGATGAACTCTAGAATTGGCCCATGGAGTGGAGGCTTATTCTTGCCAAAGAAGGGTTTCATTATTAAAAACGATGAAGAAACATTTTAGGGTTCAGAGAATGGATAATTTTATTTATATGCAATTGTATCATGATTGAGTAGTATAGAGGTTGGTCTGGGTGGTTAGGACTTGGGACCTAGGAGTATGCTCTCCCTAAGGTCTCAGGTTCGAATACTCATAGGTGCAAGCAATTTTTTGGTGCCACTCTCACGACAAAATCGAACTTACATGACTTATGTGACTTTGGGAGACTGTATCAACCTGGGATTTACTAGCCCGTTTGATGTGTTCCACTTCGGTGGGTCTGCTAGGCTGGATTTTTCCTCGTCACTAAAAAATAAGAAGAGTAGTATAGATCTAAAATATTAATGTGATAATTCGTGGGAGAATTATCATGTTTTAATGTTGAAGTTATGAGAAAATTATACTCTTCACCCACAACTTCCACATGTTTTGCACTTTGCACCCTAAACTACCACGTTTGAGACATTACACTCATAAACTACCGATCTCTAACACATTGCACTATGTCTATTTTTTTGTCAAATTAGATATAAATTGACTTTTTAAAATTTGAAATGTCGATTATGCCCTTAAGGTAACTTGCTATTTGACTTTTTAAGGGCATAATCTTCATTTCATTCTCAAAACAGTTCAATTTCCATCCAGTTTGAAGGAAAAAATAGACGGCTGATATAATATGTTGAAAATGAGTAGTTTGTGTATGCAATGTCTTAAACATGGTAATTTATAGTGCAAAGTACAAAAGCTATAATAGTTCATGAGTGAAAATTGTATTTTTCCCTTAAATTATTTATTCACTATTAGAGATTTTATTTGATTTCATATATTAAACATATCGATGTGGGACTAAGAATCGCCTCAACTAAAGGTGGGTATACTCTCCAAGTTTTGATTGAAAATATGAATCCTCCAACTTACCTACTACTTAAAGATATGAAATAATTTCAAGTACTTAAAGTTTGTTTGTGTTCCAATTTGGCATTACGCATAAATGGTTGGTTATGTGTACAAGATTCTCCTTATCATAAAAAAATTGAGTTTTTTGTTGCTTCATCTCTTTACAAGAAAGATTCACATTTGTTCTTATCTAATCCTTCCATATTTTTTAAGAAGTGGTCTTTGATGAGTTGCATGAAATTTTAACACGTCCTATGCTACTTGGTTTGTCGTGTAAGCTTTTGATGCTTATGACGATTGTGCGCCGGCAATAAGAATGTACGAGTATTTGTTAATGAATTATGATTATTTATAATTTATTGTCTGAAACTTTATATAAGCTTCAAAATTTAGTATAAATAATATTAAATAGTGTAAAGTCTACCTGTTATGTCTCTCCTCGACTGAATATCAATTTCTCTCCTTTCTAGAGGTGAAAGTGAATTAAAGTAACCCGTTAACACAACTCACATTCTAGCGAGATTTAAGTTAGCCCGGAGTTGTTTAGTCAAACTTAGGGAGTCCAATGGTCTATCTACTCACTCTGTTATGGCTTAGTTCTTCTCAGGGACGAAGCCATAATGTCCTTTTTGTGGGGGGAGGCAAACTATAATATAGCCCCTGTTAGCCAATAAGAGTTAGACGCGTTTTACGGTCCACCTGAAGGTGACTGCTGAAATCATCCCAAGACATCTGCTGGGTTCGACTGATAATACGATCTAATTCCTTGTCGAGGGAATCCATTCTGAAAGAAAAAAGGTAAAAAGAACAGACAGCGAGAGGGAAGTGAGGAAAAGTAAAGAGGAAAAAGGTGAAAATTAGATGAAGGAATTGACGAGGAGGAAAAAGGGTGAGCTGAAGAGGTGAAGAGAGGGCAGTGGCACAGAAAGGAAAAGAGCAAAAGCTCGGATGTATCTCGAAGAGAGCTGTTTTCCCATACAAACCGACTTCATTTTCACTGATATTTTTTGCCCCTGATCCTTACAATCTCATAATATACGTTTAGTTTTTGTAGTGACTTGATTCTGTATCGTAGAGTCAAAGGAAAACTGCTTTATTGGTAGAAGATTATACTCGGTACATCTGTCATTTCAGGGCATGTTTGTTTTGTAAAAAATTTAAAAATTTGCATTAAACTTTCTAACATTACAATTTCAATATTACTTTTACACGAATACCAATATAATTCAATATTAATTTTTTTTACTAACATCAATACAGGTTAACACATTCTACACAAATATCAATAAAACTCAAATATCATCTAAAAATTCTCAAAAGACTTTCTACTTTAAAAATCTCATCGAAAACAAACATTTCCTTAAGTAATTCGATGTTATAGACACGCCCAGCTCTTCTTCTGAAAGGAGCAGAGATGTTTTAAGAAAAACGAGGGTTTCTGATTTTAATACTAGATTTAAATCATGTCAACCAGTCTCTTTTCTACCCTTTCGACAATGGAAACTTATTAAAATGTTCCATAGATAATGCATGGAAGAGGACCGACATCATCATGATGTTGGGCAGCGTGGGTAGCAATAATTAGATCTGCCTGCTGTTTCTGTGGCTGAGTGGCACCTCCTCCGCCCTGCATCGAAAAGATTCCCTTCCTCTTTCTCTCTATCTCTCTCACGTAGTACACACTGACTTCGCTGTGCCGGATTTCTCGGCTGCCGTGATCTCTGGTCCTTTGATTGTTGAACCAACATACCTGTACCTAGGCATATCATATGGGAGTTTCTTTATCATTTAATATTCGATTTGTACAATAATTCTGCGTACGGCCCACGTCCTATCTCAAGGTAAATTGGCCAATGAAGTTATTGTTGTTCTATCTTTTATTTCCTGGAAGTGGCCGAGACGCCGAGTCCTGTTAGCCTGCCCGGTACCTATCAGATTATGCATGCTTGCGCGACGGACTTGTCCTACTCATGGACCTGAACTCAGTAGTAGGGGTGGGCAAAAAACCCGAGACCCGACAATCCGAACCGGCCCGACCCGTTTCCGACCCGATCGGGTCGGGTTTAGTCGGGGTCGGGTTTACAAGCAAATAAAAGTTCGGGTTCGGGTATATGAACAAACCCGAATCCGAAAATATAACTCCTTCACCCCGTAACCCGTGTTTTCCGACCCGACCCGACCCGTTTCGACCCGATATTTTCGGGTTCGGGTTTCCTCACAAAGAAACCCGAACCCTTCGGGTTTGGAGCAGCGCAAACCCGAACCCGAACCCGGTTTGCCCACCCCTACTCAGTAGAATTAGAATTAAAATTTATGGGTATCGAATTTTAAAGGTGAAATGATAATTTTTTTTTGTAATGCAAAATATTGTTTGAGTTTTTTTTCTACGTCATTGTCTTAGAGTTATAATGTCGAAAATTAAAGACTAAAATTATTAAAAATATTGGAATACATGTACTGTAATATATACTGCGACTGAGAGGTGACAATTGGATCCTACGAGTTTGCATCTTTTGAAAATGTTGCAAAATGACTTCGTTCTCAATAGTTTTAAAAACTTCTTGCTCGATGTACACTAATATGGAACCATTCATTCAATTATCTCTCATTCTATTACGCAAATCACTTTTGATGATCTAATTTAAGTTAATTTTATACTTAATTCTAAAACTTTAGAACAAATTACAGATGATTTTGATGGTTGAGGTCTTGATGTCATTAGATGTTGTCTTTCTTACATTTTTTTTGTTACTACCATAACTGAGATCTGTCTTTTTTTTTCCTCTTTTTTCTTTTGACAAAAGGTTACTTGGGCTGCATTTGTAATTTACTTTCTCTAGGTTCCATGGATTTGAAATTGAAAGATATTCACATTCTTCAAAGCAACTTACATACAAAAAGCAACAATTGATGGCAAACCATGCTCTGAATAATAAAAATAAAATTGACAGGATAATCAAGATTTAGTAAAAGAGTTTCTTAGATAAACATATCTCAAAAGTGATAAGAACTTTGGTTTGACCTATACAAAAATCCTAAACAAACACAACATTTTACGAGGTCTCTAATAAAAATGAAGAAACAAATCAACATAGGGAGAAAAAAATGAAGTGATCTTGATTGTGAAAAATTAGGAGCAAAGAGTAAATAATTTTTTACTAACATAAATTTAGCAAGATAACAGGAAGTTACCCCTTGGTTGAAGAACTTGTAATCGATGCAAAACAAAAAATTATAATAACTGTATATTTGCCTCAATTATTATGTAGCACTAGGAGCAAAATCAATGATAGAAAAAAAAATGTTTTAGATCCGATACCCATTAAGTCTCTTTGGCCTGGACTTAATGAGTATTGAACCTGAACTAATGGATATCGGACCTAACTAATTTATAAAGAAAAAGAAAAAAACCGAAGTGTAATTTTTTTTTTTGAGGGGGGGGGGGATCCCCTGCCTGAACTGACCTGTTGGTAGGGTCTCAGTTCTGAAAGTTTGACCTGATAAAAGATCACTGCCGCTCCACACCTGTCCTACATGAATTGCCCCCAAGCCCGCGCGGCTCTATAGAGTCCAGCCCACCGGCAACCAACCGAGGAAGGCAGGGAGTCCCAGATTCTCTCTTAAATTGTCGCTTTTAACATACGCTCGAGTGAATTGTGCGACTTCGACGCTCTCCAGGAGAGACCAGTGTTGGGCAGCTGTCAGGTCGCTTTATTAGGAAGGAAATTTTGGATTCCGAAAAGCAATATATATGTGTTATCTCTGCAGGATGTTCGGTTTCAATTCACGAAGAAAGTGAATGTCATGGAGAAACCATTGAATTTTACTTATACTCACCAGATGGGCGAGAACCGGAGTGCATTAAGTGGAACATTTGAGCTTTGATTCAGCTAACAAACTATCAGCTAATTATGCATTTGATTCTGGGAATTGCATGTTGAAGTACAATTACGCCCATGGAGGAGGGACAACGTTGGAGCCATGCTATGACTTTGGGAGTAAATCTTTGGACTTGGCAGTGTCCAGGAAGATTCTTGATGGCAATTTGATTGGGGCATCTTATAGGACATCAAGCAAGACTATGGGGTTTGAATGGTCACCGAATTCCAACTACAACAATAATTGGAGATTCAAGGTATGAATACTTTATCAGGTATTATCATGTTTTTAGTTATACTGACCTTTAATTATCGCTACGAGATTGATTTCAGTGAACTGGTTTTCCTGATTATTGCGCTGAACATTATATTGCAGCCATAGTTTTTTTCTATTAGTAACATAGTTTTATTAGCATGAGCTAGAATTACATCTAACCCCCTTTCTTTAATCCTTAATGAAACCAATAGGTGACCACCAAATATATATTTTAAAATTTCCGCAAATATATTTGTTATGCCAACTAGATTCAGATGACTTCATACATGTACCAGTCTTGCTCTGATCATTGCATCCGGAAATCACCAACATTCATGTTTACGGGTGATTTGAAAGACTGGCACTTCTGGCATAAGAAAGACGAGAATGCAAAAACTAATACTGCTTCCAATCAAAGTTAGATGCCTGTATTGTAAACCAGTGTTGTACATATTACTATCTGCATTATCCTAATTCAGAAACAACTAAATTTTAAAAAGAACATTGAAGACATCCTAATGTAACAGAGACATTCAGAATGACTTCTCATGATTTCAACTTGAAGGTGGCGGTGGTGGGTTATTGAGGTTATGCGGCGGGGGAGGTGGAGGCATTGACATTTGTTGCATAGGGGGCCTACCAACCTGTTGTTGAAGAGGTGGGGGTGGGGGTGGCCGCCACATAGGTGGTTGGCCTCCCATACCCATTGGTGGGGGAAGAAGCCTTTGAGGAGCAGGAACTGCCTGTGGAGGGGGTGGTGGCATACTTGGGGGAGGTGGCCTGAACTGCTGAACATGTGGAGGCATACCAGGTGGTGGGATTGGCTGACCCTGTTGCATGTGACCCTGCCAAGTTGGTTGTCCAGCAATTGGCATAGGTGGGAAGGCTGCACCTTGAGGTGGTGGTGGACGAAATGTAGCAATTGGGCCTGGAGCTACAGAACCATTTGCAAAAGGTCGTGGAGGTACAGTTCCATTGGCCTGAGGACCATTCTGAAGTGTTGGAGGTCCACTGGCAAATAATGTGTGAGGTCTGCTCTTTTGTGTACTAGGATTGCTTGCAGCCAACACTCTCTCTGCATTGACATGGTAGAATGTAAGCAAGGCAAAGTTTGCAATGATACCATGAATTACTCCAACTAAATGCAGCAGCTAAAAAACCCTCACCTGCTGGAGTACCATGACGCTCTCCTTTAGTATCCTTCTTATATGCATATGAAACTGTAATTTGACGGTTACAAAGATACTGGCCATTCATTGCCTGTATACGTACAAGAAAATCGATACCAAATCAACTCCATATATTATCAGAAAAGAGTTCTATTCCATAGGGTTGCTATGCTCATGTCACAACGATTTACAACTATTGTGGTACCTTTACGATACATTGGAAATTAGATACTAGATGCGCCATTATTTGTCTAAATGCACATGGAGTCCTTGATCATCAGGAGACTAGGGCTCAAGATATGACCAAGTGGACCTCAAAACTTTCAGATATAAATACAGATCAAAATCAAGAAAGACTGAATAATTAACTAATGACTTAATTAATTGTTGCATCATTAGACCTCGTGTTTCTTAAGAAGATTTGAAGGATCAGAAAATATCAGCAGAGGACACATACCTCAATAGCAGCATCAGATGCCTCAAAAGAATCATAGCTAATAAACCCAAAACCACGTGAATTTCCAGACTCCGGGTCTCTCATAATCTGGAAAAGAGTAGTAAAGATAAAAATCCAGATAATAGAAGCATCAAAATTTAAAAGGTAGGAAACATACGTTAGAATTTACATCCAGTTGTCCTAAATCAAAAGTAAATTCATATAAGAAAACCAACTTGGAAAGTTGAAGGCCATGCAAAAATGCTCATCAAGTAGCTCCAACATTTTCCATGAGGATCCTGGTCTAACTCACCTATAAGAATGGACAATTGCGGCATGCAGAACAGGAACAAAACATGGTACACCACTCACAGGAGACACGCAATAGAAGATTTCCTAATAAGCTATACTGTGATACTGTAGATTTACAATACGATTTTAAAGAAGATTTTGGTCTTGCCAAAGAACTTTCAAAGTTGATATCTAGCCTCACCATAATTATCACCATCTTTTTTTTTATAAGTGTAATTATCACTATCTAAATGGCCTTCAAAAAGTTTAAAGAGGGAAAAAACCAATCAGCTAACTATTTAAGACCTGTTTCTATCACTATCAAAGGAGTGGATGGCACATTTACAATAAACGAGTTAGGGAACTAGCAACCGCCCTCCAATTTCCGGAGGATTAGAGGATTGCCTTTGTGAGTAGAAGAAAGTAAAGGCTAACTACAAATTGTTCCTTCTTCCACTGATTTACTCTTCAATGCATTAGACATATTGAAGATAGCTCAGATATTCACTTTCTTTCACACCACATGAACCAGATAAGCTATTTTAGCACACTTTTTAAATCTACCCTGCAACCTACAAACCAAAATAGCAGGATAATAGAATAGGACTATAATTTAGAGATGATATTAGTTAAGAGAGACAAAAAAGTCACACATACTAAACACAATTATAACATATTGCCAGATAAACTGTACACGCTATGCATAAGACATATGAGGATAACAGTTGACAATGCAGGCAATCAGTTCCATGCCAAACAAAGGAATAAATGAAATATAAAATGGTATTATAGAAAATCCAACTGCTGAAAGATCATTAAATTTATCCTGTTTCGACTATTAGGGGAAAAACAACAGCCTAATCAGCAGCTAGTTGGCCTAATTATACAATATCTCCATCTTAACGTCAGATACTAACAGAATTTAACCTTGGGGTTAGTGACAATGACGCCAAATGCACTAAACGTATCATACAGAAGCTTCTCGTCCACATCCTGAAATGGATATCAAGTAATAAAACGGTTAGCATCAGTAATCCAGCTTGGGTTAGTATCCAAAACCCAGATGAAATTTTACTTACAGGGTCGAGGTTCCCAATGAAAAGGTTTGCTCCCACGTCCAAGCTTTTTTTATCTTGGGATGCCTAGGGAAAGATATAAGGGAAAAACACAAGATAAACACCACAATAGTTCATCAAATCACATGTGACGGATACATAAATACATCAAGACATAAGGGAACAATAAACCTTTCAAACATAAGGTTGCATTATAACTTTTACACTGCCAGACGAAAAAAAGGTATCAAACAATAGTGGAGCATAAAAATACCTTATTTACACGTATTGGCTTCCCATAAAGTTTAATCATGTTTAACACCTTGATTGCCTGCATTTTGACCACAAGGAACACAATCGTTAGTCAAAACTACAGAACTGAATCTGACAGTAAATCTTTGCAGTTAAGCCGCATAATCATCACATGCAGTTGCAAGTTTTATAGACTGCACGGCCACCATATGTGATCAACACTCACATAGTCAGCATCTTCTTCACTGCGGAACTCCACGAATCCATATCCTTGATGCAAATTTGTCACTCTATCCTTGGGAACATAGACATTCACTGAACCAGAAAGGGGACAGGTCACAGTTGGGCAATCTAATAAGCAGATAAAAAAAACCTAGCAAAAATAAAAGAAAGCATAACAAAAAAAGGACAAAAGAATTAGAAACCAACAAACCTCTTCCAAATTTATAGATTAAACTTTTTTTTATAAGCTTACAGCATGAAATGTAAACAAAAAAAACAAAATCCATGATGCCAAAGTAGAAGATACAAATTGCTCCAGTCCTAATTATAAAAATTTAGTTAGATAAAAAAGAAAAGAAAGGCAGGACATACCAACAGGGCCTGCTTGAACAAACAACTCCCAGAGTAACTCCTCGGTTATCTGTCAATTATAGAGACAAAAGGAACAGAAACAGGCTCAAGGAATCAACAACTTGAAATCGTAAACAATGTAGCCCTTGCACAAAAAAAGAAAACCAGAACGAAATAGAGAGCAAAAATTCCCTAACTGCGGTAAGTCACTTCTTTTCGAGCACAGTACGGACATCAATTACCAAAGAAAATGAGAAAGGAGAAAAGGGCGAAGAGGACCTGAGGGTCGAGGTTGCCAACATAAGCAGTGGCGTCTTGGTTCCTCTCGGCAGAGTGTTGTCCCAGCAGATTGGCTCCAACTCCAGGCGCTATTCTAGTCGTCATTGCTACTAGCTAGCTTCGCTTTCTCCCTCTGTTAAACCCAGTTCAGCTGCTGCTTGAAGGAAAAAAAATCTTGACTCTCGAATGAAATGTAACAATGGAGCCCTTCGTATTGAAATGATCAAGTTGGGCTGGAGCATATATTTGGGCTTTGGACCAAACCTTCGGATCGGGTTCACATGGGTCATCGTCACCCGCGAACTTTATACTTTCACAGTTTTCAAAAAGCATTCATGTCAAAATCTTTGGCTACGATGGTTTAATTTCTCAAAAAAATTTTAAAATTTTTTCATTTACTTTTTTATCAATTCCAATACATTTTCATCCATCTCGATAATTTTTTTATCAATTTCAATACATTTTCACCAATTTCAATAACTTTTTATAAATTTCAACAATTTTTAACTAAATTTTCACCGATCCCAAGAGAATCTACACTACTTCCAAAAAACACAAAAACAAAAATTGTTTTGATAACTTAACCAAAAATAGCTTTTATTTTCGGGAACCCATTGCCTATGCGGGAATGACCCTACTCATCGCTTGTTTTTTTTTTAACGAGAAAAACTCCGGTTGCCCATTCAAGGTTTAACATGTCTGAAATGAAAAGAAGATATCTAAAAGATTCTACTTTCGCTTCCAATTTTGACTTTTGTTCGATTTAAACGGAAGTGGATGTGAAAATTCTTATAATGTTTTGATTAGTATTTTAATTAGTATTTTATTTATAAAAAATAAAAATTATCAATAATTTTTGACAACACAAGTTACCCAATAATTTTTTACTTTTTAAATACTAAACAATTTTTTAAATATCAATTCGAAACGGCTCAAGGATAAGGCAAATAAGGAATCACCCTGAGCAAGACCACATAAAAACTAAAAAATAAATTTTTTATGTGTTGTAGATGACTCAAAAATAAAAAGACAACTGAGTTAAGAAAAAATGACGAAATGCAATATTTTAGTATATTTTTATCATGAGTGGACTGATATATTTCTCTCAGGCCTCCTAATCCATTTTTATATATTTCTAAACTTTGCTCAAAGAGAAAAAATGTATTATGAATTTCTTAATTGTTTTAGTCATGAGTTCTTGATGTCATGTATGAAGGCCTCATAAAAAATAATTAATGGAGCCTTTGAATATTTTGTATTAAATTTAATAATTTTCAGATAATTTTAAATATTTTATATAAAAAAAGCCTAATAATTTATTTTGCCTTATGCACCCATTTAGTTTGAGCCGGCCCTGATTCAAAATCACCTGCCGATATTCATATAATCTAACATTGATCTCCCAAGGATCTTGAGCGGTAAAAGCTCTGAAGAAGTTCTGCACCACTAAACTAACATTTCAATCAACATTAAAGAAAGAAGTACATGACACAGCCATCCTCCTCAAACCCAGTTTTTCTTTTAGCAGAGCAAATTCATTAAAAAAAGACCAAAGGGGCACTGCCCAAGTAGACAAGAAGTACATAAGATAAATCCAACCTGCTATACCAGCTTTGATTCTTTTTAATGGATTTAACTTGTTAACAAAAATCGAACTTGCTCTTGTTATTTTACCAACATAATCTACAAACGAATGCAAAAGAAGCCTTCTATTCTGTAATCTTAAAGACAATACAAGCCCCAAAAGCGCAATGATAGAGTCAAATACATACTACAAACATCGTATGCATTGCTGAGAACAAAAACCAGAAGTTATCGCCACTGAGAATTAGTCATTAACAAACCTTTCTTTCCAGTGTGTAATCCAATAATTTTGATGAAGTAGCACTTGTACGGCTGGGAACCCAATGTTCCGAAAAGAAACAAACAAAATCAGATTTGGTTGTTAAAGAAGATTTCTTAGATTCTCAGTGACAGAGATGGAGAGACAGAGACAGAGACATAAAGAAAGAGATAGACAAAGAGAGAAGGAAGTAGGAGTGGCCCAGAGAAGAGAGCTCAGACAGAGACAGAGAGAATAATCGAACAGAGAGAGAGAGAGTTGTGAGAGTGGTTGGGTAGGGATAATTTGATGGAGTTTTTAAGATTTATTTTGATAATAATTTGTGATCAGGATTAAAAATAAAAACCTAACAAATAGAATAAAAATTTAAAACATAAATAATAAAAACCATGCATCAAAAAAATAAAATAAAAATTTCAAATTTTACTTATATATCATCTTCTATTCTTTTTAAAAACTTAGGTGAAAAATTTATTATCTTATAAACTATCAAATCGGTCCAATAAAAAGTTGGAAAAGTAAAGCAACGTTTGTTTCATCTAAATTAGGCTGAAATTTTGGTCCAATTAGTAGGAAAGTAAAGCAACGGTCCAATATTTTTTGTTGAAATCCTTAAATTTTTCCAGAAAAGCCTCTAGGTCACGAGACAATTTTTTTCTTCTTTTTTCTCATTTGATATGGAGTTTTTTTGGGGGGTTAAGTAATTGATATGGATGTCATCATCCATAAACGTTGAGAAAGTAGAGAGAAGTACATTTTACATTAGACACTCAGTCAGTAGCAAGTAGTTCATTGGAGGAAAACCAAAGGTAGCTGGGGCCTGGGGGGGATTCATTAGTTTCTTGGCTTCAAAATTGCTTGCATGGGGTGGAGTTTGTGAGTCGTGAGGCCAAGAGTATCCACGTTTTCCTCGTCCCCATCTTTCAGCCTCCACTCAAACTCCTGCACCAACCTACCGATCGATGTGCAAGCTATTAACAACGCCTGAAGAGAGCCTGAGCATACTCTCTTTCCGCTCCCAAATGCCATTGTCTTGTGCAGATCCATTGGATCATATTTCTGATCAAGAAACCTCTCAGGCATCCATTCTTCAGGCTTGTACCATTGTTTCTTGTCCATGTTGCACCCGTATATGTTTATTGCAATCTGCCAACAATGTTCCCAGTCAAAATTTTCGTGACATTAATGGTAATATGAAACCTCAAATCGAATGAGAAATCACAGATCAAATAAGAAGACGGCCAACCTCATTTCCAGCAGGAATATGGTACCCTCCTAACTGAGTATCTTCATGTGCAGATCGCAAAGGAACTATTGGAGCTGGGCTATGCTTCCTCAGGGTTTCGTGGAATACAGCAGCCAGGTATGGAATCTGAGACAGATGTTCTTCGGTGATCCTGTTAGACCCACAGACGTTTAGTATTTCTTGGTAAAGACGTTCCTGTTGCACAACGAAGGGTTTAGTGTCATATAGCAGTAAAACAAACGACCAATGAATTGAGCATTTATAATCAAATTAACCTGTTGGATTGGTTTTTTGGCAAGTTCATACAGTGCCCATTCTATGACAACCATTGTAGTATCTGAAGTCTCAATGATCACCTCCCAGATTAACATAGTAACTTGTTCTATCGTAAGTGTTTCTGCCTCAGATAACAAGTAGCTGAGATAACAATCTACCGCCTGTGTGAAATCCGTAGGTTATAACAATGGCTATAAGCATATCGAAAGTGGTTTTGCAGTAATTTTTAGGCACAAAACTATTACCTCCCCTGAAGCAAAGCGATCCTTCTGCTTCTTGATAAGGGCATTCATCACAGCTAGCCTGAGAGAAGCAATCCGCTTGATTTTCATATCGAAGCTCTTATTTGGAATCCATTGCAGAGACGGGAAGAAATCTCTCCAATCCACCTCAATCGCTCCTTCCATTACGTCGGCTACTAGAATCTTAAATATCTCCTCTTTGGACAATGTTCTCCCAAGCTCCTCCACATAAATGAATTCCAGGTCGAGTCCCAAAGCCTGCAGGTTGCATTTTTTTTTAAAACTCTTAATATTCTTGAGTCTCACTGTTACCATTTTTTTTTGGTAACTGTCAGTACTCTTACCAATTAAGTGCATAACAAATGTTAACCAAAACATAGAGAAAGAGGAACGCTTGGCGTTCGCCTCGCGTTCGCCTCGCGTTCTTCTGCCGAATAAAAAATTCGTTTCCCGTGGGCCCCGTTTTCAGCGTAAATGTTATGCTTTTTAATTTTTTTCTCCTGCCTCTTTACCTTCGAGGGTCTCTCTCTCCCCACACATTTTCCCCCAAATCGTTTGTCTCCCTCCCCGAGCTCCCGCCCCCAAATTTACGGCTCCCTCTCTCCCCGTCGATTTTGCCCCAAATCAAACATTCCCACGCGATATTGTGCTTGGCTGGGTTTCGGGCGGCTGGAAATCTACTGTAAGTCTTGGTTTTGCTGGGTTTCGCCCCTAAATCTACTGTAATTTTTTTTTTCAAATATATACTTAAGGCATTTTTTCTGTTCTTTGACTTTATAAGATGAATTTGAACGGTGAACCCATTAGCTTGATCATGTCTGGGACATTTAATTTTACTCTGTGTAGGACATTTAAGATTAGCTTGATCTGTGTGGATATTTAAGAGTTTTAACTTGAGCATGAATATTGATCTGTGTAGGACATTTAAGATTAGCTTGACTATTTTTTTTTAATATTTATTGTAGCACTTCTTAACTTGAGCATGAATATAGTAAACTTCTACCCGCTGCAAGTGTTAGATTGAATTATAACTAATGTAATGAGTATGTCAAAAGTTCTTGGACATGTTTCTATTTGGAAACTAATGCAGATAATCACGTAAATCGTTTGCTTTTGCAGTTATTCTAAATGGAGTGTTCAAGTTCACGCTTGGAGAAGGAGGGAGAAGTTGAATCTGAATACAACGACAATGATTTAACGGACGAAGATGACCCCGAAATTGGTTAGACTTGTCATATTGATAATTTAGCGTCAAATTATTTTTTTGGTTCCCAAATAAGGTTTTTTGAAAATTGCATTTCTTATTTAATTTTTTTTATGTAATTTAGAGTTGGGTGATAAAGAAGAAAATGATGTGTTGTATGAGGTGATAGATGAAGCTGATAAATGTGAAGAACCTAAGCAATCAATGATATTTGACCACTCCTTGAAGGACTGCTGGAAGGGAGATCAGGTGTTGGTGTGTCATGTGGATCAAAGTTGCTTGCAATTATGTTGGAGTGCTTCTATACGAGTGGGGGTGCTTCTTGTTTTTGAGTTCCAGTTACATATATATGTATTCCCGTTTGCCCAAATTTTGCCTTGTAATATGAATTGTGAGCCCCTGTAGGCTTTTTAGATGGATAGTCTCTTACTTGTACTGGTTTTTTTTTGACCCCTTGCCCAAATCTTACTTCTATTCGTTAATAACGTTAACTTACAATAAATAACAATCTAATTTAGTACTGGCACGGTCTATATTAGAGCTAGCCAAAAGAACTTAATTTACAATAAATAACTTACAAATTAATTTACCAAAACTTACAATAAATAACAAATAAACTTACAACTTAATTCACCAAAATTTACAATAAATAACAAATAAACTTACAACGTAATTCACCAAAATTGTCAATAAATAAATTTTACACGGGAGCCTCGGGGTGGCCCTGCCAACAATCGGAACCCTTTCCCGATGTCTGATTTAAACAAGCCTCATATCATCACCACCTCAATCTGTCAATTACAGAAACAGAGCAAAGACAGCTATATATTGTACAACACTCAGCATATTAAATAATTAGCATTCTGGCATTGACTACATTGTTTCGTTGAATCTATCAATTGAAAAGTGTTACAAACACGGGAGGCTCAGATTCATCTTTTTTCAGAAAGGGAGAAAGGGAACACCGACCATGGCTGCAACAGAGAGCTGCCCGTGCAAAATGGCATGAAAGACATTTTACACGGGAGGCTCTGAGTCGCCCCGCCATCAAACGGACCCCTTTCCCGATATCTGATTTAAACATGCCACCATATCATCACTGCCTCATACATTCAATTACAGAGAGGGATGCGTAAATATGGGGGCGAAAGCTCGGGGAGGGAGACAAGAACGATTTGGGGGCAAATGTGTGGGGAGAGAGAGACCCGTGAAGCTAAAGAGGCAGGAGAAGCAAACCGGTCTAAGCTTAAAGACCGCTATAAATTAAAAAGCATAACGTTTACGCTGGAAACGGGGCCCACGCCAAGAAACGAATTTTATATTCGGCAGAAGAACGCGAGGCGAACAGGAGAAGGAGGCTCAGTTTCGCCTTTTCTCAGACATCGGAGAAAGGGCAACTCTGACCATGGCTGCAACAGCGAGCTGCCCGTGCAAAAGGACGTGATAGTCATTTTACACGGGAGGCTCGGAGTCGCCCCGCCAAGAATCGGCACCCTTTCCCAGCATCTGATTTAAACATGCCCGCATATCATCACTGCCTCATACCAGCAAAACATACACAGAGACAAGGCAGGATGAACAAGGCAAACCCAACAAAATAATGAGATACAGAACATAAATCCATAATTTTGACATCCCATAATCAGTAAAAATCCATCTGCTAAGTCAAAGAACAGAAACAATCAGATATATACAAGCATATATTTGTCAAAATAACCAAATTTAGACACATTGATAACCTAATTACACAAAAGTCAGCCTAGTCCCAGCAAAACCCACACAGAGACAAGGCAAGATGAACAAGGCAAACCCAACAACAATAATGAGATACAGAACATAAATCCATAATTTTGACATCCCATAATCAGTAAAAATCCATCTGCTAATTCAAAGAACAGAAACAATCAGATATATACAAGCATATATTTGTCAAAATAACCAAATTGAGACACATTGATAACCTAATTACACAAAAGCCAGCCTAGTCCCAGCAAAACCCACACAGAGACAAGGCAAGATGAACAAGGCAAACCCAACAACAATAATGAGATACAGAACATAAATCCATAATTTTTACATGCCATAATCAGTAAAAATCCATCTGCTAAGTCAAAGAACATGAAAACAATCATAAATATACAAGCATCTATTTGAAGAAAAAAAACATTGCTATAACAGAATGCAAGAACTGCCACACAAAATAACCAAATTGAGACACATTGATAACCTAATTACACAAAAGCCAGCCTAGTCCCAGCAAAACCCACAAAGAGACAAGGCAAGATGAACAAGGCAAACCCAACAAAATAATGAGATACAGAACATTAATCCATAATTTTTACATGCCATAATCAGTAAAAATTCATGCAAAACCCAAACTTACAGTAGATTTGACACTGAAACACAGTCGAAATCCAGCCAGGTGAGACCTGCCCAGCCCAAACCATGTCTAAACCCAGCCCCGACCCAGCCCGAAACCCAGCCCCGACCCAGCCCCAACCCCAACCCAGCCCAAGCCCCAACCCAGACCCAACCCAAACCCAGCCGAAGCCCCAACCCAGCCCCAACCCAGCCCAGCCCCAACCCAGCCCCAACCCCAGCCCAGCCCAAACCCCAGCCCAGACCCAGCCCCAACCCCAACCCCAACCCAGCCCAAGCCCCAGCCCCGACCCAACCCAAACCCCAGTCGAAACCCAGCCCCAACCCAGTCCAGCCCCAACCAGCCCAGCCCCAACCCCAACCCAGCCCAACCCAGCCTCAACCCCAACCCAGCCCCAACCCAGCCCAACCCAGCCCAGCCCCAACCCCAACCCAGCCCCAACCCAGCCCAACCCCAACCCAGCCCAAACCCCAGCCCAGACCCAGCCCCAACCCCAACCCAGCCCAAGCCCCAGCCCAGACCCAGCCCCAACCCCAACCCAGCCCAAGCCCCAGCCCCGACCCAACCCAACCCAAACCCCAGTCGAAACCCAGCCCCAACCCCAACCCAGCCCAGCCCCACCCCAGCCCAGCCCAAACCCCAGCCCCGACCCAGCCCAAACCCCAACCCAGCCCCAACCCAGCCCAGCCCCTGTCGAAAACCAGCCCCAACCCAGCCCCAAACCCTGCCCAAACCCTGCCTGATTTGGGTGCAGACGCGGAGAGAGAGAGGGAGACGGGGGGGATCTAGGGTTTGGGGGGCGGCATTTCAATTTGGGGGCAGACGGGGAGAAACAGAGAGGGGCTCGGGAGATTTAGGGATTCAGGGGGCAGACTAGGAGAGAGAGAGGGAGACGGGGAGATCTAGGGTTTGGGGGGGTGGCTTCTCGTTTTGGGGGCAGACGGGGAGAGACAGTAGATTTAGGGGCGAAACCCAGCAAAACCAAGACTTACAGTAGATTTCCAGCCGCCCGAAACCCAGCCAAGCACAATATCGCGTGGGAATGTTTGATTTGGGGCAAAATCGACGGGGAGAGAGGGAGCCGTAAATTTGGGGGCGGGAGCTCGGGGAGGGAGACAAACGATTTGGGGGAAAATGTGTGGGGAGAGAGAGACCCTCGAAGGTAAAGAGGCAGGAGAAAAAAATTAAAAAGCATAACATTTACGCTGAAAACGGGGCCCACGGGAAACAAATTTTTTATTCGGCAGAAGAACGCGAGGCGAACGCGAGGCGAACGCCAAGCGTTCCTCATAGAGAAACCCACTTCTTTCAATGCTACTCCGAAAAGCTCAAACTCAAAAACCTTCCTGAAATTCACAGCCTGAAGAGGAGAGTTCTTTATATAAGCATGTAATTTGCTCGAAACATTTTCTATCAAGGTGTCTCTGTGGATTCGATGTCGCTTCTGAATATAGCAAAGCAAGACAATTACAATCAAACAAGTTTGACAGCAGAAATAATATGCGGGCGCATAAAAAATCGGATGTTGGGGATTAATGGAGTAGCAAACCTGAGCATTCGCTCCCAGAACATTTGCCAGTAGATGTCGTTTCACCGTCTTGTGAAACTCGTTGTAATCACTTGTCGCAACCATACATTTATCAGATGTGAGAATCCTCAGGGCTTTTGATAACTTTCTTGTTGAGATAGATGAATATCTGGTCACCATAGCCTGAAACAACCAGAAGAAACAGGGTACATCCACGCACCACATAAAACAGAGCAGATTTTTATTATTGGGGAACAAATATAATATATATATATATATAATAGCAGAGTGGATACAAACTAGGCTCTTCATAATTTCCAGGATTACATGTATTCTCGGCACGACTTCAAAATCTCTCAGCCAGAGGTCATTTGTGAAGTCCTATACCCACATATTAAACTCCCACATCTCCATTTAGGTGTTACCAAGACTACATTATTTGTTTGTGTTACCAAAATGACCCCTGTTCTCAGTGCAGTTCAGGGATTGGTTACTTTTTGAGTTACCCAAACAACGGGAAGAAAAAAAGCAAAGAAAGAAAGATTGGTTGCTTAAGAACTGTAGGGCAGGGGCAGTCCGTCCAGAATAAAAGTGGAATGGGAAAGGAAGCTCTAGTTACCTCTTTGGCAACCTCGGTGGAATTGAGAACAATAACAGTGGAGGCACCGGTTCTGATGGAATATATTGGTCCATATATCTCAGCCCACTTCGCAAATGTCTTGTGGGGTTTTTTCTCTTTCAGTTGTAGCAAATTCCCTATCACCGGTAGCCCTGGAACCACTGCACCACACAGTGGACAATTCCCAAAAGATGAGCCAATTGTTATCAGAATTACAACAGAAGGCAATTTACACGAGATGTAACAGCAAAAATCAGAAAAGAAGAACCAGTAGGACTCAAAAGAGAAGAAACGGAAACAAGGCACCATAAGTACCGGGTACGGGAGGGAGTTGGGAATATCCCTTCTTCTTTGTAGACTTGAATACACGGATGATTGGAAAGATGAGCAACAAAGAGAGAATACCAAGAGCGACGGAGGTGGCCAAGGCCCCTGCTTGGAAATCCGAAAGGATATGTGTTATGCCGGCCATGGAATTTCAAGTACTTGGATAAAGAAAGGAGACCTGTTCATGGAATAACTTTATACTTGCAGCCACACCCATTATATAGTGCAAGCAATGCAGACGGCCTATAAACTTTGCATACATGGGATGGCAAAAAGTCTGATATGGCCAACTAAGTATGTCCGGACAAGAGAGTTGTTTTTAACAGAATTGAAATGGCTATAATTATTCACTTAGAGGTGGAAGCAACCGAATACAATTATTCAAGCTTCAATCTGACTTCGACACTAATAGCCAACTCCTAGAAACACTTGCGGAGAATAGGCTAACAGCCTCCTACGATTAACGTTAACAATTTGACTACTTTGACAGAGTCTTCTGCCTAACAAACACTGCTCTGCATATATATGTAAACAGTGAATTGAAAGTTCCAATATATATTGGGTCTATAGTCATTAGCCATTAGCCAGCGGGTTGAAGTTTGATATCGTTTGCTGACTACATATGCTCTCCACAAGACACCGGCGGGAATATTGTTTATGGGTTGAGAAATATGCTCTCACATTGGTCTTCTGTATCATGATATATAGGATATAATTAGATGACCATCATGTCCATCAAACGAGGGGAAGTCGGCAGAAGATTGGGAGAGATGCTCACATGCTGCTAAAAGACGAGGAGAAGCCGGCTGTTGTATGCGACATTAGACAAGGCATACAAGATGCGTCCCGTCATTAGTGTTTGCTCTGAAATTTGGTATTTGTCCTGCTTTGATTCTTTGGTTATCGAGGAATTAGTCATCAGGCTAAGCAACAAAAGACGAATTGAGATTGTTGTTATCTTAGGATCATGATCTCTGTAATTTCTTACTCGAATTACATGGTGCAATTTGAAGAGAACCCTCGTTCAATCCTCCATCTATAGTTCTTGCGATTAACTTGATATCCTAGTTAGAGATACGTCTTGGAAAGAGCTCAGCCATTATAAGAAGAAGAGGTCAGTTTTGATGTTTACTAATATGAGCGGAGCTGAATTATAGAACAAAGAAGATTTATAACCCCCTAGAATGTACATACTATTTTTAGCGCACTTGTTATCTTTCAAAGGAATTGGAGGTTCGATTTAGGAAACTCTTGTGAAGTGGACGGGAGACTCAATGTAATGTTGCCCAACATAGAAGAGGGGTTGAATAGGTTATGATTTTTCTTGACTATTTTAACCACTTAAAATCTGCACACTTTTCACAAACTCAATCAGTAATTTCAAGAGTGTTAAAGCAACACAAATATAGTGCGAAAGTAATAATCAAATATGGACAGCAGATACTCAAGCGACAGAACACCTCTATGATTCTTTCTTAACCAAGGAAACAAAAGAAAGAATTAATAACAAGAACAACAAGTTAATTTACGTAAACACAATCACATCAAAGACACTAAGATTTGGTTACGAAGAGAAAATCCGCTCGAAAGAAATCTTTTGAGAGGTAAAAACTCTAATGGCTCGTACGCCGGTTTAATCGAATCCACTAGAATCTTCAAACTTGGTACAAGGTGATCTATGAACTACCCAACACCCCGTTGCTAGTCTAACTCTACCGTTACCTTACCTGGAATACCACATCCAGATGTGCCTCCTACAGGGAACGAGGAACTCCTCTTCCGTTTGAAATTCTTGATCCCGAAAAACTGAACTCTACAGCCAAGCTGATCTTTCCAAACATCCACATGCAATCGGCTCCTCTTGGTAGATCTCCAGCAATCTTTGGAGTTAACCTTCTCAATCAGGGTTTATCTTGGTGATCAAAATCCAAACTGAGATGATTGGGGAAAGAAACAATCTCGCAGGGTTTGCTCTCAGTTTACACAGGAGAGACTATAGAAAAGTTGTAGGGAATATTTCACCAAAGCTCTCAATAGCTAGATCTCTCAAGGTTATTTCAAGGAACATATAGAATGAATGAGAAAAAAATGACATTTATATTCTGGAAGGTCAGAAGGAAATGATTCATGAAGTTTCAAGACTTCTTTAATCTTGGGTGCTTCTGTTAAAGCTGTTATAACTGCCTTTCGCAAGGCTTGAGCAAACTACGAGTGAACTCTGATCAGACTTCGCGTGCTTCATCACCAATCATGTTGAACTACTGGACTTTGAGTAGGACTTCATTTAACCACGTATCTCATGAATAAACTAAGACACGTTATAAAATTTTACGCCAACTAAATACATTAACATCTTGACCTTTAACTTTAACCACCTAAGCATACACTTGACATGTCCGCCACTTTGGCAGTACTGGATAGTCATGGATAAGAATCCTCATCTTTATTTCTTTTCCATTGAAGTTGTTGAGAAATATCAAGGTCGTTGTCCCTACGCTTCATGTCAATCTTTTCTGACAAACCAACCTCAAGTCCACCTTGTTACTTATGGAGCATATGCTTTCGCACAAACAAACCAAGAGGCTGTGCTTTTTAGGACCTCTTCGGCCTCGTTTCTCATGCCCCTTTTCATTTGCTCTTTCCTTTTGGGCTACGTTGTTAGGGAGGCCCAATTATTCACATTTGAAGCACTCATAGACATTAGTAAGTCGGTGCTTGAACCATCAGAAAAGGAGTTAGAACTGCTGTCATCGATGGGGCTTGTACATCCTGCCCAAACATGGTCTTGGGGTTTGTTAAATATAGACTTGTGAGAGGGTAAAAAAATATTGTCACACATTGAAAATAAGTCATAAGTGTGAATTGTTAATGTAGTATAATTAAGCTCAAACTTATAGGTTTAAGCTAATTATTT
The DNA here is from genome assembly GCA_963930655.1 of Myrica gale. NCBI lineage: Eukaryota > Viridiplantae > Streptophyta > Magnoliopsida > Fagales > Myricaceae > Myrica > Myrica gale. The sequence goes on from OZ005615.1 coordinate 20,437,394, forward strand.
ACAATTTAATCGTATCTTTACAAATCTTTCTTTTGGGACAGTTTATCCGAATCATATATGGGTGCAAAGATTATGATCAACTTGTAAAATCCATTCCAGCTAGGCTTCCTTAGAAAGTACTGTTCAGTTCACCAAAGAAACAGAGGCATTTTCTGCAGTTCTCCTACAGGCATCGATCCAAGCAAATTAATCCATGTGCTTGGAAAACGACAAAAGAACCCAGGGCCCTCCGCCCTCTAATCAGCAGCATTAGCAGTATTATTGCATTAGAATAAGAGAAGCGTAGCTACGCTGAAAAGACATCACCCACAAACCCTTGCATGGCCATCTCATCTGACATCTCGTGCGTGAACGGTGGACCAGATAGGCTTTTCAACTTTCAAGCTTTGGCAGTACTAGCCCCACCATGGCTTCGTTCATTTGGATGTTGATAAACTTTTATCAAAGCAGAGTTTGAATGGAATTGACATCAGATAAGAGGAAAAGTGATCCAAGAAAGTTACGAACGCTAATAAAAGAGGGAAAGCACCTAAGTAATACCTATCGGATCAAAAGAGGCTATACTCGATTACCAACACTTGTGCTTATAAACCCCACGTACCATTGACAAAGGTGATGCTCTTGTGCTTGAGAACCCTACCAATCCACTAGAAGATTACGTACAACGAGCATGAAAACCGAGAAAACAGCTAATCTTAAGCCTTTTCAGTTCTGGATGCTAAGTGAGTACTGAAGAACAAGGGCAAAAGAGAAAAGCATGCCATACGTGTGTGGGGTCACAGTTTGACATGTGAACACAAAAGATAATCTTCCCGATCTCCTTGGGTCCGTACAAACTTGAAATATCCCGTCCCGAAAAAGGTGCAAGTGAGTAATTCGAATTTTAAACGAAAAAATATTGCTTAATCCTATGTTTGATTTTTTTGATAGAGGTTGAATCGTATTTTTGAATTTAAAGGTGCTGATATAAAGATGTGATCTATATTTGAATTTAAAGGTTTGAATAGAGATTATTCTTATATTCTTATATTTGAATTTGAAAGATATGATAAAAATCTTATATTTGAATTTAAAAGTGATGGATAGATGCTTGAATTTTAAAAATTGAAAAGATTGAGGTTAATAAATGGTCACAGAGAATGTTTATTAGAGACCAAAATTTAGATTGAGGTGGTGCTACTAGTTTCCGAGAGATTGATCGGCAATTATTAGAAAAACTTTAAGGATTGATTAAGCGTTCGAGGTAAGTGTCTTATCAATGAGATTTTATTCCTCTAAACTTTTGTGGAATTTAAGTGCACGAAATGTTTAATTATTCTGTGAGATGAAATTGATTTAAAAATATTTCTTTGTGCGAGATTAAATCTCGTCATTGGTGAAATAGATTTTTAAAACGTGCACTATTTTTATATAATTTTGATTCATTATATGGAGAAAATGTACAAATTTTTGATAAAGATAAAATGGTTTAGATTTCATGAATTTGTTTGAAATATCAAACTTGAAATATTGGGGCTTAGATAAATGATTATTCATGATAAAAAAACCTTATTTTATACGAAAAATTTATTCGTATGAAGTTTAGGCCTGGGCCACATCTGTCATTGCATGAAAGAAACTCAAAAAATTGTTTTGGCAGATGTTGGGAGGGTGGAGGGCTTGGCTCACTCGCCCCCTTAGATTTTGTCATTGCATGTACATAAAGATGTACGTGTGTGCCAATTTACTCTTTTTTTTCTAAGGGTGTGCCAATTTAGTTAAAAGGCCAATTACTTTTTTTAAAAAAATTAGTTAAAAGGCCAATTAAATACGAAGTTTATTTATGTTTGTATGTGTAGTAATCAATTCTTGACTCGCGTGTCTGCGTGAAATGGACAAGAAGGATGCCTAGCACAGTAGCAAGACATATTTTTCAGGCTCCTGGTCCTTTGCCCAACTCCATGAAGTCGGCAAGTCCAAGAGCCCGACTGACAAGACCACCAGTATTTAGAGTGGGTGAAAGCCGAACAAGCTACAAACTTCAATGCCTTGCGTTTCCTGAGGCCCAATTTGACTTGACTCTAACGAATTAAATGATTCCAATTGGTTAAGTCGCCCTCCCAGTGAACGTTGGAGTAAAGAGAGGACAGCTGAGCCTTCAAATTAACTCGATCCCACGAAGAATGTTACTTTTAGGGAGATTTTTTTGTACCTCTCTATTATTATATATTTTATAATTCACACCCAAAACAATAAAGATTGACGCATGGCATCTCAAGTTACCATTTGCTTTACATTTTTCCACTTAATATTTAATTTTTTACCATTAAAGTAAATTATAAATAAGGCGTGTCATACTAATAAATAAATTGTAAGAGCATTCATAGCGAGTTCTCTATTCTAACATTTTGGTTAGAATGGAGAATCAATTTAACTAAAAAGTTTTAAAACACTCTTTAGCAACTTCTCTATTTTAAAAAATTTAACATGTGAACAGTGGTTCCCTATTTTTAGAGAACTACTATTCACTTCACTATCTTAAAATATTAATATCATTTTTCCTTTCTTCATCCCGCTCACGCTCTCCCTTTGTGCTCTTCCAACTCTCACACTCTCCCTCTCTGCTCTCCCAACGTGAGCTCTCTCTTGTCTCCGTCTTTGAAAACGTGGGAAGGAAATCTTGCACCCAACTCTCACGCGCTCTCTCTCTGGTCTCCACTGTACAAGGTAATCTCTCAGCTCTCACGCTCTCCAACCGTTGGGAAAAGACGAAATTTTAAAAATTTGACCTTTTTAGGATAAGACAAATATTAAAAAATATGATAGTTATGATAAAGCGAATATTAAAAAATATAAATGTTAGAGAAAGAATAAAGAAATTTTTGAAAAAATAATATTTAAATGAAATAGTAAAAGTAGGTGGTTAAAATAGAGAAATTGTTGAATATGTTTTTAAAAAGTTGGTAGTTAAAATAGAGAAGTGTGTTTTTTGTTAAAATAGAGATCCAAATTTGAATAAGCTGCTAGGAATGCTCTAATATAAGGTGTATAGTAATCGCTATTTTAAAGAGCAATATGTCAAGTTCGCTAATTAAGATGGATATTACAAAATAAGTGATAATTAAAAAGTATAAAATGTAATTTTCCTTTCTTGTATTTTTATACAGTATGATCCCCGAAAAATAATTTAATTCAGACGATTCTCTCTATGTATCATTCTTAATTTTATCTTACATTTATTCAGCTTTAAAAACAGTAACGACAAATAAAAGAAGATAGAAAAGAAAAAATTAGGCTCACTTTTTTTGACATTTTTAGATTTCTGTGTTGATGCTATTGACAAACTTAATTAGGGTACGTTGGTTTTGAAATTTTTTTAAGAATTCTAAGAATAGTGTGAATATTTAGGTGACGTTTGAGTTTTATTGATATGTGTGTAAAAATTGTTGAGTTAGATTGATGTATGTAAAAAAAGGTAATGTTGAGTTATATTGATATGCGTGTAAGAGTAATCTTAGGAATATAAAATTTAGAAAGTTGGATTCAAATTCTAAAATTTTTAGCCAAACAAACATGACCTTAATTTTTTTTAAGGTTCTTTCTTTTCTGGTTCATTAATAGTGATAGTGAGTACAAGAGGGGTTAATTTTTTTTCTTTTCTTTTTTAGTATGATAAAGACAACCCAATTAATATTGAAGATTATATATTACCTCTCCTTTTCCCTTTCAAACAAATTGAAATTATTGAAGTTTTGCTATTTGGAATTGTCTAAGGTCTAATTCCTCTTATTTTAGCTGAATTATTTGTAACTGCATATTTACAATACAGACATGGTGACCAGTTGCACCTTTGATTAATTAATATCTCTTTTTTGATTGACCTCTTGAAAATTTTGTGTATTTGAACCGTTGCAGTCATCGGTCGTCGTACCCTAATATATTAATGGGCTCATATATCAAGTATTAAACTCAGAAAATCAATGTTTTCCCCCTCAAGTTATAGTATTATTGGGAAAGAATTGAGGGTAGATTCAAATCAGGTCTAGAGTAACCTACTTGAACTTGTGCCCAAGGGAAAAGAATACATGATATCTCGATTAGTCATTGGCTTAGCAAAAGAAAATAATCATTATGATAATCATTCAATAGTTTAGTGATCATAAAATCCCTAAAATACACAAAACATACAGTTATTTCAACAGCTAATAATAATCATGAATCATGCATGGTCAACACAATGGCTATAGCAATTTGTCGTGGCCGTCTCTCAAATTGATTCGTCAAAGAATGTTCCTCTCGTAGACTTCTCGTTAACATGCATGTACCTCCCATGCAAAGGAATCAGCAATAATATTAGTAGTACTCTTGATATGTTGTACATCAAAAGAATATTGGGCAATAAAATTCAATCATTTTAATCGTCTTCCTTCAAGAATTTGTTTCCTGTTAATAAGGACAGAAATCTCAACTGCTTTATTATCTGTTCTTAGTATAAAAATCTCGGGAGCAAGATAAATATATAAAGCTTTGATAGCTACTTTTATATATATTAATAGTTCTGTTCGTTTGTTTTAAACTTTCCAAAATTATAACCACAAATTTATTCTTCTTTTTGAAGTGTTTTAGAAGCTGGATCTCGATATGTAAATTACGAAGACAACACATGTAAATCTATTACACGAAAATTTTTATCAGAAAATAATACAACGAGACATCTATCTTCATCTTGTTATCATTTTTTGCACTTTCTCTCTTGCTCCTTTTTTTTTTCTTTCTGTACGATTGATACTAAGGCAGTGCATATGTCATTATGAAAGCCTATAATTGTTAGATATATGTCCTCTAAACCAATCATTTTGAATAATTATGAGATAATTACTGTTGTTCATAATTAATAACTTGTATATTTTTTGGATACATACAATGGCATAATATGTCATATTTTGCAATGACATAAGATGTCATATTGTTGAGCAACATTGTAGAAAAGTCAAGCCAATGATTAATGAATCAGAGGCGGGGAGTCACTACAAAAAAATGGTATATAGTGGCGGTCGCTACAACCGCTGCTAAAGAGTATTTTTCACGGCGTTTTGAAAAAAAACGCTGCTAAAAAAGGGTATTATACCTCTGTAGTCGCGTTTTTTTGCAAACCCCCGCCAAAGGAGGGTCTTTAGTGGCAGTCTTTTTAGCGGCGGTCACTGACCGCCGCTATAGACCCTCATTTGGCCGCGGTTTGAAAAAAACGCAATTAAAGAGATACCTGTTGCGGCGGTCACCGACCGCCGCTACAGGTATAGTTATAGCAGCGTTAGCCCGAGCAAACGCTGCTAGAATCTCCGGTCTATAGTGGCGAGCAGTGATCGCCGCTAGAGGGGTGTCTATAGCGGCGGTTAGACTGACCGCCGCTGTTGAAAAAGGGTCTACAGCGGCGGTCATAGTGACCGCCGCTGCATCTCGTACTTTTAGTAGCTGTTTTAAAACAAACCGCTGCGTAAGGTATTAAACTGCTAAAAGGGGCAAAACTCAGGGATTAAACTGCCAATTTTCCTATATTTTAATATAATATTTTATATTAGTAAAAAATGCCTTTTTTATGATTTTGCCTAAGGCCCCATTATCTTGGATATGACCCTGCAACTACCACTTTTTATATATTGCATCATCTAACTACCAATCTTAGACACATTGCATATTTTGTCAAATTTTTAGACTAAAATAAAGATAATACCCTTGACCCACTTTGTATATATTAAAAATATTGTTGTCAATTCATTAAATTCTCAGGTAAATATCTAACATTGGTAATTGGAGGGTGCAAAGTATTTAAAAATTTAACAGTTTCATGTCTAAAATTAGTAGTTTCAGGTGCACTGTCTAAAAAATGATAATTTATGGTGCAAGTACAAAAATTATAATTGTTTATGGGTGAAAAATATATTTTCTCCTATTATTCACTGTTAGCTTTGGGTCAACTGGCACCCCTTTCATTAGAGGAGGGGTTGATTCAAGAATAGAGGCTTCATCTTTGCGTAGTCTTTTATTGGAACCGTGTGCCTTATCCACTAAGTCGAGATTCGTCCGAATTACTTAGACAACCCGATAATAAGTGAAGTTTTCTTGTTCCTTGTCCTAAGGATGAATAGGTGACATGAATAATTCATTTACTAAAATTGAAAAGAGAGATTGAGAAACAGTGAGAAAAAAATGCAACTGGTTGTTGACTGATAAGAAAAGATTAACTAATTTTTTTTAATAATACCATAGTAGGTCCATTAATTATAGACCAAAATCAATCTCACATTTAAGTTTCAAAATGACTATTTACTATCCTTATGTGTCAAATATGATCAATCAACGCCTTTTGTTTTATTTGACCTTTAAATCACATGCAAATGATCGAAAATATCCCTTCAAGATAAATTATTTGACATATTAACAAAAATATTTAAAATGGATAAATATAAAGTTAGTCCCTTTGGTTTGACTGAAAATCAAATAAGTCTTTAAATTTTAAAACACATAAAACTAGTCCTTGAGGTTTTACATCCATCATGACTTTTGTCCTTTCACCCCCAAAGGCGATAGCTCAGGGTTGGGCCAAACAGGTTCGATTTTGGGGGATTTCCATGTTATAAAAAAAAGACTTTAGTCTTTTCGTGACTTCAAATGTGAATGATTTTTAAACTTCAGGACCAATTTTATGTGCTTTAAAGTTTAAGAACTTATTTAATTTTGGCGTAAACCACAAAGATGAATGTTGTATTTATCCCCAAAAAAATGATATATAAAAAATGATAATGTTTTTAAATAAAAATATTAAAACTCTATTTCAATGACACTTGTCACATCGTGTTTGGACGGGATAAATTTTCCGTTAAACAGGCCTAATGACGTTGGATCCAATGAGTTTTGATACCAAAATGACAAACTTAGTGAGCGTTTTGAAATTTTTTAGAACCCAATGAAGTTTTTATAAAGACGGTAAATTATATTTGTAAATTTTCAAAAAAAAAGAAAATGAAAAAGGCAAGAATTAATATGATTGAAACATAAAGATACAAATTGTCTTTCTTGCTAAGTATAAAGATAGAGATACAAATTGCCATTTTAAAACTTAGCCGGCATTTTGACAGATAATTTACCTCTTTTTCTTGGGTTTTTTTTAGGCAGCCGAGTTTAACAAATTGTCATTTTAAAACTTAGCCGGCATTTTGAACTATAATTACCTCTTTTTCTTGGGTTTTTTTAGGCAACCGAGTTTAACTAATTGCTAACTATATATCCATGACAATGGTACGATCTTTGAGCCATTAGTAAATCAGACGTGGCCTTGTCAGTCGTCTTCACACGCCCAGCAAATCCAGCGACATAGCCGGGACAACCGCTGCCACGTGTCAATCACATGCTCCAAATCTGGCACCTGCACTAGCCCCTTCTCCCATTGCAAAGGGGGAGCACACCCACTGGAATTTACCAAGATCAATGGACTGCACTGCCTACTCCTTTGCTCCAACCTTTGTTCCAACCCTCGGCTCTTTCCCATTATTCTCTCTCCTTTTTTTTTTGGTTCCGAGAAAATCTTGGAATGCTGTTTGGTTCCTTAGAAAATCGGTTAAATTCTGCTACCTCGTGAGAGCTAGAAAGGGGGTCGATGGAAAAAGAAACTATACAGGAGTTGCCGAATGCCAGGCGGCCTCACTTCTTTGACGTTTACTCTTCTATTATAAGCTCAGAACGACTGGTAGTTCTCCCCCTTTTCTCCTAGTTCACCCTGTATGTGTGCGTATGTGTAATTATATTAACTGGGTTTTTTGAATCAGCAAATCGTCTAGTCTCTTATCTTACCTTTCCTTTTCGATTAGGAGATATATCAAGGTTCATTGCCGAAATTTTTTCTGTTAATTTTACACGTAGTTTAGGAATTGTAATTGGAAAATAGCTTCCTACATATCAGTACTACTAGTCTTGAACTCTAATCTGTCGGTAAAGCTCTACTACAAATCTTTGTGTGTGATCCATTGGCAATAGTAACTTTGGGAAATTTGAGAAATTCGGCTTGACATGCATTTCGGTTTTTGGCTACTTATTTCTTCAACAGTCTTTAATGTAGCAGAATCATTTGGTTGCTTGGAAAACATGAAGAGAAGGGGGAAGAGTGAAAGAGCCATTCTAGACCATGCTGTCGTTCACATTCCAAATTTTCGTCCCATCTGCAGTTCGAAACTTTTGAAGAATTAGAAGCATTATCTGAAAACAGTAACAAATCATTTGCAGATTTTCTGGGAGTTCATTTCCTTGACTGCAATTCGTAATCAGATTTTTTTTATAAGTAATTCGTAATCAGAAAATATTCTCCTATAAATGCCGCATTCTGTACGTCTTAATACAGGATAGCAAAGGAAGCTATTTCCTTCATTGTCTCCCTGTTAGGCTAAAGGTCATTGTTAGTAATTCATCCACGAGTTGCATCTAAATGTACTGTAAATATGCGCAATATGAGTGTGATTGTCCTATCTCATTTCAGTCTGCTAAGGGACATTGGGTTGTTTATATCTAGTTGGGAGGACAATGGCTAATTCTGTCTATCTTTTTTTATCCATTTATGATGGAATTTGAGTCACAAGGTTGGCTAGTGACACAATTCAACTCTGTCACAGAAAATTCCGGTACGATTCCTCAGACACATGAAAGGCAGGACATCTGGATTAGTGACCTTAGTAGGTCCCAGTGGGAACACTTGGCACGTGGAGTTGATTCAGCAGAATGACGATTTATTCCTCCATCGGGGATGGGCAGCATTTGTGAGGGTTCATTTCATAGAATGTGGTGATTTGTTGGTTTTTAGATACGAGGGTGAGTTGCAGTTTACCATGCAAGTTTTTGATCAAAGTGCATGTGAGAAGAAGCTGCATTCCATTCTGAATGCAGACAAGATCCTGGGATTCTCAATAGTGGTAGGGGACAGAAAAAAGACAGAGATGAGGCTGCTTCTTCTTCAGATAGAGTTTTTGAAGGTGTGCCAAAGAAATTGAGAGGGAGCTTTTCTCAACTCAATCTCGAATTCAAAGACAAGAACCAAGAAGGCAAGATGGATAAATCTGAGCTGGTAGTTGTGGCTAAGATATCTCAGGAAACAATTTCCTCCAAAAATACAAAGCTCCACGGTAGTCCAGCAAAGGATTCTGCTATGACCTTTCAATCAAAATTTTGCAAGGAAAAGCGAGGTAAGGAAGCCAGCTGTTTATCTCTTAGTTTTGAGGACGGGACTCTGCCTTGCACAAAAGAAAGGACAGTTACTGACGGATCTGGGAATTCTGCTACTTTTTCTATGTTTCCTTTGTAAGCTGTTTTTAAACTAAAGCATCATTTCTCCTTGCATCAAAGGCATAAATTCCATAATAAAAATTTATGTGCAGATAGCATAGTTTGGATACGTGTAATACTCAAGTCTTACAATGTAAAAAAACACTTCTTAAATTATCTGGACGTTTAGATGTGATCCATGAAAGAATAGATTTCTTGCTTGCAGTGTTGGATATTGTTCAATACCATACAAAGGCTTCTATCCAGAGTCGGACCAGCAAAGAGGAGGATCTCTGCACGGATGATAGAGTTTGTATGTCCATGTTGTCAGCACATGAAGTAGCTCAATCATTTTCTTCCTCTTTCTCCTATTTCGTGAAAACCATGAAAAGCTTCAATGTCAGTGGTTCATATACTCTGGTAGGTTTTGTTTTTGTTCTTTTTTATTTTTGGCAGAACAATCTTTTGCATATACTTCATGTCTTGTACCTCAAATCATCTCCAAAATGTGCAATGCTTGCCGTAATCTATATATTGGTTATATTGGCTAAGTAATCATTTCTGTTATTTTCCACATTCTGAAACTCTACCTTAGTTCCAATATTGTGGCCTAACTGTTGCTTAACAATTTTTTACTACCTATCCACCATCTGACTTCACACTGTGATGAGAAGCAGTCTAATTGCTGGGGGGGCTGCTCTACAGAGTGAATTTCAGGACTTGTCGGGTGACCTATTAAATCTAGCACAATTAGGCCCTGTAACCATTAAGCTCTGTGGTTGCTATGATGAGATTCCTCTTTGTTTAGATGTGATGTTGGATGGCATTTAACTTTACTAACCCTTTTCCCTTGCATATCAGTTGAAGGTTAGGCAACTCAGGGTTATTAATAGTTTCTTTTGATCGACCTGTCATGAATCTTCTGTGCTTAAAACTTATTGTTGCTTTCTTCTGTGAGCTATTATTTTTCATCAATTTCTCTTTGCTAACTACTCTATGTTGTGCAGAATATCCCATATAAATTTTCAATGGCACATCTACCAAACTGTAAAATTAGGATTGTCCTTCAGAATCTGGAAGGGGAGTGTTGGACTGTTAATTCTGTGCCCACTACGAGAGTAAATACAAGTCACACTCTATGTGGTGGATGGATGGCTTTTGTCCGTGGTAATGACATCAAAATAGGAGATATTTGCATTTTTGAACTAGTACATGAGTGTGAATTACGAGTGCATATTCTTGGGGTTGGAAGGGAAGGGCTACATTGCCAAAATGGAAAAGTAGCTTGTGGTAGGCCTAGTTCTGGACACGCTGTTACCGTGCATAAGAATCTTAACGGTATGCCCAAAAAAACAAGGGGGAAATCTCCTAAAGCATCAAAGAGATACCAAGAATCGACTTTCCCTCTTGATGTGAGGAAACAATTTGGCACTAAGCCTTATACCAAAGTTCCAGTTTGCTCTCCGTCCAATGCCAACAGAAGGTCGGGTAAGGATTGTACCTCTATTATCTTTTTTGCCATTTTTTAGTTTAAGAATTTATTTCAATTGAAGGATCACTGTCTTCAGCAAAGATTTTGACTTCCAACTTCTCTTGGTCAATTGCTTGCAAATATGGGCCATGATTGCTATTATTCTTGGTCAAAGATTAAGCTAGGAATTCATCTAAGTTTCTACTGTCTACATTTAGTCATAGGAATTAGTATTAGTATATTTCGGTTTTCACCTTGTTTAAAAGCAGTTCCATATATTATATTTGCCTGCAATCATAGAAATATATGAGTATTTTCATCTACAAGATTAATTTGAACCGCCTTCCCTTTTCTATTCTAAATCTGTTTCCCTAAATGGAGACAGTTATTCAGAGAAAGAAAGGCATTGAAGAAAAGTTAATCTCACAAAACAAAGGCAGTACGAGAATGGTGTTAGCACTTGACGAGGAAAGAGCAGCTCAATCTTTTTCTTCTTCTTATCCCACTTTTGTGAGGATCATGAAACAGTTCAACATCAGTGGTTCATTTACTTTGGTGAGGCTTTTAGATCCACGCTTGACCATTTTCTAATAGTTTTTTGTTTTTAATTTTGCTGTCAATTTATATTTACCAATTATCAATATCATGCAGAAAATTCCATACCAATTTTCTGGAATTTTCTGCAGTGCATCTTCCTAGCTGCAAAACGGAGGTTGTGCTCCGCAATTTAAAAGGGAAATGATTGACGGTGAACTCTGTCCCGGACTCCAAAGGGCGAATGGGGCATACCTTTTGCGGCGGGTGGATGGCCTTTGTCCGGGGAAATGATGTGAAGAGTGGTGATATTTGCATTTTTGAACTTGTTGACAATTGTGAAATGCTCGTACATATATCTGGGAATGAGAAAAAAAGGGCTTGAAACTCAAAGTGGAGCACTTGCGGCTAATGAGTTAGCTATCGTATCGTATACCAACACTAAGCCTTCTTTCTGATACAAGTAAAATTGATCCCCGTCTTATATGGTATGGACCAGTCGTGCTATGTGCAGCTTCTTTTTCTTTCAATTCGTCTGCAATGTGCCATTAAAATTTTGTTTGGTTTTTGCATAACTCGGCTATTTTTTGCATAAATTTCCTTTGAGCTAGAGAGCGATCATCAAGCCTTTTTCCAACTTAGTATTACCATTTTAGGAAAAAAATTTAAATGTTTGTAGAAAACTCAGGAAATTTTTTCAAATGTTTGTAGATGTAAACTCTTTTATGCCGCTAGATGCGAGTATTATCGGTAAGATCTTAATACGGAACTTGGATAGAATGGGCAATGAAGTTGTACACTCTGCCTAATCAATACACCAAGTGTTTTTTTTTTTGTCTTATAACTGTCATCTGTAACGAACTAAGGACAACATTAACTATATTGGTGCTCTGACTAGAAAATGATTAATCAATATTGTTTTTGAAATATCTTGAGATCATTGGTGGGTTTGTGTGGTAAAATTTTTGGTATTGGGTTTAGTGTTGGTATTGAGTTTAGTGAAAAAGTGAAGAGAGGTAATATTTTATAATTTTTGTAATTTTTTATATTTTTTGATGGAAGAGAGGGAGATTATATTGGAGTATTTTATTAGGAGAGATAAAATTTTGGGTAAAATTTTAGTGACAAACGCAGCCAAAGTTCAGTTCAAGTTAGTAAGATGTAACGTGAGACTTGATTTTTATATAATTTATTTCTCATATGAGATTCATGGTAGACTAACCATTTATTTATACACATTGGTACTTGCCCAAAAAAGAAATATACATATAACAAGGTGAATTCAGTTAGCCAAGAACTCTCTTAGGTTCAGGTGCAGGTGCAGGTGCAGGTGCAGGTGACCCTGATGAGGCGACACTCGTTACTAGCATCTTTCTCTCACGACAAACCAAAAAAGAAATATCAGAAGACACCTATGCATCAAACTCTTTTAACTGTTAATTTTACAATATGCCAACCCCTTTTTCAAGAGGAAAGTACTAAAAAAAGGAAACATTAATTTAAATTATCCTACCTAAACAATTAGTAAATAGAACTTTTTTAAATGTATTATAGAGAATGCTCGAGTATGAATCTTTTTTTTTTCTTGTTTGGAAATTGGAATAATGAGGACGCGAGAATGACGTTACTTCGACCATATATTTTTTTTCCCCTACTTGTGGGACACGGAAGTGCGGAACTAACACTAATCACTACCTAACGCTCGAACTCTGACCCGCGGGTATTCACAGTCCACGTATTACCCAGTTACAGACGACTGAGGAATTCATTCATAAGCGAATCGACTCTGTTCAATTTTCCACCCTCCCGACGACTATCTTACTGTTTTGGACGCCAAATGTGCTTCAACTGTAGCCTCGTGCAGGGGCTATTCTTTTTAGATACTGCATATTTGTGTCAGTGGTCTGTCTTTTTTGAAGTCAATCAATCACAAGCCACAGTCGATCTCTCTTTTTTTTTTTCCTTTCTAAGCAGCCACAGTCGATCTATAGTTTCGATACACTTAGCCCAAAACAAAAATTATCTAGGTGATGTTGGTTTAGAAGGTTTTTATAGGATTTGAATAATTTTGTGAATTTTTAAGTGATATTAAAGTTGTGTTGGTGTTTGTGTAGAAGTTGATGAGGTGTAAAAAAAATGAATGATGATGTTTATAGATTTTTTATTTTTTTTTCGAATTTATTATTATTTGTATTAAAATAATAATATTTTTAATTAAAAAAAACAAAATAAAGGACAAACGTTTGATGCAAACCCCTAAAACACGTTGGCTGCAGGTAAAAAGTGAGGGAACATGTCAGGCGGCAGGCAGAAATTTTATAAATTCCAAGTTTGCCCTTGGTTGTTTTTAGTTGTTAGGTTGTGGTGGAGGGTGTTTTAGTCATTCAATATCAACTTTTTAAGGGCAAAAAAGGAAAACAAAATGCCGAATCTTTGATTTTTTTCTCAACTCTGCCGAACATAATTTCTTTAGAATTCGATTCCTGATTTTTTTAACAAAACGAACATCACCCTAGTTTCGATATTAGGCAGGTAGTATTTGTTTATGAAAATTTTTAGTCGGTAGAAATGTTTGAATATTAGAGTCGGTGAAAAGTAAAAATATTGTGTGAAAGACGATAGAAAAAGTGAGGATAGAAAAGTGGTGTGAATATATAAAAATAAAGAATTATTTAATATAAAATAAATTTTTATAATATGTGCAAAATGTTAAAAAAAAAAACTAGAGATTTTTTATATGGGTGCAACAAGCGCCACCCATATTATTCACCGGACTGATTTTTGTTGTTGCACGCAGTTCACTGTCTGCCCTGCAGGCTGCACGTTATGGGGGCGTTTGTTCGTGGAAATTTTGAGAAATATTCTTGAAATTTTGGAAATCTTTACTTTATTGAGATTTATTGGGGTTTGTGAAAAATATAGTGTATGCGTGTAAAAGTTAAAAATTTTGGATTGTGTTTGTTTTGTTGGAAATTTCGAACCCCAAAATTTTGGGGAAACAAAATACAATTCCAGTTCTTGACTTACTTCCTCTCTGACTCTGTAACTTGGAAATGCGTACAACATTTACTCCATCCTTTTCTGGTTAAGTGAACATTTACTCCACCTTGCTAACGAAGAACATCTGTGATTTTAATGAGGTCTGATAAGTTTCATTTCTGCAGCTAGTTCATCATTTTCTTCACTTATCCAAAACCAAAACTAGTTCGTTTCTTTCTTTTACTTTGTTTGTTGCAATTGAGTCTACTGTCCTTTGAGATAGTTGTTTCTCTAGTTAAGTATTAGAAAAAAAAAGCTACGTGATTTGTAAGTGGGGTCTCATTTTCTTGAAGAACTTTTTTTGAAGCAGGACTAAAGTTTAACCCTCCCCAAACCCAAAGGGAGGAGGTGGCAACTGAGCTAAACGTCACTGTCATCTGCTTTTAAGAACCTGGAGTTTCTCAAAGAACCTCTATTTGAGAATTATCTTTTGCCTTCTTGTTGGCTAACTCTTACTTCTTACTCTAATATCTTTAGCTCCAGAGCTGTGGCTTAGTGAAGATGGTAGGATCATGCAAAGATTGTACTAATTGGGCAGAGGAGATCTATTGGACCCATTTCCAAACTGTTCACTTCTCTCAGTTTATTCTCAGTGGTTATGACCAGCAACTTGTAAGTTTTGATGCTTCTCTTTTTCCTTTTTGTATCGGTTACCGTTAATATTTATGACAACACATAAAGCTTTATAGATTTGAATGGTCGGCGAATAAGTAGTTAGACATGACTTTTACCTTTGCTAAGTGACTAAGTCTGCTTCTTTGCGAACGTGGATTTTGCCTGGAGTCTGTAAGGGACAAGTATGCAGGTTGTGCTGTGTTGAAATGTGCTATGAGAAATATACAGCCTACTATACGCTTCGTTTGTTGAAAAGCCAAGAAACAAAAACTGAATGAAAACTAAACATGGTTCCAGTTTTCCTTTCAAACAAAACTGAATTCACTTTGTAACTCCAGTCCATCGATAACTCTCCAATATGTGGAGCATATTTAAGTCACAAATTTTATCTTGTTCATTGTTGGCGAACATGGTGTAAAGAGTCTAGACTTCGGTTTTCGTGAATGGTAATGATACAACGCTTTGCTTTGTTTGTTGTTGTAGTTTTGACAACATCCTTTCATGCAATTGCAGGCCATTCCCAAAAAATTCGTTGACAGTTTGAGAAAGAAACTGCCTGGAAGTGTGGTACTTAAGGGCCCTAGTGGTCTAACATGGAATGTGGGAATAAAGACAAGTGGCGATACCTTGTTCTTTAACCATGGTTGGGAGGAATTTGTCAAGGATCATTCTTTGAAAGTGAATGATTTCTTAATCTTTCGGTACAATGGCTCCCAGTTTGATGTTTTGGTCTTTGACGGGGAGAACTTGTGTGAGAAGGAAGCATCATATTTTGTTCGAAAATGCGGGCATACGGAGCATGATAATGGATGCTTAAATAAGAGAAAATTAGGGGAAGGCTCTATTGACGATATTCATCCCTCTTCAAACAAAGATGTCGGAGGCACTTCACCAGTGGAATCTATAAATGGTGACACTGTCCTGGTTCCGTCAGGACAGCATATCATCTCTGTTGGTACTACTAAAAGGACTCGACGGAAAGCTGCTTCTGCAAGGTCCATTCCTGCTGCTCAGAGTCCTGGGACTAAAGAACTTGCTACTTGTGGAGAGGGAGTGAAGCGCATGCCAGGTGATGGTAATCCTACAAAGCACTTATGATCTAAATAGAACTAAGGTTGTGTTTGTGTTGTAAAATTTTAGATATTAGGTTTAGTGAAAAAGTGAAGAGAGTTAATTTTTTTATATATTTTTGTAGTAAATAGTAATGATTTTATGAGGGAGAGAGATTATATTATAATATTTAATTGTGTTAAAATTTTAGAATGGGTAAAATTTTGGTACACAAACGCATCCTAAATAAATGCTATTTTGAACGCCCAACCCTCTCCCTTTCTTTTATCCTTTTTTTTTTTTTAATTTATATTAAACTGCATGTTGGCTATTTTATGTTCAATATAGGCCTAGCCAGTACCATCCTAGAAACATAGCATAATCAAGTTCAAGGATATTTGGTTCGATAAAATATTTCATTTATGGATGATTCAGATGCTGAACATACACCCATGAGTATGAGTGGCGCGCATAGCCAGCAATATATATCACATAGAAGGGCCATAATTGAAGATGAGAAAAAGAATGCCTTGCATTTGGCGCAAGAAGCATCAAGCGATGAGACCTTCCTAGTAGTTATGCGACCCACACATGTATACAAGAGATTCTTTGTGGTAAATTTTCTCTATCCTAACCTTTGATCGCAAAATGGATCTGTCAATTTGTTTACCAAAAGGAATAATGTAGACCCCTGGACTAGTTGCTTGCTCTCTCGTCTTTCCAGTCTAACAGATTGGTTGGAGCTCCAAAAACCTTTATGTTTGATATGCGACTAAACCAAGTGCCTTAGTCGCATCTTGGCTGTGTTAGAGACTAGGAGTAATTTCATTTAGTCTAAATTCTTTCTTGTCGTTGCAATATTCGAAAGAGATACTTAAGGCTAATATAGAATCTCACTAAAAAATTTCCTCAACTCTTGTAGAGTGGATTACAAAATGGAGAAATGGCAAAATTCGGGACAAATAGAGTAGTATCTTATTACTAGATGACAGTTTCAGAAGTAATAAAGAGGCATGCACTACAAGAAAACTGGTCTCCCTCGATGGTAGACTCTGTAGACAAAACATGGGAAACCCGTCGAGGATGGTCTTCAGCCACGAGATTCGGTCGTCGAGCGCTGGTCGAGATTGCCGCGTCCAGACAGCCCTTCCTTGACCACCCTTCTTCTCCGTCGGCAATGAATTGTCAACGTCGACCCCAACAAGCCGTCGCAAAAACATTGTGTCCTTCCTTGACCATCATTCTCTCGTCAGCAATGGATTTGCATCGTCGACCACCAGCTCCTTCGTTGCCTTTGAGATTTACCAACGAACAAATGTCGTCGTTGTAGCTTAAATAATTGTTTCTTCATGGGTTTCATTTTTTGGAAACCAGATGGCTACATACTCTGTTTTCTATTCTGTTTTTTCTTATTTTGATGATTTTTTGGTTGGGTTTCTTTTACCCCACACCTTGCTGCGTAGCTAAGACAAGTATTGCATAAGAAAAATCTTCCCAAAAAGTTGTAGAATTTTATATCTTTTGTCTATGAATACCCAGGTCGATAATATACATAGTAAATGTCTGTACTGAAATCCGCTGCACAAATGCTTACATAAACATTCAATTCTTGCACAAACAACTCAAAAATCACAAGTCTGGAGCACCAGCCACCAAACCAGAAATTCTTCAACTTGTTTCACTCACGAGCAGTCAAGATGAACTCAACAACTTTCAGCGCTCCACCAAATGTCCAGCAAGTCAAGATGATTACAAGCTTTGTTGGCTCTCTGTGAATTGTTCTCTGAATATTCTTTTTGTACCTATTCCAAATTATTCAATTGTATTAAAACGATTATAATTGTAATAAGGAAAAGTCGAGAATCACGGATTCCCTCAACAAACTTTGTATTGTATAAATGCACACCAAGTGAATGAGAATATGTGAGAGAGACAGTTCCTTTATTCATTATGTTTCAATAACAACCAACTCCAACGAGCAACTTACTACTGGATAAAATATGTAAGGAAAGCATTTTCCGTAGTCATGTTTATCCTCAGAAAAGATCTTGAAAGTTACCACGAGCAACTTACTGGGAATTTGACAGAATAATAATCTCCAATTGTCAGCAGACTGTTCCATGCAACAAGGTAACCGAGCCCCAGTATAAAACAGACTACCATTGATGTCCACTTTCCCTACTTATTACAGATTGATTAAAAATTAGATATATTTATCTTTAATAGTAATATACTCAGCTCAATCTTTTCCTGTAAAGAAATTACGACATCAATTTAATTTAGATTCTACCATTGAAACAATGGATAGGTACAAACCTGAAGACTTTCTGGAGGCCCAACTTTATCAGCAGTAGTCATGGTAATTCCCCCAAGTTAAAGACTCTGCAATATTTTATACTTTCACCGTAGCTGTAGCTGAAGCTGAAGATGGTTTATCAGGAAATGAACTTAGAAAGAAGAAGTATCAACCAAAAACTTAGCGTAGCATTATGATGCAGAATATTAACCTGTGCGTCTATATCTTTGCAACAAACTTTTGATAAGAAGACAAACTGCTAGTACTTGATTCAAATGTTTTATGGCAGCTTGATTTTGGGTCCAGGGCTTGTTTCAAGAAAGCAGACGGGAGGAAAAATTAACAAAATACAGATACAATATTCAAGGAAAGAAAACGCAATACTTGAATTTATTCTATCAGAAAACATTAAGAGTACTAAACGTGGCAAAATGAAAGAACTACTTGTGTGTTATTTTGACAAACATTAAGAGTACTCAGCGTGGGATCACACGCTTGTCTTGCCCAAATCCTTGGCCAGAAAATATGGCATTGGTGAAAACCCAAGATGATGCAGTGAAACGTGATCCTGGGCCGGCCTCCTACTTGGTAAAATTCTGGGGTTTTGGAACTGGCATTCTATTTAACTAAATAGATCTAGAAACGACAAATGCTACTTTCTTTTTTCCCCTTTAGGTTCTTCTACTGCAAGTCAACCCAATGTAATCATCAGGCTCATGCTAACCACTGGGCCTAATCAATAATTATCAGGCATAAGACGCATAATTGTGCATGCCTCTGTCTAGGACCCGGCTACGCCTCATGAGTTACAGACAATGATTGGTAAGATAGTGTATGGAAATTCCCATATTGTGGTGCATGCCACCTAGCTTTTCCTACCTATTTAACCTATGATTTATGATTAATAATAATGTTAGGAGGAATTCTCCATAGTCAATAATGCAACAAGAACACTAACTGTGCAAGCACCACAGTCATTACTATAAGGGCTTGCAGAAGAGGGTCGAAGGAAGTTCACTCAAAGTTGCTATTGGTTAAGAAAAGGTTATTTTATTTTAATAAATACCTTAAAAAGAAGGTTTAGTTCTGAAAAACTTTCTCCACTGGTCCATGGAACAACTATTGCTTCAGTTGATTTAGAATCGACTGAAAATCCAAATCACTAAGAATTCCTCTTCCTCACACACACACACAGAAGTAGGTGAATTATACTAAGAAAGATTAGTTAAATCTATATGAAACTATACTAAACCTAAAGCATGAAAGCTAGACCAGACTAACAACAATGCCAAGACACAAAAGACTAATAAATCATATGCCGAATCACCTGATGGTATAGGATGCCCAAAAGATCAAATCGAAATTTCCCACAATCCCCTACCACCTGTCACAGAGCACAACAAACACTAAACAACACTTTCAAGAGAAAATGAATTTATCTACCAACAAATTAGAATATCAGCGAACGTATCCTTACCGCTAGCTGTTCATATGAATTCATCTACCAACAAGAAAAGGTAAATTCCTTACCGCTAGCTGTTCAAACATTAAAGTACCCTCAGTTTCCTCGGTCCCAAACCCATCCCAATGAAGCATGCAAGGTCCCCTCCGAAACCTACCAAGCTCTACATAGGGGTCAGGCAGCGACATTGGGGAAAATGGGTCGCAGAGATCCGTCTCCCGAAGAACTGTACCCGTCTCTGGCTGGGCACCTTCGACACCGCCGAAGAAGCCGCCTTGGCCTACGACAGGGCAAGACATAAAAACACCGAGAACAAATCAAAAGCAAATTCAGGAATTAGATTTTGTAAATAATCACGAAACATCAAGATAAATCGTAAAATAGGAGAACACATGATTCAAAAATTAATTGAAGAAATGTGAATCATACTCGTGTGCATTTGTGGGAGATATTTTCGTCAAGTTCTAGCACTTCAAGTGTAGTTGAGAGTATGAACGATGATGGCAGGGACTAGGGATACATTCATGTTGTTAGAATGGCTAAGTTCGGGTGAGAAAAGAAAAACTAAGAGAGGTAGCGAACTGCCAAGAGATAAAACGAGAGGAAGGAGAGAAATGATCGTTTGAGCAAATAGCACTTCCAAAAAGTGATGGGCGCCAGCCCTTCCCGCCCATTTTTGCTTATGAGCTTAATGCAATATTTTGAAATTCATTTGTTCATTTTCAGCTAGCGTTAAACAGGTATAACGACGACAAACCACTATTCGTCTTACCCTTTGATTTTAGCAACGACGCCATGGAGGTCGGCATCTCACTCTAAAGTCGACGAGATTTTATTGTGGTAGCTAATAATTCTCCATTCACTTTTGGCGACCTTTAATGGCGACAGTAGTGATACCGACTCTCGTTGTTAATATGTTTGAATTTTGTGAAGCTTACGTGGCAACAGTAAGTAGCCTACATCATGTTTTTAGTTTGAAAAGGAGTTTTAGGCGACGCTTTTTATTTTATCGTTGACAATGTACTGGTTCTGTCGACGAAATTTTCTCCGTGTATATTAGTTTCGTCGTTATACTGACATTTTCTTGTAGTGATGAAAGTTGGCACATACATCGCTTGGAAATATTCTGCAAGGATGGTAGCATTCATGATGTTAGCTTGAGGGATTTGTCCAAGATGTTTTAAAAACTTTTAGGATTGTTGTTTTTCTCTTTTGGTTGTTAAGAGTCCTAAAGTGTTTTCAAACACTATGTTTGTCAATTGATTTAAATGTTGGTAACTTGGGGTAAACAGCAATCTAAAGCATGCCACAGTATGATGGGTGAAAAGTGGTAGAAAAACTTGGATTTCCCTTAGGAAATCCTTCACATAGGCGGATGCAGGGGGTGCCGCCCTGGGCGGCCGCCACCCATTGCATTCCATTTTTTTTTTCATTTAGTTGTTTATATTTTTTTTTCATAAGTTGGCCTGGGGCTGTAGGAGCCCGACCCCATTGGTAGTATAATTTTTAATTAATTTGATTGCAATGTCAATTGAATGCAATGTAATTAGATTGTAATTTGGATTAATTAGATTGAAATTTGGATTTTTGAGTTGTGATCCATTGTGAATATGTGAATATCTACATTTAATATTTTTGAATCAAAATGTTTTATGTTTCGGTTTGGTATTATAGTTTTATTTATATTTTGGTTGTGATCCAATTGATTGATTGTCTTCACTTTGTTTTATTCTGTTTAGATAATGGACAAGTTTGTGATAAGAAAGCCATACAACGTACTATAATAAAGGCTCAAAAGAATAAACTAATAAATTACCATGGATAATATCTTAGGGTTATAGAGGTTTCTACATGGAAATTTCTAATTTTTTAATTTTTTTCAAGAATAAATAGAAAACCCACTCATATTTTTGGGTCTCGAATTAATTATTTAGCTGATTTTTTTTATTTAAGTTTTTCATGCTCTTGAATTTCCGTGGAGTTCCTACTGCTCAAACTATCATTTTCTTATATATATATATATATATATATAAGATGCAAATTATTAGGATTCAATTGCCACATTCAGTCTCAGCAAATAGTACGTACATGTATTTTAAAATTTTTAATGTTTTAAAATCCTTAATTTTTGATATTTTAATTCTAGGACATTTTTTACATTACATAGGAATTTTTTTTGTCATTTCGCCTTATGTGTTAGCCCCCTTCGAATTGGATCCTGTATCGGCCACTGATTCTTCATGCGTGGAAGTCAATCAATCTCGTGAAGAAATTCAGAGTATGTAAGAGAACATGTGTTATCTTAATTGTCTCTTTCTATCTAGAATCGTCTTTTTCCCAAAAAAAAAATCCCTTTTGCAATGTCATGTGTCAACGACCAATCTTGTCACCTAAATTCTCAAACTACCATCCTATTTGCTACCTTCCCCCTCTTCAGATCTAAAATTTATGAATCATCCTCAGCCAGAAAACTGGGGACAATAACGCATGCAAAAGTACTTTATACATTTTCATGTAAGTATGCGGATATTTCAACTCCTACAGAAGACGTAATGCAAATAAAATGATAGTTTGGAAGGCCAGGTCACGAAATTGGTCGTTTACACATGAGCAAAAGGATGGTAATTCGAGTAATTTCCCCAAAGACTTTTGAGTGCTATGAGTTATTTTGGTTTTTAGAGGAGAATTTGGAGTACGATAGAGAATGCCTAGTACCTTACAAGAGTGGAACCTGCCTAGGAGGGTATTACTTAACGCCTCCAAATGGTGTGGAAAAGATGCCTCCAAGATCCTGCTTTTATTTTGGCACATTTTGTAAATGATATGGAGACTAATTGGAGGGTGCTCAATTTAGTTTTGGTGCAAGGAAGTTTTATGTGGAGTTAAAATTTACTGGTATTTTTTTCTATAAGTTTTGTCCATTCGTGTCTATTTTCCTGACTTTAAACTCTGATGGATTGGGTTGTACCTTTGGGTCTATTGAGTCTGTTTTGATGAGATTATCCTTTTTGGTGTAATCTGTTTTATTAGCTTTTCGGTTGGGCCTGTGTTATAAGTGTTGTTAACATTTTAATCATCTTTAGAACTCCATATGTATAAAATATAAGGTTTTCTTTTCATCACAGTATAAACAAGTCAGTTCCAGCAACTTGTTTTCGATGATTATGTAATGCGACCCAATTGAAGGTTTTATTCAGAGATTCCCAATTGTGTTACTGAGGGTTGCCTTTCTCATTTGTTGTCATCTTTTGAAATTTTGAGCAATGTTCCATGATATTTGACGAAACCCTAAACTACCCATACTTAGGTGATGATAGGTGGCAAATTTTTTTCAAAATTTGTAGAAAATTTGATAGTGGTGTGAATATTTAGGAAGATTGCAGTTTTATTGGGGTTTGTAAAAATTTTGTGAATTTTTTTTAAAGATATTTGATTGTAGATTGATTTTTATTGGTATTTGTAAAAAGATGTAGAGATTATTTGATGAAATTTGTTAATAAAAAACGCATTGGAGTTTTGTGAAAAATTATGGAGAAAGAAGATTCGTTGCATTTTGTTTTTATAAAAATGTATTGGAGTTTGTGTGAAAAGGTGTTGGAATTTGTGTTGAATATTTTGAGATTTTCAGTTATGAATTTTTTTGCTTTCAAAATATTTCCTCTTTCAGATGGCAGAACATCACCTTAATATGGTTTGCAACCAGAAAATACTTTTCATCCAACTGTTCGCTGATATTGTTCATGAAAATGTTCTCGTGACTGTTCAAGCAGCATCAGTATTGCATCAGCTTATGTCCATGACGGCAGAGAAATGTCATTTACTTCAACATTTAGGTAGATATAAGATGGTTACCTCTCTCAATGTTAACAAAAATACCTTCAGAAAAAATTGGCTGGATGAGAAAGTATTAAGCAGGCACAATAGTTATTCAGAATGGATGATTTTCCGAACATAGTTAGGAAAATGCTATAACTTTAAATGATAAAGACATTACACGTATCTTGAGTTAAAGGTGGGGAGTTTAAGCATTTATCATTGAAAGCTGTTTAGTTGTAAATTTTGTGTTGTTAGTCTCTTTAGCCCATACTCTTTGTACATGAAGTGAAAAGCTTTTGGAATTGTTTTTTAGCTGAAAGTTACCAAGAATAGTGACGCCACCATTACCTACATTTCAGTATGTTGGATCATAACTGTGGTACACTGATTGTTAGAAGGGTGCTAACTGCTAACATTCCCCTTAGAGATAAAACTGAAGAGGGATAGAAATATTAAAATATTCGATATCCACTTACTCAAATATTCGAAATAATTTTTGCTTGAAAGGATATAATTGAACAATTGGCGGCTAAAGAAGTTTCACTTTCTATCATTGTTGGTGTTCAGTGAGGCATTTTTAATGTCATTCCCATTGATTATGCCTTTGTTATTGCTTCCCAGTGGATTCCTTTGGAGTGGTTGACCAAGCATCTCTCAAAGGAAAACCAGGAAATCATTCTACGTGTCCAAAAGAACACATGGCGAGCCCGATATAACTATAATCGAGCTCGTGGTTATGGAGGGATTACTGGTGGGTGGAAACATTTTGCTGTAGACAACAATTTGGAAGAATTTGATGTCTGCCTGTTCAAGCCTGGTGGTCACATGAACGCCTCCATTATCCTGGATGTTAGTATTTTCCGGGTTGTCAAACAGATCACCCCTGTGGCTCAAGTTCCGTCACCAACACCAAGAAGGGGTAGGAGAAAAGTAATCAAAGCCACCCAAGCATGAGCTTGTGACTCTACGATATTCAGCTTCCCAACTGCGGTCTAGGCCCGGTGTTTACTCCCTATGTAATTTTAATCTTTCGAGCTGTATGATATAATGTGTCCAGACCAATACCTCTGTGAATGTTTGCTTAGATCCAGTGTTCCTTTGTTTATATTTCTAGTGGAATGCAAGTGCAACTTCTGTTTGGATCCAATCTTCCATTATCACTTGCCAGTTGCCTGCATTCTTTGAAAAAAGATTTCCGGAAAAGATGTTGAGTTTGTCTCCTGCCTCGAAAGGTGTACAATATTGAAGTTTGTGATTGCCTGAATGTATAAGAGCTTTTCACTTCAATTTGTTCTATAGCATTCAACCTCAACGAAAATGAACAACCTGGCCTCGGGGGCCGGGTGGTAAAGACAGCGTCTTCATAGAATAGGCGAACCGTATAGAGTGTATCTACATCGTTCGATGTGGAACCTGCGGAATGTAAACCACTTTACCTCGCGGGTGTTTGATTTTTTCGGTTTTCCCCCGGGGGGTGGGAGCT
The DNA here is from genome assembly GCA_963930655.1 of Myrica gale. Lineage (NCBI taxonomy): Eukaryota > Viridiplantae > Streptophyta > Magnoliopsida > Fagales > Myricaceae > Myrica > Myrica gale. The sequence continues at coordinate 20,462,445 of OZ005615.1, forward strand.
CTTCGATGCTCCTCCCTCCTGGACGGTTTTGAACATTTTTCCTTGGTGACCGGTTAGCCTCCTGCCATGACAGTCGCTGTGCCGATCATAACTTCCATTATTTATTTTCCCCCTTTTGCAGCTGGTATATGCATGAAAAGTTCTTTGAGGGACGGATTGTCACCTCACTTTGTCCCTCCTCTAGTAGAAGCTGCCGCTGTCTTGCATGGTGGTCGTGTTGTGTCCTGACTTATTACAGTTATTAAAGTCCCACATTGCTAAAGCAACGTGAATCATTGTAATCAAAAGCTTATAAATAAAGCTTCTTTGTAATCTCATCCTTACACTAGTGAGTACACACATCTGCCTAATGGGTCTTCCCACAGTGAATGTAGGTGTATGGAGCGAACCACTTAAATCTTGTGTCTTACATTGCTAAAGGAATGTGAGTCATTGTAATCAAAAACTTATAAATAAAGCATATCTATAATCTCATCCTTACACCAGTGAGTACACACATCTGCTCAATTGAGCCTTCCCCCACAGTGGATGTAGGTCTATGGACCGAACCACTTAAATCTTGTCTCACTTTTCTTCTCTATCTCTCTTAGTCTAAATAATTATTCTCTCTTTTATTTTATTTTAACATGGTATCAAAGTCATTTCGATCTTGTGGCCCAGTTTGGCTCAGGCTGGTCAACACTCTTGTTGGCTTAGCTTGGCCTAGTTTAGGCCTGGTCCAATCTGGCCTAATTTAGTTCTTTTATTGGACCTTTTAGCGCCCGTCCGACATCATTCCGGCAAACTTCCAGCATCTTCTCTCAGGGCTTCAGCGCCCCGTCCGGCATCACTACGACGCCCTTCCGGCATCTTCTCTCGGGCCTTCCTTGGCCCCCTCCGGCATTCTTCCGGCGACCTTCCGACATATTCTCTCGGGCTTTCTGGCGCCCCGTCCGGTATTCCTCTGGTGACTTTCTGGCGATCTCCCCCATTCCGACAACCCTCTCCGGTTAGATTACGACCACATTCAGGCGACTGTCCGCCCTTCTCCGGCCATCCTTCGACGCCAATTTTTTCTTATGGGAAATTTCTTTTTGTAAGTCCAAACTCAACGTGTATCCACCTTGAGTTTGTGGGGGAGTATTAGAGTTATTAGAGTCCCACATTGCTACATTGTAATCAAAGACTTATAATTAAAGTCTCTCTGTAATCTCATCCTTAAACCAGCGAGTACACACATCTGTCCAATTGGGCCTTCCCACAGTGGATGTAGGTTTATGGACCGAACCACTTAAATCTTGTGTCTCACTTCTTTTCTTTATCTCTCTTAGTCTAAATAATTCTTATCTCTTTTATTTTATTTTAACATGACTCTTGAGGTCGTATTGTATGTTTTCTGGCCTTAGTGGCCATTTTGCGTTTGTATCTCGATCCTTGTGGTCGATTGTGTTTGTTATGTACCCTGGCACTTGTGGTCGGTTGAGTTTTCGGAATTTTGAATCCGACTTGTCCTGGGGCCTTTGTGCTCCCTCATGGAGGACTTTATGTCCTTTGCTAAGATATAGGGTTTTCGGGTCCATTTGAATTTTTCTGACCTCTCGAGACTTCTTCTAGACTCTACGAGTGATAATTTTTTCAAATATTAATATATGTATGGAGGATTGTCTAGAAAAAAAAAATTGCAGCTAGCAATAGAGTTGGCTATGGTAAGAGGTAAGATCACGAGAGATTTTGGTCGGATGCCATGGGTTCGAGTTTCGATCGGTGATGATGCTAAGGAGACGTGACTAATGTCCATATTTTATAGTCTTATTAGAATAGGTTATGACTAGGGTTGTCTTGAGGGAGCACATATAGACACCATATCCATTTAGGCCTCTCTTCCCAACACTAAGTGTTACTATGATCACGTCTAGATAGAAAGCCTAATGCTCACTGCCCCTTACTTTTTTTTGTTAACTGAACGTCCGAGCCAGTTTATGCGTATCTAGACTAATCTAGAGGCCTGTGCAATTCTCTTATCCCACATAATCGGGTAATTACAGGACTAAAGACTTTGAGGATGGTCCTAAAAGATTGATAATACCTATAAAGTATTGAATTTGAGACATTGGGGGAGTAAACCCTCAAGTCCCTGACCTTAATAATTAGGCCAAATTCTTACCCTTATTTTTTTTTAAAAAAAAAGACAAAAATAGTGGTTTGAGGATGCATTAAAAGAATAATTATACATGTCAAGATATCTACGTACGTTATTTTATATTCTATATCTTATATAGATATAGAATAGAGACATCACATACTATTTTTTACTATATATATATATAATATAATTTTATTCCATAGTTAATCACAAACCCTTAGCTTCGTATATCGCTGACTTTTGTATTTAAAAACCTATTTATTGACACCAACATATAGAATAGAGACATCACATACGTGTTGGAGATTTGTTGTGACGTTAAAAATTTCAGTGTGACCATATTAAAACAAGTTCATTTAAACTTGGTATACAAAGAATAGCACCTATTGTTCCTAGTTAAAAAAAAAAAACTCTTGAGAAAAGTAATTGTTAAGTAATACAAGCCAAATTTGTTACTTCCTAAGAACCCGTGATCAGGATTTGTATTTAGGGGGAACAAATATAATTTTTACTTAATTTTTTTTCTAACTAGGTGTCGAGGTCATTTTAAGTATACTTCGACTAATCCTAGGGCCTTCAAATTTTTATTATAATCAAAATAAGCATAATCAAAATGTTACAACGTATTTTTAAAATTAAAAAAGTATAAACTTTAACATAAGTGTAAAAGCTAAATTTTCATAAATTATGCTAATTGAACTGGACATTCCTTCCACGAGTAAAAGTCATCAGTTACTATATTGGTACTAAAACTTTGTGTGACTAAATATAATCAAAAGATTAAAATCTTCGAAATGAAGGGCTCATAAATTCTTGACAAAGGCATGAAACAATGTTAAAATCTAGCCAAAATAATATAGGTACACACAAATAATAGTGCAATAATAATATTTTGTTTAGAAAAAACAGAGAGAAATAATATTTTAATTAGACAATAATAATGAATGAGTTTGTTTTAGAAAAAAAAAAGATAATAATAATTAAATGTAATAAAATTTACAATTCTAACTTTGAAAATGATGAACAATATGAGTGTAAATAGTTAGAGGCAGAAGTGAGAGAGAAAGAAGAGATGAATTTTAGAAAAGATGTAGAGATAAAGAAAAATAGAAAATACACTATCTATAAGAGAGAGAGATTCTAGAAAAGAGGGAGGGAAGAATTTTAGAAAAAATGGGAGAGAAAAGTAAAAAAAAAACATCTTATTTTTTCTTTTAAAAATTGGAGGGCTCACTTAAAAAGTGGTTATTTCCCCTTTCACTCAGGTTTATTTTTTCAAAATTTTTTGGAGGGGCCTTTACAAAGATTATATCAATTTTATCCTAATATTAAAAAAATTGCAAAAATTTAAAATTTTACTCATATATAATTTTTTTTTTGGAAAACTTTGGGGGGCCATGTCCCCTACTAGGTCCCTATTAAGAACTGAAATTTTGTTATACGTAATTACCAAAAAAATTATGGTTATACTTACTGCTTGTTCCCAAAGAGTGACTAATGCCTATCCGGCGTTCCAAATTATAGAGGATCAGCTAAAGCCACATAACATAAGTAGGCACCCCTCCAAGCTATTGAATACAAAGCCTTGAAGCTCTCAAAACGCTCTCAGTCTCACCTCACCCTCCAGAGTCCTTGCGGTGGAGGGGGAGCTCTGGCTCCATCATCCCCCTTCTCTTTTTTCCTTTTCCCCTCCTCCCTCTTCACTCTCCCCTTCCCTCCTCTCTGGTTCGGTTGACACAAGTTGTTGGTTGGTTTTAAGTTTTTTTTTTGAATTTCTTCGCAGGTGGCTTCTTCTTGGTGTTCGGCGGTTTCCGCTCCTTTCTAGAGGACACGCGCCGTCTGGTGGTCTTCAGCAGGCGTCGATCTCAACACCATGGTCCTCCGGTGCTCCAACGCGGGAGTGTGTTGATCCATGCGCCCCACGCGGGGCCCGTGGATCGCACGCACCGACCACTCTTGGAGCGCGTACGACCTCCTCCACCCTCAGCCCCCTTCCCCTCTTCGTCGGACAGGCCTCTGTGGCTTCTGTCCTCCATTTTCTGATGTGAATCTCCTCTGCCCACCACCCACCGCCGCCCTTGCTTCCGGTCCCGTTCTGTCCAGAGTCTCCATGGAATTTTCCGTGGCCTATGTTCTGTTTTCGCCCGTTTGGGCTTGCCTCATTGTTTCAGGCTTGCTTTGTTTTAGTTATGTGCTTTTCTGTTGCTTATTTCATGTTTTTAGACATATTAGCTTGCTGCCATTTGTGGCTTTTCTGGTCTCTGTGGCTTGTCTGTCCCTTTTGGGAATTGGTAATACTTTGGGTCCGTCTGCTCGTTGGCCCGCCGACTCTTCAGAGTGTCTGGTACGCCCTTTAGAGCTATATGAAGTTTTTAAACCTCCTTAGTGCTTTAATCTATACATATGCTATTTATCCAAAAAAAAAAAGTAGGCACCCCTCCTGCAGACCTTATCTCCTTGTTTGTCAGCCAACCAAAACTCCTCTCGCCTTATCCAAACTGATCATTCTCTACCCCTGGGGCCTGGACAAAGCTACCGTTTTGATCCTCTCCCTCTTCTTGCTCACGTCCAACCTCATTGCCTACCCTGTTTCTTTCCTTGTATCTTTATAACGCGTTTTGAAATCTATACGATTTTTTAGCTAAATAAATTGTAGATTGTGGTAGCCTTAGCTATGGCCACAGCAACCGTTTCCCTCACTACAGCAGCGGTAACCGGAGTCATGGTGAGCTCCGGCAGTAAGACCCGTAAGGAAAGGAACAACGTGGTGCACAAAGCGAGGCTGAATTCTTATGGTGGTCTCAAAGCTCACAACAGTGTGGCATCCCTAGGCTTGCCTGTATGCACAGAGCACAGATTTGCCGAGGTGGTTAGCAAGTTGAGAGCAACGTCCCACGGCAAAAGAAAAGGTGGAGGAGCACTTCGTTCTACGTGCAATGCCGCAGACGAGATATTCAAGATCGCTGCCATCACGAACGGTCTTGTACACGTTGGGGTTGCGGTCGGATTCGTTCTTCTCCGAATCGAAGCATGGGTTGAGGAGTCTGAAGATTGAAAACTATGTTTCAAACAAAAATGGAAGACAGAACACCATCCTGATCTTTGCCGTTTGTCAATAGATGTATTTATTGATCTTCACATCAACGTAGATTTGATTTTTTTTTTTCTCTACTCTACGATCATGCCCAGTAGTTCTTTGGAGCTTCATTGGACTGCCTCTTGTTTTACCAACTGCCTAGCTGTCTATGAAATTGAGAAGCTTATAATGTCCTTGATCAATTTTTTATTAGTCTTGGAGAGCTATTTCTACCCTTGTTATGGTCACAGGACATCAGCGTGTATTACTTGCGCCATTTCCCCCATTTTATCTTTCTTAGCGTCTATTTTGAAGTTAATTGCACAACACTCCATTTATGAAATTAGTAGCACCAACTAATTCACTAGCTATAAGGTCAAGCGTTTGAGTCATGACTCGCCCAGCAGATGGACTTAAAACTGGTTGATAGTCTTACTAGTATTGTAATGACGGACTCGCCCAATAGACATAATAGCTATGGTTTAGACAGAATATTCTGCAGTGAAAAATACTCTCATAGTCCTGCCCAGATAGGGTTACTACGCTGATTGTCCCCCTCCCTTTTTTTGTTTAAGAAAAAAAAAATAGCCTAAACTTTGACAGGTGAAACGGAGATAAATTACAGGCCACACGTTCTACATTTCTAGTTTCAAAGGTAAATAATGCAGATTGTTCTTAATTCTCTCGGGCGCTAGGTTCACAAAATTTGGACTGGCTGATATTTGAAGCTTAGCTTCCTCAATTTCCGCCGAAAATCTTGTATTCGAACAGAATTTCATCCCGAGGTTACACAGAATTAAATCTGCGTCCAAAAATCTACTCCAGTGTATCTAAAAGAAATTATCAATAAATTTCTACACTGAAGACAATGTGAAATGAAAACAAAGCAGCAAAGCCTCCTTAAGGGGAATATGTAATTGAGACTAGAACCCGAGAGAATTAAGCTGCCTCCAGGACCTCTCTTTTGCTTATAGTCCACGGTGTCAAGAGTTAACGATAGACTTCCTTAGGCAGAAGGTCTCTGGCACGCAGCAAAGAGCTGCCAACTAAAAAAAGCCATCACCAATGAGGTGAACAGTTCAAAACCAACCACCTTCGGAAAGTGCCAGCCCAAACCTCTCCTCAGATAGCTGCCAAGGAAATAAAAATAGTAATTTAGCATAAACACAATGAATGACTAAAAAAGGGGTGCGGTTTGAAACAGGAGCCATACTGATTAGTGGTTGGTAAGGAAGCTAGGACTAGACAAGTTACAAGAAATCGTACAATTCTCATTAGCCAACAAATTCTAACGTACAGCCAACAAATTGTAACGTACACATTTATACTTCAACTGTAGTTACGCAAGATACAACCAAACTTTTAAATGAGGAAGTGATGAGGAATTTGAGAAGCAGACCTTGTGATTGATGGCATTGTTGCCAGGATCCCAGCACATGCATATATTATCGGAATCAGAGTCCTGGGTTTGTTTTTCCTGAGCCACATCAATGAACCCAATGCAGCTAGTGATATACTCAACACCTGAACTCAGCATATGAAGCAAAATATGAGACGAGACAGAAGAAGTAACTTGGCATGCGTATAACGAATTAAGCATATACAACAGCCAACTTTCCAACTGAGTTGCATTTGCAGTCTCTGAAGCTACAGCCACAAAAAAATACTCCTGAAACAAGAAGAAAAATATATATACCAGGTTTGCATTTGCTTCAATGCCTTGCAAAATGTAATCCCATGTAAATTCTAGTCCTCTAGCGCCCACCCAAAGAGGTGCCAATCTATGCAGAACAGAATCAGCAAAAGCCCACCCTACCAACAGGTGAAAAGAGTCATACATCTGATAAAGTCAATAAAATATGCAGTTGCAGAAAAGAATAGTAGAAGTAGACAATTACTTGAATGTTGATTGAAAAATCAGGAAAACACTGCTGGCTTTTCAAATAGACTATATTAATCTTTTACTCACCAAGTCCAACTGCCTGAAATTTATGATTCTGAGAAATGTTCCTGTGAGTTAACTGAGTCAAGGCAAAGTAAAGCCCGGCAACATCTATAAAGCCAATTAGAGCTTTCAACAGTTCCTGAAAATGAAAGGAAATAGTTTATTAAAGTTAACGACTCAAACTCAAATTCATAAGAAAGGAAGAACTAACATCTTAATGAAAGAATAGTAACATTATCGGGAGCTTTCTTTTGCTCCCACTGGCCCAAAGAGCAAACAAGATTCATATATTATCCCAGAACTGAGAGGTCTACAAAGCCACCACTTGCAACCCCTTCACTTGGGTTTTGTCCTTAGGAGAAGAGGATCTTCCAAAATCCCAGATGTCATGCTTATCATTCCCGAACACATCAAATTCTTAACAAGTACTAATAACCATATTAACTGTTTGCATCGTTTGATCCAGATCCTCAAACACAATAGATAAGTATATCTTACAGTATTCAGGTATCCTCTAAGCTTATATTTCTGATAAGCTAACATAAGGAGACTAGACTCTCTCTGTCTTTCTCTACACACATAACGACCCACGACAGCTACGATAGATATTGGAGTACTTAATCTATGAGAATGCACTAAAACCACAGAAAGCCCAGGAAACCCACCAAGATATTATTCCACTCAATGACTTGGAGACATAAACAGTGCACCTTTCAAATTTATCTTCTCATTCAAATTTGTACAAAAATGAAAGAACTACATTTTCTTTATGTAGTCTCCATCCCTCCCTCCTAAAAACATATTGACATAGAGAATTATATGGGTTTAGAGCTTCTTATGTTAGTGATGGAAAAATTCCTATGTTCTTGGATCTATAAAACGTCACCCCATATTAGCATGCATATACTAAGATCACACACATACGCGCGCGTGTGCATACATTAGAGGGAAACGAAAGCCTACGTGTATTCCTTAGATGCAAATAAAGGAACAATGGAAGTACTGGGGTAGAAATACAGGAACTTCACACCTACTAGAAAAGCTCTATAAGCGTTGCTCTCAATAGATAAAACTATTAGCATTCCTTCAAGACTCCAAACAGACTAATGCAATTGCATAAGCCAAAAGACAAAAGTACCTGATATGGATCAAAGCTATCATTCTCCGATACCTTCAGGAAGGTTGCGAGGCAAACAAGCTGGCAACATATTAACAAAGAGGGAAAAAAAAAAGGCAACCTTTAAGCATTAGCACAAGAAATTGCTCACCAGGGGAAAAAGGAAACAAAAAATAAAAAAGAAGAGGGAAGAAAAACACAAATAAGGAATAAGCAAGGATGTAACTTAAAAAAAGTAATACAAGAGGATGTTGACAAACCTTTACCAAAGCCGTCCCGAGATAGACAAGAGCTGCTTTAATAGAGGTACCGAGTGTATCATACTCGGATCTGCACATGCAAACTCATTACTCCAAAATCAATTTATATTTCGACACAGCAGAAACATCACTCTCTCTCCCCAAGAAATTGCTATTACACACAAAAGTTGCGCCACAAACGTTCATATCCAACCGCGATATTTCACCTGGTTAATTAGCTTAGGTCTAACTATAACAGTATTACACAAACAGAAAACAGGTAAAAAGTGTTCTCCACAAACTGGGAAACATCTAACGGTGCATAATCAGATCGGGATTCTAGTAAGTTAGGGTTTCCGTTACAACAAAGTAACACCAATCAGTGACACAGAATTGAGTTTCAGAAATGGAACAGATCGATAAACACACTAACAAAAACGGGAACTGGAACCATATTAAACACAACGCAAAAAAAGATAAAATTGATAAGAGAAAAAGAAGCGAAGCTCACAAGGGTGTGGCGGAGTAGTAAACAGCGTGGGGACCGAATGTGAGAATTGCGCAGTTGAAGAAATGAAAGACAGTCATTCTCTCTTCTCTCACGATCAAGGACTAAGAAATCCTAGCAAGAGATTCCAGTTACGCACAACAGAGCAGATGGGAAAGGACATACGAGGGTTGATGCAGAAAACAAAAAAACAGAATAATTTTGTTCGGGCTTAATGAGTGGGCTTGAAGTCCACCTCCTCATTAGTTTAGATAATGGATTCCAAGTAGCCCCAATAATATCCGTCTGGGCTTAGCTCAAGCCCATAATTTGCAACACATGATAATGGGCTGTAGTTTAGGCCTGGGCTTCAGCCTGCTCAAACCCAATTGTCTGTGGAAAAAACCAAAATTCAACTGCTTTTTTGTTTTCATTTGTAGGGTACCGGTAGGGGTTAGTAGGGTGTTCAATAATCAATAAATTGTCCATCTTTGCTGCAATAGGAATTATTTGGCACCCTGTCTTATCTCCCAACTTCTCTCCAATTGTCTTATTATGACTTAATTATTAGTACTTTTTAAGGTATAATATTGATTGAGCTAGTTCTTATGATTCATGTTTTAGACATCTAAATCTTTTTTTTTTCCACTAAAAATGAGTATATTTATAGTAATGGGTCTAAAATAAGCTATCTGAGAAAAAAAAATGAACATCTCGACCGAATGCATATCGATTTTCTGTTAATCGATTAATTTTTTATGAACAAAAAGAGCCATATATTTTAAAATAGAATACAACATCGACCTGTTTAAAATTATATTCCGAAATTTAATGTGTTAAAAGTGAATACCACAAAGCCTGTATCGATAAAAATATCTATCGATACGCTATTTAATATTGTCCATGCGTGTAAAATTTTAGACAAAAGTTCACATATTGTATCTATCTATTTTTATTTATAATTTACACATTGCACAAATTCGAATAGAAAAATGCAAAAGATGTTTGTTAGCTTTCATAAGCTTCCTATTCATTTATCAATAAACTGGGACAACATTAACTACAATAGTTGTTCTTTTCAAACGCTGGAACTAGAACATCTTGACTACAACTGAACAATAATTTTTCAGACACGATCCAATATTTCTCTTGTGAGAAATAGAAGGTAGAAGAATTATTCTGCTGATGTTGACATCTAAGGTATAGGTTTGCTATGTACTACAGAGGAGGGAGAGAGACAATGACAGCATAAGTGTTGAATAATATCGCTGTTAGAAAGAGTCATCAAAAGAAGGAAGAGATCAGAGATAAAGCTTTGGTCCGGATATAAAAAAAAAAATGTACCTCCTGTGGTCCAAGGAGACAACAGTACTACTGGGGAATTGATAGAGATCAGAGTTTCACGAGCTGGTCAGAATCAAAGAAGAAGAATAAAAAAACAAGAGGAGAGAGAGGAAAAAAGTTTCACCAGTACATATATAATTAAGTCAAAACAGCAAAAAATATCAAGAAATTAAACAAAAACAATAAACAATGAATGCCTCTAAAGAAAAGAAATAGCCATCCATGCAATGCCGGGTGTTATTTGGAACTAAAATTTTGAATGGTATAATTTTAGCCTATAAAAGTTGACGAAAAAGTGATGTTTAGAGAATGATTTGAATAAATTTTTTATATATATTTATTATAAAAAAATAGATGGTTTAAAAGGAGAGAGACATATTTTTTTATATTTATATTTGGTAGGTCCAACCTTTAGAATGACCAAAATTATAGCACGCAGACACCACTCCCAGTATTGAACCTAATGAAAGTTTGGACTAGCAAAAGCTCGTGACAGTCCCAATTTGGGAGCTTAGAGAAATAGCACTGAAGTGGCTACTATTGGTGCTGAGGTGGTGTTTAAAAGTCACATGAACACCATTTCGTCAAGTGTCTAACAGTGATTGGACGGAGGACCAATGTGTCTCGAAAACATAATATAAGGATAATTCAATTGAAATCAATATCCTTATAAAGATTAAATCACTATAAAAAAATAGTCTTTAGCAGCAGTCGCAACCGCCTCTATAGGTCCGTGGCAGTAGATCTATAGCGGCGGTCACGACCCTCGCTATAGACCCGAACGCAATTTTGTCTTTCTCGCAGTATTTCGTGAAAACGCTGGTACAAACTGTGCCAGCGTTTTTTTTGCTAGAATTTTAATACACTACTAATTTTTTCCTATATTTTCATATACGTGTTTTTTTAATCGGTAATACAAATTTATTTTAATAATTATAATTTATTGGATGTAAAAACTTAAAGACTAAGGATAATAAAACAAAATATACTTCATCATTGATTAATACCGTTTTACAACAAATACAATAATCTTTACAAGTAATCTAAAAAGTAACAAGTTTCTAATATAAAATAACAATAAGCAAGGACCAACTAAAATATTCAAATACAACACAATAAACAAGGGCAAATTAAAATCTTCCTCATTTTACACATCAACCTCCTCCATCTTCCTCATTTAAACCACGAAATACCTGGAATTATTGGAGAAAGTAAGAGATGAAATTAGCAACAGATGGAGACAAGTTTTCCTCTACCATACTAACGAGATGGGAAGTGAAATTAGAAAAACCAATAAAGCTTTAAATATTGAGACAAACATGGAGATGCAAAAAATACAATAGTAGGATGCTCTCCAAGGCTCAGAAGTTGGCAAAGCTGCAAAAATACAGCACCTAGGACATAACTGCAGAATTTTAAAAGATCTGATTAAAATAGTACAAGCCAATGATGAATTTAATAACAAGAGTCATGCAACCAGCTTCTTAAGGTTGGAGTGATGCCGTGTCAAGTGGCAATGATGATCAAATTGATGCTCATGAAGATATGAGCATAGTCAAACATCCCCGTTACTCTTTTTTTCACCTATTTTTTCTTGCAATTTATACTAAAAAAACTAAAGAAAAATGCGTTTTAGGGAAGAATTGATTATCAAACACTTCAGCCTTCCCACACAACATAATAACACCTGTAAGACTCAAATGGAATTTGATCAAATGCAATTTTTATAGATTAACGAGATTGAAAACCAGAGATTTTCAATACACTTTGCACAAACATCTTCCATGCACGTGATATTAAGCTAGTGAAGCTACTAAACTTTAAAGAAAGATATTAGTGCATTTATCGAATAAATAAGCCTTTAATATTTACCTTGAAGAGTCCACAACATTATGTGAGATCATGCCATTGCACCTACTTTCATGGTTATACATTTCTCGCAATCTAATGTATCTGTTACACAGGAGGCAAATCAACAGAAATGTCATATGCACATTTGGTGAGGGTATATCACTAGATGTTACACATAATATTTGTAATTTGTACCTGTTGCGCAGCTAAATCAATTGCAGGCAAAATTTCACGTTCCATTGTCTCACTGCACAGTGAACAAGATACTTGCTCTAACACAGATACATAAACGAAACTTATAAATATATTCTACATCTAGACTTCACAAAAAGCCCAGACCAAATAAATTAGGTTGGCTTCACCAGTATGTTCATACTAATCAATACATTAAGGACGTTCTAGGTCTTTTCAAATCTGAAGAAGCTCTATTGAAAACAATTATCACTATAAACTCCACAGAGGTAATATGGCTCTTAATTTTTTGTTATGCATAACAGATGCAAGCATTTTGAAACAATTATAAAAAGAATCTTGAGCTTAAGCATCCCGCAGCCAACTGATACACCAGAAGGAAAAAGGCCTAGTAAACAGAGTGAATATAAGCACTCTAATTGGAAAAATTAGTTTTATGTCCACTAGAAAAAAAACTTCTATCAAATAAACAGGACATAAAACAGTGGACCATTGTTGCCTTCTTGACTAGGGTATTTTCAATCAGTGCACCAACAAGCGGACAACCCACGTCTTTATAAATGTCATTCCAAACAATGTTGTTAAACTAACTGCAGAATTTTCAGACTCCTTGGGGACATCTCCATCCACCAGTTCCTGCTCTTTGACATCCTCCACGCCTACAATTGTTGTTAAACAAACTAGGCGCTAGATCTATGAATTATTAGCTTAAACGTTTTGCTAGATGTATGAATTATTTAGGAAAAAATATAAATAACATACTTGTAGTTTTGGCGGAATCGATTTCAGGACCTGTTGCAGCACCGTTCTTGGAATCAAGACCCCACCCCAATTTCAGTTTGCCAAACATGGCAAAAATTAGAGAAAATGAAAAGAAAGTGGAAGAGAATGGAGAGGGTTTGGTGTAGGGTTGTTGAGTTACTCGAAGAGAGAGAGAGAGAGACTAGCACTTTCTTCTCCCTCAAGTAGGGCGTGGGCACTACTTGAAACGAAAGAGGCATAGTGCTCGCGGGGAGGGAAAATTGGGGGCTTTGATGAAAATTTCGCGGGGAGAGAAAACTTTGAATTCGGCATTACACTCTAAACTCAACTCACCGTTTTCAGTTTCTTTTAATAATAAGTTATATTCATATTTTTAGTAAATTAAAATCAGTTGTAATTTATAATAATATTTAAAAATATTTATATTTAGTATTAAATACATAGTATATTATTTTATACTATTTTCATAACTAGTATAATAATCTTAATTAAAATAAGTTGATAGTAATAATATATAATACTTATAATTTAAAATTAGAGAAATTGACACTTTCATCCCTAGGTTTTCCCTCCTTTAACCGTTTAATCCTTGAGTAATAAACCCTAACAAAATAACCCTCAATCTATATGTTTTTGGCAAATCACTCCTTCCGTCAAGGATTCCGTGAGATTTTTGACGGAAGAACACGTCAGCTGCTATTTAAGTCCCTACATGGCACTGTGTAAGCCAACATAAAATAAAACGGTGTCGTGTACGTCAGTTGCTATTTATTTTGTACTGTTTCTGCCGCAAATTATTTTAGTTTCGTTTACTTATGAAACGGTGTCGTGTACGTGTTTTTTTCTTCTTGTTTCTGCACGCACTAAGTCACTAATTAAGTCTCCCTTCGTTTCCATCGTTGCTGCCTTTGTCGTTTCTTCACAAAAGACATATCAGCTGGCCTTGTTATTTTTGTTATGCTTACTTATAAATTTGGAACTTTCAGGACCCATCAACAGATGGACAAAATGGAGGTAGAGGCAGGGGGAGAGGGTGGAGAGGAAAGGGGAAGGGACGTGGTAAAGGAAGAGACAGGGTAAGACATAGTCTTGGATATAAGTCCACTTCTTCATCATAACCTTCATGTAGTGTTTTAATATATTTATTAATTCTTTTTTTTTACTTACAGGGTACTCAAGAGGAAAGTGTCCAAAACCCCCAAGATTTGGGTACTGGAGGCCCAGAAAGAAGCTGAATGCATAAGAATATGGGGGTTTTCTTTTTGGCCTGCCATTAGTAGCCAGAAGCATGGCAGAATTTTGGCGTCTTGAAACTGTGTTGATGAATGATATGTTGTGATTTTGAATTTTAAGTAACCGTGTTGATGTAATGATGTAATTCAAGTAATACTTTCTGGCATATCATGGACAAAATGAAATTTATGATGCAGATGTAATGATGTAGCAACCGTGTTGATGTAACTATCTATTATGCAGATGTTGTTTTAAGTAACCGTGTTGATGTAATTTATGATGTAGATGTAATGATGTAATTCAAGTACTAGTTTCTGATATTACATCATGATGTAATGATGTTAGTTGCAGAAATTTTAGATGCAGATTTGTTACTATTAGTTGCAGAGTCCATCCTTAGTTGGTTGGTTACTAATAGTAGCAAATCCTTGCAAGGATTTTTGTTAGTTTGCAGATTTTGCTACATAACAAATAGTTGCATATTTTGGTTACTTTGCAACTTGTTGCAGATTTTTGTTAGTTTGAAAGTTGTTGCAGATTTTTGTTACTTTGCAAGATGTTGCAGAAATTTTGTTAACCAAGATACCAATAATACATACACAAAGCAGAACCAAAAACTAACGTTCCAATACATTACCAAAAGGTAAATACCAATACATTACATACAAATTTGGCACTAACTAGCTAACATACACATACCAAAACTAAAAAACAAGATACTAACATTAAAACCATTATGAACTTACAACAACAGAGGATGATGCATAACTAATATCATTACAGCAGTAACCGTTGACATTTTCCACTACTCTAAATCATATTCATGTACATTCCAACACATCACTTATGTGCACTAAACAAGAGTATTCATTTAAATCTGTTGTTTTCTCAAGGCACTCCATGGCAGTGTTCACATAATCAATTGGAATGCCCTCAATGTCAGCTGTTATGTTGTGGTTGGCTGCGAAATCAATCATCTTTTGTGTCTCCTTCATGCCTCCAATGCCACTACCGCCCACCATCTTCCTTCTTGTCATTCCATATACTTTAAAATCAGATCCCAAATGCATAGGAAGCAGCTATAAGAGGATGCCATCTAAAGCAATTAAACAAGTATGACAAATATAGATAGCAGTTCAATCCCAATTAGCAAGCCCTCGGGCCAGAAACTAAACTTTTAAGGGTGTAATGTAGCTCAAGTGGCTAAAGCATAAGAATATTTTAAAACAAAGTGTTTGCAGAGAACATAAACAAAGCTTGAATGTTTTTGTAACAAAACAAAGTGTAATTACATCATTTCCCTTACATTGAAACAAAACACCCCCACACCACTCTTTAAGATTTCACCCCTCCTTTTCAAGTTTGATGCAGAATCGTAAGCCTAATAGGTCTTCAAAACTTTGCATAAATTGCTGTGATGTATGAGTAGGACCCGAGAACACTGCATCTCGTCAGTGTTTTTTGTTGACATAAAGAAGTGTGTACACATATGTACAACAGTAATGGCCAAAAGAGGCTTACCGTCAAAATCTGAGTTGCCAGCTGCTCCCTTGCTAAAGGATCATGCAAAAGCACCACCAAGCGAGCAAAAAGCTCCTAAACACATGCACCACTCATATTATTACCTCATTGTTGTATAGTGGAAAAGGAAATCAGAAACTAAATATATCATCGATAGCCACAGACTTTACCACAGGATTTGGTATATCAGAACGAGCTTTACATTCACTAATCATACTATCACTATTAGAAGATCTTTGTCGGCACAACTCAGAAATACATCTGCAAGCAAAGTAGTCAAAATAATATTGATCATAAATTTTGTATGATTAGATTGTAATTTTTCCCCAGCAAAATATTCTACCCATTGCCATTTTTCAAGATAGCTAAAATGGCTGAGCTCTTACGGAACTTGAATGTTTCTTACTGAAAGAAAGAAAATTGATTTCCTGGGTTCTTGAAATTTTGCGGCAGAAACAAACGAAACTAAAATAATTTGATTAGCTCTTACGGAGCTAAGCCTCCTAATACAATATCCACTTCTATAATTTTAAACCAACAATAATCGATTTATTTATAGGCTCCAATTCTAAAAAAAATCTCTAACCTGTTGATCTACTAGGAACAAGAGACGCAATATACTTCCCCCACCCCCTCCCCTTTCTGTTTTACAGTAGAGAAAACTGGCGGACATCACTTCCCATTTCTAAGATGCTGTTATCAATACGACAATACCTTTTCTCAGACATTTTCTTCACTGGGATCCCCGAAATGCGAAGCTACTACCTTTGGAGATTGTTGAATGAAATCGGGTTCACAACTCCAGCTGAAATTGCGAGATCTACCAACTCCGACTGTTCTCTAATGGGAGATTAGGGTTCTCAAGAGAAAGGGATAAAACTTTCGAAGGAAGGAAGGCTCGTACTGTAATTGAAGAAATTTCGCTGGATTCAAAACGGTGAGTATCATTGATAGCAAAAACAATGTGCATTTAAAACCTACGAAAAACGACGTCATTTTGGGCTGCTAACGTGGCACGATGTCGTTTTGCATCGTTGGCAGATGACCTGGCTGTGCCGTTAAAATTCACACGAAACTCTGACGGTGGGATTATTTTGTCTCAAGATGATAGTTTAGGGAGTATTTTGTTAGGGTTTATTTCCTAAGGATGAAACCGCTAAAGGGGGCAAAACCCAAGGATTAAACCGCCAATTTCCCTTAAAATTATAATGCTTTTTATATAACATTGCATGATTTGTTATATGTGTTTATCATATACATGATATGTGCTAATTAATCTAAGTACTTTATATGTATGTACCTGTATACCTAATGACTAAATCATAGCCTTTAAGACTATATATTAAGTTATGTACTTTAATTACAAAGTTAATTTCACAATATCTTATTGTTTGAAATTAAATAATATGTCATAATTAAATATTATTATATTACTAATTATTACAAATATATATGCTCATTATAAGCATATGATAATAGATGTCTAAACTACTTAGATTTATTCAATAAAAATACAATTACCATAACAATCATAAATATAACTTTCATAACATTATTTCTAATTTCATATAACTTCAATTTTCATAACACTCTCTAATTTCATATTTTATTATGTAGGTCTCCTAAAATATTTTTTAAACACGTGACAAAATAAAATTATGTATTAAAATGAATAAAATAGTCTATAAAATAATTATTAACATTAAATAAAATAAAATTTTTATTTTTTGAATTTTTTTAAATTTTTTTTCAAATATACCTATAGCGGCGTTTTTGTTAAAAACAGCGCTATAGGTATACCTTTAGCAGCGATTTTTTTCAAATTGCTATAGATACCTAATTTCTAGCTGCATTTTCCAAAAACGTTGCTAAAGGGGGGGGTCTATAGCGGCGGTCAGTGACCGCCGTTAAAGGTAATACCCTTAGTGGCGTTTTTAAAAAAACGCTGCTATAAGGGGGTTTATAGACCGCCGCTAAAGGTAATACATTTAGCAACGTTTTTTTGCAAAACGCTGCTAAAGGGGGGTCTATAGCGGCGGTCCTGACCACGGCTAAAGGTAATATCTTTAGCGGCATTTTGCAAAAAACGCTGCTAAAGGGGGTCTATAGTGGCGATCAGTGACCGCTGCCAAAAAGACCACCGCTATAGACCCCCTTTAGCAGTCTTTTTTGCAAAACGCCGCAAAAAACACTATTTAGCGGCGTTTTTAAGTGACCTCCGCTAAAGACTTGTTTTTTGTAGTGAATTGCATACATGTGTAAGTTTAAGTGAGTCGGGAAAATAACAAATCTTTTTTTTTCTTCGCTAAAAAGGAGAAGAAAAAAATATCGTTGCATAGAATGAAATGAAATAATGTGAAAAAACATATATAAAACGTGGTGCAAAATTTGGTTGGCAGTAAACCATCAAGTATATATTCCTCGGAAGAAAAAAATGACACCATAGTACGCAGTACAAGTTATGAGAGAACTAAAAAAAGTTTTAACACCTTTCTTCACCCAATCAACCAGTGGCGGACTCAGGAATATAATTGAAGGGGTTCAAACTTTTAAGTGAAAATGACAAAAAACAAATTACTATGTAATGCAAAAAAATGTCGTAAAAGTTAAAATATCAAAAATTAAGGACTAAAAATTCTTGTTGTTCAAGACACCAATGAAGCACCAACTAATTTATATATATATATTCTTAATAAAACAGAACACATAAATAAAATATTTTCAGCACTTTCAAAAGCATATTCACAAATAAACATATAAATGAAACATTTTCAATATATAAACACAAGCATATTCTTATGGAGGCGGGCTGAGTTTTCAGCGGGTTAAGGAGGCAGGCCTCATAAAAAAAAAAAGGTGTAAAAATTGTTTTTGGGAGCCAACCAAGCCCCCCTGCCTCCGCCTGTGCAATCAACGCTTTGGTAGTTGGGGCAGCTCTGAAAGCCAAAAACGAGCCGAACAGATTTCGGTGGCCATTCTGAAATCCCCAATTAGTACAAGAACTGAAGGCTAACAGGTGTATGATGATCTGCCTCTCTGTACGTGGACCCGGCGACTAGAGGGAGGAGTACTTGAATCTCATATATTCATAGATGTGTTGAAAAGAGAGAAAACTGTATAATTAATTAAACATTTCTGATTATGTTCCTTGTTCGGGTGAATACTGGCATGCATGTGCTAGGTTTTAAATTAATTGTGTATCAGGTGAAACTAGGCTTTATAATATGTGATTTCAGAAAATTTTACCCAATTATTAAGTGAAATTCGAATTCTCAAACTAAGCATGCATGGTGCTTAATTTGAGTTTAACCTACAATATTCTACATAGTCATATGTGTCCAAAGCCTAGTATCAATTTAGTATCTCTTTAGGGCCAGGTGCATACATTGGGTGCACAGAGTTTCTTCTTATTATCTTAATTAATTAACAATAATGATATCAAGATCAGACTCCAACAAGTATATCTTTGACTTTTCTTTTGTATAATACATATACAGCTAGCTTGTGTGTTTTGTTCTTAGGTCCATCGCGGTAAATCATTATCCTCATGATCTAGCTCATAGCTAATTAAGTACTACTCCAAGGTGCATAGGTTTAGCTAAAAGGGTTATTGAGGATTTAAGAGTGGGGTAGAGAAAAGAGAGGGGGAGAGGGAGGGAGAAGAGAGAGAGATGTAGGGGAGAGAGAGATAGAGAAAAGAGAGGGGGAGAGGGAGGGAGAAGAGGGAGAGGTGAAGGGAGAGAGATAGAGAAAAGAGAGAGGGAGAGAGAGGTGCTGGGGAGAGAGACATAGGGGGAGAGAGAGTGAGACTCACATGAGAGATAGGGAGAGAGAGAAAGAGGTGCTGTGAGAGAGAGCCGAGAAGGGTAGTGGGAGAGAGAGCTGAGAGGGGTAGTGGGAGAGGGAGGGAGAAGAGGGAGAGGTGAAGGGAGAGAGATAGAGAAAAGAGAGAGGGAGAGAGAGGTGTTGGGGAGAGAGACAGAGGGGGAGAGAGAGTGAGACTCACATGAGAGAGAGGGAAAGAGAGAAAGAGGTGCTGTGAGAGAGAGCCGAGAAGGGTAGTGGGAGAGAGAGCCGAGAGGGGTAGTGGGAGAGAGAGATAGAGTTGAGGAATCAATTTCTAAAAATTATCTCCTTGTCATTTATTACCTCAAAGACTCTAACAAATTAACAATTTCCAAATTTAAAGAAATAAATAGAGAATTCAAATTCAAATTCAAATTGAAATAAAATCTCACCTAAAAATTCCTCTATTACCCAATAATTCTTAATTTACATTTAAATTCTTAATTTGCGGGTAGTGGGAGAGAGTAGGGTTGTTCAACCCCGGTGTAGGTGCCGGTTTTGGCCAAAACCGGCACCTACACCGGATATGCCGGTTTTTAAAAAAATGCCACATACACCTACACCGTTAAGGGCAAAAACCTGCCCGTAGTGGTGGCGGTTTCCGGTAATCTTACATTCATATTGAATCATTTTTTTAACATATTAGGTACATAAAAAATATAAACTCTACACTAATATAATCCAATCCAAAATCAATAATATAATCTAAACTAATACAATACAATCCAATCCAAAATCAATAATTTAATCCAAAATAATACAATCCAATCCAAAATCAATAATTCAACCAAGCACAAACTAGTTAATGTGCTGCCATCTATTAAACAATAATACATATCCAGCTACAGAGATGCTTAAAGAGAAAGTATCCTTGTTACAATTTCTAATAAACAATACCTGAACTCTCTACTATCTTCAAACAATTTTTTGCAGTCCTCCCACTTTGAAGATGCAGTTAATTCCTACAAAAATGCATTCTAAAACATAAACTAGACTTGCACATTAACACATTCTATTACAACACGGCAGTAACTAGACCACAGCACATTAACAAATAATTTACACAGGAAAAATGCTCTTCTTTTCCTTCTACATCCGTAAAGACAGGGTTTCTGACATTTTCACCAACTGAAGCACGTGACCGAATCGACACTAATATTCTTACTATTGGTCCCTCCTCTTTGCACAATGCAGTATCAATCATATTGTGGCATCGATTATAAATTTTCAAAATAATTCACTTGTTTCCCCAGGGCACGACAGTTTGGAAACAATGGGAGTTAATATTAAGATTAACTCAAACAAGAGAACAAATGAAGAGGGTTTCCAAGATAAGGTACTCTAAATGCAAGAAACTGAAGCCAACATGGCCCCAAGTCCCCTACCCCCAGCAAATAAAAAAGAAACACTAAATGCCATGACATGAAAAAATTGATGAATTGATTTGCCTTTGCGTCCTTTCCCATTTCCCTTTGCTCCTGAGTCCTTGGCCTTTGCGTCCTTTCCCATTTCCTAGGAAACCTACATTATTTCAGTCCTTTGCATTTGCTACAGACTATGTTCCAACATAAGGAGATCACCAGAACTTAAAAACTCAAACCAGACCCTAGTAAAAATCAATTACCAAATGGAAAGTTAATTAAGGCCACATAACCACCAACGAGAAACGATGAATTGATTTTCCAGTATACAGCATGTCCAAAATAGAAAAATGCAAGGATACAAACCATAAATAAATCCCCCACTTACTCAATGCGTTCGATCACACAATTCAATAAACCCCTGAATAAGACAATAAATCAATCCCCCGATGAGTCCTAAGGACAAGAAAATGAGAAACTAAGCTATAGTACTAGCTTCCACTAAACCCAATGAAAGCAGCCTAACGCATAAAAGAATGCAATCATACCCAGATGTGAAAACTACAGCTTGATAAACTATGTCGTAGAGGTTTTAATGTTCAGAGTTAAAACTCAAATCAAGCATATTCCCGCAGTACAGATAAATTCGTGACGAACAACATCCAGAAACAGAAAATGGGTACACCGAAACTTTTGTAAAATTAGCGAACAAAATATATAGGAAGAGGGAATTTTTAGGTTTTATAAGAAAAGGATCAGAGCATCAGAGCGTTACAAAATTAAGATCTTTCCTGTCGTCTTCTCGTTTGAGACTTTCAGATTTGATGAAAAGCTCCAACCAGAGATTCTTTTTCGTGAAAGCAGCAGCCGAAGGAGTAACAAGTAAGTTGAGGGGCCTCTGGTACGCCGGGAGAGTCAATATGCAAGGGAAAAGTGCAGATGTAGTTAAGGGAAAAGTGCAGATGTAATTTGGGGAAACCCGGTTCCCGGTCCCCGGGGAACCCGGGAACCGGGAATACCACCGGGTTTCCCCAAATTTCTGCACCGTCACCTACACCGGGATGCCTGGACACCGGCAACCCGGTGCCGGTGCCGGTGCCACTGGAATTTTCCGGTGACACTGAACAGCCCTAGGAGAGAGAGGGAGAGAAAGAGTTGAAGAATTCAATTTTTTTAATTTCTCTCCTTATCATTTATCACCCAAAGACTAAAGTTACTAAAGAGAGAATTGGTGAATTCAAATTCAAAGGGAAATAAGATCTCACCTAAAAATTCTCTTCCTCCCTATCACCAACAATTCTTAGGGATATTCTTTTTGTGATTCACTAAAATTTGCATTTAAAGAGTTCAAATGGAAACAAAATTGGATTGACTATCTCTCATATTGGATAATTTTAAAATATCTATTAATTAATATTGATGGTTTCTTTGAATATATAATCAACTAATTAATTAATAAATATTTTATTTTATAATTTATCATAATGTATTTGAAAATTTATTGATGAAATTTTTATTTGCAATTGATGTATTTGGAAATCCATTAATAAAAATTTTATTTCGGCTAATTAAATAATGTTTTAATTTCATAATTGATCATTATATATTTGGTAACTCATTAAAGGCATTTTATTTTTTAATGAATCATATTAAATTTGAAAATGTAGGCATTTAATTTGGTAATTGATTTAGAGAGATATGAGGTACTAGTGTTGTAGAAGATTTTTAAACTATAATTTTTAAACTTTTATGTTAGGTATTTTTTCTCCCTCTCTCTCCTCACTTTTCTCTCTTTCTCCTGCGTCTCTCTCACAAATCACAGTTCCTCTTCCTCCCGTCGCCCACATTTTTCTTCTCCCTCATTTCCCTCCCCTCCTCACGTTCCTCTCTCCCTCCCGTACCTCTCCCAGTCTCTCTCTCTCTCTCCTTGTCCCTCTCTCTTCTCATCAAGCAGTTGTGAGTTCTCTCTCTCTCTCTCTAACAGTGGTCGGTTAACCAACACCGGCACCGTTAGGCACTGTCACCGATGTAACCGATGCCGGAGGCGGTTAATGTTTTATGGACACTGCCCAAGGCGGTGGCGATAGAGGCATAACCACCACCGCCACTGCCCATGCATAGCCATACTTGTCGGAACCTGATTGGTCGTGACGTGTATCATCGTTAGGTGACTGGGCTTAAAACTAACAAAAATAATTTTTTGAAAAAAAAAACCGAGAGACCGCTAGTGATCATATTGAGAACTCGGAGACTATTTTTTAAAAGAGTGTAAAACTCAGGGACGGAAAAAGTCTTTAACCATTTAAAAGTAGAAAATTGTAATATCCAGGATTATAAGTTGTAGTACTAGTCTTACGTTTTTAATAAATTAAGAACTAGATTAGAACTTGGTTTAATAAATAACTATAGGGAACTATATTTGTTCATGTTGGTTGGGTTTGCTTCCGTCCGTTACATAAATATCCAATTTCTCAATTTAGTATCTCTTTAGGGCCTGGTGCATACGTACACTGGGTACACAGAATTTCTCCTTATTATCTCAATTAATCTTTGACTTTTCTTTTGTATAGTACATATACAACTTGCGTGTGTGTTGTTCTTAGGTCCATCGTGGTAAATCATTATCCTCGTGATCTAGCTCATAGCTAATACAGTACTACTCCTAGGAGCATAGTTTTAGCTAAACGGGTTATCGAGGATTTAAGAGTGGGGTGAAAGAACTTTTTAGTCCTTGATGTTTTATACCATTTTAAACAATAGTCTTGAAGTTTTCACTTTAATCATTAATAGTCTCTAAATTTTTTAATTTTATCCATAAGGTCTTTTTGTCTCTTTCCATTAGCCTCAAATACAATCACCTAATTGATCATGTATACTGTCGGAATCTAGTCAGAGAAGTGTATGAAATTGAGAGAATGCTAGTGATTATATTGAGAACTCGGGGACTATTTTTTTAACCGAGTGTAAAACTCAGGGACGGAAAAAGTCTTTAACCATTGAAAAGTAGGAAATTGTGATATCTTGGATTATAAGTTGTTGTACTAGTCTTATGCTTATAATTAATTAAGAACTAGATTAGAACTTGGTTTAATAAGTAACTATAGGGAACTATATTTGCTCGTGTTGGTTGGGTTTGTTTCCGTCCGTTACTTAAATATTCAATTTCTCCGTAGCCCTCTCTTTGCAATCGCTCCACCGACGCAAACATTACGAGCTCCGTCCCCTTTCTTGGTGAGAATGTTTGTCGCCCAGTACTCTTTGAGCCCGAGTGCTTTAGTACTCATCAATTGGCTATTCTCTCTGAACCACTCAAATTTGCACCAAATAATCCCCACTTCAGAGAAGAGAATGCAATAATCCACCATACAACAAAATAGTCAAAATCCTTGTCATTGTACAAGTTCAGTTCAACCGATCGAGACCCTCCGTCTTAATAATTGCTGTTTCTGGTTTTTTCTTAGTACTTTATAGTATTAACGGTCAAAATATGTTAAGGGGGCTTTTTGTAGTGACGAGAGGTTGTAGTAGTTATTATGATTTTGCGCGGTCAACAATATTCGATGGTAAAAAGGAACCTGTTCTTGTCTCCATTGTCAAGTTCGAGTTGCTTTCAAATACTGTAGTTTTAGCAATCGCAGGAATATCATTGGAAGTTGTTTGGACGTTGCAGAGCGTATGTCGCTGCTTTTCATACATTTTCCAAGTTCTGGGTAATAATTCTGTTTCAAGTAAATTAACAAGTGAAAACAGTTGACGATAATTATAATTTCTGTCAAACAATGGAAAATTGATGATTTTTGTAAATAGAAAAGAAGGTAATTTCTACAAAAATAAACCTCCACCATTGATCCATGATATATAGCAGATCAAGTGCTGATCATCAGAGGATATTTGGATCAAATCAAAGGAAATAAAGAAAAGAAAAAATCCTACAGATCAAAGAAAATCGCACGTATATGACAAAACTCCCCGGCAAGAAGGAAAAGTGAACTTTTTCTTGCTTCTTATTAAAAGAATACAAAACCCTAAAAGTCAAGACTGATTTAAGGTTCCTTTGATATTCTCCTCACAATATTGCACCTAATGTCACAAAGTCAGACGACAACATTGGATATAAAGTTCCGAGACGCAATTTGTTTCGATAGATTTTAAAGCTAGCTAGGTGCTCATCAATTGACGAAAAAAAACGATAAGAATTCTGCCCGCCTAGGATTATTATTTCTGATCGTGCGAGACAGTAGAAAAAGGTTGGAATCTGGAAAATTACAAGGTTAAGATTTGTGTTTCAATTAACAATTGACTATGTCAGGTTTGCGCGCTTGTACGTGATCTGACTTCAATCTCACAAAGTGTTTAAAGTTAATCAGACGTAAACTCATTCCCTGCACGCCAATATATTCCTCCATAAGTCAAAATAAAGGCCAGCTAGCCCGGGCTCCTCATCTCTCAAGCTAGCTAGCTAGCCCCGATCGATGTGGTGTGTGAAGTAGGGAACCCCTTCTTTAAAGGCGAAAGTATATATTGTTGCTGAAAACTGTACTGTTCTTCGCTGTGCAGTGTTCTTGACGTTACTTTAATCAAATAGGAACGAATAGATAAAAGAGATTAGAGAAGACTCAACCCACTTTTTTTTTTGTCTCTTTTGAGCAAAAATGATAGGAGAGAGAGTGATGAGAGACTGAAGCCCTCTTCATGTACAAAACCGTATAAGCAGATACTTATTAAGAGCTACGCAGATGAACCCAAAGTTAGAAAACCTACTTTCAATTCATATATGTTTGAAACTATTGAGTTGGGTTTCGACCGTGTTGTTGATGTTATAGATAAACTCATTGTCTCTAAGATCGATAGCAAATCACTACTGTCGGCCTTGGTCTTCCATTTCTCAAGTATAAGGAAATAATGTAGCGTCTTGGAAAGCTAAAAATAGTCATATATGCTCCACAAGACATGACAAAATTTTGCCTGGAAGTAGTAAACAACGAATAAAATTGTTCCGGTAGAATATACAAACTGCAATGTCGCGGTGCACATCAGCCCAAACGGCGTTGATTTCGGTGATTCCTTCCTTTCGTTTTTGTATTTTCGTCCATATACTCAAAGTAGAGTCGGGCGGAGAAGGTAAGATCCGAATTCCAAAGCGAGACATGCTTGTTTGGCTGTATACTATCTCACGAATAACCATAAAGAAGCTAATATTCTTCGGATCGAATAGGCCAGGAAATGAAACCTCAAATCGAAGAAATGAATAAAGCTGGTAGACTTTGTTTCATTTAAATTTGAAACCAATACACTAGTGCATGCCTTTATATTGAACATACCCACACATTCTCTTACATGGAAGACTTCCAATCAGAAAATGGATGCAATCTCTAAACTTCAAGGAAATACTCTGCAGACTTAAACTTGAACATCCTTTATTAGAGAATTTGGAAACAGACTAATTCAACGATTTATTGCACTTGCCATAATATATTCTGCGGTGAAGCTAGCATCGTCTGCCTGCGCGGGCACCGGAATAATTAATCACAACAAGATAATTAATAAGGTATATTACAAGATAAACATGTATGTTCTTGCTTGAGCTGCACTAAACCGGGAGAACACGCAATAATCAATCGAAAGAATTGAATCATGCAAACTATGATATCATGTCTACCCCCTTAAGTTAAAGAGGACAAGCGGAAATTAAGGTACTATATGTATATAAATATGTTCTTAGCTAGACCTAATCAATTAAGATGCTCTATGAAAATCACACGTATGATAGCTTCGACGACAAACCAAACGGGGCCCCTTTTGTCAGGGAAAAAGAACAGTAAAAAAACAAGAGGAAAAAGTAATAGTGGCAGAATAGATCCAACAAACGAAAGAGGGCAGGAAGCAGTCCTACAAGACAAACACATGGAATATGGAATAATATTAGCCCAAGCATTTGACAACTTTGCAAAGTGAATCACACAGAGACATGTTGACCGGATAATACCTCACCTGCAAACTTAATACCAATCCCACGTGAGAAGGAGAGGAATATTAGAGAATTTATTTAGAGATGATCATTAAAAGTATATATATAGAGAGAGAGAGAAGAAAAGTTGGAAATATATCTCGTTTCCCGGAGAATCTAGAGCGCATCAGGCGCTGACCGCAGCTTCGGAAAGTATTAACAAATGATTAAGAATTCATAGCCATCTTGTTGTTATTGTAATCAGCATATAAACAAATGGAAGGGAAAAAGATTAGAAAAGGGAAGGGCATGGGGTTCCGAGCATTCAAATAAGCAGAGGCTGCAGCATATTGAACGGGGGTGTTTGAGGAAAATACGAACAAAGGAAGAGTACAAAGAGGAGCCTATCGCCTAGACAAGGTCACGACTCACGTCCATAAGTCACGTGATGCTAACCCATGTTGACGCCGGGGAATATGGTCTTTTTTTTAGGGTTTCCACGCGCGGGAGGGGCTCGACAGATGGGGTAGCGCCAAGGAGTAACTGGACACGGAGAGGGAATATTGGTGCCGGAGGATAGATTGTAGATTAGACAAACGCTAGCCATTGAATTGGAACGTTGAGGTTGGACTTCATTCAATTTGCCCCCCACGTGCTTCTGCCTCGACTCCAACCCACTCGCCAATTATAGCCAAGTTATATACGACTTTTGGTTTTCTTTTAACTCTTTCAAAGAATTATGATAATTAGAGATTGAGATATTTTTATATTTAATACTAAATATAAAATAGTGTAAGTTTATATTATCAAATATTTCTGAAATTATAAAGCGAGATCGGTGTTAGGAAGGGGATAGCTAGAGTGGATCCAGAGGAGAAAGCGCGTGTGATGGGGATTCTCTAGGCTTAGAACTTAGAAGTTAGAAGGGAAGGTGTCAGAGAGAGTTGCATGTGGGTCTGTGACGATGGTGTCGCTGGGCACTCAGCCGCTCGGACACCTCCCTTTTTCTATTGTACATATTCCTTCCTCTCCTTAATCCTCACGATACCAGTTTTTATAGTATCGGAATTTCTAGATTGGCCTCGCACGTGTACAGCTCGATATTTATTGGCAATTCGCTGCTTGCCTAGCCTACTATGACCAGAGACTTGGACCAGACTTTGCTCTTGTTATTTTTTTTTTCTAAGCAAGACTTTGCTCTTGTTAATTTATGTGAACCTGCTTGAGTTAGGGTTGGACTAAATTTCACTAGGTATATAGTTTATAATTATTAGAACTATATAATGCGAATCATTAATTATTGGTCCATCTATTTGATATTCCAATTACTTAGTCTACGAGAGCGATATAAAAAGTTTGGTTAGTATTTTTTTTTTGGGAGGTTCAAGGTGTTCATAAAGGGTTCTAAAGCTTCATAGCATTCTAGTAATAAGTTGAGTTTCCACAATAAAAATCGCTAAATTCCCAATCATTCCACGTCCGCGAGAACTGATCAACCGGTTATAAGGGCAGCTTTGAACAGGGATATTTTGCCAGCCAGTCAATCCTCGTGAATGAAAATGAATGGAGAAAAAGCTTACAAGAAATAAATAATAAACTAGAATCCGCTAGGGGAACAAAAAGAGAAGGAATTTTAACGGGTCGCTATCCATCAACGTACATGGATAGAGAGACTCCATTATTCCACTGAACAGTACCACTTTTGTTTTCTCGAATTCCATCCGCAGAGGCCACCATTATTATCTCTGCACCTCCATTTTCCTTCCCTATTATAAACTATTGAGAAGTGAAAAATGGGCCTCTCTCTCTCTCTCTCTCTCTCTCTCTCTCTCTCTCTCTCTCTCTCTCTCTCTCTCTGTGGAAAGGTCTCTGATTCCTCTGAATCCATAAATACACGAGTTCCCCATTTCATTGCCTTTTCTTTCAAAGCTTCATCCCCAAAAGAACTCTGGATCCTTCCGCTTTTCCTGCATTTTTAAAAACTTTCTAGTGGTCTATCCTACCAGTGCAACCTTGCATATATTTTGGTCTTCCATCAAGGCCTAGTAGGATCCTACTAAAAAGCCTATTTACCCCTCGCTCCCCAATACACACCAATGCAAATCATGAGGCACTCATGATATAATCACTGCTCATAGCCTCCCTTTTCAGCTCTGTCATACCGTTCCCTCTGGAGACTCTGGTTTAAAACCCGTTACTTGGTTTCCATGTTTCTTTCGTTCTTTGTTCCCCACTGAAGCCTCTTCACGTCGCTGAACTCTCTCATTCTCTCTCCCTTACTTGTTTAAGAACAGGTCGGTAAGCCAGATCTCCACCACCTTCATGTTTCTCGGCCCGAACCCTATAATGTTACCTGCATCACCCTTGCCTGACCTCTCCTTACAGATCAGCCCTCCCTCGGTTTCAGAATTTGAAGCCAAGGAAGTGAGCTATGATGGATTTACAAGAAAAGCACTCCACAGCGATAGAAGCTCAACCGCCGACTCCGGAAGCAGTGGAAGCGATTTAAGCCATGAAAACGGCTTCTTTCACCCAGAGAGGACTTATAATCTTGGTCTTGGTGAGCCCACTTTGAGCTTAGGGTTTGACATGGCAAATTTGAGTCATCCACCAGTACAACTACCAAGAAGCCTCCATCATCATCAACACAATCATCAGTCTCAAATCTACGGCCGTGAGTTCAAGAGAAATGCAAGATTGGTTAGTGGGGTGAAAAGAAGCGTCAGAGCTCCCCGAATGAGATGGACTACGACCCTCCACGCCCATTTTGTTCACGCAGTGGAACTTCTTGGAGGTCATGAAAGTAATATATGACAACTGCCGGACCTATTTACTCTTCATCTCATGTTCACTTTGACCATTTTACTTATTCAGCATTAAAGTGATTATTTTTTGTTTAATTTACACTTGACAAGGATACTTTTTTGCCTTCTCACCAGGAGCAACACCCAAGTCTGTCTTAGAGTTGATGAATGTTAAGGATCTAACCCTAGCTCACGTGAAGAGTCACTTGCAGGTGGGTTACTATGCTAAATCTCTGTTTCTGTGAACTTAAGTTGTGTTTCTGCTCCTCCGTTTGTCATATTCTATATCATTTCGATAAGATCCATCTGTAGTGAGGGATGTAGAACAAGGGGTAAGGACAAAAAGGAATCTACAGGGTAATCTTAGCAATGTGGACCATTTTCTCATATTTTCTCCATGGTGTTCATGCAGATGTATAGAACAGTGAAGAGCACCGACAAAGGATCAGGTAATTGGATCCCAGCCTTCGAGGTCCCCTCAGTTTCATTTCTCCTTCTATTATATTCTCTTTGCTGGAGACCTTGATTACCCAAGTGCGACCGAAACTCCATCATTTCGGATTCACTGTTTCCTATCTAACAAAAATAGTTGGGTTAGGACTGATCTTAGTCCATGTGAATTATTGAGTTGTTGTCTGATAAAGCTAGTGCAATGGCTCTATCGATGATTGCTATTGCAGGTCCGGGGCAGACTGATATTGTCTTGAACGAGAGGCCAGGGGTGGTTGATGTGGAAGCAGTATTACCTTGTGAGAAAGCTAACCCACTGACAGCAATACATAAATCACAAAGGTGAGTGGATTTGCAGCCTCCCTACCTTATTTTCTCGCTTCTTTTTTGCACAATGTGCATGACTCTTTTCGAAATTTAATTATAATACAACCTGTAGCTAGTGGAGCATTAATTTTACGCAAATAGGTTCTCGGGATCTAATTCTTCTACAAGCATACATGCATGAATCTTAACAGATGCATTCTCTAGGTCCAACGCAAGGTCAGTGTACGCCCGTGTTGACGGTGTAGGTAGCGGGGATTTACTGCCGAGAGTTCCTGCTTCCTAGTTATAGATTTTGGTGAATGTGGCCTAGGCGAAGGATCTACAGGAACAGTGGGGGGTCAGTCTTAGCTTAGCGTCAGGCCTTCTCAACTAGTTCTGCATACCCATCTCCGTTAGATCTTGAAAGTGTCTGTCCCAGTAATTAAAGTCCTTACAGTCTAGAGTTTGGTTCAAACATCAATGCTGTGTTGTAATCTAATCGGTATTAGGACCGCCACAGTTCCTGCCCCCTAGGGGCACGACTGTAACAACTGAATAGCTAGGTCTACTTTTATCTGACACAAGTAATGAAGTATTAAAGTCCCGTCCGGCGTCCTTGGCCGGCACTTTCTGGGCTTCATTATGCCTGCGAGACAATCTGACAACAACGTAGACCCGGAAGAGTGAACTTTCCTTTAGAACAGGATTAACTTCGGAACATTAACAAGAACTTTGGAAACTTTATACGCGACATTAATGGCCCATATTACCCATGGTCTAGGAGTATTAAATTCTTTAGTTTATATTAAGAAATGCTCTTCGATCCGACGGGAGCAACATTCTCTACTTCGATGTTATATATACGTCATGCTAGTATGACACAGAAGTAATTCAAATTTCTGGGTGTTTTTTCAATAATCTCATGAACAGATCTGAGAGCAGAATGGAGACAAGCAGTAGAAGTCGATCGAATCATGAAAATGGTTTGACATATTCACATTTCAAGGCAAATGATATCAAGGTATGTATGTTCTGAATCCTCAAATAATAATACAAGATCGAACATGTTGAGCTTTTCGTGGGTACTCTTGTTGTCCTTGTAGCTAACTTCACAATTTAATTAATAGGTACTGGACGGACGCAATGCAGCGCCCCACGTGTCTGATAACGTGAAGGGGGGGTTGGATTCAAGCTCCATGTCCCAATCGAAGACGTTGCTTAATCTGGAGTTCACACTTGGAAGGCCAAATTGGCAAATGGATTATGTGGAATCTTCAAATGACTTAACCCTCCTCAAATGTTAAACACTACGAGCACCCCTTAATATAATGTTCTTTGATCGTGAATATGGAGAAAAATATCTCATCTGCCTGAGTTTTGTTCCACGTTGGCTGTTTATTTTAGTTTCGTCACCATTGCTTAAAGAAGGAGAGAGAGAAGAGAAATGGTACAACTCTATTATATCAGAAACATCAGCTGATGTCGGTCATTCCAAGACTTTTTGTCATCGTTTTGTCAAATGGACCTAAAATTTAACAAAATTCATTGCAATTTTCAGGCCTGGGACCAAACATGGGTCGTACTGTCTGGGCACGTCAGTCCCATTGGAGGGTTCGGATTAGGGACGGGTGGATCATGTATCAGGAAAATATCTGGGACAACTATTTCAATCATTCTCTCCCCTTTTGAAGCAACTTGTGAAATGGTTCACCCCTTCTACCTGATCATGGATTTGAATGAGATAGGAGCCATGGGGAAATGGCAAGGCTTACCAAAATTCTAACCTACAATCTCGAATTTGGAAGGTTATATTTTTTTATCTGTATCCTATAACTCGAGGGGAAATAACTCAAACGTGCAAAATTATTGGGTTCTAATTTTGTGGGTTAGATGGGGAACACAAAAAAATGTCCACTTTAATGGTACCACATTGAAGAATGTGCGAAAGGCGAGATTGGGGTACTCCACGTACGTCTCCACGAGGACCACGACCAACTTATGGGCCATGTGGTCATCACACAGCCCATAGAAAAGCAAGCCAACCTCCAACTGAGCGATTCTGAGATTTTGACAAATTGGATTTGGACTAAGTAGTCCCGGTCCGCCAGAGAAAAAGAGTTTGGAGGAGAAAATTAAGGCAAAGCGGAGCCTTGGTCTGAGTGGTCATCATTGCCGGTTGTCCTTTGCGAAGAACATGAACCGGTGACAGGGTATCTAGTTGTGAGAGGCAACACAGTGCCCAGATACTTCTGATAATATGGTACCTTTTTGCTAAATTTCCTAAAGTTCATCATTACGCACGCACGGCATCTCTGTGTCCATGTTTTCGTGATAGAAAGATTCTGGCACAAAAGTTTTGTCCATCTGACTATCCGATTTGTCCCAGATCTTCCACTACATGGGCTTGGTTCCATTTTTCACTTTTTTTTAATTTATTATATTGGGGAAGGTATTTTGGGTTTTAGAAGGTTGCCTTTTTTTACTTTTCTTTCGGCGGAATTTCCCAATGATCTTGAGAAATTTTGTAAAATTGATCTTGTCAGGAAATATTTTAGTGGACTATACTTCATATGTAATCTAGTTTATTTATTGAGATATTAAGATTTTTCGAAACTTCTATGAAGAATTGAAGATAGCAGTGAAAACATAGTTTTTCCTCAAGTCAGCTGGAAGTCAGATGCAAGTTAGACAGAAACGCGAATTGAAGTACGGCTGCAACATAATTTATTTAGTCCGTTTCTAATTAAATTGATGACGTCATTAAAGACCCAAGAAGCACAGAACCTTCCACTTTAACCGTGAGTCACCCTCAACTTATAACCCATTTATTCTATCTTTTCATAAAAACGGAGAGAGCTTAAAAAAATTCAGAAAAGCGTGTGTTCAACGTGAAACCCATTCTTAAAACTTTCTGCCACTTTTTTTGAGCCTTTGTGTATGAACTAAGAATGGAGCCTTGAAGATTAAACCCCTCTCTTTAGGATTCTTAGTTCTATATCTAATCACCATAGTTATTTCCTCAAAAGAGATTCAAGATTTTCAGAGGTTGCTGAAATCTTGAAGGTCCAAGTGCCAAGTTCTTGCGTTTGCTATTGTTGCAAGTTTGCAATGGAGGACGACAAGGTATGAATAGCTAGGTAAAGATAGTTAGCTTTTTGAATGGATGAGAGGTTATCAATCCCTGTAATGGAGCAGATCCGAATGATGTTTTTCGGGTAAGAAAACAAATGTGTTAGACAAGGATTTGAATATTCTTGAGTCTATGGATCACCTTGTATTTCGAATTTGAAAAGCTAGTGAAATCGTTACTTGGCCTACGCGCCCGAAGAGTTTTTTTTCTCTTGGAATTTGTTTCCAAGAGATTTTCTCTTCGTAACCAAAATAGTTAATATTTGTGTCTTTTTATGGTGATTGATCTGTTAATATTGTTTTTGATTAAAGTGATAATAATCGTGAACTACAAGCTGATTTTCAGATATTCTTGAGGTTATGTTCGTTTTGAGAAAAAATGTAGGATTTGAGAGAAGTTGTGAATTTTTATGTTGAATAGTGTTTTATTGGTGTTTATGTAAAGTGGAGAGAGAAATAATTTGATGTAATTGTTTAATAAAAAATTATTGGAGTTATGTGAAAAAATATAGAGAGATAAAATTTATGTTGAATAAAAAATTAAAAATTTGTTGGAGATTGTGTAAAATGTATTGGTTTTTGTGTTTGAATTCTGAATATGTTCGGTGATAGATTTATGAATATACTTAGAATCCTGAAAAAAGTGTGAAAACGAACATATAGGTTTTAGAATCTTGGATATAGATTCGAAATTAATTGAGTTACTATCTGTTTGATTATTTACATTGATGTAAACGTGTGTATATTGAACTTTCTAATCTGATTTAGTGTAGTTTGTACAGAAAAATGCATAGTTAAATTTGAATAGTTTTAAAGTTTAAATCTAGAACCTATTCACCCCTCTAGGTTCTATTAATGTTGGATTGAGTCTTAAATAATTCCGTTCACATCTACTTGTGCTTTTCTTGGCGTTAGAGGTTTATATTTCTTCTCGGCTTAGTATTGAGCTCTATATTTGGCTTGAGGTCGACAAATCTTACCAACTTACAATCGGACATATGAATTTTGGCCTCTCAAAAAGGAAGAAAGAAACATTACTATAAGTCCCTAGGAATTGGAGACCAACATTTTTGCTGTCCATGGACCGTGGAACTTGTGGAATTGGTGGCGCCGAATTCAGGCAACAAACCAGATCAATGGGGGATACTGTTTAATGAGTTCTGTAATATCTCTATCATTATGAGCACCACCCAGAAAAATGGGAAGGTATGCGGCATCCAACCAAAAGACGGAGACTGGAACAGAGCACATCTCTAAGTTCATGATAAAAGATCTGGATTTTGTATCGGGGCATGTACTTTAAGATCATCCTGGCTAAAAGGAAAGGTCCTGCAATTGTCTAAACTTTAATCAGAGAACGTAAAGACGAATATATTCTAGAAGGCTAATCCATTAATGGTGTAAGCGGATAAGCTTTTGCGTTTATGTAAAACTTGTAGTCACCCCATGGAGAGGAGTACTAGTAGTCTAGTAGGCTACTCTGTTTTCGCAAACAAGGAAGCGAAATGTGCAGTAGGATTGAGAGTCCTCTAATGCTTTTGTTGAGCTTTAATGTGTATCTTGAAGTTTTATTTTGGTTTAAGAAAAGTTACTCACAGAAACCATCCATCCTTAACAGTATGATCTGATACTTCTTATCGTTTCCCATCATGCGACTTTGATTGCCACTCTGTAGTCTGTAGAGCTCTGTGCCACTGTAGCCGGAGTCTACAGAACTTCTGGGGAGATATACAAGGTCCAAATATGGAAGCCTTTTGATTCACAAAGATTGGGACTATCCCCAGCCCAAGAGACGAGGGTAGAGCCCTAGACGTTTGGAAGACCTGAAAACAAGACTCTTCTGGGCCTAAATTTGGATTGAATATGCATAGTATTCAGTCTAGTCTAGTCTAGTTTTTTTTTGGTTAAATACAATTTTTGGCCCTCCATTATTGAAATCTTGACACTTTATAATCGTATTCTATTATATTTCGTTCCGTAACTACTAACAATTTACATTTTGCATCTCCAACTGTTAATTTGAACTGAAATTATTTGTTTTTCAGTAAAATGACGATTTTACCTTCATAATTTGTTATTATTTTATTGTTTCATAATCACCGGATCAATAGATTTGATTGGAATATGGTGCTCAAGATCATACAATATGTTATGTTGCACGATTATCCAAAATGTATACCCGAATTTCAAGTCCTTAGAAGAAAGACATAATTTTGAAGAAGTCCCATTCAAAAGGGGAATCATTTTAATGTGGAAATTACTACGCTAACCAATCAGTGGATACTACTAACTATTCTCACAGTTTCCTTCCAACGCATCAGGACTTCATAATTAAGATCATAGTTGGCCGCAGCTAATCCAAATCAAGGCTCCCACCACTCAATAGGTTAACAAAGACCGATTTTAGGAGCTTACCCTATGATGGCGAAAAAAAATGCGACACCCCTGCCTCAATATATAGACTTGATCTTGATTAAGCCATTCCAAGTAATTCACTACAAGAAAATTAGATTTTAGCAACCAAACTTTAATTGGTCGTAAAAAGTCCATTTATAACAACAAAGCAAAACAAATCGTCCTAATAAATATAATGAACAAACTTTTTAGCAACGAGTCAAATTTAGTCGCAAATAGTAGATTTTTAACTACCAAAATAAGAAATGGAAGGAAATATTCACTTCTTGCAACCAAATAAGAAATCTTGCCTAACAGTGACCTTGACAATTGGGCAAAAATTTCGGTACGAATCAGAATTTCCGGTTTCAGTTCCTATTCCGACATATACCGAAATCAGAAATCATTTTTGAAATTTCCGGAACAGAAAATTTCAACGAAATTAACAGAATTTTCGGTTCCGATTTTTATAAAAAAGAATAAAATAAAAATAGTGTTTAAAATAAAGTATAACATAAGTAATTTGATTGAATGTTTATTTTATTCATATTGTTAATTTTTGATGAATAACTAAAAAATACAGAAATTTCTGGTTTCAGTTTTTTTAAATAGTAATAATAATAATAACAATATGACTCAAAATAAAGTATAATATATGGAATGTTTTGAATGTTTATTTTAGAATTTATATTTTTTATGAATGTTTATAATTATTGTTAATTTACTATGAATAACAGAAAAATTCCAAAATTTGGGTCTAAAAAACATTTTTAGCTCATTAGCAAAAAAAAGTCCAAAAAAGCCCACTTGCCCAAAAAGGAATTTTCAATTCCAATTCCGTTTCAGTAAAATATCCGAATGGAACCAGAACAAAAAAATTGCATTCTAATGAGTACTAAAACGGAACCGAAATTGGTCATTCCAATTCTATCTGTTTTGGTACCCACTCTTACTTTTTGCAATGAGATCAAGAAGCTATTGGATATTTTGGTAACGAAAGTAATTGTATTTTTATAATCTTTCTCGATATTAGGAATACTTCTCTAGGATTACAAAAGAATCAGCAATCACTTTTTTTTAAAAAGAAATTAGCATTTTAGTTCTTGAATTTTCACCACTTTTATTTTTTAGTCTCTGGATTTTTTTTTTTTCAGATTTTAGTCCTTTAGCTTTCAATTTTTTACGAAATGGTCATTCCGTCAGGTATTCGTCTGTTTCCCTAACGAAAGGGCATTGCCACATCATCTTGTTTCCATGTCAGGTCTAAAAGTTTACAACTCAGCGTTAACATATCAGGAAAACAAACAGAGAGAAGTTGTCAATGAGCAAACGACATCGGTTGTGGTTTGAAAAAAAAAAACAAAACAGAAAACGCAGAGTACTCCCATTAAGCAAACGACGTGGTTGTCGTTTCTGATTTTTTTGACCGGACAAATGAAACGTCGTCATCCCTTCAAATTAGCTTGTCGCCGATGAAGTTGAAGAGGAGGGCCTCCAAGGACTACTTGGCAAGTCCTGAATTTTCCAGGAAAGTAAGCTTCTCTAAAAACCCTAATGTAGAATTGTCGACGACCAATATGTACACAGTCAGTCCAAACACCACATGCCACAGAATAGAGTCACTCCTAAGCCCAATAGGCCCTCCAGGGAAGAAGAATACCAAGAACCCGTAAATCCACTGCAGATTATCCACATGATGTTAGGCAAAACTCCTCAATGAAAGTCACGACATCGACGATATGGTATTTGAACGGACAAGCGAAGATTCATTTGTCCTGTCAAAACAATCAGAAACCACAACCAATGTCGTTTGATTAATGGGAGTACGTGTTTCTTTGGGAAAATGTCATTTTACTCCTTGAGTTTTCGTCACTTTTATTTTTTCGTCATTGAATTTAATTTTTTTTAGATTTTAGTCCTTTAATTTTCATTTTTTACGAAATAGTCCTTCCGTCAAGATTCCGTCTCTTTCAGGAAAGGTCACATCAGCTGACAATTCAGCAATTGACATTTTAGTTCTTGAGTTTTATCCCTTTTATTTTTTAGTCCTTAGGTTTAATTTTTTCAAATTTTAGTCCTTGGGTCAACATTTTTTGACGAAATGATCATTATGTCAGAGATTACTGTTCAAATATTTGTTTGATTGTTAATATTTTGGGGTGTTTAAAATTTTAGGGTGTTGGAGTTGGTGAAAAAGTGAAGAGAGAGATTGTTTTAATGAATTTTTTATATTCATATCATTGGCAGATTTGTAGTTGTTTATTTTGATGATATTCTAATTTATAGCAAAAACTTGGAAGCACATGTAATACATTTGAAACCTGTTTTGGAAACTCTAAGAAAAGAAAAGTTGTTTGCTAACCTCAAGAAGTGCACCTTTTGCACAGATAAACTTGTGTTTCTTGGCTTTGTTGTTAGTAAGAGAGGAATTGAAGTGGATTAGGAAAAGGTGAAGACAATCCAAGAGTGACCAATGCCTACAACAATCAGTCAAGTGAAGAGCTTCCACGGCTTAGCTAGCTTCTATTGACGGTTTGTGCGTGATTTTAGTAGCTTAGCCGCCCCTCTTACTGAAGTCATCAAGAAAAATGTGTTGTTAAAGTGGGGGAAAGAACAAGAAAAGACATTTAATATGATACCAAAATGATATGAACTTCACTAACAGTTGTGATGAAACCCGATAACAATGATGAATTGAACCCCAAGAACGTAAAGATAAGATTGGTTGAGCCTTGACCCGTCACCTAGCGAGATGAAAATCCGGATTACGAAAAGATTGAAACGCCACACTGAGAAAACCCAATAAGCTCACACGAAATCAAGGTGATAAGTTTCGGTTGCTTGAACGCCATTAAGTAAACTTGATAAGTTTAAAAGTTCTCAGAAGAACCAAGAGGATCACAAGACCTCACAAAATAATATTAATCTCAAAGTTACTGTTCACGCCAAAAAAATGGCCTTCTAAATATACTTGGAATATCCCTCCAAGAATAGGAAACAAACCCAGTTTTTGAAAGAAATTAAATACTCTTAAAAGTCGTCCAAGAATAGGATAAGTCAGCATTTGAAAAGGAAATTCAAAGGATCTTTAAAATTCGGTCAAGAATAGGATAAGTCAGCATTTGAAAAATTTTGACTCATAAACACCATGTTAGCATCTGTTATTTATTCAAAGCACCAAAACTGAGACATGATGTGTTCTATTGAGCGTCAAAAAGAATGTGGCCCCAAAATTCTCTCTCCATCGAATCATCACTTTTATCTTCAAATAAATATAA
This sequence comes from Myrica gale, assembly GCA_963930655.1. Lineage (NCBI taxonomy): Eukaryota > Viridiplantae > Streptophyta > Magnoliopsida > Fagales > Myricaceae > Myrica > Myrica gale. The sequence continues at coordinate 20,501,849 of OZ005615.1, forward strand.
AAAATCATTCAAATAATCTCTCTTCACTTTTTCACAAACTCCAACACTCTAAAATTTTAAACACTCCAAAATTTTAACAATCAAACAATTATTTGAACAGTAATCCCTGACAGAAGGTTCATTTCGTCAAAAAAATGCTAACCCATAGACTAAATTTTGAAAAAATTAAACCTAATGACTAAAAAATAAAAGGGGTAAAATCCAAGGACTAAAATGTCAATTTTCCTTACCACATCAGCTACTGAGTTGTCAGCTGATGTGACCTTTCATTAGGGATAGAGACGGAACCCTGACGGAAGGACTATTTCGTCAAAAAATGAAAACCAAATGACTAAAATCTGAAAAAATTAAATTCAAGGACTAAAAAATAAAAGTGGTGAAAATCCAAGGACTTAAAATGCCATTTTCCCTTTTTTTCAACCACAACTGACATGATTTACTCATTACTAGCTTCTAATTGTTTTTTTACATGTCCGCGTTGAGTTGTAAACTTTTAGAGCTGATATGACAACAAGATGACAAGGCAAGGCCGTTCCTTTAGGAAAACAGATAGATCCCTAAGAAAGGACTATTTCTTTGAAAAATGAAAACTAAAGACTAAAATCTAAAAAAATTAAATTCAGAAATTAAAAAATAAAAATGATAAAAACTTATGACAATTTTCCTTAAAAAAAAAGCACTCATTAGTGACGAAACTTAAGCTGCGTTTGTGGTGTAAAATTTTACACCCTCTAAAATTTTAACACAATAAAATATTACAATATAATTTCTCTCTCTCCATCAAATCATTATTTTTCACTAAAAAAATATAAAAAATTACCTCTCTCTTCACTTTTTTACTAAACCCAATTAGTGGTTAAGGTTGAGTTGTCTGCAAAAGGTAAAATAACTTCGAGTTTTTTTTGTCCTTATCGACCAAACTTTTAGTGGTTGCTACTAAATAGGGCTACGAAGTTTTACCTTAAATATAGACGAGTTTTTTTTTTGGTTGGTATAAGTAATTTTAATCCATGAATTATTCTTTGTTCGAAAGGTTGAATTCTCGACACTTTTCACGAGGGACAAGTCAATATAAAGATTTTGCGACCATTTATTGGTTTGTATTTACAAAAAAATTCCGTCTGATATTTTTTGGGGAGATCTTCTATATATCTTATTCGTAACTTTTGGACTATCTTGATGAATACATAAAACTATATTTATAGGGTATGATAGTAATTCTCAATTAAGATAATTAGGATAAAATCAATCTGAGCTTTCGAACTTTCATACAAATACTAAAGAGAACTTGAAACTATCAATTTTAACCCATTAAACCTTCTCCCTTTGGTAATCTATCAATTTTAGTTTTTGTCTAATTTTTCGGTCTAAACTGGCTGAATAATGAATATTAATGATCACGTGCCCAATAAATATCAATTTTTAAATAAAAACAGAATAATTTAATCTGACACTCAAAACGAAAACCTGAACTACCTCAATTTTTTGCGTCTTTCAATGCAAGAGAAATTTGACAACTATGTAAAAGAAAATTTTCCTCCTCCGCCACTTCAACGAAAGCCTCTCCGGTGGCCGTGGCTTCCGGTTGTTTCCCCTGCTCCTCAACTAGCTTTTTTTCGGCCACTTCCCCAACCTCTTCAAATTAGACTTAAATGGCTTCAGGCTCTTTTCTCTCCTCCCCTGTACCTTTCTCCTGCATCATGACCACTTCGCTCATCTCTATCCCCGTAAACTTCTCACTCACTATCAGCGTCTCTCTGTACCTCCTTTCATTCTCTATTAGTATTTCTGTCACCCACCTTTCCTCCCCATTACAACGTCAGTCAACATCCTTCTCCTCGTCGCCCTACCCTTGGATCGGGCGCGCATCATTATTTTTGAAGCCGCTCTTTCGAGTCCTTCGGGCTCTCGCGCTCATTCTCGCCATTCTCGAGCTTTCTTCTCGTCCACTGCCTTCAGCGTACACGGTAACACCCAACATTTATATTTTTAAATTTATTTACATTTATTATTTGATATTTGAATTTTAATTCATTTAAAATAGTTGAATTTTTATCTTTGACCTAGTCAAACCTTTTTAAAATTTGAAAGATTTTATAATTATTTAAAATTAAAAGTTTTAGAGTTCAAAAGGGAGTCTATTAGTGTGAGTCTATATATAGATTTACACATTAGTTTTAATTTTTACACACCTCAATTTTACACTAACAAGAGGATAAAGAAGAGTTTTCTTGCTTTCAACAATCTATATGAAATTTCTTGAAGCAAATTTAGTATTTCGAATTTCTTGATATTATATTTGTATTATTTTTTATGAGAGATCAAACCATAGGATGTCTAGATGTAGCCCTAATTATTTCAAGATTTTTGAAATAATTTTAATTGATTTTTTGGAGTAATTGAAATTTTGGTTCAAGATTGTTTAAGGAAAATTCAGGTTAAGGACCTGACTAGTAGATCTAATTATATTTTTATAGCTGACTTTAGACATCGAAATTTTTTGATTTTTAGATATTGCGTACTAGACATCTGGAGGAGGAACGACTTAAAGTTTCGTAATTTTTGGAGATGTATTAGTATGGTTTTGAAAATCGGAAGTTAGGCTTAGAGAAATGGTAATTGCTGAGAAAGATTCAGTGATACAGATTGAAATGTTGAACCGGATGACATATCTAGGCTTCGAATTTCGGTATGAAATTTTATAGATATCTTTATAACATATATATATATATATATATATATATATATATATATATATAAATCTTTGGTATAAATTTCGAGATTTTTGGATATCGTAATAGATCTTTATTAATTTTGGAAGTGATGAGTACCGAATTATTCAGAGTATAGTTTGACTCCGTGAACAGAGTCCTGTCGGGCAGATTTAGAATCTGACCAGTGAATTTCGGATTTAATCCTGTCGGACAGATTTAGAGTTTCATTTGTGTTTTCGTTTGAGCGTATTATAATATGTTCACAATTTTGTATTTATAGGTGTTAATTCAGAGGCTTATTTGCTTGAAGATTCAGGTAAGCGAGGTTATTATGCTAGATTTTCCTAAAACCCAAGTTAATATTTGAGAATTTGCATGATTTATTAAAAACCCTCGGAGTTTTATGTGCATTACTTTATGATTAAATTGTCAAAAGTTATAACATGAAATGTGTAAAAATTAGCCTATTTTTATTTCCAATGATATTTCATACATGACCCCCTGGATCCACCACTGTGTGAAGCCTCATACCCCGGTAGCCATCTCAGCATATTCTGTACCTCTCTCTCTTTCACGTCCTCTGGCAGCCCCGTTATTAAGATCATACAGACCTCATCGTAGGAGGGGCGGGCAGGGTTGTCGACGAGGATTGGAGGAGGGTGGGGATGAGGAGGAGTAGCGACATCGGCAGGAGGGGGAGTAGGAGGAGCGTCTGCTGCTGGGGGCCACTGCAGGTGGTATGGGTGGATGCTAGCTCCTGCCATCACATGACCCCGGGGAGTGTTTTCTTTGAAGCTGTAGTTTTGAGAGTGAGGGCAAACTGGTCTGATTCCAGTTAAAAATGACAGCTGTTGCGCACGTGCGAACATTGTTCGTCAGTTTGGACTGAAAAATTGGACGGAGAGCTCACATTGATAGATTAGGAAAGTTAAGAGGTTTAATGTGTCAAAATTGATAATTTGAAATACTCTTTGACATTTGTATTGAAGTTTGAGGGGTCAAAGTGACTTTACCCTATATAGTTAATATAATTGTAATTTTTCATTCCATAAAAAAATAAAATTTTATAGGAGAGAGCTTGAATAGAAATTAGAGTTGCTTCATTTGTAGCCTAAGATATTATTACTGTATAGCCACTAAGAAAAGCTTACGATTAGAGAAGGAAACAGAGAAGGTCTTGCTTTAGGTTACTTTTCGTTCTCTAACCTGCATCAAATAGTTATATATATTAGGGTTTGTGTATGCATGGCAGAGGACGGACAGCCCACAGAATTTTGCCTTCCTATTTCTATTATAACATATAGTCCTGGTCATTCACCATCATATGAACGAAAGCAGTTGGAAAAAAAAAAGAAATATATACCGGGCAATTAGGGTCAACAATTATAGGAAAATTCTGCAAAAGACCTGTTCCTTTCTATTTGTTTCTTATTTTATTCTCAGCCAGTGACCTAACACTTGACCTCGGAGTACTATTTTTTGTTTTAAGCTCTCACTTTCACACTTAGATAAAAAAAATCTCTCACTTTCACAAATGAATAAAATATTCACCGATTATTGACTGACAGTGATGGAGATAAATTATTGGATTCAACTAATTGACCACTGGGTTCTTAATTAGTAACCCTTCACCAACTACGACGACTCCAAAATAAAAATAAATATTGTCGTCTTTAATTTTTCCACAATGGGAAAGTAAAATAGGCTTTTCCAGATCACAAGAATTCCATTAAGCTTTCAAGTCAAATATTTAAGTGTATTTTTGTTGTTACAACATTACGTTATTAATGAATTTTAATGTATATATAATTTTTTGGTTTCAAAAAGATGTAAAATTGATTGGATTAATCCTGTATTGATGTACAAGAAAATGCATACTAATAAAGACGGTGCATGGACATCCGATATTACACATGAACATTTTTTAAGTTCTGTAAAATTTTATTATGCATTATTAATTTTTTATATTTAAAAAGGTATTAATTTTCACAATGTTCTTCTTCACTTGTAGGAAAAGATGGAGGTGCTACAATTACAGTGTGAGTCTGAGGGAAGGTCATTCGTAGAAGTGAAGATCTTCACAGAGGTCTTGAGGAAGAAAGCAAGTTATGTCCGTGGTTTAGGCCGTTCAATGCGGTAAGTTGGATCATCGTACTCAGTGTCGTCCGTTGATCTTGCCCAGAGATTGGAAGAGGCAAGAATGGAGATAGAGGAGATGAGAGTTACACATAATGAATATGATATGTTAGCTGTGAGGCAAGCAAAAATGGAGAGGGTGATGCGAGAGCAGCAACATCATTAAATGGAGCAGAAGTAGCACTTAAAGGAGCAACAACAAAAGCAACAAGCAGAGCAAGAACAAAGGCTCCAACTATTGCATGCGTGAGCAGATGATGAAACACATAAGGAAGGTGACATCGCATTTCACTCCCTGATGTAAATTTGGGTAGAATGTTTATTTCTGACTTGATTTTGATTATTCAATTTATTTATTGTTTAGTCGATTAGATATTTGTAGACCATTACTGATTTATACTATGTTTAATATGATGTCTTCATATTTATGTCTAATCTAATTTTAAATAATTTAAATTCATAGATTTAATATTATAATTTAAAATTGTCCGGATGGATTAACAACGTCTAGACGTTCACCGTGATATGTCATTCGTCCGCACAGGTTACTCATAATAACTTCCGAACACTATTTCACTGTCCACATGTCCTTTTTTATCCATTGTCAGAACGTTCTTGAGTTGTTCGCACATCTGCACTCAAATCCACCGTCCCCACGTCCGTGTTTCACCGGAATCTGCACGTTCTCGAGCTGTTCACACCATTATATTCGTTGGATTTTTTTAAAAATAAAATAAAAAGAATAAGTGTTCGCACGTGATTTAGTAGCGTGCGGACGATAAATCTATTGACAAAATTTACTTTTTGACACCAAAATTCACCCCATGCGAACTGATATTTGATATTACAGACGTTCGCGCACGTTTTTCGTGACGGAATTGATTTTATCATGTAATACATTGACGTTCGCACATGACATGCCACACAAAATGAAACTCATAATTTGTCCGGACGCTAGTTCTAGAGGAAACTCAGAATTTCTCACCGAAGAACAAGGGTGACACGCTTCTTCTGTCAAACTGGGTTTTTTTTTTTTTTTACAACAATGAGTTTTGATGACAAATTATTAACTTTAGGTGACAAACAAATTTGATACCCAAAAGCTGTTTTTCCAGTAGTGTGTTTGGCTTGTGTTGCCGCAACCTTAGTGTGTTGTAATATGGGTTTTATTTCGTTTCTTATTTTCGGGTGTTACTCTGGGTACTATTTTCTTTCTTCTTCCTCTACCTGGTTTTCGCCGTTTATCAACTGGGTTATGTGGATTATTTCCCTCTTAACCATTTTTTTCACCTAAAAATTTGGTCGGTATTTGTGGAAAGTTTGAGTGTTAAAATTTTGAAATGGTTAAAATTTTAGAGTGTTGAAGTTGGTGAAAATGTGAAGAGAAAGATAATTTGAATGAATTTTTTATATTTATTATAATGAAAGGTGATGATTTGATAGGAATAACTTTGTAATAATTAGAGTGGACTAACATAGACCGTAGAATCGGAAGCCGATTTGTCTATAGCTTCGCTTGCAAGCCGTTTGGTAGCAGCTTAATTCGTCCTAATCTGATCCGGACAGTAGAAAACACACGTAGAAGAATAGGAAGAAAGTAGAGTGAAGAATCAGGACAAAAGACACATGGAAAGCTAGCCTTCGAGCCCCTACGGAAGCCGTACTGTATTTGTTGGAAGTGATTAATTATAAATTATAATCAGATAATATACCTCATTTGAAGGAAAATAAAGATGGATTTGTCCTGCGGAGTAGAAACGCGTGTTAGTGCTGGCTAATCTAGAGGGCAACTTGTTTTGAGTGTGCACCTGGGACTCGTCATTTAGCTGCACCAGAAACCAACATTATCGGAAGAATTTGCTCGACATGTTCCCAAAATGGATCTGACAAATCGGAAAAGTAAAATTTAAACGGTTGTTTCACATGGAGAGCAATTGGATCGACTCCATCTCCCTTGCGCATCTGTTGCCAATAAAAAATCATGCCCCAGAAACAGGGACTACCTCAATCAATCCTACCCCTCATATTGTTTAAGAATTATATCAATGTGATCAGTCATACACTACTTTCCAAATTCCAACTTAACTTGCTTTCAACGTCTGCCCCGAGGATAAGGCTGGCCACAAAATAATTAATAATAGCGCACTGACCAAACACAAATTGGCCAAAGCAAGTGAAACAGGGCGAGCCCTCCCCAACAAAACCAAAGGATACCTCCTCTGTAAAACAAACTGATCACCGTCAATGGACTTCCAGCTACTAAACCTAAACACAGTCATAGTTGGATTAGTTGCCATACTCGCCGTTTATTACTTTATCCAGATTAGGTCTGCAGCTTCTAAGACCAAAACAGCACCCGAAGCTGCTGGCGGATGGCCTTTGATTGGTCACCTGCTCCTACTAGGCGGATCCCAGCTCCCCCACATCACTTTGGGGTCCTTGGCCGAAAAATATGGACCTATCTTCACCATACGGATCGGGGCGCATCCGGCAGTGGTTATAAGTAGTTTGGAGCTGGCTAAGGAATGCTTCACTACACAAGACGTGGCCCTATGTTCTCGCCCCCAATTCATTGGTGCGGACCACTTGTCCTACAACTATGTCATGTTTGGATTTAGCCCATATGGCCCTTTTTGGCGAGAAATGCGCAAGATAGTCTCCTTGGAGCTACTGTCCAACCGCAGACTAGAGCTACTTAGAGATGTTCGAGCCTCAGAGATGGAGACCTCCGTAAAAGAGCTTTACAAGCTCTGGACCGATAAGAAAGATGGGTCAGGCCACGCTTTAATGGAGATGAAGCAATGGTTCAGCGACTTGACTCTTAACGTGGTTCTTCGGATGGTAGCTGGAAAGCGGTACTTTGGTGCCACTGCTGCAGCAGACGAGCATGCGCGACGGTGCCAGAAGGCATTCAGGGAATTCTTTCATTTGATGGGTCTGTTTCTGGTGGGAGACGCCATTCCTTTTCTTAGGTGGTTGGATTTGGGTGGGCACGAAAAAGCCATGAAGGAAACTGGAAAAGAGATGGACAGTCTAGCGACAGAGTGGTTGGAGGAGCATCGGAACAAGAGGGCTTCGGGTGTGGCTACAGGGCAGGAAGATTTCATGGATGTAATGCTTTCAGTCCTTGATGGTGTAGACCTTGGTGGCTTTGATGCTCACACCATCAACAAATCTACGTGTTTGGTACGTACTGGGCTTAATAATTAGTGAAAATTGTGCTTCCACATGATAGCTTCTCCTTCAAAATCGAAATGAGAAAGAGAAAATTCAATTAGCTCCAAAATTAAGTACAAATTAACTCGGTAAAAAACCAAACTATATAAGAACAAAGTGGGCAAGTGCTAATGTTTTTTTCCCTAAATTTGGTTAAGTGCAAATTGACAATAGCAGTGAGAGGCAAGTCATGTGAACATGTAGAAAATTATCTCCACTAATTTGCTTTTAAAATCTGAAAATTGTTCTGTGTAGAACATGATATCAGGAGGTACTGACACAACAACGGTTACTCTGACATGGGCACTCTCACTATTGTTGAACAATCCCCATGCTTTGAGAAAAGCCCAGGAGGAACTAGACGTCCATGTGGGCAGGGAAAGGCTGGTCAATGAAGCTGATATCAACAAGCTGATCTACCTCCAAGCAATTGTTAAGGAGTCACTAAGGGTATACCCACCTGGACCTTTATCAGGACCTCGAGAAGCCGCAGAAGACTGCACCGTTGGCGGCTATCAAGTTAAAAAAGGCACCCGTGTGATTGTGAACCTGTGGAAGATCCAGACAGACCCTCGTGTGTGGCCTGATCCACTAGAGTTCAAGCCGGAGAGATTTCTCACTACCCACAAGGATATTGATGTCAAGGGTCAAAACTTCGAGCTCATCCCCTTCGCCAGTGGTAGAAGAGCATGCCCTGGGATATCTTTCGCCCTTCAAATGTTACACTTTACTCTAGCCAGTCTGATACATGCATTTGAAATGTCGACCCCATCAAACGCGCTGGTTGATATGACTGCAAGCTTTGGACTAACTAACATCAAATCCACACCACTTGATGTTGTCCTCAAACCTCGCTTGCCACTAAATCTTTATGAATAAAGGATGCACATAGCTCAAGGTTGTCTACTTGGCTCAGCATTTTTTCACTTCCCGTTCTGTAATATTTGCTCCTTTGACAAAGCATCTTCAGAATCTGCTATTGTGGTAAAGCGTACTATCCCGCAGATGAAGTTCCATATCTGAAAGGATTTCAGTATGCTGAAAATAGAGAAAGACATAAAATAAGAGATAACCTGCAATGTGCAAAGTTAAGTTTAGCTCGATCTTCTTCTGGCTTACTTTTCTTCTGCCAGCTCTCCTCTTGTCAGTTGCTCCCATTTCTGAGATAGGAGGCTGCCCAGTCTATGAATCGCAATGCAACGTCAAAAAGTAATCCAAATTCTTTACTTATAAACATAGAATTCTTACGTGCTCTATTAATGTCCACAAACATTCTATTAACACCACCACTCGTTGCCGTGGCAATTGATTTTGTTTCTTGTTCATTAACTATTTCCACTCTATATTGAGAACAGAAACAGAGGCAAAGAGGGAACAACAAAATAAGAGAAAAAGGAAGAACAGATACAGAGGCTTCTCGCGACGCAAGCTTGCTTAGTAAGAGCTACGTTCAACTATTAATCAAAGTCTAGGAGACTAGGACGAAGGGAAAACAAAATAGAGTCGCGAGCTGGTAGCCGCTTCCAAGTGGGAGGATTCCTTTTCTAAGAATGTGAATGTGTTGCTTCGTGTTGGGTTGATAGTCACTGTCATTGGCTTTGAAAGAGGCATCATTCTTTGGCAGAGGATACCTCTTAGTTCTTTCAGTGATTTCAAACTGTTCGGTGAACAAGACCTTGGGTATTCTACAGTACTCTTGCGCCTAAACCTAAACAAAATTCCAGAACATTTATAGAACAGTAGGAAACAAATACTCCTAACGACTCTACATATCTCCCAAGCTAGGGACTCAGGATAGCTAAGCATGTGAAAGGCTCTGTTATGTGATGTTCTCGTTTGTTGTCAAGTTCTTGCCTTCTGTTATTGAACTGGTCTATTATGTCTGATTGCGTGTATCCTTGATAGAATTTATTAGTCAAGAGCTAGCTCTGTCCCTATCAACTAATTAGACGAGGAGAAAAGCATAGGAAAGTAACTCAGGGATCTGCAAGATGTACTTCTTTAAGTTGCTGAAATGTCCATCGACCTAATATCCGAATCTCTACCGTAGCCCCGGAGAGTCACAGTATGAATGTCGTCTTGGAAAACCAGGTACAACTAGAAGAAACGGCTGTCAAGAGGTTGTATTTGTTCTCCTTTTCTTTTCCCTCTTTTCGTGTGGAATTCAAGACTTGGACTTCCATATGAATTCGTTATTGGATGCACATCATGCACTATAGACATGTTAATCTTTTATTTTATTTTCTTTTATTCACTATAGCTAGACATGTTAATCGAACAGATGGAATATATCTGTCCTTTTCCAACTTCAAATTTGAATTAGACCTGCACTTCCTCGTTTTGTTTCACTAGCGACTGCTATTTGATATTTCATTGCCTATTCATGGACTTACCTGTAATCGACCTCTATATACATCTTTAGAAGATGAAGAACTATCATTTGACTGGAAAAATACTTCAGATAGTGGTATTTGAATTTTATTATGAAATTTTACTATAAGAGAGGTTGGCTGTTCTTCCCAAACTACCCTAAGACATTTTTTCCTCTTGATAATTGGGAAAAACATTTATTTTCGGTTTCAATAAAGTTGTGAAATACCTATTTTTGCGTTCCTTTTTTTTTCTTTGTACGTAATTATGGAGACTATTAATTAGCTAATCAAATTTTGATAGCTTGAACTTATGTACAATTAAAAGCTCTGGTGAACAACTCAAGACATCACCCAAGCCTCTAATAATCTTAGTCAAGCTGGTCTTTTTAACACCGTACCTGAATTTTGCCATATATTGCTGGAGCCGTTGCATAGACTTTTTTTCCCTATATAGATGTTCGTAGGAAGTCCTCAATCTAGGTTAAAGGATCCGAATTCTCTATAATTTTTTCTTCAAATTTATATAATACAATTCGAAAAAGAGACAGATATCATAAATATTAAATGTGGTAAACTTTAAATACGAACATAAATACCATACTGTCCATAAATAATATCTGTTATTCTCCTAATTGCATATTACTCGAGTATGAAATGGTAGAAATCCTGATTTGAGGGGAAAACAGTACCTATTCCGTTGTGGTAAACCTTTCTTCATGGCTATAAGTCCACTTTTTATTATTGGGCTTTGAGCTAGCAGCTGGGAATGAGATATGGTCTAGGCGTCTTTGACAACTAAATACGCGGGTGTTCTAACGGCTCAAACTTATAGCCTTAAAAGGCCTGGGCTACAACTATGGTATGTGGGCCCCCCTTCGGCTCCTGGTGGCGTCAATTGGATTAAGAAAGAAACCTCATGGCTAATGCTATGGAAGAGAGTTACAGAGATATGGAATGATTCCTAGGATGGTTCCCAGAAAGCGCAACTTCCTTATCTTTTGTGGCTTGATTTGGAGGGACATAAGCAGGAGCAAGATTTCAACGACGTAATACTTGGGGCAATATTGCATAAATTACACTTTGCAAGGTAGTATTACAGGAGGTAGGGACCTTACCTTAACTTGGGCAATCAGAATTTAAATATATACTTTCTATCATGGTTTGTATTTTCTCTATAAATAGAAATTTTTAACTTACACTCTATATTGATTTATAATACAAATACAATTTTAGAAAACTTTTACAATAGATGTATGTCTTTTAGACCAAACTATTTAAATCTCTATCTTTTTTTTCCCTTGACAATCGAAATTTAAAAACCCGAGTCACAGTTCAAGATATCCTGAGGGATACCAGCTACATCAAGAATCCCAAAAACATTCGCTTGAGTGCACCATTTAGCTAGCTTATGAGCCATGAAGTTTGCATCTCGTATTACTATAGAGCGTTTGTTTGCCAATTATTTGGGAGCTCAAAATTTTTACCCCACCAAACACATTTCACAAATCTCAATAAACTTTCACACATACATTTCACACTTTTTACAAACTCCAATAAACTTTAACATTCAAAAGATTCTCAAAATTTTAGAAATATTTTCCAAAATTTCAGTAAACAAACAACACCTATTTCTTTCCTCTCTTCGTGCAAATCTTTTTCGTCTAAAGGCTATCAGGGAGCTATGCAGCTATGCTAACACGATTATATAGGATCGTATTACATGCAGGTGCTCAAGATAAGTCTAATCCTATTATGCATGACAAACGTCTTCTGGATTGTTTTCTCCTTTTTATGCTACTCCTAACTCGCGTGGGAATATAATGAATCTGTTTTCTATAATTTTTTTTTTCAGAAAAAATCATTTTGAGCCCTTAAATTATAAAAGCAATCATAAATATGAGTCTCAATTACTCAAAAAATCATAGAACTATTAAATTTTTGTCAATTTGTGTGCTTAAAAAAAATCCAACCTTCAAAACCATGTCATGTGTTATAAATAAGCCACGTGACATGGTTTTGATTGTTTTATTTTATTTTGAACTAAAATTGATTGATTTTTAAAGTTTAGAACTCAATGTATCAGAGGTGATTTAGATAATTTAGGGACACAAAGTGACTTTTTCCTTAATTTATTTAATTTGTTGTAATATTACTAGGATCGTACCTGCAGCTGAGACAGCATCAAGAAACTTTTGGTAGTTACACTTTTCCTTGCATCCTCCCCCCTAATTTCTAACATCCAGCTTATATAGATTTTGAATAGGGCTGGAATCCTTCTGGTAGATGTTTAACCAAGGGTCTAGTATTTTTTTTCGTATAAAAAAAATAGTGTTTTTGGAGAAGTCAGAAGCAAATTAAATAGCGTTGCCCATTCCACTTGTAAAGAGAGCTGTGTCTCGATATGGTAAATATGACAATGCAAATTGTATAGTTGAGATGGTATACACAAATAATTAAGTAGCTACTATTTTTTTGTCATGGTTAATTTGAGCTACCTCTTTCCAGGGAATATAGATCCTGTATAATCTATCTCTGCTTGCTTAGTATCGTAGAATGCAGTAAATCGACCCACCAACCTTAAACAGCTGGCGCAGCAAAGGAATATCAACAAAAACGAATGAATGTCAAGAAAAGTCCCGGTCGAGGAAAATAGAGTCACCTGTCAGCCTCACTGAACTTGCCTGCCTGCTCGGTTGGTGCACATTTTCCGTGCCCGATACCTCGGTGTTGAAAATTCGGAGATAAATGAACGTTTGCACGAGAGAAACAGACATAGTAGCTAAACTTTATATTATTTAATATTGGTTACATAAAATTTTTAATGAAATTTTATAATATAATTTATTTATTATATTTATATTTTTTCAAATTATACGATATAATTTTAGATAGCAAATTAAAAAAAAAATACTGATCTGAATCTTGAAAGAGTCCTGCCATATATACCACTCGTAGTCTAAGTCTACAGTCAAACATGTGCTTGCAAGAGTAGGACACAAAACCGTTGCTAGGAGGGTACGTATACTAATCTGTCGTCGAGGAAGCCTCTAAGCCCCCTCGTCAATATTGTCAGCTCAGTATGACACCCAACTTTTCTCACGATTCACAAACCTGGCCCAGCAATTGAATTCCAGTACTCCATTTACTTCTCCTTATAGAAGATCACGTTTACATCAATTACATGGGAGTGACCAGAGGAGAAGAAGAAATAAACGACAAACGAACTCTGCGCGATCCATATGGGGTTTTCCCGAAGATGCGTCACCATTTTGAAAATACAACGCCCAATTATGTTCGCAAACCGATTCATTGGTTAGGACTTAGGCGGCCACAATAGTTTCAAAGTCCTTGACATTTAGAGGAAGTATTAATTATTGCTTTGGAGTAACGATTTCAAAGAGTTTCAATCCTATCTATTTTTTCTTGGCAAGATAATACAGACAATTTAATCTTCAATCTAAGGATAATATATATATATATATATATGACTGCAAGAAGTATTGGGGGTACAAAAATAATGATTTTTTCTTTATGGTAAGACAACGCTCTTAATTAGTTTAGTGAACTTGCTTGGCTCCAGTCTTTTAGAAAGGGTATCGATCCTCTGCCGTTCCCCCCCCCCCCCCACCCACCACACTTTGTATCAGAAAGGTGGATCCTCCCTAACCTTAGGAAAGGTTGTCCTTATTACTCTGTCCATTTTATATGGTTTTGCTAGCATAGTTGGGTGCCAATAGTTTCAAACATGATGACATATAGAGCAATAATTAATTGCTTTGAACGAACGCATTCAAAGACCGAGAAAAATAACATAACAGAAGAATGGTCTTTTCTTCTTCTCTCTTCTTATCTCATTTTCGAGTACACGTGAGCTTGAAGAAGTTGTATAATACCTATATTCATTGTGAAAGTTAATGTATTTTGTTTTATAAGTACATACAGATTACATGTTGAAGGTCTAATACAAAGTATAATAAGAGAATATTAGTACATTTAAATTTAAATATCTAAGTTTAAACTTGAATATCTAAGATTTAATAATTATATCACATTTAAACTCGATATCGTGATAACAATAATATCATTTCAAATCTTGTACATTTGATTGACATTATTTTTAACACATTTCATGTGGTATTCACTTTTAACAAATCAATATTTGAGGTATAACTTTAAATTGGTCGGATCCTGTGGTACAATTTTTTAGACAGATAAGTCATATTGTCTACTAAACTTTAACCCACTAATAAAGACAGAGTTAGGAATAATCTATTCGACATTCTTGACTTCAAACTTACAACGTTCCTTTTTAATCGATTAATTTTTGGTAAATATCTAAAAAGTAGAGCATAGGAATTGACCGATTTAAGGCGATACCTTAAAGATGGTGAATATCACAGGATTAGTTTTTGAAGTGCCTTAAAGATTACGATGGATCCTGTCGCCGACAACGCCTTTCATAGCGGTCACTGGAGATATAACTTTGAAAAAAAAGGAAGAAGAGTCCCACTAGAGATATTTTCTCACCTAACCTATTTTAAATTTGACGCGGGGCAGCTGCCCAAGCCCCTATCCCAATTTAGGCCCCACGTAAAGGAAATTTGTAGGAGAACAAAATATTATAATAAATTTTAGTATTAAGACCAAAAAATGTTTTATGCTCAAAGTTTATAATTAACTCCTTCGGTTGAACGAAATTATTTTGAGTTTAGCCACTTATATGTGAGATTTTAGTCTAAATATTTAGTTTAAAATTTTTATTTTTTAATATTAAAAGTTAGCTAGTTTCAAGCCCAGTTGAGGGTATCAAGGCGTGGAACAAATGATAATTAAGATAAGTGAATTACTTTTTAAAGTACTGAGCAATGTCCTTTAATAAAGTGAACAGACATGGAAAGCACATGCATATTGGCGTACATAATGTATCCCTATTAACATTACTCCCTGCTCATGAATTGTTATATATATATATATTATAATTGTACTCAAAACCATTTTTTTAGCAAAAAAGTAGTAAAAAGCATCCATGATGTGACTACTCGTTTTCCAAGTGAAAATAAACAAGGAGAGAAAACGTGATTTTTAACCTTCTAACAACTCATCTAATTTAAAATAGATATTTAAATTTTTAATTTTGATACATTCTTCAAATTTTTATAATTAATTAAATTACATTCAGAAATGTGATCTGATGGTCAAAATCGTGTCGCGTGACTCATTCACAACACACGTAGCACGAGTTTTATCGTTGGATCTTTTTTAAGGGCGTAAATTGATGAAATTTATTAGTTCGTAAACTATATTTATCAAAGACAGTAGTTTAGACCTTTATTTAAAATTGTATTTGGAGAGGTCAAAGATATTTTCCTTTAAGAAAAAGTCATTATAAATGGAAAATAATTAAAGAAAAGTCATTCCTCTCACTGTCTCAAATAGAAAATCTCAAAAAGACAGACTTCTTAAATTTTTTTAAAAAGAGTTTTTAAACTTTCAAAATTAATCAATTTATATCTTGAAATAACATAGGACAAAATCGAGGCATATGACTTATTTATAGCTCTGTCATGATTTTGATAGTTAAATCTTTTTAGGTGCGCAAATAGATGAACTTTGATAATTTTAAGAACTTTGTGAATGGTTATAGCTGAGATACTTATTTGCCATTGTTTTATGATTTGGGAGAGGGGCAAAGTGATTTTTAACCATAATTTTATTGTCTAGAACAAAAAAAAGAACACTAATAAATATATTTTCAGAAAATTACACACTTGTAGTCTGTAGAGTGTGATCACCCGAACGCCAGAAAATTAAACATTTTGTAAGAGGCTTCTCGAAGTTCCCTTATTTTACACAGCCTTACGCCCTTACTTACCGTGTTCCCGCAACCTTAAAAAATTTTCACTACGTAATTCTCTGGCAATTTGATTTTTCAAATCATTGCACAAATCTCTCCTCAACAGCTAGACAAATGCTTATAAAAGCTTCCCGAGGTTCTTTTCTATTCAAGATACTTCCCCAAGCCTCCGAAACTCGTTATCGAGAATGGATTTTGATCTTCCGCCTTATCTGAATGCGACAATAGTTGGAATCGCTTCCATAGTAGTAGTACTTTTTGTGTCCTATCTTCGGAGGAGGTCGAGATCATGCCTGACCAGAACAGCACCTTTTCCACCAGGTGCATGGCCTATAGTTGGTCATCTCCCTCTGCTGGGAGGAACAAAGCCTCTCCACAAAACCCTGGCATCAATGGCTGACAAGAACGGACCAATTTTTACCCTCAAGCTTGGGTCCCAACGAGCTTTGGTGTTGAGCAATTGGGAGCTGGCCAAGGAGTGTTTCACAACCCACGATGTCGCTGTGACCTCGCGGCCCCCAACTGTAGCCTCAAAGCACTTGGGCTATGACTTTGCCATGTTTAGCCTTGCTCCCTATGGTGCTTATTGGCGTGAATTGCGTAAAATAGCCACAGTAGAACTACTATCTAACCACAGGCTTGAGCTTCTTTCATTTGTTCGGCAGTCCGAAGTGAAGACAACTTTAGGAGAGCTGCACAAACTTTGGACCAAGAAAAAGAATGAGTCCGACCAGCTTTCGGTTGATCTTATGCGATGGTTTGCCGACATGAATCTCAGCGTCATTCTAAGGATGGTTGCTGGAAAGCGATACGGCTCTGCGAGCAAGGACGTCGATGAGAAAGAGGCACGCCGTTGCCAAAAGGCAGTTAGGGAATTCTTTCATTATCTTGGAAAGTTCGTGGTGGCGGATACCATTCCGTCCCTTCGTTGGTTGGATTTGGGTGGAGATGAGAAGGCCATGAAGAAAACTGCAGCAGAACTGGACGATATTATGGGGGAATGGTTGGAAGACCACAAGCGCAGGAGAGCTTCGGGTGAGACCGAAGGGGACCAAGATTTCATGGACGTAATGCTCTCCGTTCTTGATGGCAAAAACCTTGGAGGCTATGGTGCTGATGCGATCAACAAGGCCACATCTCTGGTAGGCATTCCTTTTTCACTTTTTGTTTTAGCTCCTCACTGAGTCACTGTTACTTTGGTTAACGTTCTAAAACGAGTTTGCACTTGGCAGAATATGATTGCGGGAGGTGTTGACACCAACACGATTGCCCTTATTTCTGCAATATCGCTCTTGGTGACCAATCCCCATGTGTTGAAAAAGGCGCAAGATGAGCTTGACACCCACGTGGGCAAGGAAAGAGTTGTTAAAGAGTCTGATATCAGTAAGCTGGTCTATCTCCATGCCATAGTCAAAGAGGCATTACGTATTTATCCACCGGCACCAATATTGCCGCCGCGTGAATTCATTGAGGATTGTACCATTGCCGGTTACCATGTCCCAAAAGGCACCCGGCTAATCGCAAATATCTGGAAAATCCAAACGGATCCACGCACATGGCCAGACCCGCTGGCATTCAAGCCAGAAAGATTTCTCACAACCCATAGCGATGTTGATGTAAGGGGGAAACATTTTGAATTGATCCCATTTGGATGTGGTAGAAGATCGTGCCCTGGAGTATCTTTTGGCCTTCGGATGCAACATTTGGCACTCGCTAGTTTTCTCCAGATGTTTGAGATCTCAACTTCCCCAGGTGCAAACGTTGATATGTCCAACACCTTTGGATCGTCAAACATGCAAGTCACCCCACTTGAAGTTCTCATCAAACCGCGCTTACCCTCCGAGCTTTACGAGTAAAAGATGTTCGTCTAGCAGAAATCCATATGTTGGTCAAAGTACTGCAATAAACTCAAAGTTTGCCACAACTTTGCTTTAGCTTTCTGCTACTTGTTAGTGCCATTATGCGTGCAGTTTTCATTGATAAATATGAAAAATGGTAAGGAAGAATTCATTAATACAGCTGATCAATAATTTTGAATTTTCTCAATCTTGAGCGGCTGAGCCTGATCTCAATAAGAGATATGTTTGTACCCCAGATCACTCCAGTTGTATCTAGTTCAATGATTTTCAGAGCTCAATAAAGCTAGACAGCAACTGGTGAGGTCTACGAATTAGTGGTCCAAAAGCCCCCAATAAAGCTAGACAACAACTGGTGTGGTCTACCAATTAGTGGTCCAAAAGCCCCCATCCATATTGTTTTTTTTTTCTAGATCCTCCATTCTTCATGGACGAGTATCCTCTGCAATTCGGGCAGGGGACCCACACCTGCTCGGACAGGAGAGTGTTGTTCAAGCAGGTGTGGGCCCGGGGCGGGACCCACACCACTCTCTCAACCTCTCTCCGAATTGTGCCTGTACGTGACTGAATTGCATGCGTTCCCGATCCTTCATAATGTGTCAACAGGAAAAGAAAGCTATCCTCTTCCCTGTAAGTGTCAGTGGAATCAACGCGAAAGGTTGTCTTCTTGTGCATCTGTCTAGTCAAAACAAAAACAGTTAGCCAATTTTCAACTTTCATAAAGAGCAAATTACACAGAAAAAGAGCAGGTTTGAAGGGACGAGGATCACTGACGGTGAGAGAGTGAGAGAGAATGGTGGGGAACAACTCTTGTTCGGGTAAGTGGGTGTTGTTCGGGTTGGTGTGGGTCTTCCCCGGAAACCACCACTCTCTCTCTCTTAAAATTGTAGGGGATCTCAATTCGTTTGGAGTGGATCTAGAAAAAAAGTTGATTGTTATTTTAGCATCTTCTGAATAAGGTAAAACTTTTCCTTCTTTCTCAAATTTCAGATTAATGGTCATCAAATTTACCAGTTAATGCCTTTAAATATTGATATATACTTCTAGTTTTTTCAATCAAAACAACAAGCTTTTATTAAGATCACGGAGGTTTGAAAACCTCAAGTACAGGCTCTGAAAATGGGCCAAACGGCCTTACAAACCCAAGCTCAAAAGGGTAGGTAGATACCTATAAAGGGTGGAAAGCCCAAGAAAGGTAGCAAG
This sequence comes from Myrica gale, assembly GCA_963930655.1. NCBI lineage: Eukaryota > Viridiplantae > Streptophyta > Magnoliopsida > Fagales > Myricaceae > Myrica > Myrica gale. The sequence goes on from OZ005615.1 coordinate 20,521,200, forward strand.
CTGAGACGACCAGAGGAGAACGAAAGACAACGGCAGAATACGGTGGCTGAACCAGCATCGGAGATGACCACGAGGAGCGCCTAAACGTCCAGATGCCAACCACCTGGTGCGTGCATACCGGAGAGGACCATCTGCCGCTGCAAAATGAAGAAAAAGGGACGGGCAAGTGAGATCAACACGCGCGCCTGACAGCGTGTGAGATCACAGGCGTTGCCCCGTCACTGGTTGGCGGGTGCAGAAATCTTCTCCAGTCGATGTAGACGTCGTCCCCGTCGGTTATGGACTTCAAAAATCTCAAGAAAAACATAGATCTAGCCACCAAAACTGCCGAAAAAAGCCTCTAAAAGTGGCTGGAAATAGGGGGTTATTGAGGGATCTAGTTACAGATGGCAATAGCAGAAGAGGAGAAGGGGCGGGAGGAGCTCCAGCTTGTCCCGCTGTCGGAGAAGGAGATGAGAGGAGAGATTCAGACATCTAATGAAGGAAAATTCTTGAGAGAAGAGTAGACGGTTTCTCACTTTGCCTTATAATATCTACTTTTAGTTAGGGGTGGGCAAACCGGGTTCGGGTTCGAAATTTTGAACCCGAACCCGACCCGAAAATATAGGGTTTATTTATGAGGAAACCCGAACCCGTATAAACCCGAAAATATCGGGTCGAAACAAGTCGGTCCGGGTCGGAAAAAGCGGGTTACGAATTGATGCCATTATATTTTCGGGTTCGGGTCGGGTTTAATTTCGGGTTTGTTCATATACCCGAACCCGAAAAATGATTTTTATTTGTATGTAAACCCGAACCCAAACCCGCCTAAACCCGACCCGATCGGGTCGGGCCGGTTCGGGTTGTCGGGTCTCGGGTTTTTTGCCCACCCCTACTTTTAGTTATGATTAATGTTAGACATTTTATACCTTTGTTAAAATTTTATTAATTTAAATAGAAAATTATTTTTTTTGCACTCAAATGACAATTATATATATGAGAGAAAAATCATACCTTACATTTCTCCCCTAGGCCCTATTAATTTATTTCCACATAAACATATCAATTTTTTGATTATATATATACTTATTCAATAATATATTATATATTATTTTATCCCAACAAGGATAAATTTGTCACAAACTTATATATATATGTTACCCACTACTAGAAAATAGACTTTTAGTGACGAAATTCTCAGTGACAAAATGAGTTTCATCACTAAAAGTTTATTTTGACTTTTAGTGACGAATTGCTATTTTCGTCACTACATAAGGGTTTTTTGTGACAAAAATATTTTTCGCCGCCAATTTCATCACCAAAGGTCTTTTCTGTAACGAAATAAAATTTTTGTCACTAAAAGGTAATTTTTTGGTGACGAAAAATTTCGTCATCCAGGGATCGATCAGTGACGTACCAATCGATCATTGCTTTTGTGACGAGAAGCTTCGTCACTAAATGTGAAGTCTTTTCGCGACAAATTCAAGTCGTCACATTTAACGATCGATCAATGATTATAAATCGGTCGATCGGTAATGAATCAACATGTGGTTCTGATAAGTGATTGATCGGTTTAAAACAAACGATCGATCGTTTAGTGGAACCGTTGGAAACTGTGAAGCGACGATCGGTCGGTAAGCGTAACCGTCATTTTTTTTGAATCCACGTTCGATCGTTTAAAAGTAGTGATCGATCATGACTGCAAGTGAATGAGAGAGCGCCACGTGTGAAATAGCAAGTGATCAATTGGTTCATCATTAACGATCGATCGTCGAGAAGGATTATATGAAACCGTCAAATCATTTTTACCGGTTATCTCTCTACAAAATTTCTCGAATCCTCTCAAACTTCAAGGATCCATTTTGTGTGGAATCACCTTCCAAAGTGCGTGGAATGATTTCATGTTATCATCTACATCAAAGGTACTTAGTTATATTGTTTTTAGGCGATATTAAGTTGTTTTAAATGAACTTTTAGTTTACGGTTTTTAATTTGCTATATCATTAATTTAGCTCCATAAATTGTATTTATTTTTGTGTTGATGCATATTTTGGAGTTTCGGATTGTTTAGGGATCAATTTGGGCTGATTTTGGGCGTTTTTTGGGATTTTATATCATCTGTGCATTTTCTTCCCCGTACCAATTGGTCGCCTTTCTAGGCCGATCGATTGTAATGTAGATGTTGAGTCAAACAATCGATCGGATGATTGGTTTTTATTAATTAGGGACCGATCGATACTTTATTTACCGATCGATCGGTCAATAAAATAGTGAGTTTCAATTTATTGTCGATCGATCACAGTAGTGACCGATCAATCGATCATTAATGTGGGGCGTTCAAAAAGCCTCGACAGATCAATTGCTTATACCTAAGAGAATGATTGGTATGCTTGATATTGAAACACTTTGTTTTGATGAAGTAGCGATCGATCTCCTTGTTGGCGATTGATCGCTTGTTGGTACTTTGTGCTTTGTTGCATGGACGATCGATCGTCTATGTAATGAAACGATTCGTTTAAAAGTAGTGATCGATTGATATTCTCCACAGATCGAGCGTTTTATTTTGATCGATTGTTAGCATGTACCGATCGATCGCTAAAAAGCCAAATGTGTCGTTTTGTTTTTTGCGATCGAGCGGTGTTTATAAAGCGATCGATCGCTATATATAGCGATTGATCACTACTGTGGCTATGAATCGCCATTTTGTTATAGCTTTCTAATATTTTAATTACATTATTGTGGTTATTTCTTGACACATATTTATATAATACTGTTGCAGCATTCGTAAAATATCACGAGCTAAGCTTGCACGCACAACGAGGGCTGGGGCTGGATCGTCTTCCCAGGAGCTGAAGCCCACTGATTCGATGATGACTGTAGAGAGGCGGATGGAGTACTTTAGGGGGCGGTCGGTGGCCAAAGAACGTCGAGTGATGGTCTATGATTTTGACGATTTGTTGTACGAGGAGCACACCCTCTACCAGTTGTTCAAGTACTAGGGATTCCTTCACCAGCTCTCGTGGGTGGACGATTTCTGTGTTGACTCCCTCGTGCACGATTTCTTTTGTGCGCTTATCTTGGGAGACAGAGCACCTGAGGTGCAGATGGAGGTGCGATGAGTGCAGTTCATGTTCTTGATAGACGTCATTGCCGATTCCCTACGTTGCCATCAGCCCGAGACCTCCTGCTTCCCGGCGATTCTCCTGACGGATGAGCAGAGGACATCAAAGTAGGACTTATGGACGCTGATGAGTAGGGGTGAATAACGGACTAGTCAGAAGCGGAATTTGACATTCCGACATCCAGTCCGCTAACTAGCGGATGACCAAAATAGAGTTTGCTTCCGCTTTCGACTCTTAGCGGAAGCGGATAGCGGACTTCCGACAACTTTTTAGTCCATATTAAGCATTTTTTTCAATAAAAAAATTATCTTACTCATTAATCACAATTCACAAATAAAATCCTAAAACATGTAATTGACAAACAAGTGATACCTGGTTGGGTGTGGCAGCCTCCGGTTGATCTTCTTTTTCATCTTCTGATCCAAACCATATTCTTTCACCAGGAAGTGAACTCTCGGGAGGAACAAGAAGCTCAACATTCTCATGCGATGCATCAGAAGCAGCCATAAGCATTCCACATGACTTGACACCACGCATGTTTCTTGGTTTCAGATTAGCAAGAACAACTACGCTTTTATCCTGCATATTTTGACTGTAAAACTTGAGAATCAAATCACAACTAGAGTTGACGTTTCAATGCAAGCGCATAAGTACAACAAGCACAGTTGTCAAAGGAAGCAATGAAACTGAACTGTAGAAATACTTCTTGTGAATGATAGTTCCCCTGTAGATAGCACCACATATCAATGTTCTCGTCTTGTAGAAAGCCAAAATAATGTAAATCAATTCCCTCCAATGTCTAAGCTTTAACAGACTTATTAGCACTATATATAAGTGCATCACGATATCAATGTGGCTTATGTTAGCTCTGAGGCTTATTATCAAAGAAGCTTCCCATAAATCTTAATTTCATTTGCAGTAGATAAAGCTCGGTATCCTCCTTGTTGTTCTTCTACTTTGTATGCCCTTGAACATAAAGGCCAGTACTCTATAAATCACAGATTAATCGAGAAAATAATGCCACAAACCATGTTTTAATAGTGTTGTGTGCACTCTTTAGGGTTTTTCTATATTTCCATTTCATTGCTCTACAAGATGATTTTTCATATATAACGAGGTTGAAAAAGCACCTGTGTTGATTGAAAGCACCTAGCTTTTATGGTTTGACACATCTCGAAGGACTTTCTCCTGCCACCATAATTTTCTTATTGTCTATCTTTTGCAGCAACTTACCCGTTGTTGGCCAACCCTAAACACTGTAACTGGGGAGGGGAGAGAGGTTTCATTAAAGCTATTAGTCTTAATTCCTACAGATTCAAAACAGCCAATGTCAACCCTGATACATAGTCCAAATTTTGTAGAATCAGAGATGGTAAGGGCTAAGTAATTCACCCAGGTGGAAGAGTATCTGCTAGTTACTCCATGCTCTTTACAATTGCATCTGGCTATGCATAAGAATAAGCTCTTGATAAAATAGCCTAGGATCTAAGTCAAGGAGTTATACCTTGTACTAGTGCTTCACATACTTGTTCAGCAGCCGTATTCAAGGCTTTTGAGAGTATAGTTATGTTATGTAGTCTCTTTGGGTCAAGGAAATGTTTGCTTGGAGAGGTTTCAATTTATACAGAAAATTAAGTCAATTGTAGCAACAACAAAGAGGGACTCAGTCAAATGAGATATGATGGGATGCTTTTTTTCCATAGCAATATATCACAATGAATAATACTTCCACAAGAAATTGTTCTATTCCATACATTATCATCACATTTTATTGCATTACTAGGCAGACATTGGATGATCAATTTGCCAGCAGCTCCGCTAAGCAGTGCTCGTTCAGCCATATGAGGGGATGGTAGTTTAAATGTTAAAAAAAGAAACGGAAGAACAAGAACAAAGATAAAACTTACTCGAATGAACTTGATCGAAGCTTATCCCAAACGGTAGAACGATCAGAGGCCGCTCTAACCTTGTCCCAGTGGAGTGGCTTCAATTTTGCTAACAGAGCTTCATCTTTGCCCACTGGAGTAAATTGAAGCACCTGAGATGGTGGAGGAGGTGGGCATTTGGCAGAGCTGTTATTTCCTTCCAAAAATGGAGGACACGGTGGTGGAGGGAGTTGCGTCACCGGAGAAGCCCTCAGCAGAGAGAGAGAGAGGCTGTAAGAAAAGAGAGAGGGAGAAATGGAAGTTACAGAGACTGAGAGAGAGCTGAGGGAGTGAGGCCTGGCTGCCTGAGAGTGAGAACGTCGAACAGAGAGTGAGGGCTGATGGAGGGTCGCGAAGGAGAGGGGAACTTAGGGTTTTTGGTTAAAAAAAGACACCTAGACAACGACATTCTATTTTAAATAGAACGACGTCGTTTTAATATACTTTAATAAAATAAAAAAATAACCGCAACAGGTTTTCCGCTGAACTGGAGGAAAATTCCGCTTCCGGGAAAACTCCAAATCCACCACCGGTTCCGGTTCCTATAAGCTACGGACCTCTTCTTCCCGGAGGCCGTTCCGGACTTACACCCCTACTGATGAGGGGGAAGACCTCTGTAGTGGTTGACATCATAATCAAGCAGTGAGAGTTCAATGTGTTTTGGCGGATTTTGCACCTTATCTGGACGAGGAACGTCGATGGCAGAAGTCATTCTACCGAGTGCTCGTTCACGAGAGCTTAGTGCATGCTCTTACTGGGTCAGCAGACGTTGATAGATTTTTCACAGTACATGTTCGAGCTGATTATGGACGAGACTTCGGGAATTAAGGAATATAGCCTCCTATACGACGTGTTTCTTACTCAGTTTCTCATTTCTCGGGGTGTCGTGATCGCTACCGAGGATACTCGTAAGGGGGTTAAGAGCGCGCTGAACAAGTTCACTCTGTCCAGGAGCAGGGAGTAAGAGGGGGCATTGACATGATGGTTTGAACGTGGAGTAGCAGCGGCTGCAGAAGAGGCAACACGACCTTTTACATCAGCGCAGACCCACCTCTCGAGTCGAGAGCTCCTGCAGTGCCCCCTCCCTGGATGGCCTAGCTATTTGCGGACCTCGACAGCCGTGTCAGCGCGAATTTGAAGGCCGCTCTACAGCCTCTTGAGAGGCAGGTGCAATCATTGGATGAGGAAGTGAAGGAGCTCCGAACCGCCTTCGATGGGGAGTGCACTCTGACAATGCTACGCAACAAGTCGGTCATGGCTCATATGATAGATGTCAGCGAGCAACTGGAAGAAATTAAGAAGACTCTAGATGATTTTAAGACGGTGGCAGATCCACAGAGGATTCCCAAAGATATTCCTGATGGCTTTTCATGATGCTTTTCGATGTTGATGTATATTTATGTTGTTTTTTTTTTATCTATTTGGGACATACATTTGGATTTCTGGTTTTATTTATTTGTTTGAGACATTTGTGTTTATTTGAATTTCTTTTTTATTTAAGTATTTTAGACATTTCTGTTTATCTGTGGATATGCAGTAACTTTCATTACAATTTATGTGTTTTTTTATTTGTATTTTTTTCCGACACTTATATATGTAAAATGATCAATATACCCTTTGGTTGGATAAAATAACGAAATAAGTGGTCAATCAAATAAGTAATATAAGAATTTAACAAGAAATCTTTTTTTTAGTAATTTTAGGATCACCAATCGATCGGCGCTGTTTAGACATCTATACGATCGATTACTATGTGACAGATCGAGCGAACGTTGTTATGCGTCGACGTTTCCTTTGAACATACCGATCGATGTTTGTATTTAATGATCGATCGTTTAGATTGAAGCGACCAATCGATCGATAACGGCACACCGATCCATCGGTGTTATCCGTCGTCGTTTTGGTGCACTAACCGATCGATCGTCCCACACGACGTCGTTTTTCGCTAATATCGATCGATCGGTGTTATCCATCGATCGATCGTTACACTAGTTATTCTTCTAACCTTAATTTTATTGAATAATGTGAGTTTAAATGATTAGAAATATAAAAATATATATATTAACAAAGTATGTTAGAATGTATTTAGATTACATAAAAACATATCAAGAACATATCATTAATATTTAAGAAAGCATGTATAAGTTGTACATGTTGCATCATAGATACATTTTGTTAGTGTTAGTATGAGTAAGGTATTAAGATGTTAGAAACTGGTGATATAACGCTTATTTAACACATGATTATAAGTCATCAGTATGAGATATGTATTAAGATGACATAATGGTGTCATTTAATATTTTGGTACCGATGGATCGTTATTTTTGGGACGTTCGATTGGTTAAGGACGATGTCGTTTAAGTTTTCGATACCGATTGATCGGGTATTGGTACTGATCAATGACTTGTATGCGTCATCGTTTTACACGGATCTGATGATCGATCGATACATTTGTAGCGATCAATCGGTTGAAAAACTTACCGGGAATTTTAAGCCTGACAAGGCGATCGATGGCTACAATGACCGATCGACCGGTGTATATCGAGCTTTAAATGCCAGAATGCTCTAAGGCCGTTGGTGAAGCAAAAATACACCCACGACAAGGAGGACACCAGATGCTCGCGACAAGGAGTTATTTTTTCATTACATTTTGTCAAAATACCGTCCTTTTAGTTGTGAACGTGTTTAGAAGTGCTTAAGCTTAAGCCCAAGCTCAAATTCATTGGTTTTTTAACCGGGTGAATATTGAAAAATTTGGGCGACATTTGTGAGATTTTGGTGTGAATTTGTTTCGTTTTGGTCTATCTTTCATGCAAAAGGTAATTGAACCAACCTACACTACGATTTAGAAATGATTTCGTTGGTTATTTGATATTTTTTTATTTGTCTATTTATGGGTGTTGTGGATTGGATTTGTGATAATTAGAGCATATTAGAGTATTTTTAATATGTATATTAGAATTAGTATTGCAGCAGGATGATTTGTGAGTGTTTTGGGCGTGAATTTGAGTGTGTGGGAGGCCTGACAAGTTTTTTTTGTCAATCTGGGTTAGTCACGATCGATCGTGAGTACCGATCGATCGTCTATAGTAACGATCGATCGTTGGTTAGGGCAGATTGCAAGTTTTTGACCATGTGTAGCATTTATTCTATTTTCATATTTAATTATTCAAGTGCTTTAGTTCTGGAAATGAATTATGAAGTTTTAGAACACTGAAGGATGATTAGAAGAGTGTTTTTTTATTATTATTGATACATGTGTAGTATTTGACCTATATATTGAATGTTTGATTATTGAAGTGCTTGAGTTCTTGAAATAAATTATAGAGTTTGGGAAGCATGGAGGATGAAATTGGAGTGTTTTTGACTTGTTATGTTTGAGTTTATTTTTGGGATATAATATGTGTACCCTTAGACCTGTCCAAGGGTTAGGACACGATAAATATGTGTTTATCGCGTAATAACTCTTGAATTGTCCACAATATGGACAGTTTGAGATTATGTATTCGTGGTTGGACGAGTTCGGTATTTGTGTTCTATCTAGTCTTGGAGGAAATTCGGTATCATCTATCTTTTGTCTTCTAGGTACACTACTAGCATTGGTGTATGACGTCAGACAACTGTCGTTGATGACGTTTGCACCCAACGCTGGAGCTTGTACTTGGGGACTGGGGAAATGTTGCCGAATTTTTTCCATGTCTAGATGTACACAAGTAGAACTGATATTCAACTCCGAATGCACAATTTTGAATGGGATAGGACCTATTAGTTGGGCTTAAAGTCAAGTTCCAATGTTTTGGTGTTTGGAATTACTTAATTCATATATTTGTTTTAGATTGGTGGTGATGTATAAGAGTTGGGTTTACGAGAAAAATCGGTTTTGTGAAAAGTATGCGTAGGGGGTCCGTAGGTTTGTCGTTATTGCTACTTTTTGTGTAGACTCTCGGGGTCGGATGAGATGCCCGTGTCGGAAGTACATAAATGTAGCGTTTCAAGTGTTGGATAAAATGAAAGATCGTATATACATTAATGAGTTTCATGTGACCTATAGGTTATGGGTGTTTCATGGGGAGGGTATTCAACTTACTTCAAATTTGAGTCAAGAGTCCGGTGTGAGCTCACTATATAGTGATGATGATTTAGAGGGAGATAACTCTGATAGAATGTCGAAAATATTAACCGATGTTCGTGCCGGATTAGATTGTGTGTTGGTAAGGGTTAAAACAGAGAACCCTAATATTAAGGAAACCCCCACTTGGGAACCAAAGGCTTCAACACCACTGAATAAGTTATGGGAAGAGGCAAAAGTGTATCAAGAGGACGATGCCATTAACTTGTTTATAGATTTCCGACAATTTAACCTTAATCCACTACGGAGGGATGACGTTGCGCCAAATGTTAACCAAGCTTTTGAGGCAATTGATCGGCGGAAAAAAGACGTATAGATAGCAATGATGTTTCGGAGGGGGATGAAGCAGAAATTGAAGAAAATAGCGAAGAAAATGGGGACGAAGATTCGTTCGAAAGTGATAGCGATTCTACTGAGAATGAGACATCGGGCGATAACGTGCAAGAATCGGATTCTGATTAATAATTTCATTCAAGTATATTTTCTTTTTAATGTTAATGTTTGCTGAACTGTTTTTACTGTTACTGTTTCTTTTACCATATCTTTATCGTTTATTTTGTTATGTCATAGTTTGTACGGTGAAATGAAGCTTGGACGAGATTGACAGGTTTTAAAAGATAGCGGTCTCAAATGGTTGGATTAAAAAATAAGGGTAACAACTTGATTTTTGCCCAATTATATGGGGTAACTATGACTTTACCCCTTTATAATTTTTTAATGAAGCCAAAATTTTGGAATGCCCCAACACCTGCAATAGGCCGTTGACATGTGTACTAGCTAGAATACTGACTCAAATTGGGATGTAATTTGAACTTCTCCCGTGAGCAAAATTATAAAATACACATACAAGTTAATAAAAAATAAATCAAAAGCATATAAAATTTAAAAAAGTAGGAAACTGAAAAAGTAAAAAAGACCTTCAGAAAGTCAAACTTAAAAATCGAAGTAAAAAAGGTAAAGAAGAAAGATAAATAAGATACCCTCCAGAATTGAAGATAACTATCAAAATATTACACAAAAATATTAAGACACAAAAACTCATAATCATGGGAAAATATTTGATTTTAAGAAGACAAATTAAGTTGTTTTAAGCACCTATCAAGATTTTAAGAAGTCAAATTAAGAGTCAAAGCCATTTTTTTTCTCTCCCTCTTATCCTTAACGTCTCCCTCCTTCCTTCCCCAACACGCTTCCAATATACTACTGGTAGTGGATGTTAAAAAATGGAAGGGTGGTTCTCTTCTTGCTATAATCACCAAGATCTCGTTTGCAGCCATTTTCTATATATACCCTCTGAAGGGATAGGAACAATCGGCTCCATGGTAGGAAGTCCAAGTTTGTTGCATGGGTTTTTTTGGTTGCTGCGTAGCCCTCTGTTTATTGTCATGGTAATTTGGTTGCCTTTGTATTCGCCGGGTAAGCATTCTGCTGAAGCTCTACCTTTGTTAGCGTCCCTGGATTGATGTAATTGGGGCAATGCCCCCCCCCCCCCCCCCCCCCCCCCGCTCCTGATGTATAGTTTTTCTATCTTCTTCTCAAATGAGGTCCCTTGAGACTTGGCACTCTCTCCTGCTCCAACAACCATTAAAATGCTAAATTTTCTAAAAATAAATCCAATTAATTTCGAAACCAATAAAAGGCATGCTATTAAACATCCGGGTACTCAAAAAAAAAAACTAAGCATATCGAACAAATTGGAGAAAACGCAAAATCTCCCCAAAGTGCATTTCAGCTATGTACACCAAAACCATAAAAACATAAAAAAAAAAAAAGAAAAAAGAAAAAAGAGGGCTGGATGGAGAATGGTGCGGGCCCTCCGCCTCAGGTGCAGAAAGAGGTGGTTACTAGCGAGACATGCACCTAGGGCCAAGATGCAATGTGGATCGCTCCTGGGTTGCTAGGGTAAGGCTTCCCTAACCCCATGACCCACCATCTTGTACAAAAGGAGATGGCCCATTGCTGGGGTTGGGGACGCTCCAGCTCAACGAACCCATTTGTAACGGCCCCTCAAGTACTAGGGGTGCAGGGGGCCAGGGCCGGAAAATCCGATCAAAGGTCCTTATAATAAATCCTCTTGGGAATATTTTTGTATGAATTTTATAATAAATATAAAAACGTTTTTGTAATTTAATTTTATTGATGTAAGTGAAATCCTTGATTATTTATTACCTTTCCTCAAAATACTGTTTAATATATATATTTTTTCACACAGATAAACTTATATATGTGACATTCGAGAACACCTGAAAGTGATGGGAAACAAAAACGTCCTTTTTTTTCCCACACATAGATGGACCATTTGCTATTATTATTATTGGATTCCTCTGATTCTATCCTTTGGACTCGGAGATTCTATCCTTTGTACGAATATATTTTATTTCCACACAGTGGCGGAACCAGGAATGAAAATCAACCCGGGCAAACTTTTAAAGCAAAATGACTGAATTTTTTTTTTCATACGTAATGTAAAAAATTGTCTTAGAGTTACAATTTCAAAACATTAAAGACTAAAAATATTGAATTACACATATCATACTATGTACTACGACTGAGAGGGGACAATTGGATCCTACGGTTGTGCATCTTCTGAAAACGTTGCAAAGTGGTTTCGTTCTCAATAGTTTCAAAAATTTCTTGCTCGATGTACACTACCATGCAATCATTCATCCAATCATCTTTCATTCTATTACACAAATTTGTCCCTAATATCACGAGACTCATCAACCATAATAGAAAAAAAAATTGTCTCCAATATCTTTACTAATGGTAAGTATGGTCTCCGCTGCACAAGCATTCACCAAAACCCGCCGAAACAAATAACATCACAAACAATACGCGGCATCCTTTGATACACGTCTGTTCAATATTCCAAAGGAAAGGGCTCAATCAATTCTTGGGGCCCATGGGGAAGCTACCATACAGTTTCCTCGCACCAACAAAGTTTACGTACGTATTCTCTCAGCTTCGTCACCGCAATTTCATTGCAAGCTAGTCCCAAACGGGGGTTTATTCTTTAACAGGCTAACTTATTTTTTTTAAAAAAAATACATGAAATTTTTTTTTAGGGGCGGACCCCGGGCGGCCGCCCCGGTTCGCCCGGGCCTGGGTCCGCCCCTGTTTCCACATTCCCACTCGTGCAGCCGGACACACAACTGTAGTACTGTGACAACTACTGTGTTCCAACGCGTTCCATGTGACACCACTTTGCCAAATATATCCATCAATCGAATGCTAGAGAATACTTGCCCGAGGCTTAGTGATATTTGTAAGCTAAAATTTTTATTTATTAATTTAAAAATTTTAGTTAAGAAAATAATAAAAAAGAATTAAAATCAACTATGTCCTCCATCAAATTATCACTTTTTTTATTACAATAAATATAAAAAATTAATTTAAATTATCAATCTCATTACTTTTTTACAACTTTCATAAAATTTTACCTTTCTCCCAAAATCTGATAAAATTCTAAATTACCTTAATTTTTAAAATATTTCTAAAACTACCCAAAATCTTAGTTTGAATAGATGGATAGAGAAATGGGAAAGAACCAATTAAGAGGAAAGCACTAATTAAGCCATGTGACCTGGGGTCATATAATTAAGGCTAAATCATTTCATTAGTTTTTATAGTTTAAACTTTTCATACTATAGTCCTTAGGGTAAATTTTTTCTTATAGAGATCCATGTGGTAGAGACTCTTTCTCAAACTAGTCCTTTGGTTTACTATACTAACAGAAGTGATGACGTATAACAATAACAAATTAATGAAAATATATAAAATTATTAATCATTTTTGTTATCTAGTATTTTTTAAAAATTTCTATTCTGACTTTTTTCTCTTTATTTCTTCTTATGGATTTTATTTCAATTTTTTTTCTGTTTCTTTTGTACTTCCTAGCACTACAAAAAAATTGACCTATAGCGGCGGTCGAAAACCGCTGCTATAGATCACAAAACCGCTGCTATAGGCTATAGCAGCGGTTTTTTAGCGGCGGTCGCGACCGCCGCTATAGCTCCGTCGGCATAGATCTATCGCGGCGGTTTCGGTGACCGCTGGTGAAGACCTCGGGTATATAGCGGCGGTCATGTAGCAGCGGTCGAAACCGCCGCTATAAATCCGAGCGCAGTTGCACTGAAGGTCTGTAGCGGCGGTCACTGACCGCCGCTACAGACCTAATATGACCGCGGCTATAGACCTATAGCAGCGGTCAGGTTCAAGCTATAGCGGCGATCATTGACCACGACTATAGACCTATAGCAGCGGTCAGGTTCAACCTATAGCGGCGGTCATTGACCGCCGCTATAGCTTTGCTAGGTCAAAAAAAATTTCCCCGGGGGCATAGCCCCCGGACCCCATCAAGACAGGACACAGCCCAAGCCTCCGCTCCATGGACTAAGCCTCAGAAAAAATTTCATTTCAAACTCCAAAAATCAAATTATTTTGTACATGTACTAAAGAACCAAAGAAAAAAATCATACACATAAATTGACTGGTTGATAATGTAATTTCTATTAGAATCTAAGAAACACAAAAACTAAACACCTGTCACACTCCCAAATATAACAGGCAAATGATATTATGCTCACAATGTGAGTCCTTTTGGAATGATTTATCCACTAATCGTCATCAGTGAAGATCATCAAAGCACTTACTCTCCCTATGCCTCTACAAGTTGGACAAACTCTCGACTTGGCATCAAGAGGATACCCACGGCCATCTGCATCATAAGACAGACAAAAGGAGAAAGAAACTAAGTCATATACCTGGACAACGAAAAGACAATACAGGGTATGATAAGAACAAAAACTGCTTTACTTTAATCATGAAATCAAGAGTTTTACAGTTAAGACTGGCGACAGTAAGCTTTTCATTATAAATCAAGGAGAATAGGTTTCCTGATCAAAATTAAATTCAATTTTAAAGTAAGACATATCCCCCCGACACCCTGGAGCAGATGTGCTTACTCTACTGCTATTTAGAGGAAAAAACGATGGCCACCCTTTTTTTTGGTGGCCAAGATTTCTTTGAGTTGTTCCCATGGTCTTTTACCATCAACCTTAAGGTTTTTCAGAGACAACTTCTTAAATCAGTCTGGTTGATAGAACAAACTCAATCAAGTTCTGTGTGCTACCTTGTTACCACAATGTGTTATTTCTTTGACCAAAACACATGGGGAAGACCACATATATTGGTCTAGCTTACTTTATTAGCTTTGTTCAAGCTTGGCTTACTTCAAGACTTCAAGTATAAAAAAACTGTCTGGCTAAAAACCCATGTTGCAGAGAGACCTCACCATCCTTGGTACAGAATGTACTAACTGACATGCTAACAAAGCAAAAAAATTCTTGAAAGTGCTTTTCCTTATTGCTTTAACTAGTATGACCATCTGAGTAAAATAGCTTTTCTTAGCAAAATGTTTTGCCATTTTTCATTCAAATTAGAGCTTAGGGAGGAACTTAAGAGGATCATTCATAAGTGCAATAGAATATAAGATTTGGACAATTTCTAATTTTCTATGTGATTAAGGGATTGGCCTAAAACCTATAACATGTCAAGTTCAATGGAAATTAAGTTACGATGACTTGGATTATTATTATCCTTAAATTTTACCAGGAGACCTTCAAGCCCTGCTTCTAGGGAACGAAGATCACAGATTTAGTAGCTGTAGCACAAACACAAGCATTCAAGCTGCAGGAAACCGAAGAACCTGCAACTCTCATAAAGGCTTCGTAGTCAAAGGACAGATTCTTTGTGCTTCCTTTTGTAGCTTCAGAAAAGGAGAGTGACAGCTCAACCTAAGAAATTTTAAATAGATTTTAGAAAGGTAACACAGTAGATTATTCTTGTGTAGTAACATTACAATGAATATAAAGGCAAACAAATTTTTCTAGGATATCTGATGCAAAATTATCAGTCTCTTGTTCAAAGATCTGAAGGCATAAAAATACATTTTAGTATATTCATGACAATAGAGTGTATTAAGCTGAGGTTCTGAAAAAACTACCTCAGAGAATACTTTATGGAATGAATCAGAGAAATGAGTTCGGTAAGCATATCTAAAGGCCTCTGTATCTCCAGCAGCATATTCCACATTCTCTGGACCTTGACTGGACCTTGACTGGACTTCTTTGTTAGAAATAAAGATATGGAAAAGATTTTGATTAGACTTAAAACCTTGAATGGGAGATGAAGGCTTTGAACCAAATCAGTATCAACGACTGGATGGATGCCAAACACCAACGGATACATAAATGACCCAATAACCAAATGAACTAGCAACAAATGAAGGGAGGAAAATGTTGTTACCCTGTCATATTGGGCCCTCTTTTCAGGATCTTGTAAAGTCTGAAATTTTCACCACAACATGATGATGAACAACATTAACCAATGCAAATAAGGGACTTTAGGGGAACAGTGAAAGAGAAGAATGAAGTGATGAGTAAACCCAATTCGGTAACCAATGAATTTGCAGGCGGATGGGTACTACCGAAGCCCTCGTATATCTGTCCATCCTGTTCGTACCTAAACAGAGTTGAGAGCGAGAGAGAAACCCGTACCTAAGTGAAAATTTCGGAGCCTTAAACAGAGAAATCGGAACCCTAAAATCAAAGAAGTAGGAGCGTTGAAATCCTGTTCTCAAACTTTGCACTGACCCTTCCAGCGGCCTAATCCGTAGAGGGGCTTCAACTTGTCCGGAAGCTTCTTCATCCACTCATCCTCTGGGTCAGATTCGGTTTGGAAGAAAAGGAAATGGAAATGAAGAAGGCGGAAGGGAAAAAGACGTGAAATGAGTTTGGGGGAGAAAGACATTTTCGTTTTGGAAAAAAGGGGGGGGCAGGAAATTTACGTTTCGAAGAAACGGTGCCGTTTGAATATAAAAATTGTTTTTCTTAATAAATATGTAGTTTTTCCAAATTTTGAGTAATAAATATGTGTATTTAATAAATAAAAAGTAGTTGTAAATTATATTAGTATTTAGAAAATTTAAAAGTATGTGTTTATTATATAATTTATATGTGCTAATTAACCTAAGTACTTTATATAAAAATATAACAGGATTTGTTGATGAAGGGGACATGTATTAAAAATATAAAAAAATTGTATTTATCTTAATAAATGAGGTCTGGACCGTATTTAAAAAAATAGGACCTAACCTGACCCAAATCGGGTTCAAAAATAATTCCTAAACGGTAAAGGAAAGAAAATCATAACTAAAAATAGGTTTTTGAGAGGGAAAACAGCGGATTTAGGGCTCGAAAAGAGGCGCACCGAAGCATAGCTAGGTGAATACGGCGTGCGCGCCGAAAAGAGCTTTCCGAATTGGGGTCATGGGCGCGAATCGGATACTCGTAGCCAAAGTTATGACAAAAAAACCGACACGTGCGCAAAAAGTGCCCCAATTCTATATAACAACTTCAATA
Organism: Myrica gale; assembly: GCA_963930655.1. Classification (NCBI taxonomy): domain Eukaryota; kingdom Viridiplantae; phylum Streptophyta; class Magnoliopsida; order Fagales; family Myricaceae; genus Myrica; species Myrica gale. Next base: position 20,537,776 of record OZ005615.1, read on the forward strand.
CTCATAACACTCTCTCTAATTTCATATTTTATTAAGTAGGTCTCTTAAAATTTTTTTAAAACATGTGACAAAATAAAATTATGTATAAAAAGGAATAAATACACAATAAAATAATTATTCACCTTAAATAACACATAAAATTTTATTTTTCTATTTTTTTCATTTTTTAAAAAAATTATACCTATATCGGCGGTCATGGCAAAGACCGCCGCTATAGGTATACCTGTAGCAGCGGTTTGTATTAAAACCGCTGCTACAGGTACGAGATTCAGCGGCGGTTATAGAGACCGCCGCTAAAGGCCCTCCTTTCGCGGCGGTTTGAGAAAAACGCGGCTAAAATGACCGCCGCTAAAAATACCACCGCGAAAGACCCTCCTGTGGCGGCGGTTTGAAAGAAACCGCGACTACAGAGGTCTATAGCGGCGGTCAGTGACCGCCACTATAGACGACCGCCGCTACAGACCTTTTTTAGCTGCGGCTTATTTGAAAACGTCGCGAAAAAGGACCTATAGCGGCGGTTTTAGCGACCGCCGCTATATGTCCTTTTTTTTGTAGTGTAGTTATTAATTTAAATTTATGACGTTTCATATTTTTTTTCAAGAATTTAAAGGTCATTCAATTTTTGCATTTTTTGCATTTTTTTATTTTTATGTATTCTCCGCATTATTTTCATTATTACACTTTATTTATATTTTAGTATATTAAAATACTTTTCATTTGTACTTCAATTTAGTATTTTAATTTTTAAAAATATTTTTTTAAGAGTCTTTAGAGCTTTATTTATTTTATTTTTCTATATATTTCTCTTATGTAAATAACCTTTTATATATTTTTTAATTTATTTTAAGAATTTATCCAAATTTTTTATTGTCACTGTTACCCAAGTCAACACTTCTATTAATAAGGTGAATGAAATGACTAATTAACATGAGAAAAAGTCTCTACCCGAGAATCTCCATAGGAAAAAGATTTACTTTCGGGATTTAGTTAAGAAAAGTGTCAACCACAAAGACTAAAGGAGTAGTTTAACCTATAATCAAATGAGCTGAAAAGAAAAATTTGAGAGTTGCACTTCAAAAATAAAAGACGCGCGGTCCCTATTTAATCTATTAAAGAAAGCCTAAATTAAATTAACAATTAACTAAAAAAAATTAGTTAAGAAAATAATAAAAAAAAGAATTAAAATCATCTATGTCCTCTATCAAATTATCACTTTTTAATACAATAAAATATAAAAAATTAATTCAAATTATCTATCTCATTACTTTTTTACCAACTTCCATAAAATTTTATCTTTCTCTCAAAATCTGATAAAATTCTAATTTACTTTAATTTTCACGATATTTCTAAAACTACCCAAAATCTTAGTTTGAATAGATGGATAAAAGAAATGGGAAAGAGCCAATTAAGAGGAAAGAACTAAGTCATGTGACCCGGGGTCATATAATTAAGGGATAAATACAAAATCATAAATGGAAGAAATCCTTGCAAAAGGTTTAGGAGATGAAAAGAAAACAAATGCAATTGCATTCTCCCAAGTTTCTTCCCACCATTTCCACCATTTTATTTGGGACGGATGCTGGAAATACGTCTCTAAAACCCTATCTTTAGGGAGGGAAAGAGGAACCGTCCCTAAAGACATAGTTTGACACCCCTTTAGGAACGGTTTTGTGTCCGTCCCAAACAAAAACCGTCCCTAAAGGCAATTTTTCTTGTAATGCAAGTAAATACTCTTTCATCCCAAGTGAATACTCTTTCACTCGACAATATACCAAAGCTTGCGTGTTTTTAGTAGAAGCTAATGCTTCCGAGTGCCTATCTATGGTGGGAGGTCTTAATACCACCGTTCAACACATTATGCAGAGGAAGGTACGTACGTATGTTAAATTGAGGTAACATTGATTGATGTGAAATACTTATTTCAGCTATCGATGCAATAAATAATATTACCATGCAGATGTTAATAAGTTGCATTTTTAGTTACTAAAAATTGCATCACATTTACTATTCTCTAACCATTCAATCAACATTTTCGTTACTTTAAAAGGTGGCATCCAATCTCTTATTGGTCATCTTTTACACCAAATCTCCATATATAATACTTTACCTTCCTCATTCCAAGGTCTCTTTCAAATTAATCTACTATCCTCTGTTTCTTTTGTTTCTTAGTCAATTACAGGTGAATTGCCTCGAGATCCCAGTTTCCTAGCAGCCAGCAGGTGTATTCCTCAATGTGTCCAATTCCCTAATTTGAAGCTCTTAAAGAAAAAACAAATTTCTTATACTTTGAATTTTTCTAACCATTTTTTTTAAAAAAAAATTATGTTTGATATTATCTTATGAATCTGCGTAACAGAGGTAGTGCATACTCCTTCTCCCCACTCTTGATTGCGTGGCTCACTCTTGATTGCGTGGCTCAATGTTCAGCTGATTTTTTTTTTCGATGAAAAAGTAATGTAGAATATTAATTTGATCAAAAATCAATGCAAACTTTTAAAATATATTACATATAAATGGGCAATGACTTGAGCGTGATAGTGACAGATATATAAGTCAAGTAAAAAAATTAGTTAATCTTTCTCCATCTGCCTTACAAAAAAAAAAAGAATAAAAATATCTCAACCTAAAACATATATATTGTAAACACCAGAGCATGAATGTTTTCCAGCAACATTAATGATGGTGGAAAACAAAAATGACATACATAAAAAAATTTTAACACATAAATTGCAGTTCCGTTTGAAACCCAAATTTTAAGACAAAATAACATTTCTACTTAATACACTTGGGCTGCAAACAAAAGGGAAAGTGTGTGTATATATAATAATAATAAAGAAAGAAAATTCTGCGACATTAATTATCCAAATAGTTGATGGCTAGTCATCATCTGAGTTGTGATTCGATGAGATGTCTGTTTCTTCATCTGATATATGGTCTTCATCTTCCAAATAGTTGTCAATATCGAATACAAAATCTGGATCATCGACTGAAGGTAACATCTGGTCCTCCTCATGGACAGTAAATCAGTGGCGGAACCAGGATTAGAAGTTAATTATGACTAAGTTTTAAAGCAAAATGACTGAATTTTTTTTTATACGTAATACTAAAAATTGTCTTAGAATTACAATAAAAAAAATTAATTATTAAAAATATTGAAAATATTGAAATACACATATCGTACTATGTACTATGACCGAGAAGGGGCAAATGGATCCTGCGTTTCTGCATCTTCTGAAAATGTTGCAAAACGACTTCGTTCTCATAATTTCAAAAATTTCCCGCTCGATGTACACTATCATGCAGTCATTCATCCAGTCATCTCTCATCCTATTACACATATCAATATTGATAATCTCAACGCAGAGAATATTTCTCAACAGTTGCAGTCGCAACTGGTAAGATCAAAGTCAACTCAATAAGCTGATAAACTAGTGGATACAAAATATTTTTTCTGACATAAATCATCTTCACAGCAAGATCTCCAATATCTTGAAGCAAAAAAAAACATCATTCAATCTAACATCTCTAATGTAAGTGTCAAGCTGATCTCTAAGAAACAACTTCTCAGTTGTTGAGAAATATTTTGGATAAAACTCAGCAAGATGACATAACTTATCAAGGTCAAATGTTGAGAATGAGTACCTTGGATCAAGACATGCTATGCAAAGAAATAACTATGTACTTGCTTCTGTGAAACGATCATTTATCTCTTGAACAATTAAATCAATAACCTAGCAAAATAATTCCACTTGAAAATAATGCAAATAAGTAATTTTTTGTCATCCACGCCTCGAACGACTATGAGTTGGTATAATATCTTTCATATTGGGCACATTGATAAAATTATTCAGCCAAATGTTTTGACTTGTTCCAAAAATTCATCTCATTCTATCTCTGTCAACTCCTGCAACCGTTTCGTCACAACTATAACCAAATTCATAACATTAACAATGTCTTGATCATTTCGCTGTAAAAGCTTGTGACAATGCATTTGTAAGATATATATCTAAATCAATCAAATAATTTCTCCCAAATTATTAGTTGTCTAAGATATATAGCTAAGTCAATCAAGTATACCGAACCATCTAAAATTAAAAAGAGAACCTGCAACTATTCCTAAACATTGACAAAAAGAAAGATGGTGGTGAAAAATTAAAATGCAATAATTCTATTTTATATATAATTAATTCTGCCTAACGTGCCCTAATTTGGAATCAAAACATAATTCAAGATAATTACAAATTCTAAATATCAAATTCTCAAATCTCAATCATACATTCATACAAATTAATTTCACAAGACAATATAATCATAAACTGAACAATGTAAAAAATATAAGTATAAATTAATTCACAAAAAAATGCAATTAAATTCACAATTTCACCCCAAAAAATCATTCGAAATTGGACATCGATCAGCCCTTCAAAATCAAAATGATCAAATCCAACATAATTTATAATTTTATTACCTCTTAAGTGTGGACAAGAGCCAAGAGGTCTGTGGCGCGACGGATGGCGGTAGCTGCATGATGGGGCAGAGAACATCTGAGAAGTGAGGCCTGATGGATAGAGAGAATCAGAATTAGAGAAGTGAGACGAAAGGAAGGAAAGGCTGAAAGCAACACCTGGGCGGTGCGGCGCGGCAGCGGTAGGCGGTAGCGGGTGGCGCTTAGACTTGAGAGAGGCATTGCCGCACTGGTACTAGTATGCTAACGTCGTTGTCGTGTGTTTGTGAGAGAGAGGCGCTGAGACTTGAGAGATGCACGAGTAGAATTTTAGAAGGTTAAAAAAATTGAAACGGTGTCTTTCTGTCTTCAGCAGTGCATGTGAGAGAAAATATGTTAGAAAGGGCTAAGAAGAAAAAAAACGGTGCGTGCAAGCAATAAAAAATAACAAACAGATGTAAAAATTTATTTTGGCTTGGGCCCTGGGCTCAACCATGACGGGCCCAAATCAACCTATTTATAAATAAAAAATAAAAAAACATTAAATGTAAATAATTATTTTCGGCGGATTAACCATGGTTGCCGCCATGGTTCGTCATGACTTGGTTCCGCCCTTGCGGTAAATCCTTCCAAGTGAGATAGTGGTACATCATGCTTGATCACCTTTACGTCCTCTGTTGCATTACTCTCCACGAAAGGAAGGTCATCAACACATTCATCATCCATAACAGTTTCTTCAGGAATAGTACTGTTGAAATTTTCATCAAGGTCATCTTCCGACAACATCGTTTGGACCACATGCCAATTTCTTTTAGGATATGTTTTTTGTGTCATTTACATAAAATACTTGGTTTGCTTGGTCAGCAAGTATGAATAGATAATCTTTGTACCATGTTTATGTCATAGTGTCATATTGATGCATGTAAAATTTTCTTCCTCCACGATCCCTTTATTCGTCCCCTTACCACTTGTATCCCACCAATCACATTTGAACAAGAAGACATAATGACCTCCAAGAAAACGTACTTTCAAAACATCAATAACTGACCCAAAAAACTTTGTCGGCATACCGTCATGATAACTCTCACTTACAACACAATTGTTTGTGTGCGTCTTGTAGGGTCACATTTCTTGGTATGAAATATTGAACCGTTCAATACACATCTAGCGTATGACTGTACTCGCTGATCATGCCCACATGCCAAAGAGTATATTTGGTCAGAACAATGACATAAAAATAAAACACATATAATTAATTAGAAACTGCCTAAGAATTTGATTTCAATAAAACACAGTTGGCCGGAAATATATCATTGAGACTAGATCTACGCTAACCTATTAAAGGAAGCACGACCACAAAGAGGATGTGAGTGCTCGAAGAAGATGAGCAGGAGGCTGTTATACACTGGGCGAAAATATAGGAAGCACGCCGATGGGAAGGGTGCACGATGAGAATAAGGTTGTTCTTATAAGCTTGTTGTCTCCAAAACCTGAATGACCCATAAACAAATGAAATCCATGACTTCCAAAGAGAGAATAACTAAAATGAAGAGGGATTGCAGATTAGATGTTGCTGCAAAAAAAAGAGTAGGCAATATATATACCTACACGTTCCACGACTCTCCAGCCTTCAGGTATCTTGGATGAAGGGTGTTATACATTTCTAATTTTTAAGATTCTAGGTTTCTAATTTTTTTTATTTTAATTACAGCTAATTAGGTGAAGAAAAGGGTAGCGTACAAAAGGTAGCTCGATGGTTGAAAAAATAATTCAGAAGCCTTTCCATTATCTATCACCCCGAAAAACTCCCTTGTTTAAAAATTCAAATTTAATCGAATCAATCTAATATAAAGGAATTTAATGATGGTTTCAAAATTAATTTCGAAATGAAAGAGGATGGGGTGCATTTTTAGGAAAAGATTTATGAATGTACCAACTGATGTTTCCCTATTTATTGGATCTTTAAAATATAATCAATAAATAAATATGATAAGTAATCAAAACACATTATTAACGGTTTAATATAAAATTAGTCAGATTTATCTAATGAAAAGTTAATTATCAATTTGAAACGGATGAATAACAATAAAATTATAAAAGGATGAAACAAATGGATTAGCAAATTACAGCTGTGAAATCGGGCCAATTTATGTCACCCAAGTCCCCATATTGCCCGAGTTTTAAATTTATTAATAGAACGCCAATTAAGATTTATCCTGTTTTCAAAAGCTAAAACGTCGTACTATTAGGGTTTTCTAAGGGTTTAATAAATATATTAGTGATATCTATTGCTTTAGGCACACTATTTTTGTACGAATTTTATCATAAATATAAAACGTTTGTAAATCAATTTATTGACGTAACCCTTGATTGTTTATTACCTTTTCTTCAAAATACTGTCTAATATTTATATATGTATATATATATTTGCACACATAAGCTTATGGACATTAATTCGACAAAAGCCGAAAGGGATGGGGATACAAATTAAGACGTCCTTCTTTTTTCCACACATAGATTGACTTATTTGCAGTTGTTATTGGATTCTTCTGATCCTATCCTTTCGAGATTTGAAGCAACTTTTTCTTACCTTTGTCGTAATATACAATTATTCCCTCGCGTGCAGCAGGACAAACTACGTACTGTAGGAACTTAAAATCAAATTATACGGTGGGTAACATTGCCAAGTTGAGTGTTATTTTGTCTATCTCTAACCCGATCGATGTGTAGTCTAATTGATGAGAATTTTTTATAATTTGCTATCCGAATTACACCGTACAATTCGGAAAGAGATCGATACAACATGTAGACTTTATGATAATGCACACGTTGTCCGAAAATTTTCATAGACAACATTAAATGATGTAGAATCCATTGTGTCTGTCTGAATTATATTAGATAACAAATTAAAGAAGATCCTTATCTATGTTTAATTGGTTTCGGAAGTGACACATGCTTGAGTTTGATGCGACGTATTTTTGTTAATTTTGTAAACATATGGAAGGTAGGACCGTTTTGATATTCGTATTAAAATAGGGGGATCAAAGTGAAAACTCAAGGATTATCTTTTAGAAAGAAGGCAAAACTTAAAAAGACTAGGTCACCCCATAAATTAGTAGGAAATTTTTTTCCCCTTTTGCAAATATTTTTTTAATATTTTTGTATTTTAGTTTCTAAATATTTAGTTTTGTCTTACTAGCCCCTTCACAGGGAAGCTGCCAGGATGGTTGGCGGCTGCCCTGTGCGATAGTGCGCCACCGCACCCCCTCTAAATAGGGGGTGAGAGAATTTTTTAAAAAAAGAAAAAATTCTGATTTTTATAATTATTTTATAAATTTGAAATAATTGAATTATTTTTTTAACAATTTTTAACTTGCATATATAAAATCTGATTTGGATAATTAGTTAATTAATTTAAATTACATGTGTCATTTTTATATTGGGGCTAACGAGGCTCATGTTAATTTATTGAACGAAAGTTTAACAGAAAGAGTACTGTATTGACAAACAGTGAAAATCCTAATGATTTTCTATTATCAGTTGCAAAATATAAGGACGATTTAAAAAAAAAGGATCGAAAAAACAAGGACCAAAAAACTTACTCAAGCCAAATTTTTTTTAGGAGGAATTAATATATGAAACTGCCCCTAAAAGTTTTTTTGGAACTGTCTTACGTCTGGCACGGCGACAGCTGTCCCAAAAGACCCTTTGGGAAGAATGAACCCAAAATAATACCACATGGATAATAACTTCAGACATCAGCCCGTTGGTAAAATATATATATATATATATATATATATATATATATATATATACCGATGAAATCCAATGGAATGAACCCAAAATGCATTATTATTAACATACCAAAAAGGAAAAGGCAAAATATGCATGCATTTGATTTTTTTTTTGTTTCTCTCCAAGTAGCTTTGTTTTATTACAACGAAGCTAGCTCATGAAGTTGGTCATCCACAAAGAAGGCAACATCTGGAATTATTCTTCCTAACCGGGGAGAAGATCTAAAGCTTTCTGTGATCTCCGCCCAAATCATAGCATCGGCCTGTAACAAATGACATGCTATAGAATCATGTCATCATGTCCAATTTGTGGCATTATATCCTGGCTTGTTTGGATTGTAATGACCCAAGGGCAAACACTAGCCACATCTGTGCTTTGACTTTAAGAGGACTAGTCAAGGTTGCTCTTGAAGCCCCTTGGATCATTATAAAGCTCAGTTTAACCTAGTAAGGTCCCAATGTGGGACTTGGCCCTTATAGAACCAATCACTCATTCATTCTCCTCTCCCACTCCTTGTGGGATTCGGGGTATCACAATCTCCCTCCTTAAATCCTTGACGTCCTCGTCAAGGCCCACCAAGCCCACATTGGTGGTTACTAGGACCGCTCTGATACAATTTGTAACGACCCAAGGACAAGCACTAGCCACATCTGTGCTTTGACTTCAAAAGGACTAGTCAAAGTTGCTCTTGAAGCCCCTTGGATCATTATAAAGCCCAGTTCAACCTAGTAAGGTCCCAATGTGGGACTTGACCCTTATAGAACCAATCACTCATTCATTCTCCTCTCCCACTCCGTGTGGGATTCGGGGTATCACAATAATAATCTTTATCCATATCTTAACCTTTAAATTCAAACTCAAGATCAAATCTTTATTCAAACCTTTAAATTCAAATATAGATCACATCTCCAAATCAGCACCTTTAAATTTAAAAATACAATTCAACCTCTATCCAAAAATCAAACACAAGATTAAATATTATCTCTTCATTTAAATTTCAAATTACTCACTTACACCATTTTCGGGACGGGATATTACAATCTCCCATCCATAAAAGAAATTTCGTCCCAGAAATTTGCGACACCTTCCACAAAGAATAAATCCATTAACAAACCAAATCACAAATTATTCATGTTTCTGCTGCGCACTCTGATCATACAAAATCACCTCATAATTTTTTTATTAACAGAATTAAAGCCTAAAACCCAAACTCATACAATATCCAAGCCTAAACTAAGATCAACATCAATATCCTCAAAATAAGCTCATAACTTTAGCTCTTATCCGTAAGCGAATGATCAAGATTTGAATCTCTTCCAAATTTAAAGCAATAATCCGATTTCAATCAAAATCTTTCTGAAAATCAATAGAGTTACCACATATCAAAACCTATGCTCGGAATTCAATCAAAATCTTCCTAAGAGTCTACAGAATCACAAACCTATGCTCTGATACCATCTGTAACGCCCGGGCCCAAATTCCAAACGGAATGATTTCCGTATAAAATAAGGTTTTTCATCATGGATAATCATTTATCTAGACCCCAATATTTGAAAACTAATTTGTACAACCTCAACAAAATATTCATAAACCGTAAAAAGCTCAAAGATATCAATCCGATCCCTAAAATTTACATTAGCATATCCGATATTTCCAATATCGATGAAGATCTCCCAAAATAAAACAATATCGAATTCCCCAACATTAATCTTCAAAAGTACTCTTGAAAAATACGCATTCGAAACACAAATATCTCTGAAGCTCCTCGAACTTCTCTAATTCTGCCAACTCTGAAAATATGAGAATAAAGGGTGAGCTATGCCTAGCTCAGTAAGTAGTAAGTCAATGGGGGTTAGGGAAAAAAAGTTCACAATAATCGAAATCCAAAATAAAACACCGTGAGCTATACCGAATCTAAAATACAAGTTTGTAATAAAAATATCCGAGGCCGCGAAATATAAGGAAATCACCAATGGTCACACAGACCTCCAGGCCACAAAGACCTCCAAATACTAGGTCACACAAACCTACAGGCCACAAAGACCTCCAAATATTAGGCCACACAGACCTCCAGGCCACAAAGACCTCAAAATACCACGAGGGTAACAAATTGGCCACACAAACCACAAGGATAATTTGGCCACAAAGACCATAGAGATATATCACCAGCGCAAGGATAATTTTCACAGCATGCTCACCAAAACAAGTTATAAATATTTCAATTGAGTTTCAAAAAATCTCGAAAATCTCATTTAACACAAAATTTGTTCAGTTGCCCAAATAATACATCAAAACTATATAAAATACGGTGCACGTTCAAAATTTCATTGAAGAACCACTTACATCAAAACTATATAAAAATACGGTACACGTTTAAAAATTCCATTGAAGAACCACTTACCTCGAACACTTAATCAATCTTTAAAACTTCTCCAATAATTGCTGAACAATCTCTCAGAAACTTGTAGCACCACCTCAATCCAAATTTTGGTCTCCAATATACATTCTCTGCAACTATTTATTAACCTCAATATCTGCAACTTTAAAATTCAAACACACCTGTATCCATCACTTTTAAATTTAAACATAAGATCTTTATCCATATCTTTCAATTTCAAAATAAGAATAATCTTTATCCATATCTTAACCTTTAAATTCAAACTCAAGATCAAATCTTCATATAAGCACCTTTAAATTCAAAAATACAATCCAACCACTATCCAAAAATCAAACACAAGATTAAACATTATCTCTTCATTTAAAATTCAAATTACTCACTTACACCTTTTTCGGGATGGGATGTTACAATATCTGTAACGCCCGGGCCCAAATTCCAAATGGAATGATTTCCGTATAAAATAAGGTTTTTTCATCATGGATAATCATTTATCTAGACCCCAATATTTGAAAACTAATTTGTACAACCTCAACAAAATATTCATAAACCGTAAAAGCCCAAAGATATCAATTCGATCCCTAAAATTTACATTAGCATATCCGATATTTCCAATATCGATGAAGATCTCCCAAAATAAAACAATATCGAATTCTCCAACATTAATCTTCAAAAGTACTCTTGAAAAATACGCATTCGAAACACAAATATCTCTGAAGCTCCTCGAACTTCTCTAATTCCGCCAACTCTGAAAAATATGAGAATAAGGGGTGAGCTACGACTAGCTCAGTAAGTAGTAAGTCAATGGGGGTTGGGAAAAATTTTTTTTTATCACAATAATCGAAATCCAAAATAAAACACCGTGAGCCATACCGAATCTAAAATACAAATTTGTAACAAAAATATCCGAGGCCACACAATATAGGGAAATCAACAATGGTCACACAGACCTCTAGGCCACAAAGACCTCCAATACTAGGCCACACAGACCTCCAGGCCACAAAGACCTCCAAATATTAGGCCACACAGACCTCCAGGCCACAAAGACCTCAAAATACCACGAGGGGTATCAAATTGGCCACACAGACCACAAGGATAAATTGGCCACAAAGACCATAGAGATATATCATCAGCGCAAGGATAATTTTCACAGCATGCTCACTAAAACAAGTTATAAATATTTCAATTGAGTTTCACAAAATCTCGAAAATCTCATTTAACCCAAAATTTGTTTAGTTCCCCAAATAATACATCAAAACTATATAAAATACGGTGCACGTTCAAAATTTCATTGAAGAACCACTTACCTCGAACACTTAATCAATCCTTAAAACTTCTCCAATAATTGCTGAGCAATCTCTCAGAAACTAGTAGCACCACCTCAATCTAAATTTTTTCCAATACACATTCTCTGTAACTATTTATTAACCTCAATCTCTGCAACTTTAAAATTCAAACATATCTCTATCCATCACTTTTAAATTCAAACATAAGATTTTTATCCATATCTTAACCTTTAAATTCAAACATAAGATCAAATCTCTATTTAAACCTTTAAATTCAAATATAGATCAAATTATCTCAACTTCTGCACCTTTAAATTCAAACCCAAGATCAAATCTCCATTTAAACCTTTAAATTCAAATATGGATTACATCTCCATATCAACACCTTTAAATTCAAAAATATGATTCAACCTCTATCCCAAAATCAAACATATGATTAAGCCCTATCTCTTCATTTAAATTTCAAATTACTCACTTACACCTTTTTTTGTGACGGGGTATTACAATCTCTCCTCCTTAAAAGAAATTTCGTTCCCGAAATTTGAGGCACCTTCCACAAAGAATAAATCCATTAACAAACTAAATTACAAATCATTCATGCTTCTGCTGCGCACTCTAATCATACAAAATCACCTCACAAATTTTTTTTATTAACTCAATTCAAGCCTAAAACCCAAACTCATACAATATCTAAGCCTAAACGAAGATCAACATCAATATCCTCAAAACAAGCTCATAACTTTATCTATTATTCGTAATAGAATGATCAAGATTTAAATCTCTTCTAACTTTAAAGCTATAATCCCACTTCAATCGAAATCCTTCTGAAAATCAATAGTTACCACATATCACAACCTATGCTCGGACTTCAATCAAAATCTTCCTAAGAGTCTACAGAATCACAAACCTATGCTCTGATACCATCTGTATATTTCTAAGAGACTACAGAATCAACCGCACGGAGTGGGAGAGGAGAATGAATGAGTGAGTGATTGGTTCTATAAGGGCCAAGTCCCACATTGGGACTTTACTAGGTTGAACTGGGCTTTATAATGATCCAAGGGGCTTCAAGAGCAATATTGACTAGTCCTTTTGAAGTCAAAGAACATATGTGACTAGTGCTTGTCCTTGGGTCGTTACAAATGGTATCAGAGCAGTCCTAGTAACCACCAATGTTGGTTTGGTGGGCCTTGACGTCCTCGTCAAGGATTTAAGGGGGGGAAATTGTGATACCCTGAATCCCACACGGAATGGGAGAGGAGAATGAATGAGTGATTGGTTCTATAAAGGCCAAGTCCCATATTGAGACCTTACTAAGTTGAACTGAGCTTTATAATGATCCAAAAGGCTTCAAGAGCAACATTGACTAGTCCTTTTGAAGTCAAAGCACAGATGTGGCTAGTGCTTGTCCTTGGGTCGTTACATGGATAGTACAATTTTTTTATATTAATTACTTTTTGATCAACTTTAATACTTCTTTATAAATTCAATTTTTTTAAAAAATTCCAAAGAATCTCCATGACTATCTCCAACACTAGAAATTTTTTTCCCATCCATACATAGGCAAGGTACAGTACGTACAGAAAATTTTAATTGCACGTTGACAACATATCCATAGAGAGTAAGCTTTCCATTCAATTTTTATATATATACATACACCCTACTATATGAGTAGGTGATTTAATTTCACTGCAAAGTGAGATCACTCACCATTATCATAACGATAAAGCAAAGTTACAAGGATTTTTATTACAATACATGCATAGACATACATAAGGATTTTATTTGTTGATTTTTTTTCGAAAAAGAGGAGGCAACCAGTCTAGCAACTCTCTCTAAGCTTAATTATAGGAGCACCCTCCGCTGTAAAATTTCTAATTCGAGTTATAATTACTGCGCATATCACCACATTCCCAACCAGACCACCAGTATGTCTTTAGCCCATCCACTAGGCTTTACTTGTCGGTTTTCAATCTGTAAAGTGTGGAGGGTAAGCGCGGCGTGATAAGAACTTCGAGTGGAGTGGCTTTCATGTTTGTCAATCCAAAGCTTTCAGTCATATCGACTTGGGCATCTGAGGGATTTGAGATCTCAAACATTTGTAAAAAACTAGCGAGTGCCAAATGTACGGTACGAAGGGCAAAAGATGTTCCGGGGCATGCCCTTCTGCCACTTCCAAATGGGATCAATTCAAAATGTTTACCCCAAACATCAACATCTTTGTGGGTGGTGAGAAATCTCTCCGGCTTGAACTCCAATGGGTCCGACCATATGCGTGGATCCGTTTGGATTTTCCAAATGTTTGTAATTAGCCGTGTGCCTCTTGGGACACGGTAACCACCAATGATACAGTCCTCGGTGAATTCACGCGGCCCTGATAATGGCGCTGCTGGATATAAGCGTAAAGTCTCTTTGAGTATCGCTTGGAGATAGACTAGCTTACTTATATCAGATTCCTTAACAATTCTTTCCTTGCCCACGTGGATGTCAAGCTCATCTTGGGCCTTCTTCAACACATGGTGGTTGTTCAAAAGTAGTGATACTGCCCAAGTTAGGGTAACCATGGTGGTGTCAGTGCCTCCTGCAATCATATTCTGCAAAATCCAATACTTTTAGATGATATATACTCTGAAGAATTCATCCTTCTAGTTTTAGAGCTCAACTCACGAGTTTACAAAACATATCATGATGAACAGGTATATAACATTGTGCAGCGAAAACAACTGAAGAAGAAAAGATGGCAGTTACTCTTATGCCAAGGACAGGCACATAGCTTTAAGAGGACGTACGTGCATGCCGACAAGTCCTTTGTAAGGTGGTCAAATGATTGACATATTGTCTTCGATATATAATGGAATGTGTTGGGGCTTTAGATGACCTTACGTACGAATTTAATTTAGTCCCTAACGAAAAGGGAAAATATGTAATTGTTGGAAAATGTAAGGGAGAAGCATACCAGACATGTGGCTTTGTTGATCGTATCAGCATCATAGCCGGCAAGGTCTGCGCCGTCAAGGACGGATAGCATTACGTCCATAAAATCTTGCTCCCCTTTGGCTTTGACCTCACCTGAAGCTTTCTTAAGCTTATGCTCTTCCAACCATTTACAAAAGAGAGAATCCAATTCTTTTCCAGTTTTCTTCATAGCCTTTTCATGTCCACCCCAATCCAACGACCCAAGGAAAGGAATGGAATCCGACAACACAAACAACCCTATGAAATAAAAGAATTCCCTCACAGCCTTTTGGCAACGGCGTGACTCTTTTTTATCAACGGCCTCTATGGAATTTGAAATCTGGTATCGCTTTCCAGCAACCATCTTTAGAATCACGTTGAGACTCATGTCCCCAAACCACTGCTTCAGCTCCACCAAAATCTGGTCTGACTCGTTCTTCTTCGTTGTCCAAAGTAGGTATAGCTCTTCTAAGGAGGTCCCAATTTCAGTAGCTCGAACATAGGAAAGAAGGTCAAGCCGATTGTTAGATAGTAGCTCTATGGAGGTTATTTTACGTAGTTCACGCCAATAGGGACCATGGGGTGCGAATCCAAACATGGCATCATTATAGCCCATGTGCTTTGAGGCTACAAGATGGGGCCGCGAGGATACGGCGAGGTCGTTGGTTGTGAAACACTCCTTAGCCGACTCCCAACTGTTCAATACCAAAGCTTTCTGCAACCCAAGCTGGACGGTAAAAAGTGGGCCGTACTTGTCTGCCATGGCTCCGAAAGTTTTGTGTGGAAGATCAGTTCCTCCCAGCAGATGAAGGTGACCAATTATTGGCCATGCACCTGCCGGAGTCGGTATTTTTTTGGCCGATCCAACTCTGGACCTCCTCAAAAGATAGTACAAAACAAGAGTTAGGGAAACACTTCCAACTATGACGACATTTAGGTAGGGCTGAAGGATATCCATTCTAGATAAGATTATGAGAGCGCGGTGGTGGCCTGTGTAGCATCTTTAGTTGAACTTTGAGAAGCTTTTATAAACATGTAATGTATGTCGTTCCTGGCACCCCACAGGGCGACTGATATAGCGAACCACTTGTGAGGCAGTGAGCAGTTCCTCTTTGAATCTTGATACCAAAATCTGTAATATTATTGAGGATAGTGGGTGGAGGTGGTCAAATTTGGACCTCCGGGAGATGTGGACAGAAGTGGCAAATGATACTCCAAGCACATTCTAATCTAATCCCACTAGACCTGATATGGTTAAATGGACCCACAATTCTAATGGAGTCATCTCAATTAGCAGTGCCATGGAGCTGATTATGCCGTGTAGAAGTGAAGTGGGATGGTGGAAATTGGTGTGGGGTAAACATTTTATCCCACAACATGCATTTATTCTTTGGCTTGAGGTTAGAAGGAAATTGTCTACCATAGATAGGCTTTATGACCATGGGTGTTGTACAGTATAATGTTTGTGTATAATGCAGGGAGCATGAAGAGAGTTCGGTTACTATGTTAAGCACTATTGTGCTGAGCATGCTAAGCGACGGCTGACATTAGATGCTGAAGATCTGACGGCTGTAATTACACATTATTTAAAATATTCAAAACTTTTTAACTGATGTGGCGCAATCTGAGCCCTTTAATTTTGAAACTTTTCATCTCAGTCGTTGCTTGGCATGCTCAGCACAGTAGTACTTAGCACAATAATCAGACTCGCATGACAAGAGCCTTGATCACCTCTATTTTTCCTGCCAGTTTTCTCAACTTATCTAGTTGACCCTAGGTGACAAATGCAGATTGACTCGTGTGAATCGAACCTCGGAAGAGATTATTGATTGGGCTGCTAGCAATTGGAATGTAAGATCACTCCTTAATACTATCCGTAGGCTTACACTTGCTGCAATAATCTACAATATATGGAGGGAGAGAAATAACTAATTTCCTCTTACGGATTATGTTGTTAGCCTGTATTGTTGCTTCTGTGCTGCTCTATTGTTGTTGTAATTTGCTGATCTCAAACCTTGTGCCAGATTAGGCGTGTTGTGTGTTGCTCTGCTGTTGTATGAGGATTCGCTGCTCTAGTGCATATTGTGGTTCTGTGTGCTGATGTGCTCTGTTTTTGTGAGCGTATGCTCTGTTGTATTTTTTTTTGCAGGTGTTTCCCCTGCGGTCTGTATTGAATATCTATTCTGATTTATTTATCTTCACCTTTCACCCAAAAAAAAATGTCTGTCGTTCTGCTGTGGTGATCTGATGACCACAACCATACTATCTAATGACTTTAACACTCTTTAATGTACGTCATTTTGTATGCATGTAGAAACTGCGTACTAGCTAGGAAAACTTGTGCTTCGAAAACTCGTACTTAATTCGTCATAGAATTTAGTTCTCTTTTACTGAAACAGATACATCATCTGTACTTGGAAAACTCGTCATAGAATTTAATTCTCCATGTACGCAGTACGCTACAGATTAGAAAATATGATCAGTTGAAGTGATCAAAACCTTTCCAAAATGTATATGCTGCTATCAGCTTTTATGATCAAATGAAACAATTCCTCATATATATATATATATTTGGAAGACACGTATTCCACCTATAATAGATAAGTATCTCTTCATGTACACGTATTAAATCACAACCGAAAGAAAAAATAAAGGCGACGTGCATATGTTTGTCTTCTCTTCATATATAAAGGGTGATGTTTTTCAGTACTTATCCCTCTGGAGGTTAAAGAGAAAAGCCAAGTTGCTAGGTTAGGTAACAAAATATCTCTAGTCGTGCTGATCAAATGCCTTTCAAGGAATCATTATCCGCGACAAGAAATTTACACAAACGGATCATCTTCACATATATGGTAATGCTGTACAAGTCAAAAGACGCTAGAGGCGTGATTCTTTTTTCCTTGCTCAGATTCATTGGAGTGGTTAAGAATTCAGATGTATCAAGCGAATGCATCCAAAGTGCTAAATGACACGAACGATTGGTTGATTTGCTGCAATTGGGTATATCTGGCGCTAATCAAGCAGAGACTATTCGACTGATCATTATTTCAGAAATAAAAAAGACTACTCGACTGATTTTCAGGTACGGTACTTTTCAAGTGGATAAAGATTACAATGATCTATGTTTGCGTGAACAACCGCATACAAATCCTAATCTGATGCCCCTTCTTTTTTGTTTTGTTTTAAAGCAATTAGAAACAAAATCAAGAAAGAAACAGAGCTGAACTTATGTAATGATTAACTGGTTACATGCATGCATGCTCCAAAAAAAATTTTAAAATTAATTTCGTCTCATTCTAATGTGACACGTGTTATTAAATAAATATAAAAATAAAAATAATTTTTAAAATTAAAAAATAAATCTAAAATCAATAAAAATACATAATTAATTTAAAAACAAAACAAAAAACGAAAGCATCGGGGTCCACGGTGGAGGGGGAATCCCCCCTCTTTACTCTCGTATATACCACTCTTTAGTAAACCCCTTAGTCAATCTAAAACAATATTACTTTATTGCTGACACATAGAAAACTAAAAATAATTGTATAAAATAACAATTCACAATGAAGGACTAGTTATCTTTGCAAGTTTAGTATTTGTTACGAAAGGAGATCACAAATTTGGGCAGAAGAGGGACTAGAGGGAAGAAGAAAATGTGGGAAGTGTACTTAGAAAAAAACAAATACTGTTGGCCGGGGAAATGTGAGACGTGGAAGAGGCATGTTGGGGAAGACAATGAGCAATAAAGTGGGGAAAAAAAATAATGGCTTGGCTTTTCTAAGCGGAGCTAACTTTGTTTTACCTCGATCGGCTATCGTCGGTTGGATTTATTTATTCTTCAATAATTAGGGGTGCTTATAATATTTATTGGTGTAATTCTTATAATATTTTGACTTAATTACACTGGATATCCCTTGGTATTGAATTGTGACCAAATAATATTTGGAATATCACTTTCTACAAATCAGCTCTTGTGGTAACTTTTTTTTTTTTTGTTAAGAATAGGTCTTTTTTTGTTAAGAATAGGTCATTCAACGTGAAGACACTTATAGTAAATATTGACGTGTCAATTATTTGCATAACCAATTAAAAAATGAACACGTGTCCCAATAATCCACCACAACATAGGCTGTGTTTGGTTCGCGGGCTTAAAACCGGTTTATGGGGTTGGGCCGCTTTTGAAGTCTAAATTCCTAAAATCTGGTTTGGAATGGGCTGAGACCTGAAGCTCACCCCTTACCTCAGCTCATAGGGTGTCAGGACGTGGGGCGGAACAAGTTTGAACCCGCATGTACAGCAGACCATGTTTGTGATGGGTGTACATCTCAATTCACACACGTCTGGACCGGGCCGCAAATCCATGCAATCGGGTTGACTCCTCTAGCTGTTATAATTGAAATTTTGCCTCAACCTGTGTCCAAATATGGAAATGTCTCCAATCTGTTGTAAACGATCTTTCACGTGATGGCCCCACTGAAATATTCTCCTTCATTGGGAAACGATCAAATCCCTGCACCCTCCTTCGCACTGATCTTCTTTTTTGAAATATCGGCAGCTGTTGGTACGGAATTGTTCCATCTATCAAATAAAATTAATTGTTACTATAAATATTTTGCTTAATCAACGACAACTACTCCACCAATCTCCTTTACTCCTCCTATCTTCACCCCTTCCCAAAAAAAACTCTTATACAACCTCCCCCTCATGTCAACTCTTCCCCCTTTCTTCAAAAAAAAACTCTCGTCAAACCTTCCCCTCCTGTCAACTCTTCCCCCTTTCCCACACCGACATGCAATCCCCAATGCAATCCTGCAATGAGAATCTCGCCCTAGCAGTGATTACGTCGTTGAATTCGTATTAGGAAGGAAGATCTCCTCTTGTCATGAGCCGATTTGCCCGGGGTGATTTGCCCACCGAAGTTGAGACCTCTGTTCGTCCTTTAAATAGGAGAACTCGCAGTGCAGATGGTTATCCCAGCTCTCGAAGAAGCTGGCCGACAGTCTTTAAACTCAAGCAACCCACTCCGGAGGAAAAGGCCCCTACCCGTTGGATGCGCAGCCATGGTTGTCCTCCGCCCCTGCCACGCGATGGTTCTGCAACCCGTGTCTCACCAAATGTAAGTTCTGTCGTCATGGGTTTTGTTCCAATGCTTTGATGTCGGTCTCCAGCAATTTCCCCAATCGCTGGTCCTGACTAATCCCTGTTACGTACCCGTAAATAGTTTGCTAACTCTTTGAGGGGAATCTTGTGTAGAGGCGATACTACCTAAGGAGCTCGAAATCCCTTTCCACTCCGATCACATCCGACTCCATATCTCGCAAACGTCCATCGTATTTCAAATCGTTGCGCACGACTAAGGTAACGGTTCATTTCGTCCTAGATTATTTTGCTCTTACACTCTCTGATGGACCCATCCATTTCTAATTTCTTACAGATGTCTACCGACGAAAAATGGCCCCCCTGTCTGGAGTATTCATTCCTCAATATTCTGCTCGAAGCTATCAATCATGGTCGGATAATACCCGGCCGCGTGCACCCAACTCAGTGGGCTCCCATAACTGAGAAGCTCAACCTCCTTGCGGGCTCGCGAAAAACAATTTCCCAATGTCGAGAGAAGTATAAACGCATGAAATCGAGACTTCTATGACCTTCTGAACAATGAGACATGATTTGGTTGGGATCCCGTATCGAATACTGTCCAGGGTACAGAAGCTCAGTGGCAGAGATATCTGTCGGTGAGATTGCATGAACATTGCCTACCTTATTTGATTGAATTGAATTCAATTATGGATACACTATTACAGCTTCACATTTTCTATATGCATGTTAGGTTGTTACGTTTGTTAAGTTGATGCATGTTCTGTTTGTTAAGTTTGTTATTAAGTTTTCGGTCATTAGCAATTTCCTATTAATCAAGATAACTCTTTGTAAACAAGTGTTATCTACCATTGATTTTGATGAACATAGCAATAGCCATGTAACTTTGCTTCTATTATTTCGTATCTATACGTACTGAAGCATAACTCTGTGATCAAAATTGTCCGAGACGGATAAGAAATTCTTTTGCATTTCTACTTTGGCTAGAAACATCCCAAGAACGGGTCGTTTCGCACTAGAGGGTGTAGACATTACGAGTTGAAAGGCCTGGTATTCGGAAAAGACATGGCTACTGGCATCCTCCACCATGCTTCAACCGCAAGCCCGCCTGGGTCAGACGATGAGCAGCATTTGGATGAAGCACTGACTAACATTGGCTTAGACACCCCGATCATACTGCCTACCCCGCTGGATGAGAGCATGACACAATCCCCTACTGCGCCATGTGGTGTCATGGGCACCGACGAGTGGACCCGCTCCTCCAGACAACAGACTACGAGCAGATCAGGAAAGCGCAGTAGTGACGGCTCTGAAAGTGTGTCTCGCTTCAAGCGTGGCAAGGGAGAAAGGGAGCCTGACCCAAAAGCTGCATTTGTGCGCTTTGCCGATGCTGCAGCTCGTAGGAATGATATTCTATTGGAGGTGGAGGTGGCAAATTCCACGGTGACCCATATAGCCAATGTGTGTCCTTATTAAAAAGTATTGTGCGGGAGGGAGAAAACAAGTTGTTCTTAAAAGGGTCCAAGGCTCTAAGGGACGTGTTTGAGCAGAAGTCGTTCATGTTAATGAGTGATGTAGACCGGAGAATGTGGTTGGAGGAATTAGATGGTTGAGAGGTGTTAGGTAGACGTTGGTATGCAAATTGTACACTTGCGTTGGTTATTCAGACCGTTTTGGTTGTTACTAGTTGGTATGTAATAGTATCGTGTAACGTCGCTGCAGCTATTATTTTGCTTGTAGTATAGGTGCTGCATTACTGCTATCTATATTCTCGCAGTGTAATTTATCATGTTCTGATGTGGGCTAACTAAATGTGTCAATTTTCCTTAGAGTGGATGTATGCGACAACCTGACCAAACCGAATGGGAATAACCATTCGGGTTAGCTCAAACGACGATATATTTGAAAGGACATGATTACTGTTGATAAAATCAAATAGGGAGGCGTTAGTACAAGCAGGGGCTGCTTTAATGTCTTGTTTAAGCTGCAATGTTGCATTCATGCACGAACATTTCTGAAGCCGGATGGAGAAGATGCGAAATTGCTTCCCAAATCGTAGATAAAATTCTCTAAATTCAATTTTCAACATTGTCTGAAAACAAAACCCATAAGCAGGGCTCAAGTAGCTGAAAAAAACGCCACACTAAAGGAATGTTACCAAAAATAAAAGGGAGTCAAAGCTGAACCATTAATGCGGAATCCGACAATTCAGGGTCGTCAACCAGCTCGGACTCCCCTACATCAATTTTGAGGGAAAAATTGGTGAGTTTGTTCATAAGCAACCTGTGCCCATAAAACCGGAGTTATTACGAGCCGCCAATTTGTGAACAGTTGAGCTACTGTCTACCTGGTTCAATAGGAGTTAATTATGTGATGAGCCCACAAAAATTGTCAATTGCATCCAGATTGAATTCATGAAACGCGAATGACTTATAAGAGCAATTTGTCATCCACGTGCAGCTGTGGCAAAGTTTCTGGTTAGAGTTGTTGTTGGTACATGTCAACCAAATCGTTCTACATGAACTAAAATTATCACGTAAATTGTGTGTTAACACAGCACAACTGTATCTATTAATATACTTTGGAGTCTTGCTCTGCTGTTTGTGACACTCATCGCATTGATGTGTATTAACCGTCAACTATGAAGCTGAAACTTGCAATAATTGCTTACGGTTGGAGGATATGGCACGTGAGATTTCCCACGGATGCCACATTTGTCGTGCATAAAAGGGGTGGTCACATATGGCTATATTTCGCAGGAGTTGAAGACTTCACATTTCCTAAGAATAATATCGAGGAAGGCTTCAAAGTTCTTCACCAGTCAATTCGCCATGTCTGGACAACATAGTAATAGTAACGCTACCATCGTCATATCTAGTAGTGATCAAACTCCCACCGCAGTTCCGCATCTCCGCAACAGAAGGAGTCCACGGTCCGTGAACTCTAAGCCGAATATGCACATCATTTTCCTCTCAGACTCCTCACAATCGACTAGTATTGATTCACGGTCCACCACCCAGCATTTCATGACACCCTCATCTCGACTGCTCTCCAGTCGCATCTCTGCAACATTGCCTAAGATGAAGAGGGTTCGGGCAACAAGAAAGTTGGAGATGAATGTCTTCCTTCCCCCTGCATATAGCAGGACAAACAATTATGACCCTGCGCCTAGTATGGTTGAATCATCTCAAGCCTCTGTCAACCCAGGTAACTCTAATACGTAGTACACTTCTCTTACGTATATCATCACTAGAAACTAACCAATTTGTTGCCGATTCGCTGGTTGTTTTCTGTGTTAGATGTATCTGTTGCAGCTGATCTGAATGGGCTGGATGCACCTCCACAGCCTCCGAGCCCAGAAGACTAAACCGGTTCACAGGCAGTGGTAGCTTCCATTCACGTGGAAATCCTATTTTGCTACATGGCCCCCATTCATAGAAGTGAAGTTGCTGCATGTCCATTTTGAAAGTCAAACGTTGTTTGACATGGTAGATTTTTCACGTGTTGTTTTGGTTGTTGTAGGCAGTTGACCACTCCGGAGCTCCTGTGAAAGGAGTTATTTTGCTTATATTTGTGTGCCGATGTATATGTTTGTAGTCAGGGATGTTTGAAGTTATGGTACTATATGTGTGTTGTAAAAAGTCAGCAAGTAAGCATGGCAGATTGTAATATATATTTAGCAGTTGTATAGAACTTAACTTGTAGAGTTATTTGTCAGACTGAAGAATGAAAGCACGAACTGCAGTAAAGAGCTGATGAGAGCGATCGGCATAAGAGGGAAGAAAGAATGAGAGTTAACTGAATCGGTTGTATATCCAGTTGACCAACTACAAGTAGGTGCGTAGAAAATATATACACCCGAATAAGCATAGTGCAGATGGCAGAAGGAAAAACAATATACTAATATACACTAAGGAAATTAAAAGAGGAATAAATTCACGACATGAGAATGCTCTGGAAGAAAGAATGAATAATAATATACATTAAGGAAATTAAGAGACGAATAAATGAAATACAGATGAGAAGGACGAATATGCTGACTATGAGGCTGTAACTGCGTGCTGCTGTCAAGAACAGTAACCAAATATTTTGCCGAGTAACATATACATATAGGAAGTAAAAAAAATGAAATATTAGCTAAGGGCTGTGGAATAGGATTCGGTAGGTGACAAGGCAGATGATGTCATGATGCCTTGAGATTTTTTTTCCCTTTTCTTTTTGTCTAAGTGTTCACGTTGTGACTTGTTTTCGTAAATATGTTCATAAGAAATGAATTTACAGCAGTTTTGAATTGTTGTATACTGCAAAGGTACTTAGAAAAAAAACCTTCGTGCAAAGTTACTTGGACGACAACAAAGAAAAAAGAAGGTAAGTTTATATCATACTGCAAAGTTGATATGACTGATGCGTTGAAAGTCCTACACCAGCTCAGAGGTTTTGGTTGATATCGAGTTTTTTCTGATCAAAATTAAAGCTGTCAGTCTGATGGGGTGTAAAACTGGTTTATCGAAAAAAGCTGTATGCGATAGGTTGGTTACTTTTTTTTCTACATCGATAGGCTGGTTACCACTCTGTTTGTTTTATTTTTATTTGTAATCCTGTTTATTAAAATATCAGGTTAAGCAATCCGAAAAGAGATCAGCGCGGCACCAGTGAGGGAAGAAGACGCACTTCGACTTCGAACACGCGTTGGAGAGGAAGACGCAATAGTGGGAGATACATAAGCTGTGTGGTGGCTATATTCTCACAGATCGCTACTACAGGTGAGTGTGGCCAGTCATTCTAATATTTTTGTTGGTTGTGGGTACCCAATCGGGTCAATGCTGCATATGGGTTAGCAACATAGTAGGGGATGGGCAAGAAGTTGGTTGGAGCAGGCCAGATCTGGCACCATTTTGTAGTTAAACAACTATACGTATACGAGGGTGTTGTAGGATATTTCGCAATTCTGTTTTTCTTATGGGTACCCACACGTGAATGCACTACCTAGGGCATTCGTGTAGAGGAATGACAATCATGCATTTGAATGGAACAATATTTCATAAAGAACAGATAATTTTGATATAACATTTAGATGACATCAACTTGTTATTGCTTGCAATTTGATGACTGTTAATGCTACTGTAATTGTATGCCTACTTCTATTAAGGTAAATGATTATATATTAATATTACAGTCTGGTGACTTGCGCCACATAGCTCACAACAAATTTACACACACGATTGCATTGGAACCGTTGGGAGTAATCATGGAGTACTACCTTAACATGGCTCACCCTCTATCCCTTGAGGAGGACACATGGTGGGAAGAGGCATTTTGGTTTATGTGGTACTCGTTGGAGGAATCTCGTTTAATCATTTCGCGAATACCTGAACGCACGTCTATCCTAACCGGTTCAATGTATGTTGAGGAACGCCTATATGGCCACGATAGGACATTCTACCAATTATTTAGGATGGAGAAGGCAACCTTTGTATCATTATGTTCGGAGTTGCAACGACAGCAATTTCTCGATGACTCAAGGGGTGTACGGGCAGAGGAGGCGTTAATGATGTTTCTATTGATTGTGGGACACAAGCAAGGAATGAGACTTATTGCAGATCGTTTCCAACATTCATTGGAGACAGTGTGCCGCCATTTCAAGCGGGTAATGCGGGGGCTTTGTCGACTGGGTTAGCAGATTATAAAGCCTCGAGAGGGGACAGAGACACATCCATACGTGCGCAACAACCGCAAATATTACCCATGGTTCAAGGTAAGCATAATCTGCCGTCACCATTTACATCGAATGTATCCTAGGTTGCTCGTCTATTAAGTTTGATTTTTTGCAACTGAAGTCAATCTGTGTGGTATTTGTATCCGTAGGATTGCATAGGTGCAATTGATGGCACGCAAGTGAAAGCGTGGTCCCGACAGAACACCGCAACAGTGTTCAGAAATCGCAAATCCGTTATTGCTCAGAATGTGCTTGCAGTATGTGACTTTGACATGTGCTTTACATTTGTGTACTCTGGATGGGAGGGATCAGCGCATGACTCTCGAGTATTCTACGACGCTGTCACGAGGCCTGAGAACAAATTCCCGCATCCCGTTGCAGGTAAATTGAATTAGAATACTTATTTATAATGCATTTAATCATGGGAGGCATTACTGCAATGAATATGCTTCTAATGTGGTACTGGTACACAACTGCTGGTTAATTATTGGTGTGCAGGACAATTCTATTTAGTGGATGCAGGGTTTCCAATTGTAGAAGGGTATTTGCCGCCGTACAAAAGTGAGAGATATCATATACAACAATACCGCGGCAACGCCGGACCCCCACAGGGAAAGAGGGAGCTCTTCAACTACCTCCACTCGTCGTTGCGCAATGTTATAGAACGGTGTTTTGGGGTGCTGAAGCAAAGATTCCCGCTGTTGTCAGAGATGCCTCGGTATGCCATGGTGAGGCAACCGTGTATTGTCACAGCGTGTTGTACCGTGCATAATTGGATTAGGATGGACACGGGACCTGACGAGATGTTCCGAGCTTATTCACAACCAGATATGGTCGTCGAGGGAGCAAGGGAGTTTGAACACGATATATCGGGTTTCACATTCTCTGCAGAAGTCGCACAAGCAATGGTGTTGAAGCGGGACCACATGGCTGATTTGATGTGGGACTCCCGCCAGTGATAAGTTGAGCAGATTGGGGTCATCAAGGCATAAGTTGTACTTGTTTTGGCTTAATTTGGGGGATACTGACATGCATATGGCTATCCACATGTTACCCTGGGTTGTTATATTTGAATGTGACAACACTTGTTATTTTGCATTATCTTAGCACTTAGCTTTAGAGATGAACCTGTTTTGCATGTTCTAATGTACTGGAATTTCCTATTTTATGGGATGTGCACTTCATTTTGCATGTAGTTGTAAAAATGATTTCCTGTTGTGTGGTGATTACAACGGTGTGCTACTTTATTCTACTCCACTGCAATTCTCTAGTTGATTGGATGATTACGTCAAATACTTGTAGTTGTATAACTAATTTCCTGATGTTACACGTGATTTGTACAAAGCTGAGTTACCCTTAGGAGATTGTGCTAACCACTGTAAGGGTGGTGCTGCATTATTGTTATCATTTGGGAAGCAATGGGGGGCATATTGTATACATCTTATAATGCTAGATGTTTACAGATGCAGGGAGCTCCAATGTGCAGCTGTGGGTACGGTCTCATGCTTTTGCGCATGGCCAGAACATCTAAAAACTGTGGCAGGTGGTTCTGGAGATGTCCGTTTGGCCAGGTTAAACAAAAGATAGACATTAATCTCTCGTTAGTGACTGGTTGCAAATTGTGCATCTTTTTTCGATGTGCTAGCAGTCTAGCATTAATTTCTGTTAGTTTTCTTCGCACAGGATCATGCAGATGCGTTTATATGGGTGGAGGACAATGGGGAGCGACTACGTCAGGGACCAGATTATAGAGTTGATGGACACTCGGTAGAGGGCCAGAGGATCCGCCCCGAACAACAAGTGGGACTATGCACTATAGCCCTGGCTGCATTAGTGTTGATTTTGCTGGGAATTGTTATTGCCAAATGAGAACAAAGGAAATATGTAGGTGGTGGAGTAATGTTCTGTAAAAAGGGTTGGTATCCATATGGACCGATGGCCTTTTAGAAAGTAGTTGGCTATCCATATTTTGTGTCCTTGTAAAAAGGGTGTGTGGTGTCCATATTATATGCTTTTGGTAGGACGACTTGGCTTATGTCCTCAAAATTATCTTAACGTACGTACAGATGTACACATGTGTACAAAAGGTTTATCGGGTGGTAGTGCGTAATATTGCAGAAGACATTTTTCGAATGTGCACATACAACAGGTAAGGAAGTCAAAATTTATTTCACTGTCTTCGGTATCAACGTGAAAAAACTGCGTAGAAAAAAAAACATAACACATGAAAAACTGAGCCTGTAATGGAGTGCCCAATCATAATTGCCTCCGTGTTCGTCTATAGAAATTAGTAGAAAGACAAATTCAAAACATCGTTCTGGGGTCGGCGCATTCCATGCTGCATTAATGTTGACTGACTTTCTCAGTTAGCAGGAACCCGGTGCTATAGTCATCCAGCAGGGGCAGGCTCTTTCCCAAACGAGTTCCGAAATTCGCTTGGAATTCTTGAAACCCAATCCAAGACCGAACCCTAAACTGAAGTCTGGCCCGCTCTCCAAACATAGCTATAAAGTTTGAAGTTTCTTTTAATTTCTATTTCCAACGAAGGAAGTACGTTACAATTAAAACCAATTAAAAAATGAAACATGTTCTTTAGGGTGGGTTTGCACCAAAAATATCACAATATTTTTCACCAACTTACAATAAAATATTACAATATAATCTCTCTCCTATAAAAAAATATAAAAAATTATCTCTCTTCACTTTTTCATTAAACCCAATACCAACACAAAATCCAATACCAAAAATTTTTCAGCACAAAAACAACCTAATTTATCTCTACAGAGCTGTATACCCCCACCCTTTCTCACCGATACCCACGCTGAAACGGAAATCCTAACTTTCCAAAATCCAACGAAGACGATTGCACCGTGGCACAAAAACAGATCTATCTACCTAGGTGGTGTGTGGTACTTAAGATTGACGAGGAAGACCAACTAAACCTAGATGGATTTTTTGGAAGATTTGGAGGTGAATTCGTTGGTGTGGTGGTAATGGTGTTGATCAGAGATTAAAAGAGATGGAGAGGGAGAGACAGAGACAGGTAGAAATGGGAGGGAAGAGAGAGAAATTTTTTTCCACGTGTCTGATGCTGCTCTGTTTTCACAAGGAATGAAACCCAACTAGAACCGAAGAGAAAAACAAAGCCTACTCATGGTTGAGACAAATCTGGGGGCAATCACAAAATTTTTCCCGTCAATTTCTTATTGCGCAACAGAACTAAGCTACTCAGCAACCTACTCTACGCAACTTCCAAAATAAATTTTGCAGGTCTCAATAAAACAGCTCCAAATAATTTCCGATTCAAACAATTTTTCCCGTAAATGATCCAGCAGACCTTGGCACTGTGACGACGACCTTGCACTGGGGACGACGACGTCTAAAAATAGGATGCATCGAATTCTGGTTAGGTCAAAAGTAATTTGGGGATTTTTAGAGAAGTGCCGGGAATGTATGGTAGGTGCGACAGGATGATGCTCGGTTCTTTTTAAAAAACCAAAAAAAAAAAGTGTTGACAGGGCAGCTGAGACGGGCTTCTAAAAATATATATATATATATATATATAATCAGATGCAGCGTTGAGATGGATTATTGGGACACGCGTCTTTTTTTGCTACTGAATTATAACAAACTGACATGTCAGCATTCACGGTCAGTGTTTCGAAGGAAAAACCTTATTTTTAGAGAAGAGGTTACCATCAGACTAATTCGTAAAAAGTGATACCGAATTTCATATGGATCCGGTGTAATTAAGCCTAATATTTTTTTTTTTAAAAAAAGAAAAACTTATTTAGACTCAAATATTTTTTTCTAGAAGATAGTTGATGATTTATTCTATAGTGAACATGGTGTCTGCGCCGGGAAGGTCGACGGACTAGAAAATGAGATACCCAGTCAGCCTGTACAGACATTGATTGCTGTGGACGTCACATAGATGATAATGCTCAAGAAATTGATCTACAAGTTAACTTTAAATAAGATCATTTGAATTTACGGGAGATCTTTTAATACTTCTCCGTCAATGCGTCTATTTTCTTTTCCATCCTGATCACGGAACTCTTCATTTGAAAACTGCACGATCATGAGCAGATGTGCCGGGTCAAGGTGTTCCTATTGTTAGAGCAGATGTGCCGGGCCGGGCGTATCTTTGTTTAGCAAAAGAACAAAACAGAAAAGATAATGCAGGTGGTATTTGCTGATACGCCACAGCAACGTAGATCAAGGGGCACCAAAACTAAATCTCAAATATCAAGAGGAGGTTAGACTTGAAGATCAGCAAAGCATACGCTAGGAATATTTCAAATAAATAATTCAAATAATTGAAAAGAGTGGTGAGAGGTTTTGTAGGAGATTTCAAGGAATCTGTTATTTATTTAGTCGTGATTTCTTTAGCCGTTGTTAGTCAAGTTATAGTGTTGACGTTGAAGACTAAGTCAATTTTCTGTTGCTCTGTTTTAAGCGTCATAGTTATGTCTTTGTTTATTTAAACGTTATGGAATAACAAAGATCTCAAGTATTATTCAACAAATATTATTGCATGCGGTTATATTCTCACCCGAAGAGAATATTATTTTTACATTGATCTTACAGTTCTGACTGGGACCTAACATTTGCAAATTAATTTGGTTTACGAGAGTGGGTGGGATTTTTAAATATTTCAGTTCACGAGAGTTGCTGAAAAATTGAAGAGATAAATTATTTGAATAAATTTATTTTGTTTATAGTAAGAAAAAGAGATAATTTGATGAGCAAACAACATGTAGGGGCGAAGATTGAAGATTTTAGAAACTTAAGGGTCTTAAATCGAAGTTTTTTAAATAGAGGGTACTGGTTTAATTTTTACCCAAACATATGGGATTAACTATAACTTTTTCCTAAAATTATTTTATAGGAAAAAATCATAGCACGCCCATTTCAATGGGAAAATTATATCAATAAGTCACCCTTAAGTTTCAAAATATTTATTCCATCCCATATGTTTCAAAAATAATCAATGAAGTTTCTAATTCGATCCGTTTTGATATGTTTGTAATTGATCAAGGAAGTTTCTAAAATCTATTCAGAATGAAAGGGCTTGTTATATCGGCACTATAACGTTAATATAATACCACTCTTCAGTAAACCACCTAGTCAATCTAAAACAATACTTTGCAATACATATCAAGGAAGAAAATTACACATTGAGTACTTTATTGCTGACACACAGAAAATTAAAAATAAGTACAAAACTAAAAGGCTAAAATATATAATACAAGTATCCCTATGGTTTGATATTTTTTCAGAAATATCTCTAGGGTAATTTTTTTTATCCTGCTATATTTGTGGTATCACTCGTTTCCCAGTTATATATGTCCATCTGTCGACCATCTTCCGTCTATAAGTTAACAAAATTTGCTGACGTGGCTCATCGAAGCTACTAATATATTCACAAATTATTTATTAAGATAAAAGACTAATAGGAGAAAGTTGTACTTTGTCTATTTTAATGAGTAAATGTGGATTGCAGGTGAAGATGATTTTTGTTTTAATTCATATGGTAGTGGTTTTTTTTACTAATTTCAAGAAGTTGTGAATGGCGTAACACTATTTTATTGGAACTGATGTGGTTAACGTTGGTCATGTCAGTAATTCTGTCAATTTATATACAGAAAATTGACGGAGGGGCATAACTGAAAATTGAGTTATACTACAAAGATAACGGAAAAAAAAAACTTTTCTTAAGAATATTTATGAGAAAATATCAATTCATATGGATAAGTGTATTATTTTAGCCAAATAAATATTCAGATTGCATCAGTATATATATATTGCGAAATTAGTCTTATTCTTTCCCTATCGGGGGACCCATGAAAATAAGGTTTCTTTGAGAGGGAATGTATTTGGAGGACGACGTCGAATACGGCAAATCTCAATTTATTTGGGTCGCCATTGAAATCAGCTGTTCTATATAGATAAAGACAACAGTGATGGACGTCGTCAACAGTACTAGTTAAAAGATTGGCTGAACCCTACCTAAACCATATCAATATCGCGCGACTTAAATAATCTGATTTTACTTGGAAATCATTGTCAGGGCTGATTTTCTTTTGGTCCTTTTTCTTGAACAATCTAGGAGGTAGAAATTGTAGACTGGGTCTGTCGTAACTAGCAAGCTTGCTTCGTCCCATTAGTAAACGAGATGGTTGGTAAAGTTTAATATATACTGGCAGTGGCGAAGTCAGGAAGTTTGCATAGGGGCAACGAAAATTATTTTAAATAAATATTAAACATAATGCAAAAAAAAAAAAGTTTCAAACAAGATTTTTAATATATCAAAATTGTCTAATAACTGAAGACAAATATGCAAAAAAAAAAATCTTATCAACATAAACATAGATATATAAAACAAAAACAAAAAAGTCACAATTTTCCTATTACAATGCAACTCGGCGAGTTATCACGTCTTGGAAATCATCTATCAACATTTCTGTACTAGAAGTTGAGACAATTTCTTTTTCAATGTAGATGATCAAGGAATTTGTAAGAAAGTCATATTTCATCTTGTTGCGAAGTCTTGTTTTAACTATTTTCATAGCTGAAAAAGCCCGCTCTGTAGTAGCTGTTGAAACTGAAAGAGTTGACACAAGACGAATTAATCTATCAATCAAATAATAAATCTTCGACTTGTTCATTTCCACTAGATTTTGGCATAACTCAGAAATCGTTGACATATTCATCAAATCGGGACATTGAGGCACTTCAACAATAAAGAGTTGCAATTGGCTCCTTAAATGAATCTTTTCTCGCTCAGTAAAATCTTGTGGATAAGATCTTTTTGCAAAATCACAAATATTCTCAACATTGAAAGATTTATATGCATTCTTAGGATCCAAAGCTGGATGTTCACATATCTGAATACGTTTTCCTAGATCATGTTTTATAGTAGCAATGTCAACTTCTTGAGATTTAATTCTTGGAATCGTAGAAGGGCTTCTTGCTCAGGAATTAGAGGTTGAGGATTACAAGACAAGGAAGACATCTTAGAACCCGAATCAATATTTTTTTTCTTTAAAAAATGCATCAATTGTATTTTGCTTGTCCATGATGTGATATAAAATTATTTACGAAACCTGAAAAAATATTTATCTATTAGTTTTAGTAAATAGGAATAGTAGTGTATAAATTTATTCATATCAAATGTCAATGCATTCATGATTCAAGTCAATTTATTCTTACTAAATATAAATGTATTTGGGTAAATTTATCACTACAAACCAACAAAATAAAATGTGAATACTAATAAAAATCATGGGTATAAGGAGTGAGGGGGCAGCAATCATTAGAAACTTAATTAATTTATTCAGCAAGCAATTCTACTTGTCGTAACTCTTTTTCTTTTGTGGGATATTTCATATGCAGGGTTTGAACTTTGAAGGAGTGAGGGGGGGGGCGGCTGCCCCCGCCCGCCCCCCCTCTCTCCGCCCCTGTTAATACTAGGCGACAATATCCGATAGGACCATGCATTAATTTTCCTTACATTCAGAATTAGTCCGATTTTTTTCTTTCTCGTCACTAAGTGTTTGAAACTGTCTTCAGAATATTTGCACTGCCAGTAATACGCATCCGTAGTACTCTTTGTTTGTTCCCAAAATTTTACACTTTCTAAAATTTTAACACAATAATATCTCTCCCCATCACATCATTATTTTTCACTATAATAAATATTAAAAATCAACTCTCTCTTCACTTTTTCACCAAATTCAATACACTAAAATTTTAACACTCAAACACAACCTTAAGTAGAAGTCACGTACTCTACTATGTCTTATATATATTGGCCTGTATTTGGCCAAGTGATATAAGTTCTTTACGACCATGCGTTATTTGGCTAATTGATTTAATAAACTTAATTTTTTAATTATTTTATTACTATATGATTTTATAAATCGTCTTTCCCACTTTTTCAGGTTTCTATTGGCTTAAAAAGTAAACAAAAATAATTAATTTAATCCTTAATTACTCAATTGGGAGAGGAAGGGACACTTGGCGAATACAGATAAGTGGTGACGTGACTCTCATTGTCCACGTAGGACATTTTCATTTGGCCACTATTCTTAGACGAAGAAAATAACTAAATAAGAATGTTAAATTCCCTAAAGATTAATTTAGGACCAAAAATACCTTGGGGACCAAGTTTGGGTTTTGCGATATCCCAAGAACTGATAAACTAATTAAGTCTTAAATTAATTAGGGATAAATAAAAAATCAGTCCATGTGATATAAACAAAAATCGAATTAGTCCCCATGATAAAAAAATATAAAATTAATCAATGTGATTCTATTTTCTTTTATCGTTGATCCTCCATCAGGGAATGATTTTATCCCTTTATGAAATCACATAGACTAATTTTATGTTTTTCTTATCGTGAGGACTAATTCGATTTTCGCGTATATCATAGGGACTGATTTTGTATTTATCCCAAAATTAAGTCTTATTTAATTGTTAATTGAAAGACATTTCCCTCGTGAGGGCACTTAAGAGTACAAAAATTGTCATAACCCACCCACTAAACGTTCAGTTAAAGGAGTTTGAGCAGTCTTTTTTTTTTTCTCTAGCCCCCTTTTTGTTCATTGTTTTGTTTTTTTAGTTTTTAGTTTGTATGGTTTTTCTTCTTTTTAAAGTGTATAATATATATATATATCTAAGAACACGAGAGGGAGAAAGGTTGATTGAACTCCTTTAACCGAAGCTTCAGTAGGTTATGGCAATTTGTGTGCTCTTAAATCTTAATCCTCAACTCATGTTAATAATTAGATTAATTGATTTTATTTGGCCTTTTTAGGCAATAACCCCCTCAAATTATACCGTAATTTCAATTACCAACTTAAACTTTCCTTCTTAAATGTAAAGTATCCAAAATGATCGAAATACACCTCTAATAATTGTTTTTTAAAAAGTTTAAGAAATAAATTAAAAATAAATAGATTATTAAAATAAAGTTTCAATATTTTTATTTAAAAAATATTATATATATATATATATATTTAATGAATTTTTAAATATCTTTTGTAATTTTGCCATCGAGATGTATTTCGGTCATTTTACATATAGTTTAACAATAAAAAATTACTTAGAAATGTTAAAAAAAATTTTAACAAAATATAAATAATATATCAATAAAAAGTAATGTTTTTTTAAATAAAATATATTGAAACTCTATTTAATTAATCTATTTATTTCTTGAATTTTTTATTTTTAAATTTTATCTTGGAAGGATATTTTGGTTAATTCACATCACTTTTCATGTGACTTAACGGCCAAATCAAACAGAATTCAAAACCAAACTTCACAAATTCAAAGTCGAAGAAACTCTCGACTAGGGTTGTGCAAAAGAATCGAGACCCGACTAAACGACATGAAACCTATCCATTTCAACCCGATCAGGGCGAGTTTAGTCCGGGCCAAGTTCGGGTTTGAACCTTGAAACCGAAAAAAAAAAAATCTGAAACCAACCTGAATATACTACGACAGGGCTTAAAATAAAATAGCTCAGGTGTCCTAAGCTTAAAAAAAATAGCTGAGGCGCCTGAGCTCAAAAAAATGGTGTGCCCTTTTGGCCTAAAAAAAGGATCCGTAACTACAAAAAAACAAAGAAAAGAAAAAGCAAAGCATCCAGAAACCTGGCGTCAGCCCGAGCCGATCACAATTTGCCTGGTCAGTTCAAGTGGAGGGGCAATCGGGATCGAGGCTACGAAAACCTGACCCGAAATGCTTTTGTTCTTCAAATGTTTCGATGAAGAAATTTTTTAAGTAAAATAATATTTTTACATGCAAACAAACGGATCGTAAGATAAATTAATATATATTTTCATTAGATGAAGGAATGTAGTCATGTACGATGTTTGGGCGAATTAACTAAAATTATTTAATGGATTGAGATTAAAAAAGTAAATTCTACGTGGTAACTTTTTTCAGGAATTTACCTTCGTAATATTCGTAATATTGAAACAAATAAAAGCAATGGTCCAAAAAAAAATCCTTAGGTCGAGCTTCACCTAAAACAAAAAGATTTTCCCTGAAGGTTGTTTCATCTGAAAATGCTGATATGGCATGCATAATAGATAATGAGTGACGAAATGACGTAAACATACATTAAAAAGTGAAAGTATGCCGTTAGTACAAAACGAAGACATATCCAGTACCGTCTCAAGTTTTACTACATGGTTTTCGAAACATATAGTGTGAAAGGAAGTCGCGGCCTGATAACTGATAAGAACTTCGAGTGGAGTTGCTTTCATGTTTGTCAATCCAAAGCTTTTAGTCATATTGATGAGTCATAAAAATGACTGGAATTGAGTTAAGGCCCAGTAGGCCCAATAGGCCCAAGGTAGCCCAGTGGGGGTTTGGGCGGACCTCAAGATGTTAAATAGATTGAACATTGAAAGTAATCTGAGCCCATGAAAAGGAGCCCATTAAGGGAAGATTATCGGAGTCGGTAGTGAATCAGTTGAAGACTCAGTATAAATCCGAAATCCTCAGCACGACCGATGTCGTGAGATCGAGGTTTCCGTGTTATCAGTAAAGCGCGCCCGACATCGAGGTCAAGTGGGTTAGCCGTTGAGCATCATCTTGTTAAAACCGTGGCAGTTAACGAGATATCCGCCCACTACACTTCACTCCACGATCAGATAGTGTGGCACGACCTCGAAAGAATAACCGTGGCAGTTAACGGGATATCCGCCCACTACACTTCACTGCACGACCAGATAGAGGGCCACGACCTCGAAGGGATGAGGACATGATTCCCAAGCAAAGCAACGGGAAACCGGTGGTAATAAAAAAAGTAGTATAAATATCCAGGGAATAGGTAAACTCTGGGGATCTTTTCAATGATATACAGTTTAACTTCTGAGCCTCACGCTATCGGATACTGACTTAAGCATCGGAGGGTCTTTCCTTCTTTGGAAGGATCACCTTAATATTCTTCTGTTTTGTAGTCGAGGAGGTCAGGTCCAAGGATGTCGGGAAAGCTTGGCACCAGCGCTAAGGAACCATCATCTCGCAGATCTTTCAGTTGGCGCCGTCTGTGGGAACGACTCTTCTCAAAACAAATTAAAGTGAGATGGTTTCAACGAGAAGCAAAAGAGCTGGCCCGAGTACAATCCCAAATAACCAGCCCCATAATGAGCCATTTCGTGAAGAGGAAGGACACTCCGAAACGAACAACCAGACCCCACCTCGACCCAACGACAGAATGACGGAGCAGTTGCTCTACGAGATACGAATGATGCGGGAAGAAAACCGCGTTGTGAGGGAAGAAAATCTAGCTGTGAGAGAAGAAGCTCGCCTGGCACGACAAGAGAACAGGGAGCTGAGGATCGAGCTAAGGCCCCCCGCAGACCTTCCCAAAGAAAGTCAATTCTCTACCGAGATAGAGGCCGCAGTTATGCCCCTCGACTTTAAGCTGCCTCATCTGGACAAGTTTAATGGAACTTCGGATCCAGTCGACCATGTCAATCACTATAAGACTCAGCTTAGGATCTACAACATACCGGATGCAATTCTGTGCAAGGCTTTCCAGTCCACCCTGCAAGGCGCAACAGATTCGTGGTTCATCCACTTGAAACCACGCTCTATAGCGAGCTTCGATCAGTTTTCGATGCTCTTTATTGAGCATTTCATTATTGGGAAAAAGACTAAGAAGTCTGTCGCCCACCTCATCAGCGTAAAGCAACGAGCCGGCGAGACCCTCAAAGAGTATGTCGATCGTTTCCAAAATGAAATGGTCCTCGTGGAAGACATCGATGACAAGACAGCTCTATCAGCCGCCATAGCAGGCCTGTCTTCGAGCTCCTTCTCATTTTCGATTGACAGGAAGAATCCCAAGACCCTGTCGGAATTCATCGGCAAAGCCAATGAGTTCATGGCTGCAGAAGACATGGAGCAAATTCGCCGAGTGGACTACCTGCATGAAAAACGAAGACGACAACCAAAAGAGCCCGGATCTAAGAGGGCACCACCACTCAAGAGACAGGAATGGCTTCCAAGGCCTTCCTATGACTTCACGCCTCTCAACGCCCCAGTTGACAAGATCTTGATGCAAATCCAAAGGGAGCCCGACCTTGTCTGGCCACCAAAATTGAAGACTCCGACTGTCCATCGCGATGATAGTTGATTTTGTTATTTCCATCATGATTACGGGCAC
Organism: Myrica gale; assembly: GCA_963930655.1. NCBI lineage: Eukaryota > Viridiplantae > Streptophyta > Magnoliopsida > Fagales > Myricaceae > Myrica > Myrica gale. Next base: position 20,575,649 of record OZ005615.1, read on the forward strand.
CTCACAAATGAATGTCTAGAACTGATGAAGCAGATAGAAGCTCTAATCCAGCGTGGCAAGCTCGTGAGGTTCGTAGCCGACCCCGATGGAAGGATCCCTATGGGCAGGCCAAACAACTGGCCTAGGAACCAATACCCTCCGCGAAATCGACCACCTCAGCGATTGCAAAATCAGACGCCAGAGATCCCACGACGAGAAGGGAAACAACCCGAGACATCACAATGCAGAGAAGTCGCAGATAATTAAAATCATAACGGGTGGCTACGCAACAGGTGGAATCTCGAAGTCTAAGAGAAAGGCCTACGCACGCCGCTCACAGGGGCTCAATAAAACGGGCATTGTCACCGGTAGGGGAGCCGGACCCGACGATGTCATCACTTTTTCGAGGAACGACGAAGAAGAGATCATTTATTCGCATGAGGATGCAATAGTGATTTCGGTTCGAGTCGCGAACTTTGAGTTGTACCGCATCTTCGTGGACAATGGGAGTTCTGTCGACGCTCTATACATCGAAGCTTTTGATAGGATGGGCTTAGGTCGGAACAAGCTGGCCAGAATTAACGCCCCGATTTCAGGGTTTACAGGCCACCAACTCCATCCCACTGGAGCGATCGAGCTGCCCGTGCGATTGGGAACCCCACCTAAAACCGCGTCTATCATGGTCCCCTTCTTCGTTCTCGAGGGAAAGTCCCCATAGAACGTATCACTTGAAGAACAAGTTCCCCATAATGGAAGGAGTTGGCGAAGCTAAAGGAAGCCAAGACAAGGCTCGAAGTTGCTACTTCACCTTAACATCTATGATAAAGAACATCATGATGATAAAGTCACTTCCACCCCTCATCCCCGAAAAATCCAACATAGCCAATGACCCGAGGCCAGTTAGAGAGATTGAGGAGCCCATCCAAGAGCGGTAAAACCCCAAAGATTAAATAAGAGAACGCCCTGTCGACCTCGAGGATCCCAAGAAGGTTGTCCGCATCGGAGCTGACGCTTCCGACGAAGTGGGCGATAGCATTCACGACTTCCTACGACAGAAGAGGTCGGTGTTCGCTTGGTCACCTTCTGACATGCCCGGTATTGATCCAAAAATAATCTCACACCGACTCACTATACGACCAGAGGTCGTCCCTATAGTTCAAAAGAAGAGACAAATCTCAGGCGAGAAGGCGCGGGCTGTAAGCGACAAGGTCGACAGGCTCTTGAAGGCAGGATTCATTCGAGAAGTCACTTACCCACCATGGTTAGCGAACGTCGTCCTCATAAAAAAGAAAAACGACAAATGGCGAATGTGTGTCGATTACACCAACCTCAACAAGGCATGCCCGATCAGGAGGCGACGTCTTTTGTGACAAACTGCAGCACCTATTGCTACAATGTTATGCCCTTTGGGTTGAAAAATGTCGGGGCCACATACCAAAGGTTAGTCACGAGGATGTTCAAAGATCAGATTAGTAGAAACGTCGAAGTCTATGTCGACGACATACTCATTAAAAGTCGGAAGGCCACTGACCACCTCAGAGACCTGGAAGAAACCTTTGCGACGCTGGAAGAATATGACATGAAGCTTAACCCACTAAGTGCATCTTCGGAGTCACGACAGGTAAATTACTCGGATTTATGATTTCGCAGCGGGGAATAGAGGCAAACCTTGATAAGATCGAGGCTATCCGAAGCATGCAAGCGCCACGGAATCCACGAGAGGTACAACGACTCATGGGGAGGGTCGCAGCCATCAACAGATTCATCTCGAAGGCAACAGACAAGTGCCTACCCTTCTTCCAAACCCTTCGAAAGGCGTTTGAAATGGACTGAGGAATGCCAACAAGCCTTCGAGGAGCTCAAAGTCTTGCTTGCTCGGCCTCATGTGCTCTGTAGTCCCGAACCTGACACTAAACTTCAACTCAACCTCGCGGTTTCTCCCCACGTCGTAAGTTCGGTCCTGACTGCGGAGGTTGGTGGAAGACAACGACCAATTTATTATACAGGTCGAACGCTCAAAGGAGCTGAGACTCAATACCAACTAATGGAGAAGCTAGCATTAGCATTGGTAACCACAGCCAGGTGTTTGCGTCCCTTTTTCCAGACTCACCCCATTGTGGTTGTTACGGATCAACCTCTTAGGAAGATCCTAGAGAAACCCGAAGCCTCTGGCAGGTTAGTCAAGTGGTCAATCAAACTCGGGGAGTTTGACATCGAATATCAACCCCGTACCGCGATCAAAGGTAAGGCTGTTGTCGACTTCGTGGCGGACTTCTCCCATCGACTTGACGTTCCACCTCGTACTCTCAAGGAATCCCTTTGGAAAGTCTTTGTAGATGAATCATCCACTCGAACTTCTGGCGGGATAGGAATCGTGATCCTCCTCGACGACATCCTACAAGTCGAGTTTGGTGTCAAGCTCGACTTCCTTGCTATAAACAATGAAGCCGAGTATGAAGTCCTTATCAGCGGACTCGTGGTAGCGGAACTATTGAAGGTGCCAGAGGTAACTATCTGCAATGACACTCAGCTCATTGTCGGACAAATCAACGGGTCCTATGCTGCAAAAGATGATAGGATGCGACGTTATTCCAACAAAACCCGCGAGGTCATTGAGAGATTTGACAAGGTCGAAGTTGTACAGGTTCCGCGCAGCGACAACCTTCGAGCCAATGCCCTGGCTACTCATGCTTCAGAGCAGACTGCGACAACGAAAGACATCGGTATAGAACTCGCATAGTTGCGACCTCAAAAAGCACCCCTGGAATGCTTTCTCGCGACTCAATCTCGAGTGGAGGAGCAAAGATGGGCTAGCCCCATAATCAAATATCTCAGGGATCGAGATCTCCCTACCAACCCTCTCGAGGCAAAAAGGATTAAAATTCGGTCAGCACGATATTGTCTGGTTAACAACGTCCTCTACCGTCGGGGATTCACAATCCCTTTGCTCAGGTGTCTCGATAACGAGGACGCTGAACGGGTTCTGGCCGAAGTCCATGAAGGTATGTGTGGGAATCATTCCGGTGGGAAGTCCATTGCAAAGAAAGTTCTACGGGCAGGACATTACTGGCCCACCATACAGAGAGATGCCACCAATTGGGTGAAGAAATGCGGCAAGTGCCAAAGATTCGCCCGTCTGATCCACTTAACTCACACCAATATGACCTCAGTAACCTCTCCATGCCCGTTCTCCCAGTGGGGAATGGACATCGTAGGACCATTCCCTCAGTCCCGCCATCAAAGGAAGTTCCTCCTCGTGGCCAGTGATTACTTCACTAAGTGGGTGGAAGCTCAACCACTAGCCAAGATTACCGAGAGTAATGTCAGAGACTTCGTTTGGAAGTCAATCATATGCAGGTTCGGGATCCCGAGGATGCTGATTAAATATAACGGGACTCAGTTCAACAACTTGAAGTTTAAAGAGTCTGCCAGGAGCTGGAGATCGACCTTCATTTCTCATCCCTATACCACCCTCAGGCAAACGGACAAGTCGAGGTCACCAATCGATCGCTCTTGAAGATCCTAAAAACCAAGCTCGAGGAGAAGAAAGGCTCGTGGGATGAGGAGCTCCCCAATATCTTATGGGTATACAGAACAACTATCAGGACCCCTACTGGTGAGACACCTTTCTTGCTTACCTACGGGACGGAAGCCGTTATCCCAGCAGAAATCGTCGTTCCCAGCCATCGCATTGCCGAGACTTCCCTTAAAGATAATGCGGAAGACCTAAGTATCAACCTCGACCAACTAGAAGAAATGTGGGATGTCGCCGAAGAAAGGATGAGTGCGTACAGAAAGCAGATCGCGAACTACTACAATGCACGTGTGGTGAAACGAGCATTCGAGGTCGGGGACCTCGTGCCTAAGAGGATTTTCCTTGGAATGCGTGACCCCCGAGAGGGAAAGCTATATGCCAATTGGGAAGGGTCATATCGCGTCCTAAATTTCAAAAGACCTGGAACCTACTACCTCGAAGATATGCATGGCAAAAAACTCCGTCATCTATGGAATGCGGAGCACCTGCGCAGGTTCTATGTTTAAACGTTTTAAAAGTTATTAATGTTTTAACATAAGTTATTGCTTTATCCATTACATCTCCTTGCACTTTGCAATATTTGATATTTAATGAAGTTTTGTTGTCGAAGTCTCCGTGATCTTAGCCTCATCAAAGTCGATGAAACGAATGACTCTGTGGAATCATTGAAATCTTGCCTTACCAGATATCGTATTGGCAGTTGATTCTCACTTTGTTCATTTATGCGTCGCGAAATCGATGAAAAGGATTGCGTGCGTGACGTTAGCCACTCACCATCGTAATCTATGCGTCGTAATGAAAGTCAATGAAACGGCTGATATGCATGAGATCGCTTCCCATCTTATCCTGCTACGCGTTGCATAAAATCGACGAGACGAACGACATTGGGCAACTATGCCATGTCGATCTGTGCGTCGTACTCAAATTCGATGAAACGGACGACATGCGTAGAGGATCGCTTTCCACCATGCCTATCTACGCATCGCGAAGCCGATGAAACGGACGACATCTCCATGTCAATCTACGCGTCGCAACAAGTCAGCAGAGAAAACGATGTACGCGACATTAGCTCCCCGCTTTGTCAAGTATCTCGTTGCAAACGAATTCGAAAGAGCGCACGACTCTGTCTGCGCAACCTCGAGGAAGATAAGACTACGCACGACTCTGTCTGCGTAACTTGTTTCAGTTCCCAGCAGACGACTTCGAAAGAGCGCCGACTCTGTTTGCCCGACCTCGAGAAAGATAAGCCAACGCATGACTCTATCTGCGTAACTTGTTTCAGTTCCCGAAAGATGAATTCGAGAGAGCACACGACTCTGTCTGCGCGACCTCGATAAAGATAAGCCTACGCACGACTCTGTCTGCGTAACTTGTTTCAGTTCCCGAAAGACGAATCCGAGAGAACGCACGACTCTGTCTGTGCGACCTCGAGAAATATAAGTCTGCGTAACTTGTTTCAGTTCCCGGAAGATGAATTCGAGAGAGCGCACGACTCTGTCTGCGCGACCTCGATAAAGATAAGCCTACGCACGACTCTGTCTGTGTAACTTGTTTCAGTTCCCGGAAGACGAATCCGAGAGAACGCACGACTCTGTCTGCGCGACCTCGAGAAAGATAAGTCTACGCACGACTCTGTCTGCGTAACTTGTTTCAGTTCCCGGAAGATGAATTCGAGAGAGCGCACGACTCTGTCTGCGCGACCTTGATAAAGATAAGCCTACGCACGACTCTATCTTCGTAACTTGTTTTAGTTCCCGGAAGACGAATCCGAGAGAACGCACGACTCTATCTTGCCAACCTCGAGAAAAATAAGTCTACGCACGACTCTGTCTGCATAACTTATTTCATTTCTCCTAAGACGAATTCGAGACAACGCACGACCTGGACTGCATGACTTCGAGAAAAATATGCCTCTGTACGATTCATCTACATGACTTATAATGTCTCGTGGGAAACTAATTCGCAAAAGCATATGGGCACCGAACCCCGTCAACACAGTTCAGGAAATACTTTGTGGAAGCAAAGTCATACAAAACATACGAATTAAACAGTGTGGATATAGTGTAAATGCAAAGGATGATCCATTATATGTTCACACCAAGGTCTCTATAAGACAACACGGCAGAAGCAGGAATACGCCTAGTCTAAAACTATAGCAGAATGTACGAAGGAAGAGGACAACTCTCTAAGGGCGATCCGACAACATTCCTGCCCGATGTCAATCTTGACCAAGTCGATGGCGAAGTTCGGCCACCTCCTCCATTAAGGTAGCCTCGGAAGCCGACATGTTGACGACCCACTGCCTTAGTGTCTCCATCTCAGACACTTGCAGTAGGTGCTCTGCAGACTTCTTCATCAACTTCGTGATCTTCTGATTGGAAACCCTCAACAGGTCGTTAAGCTCCGCATTTTCTCGGGTTAGCCGTTCTGACTACGCTTGAGTCCTTTTCAGTTCTCTGTTCATAACAGCAAAATCTTTTTCCACTTTCTCTAGTTGTGCTTTATATGTATCTTGCACAACAAAGTCGATTTTATCGACAATCTGCATGCAACGAGAAACTTGTGTTAAGAATCAGGGTTAAAAACAGGAGTAAGGTTAGAAGGTCGTACCTCTCGGATTTGTCCAGTATGCGTAAAGCTATCAGCGTCCAAGGGACCGGCAAATTCACTGTCAACTCAACCAAGCTGACAGGGACGCTTGATCCCCTTGGCAGGTCACCGCCATCCACGAGGTCTGGAGGTTGCGCAGGCTCTGGCGCAAGTGACTCGATAGACGCCGAAGTAGCCACCGCGACCCCAGATGCCTCAACAGCGAGTTCACGCTAGTTGGATGTCTCCATGATCACCCTCGAGTCAGACGTTGTCATCAGAACAGCAGCACCTACAGCCAGCTTCGCCTCGATCTCGAAGTTTCCCTCAGTAAGGACGGGTGCCTCGAATGCCGGGGAGAACTCGCTGTAGAGGTAGGGGCGACGACGGAAGGTTCGGGGGGAACGACGGTTCCATCTGCTGAAGCTCTAGCTGCCACAGAAGAAACATCTCCGGTCAGAGAAGTTTCCCTTATTCCGCGCCCAAAGTCTTAGGACGGGCGACCTCATTTTCGGCCTCGGGGTCGTCCTTCTCCCCTAAAATCTCAGCCTCGCCCTCATTCTCATCTTCGACCTCGATCACTTCCTCGGCTTCGCCTTGGGCTTCAACCGCTCTTGTAAAGGCATCGTTTGCTTGAAGGTCCAGAACCTTCTCCATCGCCACCCGATTCTCACCTGTCAAGTTCGACGAAGCACCGGCCATGGGGATGGATGACGTTGTAGCCAATACTCCACTAACGGCCTCCGCTGCGGAGGACGTAACCTTTAGCCAAGGAAGATCGTCTTCTTCTTTTCTTTTTCTCTTCCTCGCCATCTTTTTCACCCTTAATATTAGCTTAGTCGCTGCAGCTAACATTGCCAAGAAAAAAATGGGCAAACCGTTAAGGGCGACCTAGCTACCAAGTAATATAGGAAATGTTAAGGACATAGGTTACCTTCAAGAGCTTCACGAGTGGACGTAGTGACATCGGCGAGATCTTCCGACGTAGATACTTCCTCGCTCGCACTCTCCGTCCATGGGGTGGACGCGGTAACATCGTCGGGTCTTCCGACAAGGATACTTCCTCACTCCCACTTTCTGTCCATCGGGTAGTCTCCCCATCCCCGAGATCGATGACATCCGTGCTGACCACCCTCCTCCTCTTCTTCGGAGCCGAAAGGCTCTTAGTCCTTGGACGTTTAGGAGCCGGTTCGTCCCAATGCGGCTCCGCCATACCTCTCTCGATGGTGATACTCGGAGGTATCTTCCCAACCCTCTCTAGGGCAAGCTCGGCATGTTGCCCGAAGCGTCGTTCGATAACTACGTCATCGATGAAGAGAGCCCAGTGATGGGACTTCTTCTGACTTACAATGTGTCGAATCCTCTCCTTTTGGCCCGAATCGGGATTGTTGTCAACTGTAGGCCCTATTAAGCTCGCGGCCTGGTGCCCGAACTCCCTTTGCAGCGGGATGTCGTCGTCATAGATGGTGAACTCGACATGACGTCCAGAAAGGAAAAAATACTATTTATGCCACTCGCTATTACTTGTCGAGAGACCCGTGATAAGAGCGAAGTTCAGCTTCCTCATGGTCCCTTTTTCCTTGATGCGGGGACTGAGAGTCCACATGTCAGGGCTCACCTTGTATACACCATAGAAAGCGAGAAACTCATAAGGCTCGATGTTTACTTTGTGCTCCTGTAGCCACAGAATGACACTCGAAAATAAAACCGCCCAAGCGTTGGGGACGAGCTGAGTGGGCGAGATCCTCAATGTCTGAAGGATCCGTTTTATAGGCTTGGGAATGGGAAACCTGAGCCTGTAATAAAAGCTCTTGGCGAAGACGCCTATCTCTCTACCATGGTACCGATCCGAGTTCGGCTTCTCGTTTATACTGGGGATACGGGCAGTGGCCGAAGGAGGAAAGTATTTCGACTTGCGAAATTTCTCGATAGCATTCTTCGTTATGGTGGATGGCTCCCAACTCGTCATCGACCAAATAAAACGCTTCTGAGGAGCGTTGGTCTCTCCCACGATCTCGTCATCTTGAAGAACCGTGGCGGCCTTCAGATTCTTTCGTGGGTTGTTCTTGACCATCTCGATACCAAACTTCGGTAATGACGTCGGTGGGATAAGGAAGAAGGAAAGAATGAACCAAGGAAAGAACTAGAGATAAGAAGGAGGTCCGTGAGTGAAGATGAAAGGGCAAAACCTAGCCTGACAAGATACTTAAGGGCTACGGTAAGGAGTGTTCAGCACAGCTCAGACCTAGGACTGCTTTCCGCGGGATTTAAGATTTGGATAAATGACGTGTCACGCTCTATTAAGTTAATAAACTGAAACCGATTGTGATCGCATGTCGCGAGAGTCATTAAAACAGTAAGTGTATCTGGTCAGCATCGAGAACCACAGAGCATTTCATAGGGAATGTACAGCCGCCAGGGTTCAAAACGACTCGCCTAAAAGAAGCGAAAAATCTGGAATTCGAACAGACTTCCTCAAAGAGACGCTCAACTATTAATATCATCTCATTCCTCAGAATCATGCACCTTGAAAACCCTAAACCTCTTAAACCCTCATCCCTACAACCAGAACCGTCAATGGCTTTCCCATTGTTTAACAAACTCCCCCTCGAACTACAAATCGAGGTTCTGAAGAAAGCCACCGCCATCGACTACGGATTATGGCTCGACATTGGGAGAACATTGAGAACCGTGAAGGAAATGGTGCAGGACTAAGAGGTCGTAAAGAACCTAAGGTATTGCGAGGGATTGCTGTGGACGGTGCCTATTGAAAACAACCACAGGCTCCTAAACAAGTGCTATGGAGCCGAAAACCCGCAAGCCCAATTCGTAATAGGCTTGGGCTAGATCTGCTATGGAGCGACCTTCGACGAAGGTATGGAAGACCTTCGTAAGTTAGGGACCTCTGGCTCATTACCGGCCAAATACGTACGACTGTTGGCCGCAACAGCGTTAGGGAAGAACCCGAACCTTGGAGGGAGGAAGGCACTCCTCGCCTTCAAGAAGGAAGTCGGGCAGGAGGAAATGGCGACCATCCGGTACTACGTCCACAAATGGTTGGGGCAGCACCAGCTATGGGGGGACATTGAATACTAATATGCCCCGCCTATTTCTTGCCCAAAGCTCTTGGTATGCATGTACCTGACGCCAGAAGAGGGACAATGGCATTCGGAGAGGCAGAAATGGCAGACCTTCGACCAGTACCTCTACGAGGTCTGCAACATCAACAAGGAACTCGAGTTCACTCGAGTAGAGTTAGAAAGAGTCGAAGTCTTCGAGAGGCTTAGGTTTATGTTTCATTAAGAAACTATGTAAATATACCTAGTTTAAATCTTAAAAAAGTTTGAGTGTTTTGAACAGGAGGAAATGGCGACCCTCCGGTACTACGTCCACAAATGGTTGGGGCAGCACCAGCTATGGGGGGACATTGAATACTAATATGCCCCGCCTATTTCTTGCCCAAAGCTCTTGGTATGCATGTACCTGACGCCAGAAGAGGGGAAATGACATTCGGAGAGGCAGAAATGGCAGACCTTCGACCAGTACCTCTGCGAGGTCTGCAAAATCAACAAGGAACTCGAGTTCAATCGAGTAGAGTTAGAAAGAGTCGAAGTCTTCGAGAGGCTTAGGTTTATGTTTCATTAAGAAACTATGTAAATATACCTAGTTTAAATCTTAAAAAAGTTTGAGTGTTTTGAAATCCAAAGAAATCCTTATTTCTCGGGCTTAAACTGATTACGAAATCATCGCGAAAATTTGAACGTTTCCAAGGTCACGTCCCGAAAATATGGGGATAAGTTTGTATAACGTGGGGAGGATTATGACGTTATGGCCGAGATCCTCGCGTAATCTTTGAACGAGAAAAGTCATGCGTTATTAAGTTGGCATCGAGGTTGATATCTTCCTCACTTTCAAAGAAAAATGCCCTTAGCTCTTGCTTCAGCCTTACTATCGTCATTGCCAGAAGAAATGTTGCAAAATATTTCGATTCGAGTAGCTGAAAACAATGTCGAAGACTGGAAGAACCTCAAGGTCGTCTCGCGGCGTATGTACAAAATAGCAACTACTCGATCTGTTCATCAAGCCCTGGTTGTCCACAAGTATGAGGTCCCATGGGGACCAAAAGCAGCTTGGTTCAAGTTCTGCACTCGAATGTACATTGAAGGGAATCCTCATGTAGTTTATCAGAGGGTCTCCCAGGAATTGGCATCGAGGTTGATATCTCGACATGCCATAGGACGACTTCGTCGAAACACAGAATTGGGTCACCCCGAATCCATGTTCTTGTTTTCTCTTTTTTATGCATATCGGTTTGGTCCTACGGGACCATAGGTGATGAAGTTTCAAGAAAATTACAAGCTCTTTCTATAGAGCGAATGGCTGAGGTCAGGGAGAGGGTAGAGACCTGGGCAGCGATCCAAAATTGGAAAGGAGATTATATTCCCGACCTCAATTCGACACCGGCATGTGCGAAGAACTTGCCATGTCAAATTCCAACTTGGGCTTACGTCTTACTTCCTGACGTTAGAGAAAACGAGCCCGAAGTAACGCTGGATAATTATGTGGGCGTGATGAAGAGGAGATACGAGCAATATCTCGAGCAGCAATATTTCCGTACACATGGGAGATGGGAGCTGAACCGAATTTTCCTCTGTCCATCTTGTCAAGTTGCAAAGGAGTTAATCAACATAAAAAATATACTCGAGCATGGACGAGGAGCTTCATATGTTAATTAAATCTGTTTAGTTGCATGTCTTTAGAGTGTTTGAAGTCCATTTTATTCAAGCTTATTTAATTCCCTGTATTGAGTTACCGTATAAAGTTATACTACTTTCTATAAGTTTATTGTTACATGGTGAACATCATTTTCATGACTCCGAAAACATTTTCGAATTGAGTCTTGAGCTGACTAAATTCGAAAATGGGAAGAATCTGATGAGTCATAAAAATGACTGGAATTGAGTTAAGGCCCAATAGGCCCAAGGTAGCCCAGTGGAGGTTCGGGCGGACCTCAAGATGTTAAATAGATTGAACATTGAAAGTAATCCGAGCCCATGAAAAGGAGCCCATTAAGGGAAGATTATCGGAGTCGATGGTGAATCAGTTGAAGACAAGGTATAAATCCGAAATCCTCGGCACGACTGATGTCGTGAGATCGAGGTTTCCATGTTATCAGTAAAGCGCGCCCGACATCGAGGTCAAGTGGGTTAGCCGTTGAGCATCATCTTGTTAAAACCGTGACAGTTAACGAGATATCCGCCCACTACACTTCACTCCACGACCAGATAGTGGGGCACAACCTCGAAAGAATAATCGTGGCAGTTAACGGGATATCCGCCCACTACACTTCACTGCACGACCAGATAGTGGGGCAGGACCTCGAAGGGATGAGGACATGATTCCCAAGCAAAGCAACGGGAAACCGGTGGTAATAAAAAAGTAATATAAATATCCAGGGAATAGGTAAACTCTGGGGATCTTTTCAGTGATATACGAATGATATACAGTTTAACTGTTTAACTTCTGAGCCTCACGCTATCGGATACTGACTTAAGAATCGGAGGGTCTTTCCTTCTTGGAGGGATCGCCTTAATATTCTTCTGTTTTGCAGTCTAGGAGGTCAGGTATAAGGATGTCGAGAAAGCTTGGCACCAGCGCTAAGGAACCATCATCTCGCTGATCTTTCACATATCAACTTGGGCCTTTGAGGGAGTTGAGATCTCAAACATGTGTAAAAAACTAGCAAGTACCAAATGTAACTACCGAAGGGCAAAAGGTGCTCCGGGGCACGCCCTTCTACCACTCCCAAATGGGATCAATTCATAATGATCTTGTTTAAGCTTCGATAATTTGGGCTTAAAAATTTAGGTTTAATAATAAAAAATTCATCACATAATTTTTTATTATTATAATATTTATTAAAAATCTTCTCTCATCACTTTCTCACCAACTCCTATAACATATTTTTACTTTATAATATTTCTCAAACCCCAAAGCATCCTTATTTTATATTATGTTTGTTCAGCAGTGTTAATTAGGCCAGAACATTATGTTCAGAAAGAAAAAATAAAATAAAAAGGCCAGTTCATGATTATACTTTCGGCCTTGAACTATTCTTCAAAGTTCAAATATTCGATTCAACCGAAGCCTTAACTGTACAGTGAAACGGACAAAGTGAAAAAGGGACGCATACCAAAGATGTGGCTTTGCTGATCGTGTCCGCATCATAGCCGGCAAGCTCTGCGCCATCAAGGACGGATAGCATTACGTCCATGAAGTCTTGTTCCCCTTTGACCTCACCTGAAGCTCTCTTACGCTTATGCTCTTCCAACCATTTCCCAAGTAAACTATCCAAAACTTTTGCTGTTTTCTTCATAGCCTGCTCATGTCCTCCCAAAGGAATGGCATCCGACAACACAAACAACCCAAGGAAATCAAAGAATTCCCTCACAGCCTTTTGGAGTTGGCGTGCCTCTTTCTTCTCAACCTCAGTACGATTTGAAAGCTGGTACCGCTTCCCAGCAACCATCTTTGTGATCACGTTGAGACTCATGTCCCCAAACCATTGCTTCAGCTCCACCAAAATCTGGTCTGATTCGTTCTTATCCGTCTTTGTCCAAAGTTTGTATAGATCTTCTAAAAATGTCTCAACTTCAGTTGCTCGAATATAGGAAAGTAGCTCAACCCGAGTGTTAGAGAGTAGCTCTATTGTGGTTATTTTACGTAGTACACCCCAATGCGGACCGTACGGTGCGAATCCAAACATGGCATCATTATAGCCTATGTGTTTTGAGGCTAAAAGTTTGGGCCGCGAGGATACGGCCACGTCGTTGGTGGTGAAACACTCCTTAGCCATCTCCCAGTGGCGGAGTGAAGTTTGTATAGTGGAGTCGACGAAAATTATTTTAAATAATATAATTAAAAATAAATATTAAATATTATGTGAAAAAAAAATGTTTCAAACAAAATTTTCAATATATCAATATTTTCTAATAACTGAAGACAAATATGAAAAAAAAAATCTTATCAACTTAAACATAGATATATAAAACAAAAACAAAAAAAGTCACAATTTTCCTATTATAATGCAACTCGGCGAGTTTTTATGTCTTGAAAATCATCTATAAACATTTTTGTACTAAAAGTTGAGGCAATTTCTTTTTCATGTATGGAGTAAATTCGTCATTTTAGTGAATACAAATAGCTATTTTCGTCTAAATCAAAGGTTATGAGTGCGAAAACGGTTGATAGTTGATAGACAAAATTGATAGTTTAAAGTGCAAATTATCATAGTCACAATAATCGAGAGACAAAAAGTATATTTAACCTTTTATTGTATCCAATTGTGCCCATATCTTTCTAATAAATAAATAAATAATAAGAAGCTAAAATTTAGGAAATAAATAAAAACAGAAAAAGAACAATATATTATAAAATACAACAAATTAATCCACCACATCACACATTCTATAAGTGATATACCATATCAATATCATCTGTGCTGATACAATCGATAACTGTAATAAATAGTCACAACCTATGCATGACATTATTTTAGGTATCGAACCACTTAATTTGGTACTTACGAAAAAACTTCCCTTTTCTTCTTCAGCATTTTGGGGAACACATGTTTTCATACTACAATATTTGATATGGCCTATGAGGTAACATATCATTTTGTTGGGTGAAAAGGGACGTTACTCTTCGGAAATTTATAATTCAAAATATACCTGAATTCTTATCTGATTCCCTATGGCAATTGTAGCCCCAGTACACTACAATGATATCAACATCAATTGGCATGCATTAACTTTAAGCTTAGATATTATATACATAGGCCCGGCTTTCTAATTATGGGTTGTTTGGCCACAACGTCCAGGCAATTGGGTTATCAATTTGCTCCCCCTAAAGGAAATCGAAACTGATATTGGAACAACCTCATATCGTGTGGCGGGGATTCAAACATACGTACATGCACCAACTTACTGGTTTACAAACTCAAATACTAATAAAATAATGCTTTTTTTTTAGAACTGAGGGGGGCGGCTGCCCCCCCCCCCCCCCTTCTCTCCGCCCTGCAACTGTTCAACACCAAAGCTTGCTGCAAGCCGAGTTGGAAGGTAAAAATGGGGCCGTGCGTGTCAGCCATGGCTCCCAAAGTTTTGTGCGGGGGGTCAGTTCCTCCCAGCAGAGGAAGGTGACCAATTAGTGGCCATGCACCTGCCGGAGTTGGTATTGTTTTGGCCAATCCAGCTCTGGACCTCCACAAACGATAGTACAGTACAAGAATCAGGGAAACGCTTCCAACTATGACAACATTTAGCTAAGATTATGAGAGGCTGTGGTCTGTACGTGGTATATATCTTAAGTTGAACTTTGCACTGGAAACTTTTAGAAACATGTAATGGCTATCTTTATGCGAGATACTTTGTGCTCTGATGACCACAATCACACTATCTAATGACTTAAGTAATATTCTTGTCAATTCGTATGCAGCAAATGCATATATATATATAGAAGTTATCATCATCAAAACCTTTGGCAATTATTTACTGAAACAGATAAATATGTACTAGGAAAAATCTTAATGGACTTTAGTTATCTTCTGGCGCGCAACAGATCACAAAATATATATGCTCATTTAAATATTGCAAATTAAAAAATGTTGCTATCAAATTTTATGGTCAAATATTGATACTTCCTCATTTCCTATCAATATCATAGACACTGGCGCCCTGGTGAATATATAGTGCTCAAATATTCCTTGTACCATATATAGGAGCTAGGTTTGTATGGCGTTATCATGTTGGGATGATAAACGCCATACAAAGTCAAAAAAGGCCGCTTGAGAGGTAATTCGTTTTCATATAGACTTTGTTCAGATTCACGGGAGACGTACTGATCAGAATGTGGATGTATTGTGCGCGCTCGAGTACTTCCAAAGTAGCTGAATATTGCAATGCTCTTTGTTTAAGTGGACAACCCTACATCTTATTATCTTATCCCCTTCTCCTTAATTTTTTTTGTTTTGTTTTGTTTAAGGAAGCTGTACGTTAAATTAACTACGGAGAAAAAAAGAAAGAAACAAATTAAGAACTAGGAAGTCTAATTCGATCTGTTGTGTGTATCAGTTTTGTGTGCTTCTAAATGTTTGTGATTGATCAAAGAAGTTTCCAAAATCTATTCATTAAGAACGGGCTTGTTATATGGGACTTTAAAAGGATTAATAAAATTTAGTTTAATAAAATAAAATAAAAGGACTTCACTCTCATACCATTCTTCACTATACCACCTAGTCAATCTAAAACAATACTCTATTGCTGACACATAGAAAACTAAAAATAATTGTATAAAATAAAAATTCTCAATGCATCAGTATATATATATTGCGAAATTAGTCTCATTCTTTCCTTATTGGGGGACCCATGAAAATAAGGTTTGCTTTGAGAGGGAATGTATTTGCAGGACGACGTCGTCTGCGGCAATTGTCAATATATATATTTGGCCATTGAGATCCGCTGGTTTTCTATATATATATATATATATATATATATCATATAATTCCGATGTTGACGACAATTTCACCTGGGTTTAGCCTAACTGGTTTAATTTGGTATAAGAGGCTTTAGATCATACACACTTCACTTCATTCATCATTCGTTAACTGTTTCACCCTTATTTTTACTATTTTAATTCCCTCTTATGGTAAAATAATTAGTATTATTAATCGTACTGGTTTACTTATTTGCAATGATATTAAATTGAAGAAAACTCTAGAACGTAAACATACTCATAAAGAATTAGGTTTATTTTGTGATCAATATGGTTATTCTAATCCAATTGCCCCTTCTAAAAGAAGTAAACGTGATAAAAAATATTATCAAAGAAAATATAAAGAAAAATACACGAACAATTTTCATTAAAACAACATTATCCCATTTTATCATTTTAGGAACTGTAATATTAAAATGTTCATTATTAGCAGTTAAAAGTAAAGTTTCGCGAGAATATTGAGGACTGACTTTTGATCTAGTATTTAAAGTAGTCTTGATTAATTTATAATGAAGTCGGTATACAATAGCAAGATATTGAACACCTTGGCAGATACTGTGGATGAATAGTGATATTTTTCAGGAACAGTAAAAGCAATAGTATTTTGAACAGTGCTTTGTCGGCGACTGTCGGCAGAACAGTAACTTTCATCTTGAAATGACGATCTTGACCTTGATATATTGATATTTGACCTTGATATCTTGAAAAATTACATCTTTACCATTTTTGATATTCTTGATATTGACAAAATTATTACGTCATCTTGTTGTCATGCTTGCATCATCTGCAAAGATATATATATATATCACAATGGTGATATGGTGACGTCGTCGACAGTACGGATAAGCTGAACCACAGAACGATTAATGGTCCCAATGGAATCCAACAAATTTTACCGGCCCGACCAATATAAGCCTTCGGCCTCATAGGCTGAACCCAATAAAGTCGACCCCACAACCCCTTCCAATTTTTCGTAGGGTGCTCAAGCTTTTCACTCGTATATATCAACCTGAGCGTCTTGAGGGATTTGAGACAAAAGAGCTGCGGGGCACACTCTTTTACCGCTTCCAAATGGGAACAATGCATACTGTTTACACAAAACATCAACATCCTTCTGAGTCAAGAGAATATGAAATATCCAAACCCTGCCAAGCCAGAAGATAGTAGAAGAGATTTGTAGGAAGAAAAGATGCTAAAGCAGTAAGCAGCCGTCAGGATTGAAAGAAATAAATACGACAAGTCTGTTCAGACTGTGTTTCTAAAATTTTGGTTTTCATAAAAAATTTATTTTATAAAATATTTTTTTATTATTAATTATCTATTGTATTATAATAAAAATAAAAATTAATTCCATAATCTTTTCTATCATTTTTTACCGACTTTTATAAATCAAAATTTCATTCACTTCACTTTTAACTTTTATAAAACAAAAATTTAATTATCCCAACATTTCAATTTACAGACACCACCTAATCAAAATAAAAGAGCAGGTTATCTAGCCTAGCCTGCACTCTTTTCGTTTTGCTCCCCCACTTTTTACGAACCCACGATCGACCTCTTCTCGTGCCGAAAACGCCTCGAGTCCTCTCTTCTTGCCCTGTTTTTTCCCCAGCTTCCCACTACTGCTCTGTCCGCCGGCTAAGATCCTCATGCCTCTGTCACCAAGCAGGTTTTCGCATTCCCTTGTCTTAGATAGCACTGAGCAACAATGTATCATAGTGCAACTCCGTTGATTTAGAAACAGTCAATCAATCAGTAGTGCAGAACTGCTAAAACTTCAAATGTGAACGGAACTGGTACAATGTATGGAACGGACTACTTTTGCATGCATATATAGCAGACAGTAAGTACTCAATCATCCTGCACAAACATATAGTTGATTGCCGTGGACGTCACTAATAAGATCATTTGAAATCTTTTAATACTTCACGGAACCTGATAGGTTGCATTGAAGCTTTATTTATAAGTCTTTGATTTTCATCACCTATATTGCTTTAGCAATCTAGGACTTTACATTTCAACACTCCCCCCACCACCTTGAGTTTGGATTTACAAAAACAGAAAAAAATTGCCAAAAAGTTGTCGGGCTCTGCCGGTGGTTGTCAGACTTTGCCGGATGGTCGTCGAACTATGCCGGATGGTTGTCGGGCTCTGCCGGATAGTTGCCGGAAGGTAACCGGACTAATGCAAAAAACATTACTCCGATACTATGTAGGAAATAAAATTTTAACTTTAGATAAGTGAGACAAGATATTTAAATGATTCGGTCGTTAACCTACCTCCATTATTAAAAGGCCCAATTAAAATTCGATTTTCTAACTTATAAATTGAAAAGTTAGATTGAAGCTTTATTTATAACCCATTAGTTTTCATCACCCACGTTAGTGTAGCCACGACTTTACATTTCAACAAAGACGGTGGCAATTATGAAGTAGCCACTTTGATCGCAACCTCTCTTGGACGACTGACACGTGAAGTATTTGTGTGGTTGATGGGAAGACAACTTCAAGAGGAATGACACGTTATCTAAAAAAAATCAAGAGAAGAAATGACACGCTTCTTGACCACGGCGGCACGGCCTATAAAAGGGGCTGGAAAGGAGCTACAACCTTTTATCAATTCAGAAACAATAGAAGAAGCCATCATGCTCTTGCCTGACGTCGCATCTCCGGGAACCGTACAGGCAGTCATTTTGGCCTTGTTTCTGTTTCCGTTCTTTCTGCTATGGATATCAAGAAGAGTACAAAAAACTGCTAGTCAAAAGGCACTTCCACCAGAAGCAGGTGGAGCGTGGCCCGTGATTGGCCACCTCCACCACTTAGCAGGGTCACAATCACCCCATACTATTTTGGGTAATATGGCGGACAAGTATGGACCAATTTTCACTATCTGGTTCGGCCATCATCGTACTCTCGTTGTAAGCAATGGGGAGATAGTCAAAGAGTGTTTCACCACTAACGACAAAGCCTTTGCCAACCGTCCGAAAGCTTTAGCAGCAGAAGTCATGGCGTATAAAAACGCCATGTTTGCATTCAGTCCATATGGTTCGTACTGGCGCCAATTGCGCAAAATTGCCATTCTCGAAGTCCTCTCCAACCACCGTCTTGAGATGTTCCAACATGTTCGGGAGTCAGAGGTAAGTACATTCATAAAAGAGATATACCAGTTGTGGGTTAAGAACAACCAGGTGTCTGTGGAGATGAGGAGATGGTTTGGCGACATAACGTTAAACGTGATTCTTAGGCTGGTTGTAGGAAAGCGATTTGCTAGAGATGTAACCAAGGAGGAGAAGGAAGGAAATGATCGGTGTCGAGAGGCTTTGAGAGACTTCTTTGATTTGTTTGGAGCATTTGTGGTGTCAGATGCACTTCCGTATTTAAGGTGGTTGGATTTGGGAGGATATGAGAGGGCCATGAAGAAAACCGCTAAAGAATTGGATCAAGTGCTTGGAGGATGGCTGCAAGAGCATAAACAAAGAAACATTTCCCGTGGGATCGTGAAGGGACACTCCGACTTTATGGACGTGATGCTATCCACGGGTACAGTGGCTGACGAGACTTCGAGTTACGAAGCTGATACAGTCATCAAAGCTACATGTCAGGTACACGTTCAATAATGCTATAAACTTCTATATAGAAAGCAGGAATTCCCAAATTTTGCTCCTTTGCTAACATTATGATGCAAAATTTTGTTACTAAGTTCACGACAGTTTTATTTGATCCATTGCTGTTATGAGAGTCTTCTACAATATTCTTTGTCCAATTTTTGGAGATATAGATGGTGTTTGTTTGTAGAAATTTCAGATAGTGAAAATGTTTGGAAATTGTGGTGGGTGAAAAAGTGAAGATATTTTGTTGGAGCTAGTGAAAAAGATTAGAGATAGTATTTTTATGAATATTATAATAATAAGTAATTATATAATTTTAACAAAATATATCTAACATTTCGTACAACAAACGCCCGCTTGGTAATTTCGAGATACTGCGTCGAGTTTTGAAAATGTTTGAGTAAAGTGACTTTTCCTTTTCTTTGGCGTTGGATGAAGTAACTTTAGCCGAATGGGAAGTAAGTCCGTCCAAATTAATGCCAGTTCTCCATTTAAAAGCATGCTGTCAAATATTTCAAATACTGCCATATGCAGACCTATCAGAATAAAAAGCAGATTTCCACAGTACTATTACGGCTCCTTTCTGACCCATTAGATGACTAATCGTACTAAAAGTTTAAATGAAAGAATTAAATTGAGTTTAAAACTAAGGCTCTGTTGTTTTGATCTAAAATTATTATTTTAAGTAATTTTTTTTCATTGAAACAATTGTAGGAAAAAAATATTTTTTCTGTATATGGTTATTTTTTAAAATTATTTTGTAATATTTTATATGCTTAATGATATGTGTATTTACGTAAAGAATTTAATACGTGCGATGGATTAAATAACTAATCTTCAAACGGAAGACATATTAATCTCTCTCTGGGGGACATATATATATATATATTCCAAATTCACTGCAATTCAAAACATAATAATTACGATTCACATTCTCTTTCTCTGGTTTTTTTTGCAGGGGCTCATTCTAGCAGGTGCAGATACGACAACAGTGACATTGACATGGGCTCTCTGTCTACTTCTTAACAACCCTAAGACCTTAAAGAAAGCCCAAGAAGAATTGGATCTCCATGTTGGCAAGGCGAGGCAAGTGAGAGAAACGGACGTGAAAAACCTAGTCTATCTCCAAGCTGTCCTCAAAGAAACAATGCGTTTATATCCTGCCGGGCCACTTTCTGTGCCGCACGAGTCTATTGAGGATTGCACTTTGGCAGGCTACCATGTCCCAGCAGGCACCAGGCTTCTCGTTAATCTGTCGAAGCTTCATCGAGACCCACATGTGTGGGTGGATCCAAATGAATTTCGGCCAGAAAGATTCCTTACAACTCACACGGAAGTTGATGTTCGGGGCCAGCATTTTGAAATGATACCATTTGGAAGTGGTAGGAGAATGTGCCCCGGAATCTCGTTTGCCCAACAAGTTATGCACCTCACACTGGCTACCTTATTGCACGCCTTTGAGATTACCACCACGTCGGATGAACCCGTGGACATGACTGAGAAAGTGGGACTTACCAACCTAAAAGCCACCCCGCTCGAAGTTCACCTTACACCCCGCCTTCCAATTCAAGCATATGCATAATTTTACTTGATGTTAACTAATGAAGATGATAGTACTAGACTCCACTATAGTACGTATATGCCTGCTGCTATTCTAGGTGGATGGTCAATGTTTGCTAAAACTAAGGGATTATCATATATATATATATATATATGGGGACGTTTATAAAGTATCTGTATTTGTTTCGATAATTTAAGTTGACGTTGTTTCTTAGAACTTTTGAGTACCTGATCATAAGCAGAACCCTAAACATAAGGGCCATGGCAAACTATATTGTGCAGTGTAAATACTATACATGAAACTACAGGCACTTCAAAGTTGGAATATCACTTGATACGTCAGTATGCAGGTAATAACTCAAAAGGATCCAAAACTTAAGGATATTGTTCTAAATGAAAGGTACATTGTGCCCTATTACAGGCCCAAATGCCTCGATTCATAATCCCAACCATGATTCAGAAAAAAAGAATTCCTAAACAGGGCTTTAATCAGCCTTTTTCTTCAATTCCGGGGTTGGATTCTCTCGGGGCGGGATAGGCTCTCAGAATTCCTATAGAGGGCTTTAATCAGCCTTTTCCTTCAATTCCTGGGTTGGATTCTCTCCAGGCTGGATAGGCTGTGACCAAGCCCAAATTGATTCAACGGACCTCCCTAAACTAATCTGCCCCAAAAACCCCAACCGCAAACCGAATGAAAAAACTTTACAAGATAAGTAACAGAACGGTTAATGGCCCTAATGGAACCCAATGTTTGGCCGGCATACCTCCAGACGCCAAATGACGTGACACACACACACACACACATATTTATATATATATATATATATATATATATAAAGCCACTTTTTACCTCTATAGTCAGCTAAATGTCGTCTAACGCACTACAAGAATTTCGCTCTACAGCAGCAACGTTCAATTGTCGGTAAAAGGAGAAAACTCGTTGCTACAATAAATTAGCTACTAGTAAACAATCGTCAAAGCTCCATCGCAAATACCGCATCACTACACATATTCAGCAACATTTTTTTCTCTAGTTGCTATTCATTACAGAATTAGCGACTTCATTCGAAGTCCCCAGAGAACAATCTCACCTGTCGCCCTTAGTCTCTCTCTCTGATTCCATTTTCATCGCTATTCATTCCGAAATTAACCACGGTGCCATTTTCGTCGCTATCACATTCCAAAATTAGTCACGGTGCCCTTTTTGTAGCTATTCATTCCGAAATTAGCGGCTTCTCAGAAAACGTCCAATTTTTGGCTACCCCAATTGTTATTTGATTGTTATTCATATCCAGTGACCCCAGAAATTCCAATAGACAGATGGATCTAAAAAAATGCTCAGTTTATTGATATGAACAGAAGGCCGTGGTATACATAAATACCTACAAAAAAAAATGTTGACAATAAAATACAACCTACAACTGTAAGCCAAAATTCCAACATCAACGACCAAATCACAACCACGACAGCAAGCCAAACTTTATCTACCACACCACCAAATCACAACCCACACAACAACAGAGGCCAACAGCTCGCTCCATTCCTTCCAACGAGCACAAAAATCCCACAGACGAGCACAAAGTACCTGGAGGGTAGATCTGGGCTTCTCCCAAACGATTTGGATGAGTCACTGAAGTGGAGAGAGGTGGTAGATCTGGGCTTCTCCCAAACGTTGACAGGCCACCACGAGAAATAGATCTGAGCTTCAAAACCGTGAGAATGTTATCCCCTTGTGAGTGGCGGTGGTGCCAAGAGAGACGAATAGATGAGCCAAGAGAGAGGGGGACGGAACAGAGGAGCCAAGAGAGACGAACAAAGGAGCCAGAGGAGCCCAAGGGATACGAAAGAAGAGGGGGAGGCGAAAGTGACAAAAAAGAGTTTAAATGGTTGAAGTGCGTGTTAGGGCAACGGTGCTAACAAAGACAATCATGTCCTTGCCTATTTTAAAAAATAACCATCTAATTTCGCAACCAAACGTAAAAAAATATACCAATTACACCCTTTAGCAACCAAACGTATATTTTTGTCGCAAAAAGGGACTTTTAGCGACGAAAAAGAATTTGTCGCTGATACACTTTTAACAACTAAAGTAGAATTTAATCGCTACAAGCATGTGTCATAAGAATTTAGCTACAAAATAAAATTTTCGCAAAAGATAATTTTTAGCAACAACGTTCAGTTTGTCGCTGATAAAGTCGTCGCTAAAACTATCTTCTAGCAACAAAATTTTATTTCGTTGCAAAAAACAGTATTTTAGCGACAAAGCCTCCTTACTTTTCTCAAGATCTTTGTGTACACTAAAGATTCGAGCTTGGCCATTAACGATAGAGATAATGTGTCGATTTTCGCAATCTACTTCATCGAGCCTGTATATCTACAACTCAAGATTGTATTTGGCTTTTACTATTCAAACTTCTTCCACAAAAGAGATACTCCCTTTTCTTATCAAGAAACAATAGAACGGAAGAAGCAATTATGCTCTTGCCGGACGTCCCATCCCCGACAACTGTTCTGGCTACCATTTTCGCCTTGTTTCCGTTTCTCTTCTTTCTACTATGCACGTCAACAATATTCCAAAAAAACTGCTCATAAAAACGCACTTCCACCACAAGCTGGTGGTGCGTGGCCAGTGATTGGCTACCTCTGCACACTACAAAAAAAAATAGGTCTATAGCGACGGTCTTTTTAGCGCGCTATATACCCCTTTTTGCAGCGTTTTTAGCGAAACGCTTACTAACCGCCGCTATAGACCCCCGTATAGCATCGTTTTAAAAAAAACGCTGCTAAAAATTAGGTTATACCTTTAGCAGCGTTTTTTAAGAAAAACGCTGCTATAGGTTTAATTCCAAAAATTTTGATTTATTAATTAATTATAAATTAATTAATGTTGATAATTATTTTATTTATTATTTTATTCCTTTTAATATATATTTTTATTTTGTGATGTACTTGGAAAAAAATTATTTTAAAGGACATATTTAATAAAATATGGAATTAGTAGGAGTGTTATGAAAATTGAACTTGTTATAAAATATATTTTAAATTATACCTATTGTTGCTATCGTAATTGCATATTTATTGATTAAATCTAAATAGTTTAGAAAACATATATTATCATACTTATAATGAGCATATATATTTTGAATAATTAGTAATATAATACTATTTAGTTACGACATATTATTTAATTTCAAACAAAAAGATATTGTGAGATTAGATTATGCAATTAAAGTACATAATTTAATATATAGTCTTAGAGTCTATAATTTAGTTATTAGGTATATAGGTACATGTATATAAAGTACTTATTTTAATTAGCGCATATCATGTATATGATAAACACATATAACAAATCATGCAATGTTATATGGAATGCATTGTACTTTTAAATTATAAACATTATATAAATATTTTAATTAGTAGTGTATTAAAATGCTAGAAAAAAAACGCTGACACAGACCTATAGCGGCGGTCACGACCGGCGCTAAAAGTATGTACCAGCGTTTTCACGCTGCGAGAAATACAAAATTGCATTCAAGTCCATAGCGACGGTCGCGACCGCCGCTATAGACCTGAAGTCTTCGCTAAAAAACCGCTGCTAAAAGATATAACAACAGTTTTGTAACCTTTAGCAGCAGTTTCCGACCGCTACTAAAGGTCACTTTTTTGTAGTGACAGGTTAGCAGGCTCACAACCGCCCCATACTACCTTGGGTAATATGGCTAAAAAGTATGGACCGTTTTTCACTATCTAGTTAGGAGTGTGTTGTACTCTAATAGTAAATAGTTGGGAGATAGCTACAGAGTGTTTCACCACCAACGACAAAGCCTTTGATAACTGTCCGAAAGCTTTGGCAACATAAGTCATGGCCTATAATTATGCCACAGAAGTCTGTACTGACGTAAAGTGCGCAAAATCGTCACTCTTGAGTTCCTCTCCAACCATCGTCTTGAGATGTTCATACACGTTCCGGAGTTCGAGGTAACTACATCCATAAAAGAGATATACCAACTGGGAAAGGATTAACTCCTAAGAGGAATTACCTATGGGTCCTAAAAGACCATTGGATGGATGACAACACATTATTGAATTCATCCAATTGTCTATATTAAAACATTAAAAAAAATACAAAATGAAAAAAAAAATATTATATGAGATATAGACCATTGGATGGATTCATTAATGTGTTGTCATCCTTCCAATAACTTGTTAGCATCCATTAGGTAATTCCATCTTTAGAAGGAATCCGAGTCCTACCAACTGTGGGCTAAGAACAACGAGTAGTTGGTAGAGATGAGGAGTGGGTTCGGCGACCAAACGTTAAACGTGATGCTCAGGATGGTTGTGGGAAAGCGATTTGCTAGGGATGTAACCAAGGAGGAAAATGAAGGAAATGATCGGTGTCGACAGGCATTGAGAGATTTCAGGGATTTGAGTGGGGCATTTGTGGTCTTAGATGCGCTTCCATATCTAAGGTGTTGCATTTGGGTGGATACGAGAGGGTCATGAAGACAACCGCAAACGAGTTGGATCGGGTGCTCGAAGGATGGATACACGAGCATAAGCAAAGAAAACTTTCCGATGAGGTGAAGGTGATATGAACCTCGCCAAGAATAACGAGTGCCAACAACGAAAGGGAACCCAAGATCGTTCTATGGACAGATTCGAATAGAAGACCTCGACCCGTTGCTTATGAAAACAAGAACCTCGGTATAAGGAAGACGCCACAAATGGTGGTGAAAATGTCGTTTGATAAGTCGGGATGAACGCCACGGAAAATCCCGATAAGTTCGAATAGTTCTTCGAAGAACAAAAGTGAAATACTCTCACAATATAAGCCAAAATCTGAATTCATTATTCAAGCCAAAAGGCCAAATAAATAGACTTGGAACTTCCCTCCAAGAATAGGAACCAAAACCCAAAATTTGAAAGAAATTAAATTCTCCTAAAAATCCGGCTAAGGAAAAGAGATAAACCAGCATTTGAAAAGTGATTCAAAAGCAAATTCAAACATTCCTAAAAATCCGGCTAAGGAAAATGGATAAGCCAGAATTTGAAAAGAAATTCAAATGCAAATTCAAACCTTCCTAAAAATTCGACTAAGCAAAAAGGATAAACCAACATTTGAAAAGTTATTCAAATGCAAACTCAAGCATTCCTAAAAATTTGGCTAAGGAAAAGGGATAAGACAACATTTGAAAAGTAATTCAAATTCAAATTCAAACATTCCTAAAAATGCAGCTAAGGAAAAAGGATAAACTAGCATTTTATTTGAATTCTAATTCAAATCGAATATTCCTAAAAATCCGGCTAAAAATAAGCTACGTAAGCTGATCTTTCTAGCCTTGACCGGATTTGATGCAGCCTTCTGGAACATGATTCATGGTGATTCTTTGATGTTAACGTGGACCAGGTTCAATATGCCTCCATGAATTTGCTTGAACTAGGCTCCCTGTAGGATTTGCATCATTCCCTTTCTCTTGAAAGTGAATTGTCCTCAAATCATCGCCTTCTTGCTTTTGAAGATCACTCTCCTTTTGCACTTGATCCTGCTTAAATACTTGCGTCCACAAATCATCATCTTCTTGCTTTTGATGATCACTCTCCTTTTGAACTTGATCCTTATATACTTGCGGCCTCAAATCATTGCCTTCTTGCTTTTGATGATCGCTCTCCTTTTGCAGTTGATCCTTATATACTTGCGGCGGTGTCAATGCTCTTCTTGCCACCAATGGCAATGCCTCAGGGGCTAAATAGTCCTCCGTGGAAATTTCCTCCAAGGGTGGCAAGTCGTCAACGACAAAATTGTCGTTGTTGGTCACGTGGCCACCATTATCTTGAGGAACGTGACTGATGTTCGTGGACTTGATCTCAGATTTGGACGTTTGTGACTCATCCATCTCCTTGTGGTAATCCTCTACAATCTGACGTCTCTGTCTAATACCTTGTAGACTCTCGGTATTGGTCACATGGAACGAACCACTTTCTCATCACTGTTTTTAGCTGCTCCCATGTCTCTATTGGCCATTCTCTATTCTGTCTCCTGTTTATCACAAGCTGATTCCACCAAGTTATAGCATATTCAGATAATTCATTTACAGCAAGTCTTACCTTCTTTGGCTCGGAATAGTTATGGTAAGCAAACACGAACTCCATCTTCTTCTACCACTCAGGGAGTTCTTTAGGATCATATATACCTTGAAAAGATGAGATCGTCATCTTAATATCACCCAAGTTGTTATCTTCCCTATTCCAACCTTTTTGAAGCCTTTCCCAGCTCTAACTTCATCACACGCCTCATTTCAATCATCAAGGCATCCATAAACACTTTTGGACCCGCCAACTTCGTATCATCAACAACAATGTTCTTACCACTGTTGTCAGACATGATTGTTGGAAAAGTAAAGTTAGGAAGAAAGGACCTCACAAATATCTCCCTTACGTGTTTACACTCAAGAATGTGGATCACTCTTCACTCGTGTTTCCCTAAAAAGAATACTTGCTTTTGGTGTGAGGTGAATTTCGGGCTTATTGGAACCATAATGGATAGGAACAAAAAAAAGTTTGTCGTTTGTACTTTTTTTTAAAACGAAATTTTAGAAGATACGCAATTGATGTGAACGGGTAA
This sequence comes from Myrica gale, assembly GCA_963930655.1. Classification (NCBI taxonomy): domain Eukaryota; kingdom Viridiplantae; phylum Streptophyta; class Magnoliopsida; order Fagales; family Myricaceae; genus Myrica; species Myrica gale. The sequence continues at coordinate 20,603,099 of OZ005615.1, forward strand.
AGAGATAAAATGATGTGAACAGCTAAAGAAGAAAAAAAAGGAATGAAAGATTTTAAAGGATAAGCAAACCCGAACTAGAACCGTGCTGCGATACCAAATGATGTGAACGGGTAAAGAGATATATGATGTGGACGAAAGAGAAACAATGAAACGGATAAAATTAAAAGATAGGCAAACCTGAACTAGAAAACCAGCTCTTATACCAAATGATGTGAACCTCGCCAAGAATAACGAGACCCAACAACGAAAGGGAACCCTAGATCGTTCTATGGACATATTCGAATAGTAAAAGGACAGAGATAATTTGACGAGGGAAAAATTATTCGAAGAAATAAATGATTTGAATACATTTTTTATATCTATAGTAAAAGGACAGAGATAATTTGACGAGGGAAAAATTATTTTATAGGCAAAAATCATAGCACGCCCATATCAATGGGCAAATTATATCAATAAGTCACCCTTAAATTTCAAAATATTTATTTCATCCCATAAGTTTCAAAAATAATCAATGATGTTTTGATATGTTTCTAATTGATCAAGTAAGTTTCTAAAATCTATTCAAAATGAAATGGCTTGTGATATCTGCACTGTAACATTAATCTAATACCACTCTTCAGTAAACCACCAAGTCAATCTAAAACAATACCACTACTAGAAAATTGACTTTTAGTGACGAAATGAATTTCGTCACTAAAAATTGGTCTTTCCTGACGAAAATAATTTTGGTCACTAATTTCGTCACTAAAAGTCTTATTTGTGACGAAATAACAATGTCGTCACAAAAAGTTAATTTTTTGGTTACGAAAAGTTTTGTCACACGCCGATCGATCAGTACTTTTGTGACGAAATGCTCCATCACTAAATGCAAAGAGTTTTGGAGAGGAAATTACGTCGTCACTCCACCCGATCGATCGTTGTTTATATACTGATCGATCGGTTATTAATAAACACGTGGCTCTGAAACATGATCGATTGTTCATCATAACCGATCTATCACTACGATATGACGATCGATCGGCATGCGTCATGGAAGATCTTTCTAAATTTTAAGATAACCGATCGATCGGTCATTTAGGTGATCGATCGTTTAAGTACGATGTCGTTTAGATATTTCTAACCTAGCGATCGATCGTTTATATTGAAGTGATCGATCATCAAGGACGTCGTCGTTTTGTCTTACGCATAACGATTGATCGGTAAAGGCACAATAACTGATCCATCGCTACAATATGACGATCGATCTACATTCGTCATAGATAATCTTTCTAAATTTTAAGATAACCGATTGATCGGTCATTTAGGTGATCGATCGTTTAAGTACGATGTCGTTTAGATATTTCTAATTTACCGGTCGATCGTTTATATTGAAGTGATCGATCATCAAGGACGTCGTCGTTTTGTCTTATGCATAACGATTGATCGGTAAAGTCACAATAACCGATCCATCGCTACGATATGACGATCGATCGACATGCGTCATAGAAGATCTTTCTAAATTTTTAGATAACCGATCGATCGGTCATTTAGGTGATCGATCGTTTAAGTACGATGTCGTTTAGATATTTCTAATCTACCGATCGATCGATTATATTGAAGTGATCGATCATCAAGGACGTCGTCGTTTTGTCTTATGCATAACGATCGATCGGTAAAGGCACACGAATCGATTGTCAGGGTGCGTCGTCGTTTTCGTTAGACGAAGCGATCGATCGGTTAACATTGACGATCGATCGGTTCGCACGGTGTCGTTTTAAATGCAAAGGGCAATCGATCGGTACGTAATTTTCATGATTAAACATTTGTAATTGAATAATATTAGCTTAAATAATTAGAAATACAAAATATATATTAACAAAGTACGCAAGGATATGTTTAGATTGCATAACAACATATAAAGTATATTTCATTAATAATTAGGAAAGCATGTACAAGTTGTACATGTTATATCAAATAAACATTTTGTAAGAGTTAGTATGAGCAATGTACTAAGATGTCATAAACTAGTGATATAAAGCTTATTTAACACATGATTATAAGTTATTAGTATGAGATATGTATTAAAAAGACATTTTAAGTAAAATCATTTTAATAATTATTTCATATGTTAGGTTAAAAATCATTTTTTCAATAATTAGGTTTAACGATCGATCGGTATGTCACCGATCAATCAGTAAAGGACAACGTCGTTTAATGGTTTGAGACTGATTGATCATATATTAATACCGATCGATCGCTCACGTCCGTCATCGTTTTGAATTCGTTTCCCGATTGATCGTGGAAATTGCGATCGATCGTTTGAAAACTTAGCTGAAATTTTAAAGCAGACAAGGCGATCGATCGGTATGGTGACCGATCGATCGGTGTTTATCGTGTTTGAAATGTCCAAATGCTCAAAGGCCATGAGTGAAGTGAAAAAAAACTCACGGAAACGAGGAGAACGAAGGCTTGCGGCAAGGAGCTCTTTTCCTTTCAAACTTATTCCAAATACCTTTATTTTGGTTGAGAGAGTGTTTAGAATAGATTAAGAGGAAGCCGAGCTCATATTCAATGGTTTTTTAACCGAGTGAATATTGAAAAGATTTGGCAAAATTTGTGAGATTTTGTTCGTTTTGGTGTTTATATCGTGCAAGAGGTAATATACTCTACATACATTACGATTTATAAACGATTTGGTTGGTTATTTGATGATTTTTTTGATTTGGGTATTTGTGGGTATTATGGATATAGTTTGTGATGATTAGAGCTTATTAGGATGTTTTTAATGTGTACATTGCAATGGGTATTGAATGAGGATTATTTTGAGAGTGATTTGGGCGTGGATTTGAGTGTGTGTGGAGGGTTTGCATGATTTTATCGATCTGGGTAATTGACGATCGATCCCCAATAAGTGACGATCGATCGTCTGTTAGATGGTATACAACCGATCGATCGTTGTATTTTAAACAATCGATCATCTTCTAGATGGTTGTCTGACGATCGATCGACATATTTTTACCGATCGATCGGTGTTTAACGCAAGTTTTGTTGCAAATTATTGATGATGTGTAACATTTATATTTATTTAGATGTTTGATTATTGGAGTGCTTGAGTTCCGAAAGTAAGTAAGAATGATGTAAGATCTCTCCTTATGTTGTTCATAATTTTTCTCATATATTGCCCTGATAATGTGGATGAGTATAGGTTTGTCTGTCTGATGTAAATTGTATTTTTTTTTCCTCATTGGAAACACCAGGAAGGGAATGACCTATGCCCCCTGAATTTTGCAGTTGGAAATCAAATGCAAATATGACTGTACATCTAACCCTACAGGTGCACGCACGTATGTGCATGTAAGTATATACAATTAATAGCTTACGCTCATGCAAGGGTATAACAGTTTAGCTCACCACCTTTTGGAACACCGATTTGTCAAATTTTTTGTTCTTGCTCCATTTGTTTATTTTTTCGTTCTATTTATTAGCATAAAGTTTTTTCTACAATCTTCAGCCAAATGTTCCTTTTTTATTTGCTAGCATGAAAAAGTTTCATGATTGTTTGATTTTTCTTGCTATCATAATCAGTTGTTGAAGCAGGGATGCTAGTTCGGGTAACAGGGCAAACACACCATTAATCAGGACATGAAGCAAGAGCACATGCGAGTAGAGCATGAGGAGTGCATGCAACAGAAACAAGAGCACATGCGAAAGGAGCAAGAGCGCTTACGGGCAGAAATATCAAAGGAGCTGGAGAAGAAAATGTCATATGTAATGGAAAAGAAAATGAGCGACATGTCAAAGCGACTATTCAACCAGTTTAGAGGTTCAAAAAAGTATATGCATGTATGTTTTAATAGCTTTGTGATTATGTATTATTATTACGATATTATTTTCGATTTAATTACGGATCACTATTTATTATTATTGATGTTTATTATTGTGAGTATTGTATTGTTATTATAATAGTACATTATATGATATTTTCTATGATTATTATTTATTTTAAAAAAATCGATTCTGTTACCACTATTCGATCGACATCTTTAGCGATCAATCGGTTGTTATTAAACCGATCAATCGTTCAATATCACTGTTCGATCGACAATATTAAAAAGAAAAAATTGTCGATCGATCAGTAACGTAAACGATCGATCGGTGGAGAAATAGACAATCGATCGTCAGATTACACCGATCGATCAGTTACTTAGGGGATGTTTGTTTGCCAAAATATTGGGGAATATTCTCAAAATTTTGGGAATCTTTACTTTATTGAGATTTATTGGGGTTTGTGAAAGGTGAAGTGTGTAGGTGTAAAAGTTAAAAATTTTGGAGTTTATTTGGTTTGTCCGATTTGTTGAGACCCCAAATATTTGGGGTCTCAAACATGCCCTTAATCAACGTTCCATCGCTAAAATAAATGATCGATCCATCACTACGTTCTTACTGATCGATCAGTTACTTAATCAACGTATCATCACTGAAATAAATGAAACCCTAAGCATTCCGATCGATCGATCATTAGATTTAGTGACGAAAATTTTTCGTGACGAAATTCGGGTTTTGTCACGAAATACATTTGGTGACGCACTTTCACTGACGGAGCTCGTGACAAAAAAACTTCCGTCACTAATACTTTTAGTGACTCAATTTTGACTTTTAGTGAAAAAAAATTTTGTCAGTAAAAGTTAATTTTTTTGTAGTGTACTTTGCAATACATATAAAGGAAGATAATTACACACACTGAGTACTTTATTGCTGACGCATTCAAAATTAAAAATAAGTACAAAATTAAAAGTCTAAAATAATACATGTATCCCTATGATTTGATATTTTTTCAGAAATATATTTAGGGTAAATTTTTTTTATCCCGCAATCCTTAGGGTATAACTCGTTTCCCAGTTATATATGTCCTTTCGTCGACCAGCTTCCGTCTATAAGTTAACGAAATTTACTGACGTGGCTCATTGAAGCTACTAAGATATTCACTAATTATTTATTAAGATAAAATACTAATAGGAGAAAGTTGTACTTTTGTCTATTTTAGGGGGTAAATGTGGATAGCAGGTGAAGATGATTTTTGTTTTAATTCATATGACACTTGGGTCTTTTAGTCATTTACAGAAGTTGTGAATGACGTGACACTATTTTATTGAAACTGAAATGGTTAACGTTAGCCACGTCAGCAATTTCGTCAGTTTATGCACAGAAGGTCGAGGGGGGGACATAACTGAAAAATGACGGGTTATACCACAAGAATGGTTGGACAAAAAAATTATCCTTTGAACACTTATGAGAAAACATCAATTTACAGGAACACGTGTATTATTTTAGCCAAATAAAAATTCACATTGCATCAGTATATATATTGCGAAATTAGTCTCATTCTTTCTCTATCGGGGGACCCATGAAAATAAGGTTTGCTTTGAGAGGGAATGTATTTGGAGGACGACGTTGAATACGGCAAATGTCAATATATTTGGGTCGCCATTGAGATCAGCTGTTCTACATGCATAAAGACAACAGTGATGGAGACGTCGTCAACAGTACTAGTTAAACATTGGCCAAACCCTACCTAAACCATATCAATATCGCGCGACTTAAAATAATCCGATTTTACTTGGAACTCATTGTCAGTGCTGATTTTCTTTTGGGCCTTTTTCTTGAACAATCTAGGAGGTAGAAATTATAGACTGGATCTGCAGTGGCGGATCCAGCATGGATTTTCATGGGGGTCGAACTTTACATGCAAAATAACAATAATTTTTTTTCTTCGTAATGCAAATAATTTTTTTAAAGTTATAATATCGAAAATTAAATATTAAAAGCATTAAAAATAATAGAATACACGTACCGTACTATGTAGTACGACTGAGAGATAACAATTGCATCCTACGTTTTTGCATACTTATCCATTATCTAAACAAAATAAAACAAAGTGAAAACAATCAATCAACAATTTCACAAACCAATTCAAAATATGAAATCAATTTCACAAACCAATTCAAATAAACAGTTTCACAAATCACATATATCTAAATTCCAAATCAATTCAAAGAGAGACGTTATGTGATAAAGTTGGCGACAAACAAAAGAAACTAAAATTAACGATCTAAATACATTCCAAACATATGATCCATTAAACTGCTAGTCCAACATTCTAACCAAACCAGAGAATGCTATTTTTCTTACTAAACTCTGTTTTACAATACTATTCCAGTGACAATTAGTAATATATGCTCCAATCATTTCTTTTTATTCCTGATCCACACTTCTCCAAGAGAGATGAATACCAATTGAATACCCTGAAAGTTGTGTATCAATTGCTTTACAAAAATAAGGCCGTAACAAAACGTCCAATGCAGTTAGTAGAGAAGATAATTGAGAAAGAAAATTGGCCCAATTGCATGTTTTATGCAGCACCATCAGTCTAAACCAAGCTACCTACTTATTGCAGAGCATACCATACAAACGCTCAGCACACAAAAGTATTTTGATATATTACAAAATGTGATCTAGTGCGCCAGTATTATGCATGTGCTGGTAAAAACATGTGTCGTTTCTAAATTGCAACAAACATAATAGAGAACCTGTACCCGAGGGATTGAATTCTTGATAATATAAAAATCAGATTCACAACGAAAGACTACATACTCCTAACATAGATAAATGCCAACTAGTCTTTCTGAAAGAAAACAGAAGGATTGGATCTCCTGATCCAGTGAGCCAGAGTGGTTGAATTCCTTCTGTAGACTGAAAACATACAGAAGAATTCGCAGAATGGGTCTTCTTACTAAGGAAATATGTTTTTCTCTTTGTGCTCTTAGGCCTTTTAAGTTCTTTTAATAATTTGAGTGATGGCTCTTCTTTAAGATGTTCATAAATACTCAAAAGAGGTGGACTGAATATTGATGAACTTCTATTTCATGATTTTGGTCAGTGGCATTGCTATTAGCATCATTAATTCATAATTCAATGCTTTCATTTTATATTATGTTCTATTAAAACAACAGCTTCATAATTGTTTACTAATACTCGATCGCTTGTTCACACAATGCACACAACGTAAATTGAAGAGAAATTGTACAATCTCCAGCTTCTCACTATGTAAAACCCAACAAAACAGAAGCTCCCATTAACCATAGGACAACAATTTAGCTTAGCTTAAACATATCCGAACTTCATGTTTCTAGTTTTCCTCAGTTTTTTGTTTCATATAGTAAATCAAACCCCAAATTCAACCTCGCCTCAAACTCCATGACCCAAATCATACCCAGATCTCAACAACTTCAAATCCAAATAGAAATTTCATATTCCTAAAACCAAGATAGCCCAACCCATTCAAAGAGTATTCGAGAAATTCAAATTCTGACTCACCGAGGTGGAATTGGTGCCAGCATTGAAGCTTGGCCCAAGATCTATCCCCGTTATCGCCACAACGTCGAGGCAAATCGAGCACGAGACGTCGAGACGGAACCGAAACCTTTGCCTCCGATTTCACCACCACCGTCATCGATGCTCTCATCAACCACGACAACGTCGTCGTTCCCAAGAGAACCGGAGCACAGCGGGCCGGCTGCAATGAGCAATTGAAGCTGGGCAGCTGAGAGAGAGAGCCCGAGAGGCGAGAGAGAGAAAGAGAGCCAGAGAGGCTACTGAGAGAGAGAGAGGCCGGTTGGCGGTGGAAGCCCCTGGGTTTCGGTCGATGGTGGGCTGCCGGTCGCCGGAGGAGGAGCTGAGAGGGAGTGAGAGAGAGGATGAGAGCCGGAGGGAGAGGGAGACTTGCGGCGGTGGGCAAGAGAGAGGGGTCGAGAGAGAAATGAAAAGTTTTCAAAAACTTTTTTTTTTAAGGCAGAGGGTGAAACGACGTCGTTTCACCCTCTGCCTATTAAAAAATAAAGAGCCTGGGCCTAACGGGCCCAGGCCCTGAAGGGGAAATTTAAATGGCCTGGGCCAATGGGTGTCGGGCTCCCAAAGGCCCAGGCGCTGCAGGCTCAACATCAGGGTTGGTCTGGGCCTATGGGAGGTCTGGGCCTATGGGGATCGGGCTCCCATAGGCCCAGACCAACTTATGTTTTTTTTTTAAAAAAAAAAATTACATCTAAAATATGTTTTTGGCCGATCCAATGGGGGGCGGCCGCCCAGGGCCGCACCCCCCTGGATCCGCCTCTGTGGATCTGTCACTGTAAGTGTTTGAAACTGTCGTCGGAATATTTGCACTGCCAGTAATACGCATACCGGTAGTACTATATATAAGTACAAGTCACGTACTCTACTATGTCTTATATATATTGGCCTGTATTTGGCCAAGTGTATATAAGTTCTTTACGACCAAGCGTTATTTGGCTAATTGATTTAATAAACTTAATTCTTTATTTATTTTATTACTACTTGATTTTATAAATCGTCTTTCCCACTTTTTCAGGTTTCTATTGGCTTAAAAAGGAAACAAAAATAATTAATTTAAGACTTAATTACTCAATTGGGAGAGGTAGGGACACTTGGCGAATAATGATTAGTAGTGACGTGGTTCTCTCTGTCCACGTAGGACATTTTCATTTGGCCACTATCCTTAGATGACCAAAATAACCAAATACAAAATCTTCCCTAAAGACTAATCTAGGACAAAAAATAACTTGGAAACCAAGTTTGGGTTTTGCGATACCCCAAGAACCAATAAAGTAATTAGGTCTTAATTTAATTATTAATTGAAAGACATTTCTCTCAACCAATAGCTGAGGGCACTTAAGAGCACAAAAATGGTCATAACCCACCCACTAAACTTTTAGTTAAAGGAGTTTGAGCAGTCTTTTTGTTCTCTAGCCCCCTTTTTGTTCATTATTTTGTTTTTTAGTTTTTAGTTTTTAGTTTGTATGGTTTTTCTTCTTTTTACAGCGTATATATATATATATCTAAGAAAACGAGAGGGAGAAAGGGAGAAAGGTTGGTTGAACTCCTTTAACCGAAGGTTCAGTAGGTTATGGCAATTTTTGTGCTCTTAATCCTCAACTCATGTTAATAATTAGAATAATTGATTTTATTTGGCCTTTTTAGGCAATAACCCCCTCAAATTATACCGTATTTTCAATTACCAACTTCAACTTTCTTTCTTATATGGAAAAGTATCCAAAATAACCGAAATACCCCTCAAATATTTTTTTTTAAAGTTCAAGAAGTAAATTAAAAACAAATAGATTATTGAAATAGAGTTTCAATATTTTTATTTAAAAAATATTTTTTATATTTTTTATTTTTATGAATTTTTAAAATATATTTTGTAATTTTGCCATCAAACAGTATTTCGGTCATTTTGCATATAATTTAACAATAATTTCAAAGGGAAGGCGAAAATATCCCTGTAAGACAAAATTACTTAGAAATGTTAAAAAATTATTAACATAATATAAATAATATATCAATAAAAAGTAATATTTTTTTAAATAAAATATATGGAAACTCTATTTAATTAATCTATTTATTTCTTGAATTTTTTATTTTTAAATTTTATCTTCGAATGACAATTTGGTCAATTTACATAACTTCCATGTGACATAACGGCCAAATCAAACAGAAGTCAAAACCAAACTTCACAAATTTAAAGTCGAAGAAACTCTCGACTAGCCTAGTAAATTTTACGTGGTAATTTTTTTCTGGAAATTACGGCCTTCGTAATATTGGAACAAATAAAAGCAATGGTCCAAAATGCTGATATGAAAAAAAAAAAGACTTTCCCTGAAGGTTTCATCTGAAAATGCTGATATGACATGCATATAGATAATGAGGCCGAAATGACGTAAACGTACATTAATAAGTGAAACATCAAGTGAAAGTATGCCGTTAGTACAAACGAAGACATATCCAGTACAGTCTCAAGTTTTACTACATGGTTTTCGATCCATATAGTGTGAAAGGAAGTCGCGGCCTGATAAGAACTTCGAGTGGAGTTGCTTTCCTGTTTGTCAATCCAAAGCTTTCAGTCATATCAACTTGGGCCTTTGAGGGAGTTGAGATCTCAAACATGTGTAAAAAACTAGCAAGTACCAAATGTAACATCCAAAGGGCAAAAGGTGCTCCGGGGCACGCCCTTCTACCACTCCCAAATGGGATCAATTCATAATGTTTACCCAAAACATCCATATGCTTGTGGGTGGTGAGAAATCTTTCGGGCATGAATTCCAATGGATCTGACCATATGCGTGGATCCGTTTGGATTTTCCAAATGTTTGTAATCAGCCGGGTACCTTTTGGGACACGGTAGCCGCCAATGATACAGTCCTCAGTGAATTCACGCGGTGCTGATAATGGTGCTGGAGGATACAAGCGTAATGTCTCTTTCACTATGGCTTGGAGATAGACTAGACTACTTATATCGGACTCCTTAACATTTCTTTCCTTTCCCACTTGGCTGTCGAGCTCATCTTGTGCCTTCCTAAACACATGTTGGCTGTTCAACAGTAGTGATACTGCCCAAGTTAGCGTAACGTGCCGGTGTCAGTTCCTCCCGCAATCATACCCTGCAAAGTCCAATTATTTTAGACGATCCATACTCTGAACAAAGCATCCTTCTTTTATATTATGTTTGTTCAGTGGTATTAATTAGGCCAGAACATTATGTTCAGAAAGAAAAAATAAAATAAAAAGGCCAGATCAAGATTATACTTTCGGCCTCTGAGAACGGCCTTGAACTACTCTTCAAAGTTCAAATATTCGATTCAATCGAAGCCTTAACTGTACAGTGAAACGGACAAAGTGAAAAAGGGACGCATACCAAAGATGTGGCTTTGTTGATCGTATCCGCATCATAGCCGGCAAGCTCTGCGCCATCAAGGACGGATAGCATTATGTCCATGAAGTCTTGTTCCCCTTTGACCTCACCTGAAGCTCTCTTACGCTTATGCTCTTCTAACCATTTCCCAAGTAAACTATCCAAAACTTTTGCTGTTTTCTTCATAGCCTGCTCATGTCCTCCCAAATCCAAGAACCCAAGGAAAGGAATGGCATCCGACAACACAAACAACCCAAGGAAATCAAAGAATTCCCTCACAGCCTTTTGGAGTTGGCGTGCCTCTTTCTTCTCAACCTCAGTACGTTTTGAAAGCTGGTACCGCTTCCCAGCAACCATCTTTGTGATCACGTTGAGACTCATGTCCCCAAAACCATTGCTTCAGCTCCACCAAAATCTGGTCTGATTCGTTCTTATCCGTCTTTGTCCAAAGTTTGTATAGATCTTCTAAAAATGTCTCAACTTTAGTTGCTCGAATATAGGAAAGTAGCTCAACCCGAGTGTTATAGAGTAGCTCTATTGTGGTTATTTTACGTAGTTCACGCCAATACGGACCATACGGTGCGAATCCAAACATGGCATCATTATAGCCTATGTGCTTTGAGGCTAAAAGTTTGGGCCGCGAGGATACGGCCACGTCGTTGGTGGTGAAACACTCCTTAGCCATCTCCCAACTGTTCAACACCAAAGCTTGCTGCAAGCCGAGTTGGAAGGTAAAAATGGGGAATGGATTCGGTGCAAAGTGAGTCTGTGATAAGGGTGGAAAGACGCGTTTCAGATTTAAACGTCATTTAATGCGACACTTTTGACACAATGGCGGCTCGGCTTCAAGCCAATTTTTTTCTAACTTTTTCTCAATGTTTCTTCCCTCTGTGTCTTCCCAACAAGAACAGTAGCCTTTTTTTTCCCTTTCCCCTCTCTCTGTGGTTCCTTTCTCTTCCTCCCTCATTTTCTTTCTCTCTTTTCTATTCTTGTTGTCACTCTAAGTAGATTTTTTAAACCCAACTTCGTAATAGGTAGAAGACTCTTCTTGCCTTATAGAACTCACAAAAACCATATTATAAATGTCAAAATCTCATCACCCTAGATACCCACCTGTAACTTTGCAACCTCATTAGAAAATGTAAATGTTCTGTCTGTAGAGTTTGTGCCTTGTGTTCTAAGTCTACAGTGTATTGCATCTTCCACTCCTTGGAACAAGCAGCTGATTGACGATTAGCCAAAATCCTGGATCAGCAGATTACAGAGGAGCAATACACTCAAGCACGAAATAGAGATAGGAAAAACAGAAACTTAATTCCAATTTTTTCATCTGCCTTTTGCTAAGATTCGGTCCAGCAAGGGAAGGAGAAGCAGCAAGGAGAAAGAAAAAATGGGTAATAGGAGAAAGAAGAGGGAGATGGGGTGGGGAAGAAGAAGAGAGATTCAAGGGACTACGATATAGAGGGCAAAAAAGAAAATCGGGAGGTGAGTTGCCGGAGATGTGCAGGAAATAAGTTAAGCAAAAAAAAATCGGTTTGTAGTGAGCCAAGCCGAGCTTTAAGCCGTTTATGTCTCTCCTCACTTCATTTAATGAACTGGCCATTTCTTGAACGTCGGATCTGTATTTTAAAATCAGAACCGCGTCTTTCCACCTTTATCACAAACTCACTTTGCACAAAATCCATTCCCGTAAAAATGGGGCCGTACTTGTCAGCCATGGCCCCAAAGTTTTGTGCGGGGGGTCAGTTCGTCCCTGCGGAGGAAGGTGACCAATTAGTGGCCATGCACCTGCCGGAGTTGGTATTGTTTTGGCCAATCCAACTCTGGACCTCCACAAACGATAGTACAGGACAAGAATCAGGGAAACGCTTCCAACTATGACAACATTTAGGAAGGGTGGAAGGATATCCATTGTAGCTAATATTATGAGAGGCTGTGGCCTGTACGTGGTATATATCTTAAATTGAACTTTGCATTGGAAGCTTTTAGAAACATGTAATGTCTATCTTAATTTATGCGAGATACTTTGTGGTCTGATGACCACAATCACACAATCTAATGACTTAAGTAATATTATTGTCAATTAGTATCCATATATATATAAATAAGTGATCATCATCAAAACCAGTGGCGTATCTAGGATATAAAATGAGTGGAGTCGAATTTCTAAGGCAAAATTTTCTAAAGACAACATTTAGATGCTGCAAACGGGAGAGAGTAGCAACTTCTCTAAATACCTCGCAATAGTTTGTGGAAACAAATTTTGACTTGGCCTATCATCAATGTATGTTATCCAAAGGGGTCCACAGCAGATCCTTAACAAATTCGCCTAGACACACCACTGCACTACATTCACCCCAAAACAAGCTTACATTCTAGCACAACCAACCGCTGAAGAACTCTACATGAAGAAAATGGCCACTAATTAAAGAATCAAACAGTTTCCATGCACTGGACAAATAACATTAACAAACAGTACACAACTTGCTCTCTATAAAAGTAAGAATGCAGTAAATAACTTCATTATGGATTCCTTTAATTTAATGGTGAAAGGAAAACTCGATAATGTCTACAATGAAACTAAAAAGCTGATGCCAAATCACAGATCAGTACATTACAACTATCATAACTTATAGAGCACACCTTTCTGGGGTAATGAACATTAATCCTATGTAGATAGTGGATAATAGTTACCTCAATATTCGGTCATTAACAAGCAGGCTTTTGTCCTTGAATCATGAGAAATTCTAAAACAGTAAAACCGCTAGACCTTTCAAGAAAAAGTAGCAAAGGAACGGAATAAGGCACTCTCTAGCTATGTCCCTTCGTTACATGGTGTATCACAATTCACATGACCTTCCACTCAAAAGTTACGCCTCCATAAATCAAAAGGAAAATTTTCGAAAATACCCTCGCAAGAAAAAAAAAAACTAAAGCACTAGCACAGAACTCGTAAGCATTTCACTATTGTCTCGAATTAATCCGACTTCTGTTCCTTTAGATTCCATACACATCTTACAGTCCGATAAAAAGACCAAAACATTAGCTATTTGTTGGAAGACAAGAAGAAAACAGAGTATCTTTTCTGAGAAAGTTCAACCAACAACTTGTTTGATTGATTCTAATTGTTCTGCCTTTACAATTCCAAACGTACATAGATATAAAGACCCTTAGAAACTCATCAAGACTCCTAGAAACTCATGACATCATTAACTAAGAACAACCTCCAATATAAGCTAATAAACAACAAACTCTCAAAATAGCAAACTAGGCTATTTATAGAGTTTTATTGAAAACAGCAGCACACATGCAACAGCTTCAATACTCCTCCTTGATGTGTTTTTCTGAAACTCCAAGCATCATTCTGAGGAACTGAAACTTGTCTCCAGGAAGAGCTTTTGTGAAAATATCTGCAATCTGATCTTCAGAGCAGTATAAAATTAGCTTGATTTCACCACTTGCTTCTACTTCATGCAGGAAATGATACTTGATTGCTATGTGCTTTGTGTGACTGTGATGGACAGGATTCTTAGCAATAGCAATTGCAGATTTGCTGTCACAAAAAATTTCAACTGGTCCTTGTTGTATTTCTCCCATATCTGTCAGTATTCTTTTCAACCAAATGTTTGGTTTGCTGCCCCAGTTGCAGCAACATATTCAGCCTCGGCAGTGGACTGAGCTATATTTCCTTGCTTCTTAGAACTCCATGAAAACATACCAGATCCAAGACCAAAACAATGTCCTGAAGTACTTTGCATGTCGTCAATTGATCCAGCCCAATCACTATCAGTGAAGCCAACTAGTTTTGATTCTGAGCTTTTCTCATACCATATGCCAAAGCTGATTGTTCCTTGCAAATACCTGAGAACCCTCTTAGCAGTTCCAAAATGAACTTGACTGGGACTTTGCATAAACCTTGACAACAAACTTGTGGCAAACAAGATATCGGGTCTGGTATTGCACAAGTAAACTTCCTACAAGACCTCTGTAGGTTGATGAATCCACTTTCTTGGCACCATCATCTTTTCTCAATTTCTCATTAGGAACCAATGACGTTGCAACTGACTTACAGCCTAGCATTTTGAATTTCTTCGACAAATTTTCTGCATATTTTTTCTGTGAACAGAAAATTCCATCTTCTTCTTGGCTTACTTCCATTCCGAGAAAATAATGCATCAAACCCAAGTCGCTCATCTCAAAGTTAGCCATCATATCCTTTTTAAACTCTTCAATCATCACTAGATTATTTCCAGTAAAAATCAAATCATCAACATACAAGGATACAATGAGAATGGCAGCATTACCTTGAGACTTTATTTACAACGTTGGTTCACTTTTGCTCATCTTGAAACCTTGATCTGAAAAATAATCATCTATCTTTCCATACCAGGCTCGTGGTGCTTGCCTCAGCCCATATAATGCCTTCTTTAATCTGAAAACTTTTCCTTCTTCTTCTATGAAGACCTCTGGTTGATAAACATAAACTTTTTCCTCCAGGACGCCATTTAAGAATGCTGACTTTACATCAAGTTGGTAAATCTTCCAACTTTTCTTACCTGCAAGTGCAACAAGTGCTCGAATGGTATCCATCCTTGCAACTGGTGCAAAGGTTTCTTTGTAGTCCACTCCTGGCTGTTGTACATAGCCCTTAGCCACAAGCCTTGCTTTATGCTTCAAGATTGAGCCCTCTGGATTCAGCTTTGTTTGTAGGTCGAGTAACCAATTCCAATGTTTCATTCTTTTCAATCATTTTTATCTCCTCCTCCATTGCTTTTACCCAAACTTTGTCCCTTGATGCCGCAGCAAAATTTTCTGGTTCAAGAGAAGAGTAATTGCAATGCTCATAGATTTCACTCAGAAGTCTTGTTCTTTCTATAGGAGATTCTGGTGAAGAATTATCATCTCTGTCAGAAGATGGTGATTGTTGAGTTGCTGTAGGACTGCTCCTCTCATCCTCCATAAGATTGCTCATGTCATCCTCCAACTCTTCTTCTATCGCAGGTGGTTCAATAATTGGAACTTCAACATTCTGCTAAATCACCTTCTCAGCTTCTCAATCCCAAGAAGCATGCTCATTGAATTTCACATCACGACTGGTAATAAGCTTCTTAGTTTCCAGGTTGAAGATCCGAAAACCTTTTGACATAGTGTTGTAACCCAGAAAAATGCCCTTCTCAGACTTTTCTTCCAGCTTATGCCTTTTCTAAGATGGAACATGAATATAGCATATACAACCAAACACTCTTAGAAAAACTTGCAGAAGGTTTTATGCCACTCCAAGCCTCATAAGGTGTCTGATTTTCTACAACTTTTGTTGGTACTTTGTTGAGCAAAAATATAGCAGTGTTAACTGCTTCTGCCCAGAATTTTATTGGCAAACATTTTTCCAACAACATAGATCTTGACATCTCCATCACTGTTCTGTTTTTGCGCTCAGAAACTCCATCCTGTTGGGGCGAGTATGCAACAGATAGTTGATGCATCAGCCCTTCTTTTTCACAGAATTTCTCAAACTCCTTGGAGTTATACTCAGTACCACGATCGCTCCTTAGAGTTTTAATTTTCTGCCCACACTGGTTTTCAACCAGCAACTTGAATTTCTTGAAAATTCCAAAAACTTCTGATTTTTCACGAAGAAAATACACCCAAATCATTCTGGTAAAATCATCAATGAAAAGAATAAAATACCTGTTTTAATTGTGTGTAGGAGTTCTCATTGGACCACACACATCAGTGTGAACAAGTTCCAACTTCTCCTTTGCTCTCCATGTATTTTCAGAGGGAAAATGTTGCTTGTGCTGCTTCCCAAGCATACATCCCTCACATATTTGCGTCTTCTCTCCTAAGAGAGGCAAATCTCTTATCATTTCCTTTTGATGTAGCAATCTCAGAGAGTTGAGATTGTAGTGCCCAAACCTCTGATGCCATAACATTGAATCTTCCACCGAAGCCATCATAACTTTAGGAAAATCCAATTGAATGGGAAAGTTTCTGCTTCTTCCCATTTTAATTTCAGCAAGTTCCACTTTATTTTTCTCATCATAAATTTTGCACAGATTACTCTCAAAGTGTAAAGAATAACCATTTTCCATCATTTGACCAACACTTAATAGATTTTGAGCAAGACTTGGAACAAGTAGAACATCTGTAATGAACCTCGTACCTTTCTTTATCGGAATAGCCACTTTGCCTTTGCCTTTGGATTCAACCAAGACTCCATTCCCCATCTTTACTTTGGTTTTGATAGAGGAATCAAAATCTGTAAAAATGCTTTCATCTGATGCCATGTGGTTACTGCAACCACTACTATCAATAAACCAGAAATCTTCATTTTTTGTAAGAGAATGGCTGACAAAAAATAAATGCTCATTATCTTCTTTTTCTTTTGAATAATGGGTTTGATGATTGTTTTTTAATCGAAAATCTTTTTCCATATGGCCAAACTTCTTGCAATTCTAGCATTGAGGCTTCCCGAGATGGTAATAGTCCTTCTCAAGTTGGTTGGTCTTCTTGCAAGTTCCACAAGGTGGGAACTCACCATGTTTCTCTTTCCCTTTTGTCTTTCCTTCCTTCTGAGAGTTGTCTGTACTCTTCTGGTAATTGCCTTGTGATTTCTTCTTATAATCCTTTGGCTTCTTATTCTTCATATTAACTTTGGATTGGAAAGCATGCTCCAAAGAACTATCACTTCTTCTGGAAATTCTTTGTTCATGAGCCTGCAATGATCCCATCAATTCTGTAACAGTCAAGGTTTGTAGATCCCTTGATTCTTCAATTGCAGCAACAACATGATCATATTTTTCGGCGAGACTAATCAAGATCTTCTGAACAATTCTTTGGCAGTAACGTCTTCACCATAAGCATGCATTTGATTGACCACTTCAATCAATCTGGAGCAATAATCTTTTGCATCTTCTGATTCCTTCATTTTTAAGTTTTCAAGCTCTCTTCTTAATCCTTGAAGCTTGATTACTTTTACTTTCGCATTTCCTTGAAATTCCAACTGAAGAATTTCCCAAGCTGCCTTTGAAGTAGTAGCACTCATCAATCTAGGAAAAATGGATTCACTTACGGCTTGTTGTAGTATGAACAAAGCCTTGGCACCCTTACTAGTTTCCTGTTTGAGTTGAGCAGAGTCTGAAGCTCCTTCTGCAGGGGTTGAAACAACTTTTTCTACCACATCCCAGAGATCCTGAGATAGGAAGAAAGTCTTCATTTTGATGTTCCAATAATCGTAGTTCTCACCACCAAATATGAGAACTGCTGTAGATGTTCCGAAATTAGCCATTAACGACCATTCAGATCGACCTGGGCAGCTCTGATACCACTTGTTGGAAGACAAGAAGAAAACAGAGTATCTTTTGTGAGAAACTTCAACCAACAACTTGTTTGATTGATTCTAATTGTTCTGCCTTTACAATTCCAAACGTACAGAAATATAAAGACCCTTAGAAACTAATCAAGACTCCTAGAAACTCATGACATCATTAACTAAGAACAACTTCCAATATAAGCTAATAAACAGCAGACTCTCAAAATAGCAAACTAGGCCATTTATAGAGTTTTATTGAAAAACAGCAGCACACATGCAACAGCTTCAATACAATCTCTGAGATGCCAGACCAGATCGAAGCCTGCGATTGGTTCATGACAAAGGATCAGCGAGTGCGATTCCCCCACCTTTGTCTCAAATCTGTAAGCAGTAAGAAGTACACGCCACATAAGAAGAAAAAGCAATACAGGTTGGAAAGTGATGGGATTTATGGATAGGCCCCGGGACCCATTGGGGATTCCGTTTTTCCATCGTATAATGGAGGGTGGTTTGGTTTGCCTAACACCTTTAACGTAAAGTCAAAGACTACTAATTCTTCTCCTCTTCTCCCCCAAATAGTATATGTGGAATCCATGCATATTGGAATTGCGTAGCTTTCTTACACCGGTCGTTCTCGAACCCTTTCACTTTCCGTGTAGATAATCCTCAGGCCAGGCCTGCTTTTTAATAAAATAAAATAAAAAATTCAAGAGAGTTTTGGAGCCAGGGGCAGCCGCCCCCACCGGCACCCCTCGCTCCGCCTCTGATCAAAACCTTTGGCAATTATTTACTGAAGCAGATAAATATGTACTAGGAAAAATCTTAATGGACTTTAGTAGTCTTCAGAGCGCAACAGATCACAAAATATATATGCTCATTTAAATATTGCAAATTAAAAAATGTTGCTATCATATTTTATGGTCAAATATTGATACTTCCTCATTTCCTATCAATATCATAGACACTGGCGGCCTGGTGAATATATAGTGCTCACATATTCCTTGTACCATATATAGGAGCTAGGTTTGTATGGCGTTATCATGTTGGGATGATAAACGCCATACAAAGTCAAAAAAGGCCGCTTGAGAGGTAATTCGTTTTCTTATAGACTTTGTTCAGATTCACGGGAGACGTACTGATCAGAATGTGGATGTATTATGCGCGCTCGAGTACTTCCATAGTAGCTGAATATTGCAATGCTCTTTGTTTAAGGGGACAACCCTACATCTTATTATCTTATCCCCTTCTCCTTAATTTGTTTTGTTTAAGGAAGCCGTACGTTAAATTAACTAATTCACTACAAGAAAAAACAATTTGGGTGACAATCAAAGTACAAATTTCATCACCTAAGGTTTTGGGTGACAAAACTGGGTTGTCACCAGGTTTGTCACCTAAAGCCCGTCAGACGATGTTTTAGGTGACGATTTTCGTGTTCTGTCACTCAAAACCGTTCGGACGTATTTTAAACTCGTCCGAACGGTTTGGTGTCATACTGACGAAATTCAAAATCGTCATGCCCAGTACAATCCATCCTTTCACATGAGTTGTGCGAACGTTCTCTCTATATGTTCGCACAGCTCATGGGAACGATTAATCCAATGTGAAGAAATACATTTTGTCACACAATAAACGTCTGCACCGTTGTTTGTCCACGTTCACACTGTAATGTACAATAGTCCGGACGCATTTGGGAAGACGTCCGCACCGTAGTTTCATTATGACGAAAATTTTTTTGTCATCTAAAATTTGAGTGCGAACCTTTAAGTATACAGTTTGGACTCCATTTACGTTGAAAAATTTCGAACGTCGTGCGGTATAGTTCGGACAGTTTCTTAATTTAAGAACGTGTGGAAGCGATAGACAGCGTTCGGACTAGCGAATTTAAAGCAAAGTGTGCGGACGGATTGTTATGTGTGCGCACACTAGCAACGAAAAATATCGTGCAAACGCCATGTAACAAACGTTCAAAAGGTTTTCTATATATTTGAATTAATTTAATTAAAATTTATGAAATAATATAAATATGAAGATATTTATTGCTCATAATATAATAAAATATCTATAAATATGCAATCGTTATTAAAAATAAATAAAATACATAATGGATAAGTACTGACAAAGTAGTAAAAATACATAAATCTACCCAAATTTTCGTTTGGGTGTCGAACGAGATTACATCTGTCTTATCTGCTCCATCAGCTGCTCACGTATCTGCTCCCCCATTAGTTGCATCCTCCGTTCTTATTGTTCCACTAGGTTCTTTTGCTGCTCTGCCATCATCTTCTTGTGTTCTTTGTCTTTTTTCCGTTGCTGCTCCGCCATCATCTTCATCAGCTAAGGTCTTTCTTCTGTTGTTGCTCCTTCATCATCTGCAGATGAATTATAAATTGAAACGATAAATTTACTTTAGTCCTCGGAGTAATATTCTTCAGAATTTCAACGATCTTCACCAAACGATTCCGAGGAATCATCACTTCATTCTACTTCACGTTGTTGTGGACCACTTTCATCAGTTACCGGCAGATAAGCCTCGACGTCATTTCTAGTCAACGAGATCATGTCAAATGAGCTAAAGTCCACAAAAAGCTCAATAGACTCATTTTCCTAGTATGCTTCATGGTTCGACGGTCCTTCTCCATCTTCACTAGCTTCCTTTTTAATATGTGGAATATCATACGTGTTTCTAGGGGTAATCTTTTGAACAATCTTCCAGTGGCCGCCCAACTTCATATCATCGATACAAAACACTTGATTTCCCTGAGAAGCTAGCACGAACGGGTCATCTTTGTACCACTTTTGGGATGTGTTAATACTAACAAACATGTCTCTCATATCATCATTTATGCTTCCCTCAGAGTCATCGCTGCCCGGATCAGGTTCTAAATTCACCACCCGGTTAGGAACTTCTGAAACTGACTCTCTGTGAAACACCCAATGAGTGTAACTCTGGTCAAACCCAATTATGAATAAATGATCCTCCATCTCGTCCACACGTTGGAACAACACATTCTTACATCTCTTACATGGACAATTTATCAGACCCCGACTATCTGCATAACTACGGGCAACACTCATAAAATCACGAACACCATCACTAAACTTCGCACTTTTGAGTCTATAAGCCTCATAAATCCAGCTCTTATCCATATTATTCCTTCAAAGACGAAAACACAAACAATAATGCAAACAATAATGACATTCATACTCAAACTCTAATTTCTTCGGGTGATAGGTCTTATCTCATTCAAGTTTACAATATCACGTACTGCACGTAAATGACCCTACCATTGTGATCGATGATTTAGAAATTTCGACAGCATTTCCCCTCAGTCGCTAGATACACACCTACAATAATGAGCCTAAACACCCACCATTTAAGGCAAATGTGTAAGTTTAATGCTGAATGTGTATCTGAAGGATAAAATGAGATTTGCATCGAAATTGCTAAACACATCTATCACAATAGCAGATACAATTACGCACATTACGTAAATCATAAACTCAAACTGTCAATAACGTGGACAATTCAAGAATTATATTCAGTTCTTGTATCCGAACTTCATGTAATTCTTTAACGGGGTCTAAGACTACTAAAAGAATGCATGACATAAAAACAAATACCGTTCGGACATAACATAACGGTCCGAACCACATACAAAGACGTTCGGACGTGTTTTGCAAAGCGTCCGAACCAACAAATAGAGTCTGGACGGTAAATCAACCGTCTGGACTGCTATTTTCGAACAAGACACTTCTTCGACGCACAGACTCAATTTTCAGTCCAAAAACCTTGTCAAAATCATCCCAAATCACAAACACTTCAATATAAACACATCACAACCAACACCAAACTCCATTACTATCATTATAGAATCTAAACTTTCGAAAAACACATGCTTTCGTATATTAAAATACAAGTTTTTCATCCTAAAACAATTCAATTTAAAAACCACTAACCTCAAATGCAATCTAACGATCTTACCTAAAAAATATGCTCTTTTCACACCCTTTTCAATGAGATTGAACGCCCAAAATCATCTGTCTGTTTCTCCTCGAGCTCAAATCTTCTCCTTTCCTTTTTTCCGTTTTTCCTCCACTGTCTGCAAATCTGTAACTTTCATACGCTTGAAACCCGTTCGGACACATAAAAGGAAGTTCGGACGCATACGTGTATTACTTTCGAGGGAATTCATGCCGCCAAAATTTTCATATACGTCCACACGACTATAACACGTCTGAACTCCCTCTTACAGTTAAACATATTGTTTTAGTAATTCTCAAACGACAGCGTATGCTCATTAACATTAACGTTCGGACGGTCACATATCTTCCGAACACTACCTTACATCACACGAGACTGCTTATGAAATACCAATACCATAGCCTCTGATAATAAACAATCACGTCCTCACGTTAGTGAACAAGAGTCCAGACGGTATTTTGAATTTCGGGAGTCCCGATCGTATAAAATTGTGTTCGCACGGTTTTTTTTATATAATACGACACCATTCGATTTTACATTAAACAGTCCGGATGGATAAAATAAGGTCCGAACGTTTATGGACAATTTTGATTTTCCTTTTTTTAATTAACTTTATTAGCAAATTTTAAATAACAAATTTAGTTAATAAAATAAATAATCAATATTTTTTTGAATGAATGTACCAAAATTATAAACGTAATACTAATTAACATATTGTATTAAGTTCTAATAAATACAAATAATATAACTGAAATGACATAAAACATAAAATGAACAAAAACATCAAATAAAATCTATACATGTCCACAAAACATAATATAAAAGTAAATGCCCCTTAGAAATGCAAAAAAATAAATGTATTATCATAGTAAAAGTAAATGACCTTAAAACATAATAAATATAGTAAATGTAGACTACGAATCATCATCATCATCCGTGAGTTTTAGGATGTGACAGACGTGACGAAGGTGCTCCTCTTCCGCACGACCTGCTCAGTCAGGGGAAAGAGATCCGCATAAGTTACCACACCCCCCAAACCCTCCTTAAGCGCAACAACCTACTTCTTCCACCTAACGTCCATGTCCGCGACCTTCTACTCCAAAGCCGTCAGACAACAACTCATATCACTGACCATAGAATGGGTGGGCTTCGAGACCGACTGCATCCGCTGAGACAGCTCCGTCATCATATCGTCCATCCAACTCGGTCACTGTGGCCCAAGTCCCTGGGTCGAGCTCTGCCCAGGATCCTCCTTCTCCATTGCCTCTGCGGGCTGCTCCTGTCGTCTTTCCCTAGCAACCCGAACGGCTTACAGCACTCGGCGTGTCTGGGCCATCGATTTGGAGAGAGTGGTCTTGTTGATAGACCCAAGTGGTTGCGCCCTCAGCTCGTCACCACCCTCGGGTACCAGCATGGTGTGCAGGAACTGGGTCAGAAGAATCTCGTACGACAATGAAGTCGTAACATCAATCTTCAAGGCCTCTGCACGAATGGACTGATAAATGTATGATGCTATATCAACAGGTACCCCCCGTACAACTACCAGGTACAGGAACTCGGCCCGGCTATAAGACAGCTCTGTGGTGTGCTTTTTCGGGTTGATGGAGGAGCATAAGATTAGATGCATGATCTGCCAAAAAGGAAGCAGCTGCCTGTGTACCATATAGGCTCCTTCCAAGATCGTTGTATCATCACTCAGCATGGTCCGGAACGCCTCGGCCTTAGTAGGCCAACTTTCCTCGCTCATTGGCAGGTTTGGAAACGCTGCCAAATCACTCTCGTACCCAATAAATTCGCCAGCTCGTCGGCGAAAATATGATCAGAACGTTACGGACAGTGACCTCCATACTAGGCTCCTCGAGGTCCATCGCCCGTATTATAGAGCAATAAAGTCTCGCACCATATTTTTGGACTCATAGTCGGTCCTGTGGATCAATGGAAGCCAACCTAACCCCTTCCACCACTTTCGGAAGCATCCGACCCTCAAATGTGAGATCGTTAAAGTCAGCCAATGTAATGTCCCACTCCACAACAATCGAGCCCGACATAATGATCGTTATATGTTTCTCCACTGTAAAAGCTCGAGTGGAAGATTGTTGCTCATCAGCCTGGCCGCTGGTACGTAAACGCTTACTCATTTTTTTAGTGAATCTGCACAAAATAGCGTTTGCACGGTTAGCATAACGTTCGAACGAAAACGACACCGTCCGAACATAGATTTATATGTCCAGACATATACTAGAAGCGTCCGGACTTGATCAAAACGTCAACGTATCCGTTTCGAAAGTCAAAATAGCGTCCAAAACGATTTTGGATACCCGTCCCAACCCTAAGAGGATAAAAAAAAAACTATTTAAATTTAACATTAAAGCATCCGGACTTCCTTCAAAGAGAGTCCGGACATGATCAAAACGACAATGTATACCACCGAAACACTACGACAAGAGTCCGAACGCCCAAAAACTTTTCCAGACAACTAAATAATGAGTCCAAACGCTGTGTGAACGATGACCGAGTTAACTTAGCCATGACACCGTCCCTCCACCTCCCCACTAGCCCAAAAATTCAACTAAAACACAAACTAATACACTTAAAACAAACCTAACACTTAGCACAATCAATTTCTACGTGAAAATCAATCAAAATACACAATCTACTATACAAAAAATAGAATTGAAATTCTATACATAAAACTATAAAAAAAATTCACCATTAAGCAAAACATACCTGAATGTGATTAGATACACGAGAGAGTGATATTACGTCGAGATTTGTGAAGCAACAACTTGAGTTTTGAGAGATTTTTTAGGGAAAATGTTCGGTGTTAGTGAAAATGAAGAACTGTTCGTCTTTTCAAAATACGTCGATAGCGTTTGGACGCAATGTAGTCCGTCCGGACAGTATTCTGCACACGTGGCCAATCATCTTACTACGTATTAAATGTCAAACTCTAAAGCGTTTAAAACCGTTCGGCACAATAAATACGTCCGGACGTTTTCTTAAGGCGTGCGAATGTCTAGTCCCGACGTTGCAATAAATTGACGCGACGTGGAAGCGCACGTTTTGCTAAATAAACGGTGAATCCCGTCCGAACTTCTGTAACACATCCGGACGGTATTATTGTACAAAGGCCGAACGGATTACAGATTTATTTCACAGTTTAAATGCACTCAATTTACTTTATTTCACATAACCTAATTTATTTAAATGAGTTAATTTAAGTAAATAGTTCAATTTAAATAATTAAATTTGTTTCATTTAATTCAATTTAATTTGACACAAATATTTAACTTAATTTATTTATTTTAAATACGTAAAAAATATATAGTTAGTCATATTTTTATATTAAATATCAATTATAACTAATCATCAATTTAATTATAACTACTCATTTAATTTTACTAATTATCTGTTTAAATTGAAATAATTTTAATCTAGTGAAAAAACATAATTAATATAAAATATCAAAACTAATCTAAATACCGAATGAAAAACATAATCGTAATGTCTATTACAAGCCGGAAACGGTCCTTAAAACGATAAATAAATAATTAAGTTTAAAGCAAAAACAGTAGACTAGTTCAAATCACGAGCTGCGACTGGGTAGTCCAAATCTTGCCCGAGGGCATCACGAACATGCGCCAAATACTCCTCAATGTTATCCACATGTCTGACGAGTGTCTGCAGCTGTACCAGAACGGTATGAGCAGACTGGGACAATTGAGACAATTTTTCTCTCATCTTTATTAGTTCTCTCCGCATAATATTGAGCTCTTCTGTTATAGCTCCATCCGTCAAAGAAATTTTGGTCTCCAGACCGTTCAAGCGACATTGGAGCTCCATGCACAACGAATGTGACGGCTGCACGATCGTCCGAATACTCTCGTTTAACTCCGTTAAATAGGCGTCTGCCCAGGCTTGTCGCTCTGTTTGTCCCTCTACATTTGTGATACTTCTCCCAGAGCGTTCCATGGTCAACCTAGCAAAAACCGTCCGAACATGAGCATAAACCGTTCGCACGAACGTCAGACTGTATCGTTTAAATTTTAGGACGACCGAACCTAATAAACACAGTCCAAACGTACAATAATAGTCCTGCCGGTTTATAACCAGTGCGGACGTCGTGAAATTACGTCCGAACGTGGTTAGAAGAACACCAGCCAAACAACCTAATTTCATAAAATAAAACAATACAATAAACTAAACAAGCGTCGATATTTAATCGAAATACATAAAATTTATAAAAAATGTTTTACCTCAAGTTCTTTTAGAGATCTCGAATGGAAAGTGAAAACGTTCGAGAGAAAAGTCTGAGAGAATGAGTGAGTTTGAGATTTTGACAAAGTCTGGCCATTTAAGGTGGCCAGTGACCGTTCAAACGTTTTATATGAGCGTTCGGACGGGTTTCAACGGTAATACTAACATGTGGTGCTATCAAATTTAACATCATTAAATATGACCGATTCGAAATGGTTCAAGAACTTATACTGTCCGCACGCTATTGCTTTGTCCGGACTGTATCGATGTCACGTGTTTGAACTTTTGCAACATGGAAGTACACGATTCGCGGAAGAAGCATTTATAATTGTGCGAACCTTTTCTTACCGTCCGGAATTGGGTATTTTTTGTGTGGGAACGTGGTTTACAACGTTCGGACTGAATAAAGTATTCATGACGATTTTTAATTTGACATTCTAGCCTAACGATTACTATTCGTTATGTAATTACCGTTCGGACTGTATATAATCGGCGTCCGCACGGTATTGTAAAAATTGTGACGATTCTAATTATCAGTCAGTTACGACGATGTGGAATTTGTCACCCTACAGCGAGTCCGAACGGGTATCTTGAGAGTTCGGACGTTATTTTTTTGTGACGATTTTTTTTTCTCTCATTCGCGACGCGTGTATGTCGTCACACAAGCAATACATCCGAACGTGTTTGTGACCAGTCCAGACGATTTTAACGTTCCTGGATGGTTTTGGGTGACAAAATTAATAATTTGTCATGAAAAATTCACTTTAGGTGAGAAAATTTGGTTTGACATCCAAAATTTTGTCCCCTAAAGCATAATTTCTTGTAGTGTACCGAGAAAAAAAAGAAACAAATTAAGAACTAGGAAGTCTAATTCGATCTGTTGTGTGTATCAGTTTTGTGTGCTTCTAAATGTTTGTGATTGATCAAAGAAGTTTCCAAAATCTATTCATTAAGAACGGGCTTGTTATATGGGACTTTAAAAGGATTAATAAAATTTAGTTTAATAAAATAAAATAAAAGGACTTCACTCTCATACCATTCTTCACTGTACCACCTAGCCAATCTAAAACAATACTTTATTGCTGACACATAGAAAACTAAAATTAACTGTATAGAATAAAAATTCTCAATGCATCAGTATATATATATTGCGAAATTAGTCAAATTCTTTCCTTATTGGGGGACCCATGAAAATAAGGTTTGCTTTGAGAGGGAATGTATTTGCAGGACGACGTCGTCTGCGGCAATTGTCAATATATATATTTGGCCTGGCCATTGAGATCCGCTGGTTTTCTATATACATATATATATATATATATCGAGACAATGGTGATATGGTGACGTCGTCGACAGTTCTAGTTAAGGATAAGCTGAACCACACCTAAACCATATGAATATTCAACTTAAAATAATCCGATTCTACTTGGAAATCATTGTCAGGGCGCCTGATTTTCTCTTTTTCCTTTTTCTCGAACAATCTAGGATGTTGAAATTACAGACCATAGCAATGTTTAATAAATACTAGCTAGGCGACATCTGATAGGACCACGCATTAATTTTTCCTAAATTCCAGAATTAGTCAGACTTTTATCTTTCTTATCAATGTATAT